>CM077116.1:97691163-99116163 GCA_039619475.1 Icerya purchasi | reverse complement strand
TTTATTTGATATCAGATATAACGATAAACTGGTAATAACGACCAAGTTATTTACCCTCTTCAAAGCCGTTGCAACCGATTTCCACTGTACGTTATCGTACCTAATTTTAAAGAGTACCCCCCGTTAAGATTAAAAATTATTTTTTTCTCTGGAAATAAAGATATCTTTATGAAAAATTTCAGGCTCATAAATATGTTAGGACTGTTACGTGTGAATTTTTTAAAGTAATAATATGCAATTTGTCTACTTTTAAAGTGTTTCCAAAGTATTTAAAATGTAATAACTTTATTTATTAAAATTGTAAAAGCCATAAAAAACGCCTCTAAAAAATGTATCCCATAAGGGGCTAGGAAAGCTTACATTCCTGGAATGAAGAGTCATCTTCTAGAGCAGTATGTAGATTACTGCAGAAAATTTGACGTAAATCCATTTGACAAAAACACGTTAGAAGCAGGAAACAAGCTCATGGCAGAAATCTCTGTAGAAAGAAACAAAGACTGGTGCAGCATGGTTGAAGATTTAAACTTCAGCAAAGACAGTCGGAAAGCCTGGCAGCTACTTAAGAAATTGAACAATGAGAAAAACCAACGTAACAGCACATCAACGGTGACAGCTAATCAGGTAGCTCATCAACTACTGCTTAACGGAAAAACTAAAGGTCGGAAAGAAAGGATGGCTATTGTACGTGACTTGTCGACTGAGGAAAATTATTTCAGCCAACTCATCAGTAATGACGAAATATATGGCGCTATAAAGAAAGCTAAATCCCGTAAAGCGGCTGGAGCAGATGGTATATTTACTAAACAAATCAAACACCTTGGTACGGCAGCGATAACTTGGCTTCAACAAATGTTTAATGAATGCTTAATAAAAATGAATATCCCTAAACAGTGGAGAAAAGCTCACGTCACAGCTGTTCAGAAACCAGGGAAAGACGCAAATAATCCACAAAATTTCCGCCCAATATCCCTGCTTTGTCATTTCTATAAAATATTTGAACGAGTGATACTAAACCGCATGGCAGAGAAAATTGATCAGAAACTTATTCCCCAGCAAGCAGGTTTTAGGCCTGGAAAGTCGAGTACCGGCCAGATCTTACACTTGACGCAACATGTAGAGGACGGATTTCAAAAACGCAAAGTCACTGGGGTCGTCTTTGTGGATCTCACTGCCGCCTTCGACACAGTTCACCACCGTGCACTCAAACACAAAATATACCAAGTTACCAGAGATTTTAAGTTTACAGAAATTATCTCGATGCTATTGAAAGATCGGAGATTTTATGTCTCATTAAATGGGAAGAAGAGTTCCTGGAGACTTCAAAAAAACGGGGTTCCTCAAGGTGGCGTCTTGTCACCGATCTTATTTAATATAAACGATCAGCTGATGACTGATAATATTCAGTATTTTTTGTACGCAGATGATCTGGCTTTAGCGGCACAGCACGACACTTTTGGAGAAGTGGAAAAAACGCTAAACCATGAAATCGGTGAACTTGATACCTATTTTAAGAAAAATCGACTGAAGCCAAACCCGATAAAAACAGTGACTTGTGCCTTTCATCTAAAAAATCGTGAGGCAAAACGGAAACTACAAATTAAATGGGGAGATACCGATCTGAAGCACAAAGATAATCCGAAATACCTGGGCGTTATACTCGACAGATCGCTTACATACAAACAGCACTGTGAATCAGCTAAAATGAAAACCATGGCCAGAACAAACATAATACGTAAACTAATCGGTTCTAGCTGGAGAGCTAACGCAAACACCTTCAGAATTTCTTCCTTGGCGCTCTGTTATTCTACTGGTGAATACGCATGCTCTGTGTGGGGCTGCTCAACACACGCCAAAAAGATCAATGTGGCCCTAAACGAAACATGCAGGCTGATAACTGGATGTCTGAGACCAACTCCTCTATCAAAACTTTACGAACTTAGTGGTATCGCCCATCCAGAAATTCGACGAGAGGTAGCTGCAAAAAATGAAAGGTTTAAAGCAGCCAACGACAACCGACACCCGTTATATGAATATAAAGGACTGGCTGAAATAAGATTAAAATCCAGGAACAGCTTTCTACAAAAGGTCGAAGAATTGACAGGCACTGCAGAAAAGGAAAGACTTCGTATATGGAACATAAAAGCAAACGGTAGACAAAAGGTGGAAGCACTGCCTAGCGGGAATCATCTAAGCTACAGTCTTTGGAGAACCCTGAATAGACTGAGAAGTGGAACTGCGCGCACAAAATATAATCTGTACAAGTGGGGAATATCCGAAAGCAATCGATGTGACTGCGGTGAAGTTCAAGACTATAATCATCTATTTACATGTCTCGTCAGCGGCAAATATGAACTTGGAAGCTTATACGACGACGTTGATAACGACTTGATAAAATTTATAAAATATTGGACAACCTATTGTATTTAGTCGACCGGACACGCGAATTTATTAAAAGAGGTACAAATAATTTTTGTTTTCAAATTATATCTTTTTTTATGGCGCATGCAACAGTTTAATGAGAAAATTGAATTTCGGTTGGGGTACTCACGAAAAATTCAAAAAACCGATTTTTTCGAGCTTTTTTTATTGATTTTTAGTCGCAAGCTCTTCGTGGATTATTTATATAGTAAAACTAGTGTTGCCATCAGATTCTGCAGGAAAAAATAGATGTGTAATACTTTCAAGAGTAATGTTGGATCGTCGTTGAAAAATTCAACAAATAAAATAATTCCAGACAAGTCGACCCGGCTCATAGTATACATTTCAAAATTTGGTTCAATTCAAACTCAAACTTTTTTTCAATTTTTTGATGACTGCAAAGCCGTAAGAAATTAATTTAAAAATTATCATACGGGAAACGTTGAACATGAAAATTTGTAAGCCGAGACCGTTAATAATGTAACGTGAGATAGGATGATCATTTAACGTCGCCGATTATTAAATAAACATACATAAGCGAAATGCAGTTGAACATAAATAATTTAAAATTAATACCCGCAATTTGATTTAATTATGCTTCCGGTTCGGATTAAAAATAGTTTTCAGTTTCACGATTTTTTATGAATCGTTAACTGTTCTAAAGTCTTAAATTCAATTCAAATTTTCGTTAATTAAAAGTTGTATAAATCTTCCGAAATGTGAAAAGTAGATAATATATATATATATATATATATATTATGTTGTACGATAGGTCATTAACCCTAATGTATTTTAAAAGAACATATTTTGTGATTTTGTATTGAAACTAGAGAATTCCTTTTTTTACCTGCATTGAATATAATTATCACTAGAGAGCATAGCTATCATAAGAATTCATTGCAAATGTTTAAATTTTATAAGTTAATAGCGGTATAGCTTGTGACTCACTGTTACATTTTATTGAATTTGTGATCAGATGAAATATTTCTATTAGTTAAAAATAAAAAATAAATAAATAAACAAACTGCAAAAGATAAAACATCGAAAAAAATGTAATGATCAATTTAGAGGTAATATTATTAACAGTCTCGATCGACAATTATCATGTTCAGCGTTTTCCCGTACGATAATTTTTAAATGCATTTATTATGGCTTTGCAGTAATCAAACAATTGAAAAAGTGTTTGAGTTTGAACTGTGCCAGATTTTCGAATGTATACTATGAGCTGGATCGACTTGTCTGGAATTATTTTATTTGCTGAATTTTTCAACGACCATCTAACATTATTCTTAAAAGTATCATACATGTTTTCAACCTATTTTTTCCTGTAAAACCTGATGCTATCACTAGTAAAAAAAAAAGTAAAGCAAGTCACATACCCTTGACAGGGCGTCGGGAATTGTGAAGTTAAGGTTCACAATGTACTGAGCCCAACGGCACTAATGAGAGTACGGGGGCCAGTTCCTTTCTCTTGGCCGCCTTTAATTATTTCAGGCTGGGTAAACCTGGGAGCGACTTGGATCCGGAACGAGACAGGTCTTCAACCCGTGACCTCTGGTTTGGTAGCTAAGCGCCTTAACCACTAGGTTACCGCTCTACCTCATTATATTACTAATTTTACTATACAAATAATCTACGAAGAATTAGCGACTAAAAACCAATAAAAAAAGCCCGAAAAAATCAGTTTTTTGAATTTTTCGTGAGTACCCCAACCGAAATTCAATTTTCTCATTAAACTATTGCATGTGCCATAAAAAAAGATATAATTTGAAAACAAAAATTATTTGTAGCTCTTTTAATAAATATAGTTATTACATTTTAAATACTTTGGTAGACAAATTGCATATTATTACTTTAAAAAATTTACACGTAACAGTTCTGACATGTTTATGAGCCTGAATGTTTTCATAAAGATATTTTTATTTCCAGAGAGAAAAAATAATTTTTAAAAATGATGGTTTTTAGGTTATACACAATTATACCAGGGTGTCGCAAGCTACTAATTTGGCCAAACCTTATTTTAAATACTTCAAAAACGTTAGCCTACGTTAATTTTAAAATTCTGGAATAGTGATATTTCACCTATCTTGCGGGGGGGGGGTACCCTTTATAATCGTATATGGTGTATACGACAATAACATTTTACGCCTACTTGCGTTAATTAAGAATTAACCGTAATTAAATTGTTTAGAGCGACACATTTCTTATTGCAGGTTCTTATAATTTTTCGGAAAATTATTTTAGACGCTATTTTATCGTTTATTTTTGCCGAAACAAAATAATTTAAACAACTTATGGATACAGCGTAAAAAGTGCACCTTCTAATAGTTTTTCCGGTTTTTTGATCGAATTTTTGAAATATTTTTCATCAACTCGTCAATAATGGACAATGTCTAGAAATTTTTCAAAATAAAAAAAGTACATTCAGCGCTTGAAGCTCAATTACACAAATTATAGATCAGACTAAATTATATTAGATGAAAACGAAAACGCGATCACGACTACATATTCGCACAGAATTAAAACACTTTCAGCCGTGGTTATTTATTGAGGATCAGCAAATCACCGTGTGTCTTTTCAAAAAATAATCTTTAAGTGTTTATTTTCAAATGTCTATTTATTTTTCGTTTTTACAATAGTATTAAATTCTTATATCTGCTCAACTTGAAGTTACATTCATACAAAGTAATATTTGTGTAGCTTTTTGGAATTCAGAAGTACATGATCCTAATCTTTTACGGTTTTACGGTCTTGACAAAAATAAAAATAAAAAAAACTACGGTTAATGAAAAAAGTTTTCGATTACGATGTGTTAGCTGATTTCTCTCTCTCTCTTTCTTTCCCTAAAATTGTATAATTTACTTTAGACAAAAAAGTATTAAAGTTCTCGATAAAAAACAACAACCGCTGTAAGCAATGATCTTGCAAAACTGAAGATATAATATAATAACTGTTACAGTGCATTCAACAGTCACCCAGACGGTTTTTATTAGAATTAAAATTTTGAAATAAAATGGAAAATTATGCGAGTTCTAAGAATCGTATACATTATTTAAACTTTATTATTATATTCTCCAGCAATAACGTTATAATTGTACTACGCTGTTTTAAAACGAAATTATATTTTAATTCTCAACGTTACTTCCAATGGAATTTTTTTATTTTACATTTATTACTTTGATTTAATTAATTTTTAAGGTGTGGTTTGCTATTATTTTTGCGATGAATACGGAAAAGTTAATCGGACAACTAAGTAATTATATTAAAAAGGGAATTTTAATCAAGGAGCAAATTAAAGAACTGGTTATTACCAAATTAGATATGTTTGCAGTAGATAAAGATGTGAATCCAGCTTCAATATTCATCGCTGCCAAGAAATACGAATATAACCGAATGTGCGTATCATTTAAAACATTTTATTCGCATTGTTGGAATACCCATAATGATTGCTTAGAGAATTTATGTTTACATTAACGTTAATTAATATTTTTGCTTTTAATCATTTTTGATTAATTTTAAATTATATATAAATATTGTGTGTGGGCGGTGGAGCGTGTGTGTATGTATGTGTGTGTGTGTGAGTATATGCGTCGGGGTGGGGACATGGTGAAGCATAAGTAAGCCAATTATTAAATTATCCGCTATTAAGATCGACAAATATTTACTAGTACTATTATTAATTTTTCATTTATTATCTGCACAGCATTCATAAACGACATCGAAAGTGCTACGTTTTATTTTATTTTTTTTGTTTGGGGATTTTCATTTCTGCCGAGGAAATTAAATTTTATGATTTCTGCTGTAAATTATATTATTTAATTTAACCTTTTTTGTTGTAACATTTTCGTTCCTTTTTTCTTTCATTGAACTAAAGTTAATTTATGTCAACTTTATTGTTGGAAAAATTTCATTAATAGCTACATTAAATCTATTTTATTTATTTTTTATATATCGCTTTTTTTCTTTTTTTATGTATACAATTGTGTTTTGCATTATTTCTTTTTTACTTCGACATTTAAATATTGACTGTTTTGTTGAATTTGTTAAATTATGAATATTATATAAAATCTGAACGAATTTTGTTGATAATTTAAGATTTAAATTTTGAATTTAATTACAGATGGAGAGCAAGAAAAAAATTATCATATCCTATTCAGCCCGATGGAAGCATATACAACAGCTTAATGTCTATTGTGATGAAAGCGATTAAGGTTTGTATAAAATTAATGATGATTATGTTGCAATTCCAAAGGTTGCGCGCAATCAAAAAAATATTTTGTTATGGATTTTTTGTTCATCGATACTTATGTCACCAATTTGATTTTTTTGTCTTTTTTGGGGGGGTTCAGCCTTCGCCATTTAGCCTGTTTTTTTTTTTGCTTAACCCTTTATAGGGTATTTCATAACACTTTCTTATATATTTATATACTAGTAAAGCTAAATTTGACGTTGAATCTGCCACTATCCGAATTACAGTGACTGGAAAGGTATACAGCTCTGATAGGATTTCCGTTATCAGTTTGTTCCTACCCTGTTCGTAAACTACACACTGCCAAATAAAATGATCTGTTGTACCCTCTATTCCACAACTACTGCATGCTTCATCATTGACAATATCAATTTTAGCCAAGTGGACGGGGGTTTTGTTATGTCTTGTTCTCAGTCTGGTTATCGTTACTACATAGTCTCTTTCAACTCCCTTAAACCAAGCGACTCCTGGGGTAAATGGCAATTTGCGATAAACACCGATTATATTTTTGCCGTACTTGCATTGGAATTTAATTATCTTATGTATTATACTTTTTAACTTTCATTTAAATATTTTGCTGATCATTCCTCATTTGTAATAACATTTCATAAGGCAGAATATTAAAAATTCATAGTACATGAATAAACGGCGAAACGTCGAATTATTATTATTTTTTTTTTGTGAAAATGGCTCTTTTCAAACTTAGAAAAAAATACCTTTTTTTCAGTGTCAACTACCGACAATTTTTTTTTGTTTAAAGATATATATTTCGAGAGTATACCATATAATTCTTAGCTCTTAATGTAAAAATATTGAAAAGGTACGATTTTCCTAGTGAGAGTAGACATTTTTTCTATTTTTTTGAGTCAATAGTTTTTTTTTAACACTAAATATTATTTTTTCGTAAATGTACCCATTCAATCTTCTAAAACAACTATTAGTAATCATCAGAATTTTTTTTTTTTTTTAGTAGAAAAGTTAATAGCCGCTTCGCGATAAATTTTTTTAACGGTGGGTTCGAAACACCCCAATACGGCAGCTATGTTTTTCTGAAATGTGCCAGTTAAGGGTTAAAGATGATAAATAATTATTTGACTGATTTTGAAATTCAGTTTGTGTTCATTGAAGTTAATTTATATATATTTTGATTAAATAAAATTTATAAAAATATATTTAAAAACGTTAAAAACCCACGATTTAACAGAATTATTTATTAGCGTTGAAAGAAAATTTTTAATTTTATTTCTGATTTTTTATCTATTTGTTTTTGTAATTGTAAAATAAAATATCAATAGAAACATTACATATATATAGTTCTGTAATAAACACTTTAAACGCAAAAAGATATAATATAAATAAACTGTATTTATTTGCCGAGTAGTTTCGCATATTCATCCATGATCATGTCACTATTTATAATATAGTAACATTCAATGCACACATATTTATAAATGATACCATGACTATGGTTTAAATGATATTCGAAACTAGTTGGCAAAATTTATTTATTATTTAAAGTGTTTATTATTTAATTAAAAATAGTTAAAATCGCAAAAAATATGTTTAAAAGTCAAATTGAGACGGTGTATCTTTTTTCTTAAATTTGATATTATACAGGAAAACAAAGATTTAGATGATTTTAACAAAATAAACAAAATGATAACTTTAATAACAACAATAATTTATATAATACCTAAATCGTCATGGATCCGACAAAAAATTAATAAAATCGTCGCCGTTAATGGGCCCGTTTTCTAGTTTTATCGTTATTCTGTTAACATATATCCTGACCATAAATGTTCAAGAATCATATTTTTTTTACTTGAAAATATTTTAATATTAATATTTTTAAAAAGTTTCTTCGTTTAAGAACTGTTTCTCCCAAAATAAGCATGCGATTATAAAACTTATATTTGTTTTGAAAGGGCGTCTCTGCGCAAATCATCAAATTTTCCTAATTAATTCAAACTAATTCGTTGTGTGGAATACTTTCGTGTGTGGAACTTGATGTGTATTTTAAAAATTTATTATTTTATTGAAAAGTAAAAGAATGTTTAGAGAATCCTTTAAAGATTAAATTTATTGTATTTATTAAATACAAATTTTTGTTCCAGACTCTACCGGCTACTGGTTTGAAATATTTGGTATGCATTGATGGTCGTAAAACCTTTCGTTCAAAATATTGCTTCGGCGAGAAAACTGTTCGTGCATATGAAGCACAATCTCTGATTACCTTATGCATTGTAAATGCAGAATCTGAGTGCAATGTTAACGTCATTACCAACGCTAAACTTGAGGACTCAAGTAACGGTAATCCTATTTTCAAAAGGGTCAATATCAAAAAAGACGATGCACATTCCATAGAATATGTTTCAAACGCGGTTTCTGCTGTTGTAAGCAAATATACATTTTTAATTTTGCGCGTAAAGAAATATGCATAAGTTTTTTGTCAATAATAAAAAACCTTTTTTTCAAACTAATATTAAAATTCTAATTGCCCATTTCCATATTACGAGGGTGGTTCAAATATAAACCGGAATTTTTAAATAAACGCGCGAAAAATTTATTGTGGAATAAGTGGTTGCACTGGCAGTTAGACCTTTTTGTTACGAAGCGTGTAGAGCAATTAGAACCGCGTAACCTCACTTTTTAGTGTAGTTAGAGCCACGAGTGAAAAAGAAGTACCAGTGTCTGTTGCGCAACGCATCATTATTCGTTTTTTAGTCAAAGACGACGTAAAATCCGTGGAAATTTACCGAAAATTACACGAACAGTTCGGCGATGAGTGTCTCTCCAAAACTCAAGTGTACGAGTGGTGTTCCGCGTTTCGAAAAGGACGTGAAGTGGTGTCAAACATAGCACATGCGCGGCGCCCAAAAACCAGCATTACAGATGAACACGTCAAAGCCATCGAACAACTCATTTTGGCTGACCGACGCGTCCGTGTACGCGATATGACCGACGAATTGGGCATCAGCATAGGTAGTATTGAGACAATAATTCATGATCGGCTAGGTTATCGCAAAATTGCAGCCAGATGGGTGCTAAGACTTCTGAATTTTGAACAGAAATTCACTCGTTGGGAAGTTTGTACGCGTCTCCTGCAGCGGTATGAAGAGGAAGGAGAGAATTTATTGCGGCGAATATTCACCACGGAGGAAACTTGGGTACACTACTATACGCCGGAGAGTAAACGCTCGTCTATGGAGTGGCGGAAGAAAAAAGAGGGAGCGCCAGTCAAAGCGAAGGTTACACAGTCAGCTGGGAAGGTGTTGTGTACCGTGTTTTGGGACATGAAGGGAGTAATCGCAGTCGATTTCCTAACTGAACAACGTACTGTGACGGCGCAGTATTACAGTAACCTCCTAAAAAACACAGTCAAACCGGCCTATCGAACAAAAAGGCGCGAAATTCCGATCCGTAGTGCGATACTGCTTCAAGAGAACGCCAGGCCACATACCGCTCGGCTCACGATGGAGACATTGGCCGAATTGGGCTCGGAAACACTTGAACATCCTCCTTACAGTCCAGATTTGTCGCCTTGTGATTATTATTTGTTTGGCCCGTTGAAAGAAGCACTTGGTGGACAACGTTTCGACAGCAACGATGAGGTGGAATCGTTCGTGCGCAAATGGCTATGTGACAAGCCGCGAGATTTTTACGAAAAAGGAATAAAAAAATTGCCGGAGAGGTGGAAAAAGTGCGTAGCGTGCGAGGGGGGTTATCTCGAAAAATTGTAAAAAATATGAGCACTGTAAGTATAAAATAAAAATTTTTATGACGAAATTCCGGTTTATATTTGAACCACCCTCGTAATATAAATTATTGTAAACATACTATGAAAATAGAAAATGTAATTATTCACAAAATACATAAAAATCGACATATTTCGAAGTAACATACTTCATAATCGTGCTAATGTGATAAAAGCTAACGTAAAAGAGACAATCGTTTATTATAATTTGAAACAGTTCACAACAGTTTTTTCAGTCTGCAATTTTATAAAATTTTGAAATACAGATTCAGTTTTTAATCAAAGTTTCCGATAGTTTGAATTTTATTTTGCCTTCTTTTTATTATTATCTTGCTGTTTTTTTTTTTTTTTTTTTTTTGATGGGGGTGAGAATACATTTATACTAATGACTATCGAAATCGTTGAACGTAAAATGTTGTGGAGTTGTTATTTAAAAATTAGAAATAAATTTTTTCTTTAACATTATACCTACCTATATATTTATAAGGGGAGTAAATAAATAGAGTACTGATGACGCTTGCAACTGCGAATATCTATTTTTCAACATAAAGATAAATATGTTACTGATACATAGGTTAATGTTTTTCCAAAATTATGCTACCATTAGTAACGTAGTAATAATCTATTTTTATTAAAAATGTAACTCGTCATCAGATTTTTGAAATGTAAATTCTATTGTTGAAATAAGATATGAGTTACCTATTGATCCAATTAACGTCATGATTATGTTTAATTTTAAAATTTTATATGTTGTTAAAATACTTATAAAAAATTTTAATATCACTAATGTTTTTTATTGTAATATAACTAAGATAAGTTTTTGAACTTTATTTATCTATCAGACTGTACTAGATGGTATAAAGTTACTTCAGATGCATATAGAAGTTTCAGTATAGCTGAGAACAAAAAAATTTGTTCGATCATTTTTTTCATCGCATTGTAAATCTGCATTTTCATTCGGTAAATTCTAAATTACTAATATTCAATTTAATTATAAAACAATGTATCTGGTATAATATGTATGTTTAAGGCGTCCGCTGATGATAAAGAACCTATGAATTTGTCTCACCTATTACAATGGGCCACCAACTACGAAACTGGTTACGACGTTATTATTATTTTGTGCGATATTTCAATAATTTACGAACAGAATACGAAGGAATATTTAGAAAATTATCGCAAGAATCATAACAGAAATACGAGGTATCCAAATTTAGAAAATTTTAAATTTTAGGTTAAAGTAATTAATAGTTTGTTTGCCGAAAAAACTAAGATAAAAATTTACACTACATAGTGTTCCGAAAAGTTGACTTTTGGCCCCTTTTCCGGATACCAAGTTGAAAGGACGGTAGAAGAAGAAAAATTTTTCTTCTAAAGAAAAAGGTAACCGAGATCGATGTACAAAAAAAACGAAACACCTATCACCACACAATCAAAATCCCGAAAACGGCTGAATTATACGAAGAATCTACCCTCAGATTTTGATTTAAAAGATAGAAATAATAGATGCCCTTCTAACGAAACTCTTTAATGTTACCATCTATCATGAACGTATCAATTTACGAAGGATAAAAAATTGATGCCAAAACACTATGAAAAAAATCGTTGCTGTGCGCTTCGCCATGGGGACAGGCCCCCTTGAACTCCCGATGCTATCTGCTTTCTCTTAATCTAGATTCTGCTATCATTTATTGGTTACAAAGAAAGATGCATGATGTTAATCCCTATGTTACGAAGTTTAAATTTATTACAGAGTTTGTGATTGATAGTGATATAATAATTATAAGAGCTAAAGCCGGGATACTATGGTAAAATTGTCCTCTCTTAAAAAACGCATATATCATACACCATTCGATAGGGTTTGGAAAAAATCAGATTTTGAATTTTGTATTGTGCAAACGTAAATTATAGTCTTACATACGGAATTCTCAGCGCATGAAACATCATGCTTGATTGAACTTGTTTTAATTTATTTTCAATTTTATTATTTTTTTGGAATTGTATGTTTAATCTTTAGTTTAAAAAAAAAAAAAAAGGAAGTAGGGGAATCATTAAAATTATTCAGAAAAACGTGAATGTTTTTTGATAACATCGATGAAAACCCGTATATATTTATTTCAGGTTCATTTTATGTACATTGAATGGAATTCCACCGATGGATACGAACATTACGAATGATGATGTACTTCTTATTTGCGGTTTTAATAAAAACGTTATTCGTCTTATTGAAGCGTACAGTAAACAATATTTTGATTAGTAAAAAAAATATTTTTTACTATCAGATTCATCCTATATTAATAATTTAGGTAAAAAAATTGCGAGTCGAGTATTATTAACAGATGGTAACAAAATTTATTTCGTACCTGCTACTCATATACCATTCTAGTGTTTATTATTTTAGGCGAATATAATTCAACATTACTCATTTTATTAAGTGGCGATGTTTTGTGTTATCTATACAAAATGCGTATGATTTGTTTTTATTGTTGATTTTTATTGTCTTCGAATAATATTTAATATTTTAGAATAATTTAGTGTTATTTAAAGCACTATTTAAAAATAATCAAGATTTTATCGACACTTTGTAAACCTTAGTATTTGATTTAAATTTGATAAGTTGGTAATTGTAAGACAACAAGGGAAACAGTATGTGATAGCCGTTTCATGTAAAAAAGAAGAAAAAAAAGTAATTTTAAAAGTATTTTTACAAAATTTACTTATTCACTATACGTATCTTGTTATCTATATTTTTTTTGCATTTATTTAATAATTTATTTTTACTTTTATATTTGCAGTAATGTTTTCTTTTGTTCATGAACAATAATTATACATTTAAATTGTTATCAAATTTTCACTAATATACATATAAATATGTAAATGTTTGTAACCGGTTTTCATTTTTGTGGAATTACCGAAAGCTCCTAATCGTGACAGGCTGTCTTATGTAATAGTGACGTTACGTCTAATAATACCAAACATGACAGTTATTCTAATTCACTTGTGTGTACTCATCTCTTTTTGTAGATTTTTTCTTAATGAATCGATCTTTTTATAACATTTCTTCGTGTATGTATTTTCAAGCAAAAATATCCGTAGGACGATACAATTATACGTGTTTTTGTTAAAAAAAAAAAAAAAAAAAAATTGGATCAAAAGTAGGTATTTTGGTGTAGATAACTTAAACAATGAAAAAATTGTGTGAGTAAATGATTTAATGAAATCAAGCGATAAGAGACTCGCAGATCCATTATTAGCTGATAGTTTGTATTTTATTTCCTTAGGATGTTCTAATGGATTTTATCAGTGCTCAAATTGTCCCCGTAATATTCACTTCATTTGTAATAGTCATTCGTCTGAAAACGGCAAAAAGTTTTTTTTTAATCTTTGTTGTTTGAGGAATAAAAGTGCCATATAAAATCGTCACTACCTTAAAAATAATCCTAAAATCTAAGCCAAAAGAATTTTAAAAAAATCGAATAAATTTCCACCGCTTGAAAAAGATACAACAGTTTGTGCTCCGCAATCGTCGAAGTGGATAAACGTTAGGCGACCAATGTACTATCTTATCAATTATTAATGACAGGACATCTGGTGGCGTTTAAAAATTTAACATAAAATAAAAGCATATTTGCGAACGAATCTCTGTCTGGTTCCTGTTCACAGCGCGGTTTTATCCGAACTTCTCAGAGATCGAATGCTGTCTTGCTTTTGCGTGGGTATTCTGATCCGAAAACTGTATAAGTCTCGTACATATCCAGGATACCTCGGTTTGGCAACTTTCCTTTGAACTTCGTCCCAAAGATTCCGGTTTATTCAGCTATCGTTCAATTATGTGTCTCGAAATGTCCGGACGTCAGAATTAATAAGATAGTTCAATGTGTATGTATGTATATATATATATATATATATATATGCGTGTAGTATGTGTGTGTGTATGTATGTTATACATATCACAGAATACGTGTCGTACGATGGACCAAGCAAGTGTACGCACTAATGCATTACATTACGTTTATCTAGCACAATGACTAGAATTAAATCTTAATACAATACGAAGCTGACATATATACCTGGGGAGTTCAATAAGTAACGTGACACGGCTTGTTTCGCAATCGCTGTTTGGTAAAATTTAGTGAATTTTATATGGGAGGTAGAGGATGAAAATACGAACAGAACACCGTTTGCCGCATTCTGATCTGATTAGTAGTACTTTTGTACGCACGTGTGAAAAATGTCAGTGAACGTTGCCAACCCAGCGAGTTGCGAGATACGCGCGGCCAGCAAATTTCTAACTGCAGGTGGAGTTGCAGGTACAGAAATTTATCGCAGACTGTGCGCAGTATACGGTGCAAACAACGTTATGACGCGTAAATGTATGTATGAATGGATCACGATGTTTAAAGAAGGAAGAACGAACACTCACGACGATGAACGAAGCGGCCAGTACGGCATTGACGAGCGATACGATTGCATTTATACAACAACTTTTGCAAGAGAATAAAAGGTATACGATCAATAATTTGCATAATTTAATGCTCAAACGTCACCTAATAGACGATTGCAATCGTACAACTATCTATACACTTCAAACTCAAGAGCTGAATAAACGCAGTGCACGGTGGGTACCTCGCCTTCTGACTTCAGAAATGAAATACAGTCGTATGGCGTCTGCGATCGAATTTCTGTCGCATGACGAGCAATACGGCGGTAATTTTCTCGACCATACTGTGACTTGCAACGAGAGCTAGGCGCATTACCGGATCCCAGAGTCGAAGGAAGCCAGTAAAATGGATAATAAAAGGCCAACCAGGTCCGCCAAAAGCCAAAACTGAACGCTCTGTCAGAAAGGTTCTCGCAACCGTCTTCTGGGACCGGTATGGGCTCCATAAGCAGAAGAATGTGGCAACACAGTACACTTACCATGATACCCTCGTGGCACTTCATCGAGCGATTAGTCGGAAGAGACATGGCCTACAGTCTAGAGGAGTAGTGCTTTTGCATGATAATGCGCGACCGCACACGTCTGTTCTCGTTTGCTCGATAATTAAAAACCAAATTTGGGACGAATTTCTACATACACCCTATTCGCCTGACGTGGCACCTTCGGATTTTTACGGTTTTTCTTATTTGAAACGCGATCTGGATTGGAAACGTTTCATAACAGAAGGAGAAGTCATGGAGGTAGTAACAAAATTTTTCACTGTTCGCCGATTTTCAGCAAGTTCAGCTTGCACACGAGCCACGTTTTCGTTGGTAGTCGTCGTGCTCGGTCGTCCTTCGCGCGGATCGTCTTCCAACGAGCTCCGTCCACTTTTAAATCGGCGATACCATTCAAAACACGTTGTACCGCTTACACATTCATCCTTGTATGCTTTTTTCATCAACCTGTACGTTTCTGATGCACACAAAAAACAAAATTTAATCACCGCTCTTTGTTCCATTATCGCAAATGTAACACAGTACACAGAGGTTCACTCACAACTGGCGGCCTCCTGAGTAAACTAATGCAGGTAGCGACCTGAAACTTTCGCCGTCTCTTCTGCCAACATTGAAGTATAAGCACCGTGAATTTCGGACAGATTGCGCGACTAGTATGGATTTTATAGCAGTAGTCCGAGAACTTTTTGTACCAACCGTGTATATATATATTTTTTTTTTTTCTTTTCAATTATTCATAAAATTCTATAAATATTTATGCAATCATAATTTTAAATATAAAAGCGGGAAATTCTATTTTAATGATTACCGCCAATTTTGGCGTGTCTTCCTTACGCCAAAAGCAAACTAGGCGAAAATTATATATTAAAGAATTATAAGACTCTTCAGTTTCCAAAAATCTGAAATTGAAAATAAAAAACACTAATTTTTCATTTTTACGAAATTCTTACAATCTATAGGTCTTAAAGATTACAAGTATTTGTTTTATTTCAATTGTTTCAACTTATCACTAAAATTAGTTAGGTATCGTTGTTATTTAATTAGTCTTTCAACTAAGCTGCTTCATCTAATGAACTTAAATTTTTACATGCTGTTTTACAGTTATTAATTAATAAATCAAACTACTCTTCATTCCAAATAATCGTGTTTATAATTGTAGTTGTGTAATCTACAAAAAGCCATGGAGTTGTCAAGTTTAGAAAAATAATAATTCGTTTTTCATTTGTAAAATAAAATTCACTCTTCCGCAATTTTAGGGGCGTAAGTCATTTCGAAGTAAACAGTAATGACGCTCTGCTCGGATTTATCCACTTTTCCACGCGGATATGTCCGACAACATATATAAGGTTTGACAATTGAGTAATGAAACTGATCTGAAACTCCGGCAGGTTAACTTTCTATCCCTCATCTATTGATAGACAATTTTGCCAACCTCGTACGATCATTATTTTTCCAATTGTATGTGTTGTTGAAGTCCGTATACATGTTACTCGTACTTTTTGCGATTATGGTGGCAACGCTGCGCAAAACCTGGCGAGTCTGAGAGGAAAAAGTGTTTTCATGAACTGGTTAAAGTGTTTGGTGATGAAGCCTTTGCCCAGATATTCCAGTGTGTGGCGTAAAGAGTTTAAAAAACGATCGGGAAAGTATCAAAGAGGAACCGCGAACTAGAAGGCCAATTGAAGTTTGAACTAACAACAACGTGTAACGTGTACGCACTTCTGTGCGTCAATATCCAGGGCTAACTGTTCGAATGTTGGCAAACCAACTGAGCATTGACCGCGAAACAGTTGGATATGTCACTGTATGACTTTTTCTGTTCCCTAGGGTCAAACAAGTCGTGAAAAAAAAGCTGACATTCAACAATCCGTGACGAGGATACTCAGAGAAATGCCAGTTGAAGCTAACCAAAATTGTTATAAAAACGAAAAAACACTGGAATCAATGTGTAGCTACAAAAGATGAGTATTTTTAACGAGATCATATCAATATCAATAGATTTCTAAATATATGTTTTTTTTGCAATCAGTCTCCTTACTCAATTGTCAGATCCTGTGTAATAACTATTTAAAAAAATAAAATAAAGCAATAATTTATTCAAACATAATTACACAAGTATATCACTTTATTTTTTTAGAATATTTAAAAGGAACAAAATTTTCACTCCAATAACAGATTTTATCAACTTTCAAAATTAAAAAGCATTCTAAATTGCTGCGAACAGGAGTCTTATTGAGTCATCTTTATGAATATACATGGAATAAGTCTTATTAAATTATATGAATTTACTATTTTGTTTGAAGTTTAATATTTAATTACTTTTCGACAATATTTAAAACTCATTTTAAAAATATTATTTCTTTTTTAAAAGTAAATATTCAACTAATATAATAAAAAAGTATAAATGAAAAAAAATTAATGTGCGTCTACACATTTACGCAAATACATGAATATATCTTATGGGCAGCTCCGGCTTTCCTTTATTCTTTTACTAGACATAAGAATTATCTACGTTATTTTTTTGAACCGTCATTAGGCTAGCTTTATATGTTACGGGTAGCAACGAGCGTGAAAGCCGATGTGTTTATGATTTTTACTGTACAGAAAGTGATTCTTTAGAGATGGATACAGTTTTTACATTTACATCGTTAACAGTAATTTCTAACGTTATAACATCGTTTACATTATTTGTATCATTAACAATAGTTACGCTGTTCACAACATTTACAACATTGACATTGGAGGTGTGCGTAGTTATCGAAAGGAGAGGATGATGCGTACTAAAGTAGGAGATATAGTGACGCGTTTCAAGTGCGTTGATTTGTCGTGAAAAAACGGCGTCAATATACGTAGAATTGCGTGATGTGGATATAGTTAGTTCATTCTTCAGTTCGAGTCCGAATCCACGAATGAGGGACCATGCGACCTTCGTAAATCCAAGTTAAGATTCGACCATTTCAGCGCCTTGTGCGGAATCTACGTTAAACTAATCGACGTATAAGACACGGAAAAAGAGGCGTGTAGCCTGAGGAAACTCGCGGTCGACGAACTTACAATCCAAGAAGCGGAACTCGATCATCGCTTTCTCCTCTAGAAGTAAAGACTGATCATCACCAATCTTAGTTAGTATAGCTGAGAAGACGACATCAGCTTCTCGCATCACTTGCATGAGCGGGTAGTAATGTAACGACTGCCAGACAATTTCACAGCAGAACTTTTGTAAATCAGTGTCTGACAAACGGGCGATAGTTAACGAAGATCGTCAGTAAACACCATGTCCATACCCGCGAAGGGATGTCCATGATCATGCATAATGTGTTGAAGTCAAAAATTTCTGTCCAACGAGAGTGGATCCGATCATAGTGCACTCATCGACGAAAACGATGCGAACATTTGCGAACGCTGTGCGAAACGCGTTCAGTGCTTCCACTAGGAGGCCCGTCATCTTTTGCGAGTTGCTGATACGAAAGACAGCGGATACAGTGGATCATCCGATATATATGTATGTATAAATAATACTTTTTTTGCGTTTCCATGATTTTATCGTAAAATTTTGTGGTACATTTCGTGGGACGGAAAAATTTTTAGAATCACCCTCAGCCATAAGACATATTCATGTCAAAAAAAAAGTTAGAAGCCCTTAATTAATTTTTAGTGTTTATAATTTAAAGAAGATATGCACCATATAACACAGATTGCAGGATAGGTGGCTGAAAGATTTGCTTAGTAATTATAAATTTTTAGAATCTATAATTCTAGTTGCAATGAAATATTTTTTGTTTTCATTTATATATTATAGAACTGAAAGACAAAAAGTCGAGAAAGAAGCTCATAGCCCGTTCTATAGCAGCTGGAAAATTAATAATTTTTTTTTTTTATCGGCATACTTCACCATTAGAATACAGAAAAAATGTGAAACCTTCAAAATTTTAAAGTTTAAGAGCTCGTTTTGATAGCATGTTTTGGTAGACAATAAGCTGCAAAAATGTTATTACCTACAATTATTACAGTACCTTTTTAATTCCTTGATTTAGATTGTGTTTAATGCTATCCTTAATTAGTACAGTTGAACCAATGTGGGCTTTACTACTTGAATGGTTCACATTGTACATAGTATAACCATTAGTCCTAAAATATTTATTGCTGGTAAAGCGGGTTTCTAAGATTAATACAATATTAACATTTTTATATTTAATAAAAATTTCTAATTCATCTTGTCAAGAATCTGAGCCATTGGTGTTCTAAGAAATAACTGAAACTATGTTAGTTATTTCATATTTTTAGACTTAGTACTTATTTGTTTAGAATATGTGCAAGTGTGTATTCAGTTCGGAAAGTTGTCTGTTTCGCATTGAATTGTTATCATCGGCATTATCAAATCTATCTCATTGCCAAATTAAATCCAGTCAAAAGAAAAGAAGGCCGGTGAGATGGTTTCTTTTATACACCGCTTTGTCGCATTATCATTTTAATAACTATGCAATTGTATATAATAATACATAACACGGAATTATACTATTGTATTATCTTTTTACAACTCCATAGCCGATATTTTGAACTATGAATGAAGATTTAAAAAATTTGATCGGCAATTTAAACAAAATTGCGGAATATTTAGTAATAATTCGTGATCTTATTAGTAACAAACCAGTTAACAAAATACATGAGCAAATTATTGAAGCTTTTAACAACGTGAAGATTGACGAAATCAGATTGAGCTTTTTGCATTACTCTCCACCATAATTTTTACCATATTTAACTCATTTAGTTTACCTTATGAAGTCAGTTTTTGTGTGTATTAGTTGCTGGCAATTTTTACATTAAGGAATTTCTTTTTCACTCTTCTAATGGTTTTATTCCCATCTTAGAGAAGAGTGTATTTATTATTTTGTATATTTCTTTATTATATTCTTTGAGTACTAAGTCCATAAAGAACAGTAGCAGTGGCATCTTTATTAGTACTTTGTTTTTTTCTTTTTTATTATGATATTACTGACATTAATCACTTTGTGGTCCCATGCAGCTGGTTCTTTCTTGATTTCAATAACATTGGTTGAGGGATGCAGCCCTTTGATGACTTTATAGTTGTTTTTTATTAAGTTTTTTTTATTTACTTTTATGTAATTATTTTTGTTTATTTACATTTACAGTAATATTTATTTATTTATATTTACAGTAGTAATATTTTAATTCAACGCATTTTTTTGTAAACAACGTTTTTCAGACGTTGTCCTGCCAGTGTATATTCATTTACCATTCAATATATAAATATCTCAAATGGATGGCTTGTATATTACAATGAAAAATCGATAAAGCTTTGTCGCAAAATGCATAAAAATGAAAGATTACTCATATTTATAATAATTTATTATTGTTATTTTTATTATTACAGATTTACGATAAATTATATAACTCTTTTTATTAATAATTCACGCGAATGAACAATATATTTTACTATTCTATTCGCTATATAACCGAACTAACTTTAAATATCTCAAATTAATACTAACATTTAGCATAAAGCAAATGGATAGACAATTGGTGCATAGATGTAAAGATTTTTTGGAATTCATAATCTAGAGCAAGCAACATATAGTTGACCATGCGAAAAACGTGAATTTTCTAAATTCAATCCAACAATGCGTAGCGATTGCCCTTGAGCTTTGTTGATTGTTATTGCGAATGCAAGACGTGCAGGAAAATGTAATCGTTTGAATGTGAAGGGCAAATCAGTGGAAATCATTGGAATGCGTGGAATCAGCACATCTTCTCCTTTATATTTTCCGTTAATTGTTGTCGCTTCAATCACATTCGGCATCATTTTTTTCAAGAAAAGTCTGGTTCCATTACACAATTTTGGTGTATTAAGATTCCGGAGGAACATTATTGGTGAGCCAATTTTTAACGTCAGTTTGTGCTGTGGCATTCTGGGTGGCTCCATTGAATTGATGTTGTGTTTTTAATAACTGTTCGATGATTATTAATGATGTATATTCCATAACTGCATTTATAAACATGTAAAAAGTACTATTAATTCTATATCAGAACATTTAAGACCCGGCATGACATTATGTAATATCTAACCTAAAAATATATTTAAACAAATCATAGCATATATGCCAAATTGAATCAGTGTGACCATAACAGTCACCCCCCTGTAATGAATAAGGTGTACACTTAACAAAGAATCAACAATTAAATGAAAATAAAGAGATAATAAAAAATACAAATTATAAATTTAACCGCTGTACTGGTTTCCTTGGTCTTGATGATCGGCGGAGAATCGTTTGTTGCTGTTGTACTGGTACTACTGGAGAGCTTACCAAATCTGCCGATTGGTGTGCGGGTTGTATAGCTACAGGATCACTGTGTGCCTGCTGAGGTGTACTGATATTATTAAATCTAACTGATGGTAGTGTAAATTGAACTGTTTTTTCTGTACGTTTTGTTGGAACTGGAAGGCCATAGGGCTAGCATCTGTTTCAAGCACCAATGGTAGTGAAGGCGAGTATGTCGCTAGGACCTGGTCACTTGCTATTGCTTCTTTCACTACTTTAAATGCTTGCTTGCACTGTGATGTCCAGAGAAACTTTACATCTTTTTGCAACAATCTGTAGAGGGGATGTAAGATGGATGCTGCATTTTGAATAAATTTTGTGTAATACATTGCTAATCCCAAAAATGATCGCAATTCGTCTATGTTTTGAGGTTCAGGAGCACTAACTATGGCTTGAACCTTCTTATCTTTTTCAAGGCCTTTCTCTGAAATTGTATGGCCCAGATACCGAACACGCCGGGCAAAAAATTTACATTTGTCTTTGTTTAAATGAATATCAAATTGTCGGAGACGTTGTAAACAAACAGTGAGATTATTATGGCACTCTTGTTTAGTTTTTCCATGTATCAAAATATCATCGAAATAAGCAATGCATCCCTGGACTCCATTTAAAATTGGTGCCATTACTGAATGGAAAATACTTGGTGCTGTGGCCAGTCCAAAGAAAAGACGTGTTGCCAAATAAGTGCCTTTATGTGTACTAAGTGCCGCAATTTTGGAACTTTCTTCATCTAAAGCTATATGAAGATATGCTTTATAGATATCTAGTAAGCAAAAATATGTACTGCCATGTACTTTCTGAAATAGTTTCTCCACTCGTGGAATTGGATAATGTGCTGGTTCCAGTTGGCTGTTAACTTTAATTTTGTAATCAGCACAAATTCGAATTAATCCATTGACTTTTGGTACAATTACAATAGGAGCTCCCCACTGACAGTAGTCGGTTTTTTAAATAAATCCCTGTTTTTCCAATAATTCAAGTTCTGCTTCTACTTGCGGAAGTAAAGCGTATGGCACTGGTCGTGGGGGACGATACACTGGTGATGCATCTTCTTTTAACTTTAAAACACATGTAACATGTGGAATTTTCCCTACACGCATTTCAAAAACATCAGCGAACTTTTTCTGTATTGGCTCACTAATATCAGTATGTTGAATTACGAATTCATAATTATCGTCATTTGATTTAGGTAATTTTATAATTTCAAGTTTGTGAATCCAACTACGACCTAAAATAGGTGAAAAATTTTCTGACACAATGAACAGTATTTCATGTGATGTTTTATTTTGGTATGTCACAGGTATTGATGCATATCCTTCAGGAATAATTAATTGTTTATTATATGCGCAGAAACGAATTTGGGGACACTTTTTAATTTCAACGTTACATTTTAATTTATCAAAATCCATACACGATAATATTGTTACAGGACTACCTGTATCCAGTTCAAACCTTTGTACTTTATTACTTAATTTAACATCAACAAAAATTTTATGTGCGAACCGATTATTTTGATTTAAAGATAGTTCATTAATTTTTATTTAGCCTGCTTTTACTGCAAGCGTGTTTTCGCGAAATTTTCATCAGCACTGTCATTATAATAAACTACTTTAATGTCTTTTTTATTTTTAGATGAAACACACACTTTTGCGATATGTCCATTTTTACCACAACTTGTACATTTTAAATTATTACGTATACGACACTGACGCGCAGTATGATTAGGCTTACCGCAAGCTAAACATACATCTTGTAAGCCTAATTTCGAAAGTTTTTCTCGATCATACGGTCGGCTTTTCGGCGAGTAACGATTTACATTAAAATTACGATCGCGACTGTTATTCTCGCTTCTGTACGGCGTTTGCGATCTGTTTCTAGAATAGGAGCGAGAACGTCCTCTAACGTTTAAATTATTCATTCCAGTTTTACTAACTTTGTTAACAGACGCTTGAACGCTAGGAGGCATTTCACCATTGTACTCGTCGAGGTTTTGTTTATGCGCTGCTTCCAGTGCTAGCGCCGCTTCTAACGTTTTATCTAAAGTCGCATCAGGTTGCATGACCAAAATTTTTTCTCGTATGTGATTATTACGAACGCCTCAAATAAATTGCGCTTGGAAAATTGAATCGATTTGACATTTGCAATTGACGTTCGGACAAACCCAGTTACATTTTTGTGCTATTACTTTTAACGCAGAAATGTACGATGTTAACGATTCGGTCTTGTACTAGCGATAAAAATTTGTGACGCTCTGTATGCACGTACGTTATCGGATCGAAAAGTTTTTCAAGAATGTTAACAAGTTCATCATACGGTTTTTCAGAAGGCTTTTGCGGAGCCGTTAAAGCAGATAATTGTTTAAATTGTGTTCGTTTTAAACAACCTAATAAGACACTACGTTTGCTTTTTTCCGTTTCTGCATTTGTACTGCTACTAGCATCTTTATTTAATCCAATGCCACGCATCGATAAAAAATTTTCTAAGCGCTCTTTATAGGAGGAAAAATCTTCCTCTTCAGGATCGAACGGTTCTAAAGTAATATTGTGACTTACCACCGCCGGTAATATTTGTGATGGTGTAGGTACGGCATCCGCTCCTGTATTAGACGATGGTAGGCGTTGTAGTATATTTTGAATGGCTTCACTCTGTATATGTAGAGACGCCATCAGCTGCATTAACACTTCTTCTCCGGCCATAGCACTATTTTTGGCTGATCACTTGTACGAACGAAACGAACGAATGTAGCGAACTAATTTTAGACGATAACGAAAAATAGAGTTGTTGGAAAAATTTTCTTTATACACTATTTGCATTATAATAAATGTAACAACTTACTGAATTAAACAAAAAAAAACAAAATACGGTTACCGCGTATTTCCATTGTATATTTAGATGTAATATTAATTTAAGTCAGTTTATCCTCGTCGCCAAATAACTGTTGTGTTTTTAATAACTGTTCGATGATTATTAATGATGTATATTCCATAACTGCATTTATAAACATGTAAAAAGTACTATTAATTCTATATCGGAACATTTAAGACCCGGCATGACATTACGTAATATCCAGTGGCGGCTCGTTCATGTGTTCACATTCGCACGTGAACACCCTGGATTCAACTTTAAAAAAGTAGAATCCAATATTTTTATTTATATTTATTATTTATATATCACTATTAGTAAAATTAATGTTAAAAATAAATTGATTTTACATTTTTAAAAAGTAATTAAGTTTTGTCCGGAATTCTTTTAGTGTGAAGGCTACTTGTAGCACGTGCGATCGAAAACCGTGTAAGTACAATGTAGTAGTGTGTCAGAAAGATAAAAATGATGTGTTAGTGCATGTGTTACATAGGCTTGATGGAGCACACTCGAAGTGTGAACCAAACGAAGAAGCAACTAAAATATCGAAATTTCGGGCAACGGCTGTATTCACCTTTTGTGGGATTTCGAGATAGACAATTAAATCAGAATTCCAAATTGACGATCAATTCAAAATTTTATAGGATTTATAGAGAGAGAAATAAGTCAGAGTTAAATTAGCCGTAAACAAATTTTACTTTTATCGGATTAATCCTGTGATTGCTAATAAAATTATAAATCGATTTATTAAGTTAATGCAAATTACAAGATGGCTTCTGCACCATTTTGGTTTTGCACATTTGCAGATGTTGCGGAGTTCTTTACGTTCGTTTGGATAATTTGATGTTTGTTTCGTTCTTTTGTTTTTTATTTCGTTTTATTATATATTGAATACCTATTTACACATTTCAGACGTACATTGTATTACAAAATCTAATTTTTCAGGTTCATGGAAGTATATAGTTCTTTTTTTTCCATTTGAATTATTGTTCTGTTTTATTACGGTATATGTCTTTTTAATAAATGTTAATAATGACCAATTTTTATTCCTATTACATTACCACGTATGTTTGTACGTTTTATGATTGTGTTAAGCACTTTTCATTTTTATAGTGATTTAAGTTTTTTGTTAAATGTACTAGCAGTAAAATTACCTGCATTATAAATGAAAAGAAATATTATTTTTTACGGTAAATCGTGATTACAGTAATATTACATTGCAGGTGAGATTTTTTAAATTGAAATTATTAGAAGTTTTACATTGCGGAACACGAATTTCATTATATTTTATTATCTTAAAGAATATATAGTACTTTGAGAAATATATATTTATACATGGTCGTCGTCATCGGTGGCAGGGGGCAGCTGCCTCCCTCCTAGAGCCTTGAAACTTTTTAATCAACTGGCCATGATGAGTATTCATAGGCGCCTAATCATGGACAATTTACCAGAAACCCACGAAAATTATATTTTAATTAAGATTTTATTCTTGTTTAATAAAATATTAAGCCTTTACAACTTATAAATTTTATTTTTCCTATAACTCATATCCTCTTCTTATCATCTTGCCCCCCCCTGGCTCATCGGCTGGCGACGCCTTGTATATACATTAAATATGTTTCAGTAAATTTTAATATTCTTTAATGGTGTTCTACGTAAATTTTTATACAGTAACGCGTCAGGAATGTAGACGAAAGCGCCAAGTTGTATCGCTTCAACATCATGTAATTTGCGCGAATTTTTATCCGTGCCATTCCAGAGTAATGTGTATCAAGAGTGAAGAAAAAATTCGCGTGCATGTTCAGTCTGGAGGCGCTGAGTCAAATTGTTTTGCAGTCACATACACAAATCAATAGCGCGATTTTTATGCATGTCAGTTTGTGTGTGTACGAGCATATGGTAGTGCGGTATTTGCAGTACATTTTCTTTGGATCTTTTTTATAGCTGTCGTTTATTCACAGCGGAACTGGAAGCGATGGTCGGTCCCTTTTTTTAGTCCGTAATATCACTGCGGTAGAAGTTATACCGGCTCATTTATTTTATTTCCACTGCCGCTACTACTAATGTTTCAGTCTGTTAAAATATAAACACTTTCGAAATTGAGGCTACTGCAATTGTATTATTGAAAAACTTCCTTTTAGTATATTAAATTTTTATGAAAAAATGAATATTATTCAGAATGATAAACCAACGCCTAGTTTAGAAAATTTAATTACAAAATCAAAAAGTATGTAAAATATTTAACCGCTATTTTCAAACAAATTTATGCATAACAATGCCATGGTTATGCGGTTACGAGAAAATAAAAAAATTGTTCTATTGCCCTCGCCTTTTATTTAAGCAAGAAAAAAATGTATGAAATGCAAATGACTGACTTGATTAAGTTTTTGGGAAAGATAGAAAGCTATCATGAAAAAAGATATTTTTAGAATGATCGATGTTATGTAAACAAATATGTCTAATAGGTTTAATGATGTAACAAAATTACAATTTTTAAATCTTAAATATAAACATTTGTTAAATTTTCAATAAAATTTTCTGGAAAAAGACTTTTTAAATTTAAAACAGAATTACGGAAAAAGTTTTAAAAGTGTACTTTCAAGATTCTAACATACATAAAAACACTGGTGCATCTTATACTTGGATGCTTCAGATCTAACAGATGTTTTTCCAGAAGTGTGTACAAGTTTTCGCATTTAATAACCACAATTCCAGCAACCACTTCGACTTCAATAGTTGATCATTCTCAGCAATGAAATGAATAAAAACGTATTTAAGAAATACGCAAGGTAGGGAGAGTGACTATCTACATTAGCTTTTTTCAGTGTTGAAAAATAATTATTATCAAACATTAAGAAACGAGCATCTTTTCGTGATGATGTAATAGACATTTTCGCAAACAAGAACCGGAAAATTGAATTAATTTACAAAAAAATAAGACATTTCGTTCTTCGTAATTAATTTTTATTTCTGTTTTGTATTTAAACGAATTTTACACGTGTTTATTTTTATATAAAAAAAATATTTTATTGTGGCGCTTCTTCAGTTCTGAAATTCACGCTATCCCACTGCTAATGTGTGTGTGCGTGTGCATATTACACAACTTATTACTTTCTTCGCTAATCAAAAATTTTATTTCAGAAGCTTTCCTTGAAGTATAATGTGAAATTAATTTTGTTTATTAGGATTCGGTACACATATAATGCACGGAATCCTAATAAGATGGATCAAACACGACAAAAATATCAAATAAAAATCAATAACTCGCGAACGATTTGACTTATAAACTTCAATTAAAATTCTCTTTAAAACGATCTATAACTTCAAGATGACCGATTACCCTGGGCGGCAAAAAACCCAAAAAACCGTCAAGAACATATAATATGGTATTTAAGACACCTCAAAAATCACTTAAAAAATCATAACTAGGCACTAGATAAACCGTTAAAAGTGAAATTCGAAATATAAAATAAAATGCAGGAATCCCTTCATAAAATCAAAAAAATACTTTAAAAAAATTACTTAACCCCACCTTTTGGGCCAAAAACATTAAAAAAAAGGAAGTTTAGTAAGTATTAGCCCGAGTAAAAACGTTGGAGAAACCAAAACGTATTTCAACCATTTATAAAAGACTGCTTCATAGGAAAAATATAGCAACTTATATTAGGACCCCAGGGGTGCCAAAAGTTCAAAAATTTTGAATAAAATATTTTTTTTTCCCGGCATGCGATGTATTGTTAGAAAGACTGCTATTTGTCCCGAACGAAACCGTATTTCATTTCTTTAACAAAACTTTCGAAGTTATCGCAAAGCTCAAAAAAGCACAAAAAATATCACGTCGTCTAGCGCTGTGAGTATTATAGCCAAAAATTTTAAACACGGTTAAAAATTTCTGCTTCCACGTATATTTCTGTAGTTTGGAACACCCTGGGTCCTAGCTTTAAAAGTATAATTCCAGGGCTTCAAAAGCTCATAATTTTATAAAAAAAAAAATTTTTTCCAGGCATGTAATGTATCGGAAAGATCGTTATTTGTTGAGAATAAAACGGTACTTAATTTTCTTAACAGATATATCATTTATTATTTAATTAAAGTGTGTACACCAAGATTCCATTGGTCTATTTTGGTATTATTATTAGTTACTTATATATTGTTTTGTTAAAAAAAAATTGTTTATTAGTCTATTTAGACTAGATTGCAATAAAATAAGAGAAAAAAAAAAAAAACGAAATTTTCGAAGTTCACGAAAAGTTCAAAAAAGCGCGAGTTCTAATTTGTGGCCTCCTCTTTGCGGTGCGAGTATTATAGCTAAAAATTTTGAACAAGGTTAAAAATATACAAATCCACGTATTTTTCATTGGTTTCGAACATCTAGGTTTCTAATTTTAAAATTAACCCATCGGAGCTTCAAAAGCTCGAACTTTTGGGGGGGAAGTTTTTTCCCCCGGGCATATGGCATATTGTTGGAAAGAATGTTATTTGGCGGAAACTAACCCATAAGTCATTTCCTTAATGAAACTTTTGAAGTTGACGAAAAGTTCAAAAAAGCGCGGACGATAACTTATGTGTCCTTTTCTGAAAGACGCGAGTATCATAGTTAAAAATTTTAAACAAGGTTAAAAATATGAACATTCCCTATATTTTTCTAGTTTGAAGCATTGGAGTTTCCAACGTCACAAGTAGACCCCGGGAGGCGCGGAATACTCGAAATATTTGATAAAAAAAATTTTTCGGTCATGTGATATATTAATTGAGAGATTACTATTTGTCGGGAACGAAATCGTATTTCATTTTCGTAACGATAATTTTAAAAAATCGCAAAAAATCACGTTCCTCTTCCTCTTTGCAACGGAATTATATAAATATAAATTATAATTACGTTAACTTAGGTAAGGAATCCTGAGCGCATAAAACATCATGCTTGATTGAACTGGTTTTTTTAACTTTAGGTCCTCCTGTTTGATTATTGTTTTTGTATTCCATGGTAATGTGAACTGTTAAATACCTACAAATTTTGTGCAAATTACAGAATACTTAATACATACATCATTACTTATATCATTTTATGTGCTTTTGATATTTTAAAAATAAATAACATTACTATATTCAACTGTTCTCATCAGTAACCGGAATATTTTATGATTTTGTTATTTTTTAGCAACTTCAAAAGAAAGAGATTATAATCGTCGCATATGTTATTTTTTTCATTTTGATGATTCTTTATTCACTGGAAAATGTACCACATAGTGGTGGTACTATGTTAATATTAATAAATATCGGGGAACGCAAACTGAGTGAGCATCAAAGAACAAGAAAAAATGCCACCTTTTCAAATAAGTTTTTAGTAATATAGAAAGCTTGACTAACTTAAATATGAGTATATTAGTAAGGATCGAAGAGTACTATCTGAGTAATCATCAAATGACGTTTAGAAAAAAGTCTCCTTAGAGGAGGTATACTTTCTTTGCTGAATATAACGACAAAAATTAACCAAATATATTTCATCACCGACAGAAATTTGAATACTACTTAACCAACATCTAGCTTCATTTAATACTAAATATATTATTTTAGGTTGGTCTATCCGTTTTATTAGTCAAAATATATATTTTTTTTAAAAAGTAGGGTACCGACTTCTAGATTTACACTAACAAATTTAATAGAATTGCCCTAGAAAGTAAAAAATATATTTTACGGTACTAGATTAAAATTCAACAATAATTAAAATCGCATTAAACATTTCTGATATTTTTAATACTTAGCTTACAAAAAACGAGTGATTGTATTTTTATACTCATTACATTGTTAAATATTGTATTTGAATTTGGTGCCTACTAAAAAAAATAATAATTAAGAATTATAACATCCTCTTGTATATTACTTTGAAATAAATTAGTTTTTATCAATAACTTTTACTTTTTAATGTATTTTATGAGTATACTTAGAAGGCAGTACTATAAATTTTTTTTTTAAAAATTTTATGTATTGAATTCTAATAGAGAAAACTTTAAACGCTTTAATTTACATAAAACAATTAAATTATTTAAATGTATACTTGTAAAATAACTTTATACTTGTTTAGATTTAAAAACAAATATTGATAATTTTATATTGGGACTAGGGCCAGTGGCCCCGGGCCCGTCACCAAAAGGGGCTACCCACTAATACACTCAAAAATTGAAAATTACGAGTATGAAAAGTATGCGCGCTCAGATAGTGAAATGATATATCACTCTGATTTTCATGGTGATGTTGAGTTCCGAATGCGACATACTTCGTGAATTAAATGTTGATGATCTAATTGAAACTTTCACTATTAAAAAATCTCGACGCGTGTCTCGTTTAGAATTAATTATTAAGGATCGATTTTATTAATTTATTGAATAAATAAAATAAAAAATGTGTACTTCAATTAGTGGGGGAGGGAATTAAGGGGGCCTTCAGCTACTATTTGGCCCCGGGGTATTTTTTTCTTTAATCCGGCCCTGATTGGGACCGACGAAGAATAAAAAGACCCTGGAAACGACTGCATTTGAGGTGGGACTATGAATTTAGATGAAGCCATCTGGAACAGAATTGTCCAAGACCGGCCGAAATGGCGAAGAATAGTGGATAAATAATGGACTACCTAATCTGGAATTAAATTCAAGAAGAGGCTACACCATAAAATACTAGTTGATCAGCTTACGATTAATAATAATAATTGATAAATGTAAAAAAAAATGGAGATCTAATTAAAGACCTTTTCATAATATTTAAATATATGGAAATGTGTTTCCTACAACTTACTGACTTGAAAGAGGGAGGAGCCCCTTTGAAGGAAAAAAGGGTGAAAAAATTCATTATCGTATACGTGCATATATACAAACAAACAATCAAAAAAAAAAAACAAACCTGCGTACATATGAATGACTAATAAGATTAAAATTATGCTTTCCGGAAATAATTTCAAATTTACGAGTTTAATTTTATTCTAAAGCAAACAGAACACAACAGTATTATGAAAATATAAATAATCTCTCCTTTTAATATCTTTAGTGAGGGGAGAAGGGATATTAACTTACATAACTATAAGATAAACGATATATGAAGTATTTTTTTTTTTATTAAATTACAATTTATTTATGCACATATAAAAATTTAATCAGTGGTGGAAACCATCTAATTAAGTTTTGGATTCCTTCACCCCACACATTTTGCAATCTTTAATCTTTATCTTAAAATAGTTCATACTATTTTCATATATTTCGATCTGTATTAATCCTCAAATATTAATGATGTGGTTTGGGTGATAAAAATTCGTTACATTTCGGTTGTTTCAGTTATCTGGAATTTGGTTAAATGTCATTTGAAACATGCTGTGCTTAACAACCTTAAAATAATTTAAGAAATACCTATTATACGTGTCTGGTATGGAAAATTAATTAATTAAAGAGCTTTAAGTATTTAAAAAAGAAACGATCTCATTTAAGCTTCACACAGAGTTATAAATGTCTACCACCGTTTTTAATACCAATATGTAACCGCAAACAATAAAAGCACTTCTGTCCCTTACAGTGAAATAATTTGTAATTATTCAAAGTTGATATTACAGAAAAGGTACGAGCATATTGCGCATTCTAAAAAAATGATCTCTAACATTTCAGTTACATATAAACAATTTAAAAAAGCTAGAAGCGTTCAAATGTTTAGTTGTCACAATTAAGGCACTCTGATTATTACTCAAAAATAACTAATAATAACTTATCAAACAATATATTTCATATTTAAAAAGTAGATACAATTGAAGGATAAACAGAAAAAATCTAAAGAAATGAGCTGTTTTTTTCATTTTTCTTTGCATTTTGTTAACAACTAATAACATTCAGGTAATAATCTGCTCAAACAATGAGAAATCTAATATATTTAACAAAAAGAGAATATAAACTACCAGATTACATAAAATAGTACTGCTTTCAAGAAATCAAAATCATACAGTAATTAACATGTTTTTAAATTACAATATTTCGCCAGCGATCGCAAAGGATAGCCAATGATAATGAGAATTTTAAAAAAAAGTTAAGTAGTTGCAGAGTTTTAATTTTACAATGAATAACGCTTTATGTAAAATAAATTTCAAAATTATTTTTTAGTAAATCTTGAAATAAAATGAGTTCTTACCAATTATTTAAAAATATATTTCATTTAATTATCACATTCGACTGTTTTCATTATACTTAAAATATATATTTTGTGAAATTTTTATTTTTTGTTTCAAATTAAGAACAGGTCAAAACCTAAAGCCCACATTACCTCAGAAGTTATTTCGGTGTACAGAATTGCATTTTTCTCTAGGTAAAAAAGAGTATTAAAAAAATGAACAAGTTCATTCGAAAATAATTTTGATGAAATAAACCAAAATAGGGAGCAAATGTTATGACAGCATTTGTTTGCAAATTTAAACTTCCTACGATACACGAAATAAAAGAATTAAGGCAATTTTCGCACCTTATTCCTACAGAAGAAATTTACTAGGATCAATAGAATATTTCAGTTTTTTTTTTTAAGTTTAGAAAGATTAATTTCTAATATACGTTATTTCCCAATACTTCTTCGCATTTTGTAATTATTTCAACCTCAAGTGCCGATTAAGAAAGAATTACGTAATACTTGGCCATCAAACTTCACTCCGATCTAATCAAAAGTTTTAGTTAGATAAACAAAAATAAGGGATGCAGAATAATTAACGTGTTAATTGCTTACAAACAGTTAAAAGTGTAGTAACAATACGCACATAATATAAAATTACATTCATATATATTGCACTATTTCTTATGCTGAAAATTATTTCGCATTATACGAAAGAACATATTCAGAATTCATGAGTTATGAATTTTAAAATTATTTATTCAACTCTGCAACAAATAGTTTGTTTTAATTGGTATAATATTTAAAATTAACGTGTAGTTGTAAACCAGTGAATTCCATTGCAAAACAAAGATATACACATCTGTCTGTTTACTGTTTACTTTGGTGTAAATATGTATGTATGTATTTTTACTTTATAATAAAATATAATTACAAGCAACAACGAAAGCAAACATTGTTCACCTTGATTTCATAAATTGGTAGTCTATAAAATTTTCAAGACCACAAGATCTTGATTTATCAATTTCAAGACTCCGAAAATCTAACTATATTTCGATAGCATTTGATTTAAAATAATTTTCGGTTGTATTTACTTAATTGTGATCTTTCGGATACCGTTTCGTGTTTCAGTTGCTGTCGGCCGAAGCGTACAAAGGACACTTACTTAACTTAAATATAAAATTCTCATGATAGTATAACAGCATGATCTATCCAACTCAGGGCAAAGTCTATTTAACCATCTATATGTGTGGTAAGAGATGAAAATGTCAATTTATATCTGCAAGGAATGGCTGACGTTACTGTTATTTATACCGAGTAACATTGAATTCCGAGTACGGGTAAAAAGTTTTCATTTCTGAACCAGTTGGGCCGCAAATTAGTAGCAATTAATTGTTCTAAGACGATATTAAATCTGTTTGAAAAAAAGCTAATCATCATTGTCACAAATATTACTAGCAAATACGGTGTCCGGATAACTGTTGTACCATTATTGTTCATCATCTTAATTCCTATTCACATAATGGTCCATTCTTGTCTCAATTTTGCATTGTATTTCAGAATTTATTTTATTCGCATACCTTAGTAAATAAACGTGAGTTACAAATAGAGTTATTTTTTGAATATTTTCTATACACTGAAAAATTTAATAAATTGTAAAGGCAAATTTTTAAAATAAAAGATATATCTCCTCAGTTTATCAACAATGCAAAGCCATTGATTGCTAATTTAAATAATTCATCTGTATTTAATGTATAATCTATCTACTACATTCTTTTCCTTCCAGTTATTCATTTCCCTATTATTTTCATTTGAAATATTAATTTCAGCGATAATCCTTTTCATTTCAAAAGGGTTTGAAATATTTTTCTCATATTAATGTTTTTATTACTTCTGTTCTCAATATATTTTATTTTATTTTATTTCCATATAATTCCGTTTTTGAAAACTAGTTTTATTCAGTGCTAATGTGTCTTCTGTACCATATAAAGCATTAGACCATATATAATATTTAACTTATCTCCAACTAATAACCACTGCAAGACAAAAAAGGTGCCACCATTTATATTAATAGTTCATAATATCATTTCACTTCTTTTTTTTTTTCCAATACTGATAAACTATAACATATTACCTATTGCAAAAAAAGGCCAGTGATAATTTATTGCATCAGCAATAAATTACCATTTAAATAAAAATGTAACTAACGTCAGTTACAATTTTTGAATATTTTTATAATTGATAGATCATACAAATAAAGATATAAAAAAGACGGAATGTTGTAAATAAACGAATTTTTGTAGAATTAAATATGGCGTAATATTAAAAAAAAAACAACTGCAATAAAGTGTTTCTTTCGAAGACACACTTATAAAAAAGTCATATAAAATGTAATGAATTATGTTTTCAGAAAAATTTCAAAAGAAAATATTAGATAACATTTCCCTTAGCTATAAGTTATGTTTTCAAAAATACATGAATTGTGGTTTTTGAAATTAATTACAAATTATTGCTATGTACAAATAAAACCAGATTTAACATTAATATTTAATAAATGTATTCAATATATGAAATTAAACTTTTGTTTTAATTATAATTTATGTATTTATAAATAAAACGAATTAAATCTTAACCTATATGAATTATAAGTTATTATTTTATATTTATTTATGGTTTTATACTAAAAATAAACAATTGAAAATGTAAAAGTTTGCAATAGTCCTTAAAAAAAGGAAAAATTATAGTTATATGAAAAGTGAAACTTTCATGTTTTTCAATTAATAGGTTTATTTTAATAACATTAAAATAATCTTATTTATTTATTGTATTATTCACTTATTTTATATGACAAGTAAAACATATAAGAAAAATATTTCTGTATAACAATTAAATAATTTTAGTATTTAAAATTTCTATTCATTACTTCTTTTTTTTCAAATTCAAGATAAAATTAATAAAAATGTTCAAATTATTTCATATTAATTTTAAAATTGTATAAAGAAAACAAAAAATCAAATATACAATTACTTTATTTAAAATAAAAAGAAATTTAATAATATCATTTGAATTATATTATTTCTTAATTATTAATAAGAAATAAGGTTTTTGTATTATTTAGAACTTTATTTAGTAGTATTCTATATTTTTATTTAAAATTTTTAAATAACCGTAATGTTGCCTTAACTCGTCACTCTTGAAATCCCACAAAAGGTGAATACAGTCGTCAGCAGTTTTGTTTATTCTTGGGAAAGCTAACTGTAATGTTCACCTCGGAGTGAAACCTTTTTGGTACAATCGTCTAAAATGTACAGAAACATCTAAAACATCTCGCAGTGAAAGCCCTTTTGGCGCAACTTTGTTGTATCTGTAAAAGACCAATTCAGCCAGTATTACATTTCTATACGTTAGATTTTTTATTGTATTTGTTGAAGACCAATATAATCAGTAATACATTTCTTGTGCATTTTCTATGAGTTGGATTTTGGATTTTAGATTTTTTTTTTCGTTTCTGCAGGATACAATCATTGTGATTTTGGCGGTGGTATGCGTTCTTTGTTCTTTGTGTTTTCGTCAAATTTAGCTAGTGTGTTTCTTTGTTTTTTACCAAATTTTTGTCTTCAATTTATTTTTAAATTAGCATTTTTGGTCTGTGTAGTTAAATATGTTTGTAATGTGTCATCAGAAATCGTTTTGTTACAAACGGAGTTTGAAAGAGCATGTGATATTAGTTCACCCTGCAGATTCAAAAAAGTTAGTACACGTTTGCATTTGTTTTAAATAATAATTTTAGAAGCTGCTAATCACTTAGAATTTACTTCATTATGGCATAAAATGTGTTTAACTTAATATTTTTATATTTACTAATTGTTTTTGGTTAAAAACCTGTAATAATACAACGCAATAATACGATTTGTTCACATATTTATCAAATGTTTTATATCGTAATTTTAAAAACTATGTCTTTTTTTAATTAATAAGGAAATTATTATAATTATTAATTCAGGGTTTTGATCTAATGTTATTTTTGCGGACAAAATTCTGGTGGAAGTTGTGTATTGGGAAACATTTTTAAACTTCAAAAGGGAACAGATATTTACAAGGAATTATAATTTATTAACTTTCTTTTTATGATTATGTTTTCCAGTGTTTTCTAAATTGTTGTAAAAATATGTAGTAAATCCTTAACATAGGTTGTACAAAAATAAGTACTGAAACTGAAAAAAATATTTTTATTGATTTATAAAAATTTAAGCTTTTTTTGAAAATTGTTTAACTGTATGCCCAAATGATTGCAATTTTAAATACATTCATTGTAGTGAAATATTTAACGTATTTAATTAAACTTATTAAAAGATGATTTTTTATTTCACATTTAAAAATAAACTTCTGCATCTTTAGTTTTAGAAAACAGAAAAACTAACAACAGAATAAACTGGAAGTAGGATATATGGTATCTGGGAAATGCAGATTAAAATTTAATAAGAGATATGCTTATTTAGCTCAAGAAGCATGACATGAAAATGCAAGTGCACCATTTTAAATATCAAACAGGTTGGAAATATACATTCTAAACGTTTGAAAATTATATTTTATATAATGAAATTGCTACATTTAAGAAAAATATGTGTGTAATATTGATTGAAATTGGTTATTGCGAATGAATAACAATTATTCTTTTATTATTGCAATTACTTAGATGTATTTATGAGAGATAGAGATTTTAAGAAATATGTTTTCAAAAATCAGTTCGTCATTATAGTTATTACAGATATAAAAAAAATTGTTTTGAAATTATTTTCACATATTTTAATTATTATATTTAATAGTAACCTTAAAGGTACTAAAAATATTGTTGTTATTTCAATAAAAATGCATCAATTTATTCCATGTCTAAAAACTTATAAATGCTGTTTCTTAAAAATAACTTTGGATGACCTGGGCAGCTGTAACATCATTTGTAATACATAGTACATATATACATCACATATGTTAAAAGAATATAATGTACATATTCAAATGTTTAATTTTACAAGTGAATCAGTTCTGAAGTTGTATGTTATAAGTTTTTAAAATGATTAGTAATAAAAAAATAAGAAATTACCAACATCATTTAGAAAGCATGATTTTATTATTTATGTACTTAAAATTAAATGAAATGAATTATTATAGATACATGAGATATAATGAAGGAAAACAAAATGTATGAATATAGCTGTTTTCAAATAAATTGGTGCAAGTGATAATCAAACAGGATTGTGTTGTTAAATGTAAAATTTCAAATCTAAGTAAAAATATAAAATTCTCATTTAATTTTAAAATTAATTTAAATAAAAAGAAATGAATGTTTAAATTTTAATAGTCTCATTAAATGTTTTAACTTCTATTCTCAATATTAAGTAAATAAAAGAAAGAATAACTCTAGCTGATAGTAAATGTTTCATCAATATTTCAGAATTTGTAAAATGGAAGATTGAAGAAGTAACACACCAGATAGAAAAATACTATTTGAAATGAATACCAAAAAATTATGCATATATAATACTGGTTAGTTGCAAAGAAAGATACAATAACATTGAACATCACTCAGGAAAGGCGCATGCAGAATTGGTGAGTAGTTTAAAAGTTTTAATTGGTTTGAACATTTTTATATTGTTTTGTAATTTGTTTCTCTTTTTTGCAATAAATAAATACAAGGTAGATTTTTAATAATGAAAATTATTTTAAATAGGTGCACAGTGTCCAGGCAATTTACTGACTACAATTTCAGATACTAGAGTTACTGTAGAAGATGTATCAATGCACTAGTACATGGAGAGGAGTGGAATCATATGTCAATAGGACAAGAAGATAAGAAAAAAATATGTAGTAAATTTTTATTTTGTAAGTAAATCTTTCCAAAAATAGTAAAAAAAAAAAATTATAGAAAATATTTTAAAATTTTTATTTAATAATGATAGTATAATAGTTGATATGCATTCAAATTAAATATATATATATATATAGATGGTTATAGATCAATTGTAAATGGGAGTACTGTACAAAAAATAGTAGACAATATGTGAAAATTATATGCAAAATAGTTGAAAAGAATAAACCTGACTGATAGACAAGATGGGTGTAAAGTAGTACAGTGGCCAAAGTTAATGAATGGTTATGGGTTACATAATGATAATTATACAAGTGTTGCTTTGTGGGTAAAAGAGAATGTAAATAAATGTGAGGTCCAAGATTGAGATGCTCATGAATTAAATCTTAATTTGGTTGTTATTTATAACATTACAGGTAGAAATAACAAAGTGGCATTCCTTTTTTTATTGTTTTGTGTGTGTATACTTGATAAAATATTATGCTATAACGTTTTTATTAATGTTTACAACTTTAAAGTTTATACCTCATTTCAAATTTTTAAGAAATATATATACACATTTTTAAATATTCAATAATAAATGCTTTATATATAAATAATTGAGCCTTTATAGGTTAAATAAAGGCTAACTGTGATTATATTTTTTTTTTTTTTCTAGGATGTGCAATGTTTAGCAGTTTTCACAGTGGTGCCCTGACACAGTTGACAGATAAACTGAGTTCCTACCTTCTATTGTTCATATTTTCATTGTACTATTTATTTTTAGTTATTAATATTATTGCTTTTATTGTTATTTTTATTTTATTTATTTATTTTGTAACTAGTCATATCCATCAATTTTATTTATTGTAATTTTAATGCTTTTAGAGCAGCCCTTTGAGGGTTACCATGTCATTATAATCCCAAATGCAGTATCTATGAATATGCTATATATATGAAGGAAAAAAATCATCAGACTGTTGTGTTTCATAGTAATAAGCTTCATATTCATAGCATAAAAAAAATATGTATATATTTATATAAATTATGTTATACTAAAATATTCCAAAGTAACAGACTTTTGTACCACAAATATGAAGTTCATTATTCTGAAACATTTTAATATAATTTTTCTTTCTTTTTTTTTTTTTACAAAAAAAAAATTCTATATTCTTACAAAATTTATATTATTATTTATTGATTACTAATTACTTTCCATTTGAGTTTACTTGTACAGAAGTTGTGAACAATTAGATATATATTTTAGTTAAGATGGTAGTATTACAAAAGTGCTTAGTACTACTGTAAACAATTTATTTTTTTGATAATTTTTCATACAATAGTTATCATTTTTGTATTTTTATTATTTATTTTTTGAACTATAAACATTCTTGCCTACCAGATATATGTAAAATAATGATAATTTATTAATAATTTGTTGCTTTTTCTTTTATTATTTCTTGTATGTAAATTGACTGTGAATTCATGGACAATGAAGGCTACATTGTTTCCATGAATATTGTGGTTTTATTTATTTCTGTCAGTTAAAAAGTTATTTAGAGCTCAAAATTGATGGTTTATTAATGATTGTTTCTACTTTTCTTAATGTTTATAATTTACTATGTTTTATTCAGCTACAAATTTATGGACAATGAAAACAATATTATTGCCATGAATGTTGTGGTTTTATTTATTTCAAACTATTATAAACAGTTATATACTAAATTTATAATTTGTAAACAAATTGGTTGTACATCACATTTACCTAAGGTAGTAAAATGATTGGGCATCAAACTGAAGTCTTGGATTCAAAAATAAACAGCATAAATAAAATTAATAACCATTAGTATTAATGTGTATACTATTTATAATGTAATAGTAATTAAAATGCTCAGTCAACTAGTACTAGTTATAGAGATGTTTAACATCTTTACTTTGCTTCAGAATAGTTTTGTCAGAGTAGTTAATAAAACAAAATTAGATTTTATGCAAAACGGGGAAATGGAACAATAATTTTTAATAATAAATTTTTCTATGTAATATAAAGTTTAATTGTGAAGAACAGTATGCTTAAATTTAAAATGAACATTGCAGGTACATCATGACAAATATAAGAATTATGGGTGTTTCTTTGAGAGCAACAATAATAGACACTCAGTTTTCTACTTTTCTATTGAACTACTTACCTCTTTGCAACAGTACTTTGCATTGTGTTATTATATTTGTGCTGATGAATTGATCAACTTTCTAAACTTGTACAAGCCAGTTAATATGCTTGTTAGCAATTATTGTTTAATGTAGCTTTATATAAAATTGATTATTTCATTAAGTATGAATAATTTCAATAAATGATGTACTAAATTGTAATAAACAATGAAATGTGGGACAAATTTATTAAATTTATCATTTATTGAAATTATTTATACTTGATAAAAACTTGAAATAATCAATCAATTTTATATAAAGCTATTAATGAAGTTAAAATTACATTTTTTTTTTAATTGTGTTTTCTATAAATTGATTTAATTGTACACATTAAATCAATGCTGTAATTTACAATTAAAGTCTTGATATTATATAGCTCTATTAAGTATGTCTGCTAAAACTTTTTTTTTTTTTTTTTGGTGTCGAAAATTCAACCCATCAACAAACATTTGCAGTGTTCATTTTACAGAAAGCGACCATTTTAATCTTGAAATATTTTAAGAAACGTGTTCTGTGATTTATACAAATCCTAGCACATTAAAAATAATTGTAGTTTTCACACTTTAAAGAATTTGTTTTTATGCCATTTAAATTTAATAGTGTTTCCACTTACAGCATTAATATGTAACTAAATATTGATTACAATTTAAAAAATAAATAATTAACAAACCTAGCAGTTATAAAAGCATTCTGTTTATAAATATTGATTTTTTATAATCAACTGTAGTTACTTTGAATTTACTTACTTTGCCAAGGCTTTACTAATGTAGTTCACCTATTACAAAATTCAGATCATTAATATCACGATTTCAATTAAAAGGTTGAAAATAAAGAAATCATTAAGTGTGGTTTGTAATTTACAGGTAAGAATTGTAAGATTCCTATTCCTACTATAAAAAGTTTTAATCATTCATGAACATATCAGGATACAAATCAGCTAGGAAAAAACATTGTCATTGAAAAGTATTTAATAATAGAAGAATAAGTAATTTATAATGTTTATTTTTTCTTTGTATTGCATTTTCAATGAAAATCACTTTTTACATGAAAATAAAAATCTATAGAAGTGTAAAAAAAGCCACTATGTGTTACATTCAATATTTATTATTCATCTATCTTATAAAGCTGCAAGAAAAAAATTGTACCACATAGTATCTAGGGAGTTAATTTTTTTTCAATCAGACGTATCTTCTTCATGAAATCATAAGAAAGTTATAAAATCCTCTAACTTAAAATTAAAGGGCCCAAATTTTAAAAAATGAAAATCAAATAAGTTTTTAAAAAATTCTATATGAGTTACAATATTTATTTTCTTTTTAACCTGCATACTAAGGTTTCCAGAATACAGGAAAAATATAAAATTGGAAAAATTTTGATATTCAGAGACCAAAATTTGAGAAAATACACACATGGCAGTTGGAGGATTATTCTCTTTTTTAAATAATAGAATCGCTAGAATATAGGAAAAATATGGGACCCTAAATACTTAAAAATTAAATGGACATGGCTAGTTTGATGGAATTTCTAAATAAAAAATTCGAAGATTTTCAAAGTAAAACAATTTAAAGTCCGAAGGAGCAGAATATGAAACGAGCAATGAGATCATTCCCCTAGTAACTAACTATAAATGGAATATAAGATGTAATTAAAATTTCTTGCTTCATTTCGTTAGATTATTTTTTAGTACTCGTTTTTTCCAATCATTTCAATGAAATTAACAAATTCCTTTGTAGTCTAATCTATGCCGTCTTACTTACATTATATCTTTTAGTGGAACAGTTAATACATTACAGTACTTTTATGATGATATAAAAATTGAATCAAGTACAGAAGTGACTGCGTTATTTTTTTATGTTACCAAACCATTTGATTAATCATTACCAAACAAGTATTCCGATCTAAATCATTTCTATTTTGAATAAAATATTTAAATGGTTTATAAAAAGAACATAGCAATTACAATCCTGTACCTTCTTATTTAAAATATGTATGATTTTTTGAATATTGCTGTTTTTCAATAGCATTCAAATAATGCATATTGGAAAAAATATTTTGTAATAATATATTACACTATTAAACTTGTCCGGCCGAAATTTCGGTTTCAGTTCAAGTTTTGATTTCGGCTAAATATTACCCGAATCTTCGGCTTTAACCAAAACTTCGACCGTAATGCTTTATTTTACTCTATTGTGTGCTTTTAAAGATGAAACATCGTTTCATATTTGAATTCATTAAACAACGACCATCTTAATTAAGACAGTTACATTTTAACAAAACAATGTCTCAGGGATATAGACAAATGATGTAACCCACTAGATTTAGCTTATCTTTTATACTTTAAGATTTGTTTCAATTTCAAAAATTCCTTTTAACAGAAAAATGAAACACGTTTCTGGTAAAGTAGTGAAAAAAAAGGATTATAACCTTCTTAGAATATTTGCTTTTTAATGTTTATGTTATTTTATAAAAACTGACCTGCTTTTATAATAATAACAGTCAATAAATGGAAATGACTGTTGTTCCTGAATTATAATATTAGATTGTTTAATTATAATTATTAATTGGGTAAATTTTTATTTTTTTTATAAAAAAAATTATTATGTAGTAAGATTATTTTAATTTTATTTTTAAAAACCTCAAAGTTTAAACTGCAGTAGTTAAAACAAGTATAAAAAAGTTTCGGTTTTGGCTGAAAATTTTGTTTCGGTCAGACATTATTCCTAATAAGCTTTCATATTAAAAGTAAATTATATAACTTTACAATTTATTTATTAAAACATAATACAAATGCAGAAATTCTGAAAAGAATGAGTACTGTACTGATGTTACAGATACGAAAGACCCCAATGAAAAAAATTATGGCATGAAGAATAATCTGGAAAATTTCTTTATTAACATATAATGTAAATTTAAAGTCTTCCTAAAAAAGTTGGTAGTGAACAAATACAACTGCACTGCACAGAATTTAAAAGTAAAAAAAGGGGTCTGATTTCTTACATAAATAATAACTTGTAAAATAAAATTATATAAAGATTATAAAGTAAAGACAGTACATTTTATATAAATTGTAGGTGGTGCTCGAATCAATATTTCAGAATTACTGTTGAAGAAACTAACAGAACAAGAGAAATACTATTTTTATAATTTATATTACTATTAGTTTGCATTATAAACTACTAAATTGAACTACCAGTAATATTTCTAAATAATATTAAGCAAAAAATGAATTGTGAATCAATCCAGACATAGTAATTAAATAATATTTTTCAGTTTGTTGAATTTTTCAACATTTTTCCATGGTCTAAAAGTTAATTTATTAAAACCTGTAATATAATCGTCAGGTTATATATTATTATTTAAAAAGATCAAGATTAATAAACAAGAGCCTAGATGTTTGTAAGTCTTGCAGATCATTTATATATTATAGTTGGACTATTTTGTATAATCATTTATTACCAAAATAAATATGTTTTTATAATTACAATTCATAATTTAATTAATTTTTAAATTTTTATTCTCTGAAAGCATGATTAAAAATTGTTGTATTTTGAAGATCACAATTCGTAAGCATTGAAGTTGCAGTGTATTAAAACATGTTACGTTATTATTAATTTTATATTATAATATCCAGAGTCAACATAAATGATTAAGAACCTATTATATTTTTCATTCTTTAGGTTGTATTCATTAATAAAAGCATGTAAGACCAATACATTTTAAATGGATTATGTGTTTCAATCAATTTTTTTTTAAATTATATTTTATGGATCAATTATAAAATATTTTATATTGTATATGATTGACCTGAGGATATTATTATGCAAATAATATAATAATATATGGTATACAAAAATTAAACTTTTATATTTATCTATAATTACAAGCTTTTTTCAATTGCTTTCAGAAAAATTAGGAAGCAAAATTGAAGATGAAATCAAATATTTCTTTAGTATTGTAAAATAAAAAAATTAAACAAATTATTTTCTAAATTACTCCATTTTATTTATTTTCTATGATATAAATTTTTTCATTTAGTATTAATATTATTATTATATAACTTTTTAAAATAGCACTCAAATAAATAGTTACTTTTAATATATACCCAATCTAAATAATTGAATATATTTCTATCTAACTTTTTAATTTATGTTTAACTTTTTAAAATAGTGCTTAAATAGATAATTATTTAAAATATATTTGACCTAAATAATTTAGTACATTTCTAACTAGCTTTTTAATTTATGTTTATCTATTACTATCTTAAGCATAATTTTTAAAACATATTTTTTAAAGACTAACGTTAATTGGAACTTTTGAAAATAATAAGAACATAATTTTCTAAAATTAACTATATAACTTTTAAATATTTTAATTCAATTTGCTTGTTTCAATATGTTGAAAATATTTATATTTTTTTATTTTATAATTTACATTTTTAATTTTTTAATTTTTGTTGTAAAATTAGGTGTTATGTTTAAATTGCATTATTTATGTCATTATAAATATTAAATAATTTTATTTAATAATTCCTTTAACATTTTGATTTATTTTCCTTATTTTATTAATATAATATAAAAAAACAGAATAAATTCGGTCATTTTGTATCTCTTGCAATCCAACAAAGTTGCGCCAAAAGGGCTTTCACTGCGAGATGTTTTAGACTATATTTTTATTTAAAATTTTTAAATAACCGTAATGTTGCCTTAACTCGTCACTCTTGAAATCCCACAAAAGGTGAATACAGTCGTCAGCAGTTTTGTTTATTCTTGGGAAAGCTAACTGTAATGTTCACCTCGGAGTGAAACCTTTTTGGTACAATCGTCTAAAATGTACCGTTCAGGGGAGCTAATTCAAATCCAGATTCTTGGGTTTTGTCAATTGTCAATTCAGCCAGCATCAAAATTAGGTTGAAATTTTCAATAAAATATAAAATTGCAAAATATTGCTAAAAATTTTTATAAATAATACTTTTTTACATTTATAATACAAAAAGCAATAGAATTTAATTATTATTATTAATTTAATTTTTTATTTTGGTAATAGTTTTTGAATTAAAAATTTACTCATTATATAAATTTGGTTTTTAATAACAAAGTAAATTTATAATTAAAATTTTTTAAGGCTAAATTAACAAACATACAAATTAGAAAATATAAAAATATTATTTTATTTGATAATAGTTTCTGCTCCTTTATGAATCATTTTCTAACTTTCATGTTTTTGATTGTTTCTTTTGTAATAAAGTTTTGTTTCTAAATAAATATCAATTAATAACAAATAATAAATTTAAAACTTCTAGTTTTAAATACTTTTATCTATGAATATATATATTACAATTTTTAAAAATTATTTATTTCTGATAAAGAATGTTTATTAATTATTTATGTTAAATATGATTATATATCTAAGTTAATAAGTAGTAATAATCTTTAATTAATTCCAGAAGTTTTAATCTTTAATTTTTATAAAAACAAAATACACACTGCACAGTTTTTTTGAATTTTTTTTGTACAACATAATTCATTATATTTTATATTACTTTTGTAAAACTATATTTTAGAAAAATGTGTTATAGAAAATTTGTCATATAGTTCTTTGAATATTACACTATATTCCGTTTTATAAAGTTTTATTTATCTGTAATATTTCGCATTTTTTATAATTATATTTGTATCACCTGTTAGTAATGGAAGTATTTATTAATTTTTACTTACAAAATTGGCTCATTAAGAAATGTTGGAAATATCATATATAGGAAATTCTAAGCTACTTTGAAAATAATAGTTAAAATGGGGAATGGTACTTAGGACATTTGTTGCGGATGAGAAAGCATTGTTGGTGCTAGTGAAAAATCGAAGGGATCAACAAAGGATGGGCAGAAAAAAAAAGTAGTGAATTAATAACTTCAAAAGTTACAATGAAAGAATAGGTCAGATTGTAAAGATTTGATAAATAGAACATACATTGCCATCAACAATCAAAGAGTAAAGGTGCAAAGAAAATATAAACGGGTTCTTTTAGTACTTATGAACAGTATTCGGTATCGAAATAGTGTTTGTTACTAGTAAAAAGATGATCTTTTTGAATTTAAATAGTGTGCCGAATAAATGAAATAATATACTCAAGGAGAATAATAACAAAAAAGGCAAGAACTACATAGGAAATTGAAAATAGAAAGGATTAATTTAACCAAAAATGTTGTCTTGCAGAAATACACATTGTTTATTAGGAGAGGCGTAGATATAAATCTGAGGAAAAAAATTAATAAAATTGTATTTATGGAATGTAATGCTGTGTGAATGTGAGGCCTAAGTAATAAATGAAATGAAATGAAAGAATCTGAGAACTGCTGAAATGTGATGAAATAGATAGAAACGCGAAGAAATTAGAATGCGACAATTCACGGCTTGTTGAGTGCCATTGAGAAATAAACCAAAATTATAGAAGGAAAAGCAGGTAAGAAAAGAAAAAAGGAAAATAAGGAAACAGTTTCATTTCACAACTGATTTAAGATTTGAAATAGCTAACATGTACCCAATTAAAAATTACAGCATTAAAAAGCACGGAATGAAAAAAACAAACCATAAAGTTCAATGAATTATGATCATGTCAAAAATGAATATATAATTTTGCTTTCTTGTGTAAAGTTCTATTTGAAGTTAAATTATGTGATTTTAATTTTAGGGTCTAGTTTGTTTCATAAATTTCCAATAAAATTCAAATTATATAACTTAACCCACGTATTCATTGTTTTTGGGTAATTATATAATAACAGTTTGATATTATTGCTTATAAAATATAAACTTTTGGTAAAGTAGTAGATAAATTTTGAAATCTTCAAATATAAATGTATCTCAATACTACAATTTCACCAATAAGTAATAATTTCCCAAAATAAGTGGGCAATGTGTAGCCTCATCTTATGAGATTACAGTCACTGTAATGTACAATTAATTTCAAATTATATATACTCAGATTATTCATATTAAATTTGGTCGATTGTAGTGTTTCTGAAACTGTAAGTGGTGACTTTAAACGGGTCAGAAAGTGACATATTAAGGGTGAAAAAATTAAATTCATGTCGACCTAATCGAGGCTGAAGTTTGGCCGGATACCGAAAAAGTCGGATAATCCGAAATAAATATTTTTAACGTAGAAATAACGTGCATAAAATTGCAAAAAAATCATTTATTTAGAAAATTGAACTTTGGCGTAAAAAAGGAACAAATAAGTGAAAAAATAATAGATTCTTAATAATTACAAATCATAAATTATAATTTTTTAAAATACAGTAGATACCAAATTATCCGATTAAATCATTTGAGTTGGATAACCCAGAAGTCAGATAACTGGGAGTCTACTGTAGTGAATTTAAAGAAATGTAATTGGGATTTCATTCATTATTATTAATCAAGCAACTAAAACATAAAACTTAAATTTACAAAAAATCTTTTACTGAATTTTGTATCAAATAGCATTAAATGTACTTCCATGCAATGTTACATACTTGTAGGAAATCATTCTTTTAATTGTAACACTTATTAAATGTAAATATTGTTCAAAACCGAAAAACAATGAAGGTGCTTTACTCCTTAAATTACCATAGTTTAACTTTTTATGCAGCAAAAAACGTGTTCTTATTCAAAAGCACGATTTTTTGTTCATTAAAATTATTTTATACTTGAAATCAACCATAATTTTTAGTAAATAAATAAATGATTTGACTGAAGATATTTATTTTTATATTTTATTCTACATTTAATACTGGAAGTCATGAAAAATCTTGATGATAAGGATATTGTTGTCGTCATTTTTTTTGAATTCCCATCTTGTTCCGACTTAGCTATCTCTTTCCGCTTTTCGCTTTTACTTCCTTGTAGCTGTTTTTTTACTCTTTTAAATACCTTTTATTCTTTTTTATTTTTCCCCCGTATTTTATTTTTAATTTTGTGTAACGAGGCCCGTTTATATTTAATAATTATTTCTATTTTATTTTGCCGCAGTGTTTATATTTTATTTTTTATTTGTTAATTGCATGCTAGCGCATAGAGTTAAAAGGTCGCCATATTTAAGGATAGCGTCGGTATTTTTTGTAAGGACCGCATGGCTGTCGCGGTCGGCTTCAGGCAGTGTTTTTTTAGTGTGAGAAACGTGTGTGTAGCGGAGTGGCGTGGGCAGTGTGTGTTTTGTTTCGCGGGAAAACGTGTCTTTTTTTTAAGTGTACGAAACCGAAAAGCGTGTGTATCGTTTTTATATATTTTCGTCGTTCGTAAAAGTCGAGTTTGTGCAGAATTAATAAAGAGTAGAATTTAGTAGATTTGTTTGTTCTTTTTATTTTCTTCGACCATCTGTTGTGTTTTGTTTATTTTTTGTAAAATACGTTAGTTTAAAATTTCGGCCGACAACAATTCAGAAGTGGGATTTGGAACCACAAAGTTCGCCAAGTAGGATTTCGAATCATAAAGTTCGCCGTAAGTACAATCGTCAAATTGTAACATTTTTTTTTCCTTTTTTTTCGTCGGATGTGTTTTACTTTTTTTTTATTTTCCATTTAGTTAATTATGCCGATTTTTTTTTTTCTTTTATTTTTGTGTGTGTCGCCGTTTTTGTAAAACTATTAAGTCGTGATGAATAATTCACAATCAACGAATGACGTAAGGTCGCCTGTAGTGGATTTGTCGGACCTCACAACAGTACTCGGAGAATTACTGTTACGAGTGAGCGCTCCGAAAGTCGATATTCATAATGTTGCGAGAGATATTGAGGAGTTCACCGGTGTCGACCCTGCCCGAGAGGCCGAGGAATGGATCGCCTCGATAGAGCAGCTCGCCGGCGAATATAAATGGACGGACAGTCAAAAGTTAGAAGTCGCCAAAGTAAAATTACGAGGAGCAGCGAAAGATTGGTGGCTGATCTACTGCAAAGATTTGACAACTTGGACTGATTTCACTGTTGGATTGAGAGATATATTTGATCCGGAACCATCGGTAATGAAAAAAATCGATAGAATGCGACAAAGAATACGGCGCGAAAACGAGGATATTACTTCATACGTCATGGAAAAATATCGTTTGTGTGTGGAATGTGGTTTGTCATCTCGGGAAAGTACTGAGCAAACCGTCATTGGTATTCGTCCGATCCAATTATCCGAGTATATTGCACTTAGCCGACCACGAACACTAACCGATCTTCTGGATGTCGTTCGATATCGTGAGCGTGTTGTGGGCACGAGATCCGATTCAACTTTACAACTTCGAGAGGATAAAATAAGACGGGACGAGGTTTCAGGGCGAAACAGTAGGCAAGTTAGTACCAAACCTATTCCATCGGCATCAGGTGGATGTTTTCGTTGCGGTAGGACAGGGCATTTTATTAGAGACTGCCCGATGCCCGAACAGAAACGACTCGGTGAATGCAGACCGAAAATTGTGAACATAGTCAACCGACGTGGACACGAATCGGCGGAGCCAATTCGCATCAATCGAAACTCGCCCGCTCAAGACGACAGTAGAGCAATCCTGCCACCCATCGGATCAATTGCCGACTTCGAGATCGATGATCCATCGGAGAAGCAGAAGCGACGTGCTTATGGAGAAGAGGAACCGCAACAATCTGTAATGTTTAGCTTGATTGACCCGAGTCAACCCTTATTTCAACCTATCGTCCAGAGCAATTTGAACATTGGTGATTCGATTTCACACTTATCTGATAAAATAGTAACGGCCGCAAACGAGCACCGAACTGCAGTTGCCGTCAACGAAATCGATAGTTTTCACAGCTTCGACGATTCCGACAAAAATCGAGTGACACATCTGATCGAGAATAATAACGCGCTAGCCGAGGAAGCTAAATTCAACGGGAAGATGGAAAAGATCGCGGAAAACGTCAATAAATACGCGAAAGAAGTGGATCATCTGGCGTTGTTGAAAATTGGTGAGTTTGAAATGGCGAAGATCAACTTGGAAAACTCGCATTGTAATTTAGTCGAATCAACAATGGACGCGTCGCTAGAATCTGTGATATTCAAAGGAGGTAGTGATAATCAAAAAGAAGACGACAGTGAATGGTACCGCGATCATCACACTCCGGCTCATCATAAACTTGATTCTGACGAAGATCCGCAAGAACCGCTCGTGAGTGACTTTGACGTTGAGATGCCGTACAAACACGGATGTTCGCAAATTAATGCAGAAGACCCAGTTACCGAATGTAACGATAACGACCTGAAATTTCGAATACTAGCTGACTCTGATACATCGTCTATCGAACCCGAATTGCCTAGCGGACGAGGAATGGAACCGAATTTACTAAGTGACAAGTTAAATTCCGTGATCGTCGACGATCTTTACCGGTCAGTGCTTTACAACAAAATATCAGAATGCAATTTTAAGGAAAACGAAGTCATCAACGGTTCAGTCGATGCAGTTGAAACAGAATCGGATTTCGAATTGAAGAAAGAGAAAAGGAAGCTGTTAGCGGTTGATAATCCGGTGATCAGCGATCAGGACTCGATTTATCCGTTTCTGGAACAAACGGACATCAGTATCTTCGACATTACTGCTAACATGGTCGTTGGCAAAGAACGAAGATCAAACAAGGAGGACAAAGAACTAATCAAAGAGGCTAACATCCAAAGACGCGAGCAAACTCGGGGATTTCCGCAACGACATGGAGACTTCGTCACATAACCGCAGCAGGATGTTTTCAGGGTTTTTTTTGTGTGTATAGAATTTTGTTTTATTTTCTTTCAGTTGCGTTCATTTATAGTGTCTATGATGCATGCTCGCCTAGATTAAAGTTTCCTTCCCGAAATCGACCTCTGGTTGATGTCTGAGGGCAGACATCCGTCAGAATGGGCCGAGAATGTTGTCGTCATTTTTTTTGAATTCCCATCTTGTTCCGACTTAGCTATCTCTTTCCGCTTTTCGCTTTTACTTCCTTGTAGCTGTTTTTTTACTCTTTTAAATACCTTTTATTCTTTTTTATTTTTCCCCCGTATTTTATTTTTAATTTTGTGTAACGAGGCCCGTTTATATTTAATAATTATTTCTATTTTATTTTGCCGCAGTGTTTATATTTTATTTTTTATTTGTTAATTGCATGCTAGCGCATAGAGTTAAAAGGTCGCCATATTTAAGGATAGCGTCGGTATTTTTTGTAAGGACCGCATGGCTGTCGCGGTCGGCTTCAGGCAGTGTTTTTTTAGTGTGAGAAACGTGTGTGTAGCGGAGTGGCGTGGGCAGTGTGTGTTTTGTTTCGCGGGAAAACGTGTCTTTTTTTTAAGTGTACGAAACCGAAAAGCGTGTGTATCGTTTTTATATATTTTCGTCGTTCGTAAAAGTCGAGTTTGTGCAGAATTAATAAAGAGTAGAATTTAGTAGATTTGTTTGTTCTTTTTATTTTCTTCGACCATCTGTTGTGTTTTGTTTATTTTTTGTAAAATACGTTAGTTTAAAATTTCGGCCGACAACAGATATGAAAAATATTCAAAAAGTGCAGGTCTATTGAAATGAAAAACGTATTATGTTCGCCTCATTGATAAAAATTACCTCTTATTGAAAATACTTATTTTCTTTTAACAAATCCCCACCAGGGAACTATAAACATCTACAAATGGCATAAGTAAAGTTTTTTTTTCTTTCATTTGTGTTCTTGTTTAACCATTGATTCTTTTGTAAGAATTTAAATTTTATGTAGAGTGTTATAACGCTAAATTTTCATATAGTTTCTCTAGTAATGTGAGCTGGATTGGCTTGGTTTACTGAAATTTTAAATTATCTTGTTTTGTTATGACGTATTGTGTATTTAGCTTCTTTTTGGTTTAATAAAAGAGAATAAAATGTACACGTACCAAATATGAACAGATTTTATGTATAGTTAAATTCAATACATAAAAGGTCATAGTGTACGGTCAGAGATACATATTTCATATGGTGATGTAGACAACCTATTGTAAGAGAATAAAAAAAAAATGATTTTTTGAACTGTAATCCATTTATCGTACGACACTGAAATTTTTAATTGACTAGGAAATCATTTTAAAGCAATTCTACTATTTTTTAAATATAATCTTCACAAATGTCATAAACTGAGGTTCTTTTCATATCTCCTTTAATAGCCCATTATTGTGTTTGCGATTTTAAATAACAAGTTAAAACTTCTCGTGTGAATTTCACCATTTTAGACTAAGCAGGATTAGTATTTTTTGAAAAGTTATTTGGCTGAAAAAAATTTGGATAACATGGTTTTTTAGCTTTTAAATTTAAAAAAAGGAATTCTAATCGTCTTTTACATAACTTCTCACTATTTTATGTATAATGTTGCAAAAGTATATTTCCCTGCTACAATTAATTTATCCAGACCTGTTTTAGAAACTTTTCATAAAACTTTCTAATACTTTCCTTTTTGATTATAATTCTTCGTTTTTCTTAAAAACTACATATCCTGTATACTTAGTATAGTACTTAAATTTTTTCTTTTACGATTCATTGGAAAGTAAACCGAGAAAGGAAAATTTTTTACTTCGTAAGAAACTTTGATAAGGCAATATGAATAATTTTTTATCACTGAAATAATTTTAAAAAAGAAGAAAGTATTAGTAAATTACGTGTATTCCAAAGTTGTATTTAAATTTTACAAAATTATAAAATATCGCATTAACACTAACCAAACTTTCTTTCAGGGAAGCAAAAGATGCAGGAATTGTCTAAATTCCTTTATTTTGATTATCGCAGGACGTTTAGTTTGTGAAAAGATACTGTTAACTTTATTCTCTCATTTGGATTTCTTTCCGTAATTTTCAGATACATGTTTTTTTATGAACCATTAACTTTTTTTTCTCGAAAAATGTTGTAATTTCTGTCTTATTTGCAAAAGTAAAAGTAAAATAAAATTTCAATGAATTTATTGACTGAGAACTTTAAGGGGCTTTGACTTGTTTTTAATTTCAAATGAAATATAAAAATTTCGAAGAATAAATTTTTTGCTCAAACATGATGTAATTAGCTGAGTACGATAATTATAAAGTAAATACACTGAAAATGGGATATAACAATAACGGAGGGGGTAGTCAACTTGGTCGTTATTACCGATTCGTCTCTATTTTCAACAATTTTTGGATATGCAAGATTAACAGTTATGGAACCGTTTCTTTGTTGACATATTTTATGGAATAACTTTTCAGGAATTAAACAAATAATCATTTATTCGTGATCATGTTTTAATGCATTCAACAGCTCAAACACTTAACTTTTTCTTTATACATGATAATGGAATCTAATATAAAATAAAAACTAAAAAAGATAAAGAAATTTCTACGTAAAAGAGACGATAATTCTTTTTTCGTATTTTTGAAGAAATTTGTATTTATGTTTACTGATAAATTTTGTACTCTCACGTCGTTGTAGGCGGTAATTTATAATCTGTAGATAAATTGTAGTCATAATAATCCATTCGTTCCTTTTAGCCGATGTCGTTATAACAAATAAAAATTAACAAATAATTTTATGTAATTCTGCCGCTTCCAGCAATCTTCGTCCTTATAAGGAATTTCACTGGGTTTCTAAATCGAAAAAAAAGTTGTTCTATTGCCATGTTTTACTCAGCGATGTTTCATTAAATTTGATTTGATGGAAACAAAGTAGTAAATAGCGAGCAACAAAAGGCTTCCATTATAATGAAGATTATTAACAATAAGAATTAAAACGAAATAAGAATAAAACAAGTAAAAGAAAACAAAACAGAAATAACAAAGAAAAAAAATATCAATTTCAGAAAAGAGTAGCAATTATACACAAAAATCCAGGCAATATCCAAGATTCAATATGGCGCGGAAGACATCTTGCAATCTTGAAGAATAATTTGCATTAATAGAAAATCGATTGTTGATTTCATGTAATTCGGTTCATAATCAAACTAATTCGTTCAATTAAAAGTTGATGGTGGACAATTTACTTCTGACTTATTGAACTCTATATAAAACCTAAAACAAACAATTGTTTCCGATTATAATGCTGCTCTGATCGTCACTCTTCAGATCCCAAAGATCTGGATTTCAATTAGCTCCCCTGAATGGTATATTTTAGTTGCTTCTCTTTTTGGTGGACCTTTTTAATCGATTGTAACTATCGATAATATTGATGAATTATTTATAATATGAATTTAATAACGTGTTTTCAACTCAGTTGCGTTTTGTTTTTTGAACAGAAATATCGTAACAGTGTGGATTTTCATTTTTTTGTGAATCTTCATTTTTTGTGTGAATTTTAATAAACCAATAATGTCGGATTCATTAAAGGTAACTATTTTCAACATTTTATTTTACTGTAGAATTTTTAAATTGCCCTTCTAATAAATAAATAAAGCAAAAATTGTTATAAGTATTTTTCTGCCGTAAACCGCATGCACTATATTATAAATGTAATCAATTTTAAATTAACTGTTAACATTCGGTTATTGATGTTATTTTTTTTTTATATTATGCGAAGGACATGTGACATTCACAATTCACAAAAATGTGTAACATTACTTAGATATATCTCTATTTAATGTACTTATTGTTTATATTTATTATGTATTAAGTAAATTCCCGTGATCATAAAGCTTTGTCTTCGAAACGCGTCGGGTATATAATAAAATTAAATAATTGTTTTAACAGTGTGTTTTATTTGCTTAATACATTATCTAGATTTTAAAAAACATTAAAAATGAACCACTGATGCATATAAAAAATAATAAATATAAGTCAGACCGGTTTCGTCAATTATTTAACATGTTCGTGGACTATGTCAAATAATTGATGAAACCAGTCGGACTATTTTATTATATTTATTGATTTTTATACATATATATTAATCGTTAATTTTTAATGTTTTTTAAAATCTAGATAATGTTATATATTTTTGTTAATTGTGAATGTCATATGTCGTTCGTGTAATATAAAAAATGTAACATCAGTAACCGAATGTTAACGGTCATTTTAAAATTATTTCAACTCATTTTAATCATATTGGAAAAACAATAAATATGAAAAGGGTAACACTAAAAGTAACTCAAAAAAATAGAAATTTGGTTATGTATACCACTATAGAATATAAAAGGTAATGAATTATATCTAAATAATAAATGAAATTAAAATTAACTTATAACACAAATCGTAATAATATATAGAAATTTGGAAAAATGTGGTACACATTTTTATGAGATCATCTTTTCAAACGTATCATTTTTTTCATCACATACCGGTTTACAAACTTTTCTCAAACTTCATTTTTGTTTCGTTTTAATACATGTACATTTTTTATTTTTAATTTTTTCACAAAATGACGCACAGATTACGTGAGCTATATATTACTTCATAATCATAATCATAATGAATAAACCTAGTTTGAGAATTAGAATTTCGAATAGAATTATTATAAATATTCAACTTCAATTTCAATATCGAATTTTTAGCAAAGTAGAAAAATGTAAATAAACACGAAAATTCTGATAATTTAATTGTTTTTTGTTCTAAATGTGTATAATTGGTGACAGCCAAACGAAATATTTTCATAAAGAATTGTTACCTAAAATGAAGGTATGGTTTTTATATATGCCGCTTATACTAAATAATTTTGTTATTTAAGGAAGTTATGTTTAAAATGTTAATTTAAACACTTTTTCCATCACTCTATTACAATAATTTGTTAATAATAAAAAAATGAGTTGCCGATCAAATTGCGTTTTGACTATAAAACATTAGATCATGAAAATTTGTGAATAATTTGCTTTCCTGTCAAAAGTTTATAAATCGGAGAAACTTTTTTTAAAACTCAACGAAGTCTATGTAATATTACTGAAGTAGCAAGAATAAGTTCACATTTTATGTACTGATTACATTTTATTACTGTAAAAGTATGTTGAAAATTAAGAATAAGTGTAATATATTGCATTTTTTTATTTTTATTATCAATAAATCAGTTATTTAGATTCTTAAGTTCCCGCATATTTTTACCACAAAGGTTCTACAATTTATATATTATTATTTTTGATTTAAAAATAAATCTGAACTATAAATAGAAAGTAAATATAAAAATACATTTAGTAGTTTTATAATTATTTAATAATAGATGCTCTACAAGGCTCAACGCCCGTGTATTTTTTTTCAACAATAAACCTATTCCCGATTTATATTTCACGTCTATGTATGTTCAAAAAAAAATTAAATGTAATCGGGAGTAAATTAATTTACATTATGTATAAATTTTTCATAAAGAGTATCTTATTAACAACAAAAAATTCCTGTATTCTTTTCTATATGAGTCTGTCTAAAATTTCTATTTTATTATGTGATGTAATGGATTTTTAATAAATGATCAGCAAGGAATCTGGTTGTTAAATTTCTGGATTAAGTACTTTTTGCTTATTCAGTTTTTTGCCATGAACTATATTTTACATGTATGTCTTATAATTTATATAAATGTTAGGAATTAATTTTTATTTATATAAAAAAAAAAATATTAATATTAGGTATATTCAAAATCTGGAATGAAAATTGAAGAAATTGATATGTGGTTTGGAAATGCAGTATTTTCTGGTTGAGATGCAATTGTACTACATTTAGGGACAAATAATATCCCAACAAAGGACTCTCCGTTAATGATTGTAGATAAATATAAATATGTGGAATCCTAAATGTGAAATTTTTATACCAGGTATGTAGTTAATTTTATATGTTTAATTTATTTTATTTAATTAGTCTATAAATATGCAATCATAAAATCAGTTACAAAGATTGTGCACATTTGAAATTGTTAAATAAACATTTTTGTTGTTTTAATTTATTTTCATTATGGCAAATGTAAAAGTAATCATTTTTAAAGTTGTATTAAGTTCTTAGTATCACATCAAGTACAGATAGTAAAAGTTATAACCTGTGGCTTTTCATGTTAGTTTAGTTGTATAATTAAATGATTTGAACTCTGGAGTATTTTACAGTTGTTTTTTTTTAGGGATCCTGACATGAGGTGAAAACCAGTTTTCTGATGAGGATAACATGGTTAGAATTAATTATTTAAACAGAAAAGCATTTGTTGTGAATATGCTTCTGTCACAATTAAATACTGCCACCTCATATATTGACAATTGGACTACATTTCATCACTGCAGTATACTCAAGCACTATCTATTATCTAGAGATGAACTCCATCTTTCTCCAGGTGGTATAAAGCATTTAGTTAGTAATATAATGTATTTGGTAAATAAGTCTGTCATTTACAAACATTTTCATAAATACCATGTAACCCTAATGGAAATCATTGGATTTTATTGGTTATAAAATTTAAAGATAAAATTATTGAAGTGTATGATCCTTTGCATTCAGATGTTAAAATTAACAAAAAAACTGTGATTATGTGGCTTAGTGTATTAGATAGCAGTGCTCAAGACTGGTGTATTTTGTCGCCATATCATGTTTTACAACAAGATACAATGAGCTATGGTGTTTTTGTTTGTTTTTATGCTGATTGGATTTTTAAAAAACAGTTAGCAATAGAGAATTTAAATGTTGACTTTTACATGCGATATATTTATCACACTATAACAACATTTAATATTACAGAAAAAAGAAATCGTTGACATAGAATATATTTCCAAAAAAATGTTGAATTATTATTTTATAAAACATTATAACTTATTTTAAAGAAATTAATATAGTTTAATTATATATCTACATTATTGATTTTTTTCTTAATTTTTCAGATTATTCCTGATTTAAGATAATTACATTATGAAGTAAAATGCTATTGATATTGTACATGATAATTGCCTATGTTGAATTGATTTTTATATGTTATGTATATGTTTTTTAATTGTTTTCTGGTGTCTTCTTTTTAATAGGTTAATACTGATTAAATGTTGTGTGTAATATATTGTTTTTTATTAGTTATTTTGGTGAAGTGCTTCATTAATATATTTTTTAATTTTAATAAAGAATATTTAAACATTTTACATTGTTTATGAACTTTATTTGCCAGATTACTGTTTTATGTGTGTTATTGTAAATAAGTATTTTTTATGCCTTGTACACAATTATTTTGTTGTTAAAATTGACTATTTGGAAATACATGTAAAGTTGATATATTATTTTCAACTAGTCAATTTTTAACATTAACTTTTTTCCCTACTTTATTATGATACAATAATGACATTACAAATAAAATAAAATAAAAAAATCTTTAAGCACTCTCAGCATTTTCATATTGTGTTTATTCTTGTAACCCTAGTAAAGAATTATTTTCAGAATTTAAATGATTGATGATTTCTCATGATTGGGAACAACTTTTGTTATAAAGCTAATTATAAAATAGCCATGAAAATTCATTTTATATGTGAAAATAAAAAAAGAAAAAAAATCATAAATTCTAGTATTTAATAGCTTTATTGGATTATTGAATAGAAAATATTTTATTTTTAATGTTAGGTTCAACTATTTTAATTAGCTACAATAATTATTTCTAAAATTCTATTCCATTACATAGAATCCTTCTAGAAACTAGTAAATATTTAAACTTCAACCAGTTTATAAAATCTGAAATATTTTAAAAAGTTTGCTCAGCTAGCAATCTGAGTGAAGAATTATGTTCTCTTACTCACCTCTTTTTAATATTAAAACATGTTGCTCCAATGAGTGTTGGTGTTTTTAAGTGTATGTTAATTACTTTTCAGAGTACACATTGCACACTTCACATTTCACATTACTTGCTGCGATTAGTAATGAACTTAAAATACTTTTTACGATCAAAATATTTCTTTACTTTTCACTAGGAGACAATTTATTAATTTTATAATTCTTTAATACTAGCTTACATAGTATATATAAACCTTTAATTATTAGTACAATGAATTATTCAGACTCATTGACGTTTAAACCAACCTTCACTTTACACTAAATCAAAATTAAAAAGTATTTCACAATACAGTTTACTCAAACATTCAAATATCCAAAAATCATCATACAATTTAACTTAATTTCATTTCAACACTCTCTTCAATTAAACTTGCAATAGCTGTCATCATTCCTTTTGATTAATGTTGATAGTTTTTAAATGTATAATTATTAAATTTTAATTATAATTTTTCCATTTCAACAAATTCTAACAGTTAATAAATTAGAAATTTCCATAGTTTCAGACAAGTGATTAGATAAAATATGTTAAAATTTATTAAAAGTAAAGAAATACTTAAATACTAATGGGAAAGATTAATAATGAAAATTTAATGTTCATCATAATATATGAAATACTTATAAACAAAAATGTAAAATAAATTGTATGAGCTGTAAAATTATAAGTATGCAAAATATGTTTAATGACAAAAACAAATGTTGTTTAAAATTTCTCTCTATGCTGTTAATGACAAAATTATTGTTCAAAAAATTAAAAGTAATTCATGGAGTGTGAAGATTATTATTTCAAAAGTGTAACAAATGTAACTGTGGGTGCAAATGGGTTAACATTCAACATTTAAATAAATAATTTATACTGTACTATACTAAATGCATATGATTCCTTTTTTTTAAATTTTTTGCCTATATAAACAGTAACAAATGAAATCAACAAATTCATTTAAATATTTTAAGAGGTAATACCATTGTAGTAGCATAAATAAAGAGTTTTTTAGCATTTTTTCTTTTTTTCAAAAAAAGGAAATATAAAATGAATATGAAGGTAGTGATTAAGCATATATTTAAGTATTTAACAGAAAATTATTGTCAAAAAATATTACAGCATGCATGTTGATTTTAAGACGCCTTGCGGCATGCACTGTAACAAGTGCAAATTTTAATTTGGGGGAAATAAAAAAACTACTTAATCTACATGCTAATGGCTAGAGAAATACATACAGGATTTGAAAAATATTGATTTTTGTATGGTTGAGGAGTATTTGTTTAAAAAGTACAATTTTCAACCAAAAGAAGGATATCATTAATGACAGAATTAGTGTTCAAAAAATTAAAAGTACTCCATGAAGTGTGAAGATCATAATTTCAAATATGTAACAAATGTAACTGCAGCTGTAAATGGGTTAACATTCAACATTTAAATAAATAATTTATACCATACTATGCCAAATGCATGTGATATCTTTTTTTTTAATTTTTTGCCTATAAAAACAGGAACAAATAAAGTCAACAAACTCATTTGAATACTTTAAAAACTAAACTTTTTTTATTCAATGAAAAACAAATGCAGTATCTGTTGTCACTATTTTATTCATTACAGCTTAGTATCATAATGACAACTATCAATTTGTTAATATTTATAGAGTGTTTTCAAAAAATGTTAACGACCTTGTGAAACTTGGTTTAAGTGTTTGTATTGCTGCAAATGCGAAACTAAAGGGGTTTTCAAAAAATGTTAACCGTCTTGTGAAACTTATTTTTCAAACGCTTGTAGCTCGAAAGTAGTGCCAGATAGACAAAAAGTATAAATATACAAAAGATAGAGTAACTCTTTCTATTTTAAGATTCTGAAAAGAGTTTGCTAATACATTTGTTAGTTTTCGAATTATGGCGTTCTAAAGAGTGCGAGTTGGGTACTAAAAAAAAGTGAAAAAAAAATGTGTTTATTTTTAAACGCTTACAAAAAGTACATAACTTCTGATACAAAAGTGAGTAAATTTAATATTTTTTAGGAATATCAAAACATTTAGGAACGAACATGGGCGCCACCAGGATTACATTCAGGGAGGTGCATCTGCATCTAAGCAAGGATGGGTCAAAACAATCAACTACTTTTTTTTTTTACTTCTGATACCAAAATCAGGAAATTAGATAAATCATCATTTTTAGATGTAGCAGAAGATATATAGAACCTTTATGAAGGTTTTCTACATAATTTTATTGCTGAGGCTACCCCATGGTATGAGATATTGAAGATAAATGAAGCAAGTGATGTGGCTTTAAATGAATCCATTGTTGAATACACAGATTTAACTGCTTGAGCCACCTCGTTTTACCCAGCAGTATGTGAGGCAATCAAAATTGGTTTAACTATTCCAGTGCGACAACATGTGTAGCACTGAACATACATTTAGCACATTACTACATGTCAAGACTTAAAATTGGTCAACAATGGGAGACGCAAGGCTAAGCAGCCTGTGCATGCTCAGTGTTCACAGGAAATAAGTAGAGGAGGACACTGAATTTATTGACAAGGTGATAAGAAAATTCGGACAGCAATTCAGACGTCTTAAGTTTTTATTCAAATGGTGACTTAATAAAAAAAAAATCCTTAATCTTTCTTTGTGTATTTTCTTTCCCGACGGGGGGGTGTGAGTGCACCTCCTTGCATTCTCTTCCCGGCCCCTATGGGAGCGAAAAAAATTAACAAAATTACAAGTAAGGTTTAATTTGCGCTCATTGTCTCACGTTTAATCGTTCGTATTGCTGCCGAATGTGAAACTAAAGGGGAAGTAAATACACTGATGAAAAAAGAAAGAGTTACCCTACCTTTGATATATTTACACTTTTTGCCTATCCAGCACCAGTTTCAAAGTACAAGTGTTTGAAGAAAAAAGTCCCATAAGAAGGTTAAAATTTTTGGAAAACGCCCTGTATATTTAAGTTTTCAAAACTGAATAAATCTTAACTTGGAATCTCTTACATGTTTTATTTACCACAATTGCATGTGTGTTAAATTTTTTCTGAACATTTATTAATTTACTTAATTTCGTAGAAATGTGATTTCCATTTTTATGCAGATTATATTTATTGCATTATAAACTGGACTGTGTGTATGAGATAGTTTTATGACCTCGTTCTCCCTTTCCACCCATTACATTGTTAATAATCATTCACATGTCGCAATCACTCGCACATTAAATTTTTACTAACAATTTATGTATTGTCGATTACAAACAGAAAATAGTTGTCAATAAATTTAATAGTTATGGTATTATCCATTCCATTATTATATAATGAAATATTGGCGGAGGGTGATTATTTATCATTCAATCTATTATAGTTATTCTTTAAAGTAAGCTGTCAGATTTTTTCTAACAGTGCAGGCTATTTTAGCTTTATAGATTTCTGTAATTGATAAATGTAGAACACAAACTAGATTACCACTTAAATTAAAATAGTCAACAATTTATAAGCTCTGCAACAATTAATCATAATAAAATCTAATTTATCTTATATTGAAACTAAATAAAATAAATTGCTTTCAAAAGATAGAAATATGTTTATAGTATTATCTAACAATTAAATTTGTTCTAATTTACCTTAACAGTAAAAATAAATATTACCTTATAATTATCATAGAATAAATATCCAAATTTCTATTTATACCTTAAATTATATATCAAAAGAATAGTAAAGTATCATATAACTAGAATAATAATTATAAAAAACTTTTTTTTATTAACAAATCATTCTAACTAAAAATCAAATTAAATGGATAGCATAATTGTATTTTTAATCTACACAATATTTAATAATTTATTTTAGAAATTGTTAAATAATTAGGCATTATATAAAATGTGCATGATTATTTTAATTAAGTATAAAACAAGACAGTATATTACATAATTTTTAGTAATGCATTATTTTCTAAAAGGTTATAATAAATTATTCTATTTTATATTTTCCAAATGTTTTCATGCCCATTTCATATAATGCTTAAGCACTTCACAAATTTACTAAGCTAACATACATAATTAATAAAAAAACATATACAACTGTACTCAGTAAAAAAATAAATATCACCTTTGCTAGTTAATAACTTTTAGTTGAAATTATAAATGAATAAAAGAATTAACAATGAACAATATATGTTGAATATACACTTATGTATTTAACATAAATTGTAACATTGAAAAATATATAAAGCTAAAAGCTTTCCTGTTCCTATTTCATTATAACAAAAAATTTTTTGTTCAAAAATTGTTTTCGCCACACATATATAAAAAAAATCATTTTTATTATCAAATATTATCAATTCTATTTATTTTTCGTTCTTTTTTATTCACCTTTGTCTGTAATTAGCTTTAAATTTCAAGATGACCATATAAACATAATATGTTGCTTTCTGTTAAATATGATTTTATATGACACAAGACCTGAAAATAATTTATTTCTTACGTTAACTAAAATAACAAAGTCACAAGTTAAAATACAGATTTCCTTTTCATGCAATAAATATAGTTTCTTATACAAAAATCATAGTAATAATAAGCTTAAGATTTAATAATTTACAATTAAAAATGTTTTTAGTACAAATATTTTTTCATTTTAATTAATATATATTAAATATAATTTATTATTAAATTCAAAATTCAAAACATTTTTTATTAAATATATTTTTAAAATATTTAAATTTTAATTCTAAGAATTGAAAATTGAACATAAATTTAAACGATTAATCGATTAATTGAAATCGAAAAAAGGTACACTTTTGAGGTATCACTCGAGGTGAACATCACAAAAGCAACTAAAACGCTGGAAGTGAGCAGCCAAAATGGAAAAATCTCCTCCTACGTCATCGTTGTATAATATGATTGCAAAATTGTTAAACTATATCGATTTCTTATAACAATTATCGACTTTTTTGAATTTTTAATGCTGTCTTCAGCAATTAAATCAATTCTCAGATGCCATTTAGTCCTATTATCGGTTTTTGCTGTTCTGCTCTTTTCATGAATTTTATGCATTTATTTATACATAAATTGTAATTATTCAACATAAAAGAATAATAATTCATGAAGTGATGAAATGCGTGTTTAGAACACTTTGTGTATATAGTAATTTTAAATTTTTATTACGGAAAAATGTAATGGCGGAAAAGGAAGTATAAGTAGTAATCATGGTCAGTAGATGAATTAAGAAAAATATAATTTATCTTTTTCTTATCGTCGGATATTATAATACATTTTGAGAAGAAAATTATGTGAAAATGTTAATACTCAACGATTTACATAAAACTTTTTTAGAATTTAATGTGTGGAAACGAAAACAGGAATTAAGTAAAATAGAACAGTGAACCGTGCAATGCAGTAAAGGAAAAAAAAAGAATGGAGCTGTTTATTTGTAATTTTGTTGGCCAAGTAAAAAATAAAATACACAGACGTCGTATTTATCGTAGAAAGAAGCTTTATAGGATTGGTGAGTTATATATAATCTGTATTGTTAATAACTAAAAGATTTAGTAAAATGAAAAGAGTGCTTTTGATATATAATTAATAGATTGTACTGCACAATTATAAATAGGTGTAATGTGTGTCGAGACCATATCATAGTAGTAATTGTGGATGGGAAAGTTTTTATTGAAAATTTTGCAACACTGGATTTGTAAAAAATAGTTAAGCTGTATACCAATGAACACGGAAGAAAAAAGGAAATATGTGGTAACCATTACATAGTTTTCAATAGGATATTCACATTAACATTTACACCTTTCAAATATTTATTATAAGTATATATATATATATTCCGGAAATGAAAGATTGCAATAACTAAAATTCATATGTTGATATTGTTTTGTAAAACTTCATTCGGCATATATTCATATGTGATGCAAAGTATTTATGATGAATATGGTATCTAATAAAACATAAACTTTTCAATATTTAAAAACCCACTGAACTTAACTAAAATTTTATTGTAAATCCTTTTTAAACAATATAATTGAGTTTTTTGCAGTTCTAAAAACATATAAAAATAAATCTTGTTGAAATTAAATAGAATGGTATTTGTAAAAGTGTATTGGTTTTAAAAAATTAATATGGTGGATGGTGTAACAATTTCTGAATATAGAAAATATTAAGAATATATTATTTAAGACAAATTTGAAATAAGCGGAAGTGGACATGTATTTAAATACTAAGGTGGAAAAAAATTATATAGATGTTAATTTATGTACATTTCATGTTTGTTTATTTGTTTTTATTGCTTTCGTTCACACATTTTATTCAGTTTTAAAAAATTAATATTTATTCATAGATGAAATTATAGGTGTTTCATGAAAATTTTATCTCAACTGCTCTTGTTTTTTAAGATGCAGGTTGCAACCAGTTTTTAACGCTTTGATTAAGAGAAACTGAAAAAAACATTCAAAGTATATTTTTAAAAAACGTTATTTTAAAATACTCAATAAAATTAATATATAAAACTATTAATAATTTTTGTATAATTAAGGAACAATTACAAAATATCCTATAAATGTAAACTTATGAATGTTTTGGAACAAAAGGGAGGGAATTTATTTTATAAAATACATTTAGATTCCTTTTTTATTTAAAAATTATGAAAAATTTTATCATTAAAGTTAAATTAATATATAGAAAAACTATAAAAAAGTAATTCAGAATATATTATAAATCACTACCCTAAATGTAGAGGAATATATTTTGGTAACTTTCAACTTTGATTTTATTGTTAATTGATGAAATTATCTATTTCTATTTATTAACATAATATATATTTTATTTAGTAAATATGATTCAAAATATAATTTAAAGTGCATTGTTTAATATATTTTTTTCTATTTATTTACATTTATGTTTCATTTGCAGATTTCATATGGTCTGACCACACTTATTTGGATCAACATATAAAATAAATTTTTGTGATTTGAATTGCTGTTGTTTATAGTTAAATTAGACATTATATTGTATGTTATTTTAATTTTAAGTCACAGTTGTAATTTACTATAACCCAAACATCTTACATTTGCTGAATGTGTGATTTATTGTGATTTATTTTTTCTGCAGATTTTTACTAAAAGAATTATTTATGTACTGTAATTTACATTATTGTAACAACTGAAAGTATTACAAAAACTTTTTTACAATACATATTTTATTCACTTTTGAAAATTCTTATTCTTTGATTAATTTCATAGTGTAGATCTTTTAATTTTATTAAATTTCAGAATGTGTTATTTAAATTTATTTCATATTTTGTTAATAACTTTTATAAGTCTGCTATATTTTTTAATAGAAAAGATGTGTGTACTACAAATCTCCAGTTTATTCATGTGATTCAACTGCGTATTATATATCTTTAAAACAAGGTCAATCAAGCATGATGCTCTGTGGGCTGAGGATTCTATATATTAAGTTTAAGATAATTTACATTTATATAAAATTAAATTCGAAAAAAAGAAATCTCTGATTTTTTGTACTGCAAAAGGGGAGAAACACTATTTTTGGTGCTTTTTTGAACTTTTTTCTAATTTTGAAAGTTTCAGTAAGAAAATGGAATATAGTTTCATTCTTAACAAGTAGCAATCTTCCCATCAATATTTCACATGCAAGGAATGGAAGGATATTTTTTTTTGAAAATTCAAGTTTAAGTGCCTGGAAGGCATAAATATAAAGCTGTAAGCTCGGCTATAGTTTTCTTATAAGGCAGGCTTTTATTGCATATATTTGAGATATGTTTTGGTTTCCCTAACTATTATATTTTAACTATTACTTAGGGGAACATCCTTTTTGTTTGTTTGTTGTTTTTTCTCCAAATAGAAGGGGTTTAAATTATTTTTTAGCCATAACTTTTTGGTTTTATGAAAAAACTTTTGCGCTTCATTTTATATTTTGAATTTCATTGAGTTTTTTGCTATCTGGAGTAATCTATTACCTTGAAATTGTAGATTGTCTAAAGAATATTTTAATTGTAATTTTTGATCTAACGTTTGTGAGGTATTGATTTTTATTTGATATTTTTATTGTTTCTGAACCATTTTATTAGGGTTCCAAAAACATCATATGTGTATAGAATTCTAAAAATTGAACAGTCTCAACAAAAATTATCTATTACAATTTTTAATACAATTATTACTGATATTCAAATTTATTGACATAAAACAAATTAATTGTTGGTGTGTTTTTAAAATTTTATAAACTATTTAAAACTAATTCTGATTACAATCTTTAAGAGCAAATTATATTTTATTTTGATCTAATAATTGAAATGTTACTACAAAATGTATAACTAACATCTCTGAATTAATTTTAGTAATAATTTCTTTCAAATTTATTTCACAAATATAAATAAATCTTAGCCATATTGGGAATGTTTAGTATGATATATAAAAATCATCTGAATTTTCACCTGTCTATTTATTATGAATATGATAAATAGGAAGAAAACACTGGTCTAAACGAAAAAGTTGTGATTTATATTTTTCTTCACAATGATGTCCCTGTAACAGAATGGCCATTTTCAATTCACTGCAGAATAATTTACTTGCTGACTTTGGAGTTTTAGTTTTGGAGGTTAAAATAAAAAAAAAATTCCAAGGGGTTGCTACTGAATTCAACTTACAACAAAGCATGCATAATGAATTGAACGATTATTACAGAACATGAATAAAAAAAATTCCTGTAATTCAGATACTGACCAGTGAATTTTTACTTCCTTCAAACTCAAATTAATTCTTGAGCAGATGAGTAAATAAAAAAACAATCTAAAATAATTGAACATTTGAAGGATGGGGAGGTAATATTTAATAACAGATTTAATCTAAATATAAATATCTAAAATTTTTTTGTACACTGTTTTAAGTAATAACTGTAAAACTTCATGCAATGTATTGTAAGACATTATTCCTTAAATAAGAAGTTGTCAGATTGACAATAACTACTCTAATTTGTTCCATTAGTGTTCTGAACAATGATCCTAAATATTTACAATCCTTTAATTATTTTGAATCGAAACACACTTAAATTTTGGTAATCAATGTGTAAGAAATGAATCTTAAAGTGAAGAAACTAGCACACAAATTGATATAAATAAAATTATGCCATTGCTTTTTTTTTTTTTAATGGACAATTTGTGCAGTTTGCCTAACAGATACTTAAATAAATGTTACGAAAATGGAACTCAGAAATAAGAGAAAAGTAAATAAAATGTTAAAAGTTAAATCTTTTTTTTTATTTCACAGTCTATTTTTTGATAGAAAATGTTAATTACTTTCATGTATTTATTTTGCAAAGCTATATATCTTCATTGGGTATAATTTGATTTTAAAATATCGATTTATAGTGTAAAATAAGAAATCTGCAATTAAGACTCATTCCATTTCATATATTAGTCCCTACACAAAGTTAAAACAAGACTTTCTGATGTATGTCCTCTGTTCTGCATTTTCTTAAGCAAAATAATTGTTCTCAGTCCTTGAAATCATTTATAATAATGTGTAGGAATTCATTTTTATATAATGGTTAATCTTTTTATAGTATAAAATGCCCATGTATTATGTGCAATTATAAATTCTATCTGTTACATACACATATGATTAGAGAAAAAAAAAAAAATTGTTTGATATATTGCCTCAAAAATTTGGTGTTACAGTGAACAGTTACAGTGAATAATAGCAGCATGCAGGTTATAGAAATGAGTATTGCTGTAAGTGGAAGAAATGCATAATTTTTATGCAATATTGCAACCAAAATTTGTTATTCATGTAATGAATTATGGCTTATAATGATAGCTGAATATATAGTTTTAAAAGTTTTTATAGATGAATTTAACTAACATTGTCACTCGATATGTTTTTTTTTTTTAAAATAAAAAAGATGACAAAAGACTGCTACTAGTATCAAATAAGTCACTAGTCAGTTTTTGTTGAAATATAGTCAGCCATATTAATATTTCGTCACAGCATTGTGAAATAAATTAACGCACCAAACTTTTTTAATGGAATAACACAAAGAAAACCCGCCTAAATATATACATGCAAAAAAAAATCATAAACGAAAAAGTACCACAGCTCTGGTAACAGCAAACACAAAAAGTTAAAATTGGTGTGCCACAATAATATTTAGTCAATGACGGACCAACGCATGAGCAGCAGTCCTGGGTTTTCCCCAACATGAGAAATTACATTAATGCAGGGAGGGCAGTACATTGCCTGCATATCAGTCATTAATAAATATTAAGTTGCAGTTACTATGCAAATAATGTAAGTACAGTTGTAGTGGAAAAAGTGTTGTGTGAGATCAAAAAAAGCTCAATTGAGACTTGTGAATTTGTAATTTTTCATAACAAAAAATAATGTACTGGACAGTGAGATAAGTTGATTACTAAATATATTTGTGAATCACCGTAAATGTAATTTTTCGGCAGTATCAAAAGGAAGTTGAATCCATTTCATTCTGCAAAAAAAGAAGCCGAAAAAAATGGGCGCTCTTGATGTATAGTTTATTAAGCGACTAGTATCAACAGATAGAAAAGTAAGTGTTCAGAAATTAGTAACAGCCTTACACGAATACTGGATAAATGGTTTCAGGTGGCTGACAGTATATGGAATCTTTCTTCTCTTAAAAATCATTAAATTTTTTTATTAGATTAACTTAGATTGTTATATCTTTCTTACTATTATAATAAAATACATGAATAGACTGATTCAATTCCAGACTAAATTTGCATTTCATATTAAGTAATTTCACCTATATTAGTATTTTTTATTTTATATATACATATATGGCTAGTATGAAGGTCATAAACATATTTTATTTCTATTCCATCATTAAGGCGAATTTTTAGCATGAATCAGTAAGTTTGTTCTGTAAAAAATATTTTTGCAATATTTATAAATGTAAGATAATTATTCATTAAAGAGAAAAACTTATATTACTTTATGTTAAGAAAATGGGAAGTCCATTAAAAGTTAACAAAATAGTTTAGTGTTTTTCATACAAAAATTTTAAAATTGAAAAGGAAAAGTAAAACAGAATAAAGGAAAAATGGTTGAAGTAAATGTACTAAATTTAAAAAAAATTTGACATGGTTTAAATTTCAATAAAACATTAATGTTCATATTAGTGAACCAAATTTTATAGAACAAACCAACAAATTTGCTGAAAAACTTAGTGTACATAATTTTTAGTATCCATCTTCATAAATACAGCAGTTTTGTGATTGCCATTGTACTGCATCTTCAAAAACCGTTGCAGAAGCACTTAATTTTTTGAATGAAATTTTAGAAAACTCATTAGTGTTCGGGCTCAGTTTATTTTGAAATGTTATGCAGAAACAATTCAGTCTTAGAAACAAAATAATAATTCAGTAGATTATAATTATTTCTTGTTGTACAAAACTTTTATTTATCTCTACATAGTTTTCTTTTTAAAAATAATATAACATTACTGAATTTGATATTTTACATTAAATATAAATTCATTACATGTTTAAAAATTACTTGTAAAATTTGTATTCGGCATAATAAAATTATTACTTCACTTTTTTATTTTATATAATTCCTTTTTCTACCTAAAACATTTGGTATTGAAAATAGTTTATTATGTATATTTCGGGGTATTTTTCATTTAGTATTATTTTATTAAGTTATGTCATTTTCAGTCTTACTACTTTAAGTAATTCATAATATATTTAATTGAAATCAATGCTTTTAAAAAATTTACACAGTATTGGGGAACTTATATGTTCAAAATTATCCAATAATATAGATACATAATTTTCTTTAAAAATTTCATTTCATTTTCTATTCCCATTTAATAGATAATTTTTCTAAATAGTACTGCATAAAATAAAATCCCGCATTATAGTTTCATTATACAATAAATAATATATTTTTTAAATTTATTCTACACATTACTGTTAATTATTTTAAAATGTTTTACAGTGTACGAAAATCCATATACATATTCAAAAAACTAAAATTTATTTTATGGATTAATATTTTGCCATCAGCTTTTATGTTTTTTAAAAACAAAATCAATTTAAAACATTTATTTGATTACCAATTTTATTGCATCTAATAACTGTTAAAAACATTAAATTGTATATATATATATATATATATATATATATATATACATACATACATATATAAAAATAATTAGTAAATATAAAATATTAATTACTAATTGTAAAAATAATATTTTTTATTACATTTTAAGTATTTTTTAAATATTTAACACTTATTATGATGAAAAAAAACTAATTTTTTGTAAATTTTCATTAAAAGCCTATAAAATTTAGGAATATTATCAAATAATGACGTAAGAGGTTTTTCTTTCATTTCGGCTGCTCACTTCCATCGTTTTAGACGATTGTTGAACATCACTGTTAGCTTTCCCAAGAATAACGCACACTACAGTCGTCAGTGTTGTTTAAAACTAGGAAGATTCCTCCATGTAGAACTATCGACTTTACTACCTCTGCAGGTCTACCTCAAAAAAAAGCAACTAAAACGCTGGAAGTGAGCAGCCAAAATGGAATAATCTCCTCTTACGTCATCGTTGTATAATACGATAGCAAAATTGTTAAACTACATCGATTGCTTATAACAATTATCGACTTTTTTGAATTTTTAATGCTGTCTTCAGAAATTGAAAAATTTCTCACGTGCCATTTGGCTCTATACGGTTTTTGCGGTTACATTTTGCTGTTGCGTTCTTGCGAAATTTACGGTTTAAAACGATTTATCAGATTATTGAATTTCACATTTATTCATATTTAATTTATATATATTCAACATTATATTACGTTAATTTATTTCATTACGTTACTTTAAGTATTACTATTTAAATAATTTGTTTTGTAAATTAACATTTTATCTTTTCTTAGGTATAGGTGGTACAGTTTAGAAATTTTGATCCGATTAGTGTATTACTTATAAAATTGTTTTCATCTAATTATATTTCATATTGATATTTCTAAATTGAATAATTTATTACAAGTTTATCTAGTTTTGTTTTAGGTAAAATTTGAAATAAAAATGACGACTTGTGAAATTTGCGGTAAATCGTTTACCAAACTCGCTAATTTACCTAGGCACTTAAATTCAATACATGGTTTGTATAAAATAATAAATTTATATTACAATAACTGATTACTCGATTTTAACCCTATTTTTATTGTAATTTATTTTGTAGTTTTCGAGTATATATTATGTTTAAGTGATGGAATCAATCCTTAATGTCAAAATTATTTAATTAAACATTTTCCTGTAAGGAAGTAAATTTTCATTATTGTTATAATATTCTTTATATAGGAATATGGAAAGATGGGTATCAGTGTGTCAATTGTGGTTATACATTCCAAAGGAAAGAAGATATCCGGAAGCACATACATAGCGAACATTTGAAGGAAACCCAGCGAAGTCATCAATGTGGAACATGCAAAGCTATATTTCTTTACAAACGTAATCTACAATGTCATATCAGAACTGTTCATAATAAGAAAGCGGAAAGGTTATTTTATTATATATTTTTTTAACACATAACCTAGTTATTTTTAATTGATTAATAATATAAACAAATCTGAACATTTTTTTACATTGCAGTGAATGTAATGATTCTTTTAATGATTAAATGTAGATAACAAATTTAGATGTGTATTGCATATTATAGTAATTTATTGTGATAGAATTGGATAATTATATACAAATTAATGTCATTGCAATTATTGTGTTGACTGAGTTTGTTTTCTTATTTATATGTAAATAATTAAATTTTCAGCCTGAAATGTGATATTTGCAGTAAGAGTTTTACAAGGAATTATAATTTAAAACGCCATAAGAATAGAATGCACAAGTAAGTAAAAGAAGTAATAATTCATCAAGTTACAAAATGCATGTTTTGAACAATTTTTGTATATAGTAATTTTATTCTAAATTTTTATTACCAGAAAATGTAACGATGGAAAAGGAAATAAAACGAATAAACATGGTCAGTGGATGAATTGTGGAATGTGTAACTTATCTTTTTCTGTTCGTCGGAATTACACAACACATTTACAAAAGAAACATAATATTAAAATGGTTAAGTGTGAATTTACATCTGAAAAAGGTAAATCATATACATTTCAGTGAATATATTAAAGTAATGTACTGTTATATCACTTTTTTAATTATATAATGTCAACAGAGAAGTATGTTTTGTGTAAAATTATTGTTATAGTTCACAATCATAAATATAAAATTTCTTATAAATTTAATGATATTAAAAATTATGTAAAAATATTAACATTCGTCTATTTACATGAAACTTTTAGAATTTAATATATGGAAACAGAAGCAGGAATCGAGTAAAATAGAACGGTATAGGCTGTGCCATGTCAGTACAGGGGAAAAAAAAATTGTAAAGCTGTTTATTTGTAATCGTGTTGGGCAAATAAGAACTAAAATACAAAGACGTCGTATGCCTCGTAGGAAAGGTCTCTGCAGAATTGGTAATATACACATATATATATATATATATAATGTTTGTTTATTAATAACTATAAAAAATGTAGTAAAATAAAAAAATGTTTTTGATACATAATTAATAGATTATGTTGCATAATTGTATAGGTGCGATGTGCCCAGCCCATATGACGGTAACAATTATAAATGGAAAATACTTTGTTGAAAATGTCACAACACACTGGTTTCATAAAAAAGAGCTAAGCCATATAGCAATGAGTGGAGAAGAAAAAAACGAAATTTGTGGTAACTATTATATAGTTTTTTATAGAATATTGAAATTCGCATTGGAAAATTTCAAACATTTATTATTTTTAAAATACATATATACACACACATATATATATATATATATATGCGTATATTCTGCAAATGAAAGATTATAGTAACTGAAATTCATATGTTAAAATTCTTTTGTAAGCCTTCATTCAGTATAAATTCATGTGTAATGTAAAGTATTTATGATAAATACTGAATCTAATAAAACATGTAAATCTTTTAATATTTAAAAACATTCTGAACTTAACTCGAATTTAATTGAAAATGCTCCTTTTTAAATGCTTTTTAATATTTAAATAAATTGAGGTGGTTTTCCTGGAATGACTACTGTTTATTTTCATGTCTTAAATGTTTTTTTGTAATTTTAAATTACAATAATTAATTACATTTAAAAAATCATTAATATTGGGCGAAGTAATAATTTCTGGATATTAAGAATGCATTATTTAAGATAAATTTGCAATAAATAGAAGTGGACATGTGGTAAACTTTAAATAATAAGATGAAAAATAATTATATAGTTGTTAATTTAGGTATGTTTCATGTTTATTAATTTGTTTTTATCATTTTCGTTTGCACGTTTTGTTCTTTTTTAAAAAATTAATATGTATTCATAGGTGAATAAATAGGTGATTCATGCAAGTTTTATCTCACAACTACTCTTTTTTTAAGATACAGGTTTGTAAGCAGTTAGTAATATGGATTAAGAGGAACCAAAGATATATTAAAAGTATATGTTTAAAAAAAAGTTTAATTATTTTAAAATATTCAGTAAAATTATTTATAAAATTTAATAACTTTTTTATAATTAAAAAATAATTATATTTATAATATCCGATAAATGCAAACTTATTATTTTGGAACAAAAAGGAATATATTTTATGGAATACATTTACATTCCTTTTTTATTTAAAAATTATGAAAATTTTATCAATGAAGTTGAATTAATAAATAGAAAAACCACAATAATTTTCATAAAAACATTAATTCAGATTATCCCATAAAGCACTACCCTAAGTGTAAAGCAATATCCTCTTTTAACCTTTAATTGTGACTTTATTATTAATCAATGAAATTGTTATTATTTATTAACATAATTTTGCATTAACTTCCTAAGAATAATATACTGTATTTAGTAACAATAAGTAATATAAATAATTAGTAATATTCTTCAACTTTATTTCTTAGCATAAGAATTTATTTCAATAATAAAATAATCTATGCGTGTATGTGTCTTAGGTCTTATTGTTCCAGCTTCAAATGGTGTAAACACACACTGTTCATACGTGTTGTACCAAATGGGCAGCATTCAAAGCAGTATATAAATATGTATGTGCATTAGACCAACATACACAGATTGATCATAAACACATCTGATAATATGATATCAGTATGATCTGTTAGTGTATGTCTGCACCATTTTGCACATACATATTATTATAAGTAGACTATTACTGTCTTAAATGTAGATTAACACTTATTTTGATAAATATTAAGTTATAGCTACCTTACATTTGAAATCGTTAAGCCAAAATAACGAGCAAAAATTGTTTGTTAGGTCTAATATATAAATATAACTTTAAGACTAATGTGTAAGGTTATAATAAGGATAATTGCTTGTATTATAATAAAAGAAATTATAAGTTAACTTCGTATTTAGAATGTTAAAAGAAAGAATAGAAAGAAGAAAAAAACAAAAATAAGAGAAATAGAAAAAAAATAAAAACATTATTACTTGTAATGTTTAGTATATGATTGTAAGTTAATAATTTAAGCGTATGTGTTATGTTAAGAATAATTACTAATTAAAATTTTGTACCTGTATCTATATAATAAGGAAAATTATAAGTTATTATTAGATTTTGTATTTGAATATAAGAGGAAAAAAGTAAACTATAAAAAATGGGGAAATAAGAAAATTTTTAGTTAAGTTTAATTGATAAATATAATTGTAAGACTTGAATGTATACGATTATATTAATAATAATTGGTAATTCAAATTTTGTGTACATGTCTATATATTAAGAATAAAGTTAGTCAGCATGATGTTTTATGCATGAGGGATTCTATGTTTTAAGTTAAAGAGAGCTGATGTTTACACAAATAATACTAAATTCAAAATGAAAGTATGAAATTTGTAATGTATACATTTTTCACAGCATTTATATACATATGAGTTATTGTATTTTATTTGATTTTTTGTCATTTTTGTGACATATTATTAAGTGGCATGGTCAGTTAGGCAGCAATATTTTGTCTTTCAAATGAATCATTGTTTGAATCTAGCTACCATACACTGAAAATTTCAAAAATTACATCTGTATAGATTAATATGCATAGTTAACCAGGGTAAAAATATATATAAAAAAGGTTAATTTGCACTATCTGTGCAATAACAACAGAAAACTGATACACATTCATTGTAATGTTAGATACTAATGTAACTTTGATTTTTCCTTGAGCGCCTGCAGATGTCACTAATATAAATTTTATAAATTGCAAGTTTCACTTTCCTTGTACCTGTAATGTAATTCTGTTGAATTTCAATTATTGATATGTTTTGATTTTGTGACATATTTCAAACTCCCAAAAGTAAAAATGACAGAAATTACTTTTTTCATTTAAATTTGAACACTAGGCTTTTCCGTTTTTTAAAAATATATATAAAATATATTTCTGCGGTATTTTTAGATGTAGATTTCCTTGGAGGGGACTCAGAGGGATCATATCCCAGTGTCCGTAGTTGACTTTAAATAGAGCAGTAATAAAAACGAGGTCAGTCAACCATAGTGTAGCATACATTGAGAATTACTACAATTTACATTTATACAATAACTGATTGAAAACAAATAATATTTTCGGTTCAGACAAATTTGTAATGACTGGACTAACAGACAATAAGATAAAATAGATGAAAAACAAAAAAATTGTGATACATAAATAGTTTTTTAAGGTGAATGTGACTTACTGTGGCATAGTGACTAGGTAAAAATTTAAATATATAGTCAAACTTGACAATGTTTACAAATAATGGATTGTTAATTGCAAATGCCGCATCAGATAATATAATTGTACTTGTTAGAATTAGGATAATCTTTAACTGTTCTGCTTTTAATGTGCAATTCATACAAATTTTCACAGTTTAGTACTACTTGATGTTGATGCATGTGTTGACGGTAAATGTTGTAATAATGCATTATATTAAATATATTTGCACTGTATTCTTTTGAATAACGTACATCAAAGGTATTTATGGTATCAATCATAAATACTATCTTAAGGGGTAACATCACTGTAACAGCCTAAAAAAAAAGCGTTTTTGAGCATATTCTTTTTTGATGGATGAAAAGGAAATAGAAAATTAATATTCAAGGTAGTGATTAAGCATATATTTAAGTATTTAACAAAAAAAATTTGTCAAAAAATATTGCAAAATTTCGAATACCGAGCCATTCTTGTAAGGCATGTTGATTTTGAGACGCACTGTAGCAATTGCAAATTTTAATGTGGGGAAAATTTTAAAAATTTTACTTCATCAATATGCTAATAGCTAGAGAAATACATACGGGATTTAGAAAATATTGATTTTTATATGATTGATAAGTATTTGTTTAAAAAGTTTAATTTTCAACCAAAAACTATTGCAGTTATTTGTTAATAACTAATGTTCATATTAACTTTTCAAAAATCCCGTTCGTATTTCTCTTTGAAATGTTATTTTAAAGGTATAGTTAAAATTTCAAACAAAAAGAATGAAAATTGTTTGAGTTATGCTGCGTGCCGTTTTGAAAAATTAAGTTTTAAGAAAAACGCGTTTAAAGTTTTAAAATGTGTTATAGACATGTAAAAATAAAAATTTGATTGTTTAAACATTTTTACCATTAACCCCTGATCCTCGGACTATATAGCTGTCCTAAATTTAAATATTTTTCTTCATTCTCTCTCGATGATTTTTTGGTAGAGTGTGCCTCTTTTGCCGCCTCTGTTGTAGATCGTGCTTGACCGTTTAATATTGGCTTCAAGGCAAAAATTGTATGTCTGAAGGCCAATATCTATCTGCAAAATTTGCATGATTCGTAGAATATTCATCAGATCTTCATTAAAATTGCACACAGCAATATCAGCCGCCATATTCAAGACTTTTTTGCCGCTTGAATAAAATTTTGGAGCTAAATTCCAAACCGTAGAATTAAAACTTGTTTTCTATTTTGTGTGTACCCCCCCCGAACAACGGGTTAGCAAATCATCTCGGCTCAGGTCCTCATAAATCGGTTTGATTACTTCAAAAACTTCCTTAGAAAGCGGCTCCTTATGACGGAAGTTATCCAAGGAACCTACTGTTTGCGCCTTCTTCCAGGCACACAAGACTGAGCACTTCTTGTGTTGCGGATTTTTGTTGCTTGATATTTTATGAAATAAGGTAGCCCAAATTTGGTTCTTCATATTTTCCAATGAGTTCCGATTTTGATGTATCGCCAAGCCATAATAAATTGCTAACTGATCAATTAATGTGCCAATTAATTTACCTTTTCGTCTGAGACCTTTCATTGTTTTTTTCAGTTTTCTCAATCGAGTACCCATTCTATTTGGCAAATGATTAATGCACTCATATTTGTTTATTTTAAAATTTTTATACGGCCTTTTATCCATTATGCCTTTAAAAGTTTTGCTATTACCATCAGTGATGTAGGTTGTGCATTTTCGGATCGTTCAAACATCTCGACAACAGCATCTACCTCCATCTTACCAGATGAACCTTCGTGGTTCACTAAACATTCACCAAAGTGTGCTTCATACCAGGATTCATACTACAATGTTTCTAATTTATTTTTCCAGTGTTCGCAAGCTTTATAGTACTTAGACTTTACTTCAACATCTACAATTTTGCCTGTTGACAGGATTCTAAAAATTCCTTTTTGTTTTGTTCGTTTACTTATACCGCAGCTTCACTATGTGTTTAGCCTTATACATGTACTTACGCTTTACTGGCCTACTTTTCATTTGAACAGTTTGTAACTTAACATAAATACCTTCTATCAATATTTGTTGATGCATTAGGGAAGTTATAAATCAAATAGCACGACATTAGAGTACCTTTTAAACAAATATTTATATAAAGCGATAGTCGCAGCGAGTATGCATTTTGGAGCAGCCTGCCGCGCTCAAGAATGAGCGCGAAATTTTAAGGAAATTATTTTTTCCAGGTAAACAACATATTGCCTCATATTTAGAAATGTTCAAAGTACATTTTAAGCTAATGAAAAAAAAAAAAGTTTTTCAAAAAGTGTACAGTGGCATACCCCTAAGCTATTGTGACAGCTGATTATATATATAAATTATTTTATATATTTAACTTAAATACTTATTATAATTTTAATCAGTTGACTTATGTACATATTTCCAAATTACAAAGATATGATTTATTTTATACAAATTATAACTGCAATGATTTTGGAAGTAGCTTCATAACCATAGTTCTCACTTTTAAAATACACCGGTTGTAATTTTTATAAAGTAAAACATGTCTATGACTAAAAATATATAAATAACATGAATTAATGAATACGTGTGCGTGTGTGTGTGTGTGGATGTGCAATTTTTTTTTCTTATAGATCAGCTGAAATTAGGAGTACCAGTGAGAAAAATTGTGGAAAACATTCGCATGAAATATAATGATGAATTGAAAAGGAGGCACATTATTGATAGGCAAGATGTTTGGAATGTAGCGCGTCAATATCATGTAACAGTAAAAAATAGATTACATGATGATGACTACACAAGTGTTGCTTTGTGGGTGAAAGACAATGAAAAAAAAGATGACAACCCAGTATTACTATTTAAAAATAAGGGTACTCAACACCCACTTTTAAATAATAATGAATTTATGTTGGTGCTCAGTACTGCAATGCAGAGGGATATTTTGAAGCAATATAGTAACAAAAAAATCTGCATTGACACAACTTTTAGCACGAATGCATATGGTTTTCTTGTCACTACACTGATGGTAACAAATGAGTATGAGGAAGGTATTGCAGGTGCCTTCTGCATTAGTACCTCAGTTACGCAAGCTGTGATGAAGGTATTTTTCAATGTAATAAAAGAAAAGGTTGGCATATTGAAACCAGAAGTTTTTATGTCTGATGACGATAAAACCTATTACGATAGTTGGAAACAGGAAATGGGAGAGGTAAAAAAACGTTTACTGTGCATTTGGCATGTTCTGCGTTGTTGGAAAAAAAATGCTAATAAAATACCAAATAAAGAACTTCGTGGAGATATATTAAAACAGCTGCGTGCTTTACAACAAGAAAACGATCAAAACAATTTCTTCATTATGATGAGAAATTTTGTAAATAATATGAATGACCATCCGGGATTATTAAATTTTAAGGAATATTTCAGTAATTATTATGCTAATCGCATTGAGATGTGGGCACATTACTATAGAAAATCCGCTGGAATAAATACAAATATGTTTTTGGAGTCCTTCCATCGCCACTTAAAATATATATATTTACACGGAAAACGAAATCGAAGGCTAGATACATTAATAGAAGCCTTAATAAAACAGGTCGCGGATAAAGTATTGGAAAAAAATATAACAGATATTAGAAGGAAAGGTACATACCGCATACATGAAGTACATCGATGCCATAAAAAAGGGCTAGAAATTCCTAAAAATGGTATAGTTTGGAATAATGAAATTCAAAATTGGATTGTAAATTCAAAGTATTCAGTAAAACAAATAAATAGAACATGTAACCAATGTAAATTGCAATGCACTGCATGTAAAGTGTGTCGCCATATGTTTGTCTGTAACTGCTTCTACTATGAATATAAAAATGGACTTTGCAAACATATACATGCAGTGTGCATTCATTGTGTATTAGAAGATGACAGTACAGAAGTATATGAAGAAGATGTATCTGCCATAAAAAAATTGAAGACAGCACTAGAGAGTAATAAAAATAGCAGCAGTATATCAGAAATACATGAAATGGCTGTTGCTATCCAAAAAATAACTCAAAATAAAAATGCATCTTTTACTGATCATGAATTGGCAAAATGCAAGCAATATTTACAAAATGTGTTGCAAATTTTATCAAAAACTAGCAATGATAGTAATGATCAGAAATTGCCCAAAAGTTGCACACCACATAATAAAAAAGTTGAGCACCAACATAGATGGGAGTATACAAAAAAGAAAGTAACAAAGGAAGTATTTGATAAAAATGAATCAAAAATAACTAAAGAAAGGCTTATGACTACACTTCCTAGTATCTCCCTAATTCAACACGATCACTGTTATTTGGCTAAAGACAGATTTTCCAAAGAAATAATTAAAAAAGTGGAGCTGAATAAAGTTGTAATTAGTTCTGCAAACAATATTATAAAAACATACCATTTGCAGTCTCTGGAACCAAAATTAAACAACAAAGAAAAGAGCCAAATACAGTTAATAGATCGAGGTTTCAATCCCGGGTGGCTTTATGATTGTATTATAGATGAATATGCCCGTACATTATGTAACCAGGCTAATAAAGGCTATGTTGTACATAGCGATTTTACACAATTAATATCACGAGCACCAGAAATTGTAAGAAATCAAATTACAAATGTCCTTCTTGCTGAAATAGCATTCATTCCCAGTAATCCAACTAACGATCATTGGCTTTTATTAGTTGTAACACCAACAGATAAGGAAATACGTATACTTGACTCAATGAACAAGAAAGGACATGAAAATCAATTGGAAAATGTAAACAAACATACCCAATATTACTTAAAATCCTGGCAAAACGCATTATCCTCTGTAAGTGGCGATGTGGACTGGAATTTGACTTATGGAGATTGCAGCACACAATCTGATAATAACAGCTGTGGAGTATATGTGTGCTGGTATATAGACCAGATTTTAAAAGGCAGATCAGTTACAGAATTTGTTGATGTACACACATACAGAAGGAAGATATATATGGCACTAACAGATCAATAATAAAGGTAATTTTTTTAAACTATGACGTACTTTTCCTATAACAATTATTAAAAAATACTAATTATTAATTTTAATAAGTAGGTTTCATGAAAACCTTTCTATTTTTAGGTTTTATCCTGTATTTGATCCAGTTTTAAATAAATGAACGGAGGGTTTATGAAATGCCGTATGGTCATTAAACCCAATGATGGGAAATTCCCAAACCTGCACTCTTGCAGGCGGGGACCGAGTGTGCGCCGGTATAAGCAAACACCTTAATCTTTGGATTAAGCAAGGGCATTATAGTGTCCTTGGAATAAGAAATTATTCCTAAAGTCAATGTGATCAATTCTGGTGCTCTATTCATAGATTATTTGCGATAGTTATGTTGGTGTTGCCAAGAATCCAAACTGGGAATGGAAGTTCAACTGTAAAATAAATCTCACGTATGTAATTCTTGCACACTACAATAAGTATTTACAGTGAACTTTTCTGTTTTATTTAAGGCATTCCTATGTAATTATTATTTTAAGCGGGTTAAATTTATTATTATTATTGCAGACTGACACGAAAGTAACAAGAAAAAAATCCCTTAGTAGTGAAGCATGCCAAGAATCCGAACAGGGAACAGAAACTATTATGGAATAAATCTCAGGTAAGAAATTCTTACATTATATAATAAAGAAACGTCTAAAATAAAAATGTTTGTTTTATCTATCTGATCCCTTTTTAAATTATTATATTAACGAGGTTCTCTTTTTATTTTTTTAACGCTTACAGATCGTCAAGAATATCCCATTAGTAGTGAGGCATGCTAAGAATCCGAACGGGGACCTGAAGCTCCACTATGAAATAAATCTCCTATGTATTGATATTTATATATATAATTCCTGCACAGTATGGTAAGTATTTACAGTGAACTTTTCTGTTTTATTTAACGCATTCCTATGTAATTATTATTTTAAGCGGGTTAAATTTATTATTATTATTGCAGACTGACACGAAAGTAACAAGAAAAAAATCCCTTAGTAGTGAAGCATGCCAAGAATCCGAACAGGGAACAGAAACTATTATGGAATAAATCTTAGGTAAGAAATTCTTACATTATATAATAAAGAAACGTCTAAAATAAAAATGTTTGTTTTATCTATCTGATCCCTTTTTAAATTATTATATTAACGAGGTTTTCTTTTTATTTTTTTAACGCTTACAGATCGTCAAGAATATCCCATTAGTAGTGAGGCATGCTAAGAATCCGAACGGGGACCTGAAGCTCTACTATAAAATAAATCTCCCATATATATAATTCCTGCGCAGTATGGTAAGTATTTAAATGAACTGTTTTGTTTTAATACGTATGGGAAGAAGATATATATGTCATTAACAGATCAATTTTAAATGTAATTCTTTTTTGAACTTGTATATATGGGGGTTTTTTCAAAAGTCTCCGACACTACTCTGTGAAAAAGTCCTTAATTGAGCTACAAAAGAAATGAATTCAGAACTTGATTCGTTATGAAATTCTTTATTTCTCAATTTCAGCGCCATTATTATTTAAACATTTGTCGTAACAATAAACTTGTTTTTCTATGCCGAGCGGGTACTGCTGCGCGTCTAACTATTGTAACTAGTTTATCAGGTTATTCTGGAGTTCTTCATCATTGTTGAATTGTTGTGTACCCAAAAACCGTTTCAAAAAGAGGAAAAGATGAAAATCAGACAGCGCAAGGTCCGGCGAGTATGCTGGGTGTTCGAAGACTAACCATTTCCATTTTTCGATGTGTTGGAGCGTCGCGCAAGAGCAATAAGGCCGTGCGTTATCGTGAATCAAGATTGGTTTTTTCGTCAAAGGCCCGGTCGCTTGTTTTTTAGGGCTTTTTTCAAATTATCCAACGTTTGACAGTAACTATCGAAGTTTATTGTGATACTTCGAGGCATAAATTCGATCAAAAGAAACCCGTAGCAATTCCAAAAGACCGTTGACATAAGCTTCTTCGCAGACTTCTCTGCCTTGCATTTTTTTCGGCCGCGGTGAATTTAGCTGTTCCCACACCATGGATCGATTTTCTTGGTTTAAAGTGCTGAATCCATTCACGAACGGATCAGTTCGACATTGCATTATCAGCATATGTATTTTCCAACTCGTGCATTTTTTTACTGGAAAAATTTTTCGTAACGAGCTTACGAATAACTGCACGTTGTTCAGAAAAATCGGACGTACACTGTGCTGGTAGCTCCATGGTTAAACGAACACTGGCGGCACGCTAATTGAATTAAGACCTTGAAAAAATTTTACCAGTTACTTGCACAACCGTTTCAAATGTAATGTTGTATTGTTCATCTCGCCAGTGTTACCACAAGCTGAGATCTGAAAGTGTAGCAGAGACTTCTGAAACGCCCCTCGTACCTTTCTTATATTACTTATCATAATCACTGATAAAGAGTAATTATTAATAATTTTGAATAACGCTTTTAATAAGTAGATTGTATGTAAAACTTTTTATTTTTAGGTTTCATCCTGCATTTGATCCAGTTTTAAATAAATGAACGGAGGGTTTATGAAATGCCGTATGGTCATTAAACCCAATGATGGGAAATTCCCAAACCTGCACTCTTGCAGGCGGGGACCGAGTGTGCGCCGGTATAAGCAAACACCTTAATCTTTGGATTAAGCAAGGGCATCGCTGTGTCCTTGGAATAAGAAATTATTCCTAAAATCGGTGTGCAACAATTCTGGTGCTATCTTCATAGATTATTTGCAATGATTATGTTGGAGTTGTCAAAAAAACCCAATGAGAGATCTGAAGATCCATTATAAAATTCAGTCCATGTATGTAATCATTATTTAGTATAATTTTTTACGATGAACCTCTTTGTTTTATTTAATTAATTTCTGTGTAATTTTTTTTTAAACTAGATTACATTTATTATTATTATTATAGGCTAACAAGAAAATAATCCCTTAGTAGTGAAGCATGCTGAGAATCCGAACAGGGAATAGAAGCTCTATTATGGAATAAATCTCAGGTATTAAATTCCTACATTATGTAATACAGGGGTGTTTAAAATAAAAATTTTTGTTTTATTTAAATCGCCTTTTTTTAAATTATTTTAATAAGATATTTTTTTGTATTAGTTGTAGGCTAGCAAGAAAGCCATCCCTTAGTAGTGAAGCATGCTGAGAATCCGAACAGGGATCTGATGTTCTATTATCGAATAAATCTCATGTATGTCGTTATTCTTATACTGCATGATAAAGAAGTGTTTACAATATTTTTATTTTTTTATTTTATTTAATTAATTTTCTGTAAATTATTATTTTAACCAGGTTACATGTTCTTTATTACTTACGGCCTGGTTACTACATGCGTTTGCCAAAAAAGCCTGAGGGGGCAAGGCAGGAACCTCCACGTGGTGCCTCTGGACAGCAAATGTAGAAGGAAGAATTTTGTAAATTTCATTGAATTAAAGCTGACCAATCCTGCCACCATAAACATATTTAAAGAAAAAAAGAACAAGTAAAAAATTTTCCACATACATTTTGTAATGATTTCGATAATATACCGTTAGTTTATAAGTGATTATCAGGCCGATCTGTCTAGAAAAGTCGCCGTTAGTTATCGTTCGTGTACGTTGATTTGGTCATCTGTGACCGTTGATAACACTTGGCTGTGTTCGGGTGACACGCCTCTGGGAGGTGTGTCGCGTCCTCGCAGTGGTGATTAAGGAGTTTTCGTTTTTATATCTTTTTTTGTTTAAATCTAAATAAAAGCCTAATGCTCATCCTTAACCTATTCATGTTATGGGTTAGTCAGTAAGTCCGGGACTCCGTATTTTCAAAGTCTGGAATTAGAGACCCAAAAAAACATCGTGGGAAAAGAAAACTTCCATTAACCGGCATTGAGAATCCAGAAGAGAAGGATTTGTTTCAATATAAATTGCTTATAAAAAATTAAGAATAAACGTTTATTTATTCACCTTTAGTATGATAACTACAAATCTAGATTCAAAATATAATTTGAGGTACATTGTTTAATTTTTTTTTATTTATTTATATTTATGTTTTATTTGCAGATTTCGTATGGCCCGCCACACAGCTGTTTGAGTCCATTTGTGATGTGAATTGCTTCTGTTTATTATTAAATTAGACATATATGTATTTTATTTTAATTTTAAGTCACTGTTGTAACTGACTGTAACTCAAAAATCTCACGTTTTCTAAATATGTAATTTATTGTGATTTATTTTTTCTACAGATTTATACTAAAAGAATTATTTATGTATTGTAATTTATATACTATTGTAACAACTAAGTATTTTAAAACTTTTTTACAACAAACATATTTTATTCACTTTTGAAAATCTTATTATTCCATTGATTTTACAGTGTAGATCATTTAATTGTATTTAATTTCAGAATTTGTTTTTTACATTTATTCTATATTTTGTTAATAATTTTTATGTCTACTGTATTTCTTAGTAGAAAAGGTGCGTGTACTACAAATCTCCAGTTTATTCATGTAATTCAACTGTGTATTATATATCTTTAAAGTAAATCAATCAAGTATGATGTTTCATGGGCTGAAGATTCTGTATATTAAGTTAAAGATAACTATGATTTACATTTACATAATGTTAAATTCAAAACAAAGAAATCTGATTTTTTGTGTCGCAAAGAGGGAGAAACGCGCTATATCTGGCGCTTTTTTAAACTTTTTTCCGATTTTGAAAATTTCAATAAGAAAACAGAATATGGTTTCGTTCTTAACAAATAGTGAACTTCTTATCAATATATCATGCTGGGGGGGAATATTTTTTTCAAAAATTTCAAGTTTAGACACCTGGAGGGCCTAAAATAAACCTGTAAGCTCGGATATAGTTTTCTTATAAGGCAATTTTTTATTCATATATTTGAAATATGTTTTGGTTTTCCCAACTTTTTTATTTGAGCTATTACTTATGTGAACATCCTTTTTTTGTTGTTGTTCTTTTTGCCCCAAAAGGAAGGGTTTAAATTATTTTTAACCATAACTTTTTGGTTTTATGAAAAACCTTTTGCGTTTTGTTTTATATTTCGAATTTCACTTTTGAAGGGTTATAGGTCGTTCTAAATTCCATGTAAGTTCTTGGAGATTTTTTCAGTTTTATGCTACCCGGAGTAATCGACTACCTTGAAATAATATATTGTCTTAAAGAGAAGTTTAATTGTAATTTTTGATTCGATTTTGAAGTTTACAAGTCAAACTGTTTGTGAGGTATTGATTTTTATTTGATATTTTTGTTGCTTCTGAACCATCTTATTAGGATTCCAGACATTATGTGTACAGAATTCTAAAAATAATTTAACAGTCTCAACCGAAATGTTTATAACAATTTTTAATACAATTATTACTAATATTCGAATTTATTAACACAAAACAAATTAATTATTTGTGTATTTTTAAAATTTAATAAACTATTTGAAACTAATTCTGGTTACAATCTTTAAGAGCAAATCATTTTTTATTTAGATCTCATAGGTGAAATGTTACTACCAAATGTAAAACTAACACCTTTGAATTAATTTTAGTAATAATTTCTTTTAAATTTATTTCAGGAATGGAAATAAATCTTAACCGTATTGGGAATAATATATAAAATTATAATCAAAAAACAAACGATAAATGGGATATATTATACTGTAAGAACTATCTTGAACATTTTAAATAATTCTTAACATTTAATAATCATGTTTTTGTTATAGTAGATTAAAATCATCTGAATTTTCATGTCTTTATTATAAACATAATAAATAGGAAAAAGACACTGATCTAAAGTAAAAAATTGTGGTTTATATTTCTCTTCACAACGATATCCCTATAACAGAATGGCCATTTTCAATTCGCTGTAGAATAATTTACCAGCTGACTTTGAAGTTGTAGTTTTAGACATTAAAATAAAACAGTTTTTCTAGGGGTTACTACTGAATTCAACCTACAAGAAAGCATGCATGATGAATTAAACGATTATTACAGAACATAAATAAATAAAATTTCTGTAATTCAAATGCCGAGCAGTGAATATTTACTTCCTTCAAATTCAAATTAATTCCTGAACAGATGAGTAAATAAAAAAGACAATTTAAAATAATTGAGGAAGTAATATTTAATCATAGATTTAATCTAAATATAAATATTTGAAATTTTTTTGTATACTGTTTTCAGTAATAACTATAAAACGATACAATGTATTGTAAGAGATTATTGTCTCCCTTAAATAGGAATTTGTCAGATTAACATTACTCCAATTTGTTCCATTAATAGTCTGAACAATGATCTTAATATTTGCAATCCTTTCATTATTTTGAATCGGACCACACTTAAATTTTGGTAATCATTGCGTAAGAAATGAATCGTAAAGTAAAGAAAGTAGCACAAATTAATATAAACAAAATTACGCCATTTTTTTTTTTTTTTGTTTAATGGACAATTTGTGCAGTTTGCCTAACAGATGCTTTAATAAATGTTACGAAAATGGAACTTGGAAACAATAGAAAACTTAAATAAAATGTTAAAAGTTTAATTTTTTTTTGTAATTATTTTTTAATGAAAAATGTTAATTACTTTCATGTATTTATTTTGCAAAGCTATATACCTTCATCGGGTATAATTTGATTTTAAAGTAGCGATTTATAGAGTAAAATAAGAAATCTGCAATTAAGACTTAGATATATGTTTACTATTCTGCATTTTCTTAAGTAAAACAAGTGTTCTTAGTCCTTTAAATAGTTCATAATAACGTAGGAATTAATTTTTATATAATGGTTAATATTTCTATAATATAAAATGTCCATGTATTGTGTACGGTCATAAATTCTATTTGTTACATATACATATAATCAGAGAAAAAAAATTTGTTTCATATATTGCCTCAAAAATTTGGCATTACAGTGAAAAACAGTTATAGTAAATAATAGTGTCGAACAGGTCATAGAAACGAAAATTGCTGTAAGTGGAAGAAGTGCATAAAACTATAGGTTAATTTTTATCCAATATTGCAACCAAAATTTATTATTAAAGTAATAAATTATGGCTTATAATGACATGGCTAAAAATGTAGTTTTAAAAGCTTTTATAAATGAATTTAACTAAAATCGTCATTTGATCTTTTTTTTTCTTAAAAAGGAAAATGATGACAACTCATACCAGTACTAAACAATAAGTCACCAGTCAGATTTTGGTGAAATATAGTCAACGATATTAATATTCGATCACGACGTTATAGAACAAATGAAAGTATCAGATAAAAATAAAGTTTTATGAGTAATTTTTTTAATACATATATTTTAAGGATTTTTCTTTGTGTCATTATTGAAGTTTTATATCCATCTGTTGGTGCGTTCATTTATACCACAACACCGTGGCCGAATAATAATGTGCCTGACTGTATATTATCGTGTTCTCATTCCTCATAGTTCGTAAATGCGGCTTCTCCACACTATTCCAGTGTTACGGCTTTAACAAGAAAAAAAAAGACGGAAAAATTATTCAAGCTAAAAAAGCTATCTCACGGCGGCTCGGACCGCCATATCCTTTCAAATTATCAACCTCGCCTGGAGGCTTGCGTAATTGACACGAATAAATTCAATTGTTAATCAAATAAAATGTATATATTCACACAATTAGACAACTGTAGTTACTCGGCAACGAAAGTATTTTGGAACTAAGATCAGATGATCAGAGCGTAAAACAAGGATAAGCAACAACAAACAAAAAAAATAAATATTTACAAAAATTCTTCGACTCGTATTAATTACTATGACGACGGGCAATAAATTTAATTCGAGTGTTATGAGCTCGCCGACCACGCAATCGCAATATCAACGGTAACCGTGTAACTAAAAATGATTTAATCGCCGACGAACCGAAAGTGTCGCTAAAACCCCAGTAGTAAATCAGCCGTCAGTATTGCCCGACCAGTCGCACTGACACTTCATCGCGCACACTCACATTTATTCTTATCATATGCGTAATTTTGAAAAATGACGTCGCTTATAGCCGGGCAGTATCTTTATGCCTAACCTTTGTTTATTTACGTTAAATATCTTGATAGTGTTGGTACGGCATTGAAATAAGATTCCAACTTCTCAATCATTCAAACCATTCAATATGAATTACGTTACTTTACTTGTTTCGAGACTATGCCATGTACAGATCTAAAAATAAGATAAAAATATACAATTGTGTTCACGTTTTTCATTTCTCACAGCATAGTAAAGCCAGAATTCCAAAAGGAAAAACCAGAATTTTATTTATGTTATACCATAGTAGCAAGGGCGTCACCAGCCGCCAGGGGGAGGCAAGATGATAGAACGAAGATATGAGCTATAGGAAAAATGAAATTTATAAGTTGTAAAGGCTACAAGAATAAAATCTTAATTAAAACATAATTTTTGTGAGTTTCTGGCAAATTATTCTTTATTATAAAACTCTTCCAAATTTTCCCGCAAGTACGCGCCTATGAATCATTATGGCCAGTTGATTAAAAAGTTTCAAGGCTCCAGGGGGGAGCAACTGCCCCCCCCCCCACTAGCGACGCCTATGCATAATAGGATCATGACAGTATAGAACCTTTTTTTATAAACATCATTAAATTTTTATATTCGATTAACTTTGATTATTACAGCTTTTTTACTATTATAATAAAATACAATTATAAATAGACTAATTCGATTTCAGACTAAATTTACATTTCATATTAAGTAATTTCCACTTTATTGGTATTTTTTTGTTTTATGTATACAAGTGCGAAGTTCATTAGCATATTTTATTTCGACTCCATCATTAAGACGGATTTTGTTTAATATGTTTTATCAGCAAGTTTATTCAATAAAACATATTTTTGCGATATGCATAAATGTAAGATACTACTCGTTACAGAAAAAAACTTCTGTTACTTTATGTTTAGAAAATGAGAAGTTCATTAAAATTGAATAAAATAGTTTAACGTTCCTCATACCAAAATTTTAAAATTAAAAAAAAAACAAAACTGAAAAGAAAATGTAAAACAGAATAAAGGAAAACTGGTTGAAGTAAATGTACTGAATTTTAAAAACAATTTTACATGGTTTTAATTTCATTAAAGCATTAGTGTTCATACTATTGAACCAAATTTTACAGAAGAAACCAACAAATTTGCTGAAAAACCAAGTATATGTATATAATTTTTAGTGTTCATCTTCATGAATACAGCAGTTCTTTAATTTCTATTGTATTGCTTCTTCAAAAACCACTGCAGGCAAATAATATTCCAAATGAAATTTTAAAAAATTGATTAGTGTTCGACCTTAATTTGTTTTGAAATGTTATGCACAAACAATTCAGTCCTAGAAAAAAATGTTTATAAAATTTTGAGATTACAACTCACTCCTTCCATACATCTATCACTGAAATTAAATTATTAGTTTAATGAGTTAAAACTTATTCTGTATATATTTTATAAAAGTATATATCACAGTAATCGTTCAGTAACAGTAAATTTTCAAATTAAACATGCGTTTTATTTAATTTCAGGCATAATGATTGAACCATTTAAAAACTTTTATTTATCTCTACTTAGTTTTCTACTTAAAAATAATATAACATAATTGAATTTGATATTTTACATTGCATACAAATTATTTACACATATAAAAATCATTTGTAAAATTTGTATTCGGCATAACAAAATTATAACTCTACTTTTTTATTTCATACATTTACTTTCTCTACTTATAATATTTGCTATTGAAAACTGTTTATTATGTATATTCTGGGTTATTTTTCATTTAGTATTATTTTATTAAGTTATGTGATTTTTAATCTTACTGCTTTAAGTCATTCATAATATATTTAACTGAAATCAATGTTTTTAAGAAATTTACACAGTATTGGGGAATTTATATTGAAAATTATCCAATAATACAGATATATAATTTTCTTTAAATATTTCAATTAAAGTTCTATTCTCATTTAACACATAATTTTTCTCAATAGTTTTGCATAAAATAAAATCCCGTATTATAATTTTGTTATACAATAAACAATATATTTTTCAAATTCGTTCTTCGTATTACTGTTTATCATTCTTAAATTTTTTATACATATTTAAAAAACTAAAATTTATTTTTATGAATTAATATTTTGCCGTCAGTTTTTATGTTTTTTAAAAACGAAAGCAATTTAAAATATATATATTTCATTAACAATTTTATTGCATCTAATAACTGTTAAATAAATTAAATTATATATATATATATATATATAAATAATTAGTAAATATAAAAATAATATTTTTTATTATATTTTAAGTATTTCTTTAAATATTTAACATTAATTATGATGAAAAAAAGCTAATTTGTGTAAATTCACATTAAAAGCCTATAAAATTTAAGAATATTATCAAATAATGACGTAAGAGGTTTTTCTTTCATTTCGGCTGCTCACTTCCATCGTTTTAGACGATTGTACCTCAAAATATATCCAAGTAATTTGGTCTATAGTTATAGAACCATAGATTAATAAAATCATGAGAAATGGCTGACTTCTAATTTTTAATTTCCACCATTTGTTTGCGTTTTATTGTGCATTGTTACATGAATTTTAAACGTTTGAACTAATTTCTTTCTGAAAAGAAAACTATAAATATAGAAAATAGTGTTCAGGTAATAGAAATTTTTAATTTAAAAGTAGTTATTTCTATATTTAATTAGTTTTAAAATGTTCTTAATATTTAGTAATTATATAATAATCACAATGATTTTGTTTAAAGTAAATGACCAGTTGAATTATTGTTTTTTTATTTAAAACAATTATAGATTTGAATTATTGGAGATAGTCAGACAAAATCAGAGCTTGATTGCTAGACGAAAGCCAAAAGCAAAAAGACAAAAGCCAATCATTTTTAAATGTCATGAGCTTAATCCAAAAGTCATATTTAAATTTCCATAAGCTAAAAGCCTAAAGCTTAAGCTATATTTTTCAAGAACATAAGCCATATTAAGTTTAAGTCATATTATTATTCGGCTTTGAAGCCCTGGTTACACAACAATTACTTTGATATAAAACTTAAGGAAATAGCAACAGGTAAGTGAATTACTTTTGTGAACTAGTCATTTGAATTGCAAAATAACCGACTCCAACCTATTTAAAGCTTTTGAATCTTTACTTGTTTTATTTACCTAGAACTTAATAATTGATTAAAAGAAAATAAAACATGTACTAAAAAATATTTTCTGGTCAACAATAAATAAATATTCTGCTGATGGTGATGGCGTGATTCAAATAATGACTCAATCTTTTTGGTAATTGTAGATTTGAATCTAGATTCAAGTCCAAAACGAATTACACAAATATATTATGAAATATATTTTGTGGAGTAACTTTTCATTAACTAGATATATTGTTTATTTGTAACTATAACTTTATCAATTTTTTATAATAAATTCAGAATCATAAACACTACTTTTTTCTCATACATATTCATGTAATCATAAAAGAATTTAAATTAATATAAAAAGAAAAAAGGAAAAATTATCAGACAAGTAATTTAATTTTTTCTCACTTTTCAAAAAATTCGTTATTTCTGATTTTTTTTATAATGAAACAACAAGTAGCCTTTCTCTATTATCTTTTTTAATGATGTATACCAAAGATTTTCATGAGTTTAGTTAGATTAATAATAAATGTTTCATATGTTATGTTAATAAGATAAGCAGAACAAAGAATAGTTTTACATTTTTCCATAACAGAAGATTACGAAGTAATTTTTTTGCTAAATTAATTTATAGAACCTTTAGAAGTTACATTTTTCACATTTTGTTATAAACATAATTTCTTATCTGTATATAAAAATTTTAGTTGTGATAAATTAATTTTTTGCTTTAGCTGATGTTGCTATGATTGACAAATATTAAATAATAGTTTTATTTAATTCTATTAATTCCAAAATTAATGATTTCTATAATTGATATGTTACTAAAATAAATTTTCACTATATACATCAATAAACAGCAAACTGAATTATGGAAATATATTTAATATAATAATTTACTCCCCTTAATTCTGTTTTTTTATTAATAACTTATATTACTTATGTAAAAATTATATATATATGGTATAAATGTTCCTATTTAATATACAAAACTGGACACATTTGCTGTTTTGATGGTCATATAATTGATTTGTAAATAATGAAGATATAGTTTAGTTTTTTGTACAAAAATAACTTTATTTTTAACAAGAATATTATAAAAATTTAATTATAATGTTGATAAAAGCCTATGGACAAAATATGTTTTATAACACTAGGGAAAATAAAATAATTTAGTGTAATAAAAAAATTTCATTTTCTGCTACTTTTAATTATACTTTAATTGATTTCTTATTGATAATATATTGCAATAAGTTAGTTACACTTAAGCCCTAATCAATTTTATTTGAAAGTTTATAAATAAACATTTAAAAAACAAATATATAAATTTGGAATTCATTCCTGTTTACAATGTCATGGAAATGTTTGAAATTACAGATTTAGTTTCCATGTAAGAGATCCTAATTAATATTTTTATTGAAAAAGATCAAAAAAACTCTTATACAATGAATAACTAAATCACTCATTGCTATTATCCAGAAGTAAAATGTATATTCATTACATTAAAAATATTATAAACTGTAATGTTACACTATAAAGTATTCCATGTTTTATTTTCTATGATAATCTTACTTTAAATTTTGTTAACATAACTAAAAAAAAAAAAAAATTATTCGTAGTGTAGAATATATATTACAAAAAATAATAAACCTATTATTAATATTTTTTTTTTTTATATTAAGGTCTATTATATTAATTGTAAAACCATAAATGAAAAATTATTTGTACTATTAATAAAAAATATTTCTAGTTTTATAGATCTATGAGTTATGTATCGAAATCCATAGACAAAATTATATTTAGGTAGACCCGCAAAGGTAGTAAAGTCGATATTTCTACTGGAGGAATCTTCCTAGTTTTAACGCACATCTATACAGTCGTTGCCCGAAATTTAGATATTTTAGACGATTGTACCAAACGATAGGCGTTGTTCTTGCAAGATTATATTTGGTAGGTGGGCACTACTTTAATGAAGTAAATTTGATTACAAACAGAATTAATCGATAAATTTTCATAAAACGATTATATGTTTATATTTTGTTTTGCTGTTTATAACAATATTTGAATTTTGAAGGAAATAAAGTTTGATTGGAACATATTTATGTGTTTATTTTTACTTTTATTTTTTAAGAAAAGTGTATAATTGCATCTATATTATATCGATTGTGTTATTGTGTTGCATACATATACAAGTTAGTACAATATTGTATATTTAAAAACAGTTATGTGTTTAAAATTACCGTGATTCAATTTGTCAACATTATAATTTCCAAATATTGAAATCCAGTAAAAATTGGTTATAACAGCATACCAATTAGCTTTTAGCTTTGAAAGATTTATGCAGATGAATTTAACAAAAACATCACCCTTAATCTTTTTCAATGAAAAAATGAAATTTATATAAACAGAACAGATATATCGTTATTTTTTGTTCTGTTTATTTTGTTAGCGTCAACATGTAAAATAAGTACTTATTATAAGTATAACATTGATGAAAACTTGTGGTAAGACCATTGCAAAAAATATTAGAAAAAGATTACTATACTTATTTTATTATAATAAAAAATTGAAAAATTACAAATTTCTTCAAAAGTAAGAAAATATCAAACCACTTCCGTTTTGGTACAGTTTTTTTTCTCTTACTCTTGCTTTATACTGATTTAAGTTTTTTTATTATCATACTTTTATGTACAAAAAAGAAAGTGTGTTGTTTGTGTTTTTGACTAAGAAATATGTGCAGTTATAATTATAAATAAATGATTGCTTATTCAGTGTAATTTATGCCAAAATATTTCGTGTCATTTTCGTAAAGAACTGTTCATTAGTAGTCAATTTTGAACATTAAAAAATTATAATGCTTTATTTGATATGGGATATAACAACCAGATTATTCAGCTTTTTGAATGTTTTTATAACTAATTTCTACTGTATCTTATAATTTGTCATTTTATTATACTCTTTTTGGTGAGACATGCATTATGTAAAACTGATACTGTTCAAAATATTGGCTGAATATTTTAGCATAAAAATTTAATTGTTTTTCTTTTTAAGCAAATTCAAAATAATTGTAATAATTGATAAATTAAAATAATGATAAAATATAAATATTACATAGACTTAAAAAACAATAACAACCGACATTTTGCAAAATTTTAACTTTTGTTTGTTTTTAATGTACTTAAATAAAAATATGTAACGAGTTTTCACAGTTCATATTATTAAAATTAAAATTAAAATATTTGGTAGAAACTACATTACTTTTAAAAATACTAATAACATTTTGAATATGTATACACAATCGATCATTGGGAACACAGTTTAGTTTTTAATGATGGGCCGCATATATTCATTCGAATATTTTCAATAGTGACGTAGTTTCTACCTAAAATTGTAATTTTACTTAAGGATAAAAAGTGCTAATTATATTCTTACTAAGTTTTTCGACACTAAGATGAATTAAAACATTTTTATGTAGCACAATGTGTGAAGACAGTTTAAATGCTTTAGCTATGTTATCAATTGAAAAACAGATGTTCCACAATATTCCTAACTTTCATGAAACTGTTATAGATTTCTTTTCTTTAAAGAAAGATAGAAGAATAGATTTAATTTACAAGACTTTTAACTGAAAATTATTAATATGCGCACACACACACAGACACATACATACATACATATATATTAATTACAACGTAATTCTTAGGCTACCCCCCATTCGAAAAAATGTTCCAAAAAAATGTCCCAAAAAAATGTCCAAAAAAAATGTCCCAATTTTATGTAACGTTTGTTATATTTTATAGGATGTTTGTTATTGTTATTTAAAAAATGTCACAATTTTATGTAATGAAATATGTAACGAAAAATGTAATGAAAAAATGTCTTATTTTATATAACGGAAGTTAAATGTTAGAATAAGATTTTTGTGGTTATGTTATTTTTTGTGTGTGTTGATGCCAGTAAGAATTACGTTGTAAATTTTGATCATTTTATACAAAGTATAGAAGAGAAAGAGACAGAAATGAAAGTAAGAGGGGTCAAGGGGCACAGCCCCTTGTGAGGCCAAAATGGCCGAGTTTATGTATATATATATATAAATAGTTTTTGATAAATTGTTTTCAATAAATATTTGTGTAATATTTAATATATTTAATTGTGAACCTCCACTTCTGTTACTCATGAGCCGCCACTGGTAATATCTAACCTAAAAATATATGTAAACAAATCATAGCATATATGCCAAATTGAATCAGTGTGACCATAACAATTGAGAAATTCGACTGGATAATTAACAGCTTGATCCGTTTCTGTAATTGCATCAATGGATTTGTACTCTGTAATTGCATCAGAAATTTTCAATTGAATCTTATTATTGATTCGATAGACGTTATCATTCTTTGGAGCTAAGATAGCACGCTCGCAAAGCCAATCGTGATTCCTGAAGTTGTTGTCGATATTTGGGAAAACCTTATTTTCAAGATCTTCAATTGATGACTGAAGTTGACAGAAGTTCAGTGGGAATGATATCTTCTGTGTTGCAGGATCTACTATAAGTTTGTTGTCGCCCATACCCAAAAGTTGCTTAGCAAATGTTTGTGCAGAATCATCTCACCTTTGCCAAAATTTCTGTTTCATTAAATTTTAGTATGTGTCCATATTTCATGTTCAGCCAACGCCGATTTTTCCACGTGCTTATGCGCACAATCTGCCTGGAGCTGTTTTATATGTGTACTAATCATTCTACCTGTTTGTCCAACATAACATCTACCACATTCACACGAAATCTTGCACACACCCGCTGCATGGTATGGGGGACATCATAAATGCCAATTGTCCATCTTTTTCCCTTTCCATGGTAAGCATAATACTCCTGTGAAAATTATTTAAGTCGTTCCAAAAATCTTGTAGCCGAACCTCCACAAGCTGCCACACAACAAACTTGTTGTCCACATACTGAAACTAACATTTTGGTTTCCACTTGTTTAACACATACTTGTCAATATCTTCCATAAAAATGTTTGCAAAAACAATGGAGCCAGCCTAGACCCCATTGCCATGCCATCCTCTTGCTCGCACAATTTACTATCAACTGAAAATATATTCGCTTTGTATCTACGTCAATAAAACTGGCTAATTCGTTTTTAATACCATATTATTTAATAATTTTTATCGTATCTTCAATCGGAACATTTATAAACAATGACATAACGTAAAAACTGACCATTAGATCATTTTCTATTTTAGTAGCGTGCATGGCCCCATGCTAGGCATTTTTTTTCTATATCTCAAATGTTTTAACTTTTGCAGTTATAATATATCTTTTTACTTTTTACTTTTTATCTTTTTAAAAAAATCCGCTCGAAAATGAAATATATCACCTATGACGACTTAACAAAAATGCCGAAACTAAAATTTCAAATAATGAAAACGCCCAAAAATAAAACATATCCCATATAAACTCTGCCACTCAGTTATTCTCCACTAGGGGTTGAAATTAAAAAAATGGCTATTTAGGTGTCTAAAATAGCTTACATACATATCAATTTTCATGTTTCTAAGTTCAGTTATGTTATACTTCCATACAAACTTTTACCTCATCCTTTCACCCTCTTATAGGGCGATTTTCAGAATAAAAACTATCTTATGTCCTTTCCTGGACCTCAAACTATCTCCATATCAAATTTCATCTAAATCGGTTCACTGGTTTAAGCATGAAAAGGTAACAACCAGACAGGCAGAGTTACTTTCGCATTTATAATATTAGTAAGGATAAAGATATATATTTTTAGTACCACTGACAATATTGGTGGGGGTGTGTTCCTTTTTTTTTTCTTTTTTCTTTTTTTTTGATTATAACTTAATTATTTAAAGTTAAAATTACATAAAACTATCAATAACATATATTTAAATAAAATTTGTATAAATAATTATTTAATCCCTAAATATGCAGTAGTTAAAATAAAAAATAAATCTGATATAGCAATGAAAACTAAATCACAAGCTGAAAAGTTTTGGATTAAAAATGAAATTAACTTTCTTTATAACAAAAAGAATAAAATTAATTTACAAATGTTAAAATTACATATATATCTAGCTAATAACATAAAATTTGAAATATCAAAATTATATTTAGATGAAATAGATTTAAAAATTAAAATATTTATTAATAAAAAACGTAAAATTTTAGACAAGAAATTAAATAACTTATTAAAACAACAAAAACCAAAACCTATAGATAGTAACAAATTTAATTTTCATCCCAGAACTATAAACTTAACCAACATGCAATTAACAAATGATGAAATTAATACTATAAATTTGGGCTATAAATATAACTTAAACATATATAACAAAAAACAATATGAAAATTTAATTATTGAAACTGAACCTGCTATCCAAAAATTACCAATTGAAGATCAAACAATTATTAGAGCTGAGGCAACTCATGCCATCAGAAATATTTTGAAGAAAAATGAAACAAATACTGAACATTTAAAAATACAAAACACTATTAAAAACATCAATAATAAATTAAAACAAAATAATGCAGTTGTTGTAAAAGCAGATAAGGGAAACAGTTTAATAATTATCAATAAAAATGAAATCATTCAAAAAACTGAAAATTTTCTAAAAGAAAATAATATACAACTAATAAAAACTGACCCCACTAATAAATATCAAATAAAAATAAGGAAAACTATAAACGAATCTGATCTAATAATAAATAATAATGAGACTAAATATTTAATAAATATGAACCCAAAAGCACCAAATCTTAACCCTTTAATAAAAATACATAAAAATAATACTCCTATAAGACCACTAATAAACTATACTAGTGCACCTTCTTATAAAATCTCTAAATTAATAACAAAAATCTTAAAAACTAATATACCAATTAATAATAAATATACTATTAAAATGTTTTTGATAAATAAAAAAATATAAAAATTAACAACAAAACTAAATTAATTTCTTATGATATTACCAAACCTTTATACTAATATACCTATAAATGAAACCATAGATATAATTAAAAAATCTGTAAATAAGTTAAAGAATAATATTTATTGTAATCAATTAATCCAAATAATTAAAACTGTTACAGAACAAAATTACTTTAATTTTAACAACTCCATGTATATACAAAATAATGGTTTAGCTATGGGCTTACCTTTGTCAGGTATTTTAAGTGAAATCTTACAAAATTTAGAAGAAATATACATGGAAAAGATAATACAAAAATATAACATTAAATCTTATATCAGATATGTAGATGATACATTACTAATTTTTGATGAAAATAATAATAATACTGAAAATGACATTCTAAACGATTTAAATAAAATTCACAAAAACATTCATTATACTATGGAAAAAGAAGAAAATAACAAAATAAATTTCTTAGATATAACAATAATATAATCAAAGGATGGATAACCATATAATATTTATAGAAAACAAACCACCACTGATAACATAATTCATAAAACATCTAATCATCCAAACCAACATATATATGCTTACTTCATGACTGCAATAAATAGATTATTAACTACACCTATGAATATAAATAAAAAACAAATAGAAATTAATATATTAAATACTTTGGCAAGAAATAACGGTTATGACGAACAAATAATAGATAAATTAATTCACAAAATAAAATCTAAATCAAAATATATACCAAAATTAAGAAACAATAATGCCACTAACAATAAAGGATGAATAACATTCACATTTATAAACAATAACATATATAAATTAACCAACTTATTTAAAAAGCAGGGTTTAAATGTAGCATTCAAAACTAAAAATAATTTAAGATATAAAATAAACACTTTAAATTTAAAAAATAATAATATTTACGAAAATAGTGGTATATATAAAATAAATTGCACTGATTGTGGGAAATATACATTGGTCAAACAGGGTGTAAAATTAATTGTAGATATAAAGAACACATAAAATCATTTAATAATAATGAAATAGATAAATCAACATATGCTGAACATTTAATTAAAAATAAACATAAACCAAATTCATTAGAAAATACTGTAACTGTCCTGGCCACTTATAGCAAAGGAAATATTATGAACATTGCTGAAAATTATTATCTAATATCTTTAAACGAGCAATTCTTGTATATATGTATATACATATATATATATATTTTGGCTATCTCGGAAACGGCTCTAACGATTTGGATGAAATTTTCCCACTAGGTGTATTTTGGGCCAAGAAATCGATCTGGCAAGGTCTAATCCATTTAAAAATTCGATTTCGCGAGTTTTTAACGGTTTTTAATATTTTTAGTATAATACAAAACCGGGGTGGGTGGCGCGATCTATCGACTTATTTTTGATTTACGAACATCGTCGATTATTGGCACCGGTAGTGTCTTTTAGTACGGGGCGGTGACGTCAATACTGTAGGGAAAAGCAATAAAACATATGGTCGGCAAAACAGGCGAGCGCGTAATTCCAAATACCTGGAAACGGCGAGGAACGAATAAGCAAAAAAAAGTCATCGATCTTAGCTCTCAGCCGATCAGCGGGCTGTCAAATAATGGCGGTTCGAAAATCATATGCTACGCGTGCAGTAAAAATATATATGTATAACAAAAAAAAACATAAACGAATCGAAAATATCGTAACAAACAGTTCATTTTTTTTTTTTTTTTTGCATTCATTTTATATTTAAATAAGAAAACAAAAACTGCTTTTTAAAGTTACTAAACAAAAAAAGAAAAAGAAAATCGGTTAAACTTACACCGGTTGCGCTGTTGAATTTTGTACAACACTCAGCATTATTTTACTATGGCTAACACCGGATGCACATTTCCGGTCACACGTGCATATGTATTCTTCAGTTAGAATCTTTAGCAAAAAAATTTTTCATTACGGACAGTTCGTTTTTTTTTACCGATAAATAACCCGTTTTACGCCGTTCTTTTGAATTTATATACGTACACCGAAAATCATGTAAGTATTATTTTAATTTAGAATTTTCTTGGATTTCCATTCACACGCATACATATACACCACACCATACCACAAACTGAAAAGTGTTCTGAAAGTGTATGAATAATTTATTTAGGGCGGAACATATAATAAATCTTGATGATATAATAGCTCATTTACTACAAGAATTGTCGGATGAAGAAAGTACAGTGTTATTGGATGATAGTGACTGTGATTTAAGTGAAGAAGATATTTGTAAAAACGTTGACGAAACTGATAGTGAGCAAAACGGTGACAACGACGAAGAAACTGACGAAACTCCTGAACATCAGCGATTTTACATAGGGGAAAAGATGGATATACATGTTGACAAAAACACTCTTTTACAAAAATATCAAAAACAGAACAGAAAAATGTAATAAAATTTTACCAAAAAAAAGTACCGAACAAAGCTCGGTCACCCAGGTACTATAAATAAATATAAATATTTTAAATGACCAATTACCAAATAATAATAATCCACTTTATAATATAAAAATTTAACTTTAGGCTCCTCCTACTTCATTTTACATTTTGTATTAAGTATTATTAATTTCACTATATTGATTTTTATACCTTCTATGTTTTGTTCCTCCTATGTGTCTACTATATATACACATGTGTTCCATATATTCACTCTAGTGTGTTTTAAGTTTCCACTAAGTTAGTTTTAGCTGATGATGGGTTATGCCCGAAAACGTTTCTAATTAAGGTATTTATCTAATTTATTGTTATAAATTATTTACCCTTATTGTTTGTTATTAAAGTTTGTTTTATTATATTATAATAACACATGTCTTACTTTGAAAAATTTTAAATAAAACTTTTGCTCTAGACGGGGTAATAAATTATATAATTTTTAAATAAAATAAAATTCAAAATCAAAAATGTTTTTATATATAGAAACCGTGTGCAAAATAAATAATTGATTGCTTTCTTTTCCAATTGTTTCTGAGGAAACATCCTCGGTTGACAAGCCTAACATAGAAAAAAAAAAAAAAAAATGTGTTTCAACATTGAATACTGAATAGTTTTTAAAAGTAAAATCAAATAACTCTGTTAGTTTCCATTTATTGTACAACCAATTAGTAAATGCTATTAAAGGGAAGTAATTTTTCAAAATTTCATTATGAAAAAACGATTTTTTTTAGAAATGATATAGGCCAAATTGTTGAAAACCCCCTGCTTTTTATGTTAAATTTGCTATAAAAAAAAAGGATTTGGAAGGATAGTAAACGCGTAGCAGTCGTATTAACGAAGGCTACAGTAAAAGTTAAGTTATACCTACATGATTCATACAATTTATAAAAATATAAACAAACGCATTTATATAAAAACATTTAACATACTGTTTTTTTAAATATAGATATATAATTTGGAACAAAATACAAATATTACAAACAAAATTTGAATGTATAAAAAATATATATTACTTAGAAACATTTTGGTGCATAGCCCATCAGCAGCTATAAATACAAATAAAACCACACAAAAAAGTGAATGATCAGAACAAATTTTAAAAAAGAATTTATTCTGATCACACAGTTTGTGTGGTTTTATTTGTATTTTTAGCCGATGATGGGCTATGCCCAAAAACGTTTCTAAGTAATATATATATATATATATATATATATATATATATATATATATATTGTTTATACATTCCAATTTTGTTTGTTATATGTATTTGTATTTTATCTAAATTACTACAAAAGCATTTATATATCTATAATTACCCATAAAAATTAAATTTACCATGTACTCATTTTATTATTATTATCCATTTTGTGAAGTTTAATTTCTGTTCACAAAAAATTTAAATACAAATAAATGTGAATTTAAATTTAACATATACTCATATTAATATCCATTTTATTTAGTAGCTACAATTCTTTTTTTAAAATATAAGAATTAAAATTTACATAAAAGTTTAATATAAATATGTTTTTGCTTTGTACAAAAATAAACAAAAACATGATGTCATCATTATTTCTTTTAATTATCTAAAACTTTTACTAAAACTAAAAAGTTTTTACTTTACTTTATATTTTTTCAAGTTAGCGTAAAGTGATAAATTTTTTTTTCTTTTTTTCCAATTTTTATATTTTAAAATAATTACAGAAAATATAGTGTAATATTCTAAATACAGAAAAATGATAATCATCAAAAAACATATTCATCATTCAATGTTTCTGCGAATAACATGGAAAATGGTACTACATTTTTTCGATTCCTCTTGAAGCTTAACTTCTAAGCGCATTTTGGAAATTTAACGTTCTGTAGGAATTTAAACATTGTCTACAATATCAAAATTCTAATTAACAAACTTTTGAATATTATTAGGGACATTTTCAATAAATTTTTAGATAGAACTATTACAATTATAATAAATGAATTTATTATCTATCTATTCAGATGAAAATTAACTTCAACTATAATGTCCTTGATGATAATTTTCTTCCTTTGGGAAAAATCAATAATTTTTTAACAGTTATCGGGTGTACGTTTCTGCTATAGAATCGGTGTATGTATAATTTGTTAATACTTGTTTCCTGCTACAACGACTACTCTAATTTGTTGCTAGTAGTGGGTGTACGGTTTATGCTATTTTTACACTGATAACGTTGTAGTCGAATATTTATGATTTGTTATTTTATGATTGTTTACAACTCTTGTGGGTAGTTTGTTGGTAATTGTATCGGCTATTATTGAAAGTGTTTTGGAATAATCGGGTTAAGATAATTAATTAGAAAAATGGCTCTTAAACTTGTTGTAGGGCAAAGTAAGTATTATAATATTATTTTTAGTTCATTAATTTAGAATGACCTATATGTTATCTAAATAAGTGGTTAATGTGTTTAATACATAGATTTTTAATTGCAGCTAAGTTTTTTTTATTTTTATTTTTTTTATACTGAAGTCTTATTTATTATTGAACATTAATTGCTGCGCAATAAATTCTGTTAATATAGTGTATTAATATAACTTTCAACGATATAAATTTTCGGCAATCTTGAAAAATCTAAAATTTTAAATTATACAATTATTGAAAGATTTTTCAAAAGTGCAAAGTACTGCAATTATATAATTTTTAATAGTGGAGCAATAAGAGCAATAAAATTGGACTCTGACGAACTAGTTAATATTCAAGCTTAGAATACAAGAAGAATAGACCGATTTAAATATTAAATTTACTCTCTTTTTTTTATCAGTGCATTAAAACTAATATAAACTTTTTACATAAATGTTAGATTGTGTTAAAAGTATTTTTGATATGTTTACTGCAGACATTAATAGAGTACGTCATTGATACAGTAATTATTTTATTTCGCTAATAATTGAAAGTTTGTTACACAGCAGGTTCGGTTTTCGCGTACTTTTATAAATGATGGAATAATTTATTAAACTTTATTAATAATTTTCAACATAAAATTTTATGATTTTGATCCGAATTCGTTGCCTATTCTTATTTATCCTAATGCAGGAGATATTTTGTACACAATAGTTACAGATGAATAATATATTTTTTCAAATATTATAAAATTTAAAAAATTATCTTACTTAGAACAGATAATGGATTCGGCGTATTTTTTGATTTCAGAAATTATGAATGAAGTGATAAAACAAAAAAAGAAGTCTGGATCCAAGGAGGTTGAATGGAGAGTTTTAGTTGTTGATCAGTTGGCAATGAGAATGGTGTCAGCTTGTTGTAAAATGCATGAAATTTCTTCCGAAGGAATTACCAGTTAGTATATAATAACTTATAATTTATTTAATGATAGGGTAATGAAGAAGAATAAAGTTTTAATAATTTCAAAGCGAGATTGCCTTACCGACTGGTATATAAAAATAGAGAACCCGAATTTTAAGGGTTTATTTTGTGAATATTTAATGTATTTGCACCCTTTAAAAATTTACGATTATTTTTAATTTTAACAGTTGTAGAAGATTTAAGCAAACGTAGAGAACCGTTACCTTCCTTAGACGCGGTGTATTTAATTACACCGTGCGAAAAGTCAGTGAATGCCTTAATGCAAGATTTTTCAAATGTAAACAGAACAATGTATCGCGCTGCTCACGTGTATTTTACGGAAGGTAAAACATTTATTTATTTATGTAAAATTAATTTAGACTTTACTAATTGATTTCGTTTTACTTAAACTTTTTAAAAAATTATATTTTCAGCTACAAATGTCTCATCTTGTTTTCGTTTTATGTTTGCTACTTATGTTCTCCGCTAAGTTCAATATACTTGTTTAATTAATTTCTACCTTCCTACCAGTTTTTCATGTTAGTTGTTTTAAATGTCCTTTCTTTTTTTTTTTTTTTTTAATGTACATTCATTATTAAATTTTCTCATGTTTATATTGTCCTGGATATGTATCTCCATTGGATTAAACATGATCCTTTTGTTGTTTGTGACATTGTCTACCTTGAATGAGCTAATTGATTTAGTTTAAAGTATTTATTATTCTTGAAATTTTATGATGTTTCATTATCACAGGTTACATTTTCATTGCGAACCTATTTAGTTAATTTCATTTATTTCAATGAGTATATAGTATATTTAACAGGGTGATCACTTTTGAGAAACCAGAAAAAATTTATGATATTGCTAGTAGTTAGATGTATTGAATGAAATTGAAATTCTCAATGCACAAAAAGTGACTTCAATTTCATTTCTGCCGCAAATCCTATATAATTTCTATCTCATTATTCATGAAAAATTCACAAAAGATTTTAACCGTTATTGAAAGTAACAAAACAGGAAATTCAATACAAGTGTAAAAGGAGGATAGATATTTAAGGACTGAGAAAATAAATGGAAATGCCGATTTAAAATTGAAAAATTAAAAACGAAAAGTGAAGTGAAATAAGTACAATTATCACATGTGATGATTATGAAATATAGTTGTGATTTCTTTCTACAAGATTTAACTTCTAAAAAGCATTTTGTAAATTGTTTAAAAATGATGTTACTGTGCTAATGTCTTAGTAAATACTACACGGAAAAGATCTGAGAAAAATTTGCAGTGCCAAAAAAACGAAAACAAATTCAGTTTAAAAAAAGAATAGTTTTCTTGTCTAATTAAGTATAAAATAAAATTATTGACCAGTTGGTTAAGCTGTGAAAAGTCGCGATGATGACATCTATGTAAAGTATTGTCACAGTTATGATATTAATATCAGTAGCGGTTCGTAAACTTTTCTGTTGGTGAGACCAGGTTTAAAACAACGAAATTTCCGCGTTTTCTATTAGTTTGCACATATATTGAATTTCGCTGGCCGTAAAAGCTGATACGAGTTGAATCGGGCAATTTTATTTGAATATTTCTGGTTAAGCTAATTAGTCATGCGTCATCGATTATGATCAGTAATTATTTCCTTAAATTATAGTAGTGTAAATTTTTTGTGTTGATGCTGCTATGAAAAATTTTGCATTTCGCACCCATTCATCTTTGAAATGTTAGTTTTTGATTCTTCTTATTTGTATATTAAAAATGAAAGGGCGTTTTTATCCAAAGTAGTTGTTTTATTCAGTGCTCCTATGTAACTAGCATCACAGTTTTTAACTGATTAAGAGTGTCAGTTTTTATGTTAACTGAACAGTATTATCGAGTTAGAATTTTGAAAGGCCCTAATTTTACCTAAATAGGCGCGTCCTATGTTAGTTAGTGCTGACTTATGTTAGGTAGTATGAAATAAACGCGAGTAACTTAGCAGATCAGTAACTGTCGGCTCATTCTGCGAACTAATCGTATACAGTTCGCAATATATTTTGGTGAAATGCTCTGTGTTTAAGATATTTCAGTTTTGTCAGTATGTAGATGCTAAACTGTCCAATTTATTTCCTTGCGTTGAGAGGTAGATTTCGTGTTTAATAAACAGACGTGCGTCGAAATCAGTCCGGTCAAATACATTTAAATAATGATATTTTTAATAAAATAACCGGATGACGAAAGTAGGAACTAAATATATGTAGATGTATACATATATACACATCTGATCATTTTTTTATTACTTATTTTTAAAGAAATATGTGAAATATATATTATTTGACGAACATTTTAAATATTTCTTTAGTGCATAAAATTAATTTGTCGAATTTAAAATATTTGGTAAAGCTAGGTTCTGCTAGCTTATAGTAACGAACTGTTCTTGTCTTGTATTATTTCGGTTGGTACTGATTTATGATTTTTGGATATTTATTTCCATGCATTTCTATTGCGATTTTATCGAACTCAGTACCTGAAAAAAACATTATATAATTTTAAATTATTAATTTGATGCGTTATTTGCAAGTGTAAAAATGAACCGATTTTTATTACACTGCTGAGCGTCTTTTAACTGTTTATTTCGCTTCTGAAGCAACTGTTTATGCCATTTATACGGTTCCACTAGTAGTATCTGATGTTTGTTACGAAATCGTAAATAAAAATCATTTGTTATCTCTTAAAAACTATATACGGTAATTGTTTAATGTGGCGCCAAATAATGCGCCGTTTTTAGAGAAAATTATTATTTATTTCAATAATATGATAAGTTATATATTTTAAAACCTTAATTTACGTTACAAAAGTTATAGTTTTATATATTACACGGACACAGAGTACCTTTCAATTCATTAAAACATATAACATTTATTTATATTAAATTATTACTTAAATTAAAATACAAGTTTTACAAACATTATTAATTCACAAAATATATATATAAAAATTCTTATATATATTTTGTGAATTAATTATGTTTGTAAAACTTGTATTTTAATTTAAGTAATAATTTAATATAAATAAATGTTATATGTTTTAATGAATTGAAAGGTACTCTGTGTCCGTGTAATATATAAAACTATAACTTTTGTAACGTAAATTAAGGTTTTAAAATATATAACTTATCATATTATTGAGACAAACGATTACAGGAAGAAATAACACATAATATTATTTATTTACTAAAAAAATTCAGAACGATGGCTAAAATCTTTATTGTTTTTCATATTTTATCATTCAATTCAACTATTCGTAGTGTTCTGTAGTTATTCTTGTTTTTTTGAAGTAATTATAAAAGAAAGAAAACAGTATTGTTTAGATCACTGTGGAATATAAAATTTTGAAATTACTTTCTTTTTAAAGGTAGCTTGACGACGATGTATTACTGTATTAAAATTTTATCCATTTTTCGTGTTGATGGTTTTTGCTGCAGAGCACACGGGAATCAATTTTTTAACATTTCTTAATAGTGTTCCCATTTGTAAAATCGCAACAGCATTTTGATTATAAAAATAATAGCATTTGATAGCATAGCAAATTATACTGTTAAAAAATAATTCATCCGCAGTGAACCATAATTTGCGCAAATCTTTTATAAATAAAAATACTCATTTATCACTAGCGTTGTTTATAACGTATTAAATTACGAGATTAGTCATTCCAGCAATAACCAGATATCTCTGACATTGAAATTAACAGATGATGACAACGAAATAAAATTCTTTAGATTCTATTTCTAAAGTCAAAATTATTTCATTATTATTCTTAAATTTGATTAAAACAGTGTTGATAACATTATATTGCTTATAATTACGACAATAGATTTTATCGATAAGGACCAACATTTTCCCTTTCTATTGATTTTATATATACATATATATAAATGGATTAAAGCTGTTTGATTTCAGCTTGTCCTGATGAATTGTTTAACAATATAAGTCGTTCTCCGGTCGCTAAGTTTGTTAAAACAATGAAAGAAATTAATATTGCATTCATAGCGTATGAACGTCAGGTACGTCTTTACTTTTCTGTTTTTTTTTCTTTTTTTTCTGGTTTTGGGCATTTATGGAAAAAATACTAACACCACTAATACATGTACATTTGCTAACATTCATTCTAGGTACAAAACCATAATTGTAGCGTTCCTTTCTATTGTATTTTGTTTTTATACATTTTTATGGCATCTCCTCCCTCCCCGAATATGTATACACACACATATATATATATAGATATGTCGCTAATCGAATTTCACATTCTTTGATAATGAGTTTATTATTCACCATAAACTAAAATCCTTATCCAACGTTTTCTGCGATGAAATTCAACAGCTGATTCAAATTACAGTAATTTTGCGTAGAAATTAAAACTAATAATTATTTGATCTATTTATTTCACTTTGCGTAGAAATAGAACCCTAGCTAAATAACATAGTTTTAATGTTTCCGTGTAGAAATGTGAAATATTTTGTACCTTCTTTATTTATAATAATAAATTATGATTTTTCGATGAAGTTTTATCTATTTATTATATACAATATTTTTCTCGTTGTTTTCCAAACGGTAATTTTATAATTCTTATTATTACGCAAACTAATTCTGCGGAGTAGTGTGTCAAGAGGAATTATTCAATGAACTGTGTAAATCGCCAGCTGCTAAAAAAATTAAAACTTTGAAAGAAATTAACATCGCATTTCTACCATACGAATGCCAGGTTTGTTAATTATATTTAATTTATATGTGTATTTTTTAATTTTTATTAGTTTAGCCAAAAAAGAAAAGGGGGAGGGGGAAATACGTAAATATTTTTTTTACTGACAATCTGTACATTAGAACAAATAAACTTTTTGGTTATCCAATTTTAAAAAGTTAGTTAAAGTAATTGTAAAATACTTTTAATGCGAATTTCAATTTCATACAAAATGAGTATCGTATTTTTGTAAATCTGTTAACCGTTTGTTCCGAGAATGTGTATTATTGACGCACTATGGTAGGTGAGTTATTTGGAAATGTATACGATATTTTTGTTTGAACTGATGGTACAGGTTGGCCACCCAACCGGGAAAACCGGGAATAAGCCGAGAATGTATTAAAACCCGGGAAAAAAGTAAAAACAGCCAAGAACGATATTTTTAATAAAAAAAAATCATTTGAAGTGAAAAATTAAGTGAATTTTTTAATTTACTTTACCCAAAATAAATTACGAAGTTTTGTTTTTCATATAAAATATGTCGCGGCGGTCAAATATTATCAATAGTAACAAAAAAATTCCATTTTTCCTTTTGTACAATTCCAGTAATCTAAAAATCGGGAGCATTTGGACCGGGAAAACTGTGAGGATTTGTACCAAGAAAACCAGGAATAAACCGGGAATTTAAAAATTATGTTTGAGTGGCCACCATGTGATATAAAATTTTGTGTTATCTAATCGCATCACAACTTGTGTCGCGATATAGGCGAAACTTTAGAACTTACCTCGTGTTATAACTTTTTACTATAGTTTTATTTCTTTATATTTTTTTAATAATCAACATGTTAACAATTACGGCAATACATTGGAAAAGGGATAACAAAAAATGAATATTATTTTTTTTAATATATGAAGCTAACATTTTAAAGTTACATTGAGTATTGCATCGGTATCACATTTCTGAAATATGAAAATGTAGTTTTGTTCGAAGGAAAATGTAATAATGAATGTGTTTCGATTATTCCACACATGTAGTTTAAAAGTCGACCTTAAATCCTAATGGAAGGGATATGTTCTATTATACCAAAGGCGTATTTTTAATTGTGCTCCTACTGCGAAATACGTTTTATAGGTTCTCATGCGTATAAAACTTTATTTGTGTAAGTTTGCATAAATAAAATCTTTTTTTTTTTGGGAATAAATCGAAGTACATTTTACTTTTATTTATACATACCTAATGTATGTCTACATATATATATATATATATATATATATATATATATATATATATATATATATATATTTATATTTGTATCTTATTCTTCTTTACGCCATCTCCGGTCGAAGTTTGGCGATCAATGTGGCTAGCCTCACTTTATCGGCTGCTGCTTGGAGTAACTCCGATGATGAGCATTTGCACCATCGCTGCACGTCATCCTCCCACGATAATTTTCTTCTATCTCTGCTTCTTTTTCCAGCAATTTTAAGCACAGTTTGCAGGCTTCTATACTTTTCGTTGCGATTAATGTGGCCGTAGTATTTGATTTTTCTTTCTTGCACAGTTAATAATAATTCTCTTTTCTTGGCCATTCTATTCAGTACTTCTTTGTTAGTTATCCGTTCTGTCCATGATATCTTTAACATACGTCGGTATATGTACATTTCAAACGCTTGCAATCTTTTTTCAAGCTGTTTTGACAGCGTCCAACTCTCAGCAATATATAACAGTACTGAGAAGACATAGCATCGGACTAGTCGCATACGTAAATTTAAACTAATATTCTTTCTAGTTACCCGGCTCTTCATAGTATTGAATATACCTCTGGCTTTCTCGATCCTAGTTCTTATTTCAATGCTCCAATCTACTTCCTCATGAAGCCATGCACCCAGGTATAGAAACTTACTGACTCTTTCCACCTTCTCAGCTCCAATGTAAATTTGACCAGCTGATGCACTAGCATCAGTTCTTTTCTTGTGTATAACCATCCACTTCGTTTTAGTGGCATTTATTTCTAGCCCATACTGGAGATTGATGTCACAAACACGGTTAACGATTTCTCGTAATCAAGTAATATTATAAGATATTAGAACTGTATTGTCTGCGTATCGTATATTGGAAATCCGGTTTTCCCCAACTTTTACTCCGTCAGTTTCCTTGATGGCTAATTTGAAAATGCTTTCTGCATATACGTTGAAGAGTATCGGCGACAATATGATATATTTGTATATAAGTATATAATTACCGGCCTGATTATTTGATTCTAATGCCTACTGGATGAACTAGTTTAGATCAAAATTTTTACTCATTTTAGACTGAACCAAACCTAGTATTTGTACACTTTAATTGTATTATTTATTTTAAAAATTGATATAAAAATTTTATACTATTTATTATTACAAGCACTATTACGATATTTAGAATTACGCTGTTTGTAATATATTTTGAGATAGTAAATTGGTTAAAATTTTTGATCGTTTCTCTTTTGTATTCTATTGTCCATGAAAAGTTAGTTTCGATTAATTAATCCTTATTTTATAAATTTTAATAGCACAGTTCTAAATGTAAATATGATTTTTTTAAATAAATATTTTTATACGTTATGATTAGTTTTAGAGTGTATTTTGAATTTTAAAACGAAATAAATAAATGGTTAACAATTTAAATAAAGATTAGAATAAATATAAAAGTAAAATAAACTGCACTCTGAATATGAGAGCAAAATAATTTTATTTGTATCTGTTGTGGTTAACCACGGCAGGCTTATTTTATTTGTTAAGGAATCGGATGTATTAGTTTGGCATAGCCTGAGTAGGACAAAAGCTAGTTCGGATACGACTAAACTAATTTATGTTAAAGTAAAATAAAAATTTTAGGTTAGACTAGTTAATCCAGTAAGTATTAGGACAAATTAGCTTGTGGATTGTAATTAAGTTTGATTTTTAGAAAATATATTTATACATAGCGAAAGAAAATATTTTGGATCCTATTATTTAATTTTATTAATTATTTATGATATTATAAACCGTATGATATATTTCGTAACGCGTAACACCACATTTTTTTGTCGCATATGTACACAATATATCATTTTACTTATAAATTGTAAATAATTAAATAGCTTAATAACCAACCAAGCATATGTTTGAAATAAATGGCGGTGTGTAATATATGTGCATCTGTAGATGTTCGCTGTTAATGAGTAATATTGATCTTTTCCGTGTGTTTAAAAGTGCATTCGTATTGTGTTGCTTTAATTAAAATAAATTTTGTTCGCTTACGTAATTTAAGTATGTTGCAGTCTATTTCCGGTAAAAAAAAATCAAAAAAACAACTATATAGTATAACGCTGGTATTTTTCTTCTTCTGTCATTGCGTGTATGATTATAAATATAAATATTAGGTGCCAGATAAATGTTATGTCAGAACTGTTTAAATGGGAAAAGGGTACTGCAACTTTATTATTAACCTTTGTAACGATAAAGTAAGCATATATTGCTTGAGTCATTCAGTGGTCATTATAATGGTGAAATATTTAAAATGTGAATAAAACAATTTCAAAAAATTAAAAAATTTAGTTTGCAATTTTTTTGTTTCTACTGATATTTGCCTTCGCTTCAGTTTGTTAGGTTTCTTATTGTACAAGCGGAAGAATGTTCGTGTGAACCCTTGTACAATTGTAGTAACCAGGAAATCGGGAGGATTTAGACCGAATATAAACCGGGAATTTGAAAGTTATATTTGAGTGGCCATCATCTATATACTACTTTATTTACGATTCACTTTTCATTATTGAGTCTTTTTATTTATTATATAAAATTAAATAAACATACACTAGAAAATTATATATATATTATCAAAAATATATCAATATATTTCAGAGCCATTTATTTCCATATTCATGATGTACAAATATATTACAGTATATGCTGAATAGAGTGTAATTGACTGAGAATGCCCGTATATTTTTATTGTAATATATAAATTTTTGCGCGATGTTTAATTATTATTTTGATATATAATGTAAAAATGCTGTTCATTTATCATTATTAGTTCTGGATTATGTACTTTACTGTAGCTAATGACAATAATTTAAAAAAAAAAAAAATAAGAATAGTAAAATATGCTGTGTTAGAAATAAAGTGTATAAAAATAATGTACGGAATGTAATATTTTTAGAACACGTAAAACAGCAGGAAAAACAAGCAGCAAAATAAACTAAATATATGTGAAACACCAAATAAACGAGAAAAAAAAATCGGCACTGATAAAAAATTGTGTAATTATCTTTTCAGTACATGGGGGTAAAATAAAATTTCGCAATAGGGAACGGTAAAATAGACCGTTGAGTATAGAATATATCTTAGCATAATCGTTCTCAAATAACTCATACATCCAAAACATATGTACCATTATACATATATAATTTCATTTTAAATCAGTGAGAGTTTAGAAAAAACATAGGAGAAAAATATAACAAATAAATGTGATAATAAAAGGAATGCGGTTAATATAAATTCTCGAATGAACGTGATGACTGAAAACAGCGGAATAATATAAAGAGAAAAGTATTTATAAAGAGAATCGATTATGTGTCACTGAAGCATTAACCTTATCAAACATTCCTGGAAATTACAGTAATCACGATAAAAAAATTAAAAGAGTGTAGTGTCATGCTACTCATGGATGCTCAAAATGTTAAACGTACAACTTTGGGAACGAATAAAACACAACCTATAAATGAATAAGTGGAGATATATACTTGAATTCCTTTACACGTAGTAAAGATCTTATCATATTATGTGTTCATTTTATTTGTTTTTACTTTTTAATATTGATATATATATATAATTTTTTTCACTTGTTCGATAATGGTATGTTCAGTTTTTTAAAATGAATAAAAAACAAAACCAGAGAAATAGAATACAAAAAACGGATGCTTGAAGCATTTAAACATTTAAGATAACATAAAAGTGATAGGCGATGTACCACTGAGGATGTATAAAGCGCATTGTATTGGAGGGTAATTAAAATTTTTTGGAATAAATTTACAATGGTAATTTTGGTTATAGGTTGGAAACAAATTTGCTGTGCTCATTTCGCTTCCAAATATAAAAGATTGCAAATACGAGTATGTTTAGATGTCTGAAGTGAAACAGCAGATTTTTGTTGCTTTATATAAATTAAAGTGTTTTTTTATACGAGTATTAAATATCGTTTAAAAGTTTAAATTTTGCTAATCCACTTTAAAGAATGAAAATTTATTCTAACATTTTTTTTTTAGTAATAATTGCCACTTGATCTTTTTTGTTACGAATATAATTTTGGTTGTAATTTAACACGAGCAGTGCGGCTGTTCTTCATAAAATCCGCAAGTACCGAAATTAAAAGCCGCATAAAAGGAAGAACATTTGAAATTTTTTACAGGCAAATTTTAATAAATAAATAAAAGCATAAAGAAACATCAGACTCATATGATTGTGAATCCGATGAAATTATTTATCTGCACACATACGCTGGGGGCGATTAGTATTTTTAAAGAACAATGATTAATAAATACATCGAACAGTGTTATTTTGAAAAGTTTAAATATGCGAATACCAATCCTTACCGAATAGTTCGAGATGCGTACATATTCCAGAAATTTTCAGCATAGAATAATTATTTTAATATTAGAAAGTTGAAAATGCGCGATGAACCGGTGTCATAAAAAAAAACGTTGTTGCGAAGTATTAGCTTTTTTATTTTATAAACGATTAATTTTGAAAAGTGGATCGTGTTGGTCATTGATGGCATTCCGAACTGTAGTTTTATTAAGATAGGATGCCCGTTCTTTTTTTTATTCTTTGGGTGGAAATTTTATAACGGTTCATAATGGGTTTCATTTATAAGTGTTTGGATAGGAATAAAAAAAAACTTGAAATTCTATAACTTGTCCAGTCAACAGCGAAGATTTACGCAACTAATATAACGAACTTGAGAAAATGGGACTGTTGTATTGTCCTTTTCACGCTTCTTAACTAGTAGAAAGTTAAGAAAAAAACATATTTTTGCTTGTTATAAATGTACAGATTCTTGTGGTTTTTGTTTCGAGTTTACTCGGAGCCTTAAAATATATTTATTTTAAATGAATGGTTAAAATTTGTACTTAATTTTCGATAACTTGTGATAGACTTGAAAATAGTTTTGTTTTTGAATTTAAAATTTTGTTATCAAATACCAATAAAATAAATAAATAATTATCGATATAATGGACACAGAATTTAGTTTCAAAAACATTAAGCTTTCGAACAATAGCTAAATCAATTTTTATTTTATTTTAATTTTAATTTATTTTTTAAGTATTATTTTTTATCAATTATAAAATATGCACATTGTATACAGGTATTTTCGTTGGATTCGAAAGAAACGTTTCAGTGCTATTATAATCCAGCGTTTATAAGTGCTCGAGTTCCTAATATGGAACGAATTGCAGAGCAGATAGCAACATTATGCGCTACATTGGGCGAATATCCGTCGGTTAGATATCGTAGGTTAGTAAATTTACATAACATAAAATTTCATATTGAAATATTTAATATAAATAAATGTAAACATTTTAAATTTTGTTTATTTTAGCGATTTTGATCGGAATGCTGAGTTGGCGCAAATTGTTCAACAGAAGTTAGATGCTTATAAAGCGGACGAACCAACAATGGGCGAGGGTGCTGAAAAAGCGCGATCACAGTTAATGATTTTGGATAGGGGATTTGATAGCGTTTCTCCACTTTTACACGAGCTTACTTTCCAAGCTATGGCTTACGATTTATTACCAATTGAAAATGACGTATACAAGTAAGTTCATAACTGTTGAATATTGAGAAGGACTAGTTTTCTTCCCTCGGTGATGCAAAATTAGTTACGACGATGATAAAAAAATACAAAAAATTACGGGCGCCAGTGGCACTTTCTAAAGGTGTGCCACAACCGGTATAGTTCTGCCTAGCAGAACCATTAAGCGTTTTAAAATTTATATAAAAAAATCGCGGAATGGAAATTAAATCGATAAAAAGAAAAATAAGAAAAAATCAAAAAAGACTCGAGAACCAGTCGTGTTCGAGGCGGTGATATTTCTGTAACGGAGATGTCACGAGGGCCCACCACTTGTCCAATAAGAAAATTTGAATGATCAAAAACGCGTATATTTCTAATATTCTAAAAAAAAAGGTGATAATTAAATAATAGTGTAATGCATGCATCAAAAAAAATTCGGATATAAACTATCAATAAAACTGATTAATTAAAAATAAAATTCGAAACGAAAAGACATGCAGCGTGGCGCGTACTATTTGCGAATGGTAACGCGGCCACTTAATGGAGGTAATGCAGCCTCGACAACGTTCAGAAACAGAGCAAAATAGAGTAACTCACACGATGTCTTCTCGCCTGTCGTTAACGGATATATTTCTAATAAAAAAGTAAATCAAACGCATCGCTGAATTGATCTTTCTAGAAAATTCTTAATGTTATTTAGAGCGGCGATTGCCCTGCCTGTTTGCTTTTTCGGGTTTTCTAAAAAACTTCTCCCGGCTCAACGTAGTTTGGTACGCACTGCAAACACCCTCTAGCAAATGCTCTATCACCGCTTCTCGACCACACACAACGGAACCAGTTCGCTACTCCGGCGCGGCGGACCTATAAACTTCTTATGAATTTTTCCGATTTAGCGTCTTCGATAAACAATTTAGCATTTGCCCGCCGCCCGAAACCAGCCGAGAAATTAAACGATCGTCGCCAAAATGTATTATTTTTCTAGCGCGGACAGCGTCATCAAAGAGCGTGACAAATGCCGAACCGTCTCAATATGTATTTTAAAAAACATAACGGAACATATATTATAGTCTATCTTTTCATATTTTTAATTAATTTTTTATATATATATATATATTCATTTACAGATTTTCAATTTTTTTCTTATTATAATCAGTGCTGTAATGTATGTTTATGTTCATGACTTTAGGATTCGACGGTGTGTGTACAGTTACGCAGACGATAATATTTTTCTCTTTTCGCGTTTTATTTATTTTTGTAATGTAAATCTCTGTTAATTTTTAACTTATACTTTTACATAATTTTTTGTCTTTAATTGTTTTCCTTTCTTGTTGTTACGTTTATTTTTGTGAAGTATGTCAGTACTTTGTCAGCTCGTCGTGTAGAGTTTATATAGACCTTAAAAGTTAGAAATATGAAATCAGTTGGAAAAAGTCACGTAAAAAAAAGAACGGATTAACAAATATTAATTAAGTCAGTGCATTTCAAACGAAATTAATATTTCGTAAACAGTGACGTAACTGGTATACGCACGGTGGAGTTCGAATATTTAAGTTTAAAAATTTATTCTTACGGAGTTTATAAACAGCTAAAGGTAGCATATTTTAAGAAGTTATTATTTTTATTATCGTTTAACGGAGGTTCATCTTCTTTACAGGAATCAAATTTTTTCGATTTTCTATGTTAAGGATTATGTAAGAGCTGTATTAAAAAATTAAAAGAGAGCCATATATAGAGAGATTCCTATAAGGATGATGGAAAATAGTATTTAAGCGCATTTCAGAGATCAAAGTAATTTGAAATGTTTTTCAGTTAGAGGATAATTATGGAAGTTGATTTATTTCTACAAAAATCCTATTTTAATTTTTTCAAACTTCGTTTCCTTAATATATTTTGGAAATGTCTTACTTCTTACATAATAGGGCACATTTACTAATATTCTAGTTGTTTTATTTTTTAATTTATGAACAATTTTATATCTTAAGACGTTTTCTGCGATGATCTATTCTTGAATGTTTTATTATACTAAAAGCTGTTAAACGTTTGGATGCTTAAGGTCGATCTATAACTTTCTGTTTTGTACTCTGTTATCAAGGTGTTGTTCATATTTAACATTCTCATTTCTTCGTCAATTGCTGGCCATTTTTGTTTTTCTTCGTTTGATTATAGTTTGTTGATTTGAGTTTTTGCAGAAATTGATAAGAACACATGAAAAAAAAAAGTAACCTATTAATTAAATAACAAAACCGATTTAATCTGATTGTAAAAGAGCAAGTTAATTCATGATAAATATCTTTTTCAAAACACAGTTGTTTCCGAAAATTATTTATCATGAGTAATCACTGTGAAAGTTTTAAATTTTTAATAATGAGCAAGTTAATTGTTTACTTATGTAATGGTGATTATATTTTAAAAACAGTTAATGTTTTATTAAATTACTCGATATTTACTAGTTAATGGAAAATATAGGGGCCGTATTCAGTTCATTGATCTGATTATCCGTTTTATTTTTCTTAGGATCTATCGTACAGATTTAAGGCATTTGCGACGGAACGTGATCGCGCCGTTTTTTTCTTTTCTTTTTTGTTTTTTTTTTTGTAAACATTTAAGAATTTTAGATAATTTTAAATTGTTTTTACATTAAATACACGAATAAAAAAAGATCTAACCGAAAAATTTTTTCTTTCAAACTTTAATTTAGTCATACTTACTATCGATAAAGTAAATATTAGTTGTAATAGTGATTGATCGGGCTTCGTCGCAAAAGTCTTAAATCGGTATGGCAGATCAATTTTAAATATTTTGTGTTGGAAATTTACTTCATGACGCGTTACGCACATCGACATCCGTGATCAGCTGAAATTCTTAAAGGAGGAAATTATAGGTTTTTATGTATTCATCGATATTCAATTTCGAATAATCCTGCACGTTTAAAATCCGACGGATAATATATCAGGAACAGCGCTGTTAAATTCCGCTAGAAATAAATGTCGCAGTTGTAAATTTCTTTTTGATTAATTTACATTTCATCAATTTTAACAATGGTCGATGCTTACCTTCTAAATGATACGAATGTTTATCTTAGAATATTGCATTTTGACGAAAAAAAGTTCAACTGATAATTGTTTTCTTGAATCTGGGAAAAAAGATTCCTCCGGCTAGGAATAAGGCATGCGTAACGCATTGAACTCTTTAATGAGCAAACCGCATTTCGAGTGGCGCAAATTTTGCAATTTGTAGTGAACTCCACTGAACCAGGCGGCACTTGTTCGGAGTTTAACACAATTTATGAACGTTTAAAATATAAAAAATAAATAAATTTAAATAATTTGTTAAGCGGTTTTAATATTAAATGAAAATAAAAGAAGCGGAAGTAGTAAAAAAATTAAAACATGCAAGGGTATACAGATTACAAAAAGAAACTTCTGACATCAGATACGATGCTAAATATAAAAATTTGCAATTCGTGAATTCCAAACATAATCGCACAATGCCGGGTTATTAACCTGACTTGTAAAGTTTAGTTTCCATCAGGGAATATTAAAACCGAAAAAATTTATGAATCGATTATAATGAGACTATTTTTCGTTGGTCGGTAAATGTGGAGTGTAACTTAATAAGACATTGCAGTTCACAGTAATAATTGAAAGAATTAAAAGAAAAAAAAATAAATTGGCGTTATTTTTGATATCTCACCTTTATTTGATAACGTGATATATTTTTGATTTCAAAAAATATAAGTGAGGCTTATCCTGTCGTTTCTTTTATTTATTCAAGCTTTTAACATTAATCGGTTTTCCCATTTTTCTTCCTTTTTTACCATCCAGTTTTACGTATTCGTTGAAAATAGAAAAATGATTAAATAAAACTAATGGCATAGTGTAAATTAATAATTATTCGCGTTTTTTTCATTACAAATTATTTTTGGACTTAATGTAATCGGATATTATTATTAAAATTGTGGCTATAAAAATACTCGAGAATAATATTATTTTTAAACAAATAAATGGATACCTACTATTTATAACATTATAATTTATTTGTGAGTACAGTAAAATTCCGACGGGAAAAGTTCACCCAATAAAATTCTAATTAATAATTGTGTGCAACAGAATATGTCAAAGTAGCCACCGTAAGTGATACTCATTAAATTTTAAGTTAGCGTTTCAATTTTAATTTCCTGCGCCTACTCATTAATATCAGTGAATGTGCAGTGTGTTGATAATTTTTTAAAAGGCGGATCGAATTGTTTTGCTTATATAAAATAATTTTTTGATAATAATACACATGATTAATTAGTATGTCGATGATTCTTTTATCGATGTGTGAAAGATGTCGAAAACAAATAATTACCGTATTATATTTGATTGTAGGTATGTAGCAACATCTGGTGCTCCAGAGAAAGAAGTATTATTGGATGAAAACGATGATTTATGGGTAGAGTTACGTCACGAGCATATTGCGGTGGTTTCTCAGTAATTATTGCCTTTTATTATTTACGTAAATATTATTAGCATATGAAGTTCTTGCGACTTCCATCTAACATTACGTTCTTACGTTCATGAGCGTCATCTTATATATTGAAATGATTGCAGAGCATTAACGTACCACCGTTCATTATTGTCGAATCAAATTATGGTTTTCTGTCAGTGATTAATGCAGTTGGAAAATTAATTTTTTAATTTTTGATCATTTAGAAAATGTTTTACAGCGTCTTTATACACCACTTTTATTATATTTGTTATTATTATGTTTCAGTTGAATGATTACTGCATTACGTTTGGTTGAAATCGACTTTTTTTTTTTTTTTTTTTTTTTTTTATAATATATAACAAATAATTTTAACATTAATTAACCAGTTGCAATATCAATGAAAAGGATGGGTGTTTTTTTTTTTTTTTCTTTAGTGTGATAACGGACTAGTTTTTGTAATTAGTTGCGGGTGTTGTGTTTTTCCTTCCCTGTCGTTTTTTTGTTTAAAACTACTCATATTTATGCTATATTTATAAAATACATAAAATTAATTAGTTAAATTTGGGCATTGACGAAATTTCAATAAAAGTAAGAGTAGTGTAAATATCTGGAATTGGAGGATACTAAAAATATTTATGTTCTTTTATTGACAGGGAAAAAAAATAGTTACAAAATCTGTGAATAAAAAAAAAAAAAAAACCTGTTTTTCTCTAAATATGTTTTTAATTTAAGAAAAGTGAATCACGCTGTGATTGTTACGAAAAAATTGTTTCTGAGTAAAATGTTCCATGTTTTAATAAGTATATTTGTTATATAAATTCAAGTTTATATTCTATTTTATTCATAATATCATTGATTTAGTAAATATAGAATACGTGCAATTGTGTTAATATTTCTATATTTTGTATCTTTTTTTTTTTTTTTTTTTTTTATAATATAAAATGAAATATTATTTTGATATAAATATTTTTGTCGTTTAAAATTCAACAAAAATTTGATCATTTTTGAAAACATCAAATTTTACTACATTATTTTACATTCATAAAAATATGTTCCTTAACACGGAAATTTATTATGTGAAATAATTGAGCTTTTTGAACAGATTATGCATTAAACATTTCTCATATTATTAGCGATACATGTGTACTGTGTATACGGAAGAAAAAAATGATATAAATTACCCATTAAAAAAAATTTGATTGAATTTAGTTCGTTAACTTTATTTTGTTCCTTGTTGAATTATTAAGGAAAGAAACGCATATAAAAAAAATTGATTAAAGCAATACAACCCGTTCTCCCTATTAAAAATTGAAGTATCTCAATTGAAAAATTTTTACAGACATTTCATTTTCTTTCGCGTAAGATTGCTGATTATTATTATTTTTTCAAGTACAACTTTAATATATATATATATATATATACATATATTTATAATTTCTCATTTTATTTCTCATATAAATTATAGTCATTTTTGTTTATTAAATTCAGAAATGTAACGAAAAATTTGAAGAAATTTATTGAATCGAAAAGAATGCCTCAAGGTGATAAACAGTCTATGCGCGATTTATCTCAAATGATTAAGAAAATGCCGCAATATCAGAAGGAGTTGAGTAAATATTCTACTCATCTTCATTTGGCTGAAGATTGTATGAAAGTTTATCAGAGCGTTGTGGACAAACTTTGCAAAGTAGAACAGGTAAATTATATAATTATGAGTTCATTCGCTTGCCTGCCAGTGATACAATGTCGAATTTGTTTATTAAAATTTTTCTTAAATTTATGCAGTTTTTTTTTCCTTCTTTAATTGGTTGCTGATATTTCCTATTAAGTTATTGCATAAAAATTTTTTAAATATTTTTAGATTTTTTGGGGGATGAAATAAATTCTCATTTCGCTATTGTCTTAAAACGACCGGTTTATTATTTATTATACATACCATATATAAATATATAAGCGAAATGAAGGAAATATGGGAAAAATGTAAAAAAAAATGGTTTACACAGATCCATTATTTCGGTGAATGATTTTTTTGACAACTTTGTCTCAACCTGCGGAATTTTTATTTTATGAAATGAGAGTAGATGAAGTGGTTAATCGTTACCTACTAGCGAAGACAAAGAAATTTCAGTTTTATTTTTTGCCGTTGTTCTTAAAAGTTAGCGGTAAACAACAAAATAGTACGCTCTGCTGTGACAGATGTTCTGGTGCAGTAAGTGCGTAGTTTACTGTTGCGATATGTAAGCGACGCGTAACAGTTTAATAATGCCTTCTGCTTTGATCGAACATTTTAAACTCTAGTCATCTAATCATATTACATATACATGCATGAAATACGCGTAGCCAGACGAAATGCGCCGTCATTGTCGTCAAAATATTTCCTTTTCTTGTTTTTATTTTGCGGGTTTTTTTTTTCAATTAAGTTTTTCGTTTCCAAAATTACTCCTTTGGTAGACATCGTGACGCTTGATTAAGAATGTTGTGAAAAATAAACGCACTCTTATTCTTCCTCTCACTACTATTTTGACTTGAAAATTGGTTATTTTTTATTTCTCATTTTATAAATACAATTTTAATCAGATTAAAGACATTAATTCTGCTTTGGGAAACAGCTGTTTCAGTGGAGCGGGAAAAAAGATACTGTTCACTTTCAAGCCATGCTTCAGGTGAAGTTGCAAGTAGCCAAGCACAACCCTAATATCTACCGGCATGGTACTCATATATAATACTTTATTTTTTCTTCCGCAGTTGATCTGTTGTTTTGTTTTCTCTTGTTGATAACGAACGCTTCATTATATTTGCATGTATTAAGTAACAGCCACGTCCGAAACTGAATGCAGTATATATAAAACATTTATTTTTTTTTGAAAATATAATTGTTTAAAAAGGGTGAGTATTGTCAAAGTTTGGAGAAGAAAAAGTTTCGAAATCCGTTTTAATGAAGTTCAATAAATTTCAGTTAAAAAAGAAAGCTAAAAACAGACGTGTTTTCCGTTTCTCTTAAACTTTAGAAAGAAAAAAAAAATTATTGAATTGAAGCGATTATTCAGTATAGTTTTGGATAAGTTCGTTATTTTTTCGGGTACGGATCCGGAACTGAATCACAGGTTCAGAAACTGCATCTACGTATCAATCGGACCCATACAGTTCCGGTGATTATGTGCACACTTAACGCTGACATTCGTTTGCGGTAGCTATCGACGCAGCGTATTCTTATCGATGTTGGATTAGATTTGCTTAAACAAGTCCGAAGAGATGCGTAAATTGCTAATGTTTTGGTAAATTACTTATTGAAGCTTGTGTTTGTTGTTTTAGTCCGCGTGCTTAGTTTTGTTTGTGTTAAATCAATGGCTCAAATATATCGCTATTGCTTCAGGAGAAAGTATGTTTTTTTTTGTTTTTTTTTATAATGTTTGATGAAAGAAGTTAAATTAATCTCCTGCATTAAACAAAAATGAAACTAAGCTGTAATTTGAATATTTTAAAATCAGAAAACGATTTATCGGTATCTTTTTAAAATCGATTAAATCAAGTCGACTATCTTTGCATTATAATACAAGCAGCTGATAAATAGCAAATATAATGGGTCCTGTTACACAAACAATTTGCTTGTTTTAGAAAAAAGATATAGTTCAAATTATCCGGAAAAAACTCGTTCTTTTATGAAGAAAAAATAGGAAAAATCGCGTAGAATCTGATGTTCTATTCAAGATCAATATTTTAGGTTCCATAGCGGGGAACCTTGTGAATCTCGAGATCTTGTCATCGCTGGGTTGCAGTTGCGGATACGTATCCGAAACTGCAGTCGAAATCATCAACTCCGCTGTGGGATACGGATCCGCGGAATCTTTGCTTACCTATTTATCACTAATTCGGTATCGTAATCAAAAAATCAAAATTTTAAGATGAGTTCAAATTATTATTTTAACAAATCTCTCTCTCAATCTTCAAAAACTCTTTAATTCCACATATTGTTATGTATTTTTTTCTGCGGTCCCGTTAAATTTGACTACAGTTTTTACTATTACAACAGCGCTGTTTGTAACGATTGCTCCCGTAAACGATCGTGTTCGGGCGCTAACTAAAATGGTTTCCCTCTTGTTTTCGTAATTATTCGGTTATTACAATATTGAATATTTGTTTTATGTTGATGATGACATATGCCGGGGTTTTACCCGGACCGGCGATCAATTTTCGAAATATCGTATAAGAGGTGGGCATAAAACTATAACGTTGTTTCATATAGTTTATTTTATTTGTGAAGGATAAAACGTTTTAGTAAAAAAAATTCCAGTAATATAATTTCAACTATTTTCACAATCCAAATATCGGTTGTTTTTAAGAGTACTTTTAATAATTTATAGACGATGGAAAAAATAATTATGAATATTTTTGTTACGTTAAAACTATGTGTGATCTATATAGGATTTAGCAATGGGGACCGATGTCGACGGTGAACGTATTAAAGATCATATGCGGAATATTGTACCTGTATTATTAGATCAGAATGTGAGCAACTTCGACAAAATGAGGATCATCCTGTTATATGTTATCGCGAAAAACGGAATATCCGACGAAAATTTAAATAAGTTAGTTCAACATGCTCAACTGCTGCCCGATGAAAAACAGGCGATTATCAATTTGAGTCACTTGGGTCTTAATTCTGTCGTTAACGTATGTAAACCTACTGAAATATTCCTGCTTAATAAAATGATAATTATGTTTTTCATTTTAAATAATTGACGATGTAGTAAAAAGGAGGATATATGTATATTTTTTTTAATTAAACTGAAATGATTTTTAATTAGTCGGTCACTTATATGTTAATATTTGTGTTTTCGAAAAATATTAAGTTGTAGAAAAGTAAAAAAAAAAAAAAAACAAAACATGTAATTATTTTAATTTTTATATATTAATGTTGTGTAAAGTTATTAACAGATCGGCTTAATGTATGTTTTTTCCGAGTATGAAAGTTCACCGGCCGATGGAAATAGGATAATAAACAAGATAGTAGCATTGCATATTTCTTCAGAAAAACTTAATTACTGAGAAATTTTCTGAAAAATTTATGCGATATTTCGATTAATCGATGAGAGAAAATGACGATCCAGTTTCACACATAGTGTATTAACTGTTCTTTTACAAATTGGTGGAAACCTGAAAAAATTATGTTTAATTTTTTTGCATCGTGCGGAATTATTGTAAAAGGAACAATTTTGGGGAAAACTAAATCATTGTGCACTAATTAGAGAATTTTGAATAATTTTGTAAAAAAACTATAATCATTCAAGGAGAAGTTGAAGGTAAGTGATTACGAGGAAGACATTTAATTAAATAGGAGTTGCGATGCGTGAATGAACTGATCAATCAATAATGCATGTTTCTATAGCTGAGTAGTGATAGTGAAAACGGTTATATGCTGTTTCGTCGTTATGATGACATTTAAATCGGAAGTTTGAAAAAAAAACAACATTCTATTCGGATATTTGCTTTGCGTTAGTAAATCCGAACGAACGATTGAAAAAGTTTATAAAATAGTAAATCTAATAGTACCGCGTTGTTTTTCTTTTCGGGAAAGGTTTATTAATTAATATGTCGTATATAAATTACTATAAAAGGATTATCCATCCCATTTCGGTTCGGAGAATAAGCTTCCATGCTGAGAAACGGACAAAAACGTTCTAAACTTTTGTTAATTAATTGATACGTCATTGAGTAACGATACATTAATAGGGTAGATTTTTTTTTTCTTTCTAAGGTGGACAATATATTAAAAGCAAAACGAGTTAAGTAATATTCAGCGATGAGTATATTGATGTTGGGAAATGCGGTTTTTAAAAAATTTTATTTAAAATTTTACTAGGTTTACTTTTATTTTTTTTATTTTTTTAAAGAAAGGGAAGGGTATGGAGTTTAATTTAAATTTTAGTCTAAATTAAAGCTTTTCTGTCGCCGCGATGGCCTAGTTGTTGGAGCGCTTGACTTTCGTTACCGAAGTTTCAATCCCGGGCGACGACAGAAATTATTACGAGAATTTAAATTAAATATAATCGCTAATAGCCACGTGAAAGGCAGTGGCAAGCCACCACGTACATCATCATATGCGCGTTAGTTAGTACACAGTAGACACACACAGGACTGCACTTGTAGCGCGATAATCAAATATTCACAATCAATTCCGAGTGTAATCTTATACAATGGCGTTGGATATAGCAATTGCTAAGAACGCTACCTATTCTGTACAGCTAGATTGTACAGATAGGTAGTCTCGACACTGGAGATCGAGTTAACGAAATATAAGAGAGAGAACGCTTTTTTATACATGATAGTAGCGACTTATTTTATTCTGTACTTTTTTAAATTTCATATAAACGTAAACAATTTTTATTTGTTATCGCATTTATCTTAAGTTATGTACAACGAAGAAATGAAATATGTATTTTAGGGAAGTCGCAGAAAAATATATCAAATAACCCGCAAAGAACGAAATGCCGAACATCAGTATCAGATGTCTCGCTGGACTCCAGTCATTAAAGATATAATGGAGGATTGTATCGATGACAAACTTGACCTGAAACATTTTCCATTTTTAGCCGGAAGAGCAACGTCTACAGGATACCACGCCCCAACTAGGTAACGAATAAGTATTTTTTCTATTCCGCGAAAGAATTCAAATAAGGATAAAATACTTCACTGAAAGTTGAACGATGAAGTTCGTGATTAATGTTTTTCTAACTTTAAATTTAACATAAAAATTTAAACAAATAATTGAACAAATGGAGTAATTTAGATAAGACTGATTATTCAGGTTGCAAAATGTTGATTTAGAAAATATATTTGAGTGATTGTGGACAACGTTTTTAAATGGGTCGATCACATTGAGAGAAAACTAGCTTAATGATTTATGTCGCGTTATGTAAATGGTATAAGTAACAGTTAAGTACTGATATAAATAAAACAGTAAGTGATCCAAAAAGACAGTGGCTATAAATATTTTCCACCAGTGATTCTCATTTAGATAAAAATTTTATATTTTAATATGGTTAATGAATATGTACTTACAACTTTAAGAAAAAAAGGAGGAAACCGAGAAATAAATGTAAGAACAATACAGATATAATAAATTATAATACGAGATGTATTAGAAAATACATAATGACAAAAGAATTTGAAGTGAACAGTTAAAGAAGTAATATGTAATTTCTGAAATTTTTTTAAAATTGAATAACGTGCTGGATTTGCTAAAGAAAGTAAACCGGAATAAAAGCGAAAATAAACAACTGATATTAAAAAATAAAAAAGAAAAATTGTTTTTTATATACATGCAACAGTTAATTAGTATCACAATACGTGTGAGCGCACGTAGCGGTCGAGAAACATGCCTGTGCTATACATCTGAAATATTGAAAATAAAATGGTAAGATGTTTATCTTGTTAAGTATTCGCCGGTTTTAACGTTATTTTAAAGTGGACAAGTTATATATCGTTATAGTTTGTTCAATAAAGAATAGATTATGCGTTTATTTATTTAGATTCTGAAATTATACGGATTTTTTGTGATTAAATATTTCTCGAATATTTAATAGGAATTATTTTTTGCCTAAATCTATTTGTTTCTTATAACTATGCTGTCGATTTAACTTAAACTTTGCAAGAAAAGAACATCAGAGAATTAATTCGTGAAAGAAATGATAAACGAATTTTTCGATGCAACAAAACTATTCTTGTTATGGATGTTCCAGTTAAAGAGATATTTACTTGTAACATATTCAAATTTATTTTTATATTTGTATTTATTCGTATATATATTTTAGTGCACGATATGGCCACTGGCACAGAGATAAAGGACAACAGTCATTAATCAAAAATGTTCCACGATTGATCGTGTTTGTTATTGGTGGGTGTAGTTTTTCTGAAATGAGATGTGCATACGAGGTTACTAATTCAGTTAAGAACTGGGAAGTTATAATCGGTAAGTATGTGTTAAAATATAGATAAAAATTACTTTTAAATAAATTAAAATTGATAAATAAATCGCGTAGCAATTTCTAATCGTACGGTGTTTTATACCACAACTCCTGGATCTCGTTATCAATTTTTACAATTTCCCCTCCACACACACACACACACACACACACACACACACACACACACACACACACACACACACACACACACACACACACACACACACACACACACACATACATACATATATATATATATATATATATATATATATATATATATATATATATATATATATATATATATATATATATAGAGAGAGAGAGAGAGAGAGAGAGAGAGAGAGAGAGAGAGAGAGAGAGAGATTGGCGTGTATCGCTGGAAAACTCGGTGTGTCGTCAATTATTTTCGTGCCCGACAAATAAATTAGTTTCATCCAGAATAAGAATTAGTTCTGTTTAAAAGTTTCATTTAACTGTATGTAAGTTAGTTCGGATCATCCGTTAATAGCTCATAATCATTTCCTTATAAATATCTTTTTTTCCTTTTTTCCATTTTCTATTCTTATCCGCCTATGGTTTTACCGTGTCAAATTGTGTAGAGCAGTTTTTTTGTTCATCTTTCTGCTGACTAGGCAGCAGGAACGTAACACGCTACAATTTTTATTGTTTTTTATTAAAAAACTATTAATATTTATTTAGTAAATTAGGGAGTGAAAGGTGTAAATTTAAAAAATATACTAGATTCGTGAGACGAGTAATGTGTCAGGCATTAAATGACCTTCTTCATCAATGAAGGTTGTCCTCAAAGTTTGACGTTTCGCATCGGAGGCTCTAAATAAAGACATTCCGTAAAATATTTCCGAAAATAATTTTTTTAAACTAACTGAGGCGAACGTTTTGGTGTAAAAAAAATAAAAATTTCGATGGGAAAAAACTTAATGATAATGGTAGTTACTTTTTCATTAAATTAAAATGTCAGGTTTCAATTATGTGAAGTAACGATTTTAGTTTTAAATTATATAATTTTAGAAAATTGTTGTATGCAAAAACACCTTAGTAAAATTAATATCTATGAATATTCTAAAAGGACAAGCTGGTTGAATTTAGAAATAATTCTTGAGGTACATTAAATATTTTCTAGAAAGTCGATATCTCAAGGAGCTTCTGTGATAAAAGTCAGATTTAGTTGCAAAAAACTTGAGATATTTTAATGATAAAGTATTCATTAGGGGAAGTACGGAAAAACAGTTTAAACAACACAGAGTTTCGTAAAATCCTTAATATCTTAAAACATTAAGCATCATGGATTTACATTTTTTGTAAAATTACGGTCAACTTTTTAAATAACTCGAATTGACAATTATAAAAAATGAAAGTCACTCAATCTCCTACGTTATGTCATAATTAGTGGGCTACGTTAGATTCACGTTTTATTATTCGCATCATTCGATAGAGAATAAATTAACAAAAGACGGGAAAGAAAATTTTTTTGTACACGCGAAAATGCGAGTGAAATCCATTTAAATGTATTAAGAAGTAAAGAAAAAAACTCGCGAAATATGCGATACGCATTTATTAATTAAACGAGAATTCTTGAATAATAAATTTGCAACTAATTTTGGTTTTTAAATTAACATCTTTATTTATTGATACAAATGTATGTACACAGTATGTCTGAGAAGTTCCCGAACTAATTTTCTACACTCGATACGAGTAGCGCCTTCTCTCTTTCATCCAAGGAAGTATGTAGTACGAAACCTAAAGAGTGTCCATACAAAATTCCAGCGCTGCCAGTCTCTTAGTTCTCTAGTAGTACGCGGTTAAGTATCGTGTGTTCATAACCCCTTGTGCAAGTTCGCGATATGAAACAACGAAGTGCGATTAAGTTTTGTGTTAAGCTTGATAAAATCTTTCGTTGAAACTTTTTCGATGATTCAAAACGCATTCGGTGATGAAACTCTATCACTTACAACAACTACACCAAGTGACAATCTTCGGCGTGGTTAAGCTCGAAAGCTCTAAAACACACGAAAGTTCGGCAACAAAAATCCAAAGTAAAGGCAATGCTTATCGCATTCTTCGACTCGAAGGGCCTCATTCGTCATGAATTCGTTCCAACCGGGCAAACTGTGAATGTGAAATTCCATCTGGAGGTAATGAAGCGTTTAGTACGTCGAATTCGTCGAATCCGGTTCTTGAGTATCACGATCCGAACAGTTGGATTCTGTTGCACAACAATGCGCCGTCGCATACGGCAACAATTTTGACGCGTTACTAAGCCGCAAATCAGTTCGCTGTCTTGTCGCACCTGCCCTTTTCACTCGATTTAGCCTCGGCAGACTATTTTCTGTTTCTAAAAATCAAAATGAGGATGACGGGCAACTTTTACGATGATATTCCGGCAATTCAACGATCTCGCACCGAGCAGCTTAAGGTGATTCCATAAAATGATCTTTCTAGAGCATTTGAGCAGCTGTACGAGCGGTACAACGAATGTGTACGTAGAGCACTGATGCCAATAAAGTCATCCATCTTGTACGGTGTGTTTTTATTTCAATCAGTTCGGGAACTTTTCAGACAAACTGTATATTTTTTTGAAAAATTTACTTAGCTGTGCTACAAATTATTCAGTCCTGCAATCTAGTGGTTTTTAAACACTTATTTGATTCATTTTTTTTTTTTGTTTTTTCAGGAGGTTCGCATATTTTAACGCCAGAAGACTTCCTAACAAATTTAGCGAATTTAAGCAAGTAATATAAGAAAGTGTTTAACTTTTAAAAGTCATATAAAATCATTGTTTTACGTTATTTTTTTTATGTTTATGAAACACAAAAAAAAAAACATCTGAAATTATTCATGAGTTTAGTATTAGTTGTATGCACTTCATGCATCTTTTATTGTTAGTGGTTACAATAAAATTGGTCTTAGAGAAAGACTGTTCGAACACAAACGGTTAAAAAAAGTATATACAAATAATATTGCTGTAATCGTTTTGAAATTTATTTCGTTCATTTTCTCATACATATTTTTATTTTTATTATTATTTTAACATTTGTTTTCATATTCGTAAAATTTAATTTATTTTTCTGTAATTAGTGGACTGATACGAGTGTATGGTCTTAGAACCAGTCATTTGTTAATTTTAGTATATTAAGGTTATTAGCTAAATACATTTGTGCAATAATTTACCAATAAATCATGTGTATGTATATATATATATATATATGTGTGTGTGTATATATATATATACAATACCGAATATTAAACAAAATTAAAATACTTAGCGTAAGTTCAATCATACCTTTTTATTTATTTATTTTTTCGTACACTTATTATATACAGAAATATTCGAATCGTATATCTGGCGTATGTAACAATAATTGTAGTAATCGTCTGTTATATTATTTAAAAAGAATGCACATTCCATTTTTGTTTTAACAGTAAATCCGCTTAATAAACGCTTAATGAATATATAATCTATATGTTTAATTTTACTAGATTTTGAGAAAATCGAATTTTATTTTAATAAAATAATTTAAATAATACGAAGTAGGAGCGATGAAATGTTTGGGTGAAGGTATGAAACTTGAGTACCGCTACATTGGTCAAACTTCAGTTGAATTAACTTTGTTGCTTGATTCACTTTAAAGTTAGCAATTGGAATCTTATTTAAATTAATTTTAAACATTGGCATATATAAGTGTTACATAGCTTCTGAATTATTTAAATTTGTGTAATGTGTGTACGGTTTCTACGACGCAGGCAGTACACTTGTTAAAAATACAAGTGCGGTTAAAGGTGCATCACATAAGTGAGAGCAACTTGGATCGATTCGTTTTTGTTTTCTTTTGAAGAAGAATGTGATAGAAACATGAGTTAAGAGTTAACATTATCTGAATGGGCTATTTTCGATTGGTATCACAGTTTAACATGTAATTATGAAAAACGCGCAAAAATCCCCAAAATATGCAAAATATGCACGAAACGACCAAAATATGCATTTATATGCACTATTAAATTAGTGTTTTCCGAATCTATAACTCTTGAAACGTTTAAATACAGAGTATCATAGCGTTAGCTACAAGCAAAAAAAATATGCATTATATATAATATCCAAACCCTATTTATAAAATATTTTACTTCGACTTTTTCATTTTAAATTTTATATAGTAATTCGTAATTCTTATCAACTTAATTTTTAATCAATCTGGCTGATTCTATCAATGTTCGAAAGGATCGAAGTGGAGAGAATTAAAGATTCTATAATTCTCCTTGATGGCAAAAAATAATTTCGAGTTTAACACATCTGGCATGTTAACATTATCACGAAAATAGCCGTAATTACAGATATGCCCAATACATATCAATAAAATTTCGTTAAGCCTATTGTAAAGTGATTAAGTCTGAAAAATATAATATTTTTAAATAGTTTTAAGAATTCAATTCAGGAGCCAACAGAAAAAATACATTGCTTATTTTATTAAAAATATATCGCTATATCCACATAAGGGGATATAGGGGGACATATTTATAATTGTTTCAATTAATCTGAAATTGCACCACTGATTGTGCAGGTCCTAGACTTGTGAACAAAAATGTTTAGAATCTCGACTTTAGTTATTGGTTGCTTATGAGTCCAATTATCTTCAAATATGTTTATTTTTATTTAATATTTATGATCTTTTCATTGTGACCGGTTATGCAGGATATCAAAAGCACATTTTCCCTAATTGTTGATTATTGTACTGATTTTTTCTTTGATTTATCTACGCATCAGTAATGAGCAGACAAAAATATAAACGGTAGATTCCTATATTCGCAAACGAAAAAATAATGGTCGGTTTTAACATTCGTGAAGCATAAAATTTGGAATATTGATGTATATGTTTGATAAATCTGTATTGGAATTCACCGTTTTTTTATTTTTAGATTGCTCCAAAAAGTAGCGCACAAGAAATCATTAAAAATTCTCATTTCACGTGTTCTATTATTGTAGTAATAAAATGTTTAACCGACCTCTTAAGCCTTTCGAATCAGTTAAATAAAAAAATTGCAGTCTACTGTGTCCCAAAAATAACGAACATGTCACTATTTTAAATTTATTTTTAGCATATTTTTAGTTAACTTGTCATTCCTAATGTAACAGAACTCAGCATAGTTTGATACTTTTTTCCTCTTAAAAAAAAAAACTATTTAAAATTTTTGTAAATTGGTTGAAAAGAAGTTTATTTTTTTCGCTGTCCCGGTCCTTTATATGTCCTCTACAGAAAAGTACACTTAACATTCGCGAAAAAAATTCAGAACGTACACCTCCTACGAATGTTTTACTTTACTTTAAGACTTGTTTAGAAAATGTAAAAAATCGGAAAAAATTCACACTTCTCGTTTTAATAGAGGAATCGTCGGAGTTAAACTCTGCTAAAAGTATATAACAATAAGCGCGTAAAGTCGAAAAATATGACCGTCCAATGGAACTCAAAATTAAAAGCGTGAAAGCTGTAAATCGCGCGAGGATAAGAGTTTAATCTTTGACCAGTCATTTATGTTATTAAGTAAAAAGATGTTGCTAAGGAAATACCGTGTTACTGACACTTGGCATCATTATTCGAAAAGGCTTCAGAAAGCAGAGTGAAATACGTATCCCCTTTCTCGCTAAATCGAAGTTTGGCAGAAATAGAAAACTTTGGAATAAAATAGAATTATAAAAACCATGATTTTAAAAAATTAAAAATTAATGAGCATTTTTTCCTCAAAAAATAGCTCAAAATGTGATGTTGTGTACTAGAATTTTTGGTCAGTTTGGATCGAAAACTGCTTTCTTCAAGTCTTAATATAATATTAACGCCTTACTTGGATTCGGACCTGTTATATTAATAGAGGTACTTAATGTATTTGGCACATCGCAAATGTTCAACTTTTTCTACCTTTCCTCTGCATTTTTCAAAATCCTGAAAGATCAAAAAAAAAAGTATGAAAAATATTTTTTTATTTTTGATTTTAAAAAGACTGCTCCGTCTTATAATCAAAATTTTGAAATTTTTAAAGTTTTATGTTTTTTTAGAGATTTCCAGTGTTTTTTCATTTCTCTGATTACTAACAATTCCGCGCCACTATAAATTTTTTTATATTCGAAGTTTTTTCTTACAATATCTTTACCTATATTAATGAAACCTATAATTCCAAATTGGATAATTGCATCCAAAGTATAACAAATTTTTTTTAGTAACTCGGTTAAAAAATAAATCATTTACAGCGTTGGTTTTTTCCGCTATATATCATGGTATTATTTACGCACTTGTCGTTTATTTATTTCTAAGACTTACCAACGCTTACATTAAAAGATGATGCCTTTTTTTTTGTAAAATGAACAAACGAATATTATTAACGTTATTCTGTTTATTTATTCACAGCTCTTTCCCTTTTAAATACGTACCAACTCACAAGGATTCTAATGGGCTAAAAAATAAATTTATTTTTTATTTCTAAAAATAGACTTATAGATTGACTTTTTCGAACTTGCGTTGTTAAAAAGAAAACTTCTATTTGACGCGGAAAAAAAACATTCAAAGTCATTGGAAATTACTTTTTTTTGATCGTATTTTACATGTAAAGTAAATTTCAAAATTTTTTTCTTGTACCGTTTATCGGTGTAGTGCTGCGCCCTTGGACAAACTAACAAGCGAGAATCTGTGTATAAAAATTCATCTATCTATCATGTTGCAAAATGTGTCTAAGGCCCATAAAAAATTTCAACAAAACTAGTATAAGTCAAGTTTAATTCCATGCCAGATAAATAAAATTATTAATTTTTGTATAATAAATTTTGCATCGGTCAAAATCATATTTTCATCTCGACAATTATTTATTAAAATCCAAATTTAATGTCATATTGACTGCGTTTTGTTTTTACTGTTAGTACAGATTTCCATGCGTTGTTACACCAGAACAATTATATTATCGAAATGAATGTTAAATTTACCACATCATAATAGCAAAATAAAAACTGACTAACACAAAAACTTAATAACAATACTAATGTGAAAAGTATTTATGAATAAGGATAAGAGAAAAATTTCGAACAAATGTTTTTGAAGTTTCATATACAAAATTGAATTATTCAACAGCAATAAGTACACAAACTTCATTATTGACATTAAAGTAAGCATATATTGTTTGAATTAGTGTGGATTATTGTAACATAAGTGCAATATTAAAAATGTGAATATAATAACTTCAGATAAGTGAAAGTTTAATTCGTAATCTTTTTCTTCTTATTCATTCCACGTTTCAGTTTGTTGTTGGATTTGTTATTACATGGCAGAGTAAGGTTGTTTCCGTGAAAGCGTTTCTACAGTTCTACTGGCCGGAAAACTTGGAAAACGAGAAATTTAAAAATTATATTTTGATAGCTAACCTGAAATAACGGAGTCTTATGATAGAGATCTTGAAAAGTGTTACTTTTTGATTTTTTGCAGTAAGGAAAAAAAATGACATTTCTCGGTTTACTATTCATTATGATAATTTGAATACAATATCGTGCATGTAAACATTTCCTTAAGGACTGCGTTGGCAAGCGTAAAACGAGCATATTAAATATAGTTATTCATTTCGCTTTAAAACAAATGAAATATTACATGTACGATAGCGCATACGTTTGTACAATTGTAGAATCCCTTCCATCGTAATAATTAAAAAATTCTTTTTTTGTACTATTAGTAATTTATCAGATAAATTCAAATTTACGAACAAAATTATTTTAAACAAAAATATTCATTTTATTTAAATTAAAAAATATCAATACAGTTCAATTACAAGATTTTACAGAATTTTATAATTATGACTTTCCGTTTTTGATTAATTTTCGAATTTAAAATTAACGATAGAAACAGAAATAAAACGATAATTTAAATCAGCGGTAGGATTGAAACAATTTCACTAAAACACTGTGTACATCGTTTGTAAAATTTAAAGTTCTACCATAATAGTCGACGGGGTGTACATTTAGAATTTACCACCTCGAGGGAAAAGCCAAAAGAACAAAATTATTCGACAACCGAAGCGGTCTAATCAGATTGTTCGATAAAACACTACACATCTGGAATTCGTAGGAATCAAATTTATATCCGAAATTAATTACGAATTGTCCCAAACGGACCGTTTTAAAAGAGAAGTACGTCATCGTTTATTATGTATTGGTCGGCGTCTCATGTTGACATAATTTTTTTGTTGGTTTATAAATGTATTCGTAACGATTCGTTTTCATTCTCTGCCAGAACTCATCGGTGATCTGAATTTATCAAAAAAACGGAAACTTCGCGAGATTTCGAAAATGCGTGCTGCAGTCTTCAGATGCCATTATCGTGTAAAAGCGATTTTCATACCTTTTTTTTTTTACTTTCTGGTTCGTCTTCGTTTTCATTGAAAATCGCATGTGGCTGCGTTTTCAGATAGGCCGGAGTCACCCAGTACGGATTCTCGGCAGCTTCCTTCGCGTACTTCAATATGGCATCTCGAGGATTTTGATCGTCTTCGATTTTTTTGCTAAGCCCCAAATTACGGATAACGTACGAACTTAGAGTACTACCGGTGGCAGCTACTCGACCACCCTGGCCCGATTTTATCGGCAGATCCGGACGATGCGACTTGATCGGGTCCATACGATCTTTTTCTATCTGTTTATGGATAGGTTTAGGCCTGTCGTTACGGAATAACGGTAAAGCATGCGGAACAATAATTTGTTCGGCCGATACGGCTTGCACATCTTTCACTTTCTTATGTGTACGGTTTATGCACAGCGCGGCGCCTTTAACACTGCTATCGTTAAAGTAGATCTTCGCGCTACCATTTCCGCAACTAACGAATATCTGCTGAATTCTCGCATGCCACAGCGTTTTTATTACGTGCGAATCGGTAACCGTTAGACTTTTGATCAGTTCGAGCGACGACGACGACGTACGAACATCGTAAAAAAGTAATCTTCCTTCTTGCTCCCCCTTTTGTAACGAATGACCGGCGATTAAAGTAGAATTGTCCGGACTGAATTCGCAACTGGTGCTGTTGTAACGATTGAATAAGTTATCAACTTCGCACAGAGATTTTTTAAAATTCCGCACGTCCCACAATTTTAAAGTATCGTCTCCGCCACGCGTAGCGACCAAACTGCCGGAATAGGCGAATGTAACGCACGAGGTTTCCGTTCCGTTTTGATGGGCGTCTCTGATGCACATGGTCGGATTTATGAACATTCTTCGCGTGTCCCATAGCTGAAGAGAACCGTCCATGCAGGCACAAGCGATCATACTGCCGTCCCGATTGTATTGGCACGTAGTCGGCGTTGTTTTAAGACCGTTACGCGCTTTACACTTGATAACGCTTTTATGACTTGTCGGATCTGTAACCTTCCACAATCGGCAAGTGCTATCTTCCGAACTGGTCAAAAATTCGTCGCGCTGCCGGGGGTGCCAACAGCCACTCGTTAACGGCGACGTATGCCCTTTCGTACGAGACATATCTACAATATACTGGTCACCTTTGACGCATTCCATGACATCGTGACCGTCACGATCGACCACTTTCGCCTGCGACATGCCCGAAATTATCAACACGTTATCGCCGGTAGCCGAATAATCCAAAGCTTTAATCGGATAGTTGCCGCAAGGGTATAACGATCGAAAACTTTTCAGCGTCCTATCCATTCCGACAAAATCCCAGAATTTTACTTCGTAATCGAGTCCGCCGGTGGCAAATCGTGTTCCCAGAGGATCGACGGCCATAGCGGTGACGGCTTTATTTCCGTGCTTTATATTTACATTGCGAGATACTGGAAATTTCGAACTATCTTCGACTTTCTCCGATTCGTTCGCATCAGATTCGCTGCTTTCATCTTCACTTGTATCGTGATTATCTGGAATAAAATATGGCGCGCATCATTTTCAATTTACTTGAGCTCTCCAAAATACTAGTATACATTTTAGCACGATTATTATTGTTCAATTTTATTTATGCCTATTTAAGGTAACGCTACACTTGTTAAGCGTTATTTTTACTTGAACTTAGAAAAGGGCAGACTAGTGTTGACTGAAACATCAATATCTAAAATTAACAGAGGCTCGTCGCGTGAATGAAATTTCTGTTTTTTGATGAAAAATTTATTAAAAAATAATCTTCGTCAGAATCGCACCAATTCGATTTGATTTCTCTTTTCGGTTAGTGGCCTTCATTTTCAACGCAACCAAAACATGCACGTAAGCCTTTTTTTTTTTTCGATATCGTTAAGTGTATTTTTTCTTTCGCATGACATTGTGGTCTATTAAAAAACTCTAACATAACTATTGTATCTCAGTGAATTTTTAAAATACACGTTCGACAGGTGTATTGTGAAAAGTTAATGAAATTTTCGCATATTCGTTATTATCTGGAACTGTTGGATAATGTTATATACTGACAATAGTTTCGAGACATACTACGTAATTTGGAATGCAAGGTAATAAACACAGGAAATTTTGAATTTCATAGATAGGGGAAGATCGGGGCCCCTCGTACGCGGGGCACATTCGTACGGTAGTTATAAAACACAAACGAAAAGTGGTGTGAACGTGCCTTTACATGTGCGCGTAAGTTAAATGTAGTTTCGCGCCATTCGTACCAGCGAGAGTGAAGTGACAGGCGACATCGCATTTTCGCGCTTGCTAAGTAATTTTTTCATCAGTGGTTTTGGTTATATTTACACTAGTTGTGTTAAGTTTTTCTACCCGGTATTTTTTCAGTAACTAGTAAATATCCTTAAGAAATGTTTTTAATAATCAATTTTATTAGGTTAGGGGGGGGGGGGGTATGGGATAACCACTTTGAAAAATCCGTTTTTCTGAAAAATTTTCATATAAAAGTACAAATTCTTAGAAATATTTTCCCAAAACCCCAGGTCATTTGGAGTAAAACTCATTAAGATAGTAAGTTGTGCGCTGCACCCCTCTTGAGCCGACCGAAAGCGGCAGGCAGTTAACCGGAGCAGCTGCTTCCTTCTCTTTCAAAGGGCCTAGCCGGTGATGGTACCTGGAAAAAACGAGGTTTCTTTTCGTTAGGTGTTTCTTCATTAATAGGATATTACACTGGAAAAGTTATATAGATATTTGCTTTAAAGGTGGGCACTGTTAATGGTATAAAACTTGGGAGAAAAAATTAAATATAATGGAATTTGAAGAATGGCATACCAAGCACGTGGAACATGGTGAATGTGAAGTAAATCACATTCGACCTGCAGGAAACATGGAAGTATCAGTAATAAAAGAAATGTTTCAACGATCAGAGGAAAAGTACGACGTCAAGTATAAGAATTACATCGACGACGGTGATAGTTAAAGAGGTTTACTGATGTAATTCAATGCCATCCATACGGCGAAGACTTTGTAAAAAATAAATAAAAATGCGTCGGCCACGTTCAAAAAAGGATCGGCAAACGGCTACGTGATCTTGTAAAAAACACAACAGGAGAGACAGAAACAGAAACCGGAAAAAAAGGCTGGACAAACTATGTTAGAAGAAGCAGAAGTCTCTCTGGAAAAGGAAAACTCACTGGTAAAATAATTGATAAATTAACGGTATATTATGGATTAGCAATCAGAAGAAATTTTGATTCAGTGCAAAAAATGAAAGATGCGATTTCAGCGACCTTTTTCCATTATAAATCAACGAACAAAAATCCACAGCATCATAAGTGTCCGGCCGGCGCTGACTTGTGGTGCATTTATCAAAAATCTTTGGCCGCCACCGGAATAGAAAATTTCCAGCACGATTATGAACCTTTTCTGGATGATGTAACAAAAGCAATCGAGCTAATTTATGAAGATTTAGGTAAGGACGAGCTTTTAGAGCGATGTGTTGGTGGATTTACTCAAGACAATAACGAAAGCCTAAATCAACTTATTTGGAAGATCACTCCAAAAATTTTATCCAGTAGCCCTATTTTAGTAGAAATTGCAACAAATGTTTTCCAATGAAGGCAATTTTGCATTACTAACATTCCTACAAGAGATGAAAATCAGCGTCGGCCCAAGTGCTCATCAGTACGTTCAAACAACCGATGAAACGCGAATTCAAAGAGCCCAACAAAAAGCTGCGCTTCAGACAAAAGAGGCTAGAATAATGGAAAGAATGGAGCAAAAGGAAGCCTTGGACATTGCAAGTGCAACAGGTACCTTGTTTTACGGTGCTGGCATCGATGATTCAGTTTAAGTGAGAAAAAAAAATTTTTCTTCCAATTTTTATAGTTTAAAATTATAAACGCGTTTTTCTCGAAATGACTTTTTTGAAGTCGGTGGACACGATATCTCAAAAACTTCTGTACCGATCCGGTTTATGTTCAACACAGTTTTATAATACATATTTTACTAGGTCGCAACGTTCTTCTTTTTTTTTTTTTTTCGCTTGAGACCGATTTTACAGCTACAATTTTTAGGGTAAATATCGCGGTTTTGACTTCATCCGACCGCCAAAAATTGAAAAAAAATTGAAAAATGCGACCTAGATTTACTTTTAAATTAACCATTTTTTCCAACTATTCGAGTTTCGGATGATTTTGTAACGAGTTATCGTGGACACCGCAAAACGTATTTTTTTGAAATGCGCTCCGTCAATTCGCTCTCACTAGCTTGTTTATGAATATTTTTTGATGAAAAAATTGCTGAATGTTCTTGAAATGTCATATAACTATGTGCAAAAAACTTTAATGAAATAACTTTAATAGTCTCTTTAAAAATTACTCTCAAAAAAGTGTTTTTTTTAGACCGGTTATCCCATTACCCCCCCCCCCCCTAATGGGATACTTTCGGACAAAACGGGAGGGGAGGGGGGTTATTCGTACGCGTATGAAGGTGCTCCAACAGGCACAATAGATGAGCGATGTGTTTGTATTCTTTATAATATTTAACATTGGTTTAATCGTCGATAATCTCTGCCAGCTCTCATCATCCGCAATATAGGATTTCTTGCAGGTTCCACAAGAATCTATATTCCAAACATGTAACTCACCGACGGCGACTGATATCTGTGAACTGCAAAAGTCTAACACAAATAAATGTGATCTAGTAGTCTTAGATAACCTACCAATCCACCAAACCGTACCACCTAAAACTCTTTTAATACCAGAAGCAATTTGTCCCTATCCAACTGTGTAAAAAATGAAACAAAAACAACAAAGGAAGGTAGCCACGAAAATCATGTATTTATACCGATACGCCGGAAAAAGAAAAAATTCAAGAAAAATACAAAGAAAAGCAGTTGAAAAAGTTAGAATAAGAAAGAAGAGCTAAAGCTAAACAAATTAAACGTACTTTAAAGGAGTTAAATTCAAAGATAGAGAATAAAAAAAGCTAAATATACAGAAAGTGACGACTTAGAATACAAATAATCGGATATACGCTTTCAAGAGAGTTCAACTTTTATCCTAGATTAAGATGAAACTAATTGTGACAATTTTGAAATGGACTCAAGTATTGATGTGATACCAGACAACATAAAAGACAGTTCTTTTATTTTGGTTAAGTTTCCGAAGAAAAAATCTGTAATTTATTACGTAGGAAAAGTAATAAGTCACTGTTCTCGTACTAAATTCAAAGTTTCTTATCTCAAAAAGAAGCCAGGATCGTTATGGACATTCGTTTTTCCAAATATTGAAGATGAATACTGTATATATTACTGACATTGAAATAATTCTATTTGACCCTAAACGATCATCATTTTGTACTTCTAGGACTTCTAAACTGTTCACTTTCTCCATCGACTTATCTAATTTTAATGTTCAATAATGTCTATATTACATTGTTGTTAAACGGCAATCTATTTCTAGTGCTAATCTGCGGCAAAGATTGCAAAAAATATGACTGATCTCTTAATTTTAGGTACTTTCTTATTAAGTGGAATTAATAGTTTATGAAGAAGCACAAATCGTTTAATTTTTCTCAAAGAAGTTTTAATTTTTGTTGACTAAAAAAGAAGCCTTTTAATTTTTGTTAATTTTGTGCGCTTATTTTTTTGCTAAATAAAAGATTTTTGATTCTATTTGCAGTGTTAACTGCTTTTGTGAAACTACTCCACTGTGTCTGAAGGTGCCCTTTATGCTGTGTGAAAGTGCCCCACATGTGGGAAAGATTCGTACGAATTCCAAATTGAACTTAAGTTACTATTATGCAATAAATAGAAGATATAATCATCTGACAATTTTTCATATTGATCTCAGATAAATATACTGTTGCTAGATGTAATCAGTTAAATTTTCAATGAATTAGTCGAAACAAAAAAAAATAACACGTGAAAAGCGTACGAAGGGTCCCGATCTTCCCCTATGTGTTCATTAGTTTTATCACATTTTCAAATTTATAAGAAACCGGGGTTTTTAATTCGTTCTTCATTCCCTTAAGTTTTGGATTTTCGAATAATTATTTTTTTACCAATACCAAAAGCTTTTAAACTAACAATAGATTATTTTACGTTAAATTACAGAATGCCATTATCAAAATCGCATTTACATATAATCTTTCGAGTACGATTTTGTTAAATTAAAATGTGTTCTTATCCACAAATTGCGGAGTATGCTTAAGCGTACGTTTGAAATTCTGCTTTCTGACAATATCGAATTTGTTAGTAGATTGCAATTTTTCACTGAATATTTATAGAATTCAGATTTTGATTAATTTTTATAATCAAACAATTAATAAAAATAATTTAATTAATCACCTTTGTGTATAACCATATGCTGAAATAAACCTTAATTTTTTCCGTATGTCAAGTAAATAATATAAAAAAACTATCATATATATTTATGTGTGCGTTTGTGTGACATATATATATATATATATATATACATATATATATTTCATAATTAAATGTTTTTACTGAAGAATTCAACGTTGCACTAAAATATTTGAACTTTACCATCAATTTTTATGCTTTCTGGCATTTCAAAACTGCCTTCTCATTAAAGGAAAATATTTCCAATTTGCAAAAGCATTTTGTACTCCATAAATGGATAACAAGAACATTTCTAATTATACATAAAATGTATACATTTAGTATAACCGCAGTTTACAATTTAAAAAATAATGCTTACCTTCACGCGAACTCATGACAGAAATATATACTTTATATTTTCAAATAACTAAATTACTAAAATCAAAATTAAAACAAACAAAAATTACAATGTTTATCTATTTTAATAAATATTAGTTGGTATTGAGCTATAACATAATAAGCAACATTTACATCGTATCAGTATCGAAGATTTATTTAAAATATTTGTATGTAAAATCAAAAAATTAAAAAACAAAAAAGTAAATTATGTAAATTTTAAACTGCCGAAAAAATAACACGTAACCAAAATTATTTTTAAAAATGTAAATATGCAAATAATTTAAGTCTTGCAGGGTTAGCAGGGTATGTAACTAACTACTAACCGACGTTTATGTTTATGGTACAGTGCATAATGCTTGCAATGTCTGAACTTTAATAACGCGTGAAAAACTTCTCAGATTTTTATTTAATACGGTTATATTGATACTTATTATAAAGATTATTTTGAAATTTATTATTCATCAAGTTCCATTAGCGCTTTTTAGTATTTAGTATGAAAACAATTTTTGAGTTACGAGGGGTTTAAAGAAGTTGTTCGATTTTATATTATTTTTAAATGAATAAGTCGTAAGTGGTCTAATGTGTACATTTCGTCCTTAGTTTTTTTATCATAATTTTAAATGATATAATATTGCTTTTAGTACTGTATTCGTTGTATTAGTTGTGTAGAAGTATTTTTGAGAAAATATGTTTTCGCGTCGTTTTTGCAGCGATGGTATTTTAAATTTGTTTATATAATCAGTATTAAAATTTATTCATACAGGGAAATAAACAATCAATTATTCCGGTTACACACAAAATATGTAAAGAATATTTTGAACATACACGATATGTGGTACACTTTTTCATGTTTTTAAACTTTTGTTATATTTATTCAAAGAACAAATTAAGTTACGACAATATATGCTCGTGAAGAAACATTCGCCTGAAATATACTTTAACAATTCTAGGATTATGTGAAATAAGCGAATATAAGTTGTGTATTCATTAAATACAAGTTCGTTAGTTGAAGTATTACTATTTTGCATATAAAAGTTTTCGGAGCTACTGAGAATAAATTATTTTCAACAGTTTTTAGATGCTTCTAAAAGTAAATTATTGTTATATGTTGTTCGATTATTAATTTATTTACATGGTAATTTTTAGACCCATTTAGAATAGTTTGCAATGTATTCATAAGCATAAAAATTGTTTTAAAAAATTACGAAAAGTTAGTAATGCGTGGAGTTAGTTGAAAAAGTAACGGTTTCAAATTTTTGAATTTATAAGCTCTATTTAATTTCATATATAACTTAAGTGAAGGTTATTAATTCGATAGTAATTTTAATTGTTTATTGATGTTTTTGCGAATTCGTAATTACTGTTAATTTTGTGATGGTATACTTCAACAACAGGGATAAATGCAATGGTTGGGGGGGGGGGCAATGCCCCCCTCAGAACTTAATACAAGATGTTTATGAATGCAGCAATTTAATAGAAAATAAAATTCTTTTTCATTTGGTTCAAAGTTGCTGCCAAAACATTTTAAAATGGTTCGATTAGTCCTACATTTTTAAATTTCGAAATTACAAGATTTATTTTTGACGGAAAAATGAAACTTCATAAAATAATAAAAAAAAATGATCTTTTAAAATTTGACTTAACGTTTGCTTGTTATTCTATGAAAAAACTGGTATGCTTTTATTGCAAATATGCGAAAGATGTAAAATACTGACAAGCTGAAAAAAATATTAGCTGCAGTTAGTATTTTTTGTCAGCGTAAATGGGAACTATCACGGTTCACGTCGATTCATTTATTAATAATAAATTGTTTTTAAAGGTTTCTTTTCGGTTTTCATTTCTTTTCTTTTTTTTAAAGCAACATGATTTGTAAACAACTTCATTTCGGTCTCTGTTGCTTTTTTCTTGTTTTTTATTTTCAAGAAAAGACCATTTAAAAAAGGGTGAAACCTAGTTTGAATTCTACTATTGCACACTGAAAATACAGGAAAATAATTCTTCTGTTGAGTTAATGTCTATAGTTAGCGTCCCGTACCCAAAATAGCAGTTTTAATATTCTGCACTTTGACAGGACCAAAATCTCTTTTTTTTATTTTGTACATTATAAAATACTAAACAATTTAATTGTGGGAGAACAGTATTTAAAGTCAAATTACCGGTTAGTTTAAGAGATAGTTTGTTAAATTGTAAGCTCATTTATTTTCAAAAAATATTGATCATAGCGTTAATTCAATAGTTCCTGGAAACAACTAATGTGGAATTTTTCATTTTCTGTTTTAGAGTTATCGGTAGAATTTAAAATTTCATTTATTTATTTTTTTTTTTTAAATTCAAACAATGATTGAAAAATCGTCATATTTTATATTTGTCGCATGTTATTTATAACAGTGCGTAGTACAAAAAAATTAACAAGAATTACATCAAAATGGGAATCGTTATTGGAACAAGAAGTATAAAATGCGGATTGCTTTTGATCAGCATTGAATAATATGTGAGTGAACCTTGATTATTTACTAAAGAGATTTTATTTGGTGAAAAACTTGACTTGTTATAGTCACGGACTTCGTTTTGGTCATTTCTGAAATAAATTAATAACGGCGGACTGATTTATAACGGAGTAATTTTAATAGAAATATCTAAAGAAATATGTATTTGATACACTTAATACAAAATGCTACTAAAGAGCGAAAACTACTCTTGGTAAGAAATTTGAATTGGGAAGTTGTTGATTTCATTTAGTTCTTTCGATTGATTCAATGATAACTTTTTACTCAATGATTTTCGCATTTTATATTTCACGCTTTACCAACCAATGAATATTAGGTATTTTTTTTTAGTGATAATTGAAATTTTTTCGCACGCAGGCCCTGACTGAGAAGGGTAGCCGCCACGTCTCAATGATCATGCTGTTCGCACTGATATGCTCTGGGTCCCCGGTCATATGAGGATAGAGGGTAACTAAATGGCAGATTCCTTGGGTCAGATTGCTGTATCCTCCCGCTTTTATTTCACTAAAATTTCCGTTTCTAATTTACTTCCATTGTGTAAAAAGTTTCATGTTAGATTTTGGTCAGATTTTTACGTTTCTTTTCTAATCAACCTTCCTTTTATTTTTCCATCCAACCTAATCTTCCCACGCGGCCTTGGCTTTACGATTTTCCTTCGCTTTGCCGCTCCGTTACTGTCTCTGTTATCCATTTACGTCTCAATCATACTATTCTTCCTTCCTCACTTTTTTGTTTTCGTCTCGCTCTATCCCCTAGTTGCCTTCTTTATCCTGATACGAAGCCGTTTGTGATCCTGACCACATCTTCTTTGAATGTCCATCCCTCGTGAACGAATGCACTTCTTTGTACTCCGATCTATTATCACTCAAACTCCCTAATCCTTATTGCGCTTTGTGTATCTTATCGTTTCTGTCGATCTCCGTCCTATATTCAGTTCTTTTATCTTCTCAATAGTTGACTGAATCTACGTCTAACTGATCCTTTTCCTTCGTGTCGTTTCTGAGTGAAAACCCGTTACTAACATGTCCAATGGGGGGGGGGGGGCAAAAAAACAAAAAAAATATCCAGTGACACGTTTTCTCAGCTTTCCTGTTTTTTAAATTGGATGCAAACGTCTGCTGTAATTTTTCCTTCACTTACACAAAAATATTGGAATTAGTTTTAATTTGCCTAATTGCTTTTAAGTCTTTTACATTCTTTTACAAACATTACTGACTGTTGGAATTTTGTTCTTGTATTAACAATAAGGTAATACTATTGACAACAAATTATAGCCGAAACTGTATCTTGATTGTTAAAACGAAAAATAATAGTCCAAATCAGTTAAAATAATTATTTAAAGTAGATCGAAAGGAAACCAATGTTTGCTGAATAAATATTGGGACATACTGTTCGAAACATTAAAATTATAATATTTTAACATTAAAATAAATAAATTTGCCGAAATTATAAACTGCTAAAATGTAGTTACAAATACAGTAAACAATAAGAAAATAGATATAACAATATTCGTACCTGTACTAACGTTTTCGAATCCATTTCATCATCAGCTAAGAGCAAAATTTTGTTTAGTATGTTTTACTCTTAGTTGACGATGTACGGGACTTAAAAGACGTTATTCCAGATAAGTATATTGTTATATACATTTTCTTGTTTGCTGTGTTCGTAATTTGTTTTAAAGGTTAACAAAAAAAAAAAAAAAAAAAAATAAAAAAAAAGCTCATCATATAAGCAGTAATAATAATAATAATAATAAAAAAAATGACGCTAATAAAAATTAATAAAATTTAATGATATTTTCTTTTTTTATTTGGATGATCGTCATTTTTTTCTTCTGATATTTTTTGTGTTTTAAGTAGATTTTGTTGGTATTTTTTCAAATAAAATTGACAGTTACACCGAGTTTAATTATTTAATAAATTACGTTTGTAATTAATAACTTTTTTTGCGAATAATTTTCTTTTCGTTTTTGTTGTGCAACAAAATAGTTTCGATACCTGAACCTATAAATTATCGAATGAAAGCCCATAACCAGTTGTGGTCACGAATTAATCCTATTACAGGGAGACTCAAATTAGTTGATTTAAGTAGAATTATTAAGAAAATTGACATCCTTTAAAAGACTATTCATTTGTTGAATATTAAACCTATAGATTTATATAATTTTTCAGCAGCTTTAGATAGTTGTTACTTATGCGGAAGAAGAATGTTCGCACTGTCACTGGCAATATTTGTAAGTATTCTGTGAATATGCTGCTTTGAAATATTGGTTTTTTTAACGCATCACGCTGGAAATATTAATAATTCAACTCACATAAAAAAATGTATTATATAGCATATGCTATAATCAGAATTTTGTTTGACAATCTAGAAACATTTCATGAATTATTAAAACTGTTGAAAACTATAGATTCAAAAATCAAGAAAAATTAAATTTTTTCAGAAAGCAATATACGCGATTTATTTTATTTTCTAAGGTATAACTTTATATTGTCATTTATCCGTTTATATTTAATGTGAAATATTTTTAAAAATGAGAACTAACTAAAGTACGATACTCGTCCTTTTTCTATTCGCAATATTTTCGGTAGACTATAATAAGAGCAGTTCCGATTTACTGTAATTATACAAAATAAGTTTAATTTTATCCAAATACGAGTTTTCAGTTTGATTTTTATATTTCTGATATTTTAAAAGGAACCTGTGATGACTGATAATCTAATGACCCTAGGGACATGTCTATATTTGTGTGTATTTATCTGATTTTAGTGGACAACAGATCTGGGAGTTGTAAAATGATCTTTAAAAATTGATAGATATTTTGTTTGAATACAAAATAATGAACATATTTGCGGTATTATTACAAAATAGCATTTCGTGAGTTGTCACTAATGGAAAAAGAAAACTACGTTTAAAAATAGATTACAAAAAATGTGATGATACATTAATATCACGCGAATGATCCAAATAGCGCTTAGGTTCCGAGCCTGGGGGTAAAATAGCTATTCTGTGAGGGTAATAAAGCTTGTAATAGATAACAAATTTTATAATCATTAATGTAGACGTTTACACAACTACTTGAAAAAGATGATAAAATTACGTTTGAAAATTCCGTGGTGCATATTTATTTGCAATAAACAACTCATTGCAGTAATATTTCCCAGACATGGATAATCGTCAGTACAACTTTTGGATATTAAGACCATTTTCTACAGATGATAAAATTTTTAAAGACGAAGATGTGTGTCAGCTAAAGAACAATTTCTCGAACTATGCAAGGATAGCACTTTAAAAGCGGAATTTCAAAATTATGACCTCTGTAGATTTTGGAAAAAAGTAGGGTGCTGAATGTTCTATTATAGCGGATAAAGCTCTAAGAATCTCAATACCGTTTGCTGCGACTTACAGATGTGCGAGTGATTTCTCAATTTTAGTGGCGATAAAAACAAGGTGCCAGAACTCGTCTCAATGTGGAATATAACTCGAGATGCGCTTTAAGTGAAACTAAACCTACCATTAAAAAACTTGCGAATACAAATCTAACCTTCACACTGAAAATCATTAATGTGCTTGTAAAAACGTTTATTTTTGTGCAGTTTACTATGATTAATAAAGTATATTTGTATTTACATGTACGGTATTTATTAATAACATTGTAATGGTGGAGGGGTGGGAAATCAGTTTCCCTGATAGGTCATAGAGGGGTAACAAGATGAAAAAGGTTAGGAACCGATGAAATAGCGTATCTATTCGATTTTTATTGAGTTCATTTTCAATTACAAACTAACTAAATATTGGTGCGTGCGTCTAATAAACGGTTCACTACAAGACGACAAGGTCTGCTCCTTGAATGATACACTCTGAAGTGTTCGGAATATATTTCGTTTCGTTGTTTTTCTATCTAAAACCTTTTAACATGGTTTACTATAAAGGGGCCCCACTCCATCATACTAACTAGGTAATCTTCCGTGTATTCTTTTTTTATAACGCCTGTTCGAGAAATTTTAAATTGGAGTGTAAGCGTTATAGCCGAAAGAGGAAAGAGAAGAGTTTTCGACAAGTTCATTGGCAAAAAACGGAGAGAAATATTGAATGATAACTCGATTATGACCAACTTTTTTTATTTCTACTACATGTTTTGGTAAATTATTTTTTCTCAATATTCCTACGATCTTAAGTGCAGTTACTGATGTTCGATCTATAATTGATTAGAGGTAATTCGCTTGATAAAATCTATAATCACCCGTGTCAATTGAAAGCGATAAATATCTATTTATGTTAGTATAGTAAGATTTATTTGTGCACAATACAATCAGTGGTTGACTGAAACTGACCATTCCCTTACACCAACCGGCAAAATTAAACGAGCTTCAGCAGCTACCATCGGAGAATGGATTTCGAAAGCTTGGAAAGATTTGCCAGCGGATATCATAGTTAAATCCTTTTTGAAGTGCTGCTTGTCGAATGCTTTGGATGACTCGGAAGATGATGTCCTTTGGAATCACAGTGACGTCGGCAACGAATCTGATTTAACGTCCGACGATGATTCAACAATGTAATTAGAAAGTTACCGAAACAGACTACTTTATTTAGAAAAAAAAATACTGTTTACCGTGTCAGGTATTTAATGTTAAGTAAATTACGTTTATGTTATTTCTATCTTGGGTATTTTTATTTCTTCCAAATATCCTTTTCCTAAATAGCTAGTAATTACAATGCGTTTTAAATTCGATGTTTTTATTTTTTTTCAAAAATCGTTTCTTAAAACATCGGTGCTACGTCTTAAATTCAAAGTAATACGATGTTTATGATAGTATTCTTATTGCTCTTGTTAAGATTCAACGAATTACTTCTAATACTATTTTTATTATTATTATTTTGGTCTGTGATAAGGCTAATACCACTTAAAATCACGTTATTATTATTGTAATCGGTTGGATCTTTTGTTAACCCATTCGGCGTATTTAAGCTAACAACCAACATGATTGTATTATCAACACTAACATTTAAGTTTATAGTTATATGTGAATGGTTGGGAGGAGCTTCCTCCCGATTCTCATTTAACATTATGCATACCTGTGTACACTAACGGACTGGCTTTTAAGGGCGCAGTGGGAAAATTCAGAGATAAAAGGACGCTTTACAGCAAAGGGGCGGGGGCGGTGATAACATTTTGAGAAAATTAGGGCGAAAAAGATAAATTAAATGCTTGGGCGCAACGGGAAATTGCCAGTCCGTCAGTGCCTGTGTACTATGCATAGAGTAGGCTGTGTAAACCAAGCGCCGCAAAAGTGTATTACATGTTTATTTGGCATACTTGTAGATAAAGTATTGTGTAAAGTGAAGGAAGAAAAGAACTTGGTTGACATTAGGTAACGTATTATCAGTTGTGCTTTTATGCTTGACATATAATCAATAAGGGACCAAGGAGCCGTCATTATATTGAATAGATAAGTAAATAAATAATATAAAAAAAAAATAAATAAAATATCCTTGTTGGAGATACGATTTTTTGGAGTTCTTACAGAATCAAAATAAGAATTTCATTGAAATGTTTCATTGATATCATTTATGGAGGTCACTAACAATATACTAGTAATTATAGAAATTAATTTTCTAATCTTGAATACTTTTGTAATTATTTAGTTTGTTTTTTTTTCCAGATTTTATTAACGATTTTCTATTGATTTTGTAAATTATAATGTTAGTGTACCGTTTTACTTGTTATCTTTCTTTGTTGAGCAAAAATTATATATATGTTTATTGCGTGTAAAATGTTTTGTGAAGTTATGTATACATATTTTTAATATCGTAATGTAAAAAAATTAAAACATTTTCTGCGTACGTCTCGAATCGTTCTATCTGAAATTTGAATTAGTTTTATATTTGGCCCGGGTTTTGAAACTTTGTTCACAACACCACGTAAAATATATTTGAGGCAGAGTGGCCACCCAACCGGGAATAAGCCGAGAATTTTGTCGTAAAACCGGGAGAAGAAGTAACAGTAGCCAAAAACGATATTTTTATTAAGAAAAAATTATCTGAAACGAAAAATGAATGCATTTTTTACTGTACTTTACTTTAAATAAATTACAAACTTCTGTTTTATTCATGTAAAATATGTTGCGGCGGCAAATATTATACCAATAGTAACAAAATCTACAATTCTAGTAATCAGGAAATCGGCAGGATTTGGACCTGGAAAACTCGGAATAAACCGGAAATTTAATAATTATATTCGGGTGGCCATCATGTAAGGTACATATGTACTCCTTTGTGAGTATTTATCAGTTTTGTCTGTTTATTCGAAAAGCTTGTTGTAATCAATTTTGATATTTTATGTAACGACATTTTTACTTATAATTCGAAGTTTGATTTACAGTAATGCCTCCATTTCGTGGTTATCACGTACAAATCGAACTCATTTTATGCGAAAATCACGGTGAATTTCAGATTTTCATTTATTAGCTTATTATGTAACATGAAGTTTTTTTTAAAAAAAAAAACGTGTTTCTTTCAAAAATAACCGAAAAAATTTTAATTTTGGTTTTGTTATGAAAATTAGTCTAACCGGGGCCAATTATGTTCGTCATACAACTGTCAACATGTACTGATTTTAAAATATAAAAAGTTACGGAGTGAAATTTCATTAGCTGCTCCGACCATTCTATATCTCTCTGTTTTTGAGAAAACATTTTATCCTTTTAAACGTCATGTATTGAAAAACAGTTGCGAGACTAGTCATTGCATTGTTGAAAAAGTTATTTTCACTTATTTAAATAAATGTTTTTAATCTTACGCTTCATCATTAATACTATGTTAATGGGACAATGTATTTTTTATCAAGACTTTTTTTTTATTATTTGTGCCGGAAATTGCGATTCTTTGCTCCATTTTTGTAGACATTTTTACGAATTTTTAAATTCTGCATCTTAGAATAATAATAATAATAATAATTTCGAAATTGTTTAATAATAAGTTTATATATTAGACAACATACCAGTAAGAGTTTCACGATCTTATACTCATTACATATATGTGATTAGTGATAATTTAATAAATAATGGAGAAAAGTTACGCATAAAGTTTGCATACTATTCACCAAAAGGTTAAATCTATTATTCTACACTTCATCGCGTATTTGGAGCAGAACAAAAAATTAAAAAAGAACATAGTGTATCAATTTTTAAAAACGTACCTTTTTTATTATTTCATTTTTGAATAAGTACTTTTGCTACTTGTAATAAATATATAAAATAGGAACATTCTGCGTTCCTTCCGAATGGATGTAACACAAAAAGTGCAGCATACAAAATTTCATTCTTATCACGTTCACAACATATTTTTAATTCAGAATCATTTTCGAAATCCAGTTAGTCATTATCAGCATATAAATGCAGGGGCGTAAGTTAAAATAATCTTTTTCAGAAATTTATTTATCGTATTTCGTGGGCAGCACCTTTTTTTTGTTCTGTATTGGTTTTTTAAGTTCTAGAGGAGCATGATTGTTTGCCTATTTCATTAATCTGAGAAGGGCATACGTTTTGTCTAGCAGAAACTGGGACTTTTTTTCTTCTTTTATTATATTTTACTCTATTTCAGTGTATTTATTGTACACACTTGGATACTTATACAATACATATGGAATCAGTATTTCTTTCAAAATGTTCAGTGAAATACTAGCTTTGAAAAAATGACGTACCTTTTCGGGATATTTAGTTCTTCTTTTAGGAAGATCGTTTTACTAAGGTTATTCATTAAATTAGTTTCATCAAAGTTCTGTATGTTGTGCTGTTGATGCTTTCTAATTCTTTTGATTAATAAGAAATATCGGTTCTTAATACGTTTGCATTCACTGCAACTCGATTTATCTTTAATGTTGCAAAATTTTTTGTGCGATTTATATTTTTCTCACAGAATAAAGTAACTCAGTCATGTTTTGGAGTATTGTCTTTGAATTATATTACACTGTTGGTTCAATGTGGGGAAAGAGATGTTATCATCTTCTAAGTTTGACTATTGTTCTTTTCTTTATGCCAGTGCTTCTGTTTCCCTTCTCGTTAAACTTAATCGCATCCAAAATTCTTGTCTGCGCCTTTGTGTTGGTGCCCTGAATTCTTCTCCAATTCCAGCTCTTCTGTCCGAAACTGGCTTTGTTCCTCTTTGTATTCGAAGACTTCAACTTGGTGAAAGGTTCATGATTAGACGTCTGCAGATCTCTCCTTCCAAACTCATGAATTCTTATCAATATATCGGGGTCAACTGACGTTTTTCTCCTCGTAAGATTCCAATTCTTTCTCTCATCTCTTCTCGACTCGTTCCACTTTCTCACTTTGTCCTCTCCCAGAACAAATTTCCATACTTTACCTTTAACTTCTCTGAACTGTCTCATCCGCCTAAGTTATTCTCTTTACCTTCTAACATTAGGTCTATTCCTTGTCCTGCCATTCACGAAGAATTTAATCACACTCTTTCCTCTCTATTTCCTGCTCACATCACAATTTTTACGGATGGCTCGAAATCTGCTTCGGGGGTCGGTGCCGCTTTTATTCTTCCTGCTCTCAACTATTCTGAATCATTTCAACTTCCCTCCTTCTCTTCTGTCTTTCTAGCCGAATTCACGGCTATTTTGCGTGCGGTCCTCTTTATATCTTCAACTTCTAATTTAGTGAATTTCCTTCTATGCTCCGACTCGAAGAGTGTTTTAGTAGCTATCGCGTCTCCCCTTCCTGAACCCTCTTCCTGTCCTATTATTCTTTATATTCGCTCCTTGATTTTCAATTTATTACCCTTCCGTTTTATCCATATTGACCTGCTTTGGATTCCTGGCCACTGTGGTATAGCTGTTAACGATCTTGCTGACTCGTTAGCTTGCTCGGCCGCAGTAAATGGTCGTTTCATGGGCAGATTTCCTTCCCAAAGTCTTTACTCTCTCTCTTTTCGTTCTCACCGTAACTTTTGGACTGATCTCTATCGTCCTGTTTCTCCAACCCTGACTCCTTTTACCTTGCTTTACAGCCTTCTCCATCTGTTTCTCCCTGGTTTAATAATTTTCCCAGTATCAGCCGTTCTGTCATTTCTTCCATAGTTCGCCTTCGTTTTAATCACAGTCTGCTCCCGGCTTCTCGTTTCCGCTTTGCTCTGGTTCAATCTCCTTTGTGTCCCTTTCATCCTCCTACCTTCAATGGCACGTACGTACTATTTGAATGTTCCTTTATTTCTACAGAACGCGCGATCCTTTATTCCAATTTGCTTAGCCTTGGCCTCCCTATACCTTACAGTGCCCTCTATATTCTCACTTTTCCATCTCCTTCTGTTGTTCCCTTGTTATCCACCTTCATTTCCTCTGTCTCTAATCGTTTTTTGATATAACTTGTTGCTCCATATGTCCATCTATTCTTTTAATCTTTTGTGCTGGGTAAATGTCCTGTGCTGGCGTGCCCATTTAAATATCTTAGAAATAAATTCTTCAATTACCTTATAAGTCGAAATATCTTATTGTTGAAGGACATTTAATTTAAAATATTGTAACTGCATTGTACTCTATGATGGTTTCCTTCTAGCAAAACTTTGTTAATGATAGTTTAGAAAAATTTTGGAGTTCGTGGATAATGATGTTTTCTTATATTTCCGCGTACAAATCATTAACTCGGAGAAAACCATTCTAATAATACTCGCATTTAGAAATAAACATTTACATCATGAATATCAATGGTAATTTCATGCGGATTTTCACACGCTCAGTAAACGGAGTGGTGCAGTTTTATTGGACCGTTGGATTTAAAAGTTATTTCATTTCTGTAGAATAGAAATTTAGGGTTAAAGTAAATTAGTTACAGTTAAGGAATAATTTGTGAAATATGTTAGCTTCGTAATTATTAAAATTTTTAACTCGGCAGTAGTTTTTCTAGACGATTTTATTATTTTCACATAGATGATTGGTTACTGAATTTTGTGCTTACGAGAGAATTGTTATCGTGCGCTGTCTATAATTTTAATTATTAAAGCGATGAAAAGTAGTGCAGGCTTAGATTACCAAGAGAAAAAAGTTATAACTATTCTTTTTACTGAATCTGCGCCTAGCTGAACAATATTTTCGAATTATTCAAAATAATAGCCATCCGTTGATTGAAAAATTGAAGATTAGAGCTTGTATAATTATGCAATAAATAAATATTAGATTAAAAAATAAATCAATTCGAAGCACAGTTGAAGAGTTAATTGTTAATGGAGCATAGTAACGTTTTTAGTTTTTGTAAGTTTGCTAGTAAAAAGTTTTTTTTTTTTTTTTTGCTATGATGTGTTATTAAAGATGAATGTGTATTACTACATTAAAAATATGGTTTTCAGTATGCTACCATTGTATTTTCTGCAGCAGCATATATATTTTTATTAATCTAAAGAGATCGCATAAGGTTTTCTTAACACTTGATTTTTCAATTTACATAAATGTGTATTGAAAAGGCTGCTAGCACTGTTTTTTTTTTATCTATCTTTATATTGATCTTTTGTAATCCACAAAATATAGGTTTAGTTATATTACATTCCTCACAGCTGCTGATACATAAAAAAAAATTAATGATCCTCAGGCATGAAATATGTAACATTACATTCGACGCTAGAAGTTGAATTATTTTAATATTTGTTTGTAATAATGTATTTTATAAACACAGGAATAGAAATAAGAAAATTAAGCATCTTCAGTTTCTAGCTAATATTAACAATATAATGGAATATATTCGGGAAATTATCAACGAAAGGGGAGTGGCGGAGATAGGTTAACCACTAATGGGTGGTCGTTAATGTATGTATTTTTTTTTAAGTCTGCAATTCTAACAGTTGTAAAAAAACGTCAACAATGCCGAAAGTAGTAATATGCGGATCTTAAAATAGAAACGATATTAAGATATTAATTGCGGTTTATTTGTTTTATTTGATGGTTTGGTTTTGTTGACGATTTTATATCTGGATATTAGGGGAAAATTTTATTTCATTTTCGATTTCCGTTTTGCATTTTGAAGGTGTTTAGTGAATTTATACATTTTTATGTATGATTTTTTTCTTAATTTTTCGTTTACAGTTTTTTTTAAAATTTATTTTCCGAATGAAATTAATTCTTCAATTGATTAATAGAAAGAATATAAATTGACGTCGGTGTAATTTTGAAGATTGAACCCTAAAAAACAAAAAATTCGAAAAAAATGTTGATAGCTTTCAAAAAAAAATTGAAAACGGTATTCTGACAATCATTTAGAAATCACAGCTGATTTTCGAAATTACACTGTCCTTCCATTAATTAATTGCAATTAGTTGATTTTCTATTTGAATACGTATGATTTCTTTATTTTTACATAGCAAAAATATGATATTTTTTTATCGATATTTTATTATTGAAATTATTTTAATGCTGTTACTGTTTTTACATGAATTATTTTTCCAGAATACGCAGACTTTTAATTGGAAATATTTTATTTAAACATACGTACTATAAGAAAACAAGTTCAGTCAAGCATGATGTCTCATGCGCCGAAGATTCCGCATGTTAAGTTAAAGATAGCTATAATTTACATTTACATAATACTAAATTCAAAACAAAGAAATCTGATTCTCTGCGCCGTAACGAGGTAGAGACGTCACTTTTCGCGCTTTTTTGAACTTTTCGTCATCTTCGAAAGTTTCTTTAAGAAAATGATATACGGTTTAGTTCCCGACAAACAGTGATCTTTCCATCGATAGATTACATGCCCGAAAAGAAATATATATTTTTTTTAACATTTCAAGCTTTCAACACCCCGAAGAAGGCCTTATTTTAAAGTTGGAAACCCGGATGCTCGAAACTAGAGGAATGTGCGGTCATGCGTATATTTTTAACCTTGTTCAAAATTTTTAGCTATAATACCCACATCGCAAGGGGGGGGGGGGGACGTCATTTTTCCCGCTTTTTTGATTTACATACTCGTAATACTGAATTCAAGACAAAGAAATTTAATTTTTCGCGCCGCAAAGAGGAAGAAACGTCACTTTTGGCGCTTTTCTGAACTTATCGTTATCTTCAAAAGTTTCATTAAAAAAACGAAATACGGGCTCGTTTTCAATGGGTTTTTTTTTTTTTTTGCTAATCTATACCTAGCCGGTTGGGCTATCACTAGATTCTGTTGTATACTTTAAACACTTGAACGATCCCCGCCTACTGACGTAGGACCCAACCTTATTTTAAGCACTTAAATCGAATGGTTTCTTTCTGCGCAGCCGACGTATCTCCGTCGGATTATTCAATAACGCTATAGGACGTTCGTATGAATTTGAAGTCTTCCGATGTGTCATGCGCGATCTTTCCATCGATATATCACATGCCCGTAAATAAAACTTTCGAGCTTTCGGCGCCCCGAGGGCCTAAATATAAAGTTGTGAGCTCGGCTATAGTTTTTCTACAAAGCGGCCATTTATTCATATATTTAAGATATGTTTTGGTTTCCTCAAGATTTTTACTCGGGCTATTGCTTACGTGAACATCTTTAGGTTTCCGTAAACATATAACGTACGGAATTCTAATAAGATGGTTCAGAAACGATAAAAATGTCAAATAAAAATCAATAATTCACGAACAGTGTTTGACTTATAAACTTAAAATTTGAATTAATGATAAATTAAAATTTTTTTTAAAACAATCTATAACTTCAAGTTAGTCGATTATCCCTGGTAGGAAAATGCCCCAAAACCCGTCAAGAATATATAGTATGGAATTTAAAAAGATCTCAAAAATTGCCCTTAAAAAGTTCATAATTTATCACTAAATTACCCTTTAAAAGTGAAATTCCAAATATAAGATAAAATTCAGAAGTCCTTTCATAAAATCAAAAAAGTTATTTAACCCAAAGGAATTTTACGTAAACAATAGCCCGAGTAAAAACACGGAGAAACCAAAACGTATCTTAAACATTGCATAAAGGGCCGTTTCATAGGAAAAATATAACCAAGCTTACAACTTTATGTTCAGCCCCTTGGGGCGCTTAAAGCTTGAAAGTTGAAAAAAAATATTTTATTTTCCCGGCATGTGATATAAATTTTTGGAAAAATCGCTATTTGTCGGGAAAGAAATTTCCTTAACGAAACTTTCGAAGTAGGCGAAAAGTATAAAAAAGCGTGAAAAATGACGTGTCTCCTGTCCTTATCGCAGTGGGTATTAAGCTAAAAATTTTGAACGAGATTCAAAACATGCGCATCCCCGTATATTTCCCTAGTCTACAGCATCCGGGTTTTCAACTTTAAAATAACTCTTTGGATTTCGAAAGCTTGAAATTTTTGGAAAAAATGTTTTTTTTCCCGGGCATGTAATATATCGTTGGAAAGATCGGTAATCCTTTCCTTAACGAAAGTTTCGAAGTTTGGCGGTAATTTTAAAAAATCGCAAAAAAGTACGTGCTTTTCCCTCTTTGCAGCGGGAAAATTCAGATTACTTTTTTTGAATTTAATATTATGTAAATAGGCAGCGCGGTAGCATAGTGGTTAAGGTACTTGGCTACGAAATCAGAGGTCACGGGTTCGAGACTTGTCTTGTTCCGGATCCAAGTCGCTCCCAGGTTTACCAAGCCTGAATCAATTGGGTATCAGAGAAATCTGGGAAAGTAAAGGCAGCCGAGAAAAAGGAACTGCCCCCTCTCCACTCTCATTAGTTCCGTTGGACTTACTACACTGTGAACCTTAACTTCCACAATTTCTGACTCCCTGTCAAGGGTATGGGACTTGCCTTACTTTTGCTTAAATGTAAATTATGTCTTTCTTTAACTTAACATACGGCATCCTCCAGCGTATAAAATGTCATGCTTGACTGAACTTATTTTTTGTTGTTTTTGGCCCGAAAGCGGGGCTCATGTAATTTTTTAATCGTAATTTTTCGGTTTTATGAAGGAGATTCTGCGTTTCGTTTAACATGTTGAATTTGACTATTAAAGGGTTATCTGGTGATGAATTACGAATTTTTTAAGGGTGATTTTTGTAGTTTTAAATTTCATATTATATATTCTTAACGGTTTTTAGGTAATTTTTGCCGCACAGGGTAATCAGTTAGCTTAAAGTTATAGATTATCTTAAGAAGGATATTAATTATAATTTATGATGCAATTTTGTGTTTTATAAGTGGAGCTGTTCGTGAGTTATTGATTTTTATTTGATATTTTTGTCGTTTCTTTACCACCTTATTAGGATTCCGTACATTACATTCTAACGTAAGCTGTATACTAATTTATATAAAAACGATCGAGAGTACCACGTGTGATATTTCGCTTTACATTTTTCATGCTCTCTCTCTGCAAGGTTAATGTTTCTTTTCACTAATTAACGCATTATCCTCTTCTACTGGTTTCTATGTAATTTAAAGTAGTCGAAGTAAAAAATTTTAATATGAGATGGTTTTATTTTCATCTGGCCACGTGATGTCATCTGGAATTTAATTAACTCTATTTAAATAAAATGTGTATACCTTTTTTTAAACTACTGTAGCCTAAATTGTTGGGTCGATCTTTTTTTTTAAAAAAGTATTTCGAAGCCTAAGGTATAAAAAATTCCAAAATTAGCCTAAGTAGAGATGTTTAAAGATTTCCTTAGTGTACAGGGTAGGTCTGTGAATGTGTTGGGAAAACGTTAAGGGATTCTCTTATTAAATGACTGTATGATAGTCTGTTGAAGATATTAGGTGGAACCTTCAGCAGCGGGTGGGCGAATACAAAGATCATGTTGATGCATTAGATCAAGCGTTCAAAGATGTGACTTTTAAATCCCAATAATCAAATGGAGATCACGATTGCAGTCCTACAACGTTCAACGGCTGCGGTGATTGCTAAGCTGTATGTGTGCATTGATGAAGTGGAAGGATTGAAAGCATAAATAATGATGGATATCACTAACGACGATCGAAATGGTAAAGAGTTGTAAGAAAAAACCTAACAAAGATGATGAAAGAATGATGAAAATTGTGAGAAAGGTGGTAAAAACACTGGAAAAATGGCATTAAATAGCAAAAATTGACTAAAACGGTGTAAAAGTATTAAAATGTAGGAAAACGAAGAGAAATGTTGGAAAATTTGTTATAATTAGTCAAAAGTGATGAAAACATTTACTACATGTCAATGTCACTGCTTTTACATCTAAAATATTGCAAAGGTATAACTCAATGTCTAAGTTGTGAGGGTAATGTGATTATTCTTTGTTAACCTCTTTATCATCCACATATCAAACATAACAAAATATATATATTTATCTCTCTCATTCTATAACTGTATCTGTACCTGTGTTCACACTTGAACGGATGTTTTCTACTAACACACTCATATATTTTACATGCATGCGTACTCACCCACAATCACTTATCATCTCGCATATAATGACAATACAATTTCAGCATGCGTCTCTCTCTTCATAATCATGAATTTTAATCATAGTCATCATCCTACATTTCAAAAATAATAGTATGAGTAAAATTTAAAGAAAAAATGTAAAATAAATCATCTTGGAACAATGCAAAGGGTGAGATAATAACTTTGCTAGCATGAATGTATATTTAGACTAATTTCATAACATTGAATTGAATGATAATGGTATGTAGCATGAACGGAATGGAATGAAGGATTCATTATGATTAAAAATATGTTGTTGTTTTGTATGACTTTGTAATAATGACAATACGGAAAAAAAAATTATGTATGATTGGAAAAAACTGTATGAGAGAATAATTGATTTTAGGTAATAAAATAGTATACTTCGATTAATTTTAAAACATGTTGTAGGATTTTTTTCAGAAATGTACAAAAGGAATATAAAGATTGATATATTAATTTTAATAGCATGAACATATATTTAGAATAATTTCGTGTTATATTATTAAATTTTGAAGTTTGTTAGCATGAGGGAAAAGGAGTGATTGCTACAGTACGAGTAAAACGAACGAAGTGTTTTCATAGATTAGTGATTATATAGAAGAAAAAATTATGTATGATCGGCTTTGTTATTGAAAAAATAGTATGCTTGGACTAATTTAAAAAAATGCATGATAGGTTATTGGAAGCGTATGGTGTACACATTCATAGATGCCGTGATTCTATTGCTTTTGTCATGTATGGAAAATAAAAAAAATTAAAAACACTACTACAATTTCATGATGGTAAAAAAAAAATGAAGAAAAAATTAATTCATGATGTAATTATGAGGAGTGAGTTCGTCATGTATGTTTACAACAATATGTTTTCTATAGGTTAGCTATTTGTGAATTGAGAAAAAAATTTAAATGATAAAAAATAATATGTACGATAGATTAAAAAAAAAATATGTTTGATGTGAAAATGAGTTAATGCCTTGTACAGAGATGATTGATTTTTTGGAAATGATAAAATATACTTAATTTGATTCTAAAATAATTATGCGTGATTTGAAATTTGGAAATAAATCACCTTGGAAGAATGGAGCGAAGAGAATTTTTCTACAATTTCAGGAAAAACTATGTTATGATAAGTAAGAATGAAAGAGATGTATTCGTGGTAATGAAGCGAGTAGTGTCTGCAGGCTATAAATGTGTGCACGACATATTACGAAAGATTTGAACAAATGTTTGCGTAACAAATGAATAAAAATATACTTGGGTTAATTTAATAACACAGAGAAAAAATATTATAGTGTCGGTGAGGTTAGTAATATATGTTCAGAGGTCTTGACAGTGGGGCGCAAGTGGTAATAGTGGCGAGAATGAATGAAAAAAGAAAATAATAATCTTTTAGTCAGCCTTTTTATGTTTGATGTGATTATTGTTCACAGATTTTTTTTTTTTTTTTTTTTTTAATTGGGCTCGTCAACCGAGGACCTTTACCCAGAAACAATTAAGGGAAAACGAAAGTTATACAGTGAGGCGATCAGCTATCGCTAATAAGAAGGAAACAATGGAGGGGATAATAAGTGTAGAAGGAAAAGACAGGATATAACGAGCACAAAAAGGAGCAGGAAGCCCCAGCCCAAGCAAGTGGGAATATAGAGCCGAGCGCTCCACCGAAAGAGCAGAGCACTCAAAGAACACGTGATCGGTGTCACAAACAACCGCATCGTTTGAATGGAGAGGACAACATGGGGAAGAGGTCAACGAGAGGCGAAAGCGTGAGGAAGGTAGCAAGGAATGGTTTAAGCGCAAACGCACAATGGAGACAACAACAGAGCGAGGAAGTGAAGGAAACAGAAGGAACCAAGGATTTGAAGGAAGATTAGGCTGAACTGACAGATAAAAGGAGCGACAATTAGAAAAGGAGGAAGGGTACATATTCGACCAAAATCTGAGATGGAAATGTTTACACAAAGGCAAGAGATTAGAGGATGAGATTTTTTTGAAGAAGAATGTAGAAGAAGAAGCAGCAACCCGAGCCAAAGAATCAGCCTTCTCATTACCTGAGATGCCAGAATGACCAGGAACCCACAGCAAGTCAACATGGATTCCATGGAGAGAAGAGAGAGTCCAAATGAGAGAACGTATGCGGAGAATAGAAAAATCACAGGAATGATTAGGAAGAGGAGAAGAGATGGCTTGAAGAGCACTCATGGAGTCGGATATGATCAGAAACTGGGAAGAAAGGCGATTGGAGGAGATAAAAATAATGGAACGTAAAATAGCCATTAGCTCGGCTGTAAATATGGAACAGAAAGAAGGAAGACAGAAGGATTCAGAGAAGTTATAGTCTGGAAGAATAAAAGAAGCACCAACCCCATCAGGCCCCTTAGAACCATCAGTGAAAATGGTAACATGAGAAGGGAAGAGAGAATTGACAATACTGTGGAATTCCTGTTTAATTACAGCTGGAGGGAGAGATTTTGCAAGTGTAGGCGAAATAAATACTCTGGGAGGATGGCAGAGATCGCTGAAGTTAAAGGAAAAATAAGGCAGACTATTAAAGGAAATTGTATACGGCCAAAATGAACTAAGACGGAGAGAAATAAGGGACAGGATAGGAATTTTCCTAGGCACAAAGCGCCAATTCCGAGAAATTGAAAGGTAGGAAAAAATGAGAGAAGAAGATGAGAGAGAAAGACGTTTAGCAAGGAAGCGATAGCCCAAATAAGATCTGCGAATAGACAGGGGAGGAACATTCGATTCAGCAAGCAATGCTGGAATAGGAGAGGATTTAAGAGCACCGAGACAGAGTCTAAGACAAGAATTTTGGATCACATCAAGTTTAGAGAGACGGGATTTGGAAGCGCAGGCATAAATGAACGAACAGTAATCAAGCTTGGAGCGGACGATGGATTTATATAGAAGAATAAGAATGAAAGGGTCACCACCCCATTTAGTCGGAGACAGGGCCTTCAGCAGGTTCAACCGTTTAGTAGAGGAGGAGGAAAGATATTTAATATGTTCGGAAAAAGTCAAACGACTATCGAGAAAGATACCGAGATAACGAAAGCAATTAACACGAGCAATAGCTGTGCTATTTAAGGATAAATTAACAGAAGCAGGGTTATAAGGGCGAAGGGTAAATACAACGCAGGAGGACTTAGAAGGAGAAATCGAAAGGTTAATTGAGGCAAGAGCACTTTCAAGGAAATTGAGGGACGATTTGAGAGCATCATTAGCTGCGTCAATATCGTGGGAAGAGGAAAAAAGCAAAATATCATCGGCAAAGAATAAAGAGTGGGAATTTAAAGGAAGGGAAGCGATACTAGCAGTATAAATGTTAAAAAGAGTAGGACTGAGGGAGGAACCTTGAGGAAGACCGCAGAAAACCTTTCTAGAAGTGTCAAATAATGGAGGAGAGAGGTGGATAGAACGATTGGACATGAGCTTAATAACAAGGGAAGTGAAATTCACTGGAATGGTAATTGCTGTCATTTTATCTCTTAAAGTTGGGAGATGAACATTGTCGAAAGCACATGAAACATCTATGAAGGAAGCCAGAGTATAATGTTTTTGGATAAAGGACTTATATAAATGAGACACAAAAAGACTGATACAATCAGGAGGGCCGATACCAGGCCGAAAGCCGAACATATTGTTAGGAAGCACATTATGGTGTTCCAACCACCAGACAAGACGCTTGTTTAGCATACCCTCAAACAATTTTCTGATGCAGGATGCCAAGGAGATGGGGCGTAAGGAAGAACTTTTCTTAGGAATAGGGACAATAATGAAAGAATTCCAAGAGGGGGGGATTGAACCCCTGGAAAGGAAAGAATTGAAAAGACTGAGAAGAAAGTTAAGGGATAGTTCAGACAGATTTTTAAGAGCAAGATAAGGTATACCATCAAGGCCTGGAGTAGGGCTGGAAGATTTGGATAAAACATCCAATAATTCATTAAGATTGAAAGCCGAAGTGAGGAAGTGAGAAGGAGGGGACGAGATTTGCGGAGAGGTGTTGGAATACAGTTCGTCAAAGGAAGGAACGTAGGCAGGAGCGACAGAATCAATGAAGGATATTAGGCTATCCTCAGATACATTAGAAAGAGAAGGACGTTCAGAGGATGGAGATTTAAAAGCTCTAGCCAACCTCCAAATATGTGAGAGAGAGGTATTTCTAGAAAAGGAAGAACAGAATTTTTTCCAAGAGGCCTTTTTCACGGCTTTAAGAATAAACCTAGCCCTGGCGTTGACTTGTTTATGAGCCAGAAAGTTTTGGGTTGTAGGATTAGAGCGATAGGATCTGAAGGTCGAACGACAATGGTTAAATGCAGCGTTACACTCCTCATTCCACCAAAGAGATGAGGCCGCACAACGATGAGTGGTTGCAGGAGAACGACGAGGGGGAGAAGATAGAGAAAGAGCAGACCTGATAGAATGGGAAAAGAAATTATAGAGAGAAATGGGATCACAATTAATCTGTGGATCAGGAAGTGATGAATCAACAGAAGAGCGGAAAAGAGTCCAATTAGTTTTGCTGAGATTCCATCGAGGAGAATGGAGATGCCTGGGATAAGTTGGAGAAGGAAAAATATCAGTAGTAATTATTATGGGAACATGGTCACTGCCGAAAGAACCCGAAAGGGTTCTCCAGGTAAAGTTAAGACCAATTGAAGGGGAAGAAAGAGTTAGATCAAGAGAACTGGAGACAAAAGCATTCCTAAAATAGGTTGGGGAAAGATCATTAAGGAGCACCAAGTTATCAGAAAGGATAGTATTCTCAAGGATGGAACCATTGCTATTGTAGGATGTGCAGCCCCACATAGGGGAATGAGCATTCCAATCGCCGCCGATAATAAACGGTTGCGGGATAGATGAGAAAAATGTAGAAAGGGGGAAGTGACGAAGATCGTAAGTAGGAGGAACATAAATCGAAACAACGTTAATAGGACGCATAGAAGGAGGATTGATGGAGATATGAACGATATTAGGAATATTAGGAGTAGAAGGAAGGTTGAGAGAAATCTCGTGAGAACGGAATGGAATGTCATTTCTAACGAGGATCGCAGAACCAGCATAGCCATCATCGCAATCGCTTCTGATTACCTTGAAGCCTCTAATGTTAAAATCCACGCCTGACCGAAGCCACGTTTCCGAGATGAGAGCAACTTGGATATTATGAAGATCCAACAAACCCTCCAATGAATTTTTGTTGGCTCTGAGACTACGACAATTCCATTGTAGCAGATTAAACGCAGCCGGCATTATAGAGCTAAAGAGGGATTAGGAAAAAAAGAGGTAAGAGAATGGAGTAGGAAGCAATAGGAGAGCACAGAGGAGGGTATAAATGCAAAGCATTTATACTAAAATAGCAAGGATAGGTGGATAGAGAAGAAAGGAACAATCGACTATAATAATTAGAATACAGGAGGAAGTGAGTCAGGGCAGCTAGATTATAGAGGGAAACGGAGCGTAGTAGAAAGGGAGATGATAAAACACAATTGGGAGCAGAAATGAAGGAGATATATGACGATTTTAGAGAAACAGGAAATAGGTATGAAAACATCCAAATAAATAAAGTAAAGTCAGTTGTAGTTAGACCATTGCACTTAAAACTGGAGCTGGGTGTTACGAAGCCATAGCTATACACGCCAGCTAGTCTCACAACTGTATAAATGTAACAGTAAAAGTGAGAAAAAAAGCAACTTCGAATGGAACTCAGCCCAAAGATTGAGTACGTCAACTCGACATGAGCCCATTCGAGAAAATAGTAAGAAGATAAAAGGTACCAGTGCTCAATAGTGGGTATGGCCACTACAGCAACGGCCCTTTTAATAATAAAAGGAAATGTAAAACGGGAGAAAGCCGTGCTTAAACCTGAGTCAATGGCCAACTGACTTGGATGAATCATACTGCGTAATTGGAAAGAGATTAAGCAAGAGGATACGGGAAAGGAGAGGGGGAAGGGGGAAGGACAAAAGAAGAAAATAGAGAAAATTCTGCCCTGAATCTTATCACTTCTACTCCTTTTTAGTCCTATTTGATTTTTCCTTGTTATTAGGAGAATAATTATTAAGAACGTATATTATTAGAGAGGAAACGAGAAAGAGAATCAGCAAAGGATGAGGAGGAAGCAATGTTGTTTAAAGAAAGAAACTCTAGAACCGCTGTTGAAATATTATTAATTAAGGGAGAAAGATCCGAAGAGGAAGAGTTTAGAGGGGCTGAGGATACAGGATTGATATTAGTAAGATTTGCGGGAAGACAACTTTCTGAAGTAGAGTTAGGAAAAGAAGGAACGGATTTATTGAGAGCCCATCCATTGGAGGGAGAAGGAATACGATTAGATGGAAGAGGGGGGAATTGGGGAGAGGAATCGTAGATAGGTTTAGAGAACCGTTTTTTGTGGAATGTAGGTGATTTGGGACGAGGAATAGAGTTAGAAAGAAGAGAGGGGAGTGATGGTGGAGATTTAGTAATATTATTGTGGGAAGAGGAAGGCAAGGAGGCTCGGTCAGCAAACGAAAAGGCATGAGTAGCTAAGCTGTTCTTTTTGATAAGTGTGGCTTCTTGAAAAGAGATATTCTCGAAAGCCATAATACGTTTTATTTCTTTCTGCCTAATCCACTCAGGGCAAGACCGATCATAGGCACGGTGAGAGCCTTTGCAATTTTGGCAGGTGGGAGGAACTTGTAGGCAACTACATTCTGAGGCTGGGTGCTTGGAAGCACAGTGCGAACAGATGTACGAAGAACTACGGCAGTGTTTTGAAATGTGACCAAAAAGAAAACATTTTGAACACTGCGTAGGTGAACGGACACTGGGGGAAACGGGAAAACGTAATCTGTAAATTGAGACAAATTCGGGAAGGGTAGTTTTATGGAATTTGATCTCGACTGAGCGGGTAGGAATTTCAGAATCTTCGGAAGAACGGTAAATTCGGCGAATTGAGGCAATAGGGATTGAGGACTCAATTCCTTCAGCAATTTCTTCCTCGGAGAAGGACGGATGAACGCCTGAAATGATGCCCATTCTAAAAAGAACACCGTTGGGGATGTACGCTTTAATATTGTGCGATGCGAAGAAATTGGGCTGCGCCAGAAAAGAATTTGCGGAAGAGACCGAAGGAAATTTAACTGAGACACGGCCCCTACCTTGAGGGACAATGCTCGTAAGGGAGGAGGATACAGAGTAAATTAGCCTGGCAAGGGCCAAAGGATGAAGATTGCCGAGGTTCTCCTCTGAAGAACAACCTTCGACGTAAACGGTGTAAGGCCCTGGATGATCAGAGGCAAACAACAAATTTTCTTTAGTGATGCTATTATTATTATTATTGTTATTACTATTATTATTCGTATTATTGTTATTATTCGTATTATTGTTATTATTCGTATTATTCGTATTATTATTATTATTATTATTATTATTATTGTTGTTGTTGTTGCAATTATTATTGTTACTATTGTTAATATTATTATTGGTGGTAGTAATAGTAGAAGTATTAGTAGGAGAAGGAGTAACAGTAGAATCAGTGGAAGTAGTAACATTATTACTCCTCTCGCTGTAATTATCATTATTATTGCAAATATCATCATCATTATTATTATTATTATTATTATTATTATTATTATTATTACTATTGTTATTATAATTATTATTATTATTATTACTATTATTATTATTGTTTTCGGAAGCGCTTAAATCGGTATGCGAAAATCGAAATTCCTTAGGGGGCAAGGATGCTTTAGGCGAAGAAGGACTTGGAAGTTTCCGTTTGTTAGAGGAATCCACCTCCGTCAAACTGAGAGACAAACCATCACGAGACGGTTTGTTGGAAATGGAGGAGGCCGCCGAGCGGCCCCCCTTAGACGAGCTCATCTATCCCACTAAGCGACTTGAGTGAAGAAAACTACTAAAATAACGAAAAAAAAAAAAAAAAAAAAAGACAGAATAGAGAAAATTAAATAAATAAATAAAAGTAAGAGTTCTAACAGTAAACGAAAGTACAGCTGGTGGAAATTAACGAATAGTTAGTACGCTGCGAAATCGTAATCTTATAAATAGATAATAAAAGAACGGTCTCACCGGTTTATCGATTACAATGCGCTGATAAGGAAGACGCGAACGCGAACAAACAATAGATAGCACACTCGATTCGGATAATTCTCATTGTTCACAGATAGATGCATGTATCTTCGACGTTTTTTATGATCAAGCTGTTGCTCTCGCACACATACATGCATATAGTCTCTCACTCGCACGTTGCAACTCTGATCTGCTCATGCTAGCACGTTTTTTTATAAACATGCTGTGTCTCATAAGCTAGTAGGTTTTCTACCTGTTGCTCTATTGATCAACACACCTCATAAACGATCTCGTATATACCTCGAAAAATATATGTGAAATAAAAAAAAAATATTAAATAACATGTGAACTTAATACATATTTTTATAAAAATGTGATTATGAAAGATTTTAAACAATTAGAGAGAACTCTCCGGGTCTTAGGTTGTGTCTTACAAATTAATGAAAACTCACACAGCTGCGGAAAATACTTGATGTACGTGCTGTATATGAAAAAGTTGAACAGTTAGATTCGTTTGTTATGGAAAGAATCAAAAATATAATTTTTTAATCTAGAAAGAAAATGATCAAATTATGTGGGATTATATTCGAAAATTAGACAATAATTACACGTACACTTTACACAACTTGTTCAGATTTTTGTAATATTCATCATTACCAGTACTTTAAGTTAAGAGGGGGAAAAAGAGATAGAGAAATAATTATATAAACAGAATTGAAAAAGAGTGGAAAAAGATGGAAAATAATTAAGAAAAATATATATAATAGAACGAAACATATTGAGGGAAAAAATATACACAAATATATACAAATAAAATTTTCATATGTATAAAAATATATTTACAAAAATGATTAACAAAACATAAAAAAACGAACGGGCGTGAGGAAAAATATATACATTAATATACAAAATATATACAAATATACACAAAATTGTTAAACGATCGAAATAATGAATTTTTAATCCGTGCGAATTTTACATTGACAATCGATACAATCTTTTACTTTCATACAATTTCGAGTACTCCGTCGCAATGTATCATCATCGATATAATATTCTTCATCATGCTCATGCTCGTAACATGGTAGAAGTGATTTTATCGTATCATCCTGTTTTAATCTATCGGGTAGAAATGTATAAATGTCTCCAACACAACTTGGAAATAATGTAATTATCATTTCTTTGGTGGCTGTAATGAACAACTGACTTAAATCATTTATATTGAGATTATTCATAAGCTTCAGCGGATGGATAACATGATCGTACCAGGCCTTCATCACCATAACGTTTTTTGCTGCACAATGAAAACTATCATTCTCATTATGATGTTTACAGGTTATCAAATTGCTTATACCAAAATACTCTTCATGTAGATTCTCAATACTATGTAGTCGAAAGACTTGATCCATATTAACGATTTCATAGTCTAAATCACGCAACAATTCAGACTTTTCGTTAAGTTCCATTAGTGTAAGTTTAGCATATACCGTTAAAATATATATGCGAGCTCTCGGTTTTTGAGATAATATCGTGAATATATCGCGTGCCATAAATATTTCTTCCCGACAGGGAAATAATGACGGATTTTTCAAATAATGATTCACCGAATAACATTGTAAATGCGGCATTTTTGATGCATGCCATGCTCTGCTTGGCTTATACAGCGTATGCAAACACTTTTCGCCAGACATATCAATCATTGCTAGTTCAGTTACTCGAAAACCATAATCACAATCTATATGGATGCTGATATCTACAAAATATTCCGCTATATCTGCTTATTCTGATAATAATACAGGACCAATGATATTATGTACAGAAGATGTTGATCCTTCTGCTGTATAACCATCATCTGACTGCGGTGATGGAGGTGATGAAGTTGTATGCGGGACACTATCACTCGAAAATGAATTCTGAATAAATTCGTCGACTTTAATATCAATCGAATCGGTATTTGTTATTCATGTTTGAATAATATTTTTAACTTTTTACTAAAAAATATAGAAAATTATTACTTTTAACGTTAGAGCAAATTTTTATTAATGCGTGAAGAACACAGCTTCAACAAATTCTACACGTTCAACATAGCACTAATACTGACTGTCTGAACAGATCCTTTCGAGATTCTAGCTCGTTGCAAGTCTTTGAAGAGGGAGGGTTGTACCAGAAAAACCACATTCCTTTGGTGATAGTTGGTTACATACGCAGATGAACGAAGTTGAGAGGTGATCTTTGGGTTATGGGTGTTTGTGTGTAAGTGTGTACATATGAACCGGTTTTCTACAAAAGATATGACAGGGAAGATTCGGGCAGACTCGATGACCTTGACACATGATCGAATACAACGGCATGGCAACATGCATGCACGGATATAAGCAGAGTACCTTTGCACTATGAGTGTATGCGGACATATTGGGGAAAAAATATAATATAAAAGATATTGAAAAAAAATAAATATTTAGAGTTTGAAAAAAATAGATAAACTAATAGACTCGAAAAGAATTATTACGAATGATATTAAAATCTAGATGGTGCGTGGGAAATGGTTGGTGTGGTTTCACTATAGTTTCAGTGGGATGTGTACTCATGAAAAATAATAAGAAAGAATTGAAATTTGTATAGGGTGGATAGGGGAGAGGGAAATTATAAAACCGTGTTAAATAAAAATATACTCGAATTAATTTTTTTTTTTTTTTTGTGAAAGCATCATCCTGTACCGTTTTTAACTGCTGTGGCTATTACAGTACGAAGATGCGCAGTTTGTTTTTATAGATATCTGATTATTCCGCTAGTTCTGATAAATTGTGTTATGGATAAAATTGCAACATAAAGCAAATCATCCGGCTTAGAACAGGGCATACCAGAACAGCAGATCGTTTAAAAAAATTGAACATTATCGAATCGGATAAATGTCAGTACTGTAATAAAGACTATGAAGAAAATATTAACCATCTCCTATGGCAATGTGTTCAGTTCCAAAAACAACGAGAAGAACTTACAAATAGATTAACTCAAGTATATCACACGTTACCGATAAACACAGTAACCATACTCACAAATCCACTAGGTCAGGCATATAAACAACTTTATCAATACCTCAACAAATGCAATATTGAAATTTAAGACTTGAATATTATATTACATGTTTAACATATAAACTGGCTAAAAGGTTAAAAGATAAACCAAGCCAAAAAAAAAAAAAAAAAAAATTGCATCGGAGGAATTCTCAAGAATGTTGGTGACTGTTTTGTTATTAATTGAAGGGGGCCGGTGAGGTGATAATGCTGGACAGTCGCATAGTATATGAGGAGTTGAGGGAGCAACATCTTGGCCACAGAAAGGACAATTCATAGGAGAGGGGGTTCTTTGCAAAATAAAATTATGCGACATGGCCGTATGGCCTGTGCGCAAGCGGCTAAGTGCACAGAAATCTCTGCGGGAAATGCTTTTTTTCCGGCCACCATGGTTCGGTTGAGGGTTTAATTAACCTCGAGAAAGTCTGACACGAGGACCAATGGGTTTTCCATAAGGACGTGAGATTATTAAAGATTATGTTCGAGAGATAAGGTGGTGGTGGGCTGTTACTAGGCGAGGGGCAATATATTTCTGCTCGGGCGGATGTATCGACGCGTTCATTTCCAGGAATCCCTGCATGGCTGGGAGCCCACAGAAAGGATACGGAGCACTGTCTCTTAATAAGTTCGTATAATACCTGATGGGTTCGAATTGCTACAGGATGTTTGATGAGGGGATTAGAAATTGTCAATAAAGCTGCGGATGAATCAGATACCAGCAGGGCTTTCTGTGATGTAGGATCTGTAGAAAGAAAATATTCCAAACAGAAAAATACTGCGTATATTTCAGCATCCAGTACCGAGCAATTGTCATTCAGTCGAATGCTTCGAATCACGTCGCAGACTTCAAAGGAACAGGCGGTTGGGGATGAAGTAGCCTCTGGGATAGCCTTGGCAGCATCCGTGTAGAAAAAGAGGTGGTCGGGGTATTTTTGCATTGTTGCTCTTGTCAACTGAACGATATTCGGATGCAGGGGTTTATTATACTTCGTCAGGGAAAAGTTAACATCAATGTTTAAAGGGGCCCACGGCGGAATCATGATGTTAGGATCTATGTTAGGGAAAGGGATTACGCTCACGTTGTGTTGCGATCGGAGAGCCAGGATTTCTGGGAGAGGGTCATTAGGGAACTCTGGGGTGTTGGGGAGGTAATTTGTGTCGATAGGACAGGCACGTTTACTAGAGAAAAGAGCGAGGGTCTCACGGTGGTAATAATAGGTTCGGAAATACTTTAGTGGGGGAGTGCCTAACAAGGCACACAAACTTACAGACGGTGAAGTTCTATGTGCGCCAAGTATCGTGCGGAGCGCCGTGTGGTGTATTGAATCAAGGGATTTAAGTAAAGAGGGACTGGCTGACGCATACGCCTGGGACCCGTAGTTTATTCTGGAAATGATTAAGGATTTGTATATGGAGAGGAGAGTTTTCGGAGGTACATTATACTTTGTGTTTGATACATATTTAAGAATAGATAGGAATTTATGACATTTAACTTTAAGATTGGATATGTGGGATCGCCAAGTTAGCTTTTGATCGAACAGTAGTCCAAGGAAAGTAGCAGTAGGGTGGAAATGAAGTGAGGAATTTTCTAGATTGAGGCGAATGCTGGAAGAGTTTTGACGTCCCCTATAGAAATCAACACAGATAGACTTAGATGGAGAAAACACAAGACCATTATTGTTACACCAGGATTGTAGTTTTGAAATAGTTTTTTGTAGGATTTTTTGAGCATTTGCTGGAAAACTGGAAGACAGGGAAATGTTTAAGTCGTCAAAGTAGAGCCGGGCGTTTACAGGCGGAGCAATACAATCATTTATATCATTGAAATAGAAAATAAACAAGGTTGTACTAAGGGCAGATCCTTGTGGTAAGCCATTCTCAGTTTGAATGGTGCTCGATGTTGACGAACCAATCTTAACATGGAACGTTCTGTTTGTTAAAAAATTATTCAAATACTTGGCCATGTTTCCACTTATACCAGCTGTTGTTAGCTTGGATAAGAGGCCGTATCGCCATACTCTGTCGAACGCCTTTTCTATATCGAAAAAGACGGAGTATATATGTTGGCGTCTGTAAAATGCTGTTAATATTTGCCTTTGTAGGCTCAGCAGATGATTAACTGTAGTACGCTTCTTACGCCCTCCGGCTTGTGACGAGGATAGGAGATTATTCTATTCAAGGAAGAAAAGGAGACGCTGATTAACCATTTTTTTCAGCGATTTTGAGAGGACACTTATGAGGGATATAGGCCTGTAGTTTTGTGGAAAAAGAGGATCTTTATTTTGCTTCAGAATAGGAATAACAACTGCTAATTTCCATGGCTCAGGGATCGATCCGGAGAACCATATTTGGTTATAGATATGTAAGAGGAAGTTTTTCGCTGATGGAGGTAAGTGTTTTAACATATATGGATGGATGGAATCGGGCCCAGGCGCGCCGTTTGCAGTATGGTACTGGAGTTGATAGTCTAGTTCAGAAATAGTGAAATGGCAATTGTAGGAAAGTGAGGAGTCAGAGATGATAGTTATTGGTTGTTGTTCCGTGGAATATTTCTTTAAAGAGAAGGCAGACGAATATGACGATGAGGATGACACCATTGCAAAATGATTCGCAAAAGCATTTGCGACTTCCAACGGGTCAGATAACATGGAACCATTCTGATTTATCGAAAAGGAAGGGATCGCACGATTAATACCGTTCAGTGCCTTAATTTTGTGCCAAATATTGTGACTAGAAGTATTTATGGAGATTGAATGCATAAATTGCTGCCAAGATTCCTGTTTTTTGCGCCTAATAAGGCTCCTCGCAGCTGCACGGCGTTTTTAAATTCGATCAAATCAGGATATAAGCCTGTTGATTTAAACTTCCTAAGGGCATGTTTACGTTGGCGTATGGCTGTTCCTATTTCGGGGCACCACCATGGGACCCGTCGGGATCTGTTTGTTGGGACAGACCTAGGAATAGATGCTAGAGCAGCATTCGTAATAGCGTCGATAAAGGAGTTGATGTTCTCTGATAAAGATTCGGATGGCTCGCTGGGAACGTTTACTTTAACTGAAAACATATCCCAATCCGCCTTGTGGAATAGAAATTGAGGCTTAGGTGGGGGGGTTTGGGTAGGGAGGGCTTTGGACGGGCATATGAGTATAGGAAAATGGTCGCTAGAGCATAAGTCCTGTAGCACAAAAGTGCTCAGGTGAGGGAAGATGGAAGTGGAAACAAGTTGTAGGTCGATTGTTGAGAAAGTATTATGGGACAGATTGAAATGGGTGTAACCTGGGGAGGGAAGCAGTATCATATCGTTATCTAGGACCAGTTTATTGATGACAGAGCCATGTCTGTTTTCCAGTGTTGCTCCCCACAAAGGTGAGTGGGCATTAAAATCACCGAGTAATATTAGTGGCGGGCTGACCTGTGATAGTACTGACTGAAACATATCTGCAGTGATTATATAATTCGGAGGCACATAGCAGTTACATAGAGTTATCGGGGTGGCAGATATCTGAGGAAGATGGACGACCACTGCAATCATTTGTAAGGGGGTACTAAAATTCAACTGTGTTGCTGGGATAGAGGAGTGGACCATAATGGTAACCCGTCCGTTTGCTCTAAACCCTTGATCATTGCTAAAAGTGAAAAGGGAATAGTTTTGTAGGGCTGGGTTATCTGTGGGCTTCAAATGAGTTTCCTGTAGACATACCACAGCAGGAGAATGATTTGAAATAAGTAGCTTTAATTCAGCAAGTTGAGGGTAGAATCCTCGAAATATGAGGAATACCGTTAGAAGATGTTTACGCAATCATACTAGTGAAGATATCAATGGATTTATTTTTAGAACCTGAGAAAAAAATAAAATAAGAAAATTATCATCGGTCGGAGGAAATGATTGGAAGCGAAAAAAATATAATTAGGCTGATTCTATAATATTAGACTTGAAAAAAGTTATTATGAACGATAAGAGAACTACCGGTAGCAGATGAGTGCGAGGGAACATTCTGTGCTAGTGAGAGAGTGGCTAATACATTGACAGATTAATTTTTAGAATCGGAAAAACAAAAAAAAAAAAATATAAAAATTATGATCGGTCGGAAGAAATAAACAGAAGCGTAAAAGAAAAATATACTTAGGCTAATTCTATAATATTTTGACTCGTAAATAAAATATGTACGAAGTGGTGGTGTGTGTGTGTGTGTGTGTGAGTGATATCGCGGCGTTTATTTCGGTGGCGACCGGAGCGTGTATGGAATAATACAGTTGATATGTGTGCAGGAATGGACGGTGTGCTTTTGCAACGAACGAAGAATACGGAAAAAAAAAAAAAATCATCGGATTGAATATGAGGTCGGAAGCGGAAAAAGACGAAAAATATATATAAGGTGGCGGTGTGTATGTGTGCATGTGTGAACGTGTAGCGATCGTGAACAGGTTTCTATCGGTGGCGTGTGAGAGTGTGCATAGATGATCGGCTAGTTAATTTCAAAACGAACGACTGGAATTCACCTCACCTGGTGACAGTTTCAACTAGTTGCTGGAACATTTAAATATTTCAATTACAGCCGCGGTCGTGCTTACATAATACATCTCGTAGTAGCACACTCGCCCGCTCTCATTCGACTGATGGAATGTTCAAATATTTTCTTTAAAAATAAAATTAAAAAAAAAAAATGCAAGAACGGAGCGCGACTCGGAAAATTTTTTTAAAATTTGGGTTCAGACGTTTTTATCACTCCGGCAAAATTTTACCCCTCCCAACCGCGAAAAATTACAATTAAAAAGTATGCTACATATATTACACGCAAAGGCATGTATAATACATACACATGATAGTAGAAGGCGCGATGCGTGGGAATGGGAGTGCACTTTCACTGTGGTTAACGATGGATATATGCGCGGGAACGGCGTGTGTGTTTCCACATTTACCTGTACAAACGGGGAATCGCGAAAATTAAAAAATATACTTAGGCTAATTTTGGAATTTTTTATACCTTAGGCTTCGAAATATTTAAAAAAAAAAAAAGATTGCGGTATCGAGAACGGACCACGCGTGCACGGGAACGGTACATATGCTTTCGCGGCGGCTAAGGCTATGTTGGATATATGCGCGGGGTCGTGGGAAGGACGAGCGTAGACTAGTGTTATATTCGGGGCTTTAAATAGTATACTTGGGTTAAATTTGGAGTTTTCATACTTAGGCCTTGAATTTTAAAAGATCGCGGTAACATTGTGGGCAGGAGGGGTGGGCGGGGACTTAGGTTAGTTTCAGACGTTAAATATTATACTTGGGTTAATTTTTAATCGGATCAAACTATCAGAAATGCGCGGAACCTGTACGGAGGAATTTGGGGGAAATTTGTGGAAAATTTTGAGAATTTTGGGGAAATTTGGAGGAAATTGGGGGGACACCGGGGGTGATCGGGGGAAACTTGGGTGAATTTTTTCGCTCGTGCAAGAAATTGGGTTACTTTCTGCCCTCTGCACACGGTTTGAGGTTTGTGACGTTAGAAGTCCCAGCTGCCTGGTTTTTAGACTACTGACGCATGCAACACTAAAGATAGCAATCCAGTAGAAATAGCAACCGGCTACACTTCAGACATTGTCGGTTTTATTAATTTACTTAAGACCTGTTACCCTCTACTATAAAGGAGAAGTTCTAAAATAAGGTTTACTAAAATTATTAAAGCTTTTACAAATCATTTATAACTGGTAATGGATATATTAATCTTCAACTGGAACTGGAACGGTTTTTATACTCGTTTTGAGGAGCTAAAGCTCCTCATTGTCACTTATCAACCAGCGATAATCTCTCTTCAAGAGACCCGTCTAAGACTTGACCAAATGCCTCTCCTTCCGTCCTACAATTTTATTCATTCTACTCACACTACAGGTCATCATGCTCACGCCGGCGTTTTATTAGCAATTCGCAAAAATATTCCTTTTTAACAGATCACACTCAATTCAGATCTTCAACATATATATACTCGCCTTCAAATGGAACAACCTTTCACACTCTGTTCCCTCTATCTGTCTCTTGATGAAACCGTAGAAGAAACCCACTTCCTCACCACCATACATTCACTCAATTCACCTATAATTATAACCGATGACTTCAGCGCTCACTATCTAATCCTCGAAAGCAGCCCTACAAACCCTAAACATCGATTAATCAAAAAATTACCTGATAATCTCAATCTGTGCCTATTAAACTCAAGCGAACCTACTCACTTTAGCTTTGCTCATCGTAGTTGGTCAGCTCTGGATTTAATCATCTCTTCTCCACAATTATTCAGCAGTTTACGTGTATTTCTTCATAAAGACCTAATTGATAGCGTTCACGTCCCTATGTTAGTTAAATTGATTAATTCGCCATATCCTGTACATCCCACTGTGCCTCATTGGAACTATAAGAAAGCGAACTGGGATAGATACTTTTTTGACTGCTCTGATCTATCAGTTAACTTGGAAATGAATATAAACATCATCATTGATATTTTCACTTCTTCTTTAATCAAAAGAGCATAGTTATTTACTCCTTCTCCCAAAACAATAAACCATAAATTAGTTCCATGATGGACAAAGCAATGTACTGAAGCAATTAGGATAAGACGGAAGTTGTTACGCAACCTGAAAAACCACACCACATTAACTAATCTTATAGAATACAGAAGGGTTCGTGCCAAAGTCAGATGGACTATGAAGCAAGCTAAGCGGAATTCCTGGTTTGAATTCACCTCAACGATCACAGCATCAACGCCGTCCAGCACCCTGCGGTCTAAAATCCGGGTTATAGAACAGTCCCGTTCCTTCCTACTTCCAACTATGCTTACTGTAGGTCAGGCAGACGGAATTGTTGCCACTTTTGCAGACCACTACCAGCAAACTTCAAGTTGCCCTAACATCTCTACCGGCCTTCAATCGTTCAATTTTCCTACAAGAAACTTAGACTCAAAACCTTACAATAAAGAAATTACTTTAAGGGAATTATAGCATGCTATCAACTCCTCTAAAAAAGCAGCTCCTGGATGCGACGGCCTACATATTGCTATGTTAAAACATGCCCCTGTATCGACATTAGTTATCTTACTTCAGATCATTAACAGGATCTGGATGAGGGACGAATTTTCACAATTTAGGAAAACAGCTGTTATAATTCCAATTCTAAAATCTGCAAAAGGTCTTTTAGCTGCTGAGAACTAGCGCCCCATTTTGCTTGCGTCATTTCTAAGTAAGGTATTTGAACAAATTTTTTATTATCATCTAAACTGGTTGCTTGAAACAAAAAATCTGCTTCATCCTTCCCAATGTTGCTTTCATCGTAATCGATCGACATTACACCAATTACATGCTATTTAAAACGTTGTTTCAGGGACTTTGGCAAAAAAACTTCATTTATTATCTATCTTCTTTGATCTATCCAAGGCATTTGACAAGATATCAAGGCACAAAATCATGAGTCAACTTTTTCGTTGGAATTTCTCTGGAAACTTAACAACATTTATTTATAATTTTTTTACTAACCGGGGGAAAAAATTATCTTCTTTACGCGCTTTGATAACTGGTGTTCCACAAGTTTGATACTTTTCAATATTGTGATTAACGACATGGCAGATGTTATTCATTCTTCAGTCAGAAGCTTACAATTCACTGATGACCTGAAAATCTTCGTGCACTGTCCAACTGTATCCACTGGCGAACGTGTACTTCAAGAATGCATGGACCGTTTGGTTACTTGGTGCTCTAGAAATGGATTAAGGTTCTCAAGTAACAAAACTTCCACAATGCACTTCTGCTGTATTCGCAACAGTGTACATGAAATACGTGTCAATCGTCAGGGCGTGTTTCTTGCAAATGAATCATCAGTCCGATACCTTGGCTTGCTTTTAGATAAAAAGTTGTTTTGAAAGGCTCACCGGAACCGCATTAAAAAAAATCTGTACCCAGAGAATAAACATTATAAATAAATTGGCCCACACCTCTTATGGTGCTGACCGAAATTCTTTATTACAAATCTATCGTTGTTTGATCCGGTCTAAAAGCGAGTACGGAGCTGCGTTATATTCCACTGCGTGCTCCTCTGCTCTCAACTCTCTAAACGTTGTTCAGAATTCAGCTATCCGCTTGGCTACTGGATCATTTTACACTACGTCGATTGACCGTTTGCATTTTGAATCATCAGAATGGCCTTTAGATATTCGCCGCTAGTATCTCTTGACTAACTTTGCAGTACAATTTAATACTTCCGGGTTTTCATCACCACGATTGTCTCATTATCGCCCCCCTCCCCCTATCGCCAAGGCAGTCGCAGTCAGTTTCGGGCATTTTTAATACCATCTTGTCAAAGGCAAACGTTCGAGATATATCGGTACTTAGGTTCTCAAATGCATTAATTCCATCGTGGGATGACAATCCAATCAAGGTAGATCTCTCAATGCTCACTTTGAGAAGAGATTGCGTAAGTAGTCTAAAAAAGTCGGACCTGGACGGTGTGACGTCACAACCCCAGAACTGTGTGCAGAGTGCAAAAAGTAACCCAATTTCCCTAGTTTCCCCCCAAATTTCCCCCAATTTTCTGCAAATTTCCCCAAATTTTCCCCAATTTTCTGAAAATTTCCTCCAAATTGCACTGTACAGGTTCCACCCATTTCTGATAGTTCGATCCGATTAAAAATTAACTACAATATATTATTTAAAGCCCGAAACTAACCCAAGTCCCCATTCGTCCCTCCCGCCCACTGCGTTACTACGATCTTTTAAATATTTCAAGGTCTAAGTATATGTAATATAAAATTAACTTAACCATTTTTAATGTGCAGAGAGCAGAAAGTAACCGATTATAAATCAACACAAGTATATTATTTAAAGCCCGAAACTAACCCAAGTCCCCATTCGTCCCTTCCGCCCACTGCGTTACTGCGATCTTTTAAAATTCCAAGTCTAAGAATATGTAATATAAAATTAATCTAAGTATATATTTTTTTTATTATTTATAACCATACATATATGCTTGTATTCGTTCGTGCGTCAAGGTCATCGACTCTGTCCAGATCTTCCATGGCCAAAATTATACTTAAGCCAATGGCCACAGGTCAACTTCGTTCATCTGCGTATATAACCAGCTTTCACCAAAGGAATGTGGTTTTTCTAGTGCACCCCTCCCTTTTTCAAAGACTTGCAACGAGGTAGATTCTCGAACGGATCTGATTGCTCTGTCAGTATTAGTGCTATGTTGAACGTGTGGAATTTGTTGAAGCTGTGTTCTTCACGCGTTATAGAAAAAGTCTCAAGAACGTTAAAGTCAATAATTTCCCACGTTTTTTCTTTTTTTCTGTCTCTCTTTATTTTGTGTCTTTTTTCTCTCTTATTGCTCGTTATTTTTTTCGTTCTTATTTTCTCTCTTTTTTTTAGTAAAAATATTACAATAATAATCAAACATGAATAACAATTCCGAATCGAATGAGATTAATGTCGCTGATTTTATTCGAAATTTTTTCGTAAACGATAACGATAATGCAATGTTTCCGGACGATTTTCCAAATATACATATGCCACCACAACAATCACCAGCAGAAACAACACAAGATTTGCAGACTCCACCGTTAACGCAAGTACCGATTCTACAGGACCAAATAGAGTATAGTCCAACAACGATGGAATTACCGAAAGAAATATTTAACTGAAAAGCCGTCGTCTACGTTAAAGATCCTTACGATCCAGAAAATAAAAATAGTTTCATGTATGCGGTTTTAGCGAAATTTACGACGAAACCGTCATCGATGTGGCAGTACAACATCCTGCAGAAAGTATACGATTTTAACTTTACTCACTTACCGATCCGTTCGCTAGCAGATATTGAAACGTTCGAAAGAATAAACGCTGTATCAATCAACCTGTACAAGCTGTTAGAAACTGACTATACAGATCTAAGTTCGTGCAAGTATAAAATAAAAGCTGTGTATGCCTTCCGAAAAAATCACAGTTTGTTAAATCATAAACATCACACGAACATATTATATTGGGGATCTAATGGAAATTATCAATTCGCGTGGATAAAAAACTTTAGTCGATTGTTGCGGATCCAGTCGCCGAAAGCGAAATTTGTTTGCTGGTCATGTCTCGATCCTATGAATACAGATTATGATCATAATAATACTCACAGATGTGACGCAGTCAGTTGGCGTAATATGCATTGTATGTAAAGAAACGCGTATTTTTCTTATTTATACATATATTTATTTTCTAAATCTTTTTTACATTATTTCATATAAAATGTATGTAATCTTTATTACAATATAATAAATATTATTCATATATTTATATTTATTATTTCATAAACTTAAAATTTCGATTGTACTATCGTTGATAAAATATTCCCAACTTCCTTTTGTACTGCTTCCTCTCGATCCTTACGCTGAATAGACGAATCGATATTATGTAAATGTTCATCTAAATTAGCAGTTTTACCAACTAGTTTGTCGTATCTACAGCACGATGTACTTTTTCCTTTTTAATTTCTTTACGAAGATTATCTAGCATCCTATTATATCGTTTTTCTATTTCTTCACGCTGCTTAGAAATTAATTCCATAATATGTTTTTCTATTTCTTCGCGCTGTTTATCCATTATTTCCTTAGTAATATATTTATCCATCAATACGGTCACTTTTCCACTTAATTCGTTTATTAAACCTCCAAGTATACCAATCGTGCCTTTCACGTCATTTTCATGCTTTGAAAGTTCATTCGAAACCGTAATTAATTTATCCGATAATTTTTGTATCTTCTCGCTACTTTCTAATGTTGCAAGAATAGATTTTAATCGCTTATAGGACAACACTTCCGTTTCAATAATCTCATTACCCACTGTGCTCACATTTACCAATCGTTTTCCTTTAAAATTATAATTTCCGCTCGAATCCAATTCAATATTAGCAGGCTCAGCATTTCCTCCTTCAAGTAAATATTTTCCACTTTTATGCAACGGCATTATCATATAATTATACTATTTCAACACTTTAAATTAAATAAATTATAAAAACAAAAGAAAAAATCTCGAGAATTCTATATTTATAACAAAATCACAGTTTTTTCTCAGATTCTGAGGCAATATGCTGCTGCATTTGTGTTTCTAGAGTAATTAATCTATTGTAAAGGTTATCTACAACCCAATCATGTTCTCTAGTAAAACTTTTCTGTAATCTATCGAGTTCTCCGCTATTATTTACACATTAGTGTTCGATTCAATCGGTCATTTTCGTGCGTTTCGGTTTTATCTAGTATAACAGTTAATTGATTTTAATTTACCTCTACCGTTATCGGTTTTCGTATTATCATAAACTCCGCGCATCGCTATCAAGCCGTTATTACCGTAAATAATAATACAATCACCGGTCAAAGGTTAAAAAACCCTACTCAAAAAATTATATTATCAAACGTATCTCCAACCATCCCAAACTCTGTTGTAAGCCTATCTTGAGGGAATATTAAACTTAAAATTAGTCTCGGCAATTTCTCTGCTCCGTGTTAAACCCAATGATCCAGAGTTTGACCATATAATCAGCTGGAGGAGGCAGCTGTATGTTGATAGCGCCAATCTCCCACCCTTACCCGACTCTTTCATAATAGTTCATAATGAACGTGAACATCGAATATTTATCCAAACGGGTGTGCAGAACATGCCGTTCATTGCCCCATCTGTAGAAGATAGTGTTCCCCCCGCTACAGACACTAAAGCCGCTCCAGCCCCGCAAAACATAACCGCCATCGCTGAGGAAAACACTCAAGCCTCTATCTTTGAAAATAACACAACAGTCAGCACCGAGGAAACCCCAGCAGCAACTAAGCGACCCCACCCACAAACCCCTGATGCTTCTCAGAAGACTACGGAGCCCGACTTTACAAATAGCACAAGAGCTATTCTTTTCCCTCTACAAATGCAGACAAACGAACCAGAAAACAGAGAGCATCCAAATGCGGTAGAAACCAGAGACAATGGAGCAAACGTGGACTTCAAACCTCCACCATCAAAACTGAAAAAACAAAAATTGCCTACTGTTCAGCTCCTAAAGCCCGCAGAAAGCAACATCAACAATAAAGACTATCCATTGTCTTTTAATGACTTCGTAGCCTTAATGGAAACGATTCAAGGACAACACGACCCGGCGAGTATAGTAGCCAACTTCACTGAAGACATAGATGGATTTATTCACATGATCTCAGATAATTACTCCTTACTTCAAAACCGATCAAAGAAGACACGTTTCACTAAGCTAATCAACAAACTTGCTAGACAGTCGGATTCAGATCAAACAGCAGACTAAACATATTTGAAAGCTAATAGTGGTCATGGTTCGTAACATTATCCTGCAGTGGAACTGTCGAAGATTCTACCCTCAACTTGCTGAATTAAAGCTACTTATTTCAAATCATTCTCCTGCTGTGGTATGTCTACAGGAAACTCATTTGAAGCCCACAGATAACCCAGCCCTACAAAACTATTCCCTTTTCACTTTTAGCAATGATCAAGGGTTTAGAGCAAACGGACGGGTTACCATTATGGTCCACTCCTCTATCCCAGCAACACAGTTGAATTTTAGTACCCCCTTACAAATGATTGCAGTGGTCGTCCATCTTCCTCAGATATCTGCCACCCCGATAACTCTATGTAACTGCTATGTGCCTCCGAATTATATAATCACTGCAGATATGTTTCAGTCAGTACTATCACAGGTCAGCCCGCCACTAATATTACTCGGTGATTTTAATGCCCACTCACCTTTGTGGGGAGCAACACTGGAAAACAGACATGGCTCTGTCATCAATAAACTGGTCCTAGATAACGATATGATACTGCTTCCCTCCCCAGGTTACACCCATTTCAATCTGTCCCATAATACTTTCTCAACAATCGACCTACAACTTGTTTCCACTTCCATCTTCCCTCACCTGAGCACTTTTGTGCTACAGGACTTATGCTCTAGCGACCATTTTCCTATACTCATATGCCCGTCCAAAGCCCTCCCTACCCAAACCCCCCCACCTAAGCCTCAATTTCTATTCCACAAGGCGGATTGGGATATGTTTTCAGTTAAAGTAAACGTTCCCAGCGAGCCATCCGAATCTTTATCAGAGAACATCAACTCCTTTATCGACGCTATTACGAATGCTGCTCTAGCATCTATTCCTAGGTCTGTCCCAACAAACAGATCCCGACGGGTCCCATGGTGGTGCCCCGAAATAGGAACAGCCATACGCCAACGTAAACATGCCCTTAGGAAGTTTAAATCAACAGGCTTATATCCTGATTTGATCGAATTTAAAAACGCCGTGCAGCTGCGAGGAGCCTTATTAGGCGCAAAAAACAGGAATCTTGGCAGCAATTTATGCATTCAATCTCCATAAATACTTCTAGTCACAATATTTGGCACAAAATTAAGGCACTGAACGGTATTAATCGTGCGATCCCTTCCTTTTCGATAAATCAGAATGGTTCCATGTTATCTGACCCGTTGGAAGTCGCAAATGCTTTTGCGAATCATTTTGCAATGGTGTCATCCTCATCGTCATATTCGTCTGCCTTCTCTTTAAAGAAATATTCCACGGAACAACAACCAATAACTATCATCTCTGACTCCTCACTTTCCTACAATTGCCATTTCACTATTTCTGAACTAGACTATCAACTCCAGTACCATACTGCAAACGGCGCGCCTGGGCCCGATTCCATCCATCCATATATGTTAAAACACTTACCTCCATCAGCGAAAAACTTCCTCTTACATATCTATAACCAAATATGGTTCTCCGGATCGATCCCTGAGCCATGGAAATTAGCAGTTGTTATTCCTATTCTGAAGCAAAATAAAGATCCTCTTTTTCCACAAAACTACAGGCCTATATCCCTCATAAGTGTCCTCTCAAAATCGCTGAAAAAAATGGTTAATCAGCGTCTCCTTTTCTTCCTTGAATAGAATAATCTCCTATCCTCGTCACAAGCCGGAGGGCGTAAGAAGCGTACTACAGTTAATCATCTGCTGAGCCTACAAAGGCAAATATTAACAGCATTTTACAGACGCCAACATATATACTCCGTCTTTTTCGATATAGAAAAGGCGTTCGACAGAGTATGGCGATACGGCCTCTTATCCAAGCTAACAACAGCTGGTATAAGTGGAAACATGGCCAAGTATTTGAATAATTTTTTAACAAACAGAACGTTCCATGTTAAGATTGGTTCGTCAACATCGAGCACCATTCAAACTGAGAATGGCTTACCACAAGGATCTGCCCTTAGTACAACCTTGTTTATTTTCTATTTCAATGATATAAATGATTGTATTGCTCCGCCTGTAAACGCCCGGCTCTACTTTGACGACTTAAACATTTCCCTGTCTTCCAGTTTTCCAGCAAATGCTCAAAAAATCCTACAAAAAACTATTTCAAAACTACAATCCTGGTGTAACAATAATGGTCTTGTGTTTTCTCCATCTAAGTCTATCTGTGTTGATTTCTATAGGGGACGTCAAAACTCTTCCAGCATTCGCCTCAATCTAGAAAATTCCTCACTTCATTTCCACCCTACTGCTACTTTCCTTGGACTACTGTTCGATCAAAAGCTAACTTGGCGATCCCACATATCCAATCTTAAAGTTAAATGTCATAAATTCCTATCTATTCTTAAATATGTATCAAACACAAAGTATAATGTACCTCCGAAAACTCTCCTCTCCATATACAAATCCTTAATCATTTCCAGAATAAACTACGGGTCCCAGGCGTATGCGTCAGCCAGTCCCTCTTTACTTAAATCCCTTGATGCAGTTGAGATTTCATGAACCTTTACTCGTCGGCCATAATTTCCTTCGAACATAACGAATTGCACATCTTTGTTCTGTTTTGATATCCATGTTATCAACTGATGAGCGTGCTATACACATACATTGTATTCTGTATGCGAATTTTAACTGCACTTTGTTCAAACATCTGTATTTCGGTTCGTATTGCTATAATGGCGCTCGTTCTGCGCTTGTTCTGTCGAGAAAAGAATGAACTTCAATTCGTTTTTTTGCCCGCTGGATATGGCATCCATATTCCGTACGGGGAGAGTAGTTGCAGTTGTTGTGCCCCAACCTTTGCAATTACACTGGATTTTTCTATCCATCAACTCGTAGCTATATTTGTGCCATTTTGCTGCGATTTCTTGTTTAAATATTATCACTCGACCGATTTTTGACTTTACCAAGTCGAAGCGTAACGAAAATGTTCTACTGACTGTTTCAAATAATTTTCTCGTTTAAGCTTTCTAGAAGTAACTTTTTATTTCTTTACAAACGTCTATATAGTAGCATTTCCCCCTGCTTCTAGAGCTTGGTTTATTTTCTTTAGCAAGAGTGTACCTCTCAGTTGGATAATTATACTTATTTTCGATGTTTTGCCTTTTTTAATTAGCGACCATTTATTCCTAGACGGATGTGTTTATTTCGATTGATGGTGCTTTTAAATACCAATGGAGAATTAATTTTAGTGAAAACGTATTAAAAACGCTTATCTGGCATATTTCTACTACGCGTATCTGGAAATATCAGTGGTATTGAATGTTTCCCGTAAAAATTAAATATATTTCGATTTTATTGTATATTAAAAAAAACATCGTTGCTTTTTTAAACGGTATTACAAACATTATTTAACAATCGTAATGAGGTGATTCTAAATTTTCCTAGTGATTGTACTATCGTACGAATGGTAATTTTAATAATAATATTTCTAGTTCGCGAATTTTGATTTAATTTTGCCTAACATGAGAAAATACTTTAGTACAAAAAAAGAAAAAGTATACAATGCGTAGGAGCTTTCACATTACGCGCGCATTGCTTTGTTGTTATTTTTTAAATTGTTTATGGAATTCATTCTGATTGAACTACAGAAAAACTCGGTTATGTGTTCCGTTTTAAGACGAGAAAGAACACATGAAAAAAGTGAGTTATAATTCGATCGGCAAATAGTTTTATTCAGTCAAATGATAAAGGAAATATACTTAATAGTAGTTATAAAATTTATAATCGTCGACTTTTTGCGCATTTTAATGTTTAAAATTGATAACGTTTATGAATTGTATAATTATTTTTTAATTTATTTTCTTTTCAAGTTTATCTGTTAAACTGTGGGAATATTTAAATACGCCAGTCAGTTTGTTTTTTTTTGCATTTAATATAAAATTTCATTCATTGATTTTACGTTTACGTTGATTAATTAATCATTATAAAATTTGAAATTCTTTTTGCCAAGCTCGATGAATATGTAATTCCGAACACGCCCCCGTCCGCGGTTTCCATTAATTATCCTATGTAGTCGCTGCGGAACCGACAATTATGTGAAGAAACCGTAGTTTTTACTTTTATTATTTAAAAATAAGCTTCGTCATACTTCCTGTTGTATTTTAGTTTGAAGTGAAAGGGGTTTTTTGTTTTTAAATTAAACACGCTATCCTGTGAACTAAAATGTACACTACTATTAATTTGACTTGTTTCTGCTTATTTCTCAAATTTAACAGAATCGCTCTTTTTAGAAGTGAATAAACAACAAATTAAAGTGCGCCTTTAATAATCGAATTTCCATCAAATTTGAAAATTTTCCTAGTCTTTCTATTTTTTTGAATCTATCATAGACAGTAATCCTGATGCTCCCATCATTTTCAAATTTGATAGAAAATAAACTAGAATTATACTTCGAGATGTCGGTCAGCTTTTGCTTTGCTAACTGCTTGTGCGCAACTGAACAACAAACGATGCGTTGTTGTCTGTTGCTTATATCGTTTCTTTACAATGTCGTATCCGTGATCGGTTTCATAGTGCCGAATATCCGTACCACGTATGATGTGATCGACTGCGCGATGCACTGCGCGTACACGCTGTACATTTACTACTATTTGTGCATGTGGTCTAAGCGGGATTTGATGCGAACATTGCTTCAATACGGTTCTAACATATTCAATTATGACCGATTGAGTGACCCGCACCTGCAGGAATTATTGGAGTTGTACCGATCCTTTTATCATAGGCAACTTCGACTGAAATTTGTCAAAATCGTGTTAATTGTACACGGTGGAGTTTTGATTTTAGCTGGCTTGCCGTTGATTTTCGCTCCGTTCTTCTTGAAATGGAATATCCGTTACGAAGACGTTTTCATAATGAATCTGTGGAAACCATTCAAGGTTACCACACTGGCGGAATTCGTGGTAGTTCACACGATTCAAATCTCCGGTGTGCTTTTGACTTGCTGCGGATTCTTTTCATTGATGTGCCTATATTATTATCAGAACGAAATATGCAAATACGAAACGAACTTTCTGGTACGACAGATTCGAAGTACCGATCAGTTGATTGACCGATTACACGAAAAACAATGCAAACCGAACTGCCAGTGCATCAGGGATCCAGCGAATCGAGTTCGAGATGAACTTTACCGCAAGTTGATGTGGAACTTTTTCCACCACCATAGAGCTTTGCGAAGGTACACAGTAACTTTAATCGATACCTACAGACCTGCAATTCTGTTGGCGGTAATCATCAACTTTTCACTCATGGTTACGTTCGTCTGTATCGCTCTGCTTAGTCCGTCATTGCTGAAATCGTTTATATTCTTCGGCGCTGCTCTCATTTGCGTCGTGTTCCTGTTCAACATCAGCCGTTCCGGATTACGCTACAGTAATGTGAATGATCATTTCAGGGGTGCCCTTTACGAGACCGATTGGTATTCTAGATCGGTATCGGTGCAAAAATCGGTTCTATCTATTTTGCTGATGAACAACTCGGAACTGCGCATGTCTGCTACTCCGGAAATTTATCTGTCTTACACGTTTTACACTGGGCTCCTTAGAAAAGCCTATACGGTAGCTAATTTCTTATTAAACTTGAAAAAGTGAGCGACCTAATTTTCATTTGCGTACGTATTTTGTTTAAAAATTTCTAATAATAAACGAACTAAGTTGTGACACATCGATTAAAAAATTTCGCATAATTTTTCTTCTTGCGTTTGATTTTGTAGTTACATTTAGTCAATCTTATTAAACGATGCATTTTAGAAAAACCATTATGGTATTATTTAATCTATCTATCCATGTATATATCTATATATCTATCTATCTATCTATCTACATATTGTAACTGACCAGCTTCCGCGATGATAAATTGAAGAAAAAAAAGAGAAAAAAAATATAAGAAAAATTTTTCGGGCGCCAACGTTACTTCTTCTGGTGTAACGTAACCGTTAGCTCGCTCGAGCAGAGCTTTAGGCCTTCCTAAGGTCTAACAAAAAGAAAGGTCTCCGCGGCGGAGATATCACGAAAACGTGTCCAAATATCGAAATAAACGAAAACTTTTTTTGTTTGAAGTGTAAATCTAATTATATTTTTTAAAAGAAAAATACGTATAAACCGATCATAAGAGAAAAGAAAACGAATATTCTAAGCGGTACAATTTGCCTCAAGCGGCCAAGACAGTGAAAAATGAACGAAAATGCCTCCCGGCCAAAGCAGTTGAGATCTAATCACGACCACGAGGAAGCGAAGACTCAAATTATAGTAAAAATTGCCTTTAACGGCGTGTAACAGTGAAAAATACAAAATGCCTTCTGGCCAAAGCAGTCGAGATCTGCCTGCGACGAGCAGCAAGCGAGAACTGATCGGCCGAATTCACAGTGAATCCGACGACGATCTTATTGAGCGGCCATTTTGCCTAATAATAAAAATACATATATAAAAAATGAACACGCCGAAAGATCTTTTTAGAAAGTTGTTGGTGTCGTAAATTTCATTTCGCGGCGATTACCCTGCCGGTATGCCTTTTCGGGTTTTTTGCCAAAAAAACTTCTGCAGGCTCAACATAGCTCGGTACGCATTTCAAACGCCTATACCGCCAGCAAAGGTTCTATCTCCGCTTTTTCGGTCACCCGTAAAAAAACCAATTCGCAGTCCCGGCACAGATGTTCTGACCGCTGTGCCGGGATCCTTCGATTTCTTTTTAAGCCGAGACAGCGTCTTCGACAACCATGCCGCCTTTGCCCGCTGCCGAGACCGCCGAGAAGTTAATGATTATTGCCAAATTTTATTTTCTAGCTCGGACAGCGTTGACAAAGGCCGTAAGAAATGTCGAATCCGTCTCAATATATATATATATATATATATATATATATATATATATATATATATATATATATAATATGTATATGTTGTAATGAATTTTAAGTCTTTGATTACAGGCGAGAGTATGATGGATTTTTAACGATATCAATGGACTATCGGATTCCGAATTTATTTAGTGTAACGAACTCGTTAAATTTCGAAGTCTTGGTTTCGCGAGCCAGCTGAATATGTTTACTGATATCGATGCTTCCTCGTGGATGCAAGTAATGTGAATTTATCAAGAGGAAGAAAATATATTCGCTGAACTTTAGGGTCTTACTTTCTGTTAAAATAAATTTCACCAAATAATGGCAGTAAGAATAAAAATATTCTTTTCCTTCGAAGACCACAAAACCTTCCCCGCACGTCGCGGGAATATTCTTTTCTCCGGTAAGAAGTCTCGCTACTGTGACGTCCCGAGTGCTGAAATAGGAAAAAATTGACATTTAAAAAACCGCGTATATATTTGCATTATTTTCTAATAACGAATTCAACAATAAAACCCACGTAAGTTCGCGACTAGAACCTAGAAGGAAAATAAAGAGAATATTGAAGACCATGGAAAGAATACGAAGAACACGACATGGGAACAAAATTTTTCTAAGCTTACTAAATCGTAATCGTTTTGGATCTACTTCGAAGTCATAGACTCCCCTTTTACATCAGTGCGTTATAATGGTAATCTGACTAGTATTCGTTGTATCATTATGTCATCGAATAATTATACGGCGATCGACAATTACACAAATTCTTTCTCTGCCGCTTTATGTGTTACCCACCGCGCATGGTGATTGTTACATGCGCGGTACCTGCACTACCCTAGCTAATAGGTAGTTCTGCTAGCCGAACAAAACGCTACTTTTCTGAAATTAACATACACACATAGACAGAGCCACATCTATCATCTCCGGATATCGGGAATCTATCAGATATTTCCGAAAGTTAAATCCTGAACAATCACACACGACAACCTATAATTTTGCTGTGCTATGAACTTTACTATCGGTAAATCTGATACCAATATTCGGCTCGTACGTATTAATACTTTCTACGAAAGCACCGAGAGATACCGCTAAATAAATAACTTCCCGCCACCAAAAACAAATAATTTTGAATTTTGCAAGAAATAACCATGCCAGTTTGTATCAATATATTGATACGGATTCGGTACTTTTGGCGTTATCTTTGTTCGACGTCCGAGCTAAAATTATTCTTTGATTTATTTATTAATTCTCGGCTTCTCGAACGTCGATATATTTTACTTCGCCGCTTTGTCGTGTCTTGGTTGCATATTTGGCCGATACCAAAAATCCCCGAGATAAGTGGCGTGATCGTCGAGTACACGGTCGCGCTGGGGTAGAGACTTTATAGTGTCTGGGTGGTAGTGGTCCGCAGCTAAGACAATGAGATGCGCGTGCGGCAAGAAGCGCTAAATAAGATGTGCCGAGTAATGTCGAGCCGAGAGAACATTATAAAAGCAGGGTAATTTACGCGGTATTAATATAAAAAATCTTCTAGAAAATTCGGCAGTTATAATATTAATTGATAAGGTACCGGGTAATTTCAGTGATTCGACTATGTCGTTCGGTAAAAGCCCATTGTGTACCGAAATCTTCGTACGTGCATCTTGCATTGTAATCCGATAGGCAGTTAATTCGTTGTTCGAGTCAATAATGGTCGTTCGTTCAATTTTGTCGTGAGACCACGTTTTACCTAGTCATCGTTAATTTCGGCGTATACTCGTTATAATTTGATCAGAATTTTGAATTTTTTGTGTAATTTTTTTCACTAGTCTAAACCACATTTCTTTTTTTTTCTTATGCATTTATTACGCGGTCGTGTCGCTTTGTTTGTGATTTTTTGAATATATGCGTTTTTTTAATAAAAAGTTTCATTTGGACACGTAGGTGGGCCCGTGACATCTCCACCCACTACCGCCTTCGACCGGCGATTTCGTGAATTCTTTATATATATTTTTTTTTTTTACCTTAAAAGCCTAGAGCTCTGCTCGGCAGAGTTAATCCGGTTGTGGTAGCCGTTACCTGCCACTGGCGCCCGTTATTTTTTTTGTTTATATTTTTTTAGTTTCTAGTTTTTCTTGTAAAAGTCAATTAAAATAAAAAAAAGAAAGAAAAGCCAGAAGGAAAACTCAAAGTCGTATTCGTATCTAATGGCCCCTTAAACAGCGACTCGAGAACGTTATTCGCATCAATATATATATATATTATTACGTTACCGGCCACCAGAGGTAACCAGTTCTGTGATAAAATATTTTATTTTTTTTTAAACTAATTTATTCTTGTTACTCTCTCTATTTGGTTCTCTATTTACTTGACCTTCCGGAAATTACTTCGCACACTCACGCAGGCAATAATCCAACACTTCGTACACAAAAATTTTCTATATTTTAAAACACGGAGCCACTAAACGATTGGGAGATGCAGCTGCATAAAAAAAAATTAACACAAATCAATCCAACTCATTAAAATACATATACCATACACATATACTTAATCAATCGCAGAACTCATAAATTTTTAAACAACAACAATAAAATAATATAAAATATGAATATATAAATCTGGCCTGTATTTTCCTTGACTGCGATCTATCCGTCTGATTGACTAGTGACTGCGAAGGCTGGGCTTCTTAGCTCCTCCAGTAGCTACCGTATAGGCACTGGTGACTTTCGAGCGCTTTCGTCCACCCTCGGTCTTCGAAGTTTTTTGATTTCCGGCTACACTATTTCGAAGCTGTTCCTTATTCTTTTTTTTTCTTTTATTTTCTTCGATTATTGCGCCTCCTTTTTAAAGCAATATGCTTTTGTAGTGACTAGGATGATGACTTTCGATATAACGCGATTATGACTATATACATATAACTAAAAAACAAACTGACTAGAAAATGCAGGTACGTATAAGGACACGTTTGCGTGTAAAGCGGATTCACACAGCCGCTGACAACATTAAAGTAATTTCCATGCGCCGAGATCGAACAGATTCCGCTCTATTCATCCGTCTCTTATCATCTTACATAGTCATCTTTGCGAAATTCCCTTTTCATTTTAGATACGCCGTCAGATGATCAGCTGTATGCTTATGAATTACCTATATTAATGAAATTTCTATTTTATATATATATATTTCAGAAATATTCTCTCTTGCGTATTTTAAATTATTCCATCATATTTTGTATTCAAATAATTCCAATTTTCTCGCCTACCCCATCTATAGCATATGACGATAATATATCCCCAGGGGGTGCTTGCACCCTCTGGATCCGGAGCTCTCACTGGAACGGGGCCCGTCCACGGGTGGTGAATGACGGAGAAACCAACAGATATATTGGCTAGCTACGAATAAACAATAAGCAGTCGCAAACCAAGAGCGGCTACTGGTGGAAAACCTCAGGTAGGTGAGTCCAGTAGTGACAGGGCAATGGGACACAAGGATGCCGATAGGGAGCTTGAGGAACTTCCCATAAAAGTCTACTGAAAACCTAAAACTGTCTCACCCTCGGCGAGGCTAGGCCGCCGTAAAAGCCTTAAATGCTGACTCCTCACCAGCAACTCAAACCCAGAAGTGTCTGCCTCCAGTGGAGCGGCTACCTGGTCAGCGTCTGTACTCCATGTTAGGAGCGGCTGTAATATTAAGCCTACGAGAAATCGTGCCGTCTTGTGCGAACCAGTCGTCTTGGCTTGCCTTGCCACTGGAAAAATTCGTTCGGACGGAAATGGCAGCATGGTTGTTGGTTGCGCTCCAACTTCCGTGTCATTCCTTGCGCTGCTACATCTCCGAAATACTATCCTATGTAAATGTTCCCTTCTCCGTTCCTCACTTTTTTCCTTAACCTCTTTATTTCCTCACTGTTTCCCCTTAACCTCTTTATTCCCTCCTGTTCTACCTACTCTTCCTAAAAACTCTCGGCTATTATCTCACTAATTCTTATATATGAAAGTACAGCAAATGAAGATAAATGCTGGACCCGCGGGGCGGGCTGTAACAGGCTCGTTAGGCAGTGGGCGATTGTTTGTGGTAACACAGTATGATTCGAGTCCTCCCGTGCCTAATAGGCGCGGCACTCTACCAGGAGAGGACACATTTGAATTCAAATTGTAAAACAAAGTACACAAATAAATCAAGCAACATATGGAATTTTGGTGCGTGGAATGTAAGAACACTACGAGACAACATGAACCTGCCTATTAGAAGAACGGACACTGTACTGCATGAACTAAAACAATATAGAATAGATATTGCTGCCTTAAGTGAAACCAGCTTGGCAGAGGAAGGAAAGCTAACGGAAGAGGAAGCTGGTTACACACTATACTGGAAAGGAGTTGCGCATGGTAAGAAACATGAAAGAGGAGTAGGGATCGCTGTAAGCACTAAGATAGAGAATTATATTACAGAAGAACCTGTCGGCATAAGTGACCGCATTATGTACATGAAGGTGCGCTTCCCTAGCATGAAAGAAATCATTGTCGTCAGTGTCTATGCACCAACGTTGAACAGCACTAATGATGAAAAAGACCTCTTTTATGGAAACCTCCAAAGTATATTCAGTGGTATCAAACCCAAGGAAAATGTAATTATTCTAGGCGATTTTAACGTAAGAGTGGGCAAAAATGCTAATCTATGGAGAAATGTGATCGGCCGACATGGAATTGGAAGGGAAAATGAAAATGGCGAACGCCTGCTTCAATTCTGCGCCAGTAACGGATTATTCATTACAAACACGAATTACGAGTTGAAAGACATCCATAAAGGAACCTTGGATACATCCGCGGTCCAAAGTACCGCATATGATAGATTATGTAATCACAAGGGTGTAAAAAAAAAAAAAAAAAAAAAAAGGGTAGAACGAAGAAGTGAGTGCCTTATAACTATGGAAATGAGAGGTGCGGATGGCGACACGGAACATATTCTTGTACGTTCGCGTTTTCGGTTTGGAAAATGCCCATATCACCGAGGGATAACTGTAACCAGCAGGAAGCCAAAAAGATTCAATTTAGGTGCGTTAAAAAATAAATCAATAGTGAGCCACTTAGATGCGCAAATTCAAATGTCACTACAAGAAATCCCTCGTCAGGACACTATGTCCGCGACCGAATTCTGGGAAGCAATCAAAGCTAGAGTAAATGCTGCATGTCAAAACGTGCTGGGATACTCGAAGGCAAAACAGCAGGATTTGTTTACGGACAAAGCAAATGAAATTAAAATACTTTTAGATAATGAGAAAAAGACGTTCATCAGTTGGCAAGCAGATAAATCAAGCAAAATCAAACACGTTGCCTACAAGTAAGCCAAATCGCAAGCACAGAAAGAAACTAGGAAAATGAAAAACGAGTGGTGGAGAGAGAAGTCATGCGAAATACAGGCCTTAGCCGGTGCTAATGACTCACGCGGTTTCTATAGCGCAATTAAAGCCATATACGATCCAAAATTCCAAAGGAAAACTGCTGTTAAAGACGTGACAGGGAAACTGGTTCTCGACAGGCAGGAAGTAAAGATAAGATGGGAGGAATATTTTCACCAACTGCTAAACAGTGACTCAACGATTAATAAAACTGTACTTAAAACAGTACCCGTGAAGGTCATGGTTAAAGAACTGGACAACCCACCGACAATGGAAGAAGTTCAGGAGGCAATTAATAGCCTAAAAAACAATAAATCTCCAGGGCTCGATGGTGTACCAGCAGACATCTATAAGACTGGTGGGAAGGAGCTCAGGGGTGTGTTGTACGCTCTCTTCAAGAAAATTTGGGAAGAATCATCGGTGCAGCAGGATTTCAAGGAAGCAGCGATTATACCAGTCTATAAAAATAAGGGCGATAAAGCGGACTGTGCGAACTATAGAGGCATAGCTCTTCTATGTACCGCGGGTAAAATATTTAGCAAAGTTCTACTCGGAAGATTGAAACGATTAGTCAACCCGCTTCTCCCAGAAGATCAATGTGGCTTCCGACAAAACCGCAATACGACGGACATGATATTTACATTAAGACAACTTATGGAAAAAAGCCGAGAACAGGCATCTACGCTATACATGGCTTTCATCGACATCCGGAAAGCTTTCGACTCTGTAAACAGAGAAGGATTGTAGGCATGTCTTAAGGCAGTTGGGTGCTCGCCAAAAATGTTGTGCATGCTACAAAAAATTCACGAGCACGCAAAAGTAGCTGTAATATGTGACGCGGGTTTAACTCAACCATTCGATATACGTACAGGAGTTAAGCAGGGCTGTGTATTAGCATCTGCACTCTTCAACTTTTACATGAGTATGGTGCATCGGACATTCAACCAACGCATATCCAGGGTGGGCGTCCAGCTCAAATTCCGCTTCGATGGCGGGCTATACAACCTTGCCAAATTTAACTCAAAGCGCCAAACAAAAGCGTTCACATTAACGAGCCTTCAATTCACAGACGATTGTGTAATAGTTGCTGACAAGGCGTATGAGCTAAAAGAAGCAGTGGAAACTTTAAAGACGACTTACAAGGATTTTGGGCTGGACATAAATTTTAACAAGACGGAAATTATACAAATTAATGGAAACTTAAATGACATACAGGTACATGGAAACAAAATTCGACTGGCGGACGCATTCAAATACTTGGGCAGTGTAGTTAACAAGAATACGACATTAGATGATGAAATTTCATGACGGCTTAGAAGTGCGAGTGCTGCATATAGTAGATTCTGGGGTCGTGTTTTTAATAACAAAGATATTTCGATCACCACAAAAGAAGCTGTATATAAAGTGATAGTCATATCGGTGCTTTTATATGGTACCGAAACATGGCCATTAACGAAAAAACAACTCAGGCAGCTTGAGACCTGTCATCATAGGTTCCTTCGAAGAATTTTTCGGATAAAATGGATGGACCATATATCAAATGAAGAAGTGCTGGTTAGAGCAAAGTGTAAATCATTTTTTTTTTTTTTTTTTTTTTTGTAAATAATTTACGGGTCCCACAAGGCAATTGCCCGTCTGTGGGTTCCCAACATAATTATATCGTTTATTCATCATTTACATCTTAAATCTAATACATCATATTCGTCTTATATCTAAATACTTAATTCAACTTAACTTCTATTTTTACTATTCTACGTCTAATTTTAATTCACAACATTTATACCTATCGCACATACCACAATATTTTCACATAAGCCATTTTTTTTATTTATTTTTTTTCATTACATCATTTATAATTATTTACTCTTTCAATCAACTACCCGTCTTATCGCTGTTCCTTTCCTATGACTATCCATTTCTTATTCTTTGCACCATGCAATCAACTATATTTTTATTTTGTCTTTCCATATATTCAAATTACTTTCGTCTCTTAATTCCTTTGGTACGTTACCTAGTAAATGACTCATAACTTCCTCGTCAACATTATCAATTTTATTATTAATCCCTTTAGGTCTTATAAAACATAAATTGTCAAAGTTCCCAGTCCCATATACCTTTTCCCTTGTCGGTAATCTTATTTTTTCTGTTTTATACCTTAAAAGTTTACTGTAATAAAAAAACATTTTTGGCGACATTTCTTTATTATTGTCCCACCAAGTAGAATTCGTTACAAGATTCGCACTTGTCCAATTCGGTAACAAAATTTTTAAACATCTTTTCTAAAACCTACTAATTTTCCTTAATTCCGTTTTTTTTTGCCTCCCCCCAAATTTCGAGTCCGTATCTAATCCTAGTCATTATTAATGAGTCAAAATACAGTCTCGTAGTTTTGTAATTCATAACTTGTTTCAATTTGTATAACGCCGGCATAGTCTGCCTAATTTTCCTAGCAATGTTATCTATGTGAACTCTCCAAGTTAACGCCTTATCGAATGTTATTCCCAGGTATTTGAAATTATCAGCCATTTCTAACGGCTCACAACGGCATACTTCCGATCTATGAAGGCAATCTACCTTGTGCCACACTATTTTAGGCACGAACTTTCTAAATCTACTCGGTGTTCTTACGTACATCACTTTTGATTTTTTGGCATTTATTAATAATTTTTTATCGTGTACCCATCTGCAAACCATATTCAAGTCCTCCTGAAGCAGCCTTTCTGCTATTTCTACGTCTTGGTGTTCAATTACCAGAGCAATGTCATCAGCATATGCGTAAAGTTTGGCGTTCCTAATACAATTGTGAATGGAGTTGATGTAAATTAAAAACAGTAACGGTGCTAATATAGTTCCTTGTCCTACTCCATATTTCGTTTTCCCCATATCACTCTATTCATTACCAATTTTCACTAAACATTCCCTTTCATGTAAGTAACATCTAAACCAATTAAGATATTTCCCTGTTATACCAATTTTGTTTAGGTCTTCTACCAATATTTCCCTATCCACTAAATCAAAAGCCTTAGTAAGGTCTAGAAAGACTATCAAAAATTGTTTGCCGCATGCTAATCCCTTATTTATCGCAGATGTAAAAGTTCTGAGCAGAGTTACCGTTGATTTCCCCTTTCTAAACCCATATTGGTTATGATATATTAGGTTGTTTTCTTCTAGGTACAATTTAAGATAGTTACCTACATAGTGCTCAACCACTTTAGCAATAACTGATATTAACGTAATTGGTCTATAGTTTTCACAAAGTTTTTTATCCCCATTTTTATATATTGGTCTTATTATCCCTACTTTTAACTCCCTGGGGAATATACCTTCTTTTACCGACCCATTAATAATTTTTGTCAACAGCGGAGCAAGCTTTTTTGCATGTGTAATTACATCTTTCACCCGTATACCATCATGTCCTTGGGCTTTATTCTTATTCATTTACCTAATTATGTTTCCTATCACTTCACTAGTGGCTTTCGGTAGGTAAAATGACGTAATCGTAGTATTCACGTTCTCGGTTCTAATGAATCTAATATCACAATTATGTTTCAGATTTTCAATAGCCTCCATATAATATTTTTGAAATTCACGCGTCGCATTGCGATACCCATCAAAATTCTTTCCTATTGCCTCATCTATAATTGTAGACCTTTTTTTACACACTACTTGATCTATTATCTTCCAGGTTTTTTTTATGTTATTATTCGCTTTTAGTAATTCCTGTTGGTAATATTTTTCTTTTTCTTGTCTTATTTCCTGCTTTACTAATTTCCTGTATTTCTTATATAGTTCTTTATTTCTTCTATTTGAATTATTCCCTTTACATCTTTTGTAATATAGGTCTCTAATATGTATAAAATTTAATATTTTCCTATTCATCCAAGCTGCAATAGGATTGTATCCCCTTTCCCTCCTTGTCTGCCTAGTAAATTTGCAATCGTCATAAAGTTTATTGAATACTACTTTTAAATTATTTACTAATTCTTCCACTTCTCTTTTCTCAAGCAAACCCTGCCAGTGATAAGCATTTACTTTATCTTTTAACAAGTTCTCATTCAGATAGCTTTCACGTGTACTAACGGTCTTCAAGTTCTCGTCCCTATCTACACATAGTGCACCACAAACTATGTAGTGATCTGAAATTTTTGTCTTTATAATACCCGCCATTACTTTCTCTGTTGCATGTCTAATGAAGATGTTATCTATACAAGATTTGGTAATACGACCTGCTCTTACCTCTCCTCTAGTTGTTCCTTTAATTAGCCGAATTCCACCATGTCTTGATAAGATATTCAGAAATTGATCATTTATTTTACTCCTTGAATCAGTGTTAATATTGAAATCTCCGCAGATAATAAATTTTGTATTCCGATCTAATATTTTCAGGCTCTCTTCGAGTTCCTGTAGAAAGTGACCAACGTTGTTACTCGGTGACCTATAAATTGCCATTAAGTAAATTTTTTGATTTTTTGTTAGGCTTATTTCTACAGTAATGCTATCAGCAGCAGAATTACCCGCGTGAACCACGTTGAAGCTGAAAGCATTTGACGCCAATATCATTATTCCCCCATTACGGTTAGGTGGTTTCTCAATTACACATTTCTCATAACCCTCTATATTATAATATTCAGCCTCGTGCTCTTTGATGTTTATTTCGGTAAGAACTATTACGCTAACATCCTGTTTATGAATTTGTATTAATAACTCATCCCAATTGCATCTAATGCTTCGAATGTTTAAATGGATTATTTTAATAATATTCTTACTATTTTCCTCTTTCCCGTTAAAATTTCTACTTATGTCTGCGTTCCATTTTTTTATGTTTTCGTATTCATTACACTCAATTTTGTGACAGAACTGTAATAGAGATGTCATTTGGTTGCATAATCATTTTTCTATTTAACTTAAGTTCAACTTTTCGAACAAGAATAGATGTAAAACTGCAAAGCCTGGATTTATATGTGGATTAAATTCACAATTATGCCTTCCATTTGCATCGCACTTATCAAACTAATAATTTGATTATAATTATATACATATACTTGATAAATTCCCATACACCTAAGGTAAGTACATAATAGTCATACATTCAAGTATACACACACGCCTACACATCTACCCGTATGCCCACATTCATAACATAACACCTTCGCGCGGCAAAACCTAAAACTAAACAGTACGGAACGGAATAAAACATAAAAAATAATAATAAAATATATATATCGTCACACACGAATTTCGCACACACCTCGCACATTATCTGCCTTTGATGCACATAAAAAAAGTCTACGCAGACGGTATTGCGGCACATAATAGCATCGCCATGCGCCAACCTCACATACCCCTTCGTACCGCACTGTCTACTCTCGTATACTTGATCTATCAACCTACATACGCACGACATGACTGATATCTTGCAATAGAACACCACTTCCTTCTTATCACATAATGCTGCCTCAATATCTCCTCCCCTCTTACCTTTTCTCGTATCTCTATACTGAACCTGGTGCTTAAACATACAGCCTGACAAATAAACCCTTGTCCACCGCGTTCTCTTAGTAAACTCTGATTTATTTAACGCTGGCACATACGCTTCCATCCATGCTATAAACTTTATCATGTTTCCTCTCACTGCCCTACCGCTTGCGTAACTCACGTACCCGAACACACATTTATACAAAGCCACACACATACGAACAGTTAGTAATTAATTCATTCTGGCGACTTAAATAAACGAAAATCGACACGAGAAACTACAATTACAATAATTTGTTCACATCTTCTTCGTTCCGAATACGTAGTATGCGATCCTCTTCATTTTTTCTTGCAAAAATCTTTCCTCGTTTCGTCCAAACAAATCTATAATTAAGCGCTCTGGCCTTTTCTTTCATCTGCCATAATAAATTTTTATAGTATCTAGTGAGATTTTCGTTAATATACATATATCTTCAAGTCACTTCCTTCATTACCTGATATTTCTTTATCGAATATTTTAACGCTCTTTTTATGATCGAGGAACAGGTCGGCTATTCGTCTACCGGGTTTAGCAATAATCGGCTTCGGTAATTTTAAATTCTTGCTGGGCACCCTGTGACAAGCCAGAATGTCCTCTTTTTTTACCTCAATGTTTAATTTTTGTGCCACCTTAATGACAATTTCCTCTACGGAGACTCCATGTAGCTCAATATTCTCTCTCCTACTGTATTGGGCTAATTCATTTACTGTCGTTTTCAGTTCGGCGATTTCACTATCTCTTTTTTTTTGTTTCAGCAGTTAAGACATTAACTTGCTCCCTCAACGCCTTCACTTCATTTACGAGAGAGCCGTGGATTTGCACGAGGTCGTCGTACTTTTCCGAAATGAATTCGAAGCATTTTTTAATTTCCATGAATTCTCTCCTAAGCTCTTGAACAGAACACTGTTCGATCTCTTCGTTCCGTTCGTCATCTTTCGAGTGGTACTCCGTTATTTTTGTAGATTTTTTGGCAGTTGGTTCAGTACTTGACGTGCTGCAATCACTGTGCTGCCTTTTGTACTCTTTCGCTGTGTTTTGTAATCTTTTCGATTTCGGCATTGTGAATAGATAAAATTATTACTGATAAGAATTATTAAGAAATATAGAACGTTCTTACTTGCTGTTTCTCGACAATCAATGAATAAATGCGTTATCACTAAACTTCACTCGACTACTGATTACTTAGAGCAATTACTAGCGAGGAAACGGGTCACCTGGATCGGTCATGTGCTGCGGATGGAGGAAGATTGCATCCCGAAAATTATGATGTACGGAGTTATCGAGAACGGTAGACGGCCGCTCGGAAGTCCGCGGCTTCGTTTCAAAGACGTCATTGTCAACGACTTAAGATTAGGGATTAAGCCGAGGATAGATAAATGGGAAAGTAAAGCTCAAGATCGCAAAGAATGGGCAAATATGGCGACCCAAATAGCAGAATTTAAATCGATCAGGAAAAGGAAGACGCGTGCCGATAATAATAATAATACTGGAGGACAACAGTTAGCTTGCCAGTTGTGTACTTTCATAGCAGCCCATCGAATTGGTCTAATCTCACATCTGAGACATAAACGTGGAGGATGATTTATGGAGAGCCCATACTCGGTTTCGAGTGGGAGTTGATGATGATGATGATGATATATGTATATATATACATATTGTTATTATCATCATCATCAACCTTATCATCATTATCATTAAATCCCACTCGAAACCAAGTATGGGCTCTCCACAAATCAATTTCCATGTTTACGTCTAACATGTGAGATCAGGTCTATTCGATGAGTTGCTGTGAAAGTGCATAGCTGGCAAACTGAATGTTGTCCTCCAGTAGTGTTATTATTAGCGGCACGGGTTTTCCTTTTCCTGAATGGGTTAAATTCTGTTATTTGGGTCACTATGATTGTTTTTTTTTTTGCGATCTTGAATGTTACCTTCCTAGTTATCAATCTATGGTTTAATCTCCAATCTTTTTAGATTATTGGCAATGATATAACTTTAATACGAAGCCGCAGCCTTCTGAGCAGACGTCTAGCATTTTCCAAAACTCCATAGATTATTATTTTCCGCATACGATTTTCCTTTATCCGTAACACATGACCCGTCCAGGCCATGCGCTTCCTTACCAACATTTGCCCTATTGATCGACATGCTGCCCTAGACAGTACTTCTTCATTTGATGTGTGGTCTGCCCATTTCACCTGAAGAATTCTATGATGACGCATCTCCAGCTTTGCAATGGCTATCCTCGAGAGGCACCACTGTGCGAAGATGGGGTTAGGCCATCCCACAGCGGCTCTCACGACTAAAGTACCATATCGGAGAAAAAGTACAGAAGAAATACCTGTAATACTGTGAATTGCTCGGTAGTAGAACATAACAATAATCCGAAGGGAAACATTAGGGAAGAAAGTAAAATAGGAATTAGCAGAAATGTAAGAATGCAGAAAGAGATGTGACAAAGTTAGAAGAGGAAGCTATATTGTGACAACAAAGTCGATCTAGAATTGCTGCTGATAGGTTATTGACGGCGGATAGGGATGAACCCGACGCAATCGTCGGTATCCCGTCCAAGAATGAGGAAGGTAAGGCTATATTTAAGTTAGCATAGGAGGAATTGTCGCTTGAGTTGTTATGTTGAGTGAGAGCCCAGCCCCTGAAAGGGGACAGAATTTGATTGAAAGGGAGAAGAGGAAATTGAGGCAGAGGTTTTAATAAAAATTTTCTTTAAAACAATCTATAACTTCAAGTTAACCGATTACAAACCTAAAAAACCGTCAAGAATATATAGTATGGAATTTAAAACGATCTCAAAAATCGCCCTTAAAAAGTTCATAATTTATCACTAGATTACCCTTTAAAAGTGAAATTCCAAATATAAAATAAAATGCAGAAGTCTTTTCATAAAATCAAAAAATTATTTACACCCGGGGTTAGGCCAAAAACAGCAAAAAAAAAGGAAGTTTCCGAGTAAAAACGTGGGAGAAACCAAAATGTATCTCAAACATATGCATAAAAGACCGCTTTATAGGAAAAATATATAATCAAGCTTGCAACTTTATGTTCAGCCTTTTGGGGCATCGAAAGCTTGAAAGTTTAAAAAAATATATTTTATTTTTCGGGCATGTGATATGTCGTTGAAATGATCGCTATTTGTCGGGAAAAAATCCGTATTTCATTTCGAAGTTGCCGAAAAGTACAAAACACGAAAAATGACGTGTCTCCCTCCCTTAGTGCCGCGGGTATTACAGCTAATTCCCGTATTTTTCTCTAGTTTGAGCATCTTGGTTTTCAAGTTTAAAATAACCTTTGGGGTATAAAAAGCTCGAAATTTTTAGAAAATAAATTTTTTTTTTTTCGGGCATGTAATATATTGTTGGAGAAATCGGGAATCCATATTTTATTTCCCTAACGAAAGTTTCGAAGTTGGCGATAACTTAAAAAAATCGCAAAAAAGTACGTGCTTCTCCCTCTTTTCAGCGGGAAAATAATACTAAATTCAAGAAAAGTATTTCTTGAATTTAGTATTATGTAAATGTAAATTATGGCCTTTTTTAGCTTCACATACGAAATCCTCACGTGTGCCCCAGCATTCCAGTAACAGTGATCGAAGACGAATTAAAAAAGAGGAGTATTAATCCAAAACCTCCAAACAAAACTCTAACAGCCGGTTTCAAAAATCCTCAACTCGCTCACATCCTGACCGATAAAAAGCAATTCCATGTAGCCCCAGAAGAAGTCTCCCAAATTCCCGAAAGCATTGTAATTAAGTATGAAGACACACCATATAGAATCTTCCTTTCCCAAGAAGGTCTATGGTGTTATCATTGTAAGAAAAGAGATCATTTAAACGAACAATGCCCCGACAAAATCCCGCACCCAGCTGGAAATGACCCTTTCAATGAAAAGAAGGATGAAAATCAAAAAGACTTGGCTGTCGGCAACGACGATGACACCGAGGTTATTGCCAGGTGTGAAAACGGCGGCGACAAAAATAAAAGTGAATCCAATGACACTGGGATGATCGACCCATTCGAAACAATGAAACCTCCGTTCATAAAAAAATCAGCTACTAGCTCCTTATCTTCTTCATCCTTAGAGTTCTCATATTAAAAAAAACCAACTGAAAATGACTTTAATAAGTCGGTTAAGAAAATAAAGGTGGAAGATGAAGCATCTATTGTCGATCAAACTACCAAAAAAGCCAAAGTTCTGTTAAACTCAAATCCAAATCTTCGTCATATCTCATTCGATCAATTTTACGAAATTGTATCAGCTGTAGTACTTGGAGACAATGGCAAGGAAGCAGTTGAGGACCTGAATTATGACTTTGGAGTCATAATCAGCTCGTTAAGCATCCTTAAACCATTCATAAAAAATCGAAACGTCAAAAACCGATTGACTCAATTATCGAAAGAACTACAAAAAAGTATTTGCCGTCATTCAAACCAATGAGGAACAACAAAATAATACAGTGGAACATTAATGGTGTGTATTCCCACCTTCCTGAACTACAAATTCTCTCAGCTTAACATCAACCGGTACTCATCTGCATACAAGAATCTCATTTGAAACCCAATCAACATTTCTCGCTTTGGATCTACACTCCTCTCCGACACGACGATACTAGTCATTTAATAGCTGTAAGCAGAGTCCTGACACTGGTTCACGACTCAGTTCCAAAAATAGATTTAATATCAATCAAGTCAGATATTCAGACAGTAGCAATAGCTATCTGGCTTCCAGATTTTCACCACTCAAGGATTACGATCTGCAATTTATACATCCCGCTTGGCCAACTTTTGCAACAATAAGAAATATTCTCGCTGATCGTGCAATTGCCGCAACCATTTATCATATTGATGATTTTAATGCTCATAACCCTCTCTGGGGTTTACTGCAGCAAAACTCAAGAGGTAATAAAATTGAGAACCTGATCCTCAATTATCCTGAAATTGACATTTTAAATTTAAAAAATGAGTGAACCCATTTTGATACCAGAGGACACCTGTTCATCATTGATTTCACGCTTGCGACTAATGATCTTTCAAACAAACTGAGCTGGAGTCGTCTTTTGGATCTCTACGACAGTAACCACTTACCAATAATCGTATCTCTCGAAGATTCGTCCTCCTACCATGGTACTCGATTTCCTAGATGGAAAATAGAAAATGCCAGTTGGGTTGAGCTTAAAACCAGAACACAGATATTATTCGAACACCTACTGAATTTGTCAGAGGATGTAAAAATATTTACTCAACATATAATTAATGGCTTAGGGATGACAATCCCTAAATTACTGGGTATTGCTCCAACCAGAAGACGTGTTCCCTGGTGGAACAATGATATAGCAACAGCCATCAAAGGTCGTAGACGTGCACTCAACTTACTCAAAAGATACTTTTCAATGGATAACCTGATCGAATATCGAAAATGACGCGCATCTGTCCGTATGCTCATGAGAGCCGCTAAAAAGAAAAGCTGGCTACAGTTCACCGCTTTGATCAATAAAAACTCGTCGCTTGCCTCGATAAGAAAAAAGTTCACCTAATCAATATGAAAAATAAAGTTTGTTAAATTTCTCCGCTCACCAAAAACGAATCTATCGTTTCTCATCCTCAAGAAATAGCGGACGTATTAGCCGAATACTTTTCATCCGTTTCCTCAGATATAAATTACACTGAAGATTTTCGTCGGCAGAAAAAAGTTATTGAAGCGATTCCAGTAAAATTCGACTCGCCTAATCCTACAAATTACAATAGCGCAATAACTATGCTGGAACTAGATTCATCACGAACAACATTCACAACTCATCCCCTCGTCCAGACAACATTCATCCAGTGATGAACGAATTTCCCTCAAGTTGGAAGATGGCCACGATCATTCCTATACTGAAAAAGGGCAAGAACAAATCTGATCCCTCCAGCTACCGACCAATCGCCTTAACAAGCGTCCTTAGCAAATTGTTGAAAAAAATAGTCCAGAAACTCCTCATTTGGGAACTAGAATCAACAAACTGCTTCATGGATCAACAATATGGATTTAGAAATTTTCGATCCTCCACTCAAGCGATTCTCGATCTTCAGCTTCATATTCAAAAGGCATTTGCGAACCGAACTCACCTATGTACTATATTTTTTGACCTTCAAAAGGCATATGATACAGTCTGGAGACACCATACCCTTCAAAATTTACACAAAGCTGGTATATACGTTCGTCTAGGCCGGTTCATTTAGAATTTTTTAACCGACAGGAAAATCATCGTCTGCATTGGTAACTACTTCTCTCGAAGTTACCCAGTAGACAACGGCGTTCCCCAAGGATACAGTCTAAGTGTAACGTTATTTTTTCTTGCTAATAACAAAATTTAAAACGCAATTAAACCACTGATTCACTTCGCCCTGCTTGCCGATGACTTAGTAATATCCTTCGACTCCTCTCCTCCTAGCCGAGCTGAAAGGCGAATGCAAAAAGCAACTCCATATCCATATGGGCTTCAGATCGTGGCTTTAAATTTTCGGGAAGAAAAACTAAAGGTGTCGACTTCCACTGAACATACAAACGAAGTAGCCTTCTAAAACTGTACTTAAATGATCATCAGCTCATATTTGAGAATTCCGTATGTTATCTAGGCCTTATATTCGATACGAGACCCTCAAGGAGCAGCCACATCAAATGATTGAAGAAGTCCAGTGTCGACCCTTTAAGATCGCTAAAGAAGATCAACAACCACAATAAAGGAGGAGATCGTAACATTTTACTGCTTCTGTACAAATCAATAATTAGATCTGAACTCGACTAAGGCTGTCATGCGTATGGATCAGCCAGCCGGAGTCTGCTATCCTCTCTTGATACCATCTAATGTCTTTATTAATTTTTTTCGCAGTTCTACACATATGGCTTTGGACGTTAGCAATGAGTTCTTTCTGATGAACGCGGCTTTCGCCTGCGCTATTCTTGACCTTATTTCCTGGTCACATCTTCCATCCTCTGATATTATTGAGCCTAGGTATCTGTGGTTTTTTACGTATTGTATTATTTCATTATCTAATTTTATTTCTAATTCCTTTTTTTTTTTTTTTTTTTTTAAATAAGTTGTGGGTCTCACAGGGCAAATATGCCCGTTGTGTGAGTGCCCGACACTCTTATTAACGTTTATTTAAAAAATATATACAATACAAAGAATTATAATTTATCTTAACTTATTCTATAATCATAATATTAGTATTCTAGCGTTAAGATTAAGTATAAATATATATACGCATGCAACTACGTAACACGCCCCGTAATACGTATCTGTACATTATCACATGCCGACAGTTCAATATTTAAAATGGGAAAACATAATCTTCTTTGCAACTTAATGTCCGGGAAAGACACTAGGAAGTCAAAAACAAAAATGTATAAAGAAAGGAGCATTAAAAGGTAGAGAGATTCAGGACGTAGCTTGTTGTTCAATCTTTGCACCATTCCTTTAACCAATTTTCCACCTCCTTTTTCCACGTACCAATTTTTTTTTTCTCCTTTAATATATGGTTCGGGATGGCACTTATTAATTTAATTAAAACCGAATCAACCGTATTATCAATTCGCAGATTTACCCCACGAGGATAGATGTAGTATGTATAACTTTGGTTTCTTGTCAATCGAGTTTTTTGCCTAGATGGTAATTTTATATTATTGACGTTAAATTCAAGTAGTCTGTAATAGTAATAGTACATCTTGGGGGACATTTCGTTGTTTTCCTTCCACCATGTTGATCCAGGGACGTTTTTCTTCCAATGAGGGAGTATGAATTTCAAACACCTCTTCTGTATTTTACTTATTTTATTTATTTCAGTTTTCTTAGCCTCGCCTCATATTTGAATTCCATATAATATTCTAGACATTATTATTGAATTATAGTATATAAGTAGTGTTTGATATGACAGTACCTGCTTCATTTTATATAAAGCTGGAATTGTCTGTCTTATTTTTGAGTTTAAACTTAAAATGTGTTTTTTCCAATACAGGGATTTATCTATATATACACCTAAATATTTAAAGTCATGTACGTTTTCTAACGGTGGACAAGGACATAAATGGGTGTTGATATTTACATGAAGCTCATGAATGCAATTGGTACTGTGGAGGATAATTCGCGGATCGCGTATTTTATATTTAGAACTATTCCGAATGTGTAATACTTTTGATTTATTTATGTTTATACATAACTTCCTGTCATGTGCCCATTTACTAAAATTATCTACATCATCTTGCAGTAATTTTTCCGCCATCTCAAAATTGTTGTGCTCGATTAACAAAGCAATATCATCAGCAAAAACATACACCTTTGCATTTTTAATATGTTTGTGTAACGAGTTGGTATAAATAAGAAAAAGAATTGGGGCCAATATGGGGTACCCTGACCTACTCCATAATGAATACTTTTTTCATTACTTATATTCCCTGCAATTTTGTATTATTCTACGTTCTACTACATCTCATAACAACCGTTTTCTTTTTATTTATTGTCATATTATACCCTTTAAGTATCGAATTTAGCTTAGTCAATGCATCGGAAGGGGTCGCTTCATTATCCGCTACTACCGCTATGTCGTCGGCAAATCTAAATGATTTTATCTTCATTCTGCCAATATTAATTTCACCGTTACTAGTTTCCTTCCATTGTCTGAACGCTTGCTCTATATATATGTGTATATTGAATAACAACGGTGATAAACTGCATCCGTGCTTTACTTCTTTCCGGGTTCTTGCCTCTTCGTTTGAGTTTCTTCCTTTGATCATTAGTTTTTGTGTTTTGTATAGTTCTTTTATTTTTCTTCTTACTCCTTTTAAAGTTTAATCCAAAATTTCCCAATCACAATTACCGAATGCTTTTTCTAAATCTATCATTGCAATATACACCCTGTCAAGAAAGTATCGGGAATTGTCAATTTAAATCTCCCGGGTAATAGCTAGGCAGATAATTTTTTTTTTCCAGGTTGGTACAACTGTTTTGTATTATGATGCCTATTTTTAGCGCGATCTGTCAACCAGTGTGTTTACAGCAGCTGTTAAAATCAGTCGACCTTGAAGGTTTTGTCGAAGTTTTACAATGAGTGAAAATATTGAACAACGTACTTGTGTTAAATTCTGTGTTTCGAACGAAATTTCTTGTGCCGATACACTGAAAATGTTACAGAAGGCTTTTGGTGAATCTGCTTTATCAAAAACGCGGGTTTACGAGTGGTACAGAGCGTTCAAGGATGGTCGGGAGACGGTCGAAGACATGCCTCGCTCTGGACGGCCTTCAACGAGTGTGACCGATGATAACGTCGATAAAATCAAGGAAATCGTTGCTGAAAATTGTCATGTGAGCTTGAGAGAGATGGCTCATGGATTGGGCATGTCACACGAGAGCGTACGTACGATTGTGCACGAAAAATTGGGTATGCAACGCGTTGCGGCTCGGCTTGTTCCGAAAGACCTGAATTTCTTTCAAAAAAAGTACCGAGAACAGGTAGCTGCAGACATGCTGGATCGAGCCAATTTGGATCCTACCTTCTTGGAAAAGATAATTACTGGTGACGAGACATGTGTGTACGAGTACGACACGCTTACGAACCAGCAATCGTCCGAATGGCGGCCAATTGGCGCGCCAAAGCCGAAAAAACCTCGCCAAAGCCGATCGAAAGTGAAGATCATGTTGATTGTTTTCTTCGATATTCGAGGCGTGGTACACTATGAATATGTGCCAGCCGGACAGACAGTCACCAAAGAGTTTTACTTAAGTGTTTTGAGACGTTTGAGAGAGGCTATCCGTCGTAAACGTAACGATTTGTGGGTCGACAATTCTTGGATTCTCCATCACGATAATGCGCCGTCTCACAAAGCCATAATTGTGAATGAGTTTTTGGCCAAACACTCGGTAAATATCATCGAACAACCGCCGTATTCACCAGATTTAGCACCCTGCGACTTCTTCCTATTCTCAAAACTCAAATTTCCGCTACGGGGAATGCGCTTCGAATCGATTGATGACATCAAGACGAATGCGACGCGAGAGCTAAAGGCCATCCCGGAAACCGCCTATCAGAAGTGCTTTGCCGAGTGGAAAAAGCGTTGGCATATGTGCATCGCTTCGAATGGATGTTATTTTGAAGGTGACAAAATAAATTTGGATGAAAATTAAAAATTGTTCGTTTTATTTAACAATTCCCGATACTTTCTTGACCGGGTGTATACTGATTGATCTATTTCTAATTTCCTTTCAATCACCATGCGGAGGCCTAGTATTGCTTCTCTTGTCCCTCTTCCCGATCTAAAACCATATTGCTCATCATTAAGTTCGTTATCTTTTTTGTGTTTTATTCTACCGAGTATTATTTTTATTAATATTTTTAAGCAATGCGATACCAAAGCTTCCTTCGCCAGCCAACGCATTCCAGTCCCCTACAATAATTAGGTTGTCTTTATTTTCTGCATAGCTTATAGCTTCATCCAGTTTTTTATATACTATATACTTCCAGTTCTTGCTCGCTGTAGCTACTGGTCGGCATGTAAACAATTATTATCGTTGTTATTGTCGGCATAGAGTTCAACTTTACCAGAAGTATTCTGTCATTCAATTGTATGTAGGATCTAATACTTCTTTCCCAATTTTTGTTCAATATTAATCCTACTCCGTTTTTTCCTCCTTCTAAACCCGAATGTATTATTCTGTAATCTTCGCTCCAATAATCGTTATTATTCAATCCTCTAGTTTCAGTAATACCCAACATGTCTATATTATTCCTTTCCATTTCCAATTTAATATTTTCCAGTTTTCCTGCTATCCTTAGGAATCTTATATTCCATGTTCCGATTTTCACTTCTTTTGGACCAATCGCATATTTCTCCTATAAAGCCTGGTTCTTCGCCTTGTTACGGGTAGTCACATATTTCACACCAGATATCCCACGAAATGTCCGGCGCCAGTTGCTAGTTGGATCGCACGGCTTTTTCTTATCAGTATTCGTACTTTCCATATTTGATTGAAATTTTGGGATAATAATGAGGTAGGTTCCCGTTACTTTCCTCATCGCAGTTCCATGGTCGCTTCAGTAATATGTACTCCACGCCGCATAAATATCTGTTTGCAGCAAATTTCCCGTTCTCCACCTGCTAACGGTACTGATAGCGCTGCTTCCGCTATCAGGGGATCACTCTTTGTCTGGCTCCTCTTTTGTGGCTTGTCCAGCTTGGGAGTCCCTTTTGGTAGTATAAAATCCCGCTGGCATAACCCACAAATTCTTTGGAGCACGCAAACCCCTCCACCACGATAAGGCGGTGATCTCCCGGGGGGGATATGGTGTGCATATAGTACGAATTAGTTTTAAGTAGTTCTCCGGAGCAGGTCGTTCGGATGTAGACGTTTTAACCGTCGTTGTATAGTGCTATTTATCAAAGAAACAGTAAGAGGGTTGATGTGTTCAACCAAGCGATCATGATATCGAATGCTATGGAAGTTTATTTCCTCAATCACTGTGGGCGTTCGTAGATTATTTTGAATGGTACTGTTGCGCACAAACCATGGTGAGTCGCATAAACGTCGGAGAGATTTGCTATGAAACGCCTGAACTTTCTTAAGATTAGAATTGGCTGTCGTGTTTCATAACTGGATACCATATCTCCAAGAAAGCACAACGACTTGTTCGTATATTAGCAGTTTTCTTCCCCGAATAACTTTCTTAGTGTCCTCAGTTTCCTTTTGTCCTACGTTCTTCCTTCTTGATGGGTAATTGTCCGTAGCTAACAAGCCCAATAAAAAAGTAAAAAAAAAAAAAAAAAAAAAAAGTTGGAGTTTACTTCTTGGACGAAGTAGCCAATCCAGTTTCTTCATTTTGTAGCGACAACTACGTAAGGTAATTTTAATATGCTGTTGCCAATTAAGTCGCTTGTCCAAGTACATGCCGAGGTTACGAACTTGACCCACTTGGAGAATAACTGTACCGTCGTAGCTAATATCCGTGCATGTACCTCATCTCAGTGTAAATGGGCAGAAAAAAGATTTTTCCGGATTTACTGATTTATTCCACCTATTGGCCCATAGCACTAATCGGTTAAGATAGTCTTGTGTTTTGCCTACAGCCTCTACTGTGCAGGTTCAGTTAACAGGGAAGGTCGTATCGTTCGCATGCGTTACGAATAAGCCACTGTCATCATTTGACAATGGTACATCAGCAGTGTAAAAAGTGTAAAGTATTGGGCTAAGCACGCTGCCCTGTGAAACTTCAGCTCTGAAGCCCGAATAAATGACCGAATTAGACGTACCTGTCCATAAAATGTTCGATTGTACAGGTATGATTGGAGTAGATGAGTAAGTGCTGGCGAAGTATTCATCTTGAGTTTGTGCAGAAGTCCGACTGTCTACATCCTATAGAATGGCTGTTATTCCATACGGCGAGAGTAGCTGCAGTTGTTGCGCCCTAACCTTTGCAATTATACTGGATTTTTCTATCCATCAACTCGTAGCAATATTTGTGTCATTTTGCTGTGATTTCTTGTTTAAATATTATTACTCGACCGATCTTTGACTTCACCAAGTCGAAGCGTAACGAAAATGTTCTGCTGATTGTTAAAATGTTTCATTATTTAGCATAGAAACATTTTATGCGTGACCGTCGTTCAGTCGCGTTCATATTTTTTGTTTTACGCGGGTTTCATTCTAAACATGTGTTAATCGGTCCCACTCTGTTTATATTACTCGTATTTTATTGTTTCGTGAGGCAAAAAACGATCGCCGAAATCGTCGGCTACATCTGTTAAATATATTTGACACTTCGCTCGATGGTGAGTTGTTATTAGTTTATTTCATTTTTTTTTTTCAACTAATGTCCCCGTCATCATTATTATTAAATAATTCTTAACTATTCACAATGCCGAAATCGAAAAGATTACAAAACACAGCGAAAGAGTACAAAAGGCAGCACAGTGATTGCAGCACGTCAAGTACTGAACCAACTGCCAAAAAATCTACAAAAATAACGGAGTACCACTCGAAAGATGACGAACGGAACGAAGAGATCGAACAGTGTTCTGTTCAAGAGCTTAGGAGAGAATTCATGGAAATTAAAAAATGCTTCGAATTCATTTCGGAAAAGTACGACGACCTCGTGCAAATCCACGGCTCTCTCGTAAATGAAGTGAAGGCGTTGAGGGAGCAAGTTAATGTCTTAACTGCTGAAACAAAAAAAAAGAGATAGTGAAATCGCCGAACTGAAAACGACAGTAAATGAATTAGCCCAATACAGTAGGAGAGAGAATATTGAGCTACATGGAGTCTCCGTAGAGGAAATTGTCATTAAGGTGGCACAAAAATTAAACATTGAGGTAAAAAAAGAGGACATTCTGGCTTGTCACAGGGTGCCCAGCAAGAATTTAAAATTACCGAAGCCGATTATTGCTAAACCCGGTAGACGAATAGCCGACCTGTTCCTTGATCATAAAAAGAGCGTTAAAATATTCGATAAAGAAATATCAGGTAATGAAGGAAGTGACTTGAAGATATATGTATATTAACGAAAATCTCACTAGATACTATAAAAATTTATTATGGCAGATGAAAGAAAAGGCCAGAGCGCTTAATTATAGATTTGTTTGGACGAAACGAGGAAAGATTTTTGCAAGAAAAAATGAAGAGGATCGCATACTACGTATTCGGAACGAAGAAGATGTGAACAAATTATTGTAATTGTAGTTTCTCGTGTCGATTTTCGTTTATTTAAGTCGCCAGAATGAATTAATTACTAACTGTTCGTATGTGTGTGGCTTTGTATAAATGTGTGTTCGGGTACGTGAGTTACGCAAGCGGTAGGGCAGTGAGAGGAAACATGATAAAGTTTATAGCATGGATGGAAGCGTATGTGCCAGCGTTAAATAAATCAGAGTTTACTAAGAGAACGCGGTGGACAAGGGTTTATTTGTCAGGCTGTATGTTTAAGCACCAGGTTCAGTATAGAGATACGAGAAAAGGTAAGAGGGGAGGAGATATTGAGGCAGCATTATGTGATAAGAAGGAAGTGGTGTTCTATTGCAAGATATCAGTCATGTCGTGCGTATGTAGGTTGATAGATCAAGTATACGAGAGTAGACAGTGCGGTACGAAGGGGTATGTGAGGTTGGCGCATGGCGATGCTATTATGTGCCGCAATACCGTCTGCGTAGACTTTTTTTATGTGCGTCAAAGGCAGATAATGTGCGAGGTGTGTGCGAAATTCGTGTGTGACGATATATATATTTTATTATTATTTTTTATGTTTTATTCCGTTCCATACTGTTTAGTTTTAGGTTTTGCCGCGCGAAGGTGTTATGTTATGAATGTGGGCATACGGGTAGATGTGTAGGCGTGTGTGTATACTTGAATGTATGACTATTATGTACTTACCTTAGGTGTATGGGAATTTATCAAGTATATGTATATAATTATAATCAAATTATTAGTTTGATAAGTGCGATGCAAATGGAAGGCATAATTGTGAATTTAATCCACATATAAATCCAGGCTTTGCAGTTTTACATCTATTCTTGTTCGAAAAGTTGAACTTAAGTTAAATAGAAAAATGATTATGCAACCAAATGACATCTCTATTACAGTTCTGTCACAAAATTGAGTGTAATGAATACGAAAACATAAAAAAATGGAACGCAGACATAAGTAGAAATTTTAACGGGAAAGAGGAAAATAGTAAGAATATTATTAAAATAATCCATTTAAACATTCGAAGCATTAGATGCAATTGGGATGAGTTATTAATACAAATTCATAAACAGGATGTTAGCGTAATAGTTCTTACCGAAATAAACATCAAAGAGCACGAGGCTGAATATTATAATATAGAGGGTTATGAGAAATGTGTAATTGAGAAACCACCTAACCGTAATGGGGGAATAATGATATTGGCGTCAAATGCTTTCAGCTTCAACGTGGTTCACGCGGGTAATTCTGCTGCTGATAGCATTACTGTAGAAATAAGCCTAACAAAAAATCAAAAAATTTACTTAATGGCAATTTATAGGTCACCGAGTAACAACGTTGGTCACTTTCTACAGGAACTCGAAGAGAGCCTGAAAATATTAGATCGGAATACAAAATTTATTATCTGCGGAGATTTCAATATTAACACTGATTCAAGGAGTAAAATAAATGATCAATTTCTGAATATCTTATCAAGACATGGTGGAATTCGGCTAATTAAAGGAACAACTAGAGGAGAGGTAAGAGCAGGTCGTATTACCAAATCTTGTATAGATAACATCTTCATTAGACATGCAACAGAGAAAGTAATGGCGGGTATTATAAAGACAAAAATTTCAGATCACTACATAGTTTGTGGTGCACTATGTGTAGATAGGGACGAGAACTTGAAGACCGTTAGTACACGTGAAAGCTATCTGAATGAGAACTTGTTAAAAGATAAAGTAAATGCTTATCACTGGCAGGGTTTGCTTGAGAAAAGAGAAGTGGAAGAATTAGTAAATAATTTAAAAGTAGTATTCAATAAACTTTATGACGATTGCAAATTTACTAGGCAGACAAGGAGGGAAAGGGGATACAATCCTATTGCAGCTTGGATGAATAGGAAAATATTAAATTTTATACATATTAGAGACCTATATTACAAAAGATGTAAAGGGAATAATTCAAATAGAAGAAATAAAGAACTATATAAGAAATACAGGAAATTAGTAAAGCAGGAAATAAGACAAGAAAAAGAAAAATATTACCAACAGGAATTACTAAAAGCGAATAATAACATAAAAAAAACCTGGAAGATAATAGATCAAGTAGTGTGTAAAAAAAGGTCTACAATTATAGATGAGGCAATAGGAAAGAATTTTGATGGGTATCGCAATGCGACGCGTGAATTTCAAAAATATTATATGGAGGCTATTGAAAATCTGAAACATAATTGTGATATTAGATTCATTAGAACCGAGAACGTGAATACTACGATTACGTCATTTTACCTACCGAAAGCCACTAGTGAAGTGATAGGAAACATAATTAGGTAAATGAATAAGAATAAAGCCCAAGGACATGATGGTATACGGGTGAAAGATGTAATTACACATGCAAAAAAGCTTGCTCCGCTGTTGACAAAAATTATTAATGGGTCGGTAAAAGAAGGTATATTCCCCAGGGAGTTAAAAGTAGGGATAATAAGACCAATATATAAAAATGGGGATAAAAAACTTTGTGAAAACTATAGACCAATTACGTTAATATCAGTTATTGCTAAAGTGGTTGAGCACTATGTAGGTAACTATCTTAAATTGTACCTAGAAGAAAACAACCTAATATATCATAACCAATATGGGTTTAGAAAGGGGAAATCAACGGTAACTCTGCTCAGAACTTTTACATCTGCGATAAATAAGGGATTAGCATGCGGCAAACAATTTTTGATAGTCTTTCTAGACCTTACTAAGGCTTTTGATTTAGTGGATAGGGAAATATTGGTAGAAGACCTAAACAAAATTGGTATAACAGGGAAATATCTTAATTGGTTTAGATGTTACTTACATGAAAGGGAATGTTTAGTGAAAATTGGTAATGAATAGAGTGATATGGGGAAAACGAAATATGGAGTAGGACAAGGAACTATATTAGCACCGTTACTGTTTTTAATTTACATCAACTCCATTCACAATTGTATTAGGAACGCCAAACTTTACGCATATGCTGATGACATTGCTCTGGTAATTGAACACCAAGACGTAGAAATAGCAGAAAGGCTGCTTCAGGAGGACTTGAATATGGTTTGCAGATGGGTACACGATAAAAAATTATTAATAAATGCCAAAAAATCAAAAGTGATGTACGTAAGAACACCGAGTAGATTTAGAAAGTTCGTGCCTAAAATAGTGTGGCACAAGGTAGATTGCCTTCATAGATCGGAAGTATGCCGTTGTGAGCCGTTAGAAATGGCTGATAATTTCAAATACCTGGGAATAACATTCGATAAGGCGTTAACTTGGAGAGTTCACATAGATAACATTGCTAGGAAAATTAGGCAGACTATGCCGGCGTTATACAAATTGAAACAAGTTATGAATTACAAAACTACGAGACTGTATTTTGACTCATTAATAATGACTAGGATTAGATACGGACTCGAAATTTGGGGGGAGGCAAAAAAAAACGGAATTAAGGAAAATTAGTAGGTTTTAGAAAAGATGTTTAAAAATTTTGTTACCGAATTGGACAAGTGCGAATCTTGTAACGAATTCTACTTGGTGGGACAATAATAAAGAAATGTCGCCAAAAATGTTTTTTTATTACAGTAAACTTTTAAGGTATAAAACAGAAAAAATAAGATTACCGACAAGGGAAAAGGTATATGGGACTGGGAACTTTGACAATTTATGTTTTATAAGACCTAAAGGGATTAATAATAAAATTGATAATGTTGACGAGGAAGTTATGAGTCATTTACTAGGTAACGTACCAAAGGAATTAAGAGACGAAAGTAATTTGAATATATGGAAAGACAAAATAAAAATATAGTTGATTGCATGGTGCAAAGAATAAGAAATGGATAGTCATAGGAAAGGAACAGCGATAAGACGGGTAGTTGATTGAAAGAGTAAATAATTATAAATGATGTAATGAAAAAAAATAAATAAAAAAAATGGCTTATGTGAAAATATTGTGGTATGTGCGATAGGTATAAATGTTGTGAATTAAAATTAGACGTAGAATAGTAAAAATAGAAGTTAAGTTGAATTAAGTATTTAGATATAAGACGAATATGATGTATTAGATTTAAGATGTAAATGATGAATAAACGATATAATTATGTTGGGAACTCACAGACGGGCAATTGCCTTGTGGGACCCGTAAATTATTTACAAAAAAAAAAAAAAAAAAAATAATTTTTTTGTTTAAGCTTTCTATGAGTAACTTTTTATTTCTTTACAAACGTCTATATAGTAGCATTTTCCCCTGCTTCTAGAGCTTGGTTTATTTTCTTTAGCAAGAGTGTACCTCTCAGTTGAATAATTATATTTATTTCCGATGTTTTACTTTTTTTAATTAGCGACCATTTATTCCTAGATAGATGTGTTTATTTCGATTGACGGTGCTTTAAAATACCAGTGGAGAATTAATTTGAGTGAAAACGTATCAAAAACGCTTATCTGGCATATTTCTACGACGCGTATCTGGAAATATCAGTGGTATTGAATGTTTCCCGTAAAAATTAAATATATTTCTATTTTATTGTATATTAATGGTAATTTTAATAATAATATTTCTAGTTCGCGAATTTTGATTTAATTTTGCCTAACATGAGAAAATACTTTAGTACAAAAAATGAAAAAGCATATAATGCGTAGGAGCTTTCACGTTACGCGCGCATTGCATTGTTGTTATTTTTTTAACCGTTTACGGAACTCGTTGTGATTGAACTACAGAAAAACTCGGTCATGTGTTCTGTTTTAAGACGAGAAAGAACACTTGAAAAAAGTGAGTTATATTCCGATCAGCAAATAGTTTTATTCAGTCAAATGATGAAGGAAATATACTTAATAGTAGTTGTAAAATTCATAATCGTCGACTTTTTGCGCATTTTAAAATTAAAATTGATAACCTTTGTGAATTGTATAATTATTTTTTAACTTATTTTCTTTTCAAGTTTAGTTTTCTTAGATGTGGAATATTTAAATACTTCAGTCAGCTTTTTTTTTGGAATTTAATATAGAATTTCAGATATTCATTGATTTTACGTCGTTGATTAATTAATCAGCATAAAATTTGAAATTCTTTTTGCCTAGCTCGACGAATACGAAATTCCGAACACGCCCCCGTGGTTTCGGTTAATTATCCCGGCGAAACCGCCAATTATGTGAAGAAACCGTAGATTTTATTTTTATTTTTTAAAAATTAGCTTCGCCATGTTTTTTGTTGTATTTTAGTTTGAAGTGAAAGGGGTTTTTTGTTTTTAAATTTAACACGCTATCCTGCAAACTAAAAAAATGTATACTACTATTAACTTGACTTGTTTCTGCTTATTTCTCAAATTTAACAGAATCGCTCATTTTAGAAGCGAATTAAAATCAAATTACAAGTGCGTCTTTAATAATCGAATTTCCATCAAATTTGAAAATTTTCTTAGTCTTTCTATTTTTTTGAATATATCGTAGAGATTCAGCTATAGTATAATGCTGATGCTCCCATCATTTTCAAATTTGATAGAAAATAAACTAGAATTATATTTCGAGATATCGGCCAGCTTTTGCTTCGCTAACTGCTTGTGCACAACCGAACAACAAACGATACGTTGTTGTCTGTTGCTCGTATCGTTTCTTTACAATGTCGTATCCGTGATTGGTTTCATAGTGCCGAATATCCGTACCACGTACGATGTGGTCGACTGCGCGATGCACTGCGCGTACACGCTGTGCATTTTCTACTATTTGTGCATGTGGTCTAAGCGGGATTCGATGCGAACGTTGCTTCAGTACGCTCCTAACATATTCAATTACGACCGATCGAGTGACTCGCAACTGCAGGAATTACTGGCGTTGTACCGATCCTTCTATCATAGGCAACTTCGACTGAAATTTGTCAAAATCGTGTTAATTGTACACGGTGGAGTTTTGATTTTAGCTGGCTTGCCGTTGATTTTCGCTCCGTTCTTCTTGAAATGGAATATCCGTTACGAAGACGTTTTCATAATGAATCTGTGGAAACCATTCAAGGTTACCACACTGGCGGAATTCGTGGTGGTTCACACGATTCAAATATCGGCCGTGGTGTTCACTTGCTGCGGACTCTTCTCATTGATGTGCCTATACTATTATCAGAACGAAATATGCAAATACGAAACGAACTTTCTGGTACGACAGATTCGAAGTACCGATCAGTTGATTGACCGATTACACGAAAAACAATGCAAACCGAACTGCCAGTGCATCAGGGATCCAGCGAATCGAGTTCGAGATGAACTTTACCGCAAGTTGATGTGGAACTTTTTCCACCACCATAGAGCTTTGCGAAGGTACACAGTAACTTTAATCGATACCTACAGACCTGCAATTCTGTTGGCGGTAATCATCAACTTTTCACTCATGGTTACGTTCGTCTGTATCGCTCTGCTTAGTCCGTCATTGCTGAAATCGTTTATATTCTTCGGCGCTGCTCTCATTTGCGTCGTGTTCCTGTTCAACATCAGCCGTTCCGGATTACGCTACAGTAATGTGAATGATCATTTCAGGGGTGCCCTTTACGAGACCGATTGGTATTCTAGATCGGTATCGGTGCAAAAATCGGTTCTATCTATTTTGCTGATGAACAACTCGGAACTGCGCATGTCTGCTACTCCGGAAATTTATCTGTCTTACACGTTTTACACTGGGCTCCTTAGAAAAGCCTATACGGTAGCTAATTTCTTATTAAACTTGAAAAAGTGAGCGACCTAATTTTCATTTGCGTACGTATTTTGTTTAAAAATTTCTAATAATAAACGAACTAAGTTGTGACACATCGATTAAAAAATTTCGCATAATTTTTCTTCTTGCGTTTGATTTTGTAGTTACATTTAGTCAATCTTATTAAACGATGCATTTTAGAAAAACCATTATGGTATTATTTAATCTATCTATCCATGTATATATCTATCTATCTATCTGTCTACATATATATATAACTTGGACATTTTGTCCCCGCAAGGGGCTTGCCTCTTCACCTCTTCTGCTTTCATTTCTGTCTGTTGCTCTTCTATACTTTACATAAAATGATCAAAATTTACAACGTAATTCTTACTGGCATCAACACGAAACAAATAACTTAATTATATTTGTTCTTTCTTCATGCAACCGCACTTTTAAATTATAAGATTTTAGAAAACTTTTAAACTGTTAAATTCAGTTATAAACGTTATATTTTTAGTTATTTTATGGTTCTGTTGGATTATGTGGTTGGCAAATATTGATTTTTCGAGATATTTATATTTAATCGCATAGACGTGTTCTTTATATCTGATTTTGAAATTTCTTTTGGTTTGACCTATATAAATTTTTCCCTTTCCCGATATAGCTCCGAAATTTTCCTGGAGAACACTTGACGGCACTTTTGGTAGTGATCATAATCCCATTCTCCTATCCCTTACTATCCAATCCAGACCTCTCCATTCCTTCTGCTGGATTCTTTCTATTTTGTTCATTGATGGACGCTTCTCTCCCTCCTATCCTGGCGAATCCTCATCCTACAGCCCAATACAATTTGTTTACTCAATCCCTTCATTCGTCCTTTTCTTCATCTGCTCTGCTCGTTCGCAATAATCATCACCGAAAAGCCCGTACTGCCTCCTCACTCTGGTGGAACGAAGAGTGTAAACAGGCTTTCAAACAAAGTACTGTTACATTCAGATCATTTCGTTCGCGGTCCTCAATGTCCAACTTTCTGGCACACAAATAAGCCAATGCGAGGACTCGCTTTGTTCTAAAAAGGCTAAGAGAAATTCTTGGAAACAATTTTATTCCGCTTTTTCTAAAGACACGCCCTTTTCGCAGATTTGAACAGCTGACTTTCCATGAGCACATTAACTATCTCTACAATTCCTCCCTCAAAAGACTCAAACTCCTGAAAGCCCTATCTTCATCCAAATGGAGTGGTGACCCTTTTATTCTCCTAATCCTTTACAAAGCTCTAATTCGTTCCAGGATTGATTACTGCTTCTTCATCTATGGATATTCCTCTAAATCTCTCCTCGCCAAACTGGACAAAGTTCAGAACTGCTGCCTTCGCTTGTGCATTGGAGCGCTAAAATCTTCTCCTATTCCTGCTATCCTCTCTGAGTCAGCGATACAACCACTTTTTATCCGCAGATCGCAGCTTTGTTATAATTTTCTAATTAAACGTCTTTCTGTGTCCTCATCTAATATTATCTCGTCCTATCTTGGTATTAAAAACCAATGGCGTTTTGTTCCTCATAAAACCCCGATCCTTTCTCTTGTAGCAGCTTGAATCTCTAATTTTTCGCCTCATGTCTTTTTTATTTCAAGGTTCCTTACTTTTTCCATGATTTCACCAGCGTTTGGCAGACTATTAATCTCTTCTCTCTCCCTCTCCAGACTAGCTCCATCGCACATTCTACAATCCACGCCGAATTCCTCCACTTGCTTGACACATCCTTTCCGTCTCATCTAACATTCTTCACTGACGGTTCTAAAAATGAGAACGGGGTGGGCGGCGCGTTTACCTCTCTCTCATTGCATCACTTGGAATCCTTCAAGCTCCCTTCCTTCTGTTCTATCTTCACAGCGGAGTCTATCTTCATTTTACGCGCAGTCTCGTTCATTTCATCCATAAGAGGGATCAGTGAGTGTCTCATTGTCTCCGATTCAAAAAGTGTTCTTCAAGCTATTTCTTCTCCTCCTTCTCATCCCTCCAATTCTATTATTCTTTTAATTCGTTTTCTCATATCCAATCTACTCTCATCCCGCTCCATTACTATTGACCTTTTGCTGGCGTAGAGGGCAACGAGTTAGCGGATTTTTTACCCCTTTCGGCCGCCTGCGATGGTCCTTCACTCTGTAATTTTCCTACCTCGGACATCCTCCTTCTTTCCTCAGTTAATCATTCGCGACTATGGTCGGACATCTATCCTTCTCCATTTTCTAATCCCGCCTCTCATTATCTTCAAATTCAGCCGGTTCCCTCTTCTCAGCCGTGGTTTCAATCCTATTCTTATCAACGCTCCGCGATCATTTCCTTAATCAGACTGCATATTAATCACTTCCTTCTACCCTCTTCACGTTTTAGTTTTTCCCTGTCCTCTTCTCCCGATTGTCCCCTTCATAATTCCATCTCTCCTCTTATATGTGATGCAAACCACATCTTCTTTGAATGCCCGGCCCCTGATTCTGAGCGTTCTATTTTATACTCCAAAATCTTAACACTGGGTCTTCCTGCTCCTTATAGTTCTTCCTTTGTCCTTTCCTTTCCATCTCCAGATATAATCCCTTTATTTCAATCTTTCCTAAGCTCTATTTCTAATTGTTTCTCTATTTAACCCTTTCCATGATTTCTGTAGTTGCTGGGTCAAAGCCGGTGGCGCGCCCAAAAGATAATATATAAAATAATATTATTAGTTTATATTTCAAAAAAAAAAATTATCACAACTGTTACATTTTAATAAATATATATTCCTGGTTTTTTATATTTAATGGGGGGTTGTGAAGTTAAGGTTTATAATTTATTAAGCCCAACAGCACTGATGAGAATAAGGAGGTAGTTTCTTTCTCACGGTCGTTTTTACTTTTCCAGATTTTTCTGGTACCCAATTATTTCAGGCTGGGTCAGAATGAAACAAGTCTCGAACCTGTGATCTCTAATTTGGTAATCGAGCAGCCTAACTACTAGACTTCCGCGCTACCTTATCTTTAGGTGTAAACTTAAAATTAAATCTTTAAAATTCTGTCCAATTTATGGCAGTTTGAAAATAATGTTGCGTCAAAGAGTTTTGAAACTTTTGCAAAATGATTTCCCCTACTGCTTCTGTCATTTTTTACACCTTTTTTTTTGTCTAAAAATTATTCTTGTTTTAAAAGACTTTTAAGTTTTAGAAAATAAAAAGATAGCAAATGAATAATGCAGGTTACACTCAAGGTTCAGCGCGTATGATAATTTTAACCTAAATTTTCTTCTTCTTCATTTTCTTTGCTAAATTTACGCTGTCTGCTGTAATATATGACACCGGTCCACTGATTAGAAAATTTAAGATCAGCTCGCACAATTAAATATTAGATCTTAGTCAGTGGTATTGAAAGGTTGGACCAGGTTAGACAGCAGAGAAGCAAACTGAATAATGTTATTTAAATAAAAGAAAAAATTATATGCTTTCGTTGGTTCAATGAGTTAAGGGTTGTTATGCGGGCTGTCATTGGTGTATTCTTTGGATCAGTTTTTTTATAAGTTGTTTTAAAAATTACAATATTTATCCCTACTGTTCTTTCAAAGCAATGTGAACAAAGAAGTTTGCTACAGATGCCGCGACTTATATCGATCAGTAAGTGATACAGCTAACAAGAGACACTTATTGGCAAAAACAAATACCAAAACGGGTCTGGCTGTCTAGAGAACAATTCAGGTTTTTTGAAGGGTCTGCCTTGTAAGTACATGTTGGTATATGATTTTTTTTTTCTCGTAAAATATGATAATTTAATTGCATATGTTTTGGATTCTACGATCAAAATTTAAAAATAAAAAGCAAATTTTTTGAACTTTTTTTTGTTTTGCGGTTTATCAAAATAGACATTAGCCGAAAAAGTAAGAAAAGTGAAAGAGGTGGTATCAGACGTTTACGCGATCAGATGTAGCGGATAAAAAGCATTTCAGTTCTGAAACATCCGAAGGAGACGGCAAGGAGAAAATAAAAGACGCGCAATAAGCAGTTCGATGATTGATTCATAAAAGCGAAGGGTAGAAAAAGGAACGTTCGCAAGCGATGCTGGAGCATTCGAATAAAATGTGATCTGCATCGCGTATGAAATTGTGAGAGGAAGGGTGGGGGACAGAATGGAAAGGAAATCAGAGGGAAACAGAAAAGCTATGCAGAAAGCAAACTGTATTCAAAGCATAGACGACAGATGACAGAAAGAGTTGAACGCCGCATAGAGGGAAAATTAAAAAACCGGCGATAACACGGTAGATTAGGCTAAACAGATAAGTGAAATCGCGATTTGAGGGGGGGGGGTGCGTGTTAAACCATAGTCTGAAATGAGAGCTGCAGAGAGAAGAGTAATATTGTGGGATGAAAATAAGCCGAGAAATCTACAGAGGGAGATGAACGATCTAATTCCTAATAAATCAGTTTAGATAGAATGAGAAAATGGAATGAGCGAAGGATTACAATCGACAATATCTATCAGTCAGAAACGATGCAGATAAGCTTATGGAAGAACTGCAAGAAAATGCCTCTAAAAGATGCCTTAAGCAAGGTGATACTATGTCACCGGAACTATTTAATGCTGCGTTAGAAACAATATTCAGAAAATTAAACCGGAATTCAGTGGGACATGGATACGTGAGAAATCCGGTTGACGGGATATAGTACTGTAAATAGCTAAGTTAAAATGTAACTGGGCTGGTCATGCTGCACGAAGAATGGGTAATAGATGGACGAAACGTGTGCTAGAATGGTGGCCGATCGATGAGAAAAGAAAGAAAGGGTGACCATTAACTAGATGGCAAGATGGCATAACTAAGATAGCAAGAAAAAATTGGATGCGGCAGACTAGATAGGGATAATTGGAAGAAATTGGGGAAAGCCTTCGTCCAGCAGTGGACTAATATAGGTTAATCATAATCGTAATTGTACATATACATTGGTTTACATTTGTTGATATAGTTTACTGGTACCAGTATTTGAATAGATTGCGTCACGTTAGTCGCTTAAATAAAAAACCGAGTCAAATTTTTATATTACACGAGTGTTTTGCTAATAATAAAATATTTATTAGTGTACTTATTTCTTTTTTTGGATTACATCAGTTCACTGATGATTATATAGATAAATGTAGTTCAGTAATTAAAGGCCAACAGTAAATCAATTATTTTACTTATAAAATATTTGAGAGCATTATCGAAAATTCAATTCGACCTTGTTTTGAAATAGATGCACGGTTCGTTGAAAAAATTATTGCATTACTACAAAAGCGTTTTGTGTTGCAACAAAATTCCTTTGTGATAATTTTCAAAAGTAATATAAATTATTTTTAGACATTTAAGTTGAGCTATTAAAAACTTTTAACCAAGTTTCAGGGGAACGAGTCGCTTAAAAGTGACACACACACCTTCTTGGCTCCAACTGTGCAAGCAGCAACAGCAGCAATAGCTAACATGGAAATAGACAAGCAATTGCCCCAGCAAGGTAGCAGTGTTAGCAAAGGTGACTTCACGACTTGTGATACTAAAGACCACGCGAATACATTATCTGCGCGAACGGATTGGCAAAACGTTAAATCAAAAAAAAGGTCGCGTAGAACTGGAAAGAACGGTAGAAGTAGTAGCAGTGGCACATCGACCGAACTAAGTGGTGGCAACACCGCTAAAAAGAAACGATTTCCCCCCGCAGTAGCAGCAACAGTAGCTGCAATAACAACGAAGAACCGATTTTCCTGTTTACAAGACCAGCAAGATGGAGACGACGCCAAGGATGACGACGACTCTGAGCATAATGGTAACGAGAACCAAGGAAATTCCACTGGCGAGGATAATAGTAATAGTGTAGGAAATAGTAAACCTAAAGTTCCCCCCATCACAGTGTACGGGGTAATGGACTTTCGTAAAATGTTTATTGATTTAACAAAGCATGTACATCCAAAACAAATCAAATGCCGATCGATGAGTGATCAAAGAATAGAGGTTAGAGTCGAGGAAATAGACGAATATAGAAAATTAATTCGTTACTTCAATGATGCCAACATTAAACACCATACATTTCAAGTTCCAAAAGAGAAAGGTTTCAAAGTGGTGATACGCAATCTGCATAATTCTATTGAGCTTGATGACATTAAACTTGCGCTACTGACTGAAGGTCATAAGGTTAGGCACGTAATTAATATTAAACACAGGGTAACTAAAGAACCTTTACCCATATTTTTCGTTGAGATCGAGCCAAATGAGAATAATAAGGAAATATATAAACTGAACTACTTATTAAATATGCGTGTTAAAGTGGAAGCGCCATATAAGAAGAACATCATAGCACAATGTACCAGGTGCCAACGATATGGCCACACAAAGACCTACTGCAACTGCGATTTCGTTTGTGTTAAATGCGCTGGCAATCATGACTCAAAAAATTGTACCCAAGCAATGAATACACCAGCTGTTTGTGCACACTGTGATGGACCGCATACAAGGGCTGTAAAATATATCAAGACCTTATAAACAAGAGATACGGGGAGAGTAGGCAGCAAAAAAGAATTAACCTTCCAACTGTGGCGTCATTCAATACTGATGTAGCACCTCCAGCTATAAACAACCTAAACTATCCACCTATGAATATTCGAACTGTCGCTGCACCGCAAGCAAATTCAATACCTAACCAGGTAGATAGAGGTGTGTCCTTCGCACGAATGGCGGCTGCACATAGAAACAGAAAACCAGAGGGAAACCAAATAAGCGAGTGCAGTTTGAGAGACGTAGAAAACATGATATCGAGCATGATAAACGAAATAAGAAATATGATGATGGAAATGATGAAGCAACAAAATGACATGATAACAAACATATTACATACAATTGTTGCTACACTGGCCCAAAAATGAAGGATTTGAGAATAGCTTCGTTCAACGCTAATGGACTACTAAGACGTATACGAGAAGTAGAAATGTTCCTACATAATGAGAAAATTGACATAATGTTAGTCTCGGAGATACATTTTACTGATAAGAGCTATGTTAAGATTCCAAATTATACCGCTTATTACACAATGCATCCAGACAGCAGAGCACACGGTGGCGCAGCGGTAATAATTAAAAGTAATATAAAGCATTATGAATTAAACAAATATCAGTCGGAACATCTACAGGCGTCATCAGTAATGGTGTCTGATAACAACGGATGCGTGTCGGTATCCGCGGTTTACTGCCCACCGAAACACAAAATCAAGAGCGCAGATTTTGTCAAATTTTTTAAAACATTAGGAAGTAGATGCATAATAGGTGGAGACTATAATTCCAAAAACACATATTGGGGTTCGCGGCTAACTCTTCCCAGGGGACGGGAACTAATGAATGCAATGAAGTGTTGCAAATGTGACGCCATATCAACTGGAAAACCAACATACTGGCCTAGCGATAGAAGGAAAACCCCGGACCTTCTAGACTTCTTTATTGTCAGAGGAATCTCTTCAAATTACATGGCCATAGATGACGATTTATCGCTAACCTCGGATCACACTCCCATAATTTTGACAATCAGTGCTAGTATAATAATGAAGAAAAAGGCAATGACGCTTACAAATTATAATACAAATTGGACACAGTTTGCAGATGAACTAGAAGAAAACCTGTCGTTAAGGATTCCACTAAAATCACCTTCAGATATAGAAAATGCTATCGAATATATTGTCACCAATATATGCTCAGCAGCACGGGCATCAACAATGGAAGTTAAACCGCATCAACATGTGCAAAATTATCCTAAGTACATAAGGGAAGCTGTTCAAAACAAACGGAAATTGAGGAAAATCTGGCAGAGAAACAGAGATCCACAAATGAAAAATCAACTTAATCGTGCTATTAAAAGAATAAGATTTACATTACAGGACTTAAAAAACAAGTCATTTAATAGCTACGTCAAGCACCTGTCGCCCTCACAAGCAAATGGATATAGCTTGTGGAGGGCTACAAAGCAAATGAAACAGCCGAAGCAAGGCGAATCTCCAATACTTAAAAAAAGTGGAGAGTGGGCTAGGAAAGATGAAGAAAAAGCTGAGGAATTTGCAGACTACCTAGAAAAGGTATTTCAGCCGCAAGCTACAAACATTGGTAATAATCAAACCTACTGCTCATGGGAAAGAGTGAACTCGCCATCCATAAAATATGTGTCACCAGGAGAAGTCAAAGCAGTAATAAAGACTTTAAACCCAAAGAAGGCCCCCGGCTATGATCTGATCACACCTAAAATAGTAAAGCAATTACCTCGCAAAGCAGTAGTATTGCTAACCTACATATATAATGCAATGTTGAGATTGTCATATTTCCCGACACAATGGAAACTTGCGCAAATTATTCTAATACTCAAAGAAGGTAAACCACCGGAAAAAACAGGGTCCTACAGACCGATATCGTTGCTGCCTGTTTTGTCAAAAATATTTGAGAAGTTGTTGCACAAAAGACTAGTGGAAATAGTTGGAAACACGATTCCGCTGCATCAATTCGGGTTCAGGCAGAAACACGGCACTATTGAACAGGTACACCGTATCGTCTGTAAAATTGAAGACTGCTTGGAAAAAAAGGAAGTCTGCACTGCTGTCTTCCTTGATGTTGAAAAAGCCTTCGATACTGTGTGGCATTCAGGACTGATGGACAAATTGGCGAAAATACTACCTACTCCGTATTGCGTGCTGCTGAAATCGTATCTGCAGCATCGAACATTTCGGGTCAAAAGTGGTGAATCCTTGTCGGCAGTACGTGAAATAGGCGCCGGTGTACCGCAAGGTAGCGTACTGGGGCCATTACTATATGTCATATACACATCTGATGTACCAGAGGTTGAAAATGTCGACATCGCCACGTTTGCAGATGACACTGCGCTGGTCTGCTCCGCTAATGACTTACAGGAGTGCATTACGAATGTGCAACATGCGGTCACAGAAGTGGCATCGTGGTTTGACAAGTGGCGCCTTAAAATAAATACGATTAAGTCAACGCACGTAACATTCACAAACCGTCATATAACTTCGGTGCCAAAAATCTGTATCGGTAATAACGAAATACCACAAAAAAATACTGCATGCTATCTTGGTATACACATGGATAACAAACTAACTTGGAGGCACCACATAATGATGAAACGTAAGCACTTGGACATCAGGCTCCGCAATATGAACTGGCTAGTAGGAAGACAATCCGAATTGACGATGGAGAACAAGATATTACTCTATGAGATGCTATTAAAGCCAATTTGGCGGTACGGAGCACCGTTATGGGGATGTTCGAAACACACTAATATACAAATCTTGCAACGATTCCAAAACAAAGTACTGCGTATGATGACAAACGCTCCCTGGTTCATTTCAAATAAAACGCTACATACCGATTTCGACGTGAAGTATGTTTCCGAAGTAGTATCAGAGGAGGCGACGAAGTACCTTCGTCGACTGGAGAATCACGATAATCCGCTAGCGATCGCACTGATGGACAACTCCGAGGAAGTTAGGCGTCTACAGAGAAGGAAAGTTTTTGATTTAACCGTGTAAACGTGCATTTAACTGCGTAAGCACCAGAAATTGCCCACCAACGGGTGGTTGCATTTCTGTCACGCTGGCCTCTTCTTAGTCATGTTCTTTCCTGTCCCTCTCCCTCCCAACCTTCTCCACTCTGCACCTTCCATCCTATCCCTCCCCCTCCTAGCCTTCTCCACTCCGCACCTTTCATATAAAGATCTGCTAGATAGCCTGTAAGGGCTAGTTGTAGAAGTGAAATAAAAAAAAAAAAAAAAAAAAAAAGTTTCAATTTTAAATATTACAGCTAATGATTGTTCAACTGGGCGGTGTTAGTAAATTGCATATTTTAATACTTTTGTTGAAATTTATAAAATTAAAAAATGGTGATGAAATTTTGCTCGCTCTTTTCTTTTTTTTCGAAAAAATTGTATAACTGATTCTTTTTACTTTCTTTTTTAAATTGCTTTTCTTTAGTTAGTTGAATTAATTATACTCGAACGAATATTAGAATGAAAAATGAAAATGTAAAATCGGTAATAACTAACTAGATATAAATATTAACCGAAAGTGTAATCTCGGCATTATCGCATAAAATTATTGAAAAATGAGAACACTAATTTATTATTTCTGTTTAATTTTCTTACGGAACCAGCATTTTTTTCTATTTTGGTTTGATGCGTCCCGTAATATTATTTTTATTATCATTATATGTAAGATAATATAATTAAAAATTTTTGATTTTTGATTTTTTATTGCAAATTAGATCTTGTCATTTGCACTGTAAAAGGAATATCCGCTATTTCTAAGATCAAACATCATGTAAACTGTATATTACAAATTTTTTTTAGATGCGTATGCTTTTGGGCTGCGGATAATTCTTATTTTCGATATTTCTGATCAGTATCATCATTTGTATATCTCTTCTAAATGTGTGATAAGGATTCTCTACTGTATAAGTGAAGCGAAGGAAAGGGTGAAAAGATTTTTTCAGGTTGTCTATTCCTATTTATTGCGCAATTGTAAGTGAGAATATTGTTTTGTGCTTTATATTGATACGGATTCGGTACTTGCAGCGCTATCGTTTATGTCCGAGGTAGAAAATATTCTCTGAAGTGTCATTTTTTTTTTTTTTTTTTTTGTCCCCAATTCGTAATACGATGGGGTAAATATATTTAGAAAATTTATATAAATAACAGGTCTGTCCTGAGCCCTTCCATTTAAGTTTATGGAACCCTGACAGACTGTTTTACAATGTTAATAATAATTAGTATACATCAATTTAATATTAATACAGAGGTGTACATGTACTTTACGGTGATTTATTTCGGCTATCGTAAAACTATTGAATATTGTAAATAGCTTAGTTACTAACTGATCAGGGCTAATATTGCTAAAATCTGTATTACTGTGGTTACAGCCGGAAAAGATATGCTTAATATTATCGGGAAAGTTACACGCGTTACACAGTTATTTGAGTGTGCAATTTTATGTTTATGTAAATAATCTTTAAATAGACCGTGTCCCCAGTAAGAAATTGTACATTAAAAAAATTTGGCGTAAAAACTTTATTATGTAGTCTATCATCTATGGTTGGAAAAAATTTTTTAGCTATACCGTTATATTCGTCCCACTGCGCCTGAAATTTATTATTATAATATTTATCTAATATAAGTTTAAACTGTTTAAGCGTTAACGAGGTTTGTTCGTGTATGAAGTAAGGTTGACGATACTGTACGTTATGAAATTCATGATTTAAATTTATATTATTTTTTATTAAAAATATGTTAATATGTTTCTGTATTTCGTAAGTTAATGGTTTAATACCTGCAATGACAGCGCTCGCCATGTAGCTGGTAGTTCTATAAGCTTTAATCATTTTTATTGCAATAGTTCTCTGAAAACTATTTAATATATTTTGAAATCGTTTAACTTTTAAAATGTCTATATATATTACACTACCATAAAGTATGTTAGGCAATATTACGCTTTTATATAAGGTTAGTCCCTTCTTGTAATTTAATCGGTTATTATTATTATATAATTTGTTAAATATAATTAAAAATGTATTTATTTTTTTAGTGATATAGTGAAAATGATTATAAAATTTTAAGTTATTGTCTATTATTATGCCTAAGTATTTGGTTTGACTAACCATGCTAATATTTAATCCGTATTGGAGCAAATTTAATCTTTTATCCTTTAAGTTTTTGTTAAACAACATGTAAGTTGACTTAGATTCGTTAATATTTAAATTGTATTGTTCTAACCATTTCGCGATTTCTGTATAAACCTGGTAAACTTTATTTTCCAATACATTTTCATTCTTATCGGCTATTACTATTGCAATATCATCTACGAAAGTGAAAATGTTTACATTAGTGGGTAATCTAATGTTATACATTTGAGAGAAAACTATGTTCCACAAATGCGGCCCTAAAACAGACCCTTGTGGTACTCCCATAACGGTTTCTTGTTTTTTTTTGAATAATTACCGGTTTGTAATACAATGTAGCGATTTTTGAGATTAACAATGTTCAACATGCCATTATGTAATCCTTTTAACAATGCAAGGAATCTACTTAAATCTAAACTGTCGAAAGCCTTTGTTATATCGAAAGTAAGTAATCATGTACGGTAATTTTTATTTTTTTACATTTTTATTGTTTGCAAAATATTGCGTACAGCCAAAATTCATATGATCTACCTGGTAATGCGCCATACTGGTTATCATGTATTATTCCGTTATTTTCTACAAATTCTTTTAATTTATGAAGAATACATTTTTCATAAATTTGACTGAAATTAGATAACAACGATATAGCTCTATATGAAGTAGACGAGTTTGGATTTTTATTAATTTTAGGTATTATAACTGTTTTACTTAATTTCCATTCTTGAGGATAATAACTATATTTAAACAGTACACGTTAATAACTTTCGGTATTACATCTGGTAACAAATTATGAAATCTTTTAATAAATCCATTTGATGTTCCATCAAGTTCTGTGCTGACACTTTATTTTTAAGTTGTTTAGTAATTACGTTAACTTCTTCTTTAGTAATCGATATGGTTACATTAGGTTCATGTACTTCTGCTTTAAATGGTTTTACGTTAAGGTATAACTTTGACATCAATAAGTCGACTTTATCCTTTTCTGTACATGCATAATTATCTAATGTTGGTATATTAATACTTTTTTTTTAACCGACTTCAAAAAAGGAGGAGGTATTCAATTCGACTGTATTTTTTTTTTTTTTTTTTTTTTATGTGTGTTACCACAGAACTTTCTTCTAGATGAACCGATTTTGATGATTCTTCTTTTATTTGAAAGGTGGCGTTTGTCATGTGGTCCCATTTAAATTTGATCAAGGTCCGACCGATAGTTTTTGAGTTATCCTTAATAATGCGGGAGATTGAAGCTTTTTGGATGCTTTTCATTCACGATTTTTTTCACCGTCGGATTAGATTTTTGACTTAAAATACTATAAATTTGCCAAATTACCATGGAAATGTAGCTTTTGGTGTTTTTACCGTGGAAATAAATGTTTTAATTTAATTGAATAAAAATGCACTAAAAAGTAAAAAATAAAATGCTTTTTTACAAAAAATAAATACCGACTTCAAGGTTTATTATAAAAATTTAAAAATGCACTAAAAAGTAAAAAATAATTACTCCCGATAAAATATATATATCAGAGTGATATAACTTAAGGTGATATCGTAATTCTTATACAACATTAATTTTTTGGAGTTGGCATCAAATTCATATTAAAAGAATAATTAAAAACTGCATTAAATGTTGATTCAATTGTTCCTAACATGAATTTAATTCCAACTCCAAAAAGTTAATGTTGTATAAGAATTACGATATCACCTTAAGTTATATCACTCTGATATATATATTTTATCGGGAGTAATTATTTTTTACTTTTTAGTGCATTTTTAAATTTTTATAATAAACCTTGAAGTCGGTATTTATTTTTTGTAAAAAAGCATTTTATTTATTAGTTAATATTCTGTATTTTAATCCAAAGACATTTTTGTCTTCCAGTAATTTTTTCCAGGCTTTCAACTTAGCGTTTTTAATCATAAACTTACATATATTCCTTAAAATTTACTTTATAATTATTGTAATGGTTATGTTTTACATGTATGTTTTTACAGTTTCGATACTTTTTGTATAAATTATTTACCAGTAATTTCTTTATTTGTAATTCAATATTCCACCAATAGACAGTTGACCGGATGGTGGAATATGAACTATTTAGAACTGTGTTGACATAGTCTTGAAAACTATTCAACCAACTTTTAATTTGTTGTATATCATTGCAGATAACATGTACATCAATCATATAACTGTATTTTCTTAAGTTAACTGCTAACTTATTGTAGTTAATAACTTTAATAACACTTTCTTCTGTCTTGCTCGTCGCCGAAATTACGTTAAAAGTAATATAAAAATGATCACTGGCATTTAATTCGTGACTAACTTCCCAATTTTGAACTCGATTTATTAAATTTCTAGTTACCAAAGTTAGGTCTATTACACTTTTTTGTTTGCTTCTCTTAAAAGTATATTTATTTTTGATATTTAAAATATGTAAGTCATGTAATTCTATTATATTTAATAATTTCTTTCCTCTCATAGTAAATTTCGAGAATTAGGTCTCCCAACCATATAAATTTCGTTAATTTATTATTCTTTAAATACATATCGATAAACTGAAAATATTGAGTAGATACGCCATTTGGCGGTATGTACGTTAAAATAAAAGTAATATCCTCAATTTCAACAATAATAATGTTAAAATTGTTATGTATAAATTTAGTTTTTAAAGGTATTCCTAATCGATAGATTATCATAAGCTTGTTGTGTGCTATGTTCTTAAAATTTGTGGGTACATAATTACTTTTACACTTATCACAAATAAATATAATATCTATATTTTTAGTTATCACTTCTGTTAGTAAAATATCTCTAGCTACGCTAGAGTGATTTTCATTGTACTGTAAGATCTTGACCATTGCTTATAATATGAGGTCTAATTAGGGAATACATTTATTATAAAAATATATGGAAATACTGGTATTATTAATAATATATATTTCTTAATTTCGTATATAGAAATTTATTCTTCAGTTTCAGAATCACTGTCATGTGACTCGTCAGTTGATTTATTGAGGTTTTTTAGTAGTCTTTTAAATCGACCTTTCATTTCTCTATTCTGCAATAATCTGTAGTTTTCCGCTAACATTCTTTTTAATCCTTCGATGTCATCTGTGAAAGTTTGTATGATATCTAATGGTTTATGTCGGCCTTTAACCATATCCATTAGAATAGTGAAATTAGTGAAGGATAATGGGTAACTTTTTTGTTCTGTTATATTTTCGGCTATTGGTGTTAACATCTCTTTTGTTGACAGTTTAATTTTTTTTTGAATTTTATGTGATTCTTTTTCCTTATTTGTGTTTGTTTTGTTGGTGTTTGATAAACTAGTTTCGGTATTACTTTGTTCAGAAGGTTTATTTTGCATGTCTGTGAAAGTAAACTCCATTGTAGTTTGTGGTTCTGGTGTTACGGGATGTACTCGTTTAGCGACTGTTTGTTGTTGCTCACTTTTTTCTTTTGATACAGGAGTTTTGGAAGTATTTAATTTAACATGAGGTTTAATCAGTTTGCTAGGATTTTGTATCGCCGGTTCGTCCTCTACCATTTTGTTCTCTTTCTCATTTTGTTGGCTAGTAGCCGGTTTGCCAGTCTGATCATTTTTCTGGTTTGTAAGTTTTGCCTGTTCTATTTTTGGACAAGTAGTTTCGTTGTGTGAGTGAGTTTTACAAGCTTTACACCACTTTTCTTCTGTTGTTATAAATATACGAAATTGTTCATCTTCATATTTGATGATCATTGATTCTGGTATAAGAAATTGGTTTATCTTATTAGATGTTACATAAACTTGTCTACGGAAACTCAGGATATGTTTAAATTTTTCTTCAGTGAGGCCAGCTTTAATGAAAGTGATTGGGGAGGTTAGTTTCAGATTAATATTGGAAAGAGCTTGTTCAAGTATGTAGTTCGAAATATGTGGCGAAACATTAGACAGAACTATGCGCTTGGATGGGTTTATTAATTTACGCGTCTTAATACTTATATTATTTATAGTAACAGACGGGTGAGATAATATAAACTGATCAGCTACATTTCTGTTCGATAAATACATACATATACGGTTGTTCGATATACGAGAGGAAAATAAAATATTGTGTGAACCAACCTTGTTGCTAACGGCTTCTACGTAGTTGCTGAGCGGAATGTTATCAGCTGCATCGAGTATAATGGCTTGTTTTCGGTCTGGGAATTTTACAGATTCGGCCACTTTGTTATACGCTGGAGAAAATGCATTGTTTGCTGGTGTTGGTGGTGTAGTTTCTGCTGCCTTTGACGAAGTCGGTGTAGGTTTGGTTGCCGACGATGCGGGTAGATCTTGTAATTCGTAAAGTGTTTGGAAGAATTGGTGGGTCTTGCGACGGCGGTGGAGCTGTTACAGGACGATCGGGCGGCATAATGGCGGTGCCGTCCGTACACCTAATTTGTTTATATTACGAGGGTGGTTCAAATATAAACCGGAATTTCGCCATAAAATTTTTTATTTTATACTTACAGTGCTCATATTTTTTACAATTTTTCGAGATAACCCCCCTCGCACGCTACGCACTTTTTCCACCTCTCCGGAAATTTTTTTATTCCTTTTTCGTAAAAATCTCGCGGCTTGTCACATAGCCATTTGCGCACGAACGATTCCACCTCATCGTTGCTGTCGAAACGTTGTCCACCAAGTGCTTCTTTCAACGGGCCAAACAAATAATAATCACAAGGCGACAAATCTGGACTGTAAGGAGGATGTTCAAGTGTTTCCCAGCCCAATTCGGCCAATGTCTCCATCGTGAGCCGAGCGGTATGTGGCCTGGCGTTGTCTTGAAGCAGTATCGCACTACGGATCGGAATTTCGCGCCTTTTTGTTCGATAGGACGGTTTGACTGTGTTTTTTAGGAGGTTACTGTAATACTGCGCCGTCACAGTACGTTGTTCAGTTAGGAAATCGACTGCGATCACTCCCTTCATGTCCCAAAACACGGTACGCAACACCTTCCCAGCTGACTGTGTAACCTTCGCTTTGACTGGTGCTCCCTCTTTTTTCTTCCGCCACTCCATAGACGAGCGTTTACTCTCCGGCGTATAGTAGTGTACCCAAGTTTCGTCCGTGGTGAATATTCGCCGCAATAAATTCTCTCCTTCCTCTTCATACCGCTGCAGGAGACGCGTACAAACTTCCCAACGAGTGAATTTCTGTTCAAAATTCAGAAGTCTTAGCACCCATCTGGCTGCAATTTTGCGATAACCTAGCCGATCATGAATTATTGTCTCAATACTACCTATGCTGATGCCCAATTTGTCGGTCATATCGCGTACACGGACGCGTCGGTCAGCCAAAATGAGTTGTTCGATGGCTTTGACGTGTTCATTTGTAATGCTGGTTTTTGGGCGCCGCGCATATGGTATGTTTGACACCACTTCACGTCCTTTTCGAAACGCGGAACACCACTCGTACACTTGAGTTTTGGAGAGACACTCATGCCCGAACTGTTCGCGTAATTTTCGGTAAATTTCCACGGATTTTACGTCGTCTTTGACTAAAAAACGAATAATGATGCGTTGCGCAACAGACACTGGTACTTCTTTTTCACTCATGGCTCTAACTACACTAAAAAGTGAGGTTACGCAGTTTTAATTGCTCTACACGCTTCGTAACAAACCGGTCTAACTGCCAGTGCAACCACTTTTTCTACAATAAATTTTTCGCGCGTTTATTTAAAAATTCCGGTTTATATTTGAACCACCTTCGTATAACGATTATAACGAAACACGGGTTTACACGATCTTTTCCGTTCGACTTAAAATCAACGATTTTAACGAAACACGAGTATACACGACCTTTTTCGTTCGACTTAAAACCATCTGTCCGAAGTGTCATTAATTCACGATCTCTCAGATATCGTTCTTTTTAGCAGTCGCTTTGCCTTGTCAAGAACGCTTACTCGGCCAAAACCAAAAAATCCCGTGCCTGTATTATTAAATGTATATTTCTTTTGACACAATTGCCGTTAATACTGGTGACAAAGAAAAAAACACTTGTGTTCGCTTGGAACGATTCCTCGACCGCAAATTATTACATTTAGCGTGTCATCACCACATTTTTGAAATGATTGTAAGAACTGTTTTCGAACTGAAAATGCCTCGCACTTCTGGTTCAAATGTTGCTACTATTTTTAAAGAATTCCAAAACAAGTGGTCAAAGATGAATAAAGACACAATTTTCGCTCAGTCTTAATGGAAGAATAAATGAGATCAGTATTTAACGACGACCGAAAATCCCAATTGATTACATTCCTGCAGCGCTACACTCGCTACACATCAGCTTGGTGACGACTACCAAGAACTTTTAGAATTATGCTTAGTATTTCTAGGAGAAACTCCAAATAATTTTACATTTCGATATCCCGGAGCCATGCACCACGCAAAGTGCATAAGGTCCTATACTCCTTGAAAATGTATTTATTTCACTATATGAGTTTAAGCTGAAAATTTCAAAAGCGAAGGGTTTAGCTGATATTTGTGTATTTTTATTGTGACAACTTATGTGGAAGCGTGGTTTTCAGCTCCGGTTACTATAAAAGCACCAAATTCAGTTTTTAATTTTCTAAAAAAACCGAATTCTTACGAAGAAATAGACAAAGAAGTTTCAAAAGTGGCTGTAAATCAATTTATTCGCCATTTATGGTATCTAATTCCGCTTCCGACATCAATGGAATACACGTTATTAAGAGCGTGCGAAAAACAGTGGAGAACTGAATGGGCAGCTGCTACAACATTCTTAAGAAGCATAAAGCCCACAGTTGAACCATGGTGGCCACCAAAAGGAACATCCAGAAACGACTTTAAGATCCTCAGCCGACTGCGAATCGGGCATATCGCTATTTCCCACAAATACATAATCGATAAAACCCCGCCTCCGGCTATGTGCCCCCTGTGCGGTCAGATAACCATACCAACAGTCTCTCAAATACTGCTCACCTGCCAAAAGATGAAGGTATTACGAAAACAACTGGACTTGCTGGGAAACATAGAGTTCATATTCTCTAATGAATCAATAAACATCACTCGAATTATAGCCTTTGTTAGAATGAGTGGCATAACACAACAAATCTAAATAACCTCCCCTTGTGTGTGCTGTAATGACTACAGTAGTTACAAACAGTACACACAATTTAAAAAAGGGAAAGGGTAAAAAAAAAACCGCTTTTTTTGCTAACGATGTCAGTAATGAGGTGAAAGAAGGAATGCACAAAAACCTTTTAGTTATTTACCAAAGGGCTGGAATAATATTTCAACTCTTAAATTACAGTCCATAATCGTAGTCGAACAAAGAAATTAATTCATTTTCGGTAAGCCTTTGTATAATAGTTTATTAATAATAACAAATTCAAACTGGAGTAAAAGTGCTTTTTTTTATAATTTAAACAAGTTTTACTAAAATTGAGGTAAGGATTTATAATCTCGTTTATTTCATTTCATAGACGCATCGTTAAAAAAAAAAAAATACATATACTTGTGGGGGGGATGATCAAAACTTACAATTCCTTTTTCGATACCAAAATTAAATGTGACAAAATTTGGCGGGAAATTTTAATCATCGAAATAAATGAAATTCCTTCTGAAGAGTCATAAATGTCGCGTCTACGATGAACCACTTAATTGGTTGACCTCTGCGAAAGTAAACCAATAAAGACTGAGCAACGCGTGTGTGACTCGATAATAATTCGCGCATGTGTGCGACATATGACAGTTGCGATAAAACACGCTTGATTTAAAAGGAAGCTGTCGCGGGAAATTTTTTCTAATTGGTCTGACACACTTGACTGATGGTTAGTTTTACGAGGAAGCCGTAAATTAAATTGATTTACTTTCGAAATGTGGAAAAGCTGATGATAGTAAAATTGATAGCCGTCCAATTCTCCTAAGCGCCGGTGTATCAAAGTTGGGGTTTAGTCGTCAAGCCAGTTTCATCTCTTTCGCTCAATGAAGCAGCCGGCTTGATTTCATTAGTGTCTCTTTAATTGATTTGTTTTCTTACACGTTGTAAAAATATTCAACACCGACTTTTAATTTACTTCTACTACTTCCCATCCTCGTTCCGAATCGTTTTTAGAACATGTGTAGGGCTTTTGTTAGATAACGTCTGACCGTACATACCGGCGTGGTATCGTTCTTTCCATTATTGCATCCGTCGTCTGGTATCGTAAAATATTTCAATCAGGGCGCTAAAGTGAATAAAAATTACGCGTTGGTTTTTTTTTTCCCTACCATAATTGGAACTTTCATGTTGAAGTTTAACGGAATAGATGTTAGTTTGAATGTCGACATCTTTAAAACTGTCGGAGTTCTGGCCGAGCTATCATAGAGCTTCCTATACTTTTACTCTTTATTTGTTAACATTTTTCCGAACATTTAACAGCTTGGTGTCGTACATTTGTCCGACAGAACGTCTCAAGCAAAGACATTTCATTCGAAAGCCGTACTATTCCACGTAATTTAGTGCAGTGACTGACAAAATTGTAGAAATGCGTGCTTTATTCTGCGTGTAAGTTCATGTAACTTATTCCCGTTGCTCCTATGTGTACGCGTGCCTGTGTGTCGTCAACGACAAATAAAAAAGAACTGACATTTAGAAAAATGCGATCTTTTAATCAGACGCGTTTGGCCAGTTTGTCGGGATGAAAGGCACATTTTAAAATTTCGCTTAATTTTTTTTTTTTTTTTAGAAAAAATTATTCACGCCTTAGTACAAGCAGTGCAACATAATTTTTTTATTACGTGCGTTTTAATGTACACAAAGAGCGCCATTTTACTATGTGTGTGCGTGTGTCTGTTCTTTAATACTAATGAATATGGTTTTCTGCAATAAAAGTTAATTAATCTTTAAAGCAAGAAAAGAGGACAATAGAAAAAAAAAAAATGTATACGACGGTGATGCTTGTTTTCCCTTTGGCGTAACCACTTTTTCGAACCTTACTACCAGGGTTCGAATTTAGCATATAGCGCGTATTTTTTTTTTGATGTTTCGTATCTAGGCCTTTCAAGGGTTGTAGATTCGAAATTCGCTAATTTAATCACTACCATTAACAATCGTCACCCTAGATAGGGTATCGTGATTAACATTTAATCTGCCGATAATTTTGTGATTTTTCGCTACTCGATTCGGACCTTGTGATAGGCGTACGCATTCTACGAATGGCAATTCCGTTACTTCCTGAATAATATCCGTCCATCTTATAATAAGTTTGCGTCCCAGTGGTCGCTTTCCATTAATCGTTCCCATGACCATCGTGTGTTCTGTTCCTTTTTCTGTTTGCATTATATGCCCAAAAAGTTTCGTTACTCTCATTACCACAGCCTTTGACAGCTCTTGTGTAGTAATGTCGATTTCTTGTAATACATTCATTCGTACGTTTCGCGAGTCTATGGAATTCGTAGAAGTCCAACGCCACATTTCGAAACTGTCGATTCTTTTTCTTTCCATTTTCTTTAATGTCCAGGTCTCTGGCGCATATACCACGATGGAAAATACAAAAACATTTGAACAAGTCTGGATTTTCACATTTTTTCCAACGGAGTTATCTTTCCAAATCTTGTTTAGTTTTGTCATGGCGCTTCTAGTCACTTCAATTTTCCGTCTTATCTATCTTCCAAAAATTGATCCTAAGTATACAAAAAACTTTCAACAGTTTCGTAACCGGCGAGTGTCCTTTCATTAGGAGCTATTAAGTTTCCTCGATATATTACCGTTATTTTTCTCTTGCTTTTATTTACGCTTAATCCGTATTGCGCGCTGATTTCTTTCGTCGTTGTAACAGTTTTTCCATTTCATTCATGTTTGCAGCCAGTATAGTCGTATCATCTGCATATCCGAGATTTGTTATCTTCCGTCCTCCGATCGATACTCCGTCATTCCCTATCTTCTAGGACTGATCTTATTATGTATTCCCCGTACAAGGTGCCCTGCGAGGCACATGTTGTTGTAACCAGAGTCATCTTTCCCAGTAAGTAGTCTCACTCGATCGTCAAATGATGTTAGTCCCACCGACGGGGGAAACGAAACAACAACTACGTGAGTTAATTTTCTATTTCGGCGGGTTTAGCGTTGATTAGGAAAGCTAACACAGAACTCACAACACATCGCCGATGAGAAAATGGAGGAAGTGCACTTGCCGAAGGTGTGCCTACTAATAAATACTGTCAAGTTCTTTACTGCACTACAACAGCGGGCTCTCAGCAACTCGCCCCGTGACTTATGCGTTCCAGTCGGATTGATGAATATCAATCTGGAGCGAGTAGGCGAGTATCCGGCGTCTTCAAATCGGGTCTATTCGGCTAAGAGAGTAAACTCTGACAGAAAATCCAGTCGAAGGCAACGGAAAACCGCCACTGTACACTTTACAGGAAAATTAATACGGAGTGTGTCAATATACAGAATTTGTTCCATAGATCCGGCTAGCAACCGGGGTCAGAATGTGAAATGGGAAATCGGCCCACAGACCCCAGCTGCTACATGGATAATATGCGACTGGAAAGATTTACTAATTTCAGTCAGAAAATCAGTATCTCGAATGTTACACAGATCTTCTTGCAGTAGGCAAACTTGGTATATTGTAGAAATGGAGCTGTTGATACGGTATCCAGATAGGTCGTGTATGTGAAACCCGCTGCAGACTGATTTAATAGTGCATATAAATTTAACGGTTTTTATATATTTTTCATAATTACATATAAAAAAAAAAATACATATGAACGCGTACACGCATAATTGTATATATTTAAAACGATAAAAAAAGTTCGGAGTAATAGTGAAAATTTTAGATAAGTGTCAGACGAAAACGAAATCTTTTACATTTCATCCGAAGTGACCGCAATTAAATATTTACCAGTTGCGTCTTGCGATGTAGAAAAGTCGTTTTCTGTGCCGAAAGCTACTCGTACGTTAAGAAACAAAGACATAATTTTCGTGTTGAAAATTTGGAAAAAAGTTCTTATTGTTAAATGTAATAATTTTTAAATTTAGTTTATAATTTAATATTTTTTTAAATATAAATTAATTTAATAAAAAAAAAAAAAAATGCGACAAGTTAATAAAAATTTGAGGCGAAAAACAAAAGATTTTATTTTATCTTTTTATTATACGCTATCTATTATGACATTTTTAGTGCATATTTTTATGCATATTTTTTAGCCTTTTGTGCGTATTTTTAATGCATAATTCCAGTTTTTTTAGTGCATATAAATCCGAACCCTACTTGTTAGTATTTACTTGGATGCATTCTAAACTGCTCAGGTTTTACTTAGACAATTTAATTCGCTTCATCATTAATTTAAAAAAAAAAAAAAAGAAAAAACAATTCAAATTATGAAAAGGTAACTGGTTTATTTGTGGATTCTTTCAATTCTCGAATTTTTAAACACAATTAATTGACTTGCTGTGTAATAGAAATTTGAAAGACAAATTTGACTTCAGTCGAGTTTTATAACTAGTATTCAACGATGTACTTTACAATCGTACGATGTTAAAATCTCGAAATATTTCGTTTGTGAATTTGATTTTCTTCTTTCTGATATGTGTAATTAAAAATAGAAACACGTTTGCTTAAAAAAACGGATTTATCGGTTTTCCGGCAGTTTTGAGAGTTAGCAGAGGAAAACTTCAAACTACTTATGTTCTTTACTCCTGATGTAGTCTTCTTAGGAGGATGAAACACCTAAGAAAGTTAATAAAATATTGCGGGGACAAATAACGTTATCCCTTTAATTCTATTTGTTGCTAATTAATTGTTATTTAATTAACACATTTTCATACTCCTTATAAAAAAAACAACACTGAATTATTCCTTTAAAGTTCTGATCATATCATTAGTCAGAGCTTTATGAAATGCAATTTGTTCTCCGTTTTAGTTCCCGTTTTATATAACTGAAGATATACGAATAATAATAATAATAATAAAAATAATAATAACGGATAAGAAATAGATATATTTATTAAATAATACTGATATTTTTTTCCGAGCAAAAATCTGCTGATGTTAATCGTATGAAATATTTACTGGTATCACTGTTGTGTAATTTCTAAAGAACCATTTCGTGTTTCGCGGCCAGCTCAAAAATCTGCTTGCTTCTTTTTTAAAATTTTGAGTGGTAGTTTCCCAATCTCGAACGATTTCACTGCAGCATTTTGCTAATGTGAATCTCAAATTTCTGTTTCTTATCTCCGTTTTCTCTATAGCTCTGGCCTAATTCACTGTAGAACATTCGTTTAAGGGTAACTTACATTCCTACAATGTGGTCGAATGTTCGAGATGCCTTCTCATTAGAAAAAAAAAACTTTTAAACATTCGAAAGCGACCTAGCATTTCTTTACTTTGCATAAAACTGTTTGATTTTTCACATTGAGCGAAACAGTCTTTTTTTTTTTTTATTAAAGAATATTTTATCATCCTGTTTGTTAGTAACTATAGTATAAAAAATAAATGCTAAAATAACAAACTAATACGTAAGTAACAAAATTAATATAAGAATATCAAACTTGTTATCTTAGGAACGTTTTCGGGCATAAATTTTTTATTTCAATTTTATTTCTTGTTTTTATTTCACATTAATTACCGTTATTAAACTTGTGATTTAATTTTTAGTTTCAATATGTGTTAGACTGTAGTTCAATTCACATGTGTGCTATGTTTCATGTTATTTTCATTTTAATTTATTTTTAATTTAAGTTTATTTTAGCTTCAAAGTGAAGTTTTAAATTGTGTTCACTGTTACACTATGTTTTTAATTTAGTTCGATTATATTTTAGCTGAAGATGGGTTATGCCCGAAAACGTTCCTAAGAAACAGTCTTTGTTCGAATCGTTCGAATTTCCTTATACGATGTCGATAGGGTGTCCCCAAGTTTCGTATATCTGTGCCGATGTGGTGCTCGGAAAATTTCGCAATGTGTTGATTACATTGTACGGTTAAGATAAAATAAAATAATAAATAGCGAAAAACAGGTGCGAGAGAGAATGCGAGTGAGTAACGAACCTGTTGTTGGTCATGGTAAATGGTCACCTCACGCATCGATGCTGAGTCAAGTGCATCTTTTGTGGAAATTGGTTTTGAGCGGGATCGGGGTTAGGGAAACAATCGAAGAAAAGACAGATCGGAGGTCGGTCGGAGTTATACTTTTTTCAGGTCATTACTCAGTTTTGACCACCTTCCCGTGTAGTTTACCGCCGACCTGCCGAATAATTATTGTCAAACAATTACTTTGTGTTTACTTTAACTGTTCAGTTTTAAAATATGTTACAGCAAAGTTCCGCTAAAGTATCGTGACCGAAATTTGTTGGTCAAAGAAACTTTTATTGTGATCCCAATAACCCTCGTCGTCTAGAAAGTTGTAGAGCGTCAATCGAACAGACAACGGATCACCGCCGACAATACGTAGACATTTATATCTTGTGTTAATTATTTTATCATTTATATTGCTATCCGTTTTAATAATTGCGTTTTGCAGTGGTCAGCCGTTACAGAAGCATCGGTGTAAGAACATAATAAAAAAATTTAGAAAACCAACTGCCCATCTGATAAGTAAATTTACAATAATCAAATTAAATATCAAATATCAAATATCAAATAATTTTATTACTATTAGTACAAGTTTCTCTAGGCGCAGAAATTGCGCGAACGATGGATTAATTCGATATAAAAATGAGATACGATATAAAAAGAAAAAGAATTTCTTAAAAAATAACAAATTAAAAATAATACAACTGAAATTTAAAAATAAAGGAAAAGTGTAAAAACAATTTAAATTACGTATGTATGTAATCGGTTATTAACATCTAGGTAATCGTATTCGCCGCTAATGAAAAATTGAGAATTAAAACAACGAAAGAGTTTCCTGCAATTTTAAATTTAAAAAGAAAAATGTATGAGCGACTGGGAGAACTGATGTGGATAAATTCAAAAACTGATATTGCAATTTATAAATAAATAATGAATAGTGATGAATGGGTCATACACCTACGCACTTGAATTGCTACCAAAATGATGTAATAAATATTTACGTCTTTTTTTATACTTTCTTAAGATTATTAATATTGTCTAATTGAAAATTTGGTTAATGAGGCCTTATAAAATGCTTGTATTCGTGAATAATATTTTGTATAGTTTGGCACACTTGCAAATTCCTTACCGTAACTCCTTGTTGTATTAACATTAATATGGAAGCCAAATTTGTTTCTATACTTAAACAAGAAAAGTAATAACATTGAATTTTGTATAATTTATTTATGTAACGAAAACCATGATATTCCATCTCTCCTCTCATATGTGATGCAAACCACATCTTCTTTGAATGCCCTGCCCTTGATTCCGAGCGCTCTGTTTTGTACTCGAAAATCTTGGCACTGGGTCTTCCTGCTCCGTATAATTCTTCTTTTGTCCTTTCCTTTCCATCTCCAGATATAATCCCTGTACTCCAATCTTTCCTAAGCTCTATTTCTAATCGTCATTTTATTTAACCCCTTCCTTAATTTCTGTTGTTGTTGGGTCAATGCCGCTGGCGCGCCCAAAAAAAAAAAAAAAATAAAACAAAAAAACCATGATTTGAATCAGTAATTGTATTATTATTAAAAGTTTAAATATTCTATTAACTAAATAATTAATTTTAGTATTAAATTATTTTTAGCTTCATTTCCCCAATGCACTAAACTGTATGTGAGAACAGGCACGGAGAGCGATAAATATATATATTCGGAATAAATAATTCCCACTGAAAAACCCATTTAAGTAATAGAAGATATAATTTAATTTTCTTAATTTTTGTTCCAAATAATATAAATGTTTATTCCACGTTAATCTGTAATCCAAATTAAAACCCAAGTACTTAATATACTATGGATAAATTATTGCGTAAATTTAACTTTATGTTATCAAATTTATTTTGTTATAAGTGACTGTAGGTACACCATGAATTTTTTTTTTTTTTTTTTTAAAATTAACTATTAGTTTATTACTACTAAACCAATTCAATAAAGCATTATCATCATTTTGAGCAAGAATATGTAAGATTTGAGCATAACGTGAACACTATAACTGTATCATCTACGTAAGTAAAAATTTGTCCCTGAAAGGATACAGGGAAAGAACCGAGTAAGTTAGTTTTTTTTTTCAAAATTGAGTTATAGTTACCATTTGGTTCGCGTTAACGGGGACTATCTTTCAGAGTATTAAAACTGCAAGAAAACCCAATTCGTCAAGAGTTATACGCTGTTGAAGTTTTTCTGTACAGGGAAAAAACTGGCCAAGTCAAGCAAAACAGGCGAAAGAACCATGAAAGTCAATTAATATTTGTCATATGACGAAAGATGGCAGCATAATCAGTGTAATTTTCCTTTCATCATGGATGATGCAATATTTATGGAATATGTCAATATAGTAATATTAAAGCCTGTTCTGTTCAATTTTATCATTCCAGTGTATATCCATGGTTATTACGTGTTGCGAAAGTGTCGGTACTTATGTTGCGCGTTCATTTCTTATCTCGTTTTTCGTTATCGTTCGTCTTTTTCGATCTTATCGTGCTATTTATTTCTATATTCATTTACCTGGATTGCTGTCGGTGAGATAAAACCAATTTATCATATAAAATTATACAATATACAGTTATTAAATCAAACGTACACACATCTGCACTTATCACGCATGCACGTATGTTACCGTTGCCGACATGCAGCCGGCGATTGTAACTACGTCGCATTACACCAAGCCACACACACTATCTTCATATCATTCACAGCCGTCGTTATCATCGCCATTATATACAAATGTTGCTAGTGTCGCTGCACCATTACTACCACAAAGCCATCTTGTACACCCCGACATTAACAACACGGCCACAACTTCACCTACATCGATTGTTTTTTATCCGCATCAAAACGTCTATCAGGTACCACAAACGTATTACCCTATAATTCCGAACACGCATTTCGTTCCTTTTCGTAATAATGTTCCTTCGTCCCAAATTACCGATGATCATACAAGAGACGAGGACATAGCCGACGATAACAACACAATATCTAATTACTCGGAGGACGCATTATCGACATCGTCGCGGGTGGATGAGCACATGGAGAACGACTGGCAGATTCCAAAAAAGAAAGCTAGGAAAAGACCATTGAACCACCAACAAGTAAATCAGTTACGTATGAAACAAAATAGGTTCAAAAACTTGCAAGTCGAAGACGAAGTTACACAAAATGAGAATTCGATTGCACAGACGGCTAAAAATGTAACAAAAGAACCTTCTCCGCCGCCTATATTCGTACACGATATAATTAATTATTCGGGAATGTTGAAAAAAATTACAGACGTATTAGGGAAACAAGACTTTAGAGCAAAATCCTTGAAAGATAACGCTGTCAAAATCAACGTACACTCTCCTGACGATTACAGAAAAATAATCCAAACATTCAAAAAAGAAGACATTAACTACCACACGCAGCAACACCCTTCTAATTATAAGGGATGCGAGGTGTATCAAAAATTATACAATGCGAAATACAACGCAGAGCAGGCGCTCACTGACAAATCGAATCTCCCCGTAAGTTACAGTAATGTTACGCGTGATATTATCCATCAAAATGGGCATAAACCTCAGTTATCGTATGCGAAAGTTACGTTAGGGACCAACGGCGCTAATACAATGCTTAATCTTAGTGATAATGTTCATAACGGTGTTGGTTTCCAAAATGGTGGCGTTAACGAAAGTAATAACCGCTTCGCACCTAACTCGCCTACCGGTATAGATGTAATATTAAATACATTTTTAAACGAATTTAAAAATATGTTTCAACAGTTAATGAATCAGAATACTATGATATTAAATTTATTGTCCACAGTCGTGAATAAAACTAGTAAATAATGGCTACTTCATTACGAATTTCACTTTGGAACGCTAATGGCGCTTTACAACGTAAGTTAGAAATAGAGCTATTTTTAAAATCTCAGTTCATTGATATACTGCTCATCTCAGAAACGCATTTCACAAATAAAACAGTCTTTAATATTCCCAACTATGACGTGTACACTCGTCTTAGGCCAGATAATAAAGCTCGCGGCGGTAGTGCAATTATTATCAAAAAAACTATCAAACACTACGAGGAGGAAAAATTTTCTGAAATACGAATGCAGGCTTGTACGGTAAAATTATGCTCATTTAACGGAACTGTCGCTATTTCAGCCGTATATTGCTCTCCAAATGAACGACTAGATGAAAACCTATTCGTTAAATATTTTAAGTCATTGGGAAAAAAATTCATATCCGGTGGAGACTGGAATTCAAAAAGTCGCAAATGGGGCTCTCGTTTGCATAATCCCAGGGGAAAAATTCTGGAAAAAGTAATTTCTATCCAAAATCTAGGTTACTTTTCGGGGGGCGAGCCTACCTACTGGCCTCAGGATCACAGAAAAAAACCTGATCTACTCGATTTTTTTGTAACAAAAGGAATCCCATCTTTATATATGAGAGCGGACTCCTGTTTCGATCTACAGTCAGACCACTCCTCGGTTATATTAACGGTGAGCATTTCGCCAATAACAAAAACACCTGAGCCATACCTTATCAATAAAAAAACCAACTGGCCTTTATTTAAACAATATCTAGAGACTAACGTTAGTTTAAATATGCCTCTGAAAACTAATTACGATATTGATAAAGCAGTTCAAAACTTAACAGAAACCATACAAAATGCTGCGTGGCTAGCTACTCCCACTGTAGAACCTTCCAAGGCCTCTAATAATATCCCAAAACATATACTAACACTAGTGCGTGAAAAGAGGAAATTACGAAAAACCTGGAATACGACGAGAAATCCGGCTATTAAAAGGCAACTAAATAGAAAAACCAAGCAGCTGCGTAAAGTACTGCATGAAAATAAAAACGAAACGCTTGCAACATTTCTGTCGAGTTTGTCGCCGACCAAAAACGATGATTACTCACTGTGGAAAGTGACCAAACGTTTTAAACGGCCAACTATGTGTATTCCACCAATACAAAAACCCGACAGTAGCTGGGCTCGTACTAACTTCGATAAAGCGGCGCTTTTTGCCAATTATCTTTACGATGTATTTACACCAAATCCTCAAGCTGCTGACTCCACAGATATCCTCGAATACCTGGATAAACCGCTGCAAATGAGTTTACCTATAACACCGGTTGCCCCTAGTGAGATACAGCAACTCTTCAAAAATATGAAACGGAAAAAGTGCCCCGGATTTGACTTAATCACAGCAGAGCTTTTAAATGAGTTACCACGCAAAAGTATTGTATTTATAACACAAATATATAACGCTGTTCTTCGCAATCAATATTTCCCACTAGCTTGGAAGTTCTCACAGATAATTGTTATACCGAAGCCTGGAAAACCGTCTGAGGTGGTATCATCATATAGACCCATCTCGTTGCTTCCTGTCCTCTCAAAGATACTGGAAAAATTAATTTTAAAACGGTTGTTTCCAATATTATCTAACAATACAATTATTCCCGATTTTCAATTTGGCTTTCGTAAGAACCATAACACTATAGAACAGGTTCACAGATTAACAAAGATTATTGAAAATAGCTTGGAAAACAAGAATATTTGTACGGCCGCGTTTCTGGATGTCCAGCAGGCTTTCGATAGGGTATGGCATCAAGGATTATTGTATAAAATTAAACTTCTGCTTGCTCACTCCTTCTATCTACTATTTAAATCATATATACAAGAAAGATATTTTCAAGTGAAAATAACCGATGAATACTCAGATATTTTTCCGGTAAGGGCCGGGGTTCCACAGGGGAGCGTTCTGGGTCCAATATTGTACCTGATCTACACGACCGACTTCCCGATGCTGGATAATACAGAAGTAGCTTTGTACGCGGATGACGCAGCCATCCTGGCCGTTGATAAGTGTGAAAACAGAGCCACAGAAAAACTGCAGGAGTCACTTCGGCATGTGGAAACTTGGCTAAAACGATGGCGCATAGTAGTCAATGAAAGTAAGTCGACGCATATTTCATTCACAAATCGAAAAATTGAACGCCTGCCAATCAAAATAAATAACGTCGTAATACCACATGCCAATAACGTAAAATATTTAGGCATGCACTTGGACGCTAGGCTGACCTGGGGTAATCACATTCAAAAAAAAATGGAGCATTTGAGGTTTAAAACTAGAACCATGTCGTGGTTGTTGGCTAAGAGATCGGGCTTATCGTTAGACAATAAAACTCTATTATATAAAATAGCTCTAAAACCGATCTGGCTGTACGGTATACAGCTGTGGGGCTGCGCAAAAACATCGAATTTACAGAAAATACAACGATATCAAAATAGGGTACTGAGAACCATTACTGCAGCCCCCTGGTACGTCTCAAATTATACCCTCCATAATGACTTGAATGTCATGTCTGTGGAGGATGAAATCAAAAAACAAGCAAATAAACATGTTGCCCGACTTAGCATCCATATGAACCCACTTGCTAACAATCTGCTGGATAACTCCGGTGAAATACGTAGACTGTGGCGAAATAAGCCTCTAGACCTTGTCCAGCCATTATAAAGTTCAGAGGGAGTACTGCTGAGTACTACCCCTTCACAAAACATTCTTTATCGCAATAAATTAATCGCTAAATGACCACTAAAACCGGTCAGTTGTGATGGAAAAAAAAAAAAAAAAAAGTGTATATCCATGTTGAATATTTGCGCTTTTTTATCGCAATAGTCGACTTGTATTCTGTTGTTTTTTTCTTTTTTGTGTATTTTATCTTGCTTTTCGTTTTTCATGTGTGGTGTCGTGATTTTGTTTCATAAATAACACAGAATGTCTTCCAATTTAGAAAAAATTGAAGCTAATTTAGAAGCTAAAAAAGAAGCGAAAACCGGGCTTATCTCTGATGCAGATAAAAAGCTGAGAATAAATACGCATGAAATGGGAACTAATTGCAACTGTTCACGTTTGAAATGTTTTGATAATGTGTCAAAGAGGTAAGGGAAAAGGGTAAAAACCTCGTAACGCAAAAACTTGTTTTTGACTGGAAGATATTTTTGAACGTCCATTATGTGTTGAAATGCCCATTCAAAATCCAGCCGATTAAAAAAATCTTAGCTTCATCGAAACACAGTCGTCTGCTTTATTTACAATGGATCCTTTTTTTCTGATATTATCAAGAAACGTAACACAAATGTAACAATATTAAAGAAGGGAGAAATCAAATTACCTACACCATTATATTATAGTAAGTCGTTTTTTTTTTTTTTCTAAACAATAATAGCTACAATACTACCATAATAAAGAAAAATATATGTCTTTTTTATTATTTATGTTTAAGTGATCTTCCAATTTCCACGGCTAAATACAAAGACATAATTAGCCTTATGAAATTCTGTAGCCCAAGGGCTGTTAATTTTTTCAGTAAATTAACTCATGACTAATTAGTCTGTCATAAAATTGTTCCAATTATTATTTATTAAAATGTACTACAATTAGCGTTTTTTGTCAGATTCCATTCCTTGTAAATCCTAATTACTTCTATTTACACGTGTTGATGGGTAATCGTTCGTTGCTGACAAGCCCAGGCAGAAACCCAAACAAGAAAAAAAAAAATTTGTTGATCAAAGTTTTAAAAAATAATCGACTGTACATTATAACTTTGTTTTAGATGATTTTCCTGGTTTCTCCCTGTACAGATGGTAGTAAAAGTGGTATTTAAATATATATTATGATAATTTTTTTAACTTTTTTCAATACATTACATGCAACATTATATTTTTATGCAATAAAATTAATTGTTAGAAGTTTTATACAAGTATAATAACGTTTTAAACTTAAAAATTAGTTTTTCTCCGTTTCGAAATTTTGTGACTCACTCGGTTCTTTCCCTGTACCCTTCATATATTAGAAATAATATCGAACCTATGATACTACCTTGAGGTACCCCACACTCCTGGGTAACACGATCACTCAACACTTTATTAAATTTTGTTTTAAAACTTCTTTGACATAAATAAGAGATTAAACCATTCGAACATATTTCCTCGAAAGCCGGATGAGTATAATTTAGCTAAAAGAATTTTATGATCAATTAAATCAAAGGTTTACGAAGGTCAAAGTAAACGGCTAAACAAGATTTTCTACGTTTAAGATTGCCAATTATATAGTATATATGCTTGAATAAAGCTAAATCAGTACCTTTTTTCAAGGAATCTATATCGATTGATACTGAAAAATTTTTCTTATCTAAATAATTCAGCATTGTAATTTTAATACACTTTTCAAAAATTTTGGAAATAGTCGGTGGGATACAAATAGACCTGTAGTTTGCTAAGTCACTTTTATTTCCACTTTTATGAACTGGAGTGATTATACCGATTTTTAAGATACTAGAAAATGTACCAGCGTTAACAGATTCGTTAAAGAAATCGGTTAGTGGCTTAATAAAAAATATCAAGTTTTGTTTTACTAACGGTATGGACAGACCACCCGAACGAAAGGAAGATTTGTTAGGTAATGACAACAAAGCACTTTCTACCTCTTTCTCCGTGAACTCTATAAGAGTAAATGAATCAAGCGACAAGGTGCTACTGTTGAAAGGTTGAGTACTAAAACTTTCATTTTTAATTAGATTAATTACTGAACTAGAGAAGTAATTGTTAAAGAGCTCAGAAATCTCAAATTCGTGGCCAGTTACAGGTAATATCTCGTCACCTGGTATTTATTTCGCGAATATTGTATAATTTTTGTTTCCTAATAATTTTTTAATCACCTTCCGATACTCTTTTCGTTCGTATTTACATTCATTTAAAATTGAAGTATAATAATTGGTTTTTGGCTGCTCTGGATAGTTTTTGAACTTGTCTAGAAGTATCCTTATATTCCAAAAGTAAAGTAGTATCGCATGGAGAAGATTTAATTTGTTTATATAATGCATCTTTTTTTACACAATAAATTGAGATAGAGTAACCTCGACGTGCATTGATAACTGTTTCTTATCTATACGAACTCGGTTTTTGCTGCTGTAAAAAATTCTACCATATTTGTTTTTGCAGATGACTTCGTCATTGTGACAAAACACAAAAATATATATGTTGCTGAAAAATTACTGTAGCAAGATTTGGATAACGTAACCAAGTGGGTCCATGATAGAGGTGTAGTTATCAATAAATCAAAAACTCCTCAAATAGTGTACATAAGGACTCCCAGTCGTCATAGAAAAATTATACCGAACATAACATTACGTTGTCCAGGTTGGTTGCACAGAAATGCTGATCATGGTGATAATTGTTTCGATTGTGTGCTACTTGAAGTTGTTAAGGGCTACAAATATCTGGGGTTAATTTGATTGGCAACGTATTAACATGAAAAATGTACATAAATAACCTCACTCTAAAAATAAAGCAATCTATACCAGCGTTATATAGATTAAAATTTTCGATGCCCTACGAGGTAGTAAGGATGTATTATAAGGCTTTAATAGCGTCTAGGGTCCACTATATTGTTCAAGTATGGGGTGAGGCAAAAAATCGGAAATGAGCAAAATCAGCAATTTACTAGCGAGACGTCTGAAGTTAATAACTTCGTCCGGAAATCTGGGAAACAGAAATATTTCTGAACCTATATGGTGGATAGAAAATAAGGAACTACCTTCAAAAGCGATGTATTGTTATCACAAGCTGCTAAAAGGTAAATTGCAGGACGTGTAACTGCCATTAATAGATAAGAAGCGAAGTACCAGGGTACCTAAAGAATTGTCCTTTCAATTCAGGCGGGCAGTAAATAATAAAATAGATAATGTCGAAGAAAATGTATTAATGAATTGATTGTTAAGAGTACCGAAGGAAATCTGGACAAAACAGCATTTAGCAGTTTGGAAGGAAAAAATAAAAATTTGCTTAATTGCATGGTTGCAGGGATAGGAGTAATAATTTGCAGGTTTCTTGATCACCCTCAAAATACAATATAGAAGGGTACTCCTCGGGCTTGCGTGAATTGTGGCATAATAGAGAATAATTACCTATTTGATATTTGTATAGAGTATTTATTATAGTTAACTATGTTGCGTTGGCCATAGCCGTTATTCGGATATATTGTTCTGTTTTTAACATTAATAGCGTTAATGTATAGGATATGATTATTTCTTCAGTGTTATATTTGTTCTGCCTGATTGTACTGTCTGGTTGCTTGTATGGGTTGGGCTATGTTTGCGGTGATACTGTATAATAATATTATTAGTTATTAAAAATTTACAGGTTGGAAGTGTATACGTTTTATTAATAGAATAAGATGTTAGCTTGATTTACGAAGATTATTGTTTTATTTCACGCGTTCGTGGTTTTGTGGCTATTCCAGTAGATATGCCGATTTGTATAATAATAGTGATAGCTTAGCTTATAGTCGGACGTTGATATTATATTGTACGTTATATTTATGCGGTAAACGATAATAAGCGTTTGGGCACCCACAATATAGGCATTGGCCTCATGAAACCCTTTGCAGTTATTTCAAAAAAGAAAAAAAAAAAAAAAAATTCCGATCCAAACAGTACGTTTTCTTAGGTGGATTTTTGTACTTTTTTCTATATTTACTTTTTTTTGTTTACAGTATTAATAAAATTTTCAAATTTTAAATTAATGGGCTAATTTGCATTAAAAAGAAAGTCTAAATTGACAAATGATAGTTTATTTTTCGAAATAGAGTTTTATTAATAAAAACTCTTGGTAGGTTGTGGTTTCAGAGGGAGAACATCTTTAGTAACTAGTCGTGTACAATTGCACAATGATCACTAAACCCGACATCATTAACATCTATCACATATTGCTGGAATTTAACATGTTACAACCGAAGCCTCGATCAAAAATATGATCCAAACAAGAAACGTAATTTTTACTATGACTTAAGAAAGTGGGTGTTTCTATTAGGCTAGTATATCCGTTTGAAATTAACAAATTTACATATTCCGAGTATTTTAATTTATCCAATAAATTTATATTTGAATCTCCAGAAATTATTGACGTAGTTTCTGCAATTTCAATAATATCTGATAAATTTTCCAAAATTTGAGAATATATCGAGTTACAAAATCGGTAAATACCAAAGAAAGATAAATGTTTGTCACGTAGAAAATTTATTTTAACACATATTATGTTACCTGTAGGGATATTTAAATCAATTTGTTCCACTTCAAAGCGACCTTTTAAATACACAATTACTCCTCCATAGCGCCGATCATCGCGACACTGAGCGTACATTTTAAACCCTGGCATGTTATATTTGTATAGTTCGTTAGTATAAATTCAGGTTTCAGTAAGTAAAATAATATCATATTCTGAATAATAATAATAATAATAATAATAATAATAATCGTAAATGATAAAATAATTTAAAATAATAATTTAAATTATAATAAACAAATAAATCCACGATTATCAAAAGGTATTTGGTATTTTGGGGGTTTAAATAACCAAACACACCGTTTCATTTGGTGTCCCTAGTGGGCATCTAAACTACGTATAACGTTTCGCTTTTAACGTTGATTCGGTAGATAAACACGTCTTTTAAGTACAATTGTACGTAAACACAGCCGAAGGCAGCTCATCTGATTCCGTGTTCAGTTTCATCATGGAACCTTTCTGTCTCTTCAATATAATATTGACCTTGACCGTAATGAGACGTACTTTCGTTTTAGTACTAAACGAAATAGGAAATACATTAAGTCGTTTGTATAAAAAGTGAAAATATCAACTAATCGATGTTTTATTATTATATTCGCATAATTTAAATAAATTCCTACGATTTTAATGTGTTTTATGTTTCGTTTTGTATTAATTTATATGATTACCTAACAAGGTCTAGCCCAAAGTTTTAATACGTTGAACATTATGCTTTATTATAAGCTGCGATAGCGCAGTCATCAGCATAGACATGTTGCACTATTCTGTATGATTATATTTTAAATTTTGACTTTAGCCTTTTATCCTGTAATTCTTCATCTATTCTATATTTAGTTCTATTCCGCTTGTTTGCCAGTATTCGCCTATAATTGCAGAGTCTCTTCATTTCCGAAACCGGCTCGCAGAAAAAAAAAGAAAAAAACTATACATATATATATACATATATAAAACTTGGCCATTTTGGCCTCGCAAGGGTCTGGCCCCTTGACCCCTCTTGCATAAATTTCTGTCTCTTTCTCTTCTATAGTTTATATAAAATGATCAAAATTTACAACGTAAATTTAAATTGGTCCACATGAATATGATAACATAATCACAAAAATCTTATAAAATATAACAAACGTTACATAAAATTGGGACATTTTTTCTAATTGGGGGTAGCCTAAGAATTATGTTGTAATTAATGTATGTATCGTCGACACACGAACTGGAGGTAACGCCCGGTTACGCTTCTAATGCTTTTTCGTAGTACTGCGTACATTTGAGTTGTAAAGAAACGTAGTTACTTCTTTGCAAGTAAAATTGTGTAATTTGGAAAATGCAGTTGTTAAAAAGGCTATTGCCACAGCTAAGATCGTTAACCTTTAATTGAGGTCGTTAAGTGAAAATGAAAGTGTTCAAAGTTCGAAAACATGCTGTTTTTCGGTGGAATATTAAAGTTGGCGAGGATAAATACACATTGTGGGAGGAGACGTTATATTTTCGGAATTTTGGTAACGGTAGGTGACCGCAATGTCACCCACGCTATTTGTTATTTAATCGTTTGCGACGAAAATCGTCCTAGTTGGTGCGTAATTGGTGTTTTTATAAATCACACGTACTACGGTCGTGTCGTCTCTTGCGCAACGAATTTCTAAGTTTCTTCGTTGAGTGCTGGCGCCGAGCAAACCGTCTACCGGAGATTTCTAACACTGAAGTATCCCCTCTGCATGTAATTCCGATAATCATCCGGATCGTCTTGAAATGAGCGGCGGGAACAGTGTTTCCCCTTAATTAAAGTTTCCGGAAATCTTACGAGTTAAAAAAACCCACTGGGCGCGAGTTGCCAGTCTGATTCGGCGAAAGTGTGCTGGTAAAAAGAAGAAGGTGCTCGTTGGCACGGCTGCTGCACGTTAGGATAAAGTTATAAATTGGAACAGATAATGGAGTTGAAGGGAACACGGTTTCTATTTAATCCGAGTAAATTTTCAATTAAAGGAGCTTTGTACTTCAGTCGGCGGTACACTAAATTAAAAGACTTTGTTTGTAGAAGTGACGGTATTAGTTGAGGCCTGCTGCAACCGTTACATCGTTAGTTAGTCTAAGCTTCCGTCTAGTTATTCAGTTAACATTCTTAATCCTTCATTCAGTAGAACACTTATTAATTGTTATGTTTACTTGCGATCGATTCTTGTCTTATTAGCGATTTCGATTATTTCTTTTCCATACTGCGTATATACATATAACCATATATATATATATATATATATATATATATATAAACACACATATATATATATATATACTGTACTGTAAGTAATAGCTTTTATTCAACAAGTTTGAAAATACGGGGAATTACTAGCCCAAAAAGTTTTTTTCCGTCAAGTACCATTTTAAAAAAGTCCGGATATAAGTCCTACCGAAATTTTTATATTTCTTCCTTTTTCTTGTTCACTTAAATTCCAAAACTTCGAGACTCTTTTTGTTATTTTATTTTTTCTCTGTAAGATGAGTTAGACAAGTATTTTATATTTAAAATATTTTTATCCTCACCGTAGCTGGAAGGTTAGCTGTACACTTATTAATTCTTATCCTCAAGCGACCTTTAATTAAAACGAATACAAACTGTAACAGGTAATATTATTCTTATTTCCAGTATTAATCATAAAAAAAGATAAAAAAAGGCCTATTTATAAATAATTTTATTTCCTTCTCCGTCATTGAAGGTGAATTCGTCCCTATGAAAAAACTTTTTAAAATTAATTACATTGAAATATTTCGTAAAATAGTATCTTAAGGTGTGAACGGTAAGCTTTATTCTTACTTCGATTACTCAACTTTGTAAATATTTCTATCAATCTTAACGAAATTTTACATATCACTAGATCAACTCCATGTCAGAACGTTAATAACATTTCCAATAATATCGTATCTGATTGTTGGCCGAAATTTCAACTAATTATCACAGACAGATTTTTGAACATAACGATACCGTAGGGAGCTGCTTTTTTTATTCCACATCTTAACATCATTCGAAAATGTTCGCTTTCGCGCTTCTTTTCTATCTTCAGCGCGGAATGCATTGCTAATCCTTTGTATTATCGAATCAATCAGCTCTTAAAGTAATTTTACTGACTGATCTGAAAGCGCCTTGACTCTTAACAATTCTTCACTCTACTGTTATTAAAAATATGTATGAAATTTCAGTTAAACGTGTCGCCACACTTTTGCAAAAATGTTTACAGAACTTCGGCCAATATAAATTTATCTTTGAGTAATAGTGCTTTCACTTTGCAGAGACGCCTGCTTGTAAACTATAAGGTAGACCTTATAAGCACGTCCAACTGGGTGAGTTGAATAATTCGCCATCGCCGTAACAACTGCAAAAGAACGAACGAGAATGACTAATTAAAGAAAGTTTTCCGAATAAAGTCAGTAATTCATTTAACAAAAGTAGACTATACGTAACTACTAGCGGTTTAGAAAACGGTAACCAACGATATTGCAGTGAACAATGTTAACTTAAAGCTGCCATCGACCAGAAATGAAATGGTTTCAAGTATGTTTTATATGACGCAACAACCAGTGGCTAAAATGCAGTCGACTGCATCTGAACAACTACAGGATATGAATGCTCAACTGGGTAGTCAGCTGGCCATCATGCAACAAGAATGCAGCATCAAAAGCAGCAGCCATGAAAATTTCAGGACTTTTTTAAAGAAAGGAGTTTGTTCGTTATCGGCGATATCATTTACTTATTTAGAGTTTGATTGATGAAGAACAAAACGGCGAGACTATTCATTTATTATTCTTATCGCTGTCGGGTTATTGTAACTCTTTCTTAATTTAATTATTTGCTAGAGCGTTATTTCTATTTCTAGTTTATTTCACTTCGTTTTCAGATTAATTTACTTTTCCATTTATTCCAGGTTTTGTTTCCTTTTTGTTTCTGTTTAATTATTTGTTTCGCAAGTAAATTTTTGTTTATTTTAGTTTTGACATAGTAAATGAGCTTGTCTAAAGGAAACCGCTTAGCGGCCTTTTCCAATAACATAAAAGCTTTCCCCTAAAAAAACCTATCTTTTAGTTTTAAGGAGGCAGAGGTTTCTAACAAGTGGGAACTTTCAAGTCTTCTCTTCCTTATGACACCTTTGCTTTCTAAGGGATGTCGCCTCGCCAGGCGGACCTTACTAATTCAAAAAACCCTACTTTTAGTAAGAGCTATAATAATGATAAAATTGAATAAGACTAATAATGATGATCAGCTACAATATTAACACTAACGATAGTAAAAACAAGAATAATGGCAGTAATAGCAATAACAGTAGTAGACAATATATCTGTTTATTTCGTTTATTGTTTATGTTTATTGTACAGTAATTAATTTTTAACACCAATTTAAAACAAATATTTATTATTTTTTTTCTTTCTGTATTTGATAAAAAATTGAATAATTGTTTTAATAATCCGATCAAGTTTATTATTATTATTATTATTATCGACATAGAAATTCACAAATGCGCTTTTTAGCGCGATTGGTGGAGTCAAAATAAAAAGAAAAAAGAAGCAAAAAATCATGTAAATAAATAAATGAAATATAAATAAAAATACAAATAAGAGTGATCAAATAATAAACAAAACAACAAAAATAGTAATAAATGAAATAAGTGAACAAAATAAGTTTAAGTAAGATAAAAATCGATATAAAAGGGAGTACAATAACATTGGTTTATAAGTTATTTACATTTGCTAGCCTAATAAGGTTTTATAACATATATATATATATATATATATATATATATAATATGTATACTCGGCCATTTTGGCCTCGCAAGGGGCTGTGCCCCTTGACCCCTCTTGTTTACATTTCTGTCTCTTTCTCTTCTATACTTTGTGTATAAAATGAGCAAAATTTACAACGTAATTCTGAATTGGTCCATACGAATATAATAACATAATCACAAAAATCCTATAAAATATAACAAACGTTACATAAAATTGAGACATTTTTTGGGACATTTGTTTGGAACATTTTTTCGAAACATTTTTTCTAATGGGGGTGGCCTGATAATTATGTTGTAATTAATATATATTATTATTATTTTTTCTGTTTTCTTCTCTTCTTTTTTTATGCCGGGAAATTAATGTACTACTTCCTCCCTTTAATTAGCTTATGTTTACAATTCTTACATATCTATATTAATACATATAGTGGAACAAAACAAATGAATTTCTAATAATAAATAACAAAAATTCCGGACAAAAGGTGTACAATTAAATTATTAAAGTAAAAAATTGATTAAAATCATGAGTCTTAAGAGTAAATAAGAGTGAACAATTTTATTGATAAGTTTCAAAGGTAACAGGTAAATAACAAAATGTTTAAAATGGACCGATCTTATAATATTAAATTTAAATTTATAAATGATGAATAAGTCACACATTATTACAACTTATTGCTACAAAATATTTTATTAGATTTTTACGTCTTTTTTCATAGTTTTTAAGATATTCTTTCATAGTCCGGTAATCTGTTATACAATAGAGAAGACATATAAACCATCTGTATCCTGAAATGATACTTAATAAATTTGGATACTACTGCTATTTCTGTATCACAACTTCTAGTTTTACCATCCTTAACTAAGAATTTGAATTCTCCTTTATTCTTAAGCAAATAAAGCAAAACTTGAATTTTATATAAAATTCTTATTCCTAGAAGATAATATGCGCAATCAGTATTACGGCTTTTATTAATACGATTAAATATACTGTTGTTTTGTATTGTACTTCATTACGTTTTTCCAATGTATTAATCTATAAGTAAGAACCGGTTGGTACAGCGACTGATATAACCGATATAATGGTATCCTGTAAAAAAAGCCTCTTAGGTAATAAAAAATATAGTTTAGATTCCTTAATTTTTGCTTTAAGAAATAAGTACGTTTAATCCAGGTCAAACTGCAATCTAATTTTAATTCCAAATATTTTATTTTATAAGCTCTTTCTATATGTATATTATTATTTATCTTAATTTTTATTTTATCCCACTTATACTGCGGTGAATTACTGTAAATCATAAATTTAGTTTTCTTCAAATTAACTATAAGCCTATTTATTATTTTTAAATCAATTGAGTAATATATACGTATTTACCTCAAATTTGGCCTGTTGCAAAATTTCAATATAACGCGAGCTCGTAACAAGCACAGTATCATCAGCATAAGCGAATATCTGTCCTGATAATTTAAGGTTACATAACTCATTTATATATATATATATATATATATATTAAAAATAAAATTGGGCCCAAAATACTTCCTTATGGTAACCACAATTTTGAGTAACATACTCACTGGAATACACTTAAAAAGAACTTCGCGTGAAAAATGATGTATTCACGCCAAAATTAATAACTTCCGCTTTGAAGTTAGTTATGATAAAAATAAATTAATTCGTAAAAAAATTCTAAAACCCGAACCGCAATGGATGTTCTGGTTTTGTAGATTAAAAGACATTGGATTTAAAATGAAGGGCATAAATCAAAAAGAACAGAACGCTTACTATTAAAAACTGAATTAAAAATTGAACATCTTAAATGACATTAATATACATATCAAAACAAATTGTACGTTGAATTTTTATTTTTTTTATCGTTACTCGTGTTACGTTTTTATCAAAGTGTTTTATTTAAATTTTACGCCAAAGGTAAAGTATCCTTTATTTTTTAGGAGAATTGCTCTCCTTTTAGTATATGTGTAACTTTATTCGTTTATTATAATTAAAGTTTTTAAAATATGTAATTAAAAAAAAAAAGAAAAGAATTATTTAAAGCAGAAAATAAATTCGAAATTGTTTTTAACGAGAAAAGTTTAAATCTGACGATGCTACTGAAAATGTATACTTTAGACATTTGCACAGAAATGTTAATGAAACGGTAAACATACGTAACAAAATCTTTTATACCTGTTAGCTGTACTTTGTGTTTGCATTACCTTTGCTGAGGAGGAACTAAGTCGGATAAGTGTCCGAGAAAGGGAAATCTTCGTAACATTTTCGGTAGGAATTATGTAAATTTTATACATACTAATTAGAAAAACGAAAGCGTACAGAGTTGTTACAATTCGAATTAATTCCGATTAATGGCACATAAAGAGAAAATATGTTATTTCGATTAAAAACATCAACGCATTTCATAGGAACACACTGTATTTTCCACTTTTCCGATAACACAGTAATTGTTAATTAGCGACACGAAGTAACTAATCTCAGCTTTTCCGGATGATCTGTAACTAGAATAATCCACAATGAAATGAAGAGGTAAAAGTAGAAGAAAGTTTCCGTTACTTTAAGTTGACCTAAATTAGCAAGTTGACAATTCGAAAAATTTTTAACGAAAAATGCTTACTTCAAGAAATATCTCAGAACTTTAAACTGATGCCTCGATGTCATCGCTGCCCAAGTGGGTGTATACTCTATAGAGATATCGAGTATGACAAATGGAGTGCTAGAGTTACGTTACAGGACAATGCCAACGACCCACTTCGGATTAACTGATTTGTGTTCTCAACACTAATTCACATATAACTATATAAATAGGAAACAGCCCTCCCCCTGGGAGGGGTGTACTTTGTATCTTCCGAGAGCCGGAGCTCTAATCGGAACAGGGCGCGTCCACAGGCTGCGGATTGTGGGATGACCTCTAGATATAAAGGCTAGCTGCGAATAAGTCCAGAACGCTCAACTGGACAAGTAAGCAGTCGCGGACAAAAGATGGAAAGTTTTATTTGCAGACGATTCTAGTAACGACAGGACATATAGGGCTGGAGGGTGTGGGGAGGCCATGTAGGGACTGGTCTACTAAAACTCCAACAATATCCGTCAAATGTCCTGATGCTGGTGAGCCGAGACCGCCAAAAGTCTCGCCCCGCTATCACCTTAATAGCAAAGGGTAGGACAGACTCTTTAGCACCGGTACTCAACTGACCTAGGAGAATGGATACTCTGAAAATAAACCACTCTCCTATTGGCATCTTGCAAAATGCGGGGCAGTTCCTCCTTCCCTTTTCCTTCATTCAATTGCAAAATTCCCAAATTTTCTATCTCATATAACTGTCCTCTCAAGCTTAATCCTTTTCTTTCCTCTCGAGCAGCGTGAGCTATGCATTTCCACCGGTCGTCTTCCTTATGGATGCCATCGGATTCTGATGTGTATGGTGCTGGCTGTAGTTATGGACGTGCACCCATCTCCGCATTATCAAATTCCCGCACAGATCATGCATTTCAACCAAAATCTTCCTAAAATCATCCTAAAACCTCCCCATCTGACCTTAAAGTCTACGAAATGCATAAGACCAACTCGAATACGAGTGTCTGTCTAATAATAGCAAACAGTTACAGCGGATATGTAAAGCACCTAAGAATAATGCAGGAAAATCTGAACGAACACGGGAACATTTAAATGAGCTTCACCTTGAATACAATGAATATGGCAAATATAAATTACACGCCACACTGTGTTAATAAAAGAGCAATACATACCAACTAAATTACTATATTATTAGTCGCGATGGTTGAGCTACTAAAATCCGAACAGGGACACGAAGACTAAATATCACTAAAACTAAAAATAATCGTTAATAGTTACGTGGAAGGCAATGGAAATATACTATCACGTGCATGCGGATAACGATGTAAAGAGATGTGAACTAGACTTACATAACGATCAGGCAAATGATTACAATTAGTTTCAAGTATGAATTCTTTCATAAACATTTACATATGTTGCATATGGAATATTGTTAGGGGTACTGTGTCTGTATAATAAGAATGCGTGAATAGTTGAATCTTGAAACCGAGCAATATGACTAAGGAGGAAAGAAGAAATTATTACGTACTAAAGCCTTCGAATGCGTATTGAAAGAGCAGCCCTGTGCCCTACCGTTTATAATAATACTTTAATCGTGTTCTCTGGTACTGTAAGAAGAGTATATTTTTCAGTATTTCGGAAGTAAACAACGAGATTAGTCATACGTCGTAATCGTAGAGTCATACTATGCTGGAATGCCAGTTGATATCATTTGGGTTATCATGAGAATTTTATCATTTCATGGACAAAGACTTATTACAATGTAGCGGTATTAACATTAAGTCATTTCGCAACTAACACTAGATGTCATATTTCTGAATGTTTAACATATCAGCTTGATCATTTAAATAGTACCGAACATCTATTCTTATACGCGATACTATATTTTCAGGTTCATGATTCATCAGTTTCATGCGGCTTTATTGAATAATTTCGTTTGCGTTTCATCTTTTTTAGGATGAATATTGCTTTCGTTTGCATTGTCTCCTCCCAATCATCGTGCGTATCTCTAAAAATTGTTTTCCCTCTCTTTTTCTAAGTCGCTCGGATCTTATATTTATAGTACATGCAGCAAGAACAACGCTAAACACTTTCAGCCGAGCGATGGCTACAAACAATTACAATGACAGCATTACTAACGAATATAATTGATAATATCTCTATTGTGTTTCAGTCCTAAGACTGGTTCGCTATAATCGCCTGTCCTTTATTTATATCTTTAGCCGCTGTTTTAGTTATATCACTATCTGCGTTTCTATTTCCTGTTTTATTTTATCTGCAAAATTTATAAGCGGTCTCCTCGTTTCCTTTACATGCTACTTTTCGTTCTAGGATATTCGCAAACATGCCTAGGAACATGTCCTATCTAGCTCAATCGTTTCTTATGTATATTTAATGTAAAACCGTCTTGATTTTTTATATTCTAGTTTACTCTTGTCATTTGTTGCAACAGTTCACATTTCGACTCCACATAGACCCATCGACTAGACATATGTTTTGGAACTTCTTTGGCTTATTACATCGGTCGTTTCTGCATTATCCATGTATTTACAGCACAAAGCGTTTTTTTTCTATCTCTTTTGGCAATCGGACAGCGGTCCCAGTTTGACCGATTTAAATAATTTTTTATTAAAACGGAAGCTTATAATTTCTAGATGAGCCATCAGTAATGAAAAAAGTTTAAACAAATGTATGAACCTATATATTTGAAGCGCAAGACGATATCTATCGACTGCTGCCCAGCGCTCACTGTTTCACCTACTTAGTTTATTTTTTTTTTATATAAAATCTTACAACTAATGGATATGTAATTTATTACTAAAAAGTTTTAAAAAGTGGTGTAAATTCAAATATTAAAAACAAAACGCATTAAAAACTTTAAGTGTCTTCTTTCGACAATCAGCTAACAGTCTGTAATTTGCTGATTTTAACAACTTTTTTTTTTTTTGAATGGAAGGAAAAATCTTCTGGATGTGTCAACATAAATTAAAAAAATGAAAAAAAAAAAAGTAAAACCCATACATATGAAAAATAAGTTTGTTCCTTTTGACAATCGGCCAGCGGCCCCTATTTAATCGATTTAAATTTTTTTTTTTTTTTTTAACAAAAGCCTATCGTAGATAAGCCATCAATATTAAAAAAGTTTAAAACTGTTATAACGAACGTTTATTTAAAGATTAAATATTTCTTTCACTACTTATTTAAAATCGAGGTTGCTTCCTTTTGACAATCGGCCAACGTCCCCTAATTCGCCGATTTTAATTTTTTATTTTTTAAACAGAATCTTACAACCTGTAGATGAGTTACCAATGTTTAAATGGTTCAAAAGTATTGTAATGTCCGATCAAAAATTTTTTCAAAAATTATTTAAAATCGTGTTTTTTTAACAATCGGCCATTGGATTTTGATTTTTTAGGAATGAGGGCCGCATGGTCAAAACATTTGTCTGCTCTATTTTAAGATGCAAAATAAAAACTGAAAATGAATACAAATTAACTTCACAGAACAAAAAAATGAAATTATCATACAATTTACTGGGTAATGTACGTTCGGCTTTTCCCCGAAGACAGCTACCATAAATGTTTACCTTATGAAGTTGGTCTTCGTTTGTAGAACGTAAATATTTGTTTATATTTTGATTTAATTGTAATAATTCCTGATTTAGGAGTTAGTAATTGTTTATGTCACGCAATTTCTTATTTTTTATATCAAAGTGAGAGCTATCAACATCAAATTCGATTACAACTAGTTTATAAAATGAAGTATGACTGAGAACATTATAAGGACTTCATTATCCATGTAGATTACCAATAAGCGGTGCAGCTGAATATGACGATTTGATATCTTTAGATGGTGAATATGTCCATCACAGTGAGTTACGATATACAAGTGTTAATTATAATCCTGGCTATTCATTTAAAGTCTGGATGAATTATATTCACAGTTTGGGTAAATTTTCAGTTAAGCGGCACCAGTTCGTTTTCCGTCTTTACAGTTCATAGCGCTACATTTAGTTCATCTCAATAATTTACTGTTTTTAAAATATTTCATATTTACTCTTTTAGTTATTAGTTTGGTTTGGTGGCTTGATTATTTTCTTGTTAGTTATATTTTTATTTACAGGTTTGGTGGCTTGATTATTTTATTTTTAGTTATATTTCGATTTATAGGTTTGGTGGCTGGTTTACTTTTTTTTAAATTTATTTTTATTTACTTGGTTTGATGGCTTGTTTATTTTCTTTTTAATTTCTTTTTATTTACTTTTATTTACTGGCTGCCACTTCTCGTCTGACTGTTGGTTTGGTGGCTTGTTTATTTTCTTTTTAATTATATTTCTATTTATTTGCCGCCACTTTCTATTACTCCCGTTTCATTTGAATTTACATTCGAGTGAGATTCAAGGTATGTAATTCTTCATATTAAATATCTCATCTTTTACGTTACTCCATTTTATTAAAATATTCTGTTTCCGGTATTATTGTTTTCATATTCTCTCATTATGATCGTTACGTTACTTCGCTTCTTTTCACGTCATATTCGTAATTTTAGTTCGCTCATTTTTGCTGTTATTCACAGTGGGTGAACTAACACAAGTTATAATTTATAATTCATAACTTGTGTTAGTCCACCCACTGTGAATAACAGCGAAAATGAACGAACTAAAATTACGACCAAAAATGAACTGGTGCCGCCTATCTGAATGCTTACCACAGTTTGGTCTATGGTACAGGTAATGTTGTTTGCAATTTATTGTTTTCTGGTAATATTGATTCTGGATATTTTAACGTTCTGGAATTTGTTTCCTTCACATGAAATCATACTATTCATATTGACACTGGATGGTGATTATTCTTTCTGCTCACGGAGTTTTAAGGTGGTTTTTACTTTTGTTTGGGTATTGTGGACGCTGTTAACTCCAGTGTGGCCATGATACTGCATGGTGATTAACTGCCTTTTCGCTTCTCTGTTGCCTTCCTCCCGTTTTCGTTTTTCGTTGGTTGCCTGTCCATATTGTCCACTCAAACGAAATGCCTGTTTGCGATGCGGACCATGTGTTTGTTAAGTGTTCATCTCTTTCTGCTGAGTGTTCTGCTTTCTATTCCATTTTATTGATACTCGGTCTTCCTACTCCATATTGCGCCTCTTATGTCCTATCTTTTCCCGCTCCACAGATTGTTCCTATTATTTGTTATTTTCTCCTAACAACATTTGATATCGTATAAAGATATAATTGATTCCCTCCCTATTCTAATTGTTTCTGGATAAAGGTCCCCGGTTGACAGGCCTAAAAAAAAACAAAACAAAACTGTCCTTTCGCTATTATGAGCGCTGTTAACTGCAATCATAGTGCACCATAGTTACTCTTACTTTAGATTCTCATTAGCGATTGTGGGCGCTGTCAACTTAGGTGTGGCTATAGTGTTGTATGATGATTCTTTATTGCACTCCGTCGGGCACCGTGAACACTATTAACTCAGGTTTGGCCATAAAATAGCTTTCTGAACAATTATCACACTTCGTCGAGTTTCGACGGGTTTCAACTAGTCGATATATTTACAGCACAAGGCGTTTTCTTTCTGTTTCTTTTGACAATCGGCCAACAGTCCCAGTTTGATCGATTTGAATAACTTTTTTTTTTTTTTTTTTGAAACGGAAGCTTACAACTTCTAGATGAGCCATCAATAATGAGAAAAGTTTAAACAAATGTATAAACGTATATATTTCCGAATGTTAACGGTCATTTTCCGTTGTTTACATTTATAATACCTTGATGACATCTTTCAAAAGTAGCTGCTACCAATTTTCATCGAGGGAATGTAGTTTTTCCGATACGGTATTTTATCAGTCACACCTCATTCCAAAGTCATTAAGGCAAGTCTCCGAATTAGTCAGTCAGTATTATTACTTGTGATACGTTTATGATTTCTAAAATATATATTCACTTCGTTTTCAAATTTTCACGGTTTTAGTAAAATATAAATATTATTCAATCACGAATATTACTATTATTGAGTCGAGTACCGCTACCGTTGATTCAACTTGTTTTTTGGAAAAACCGACAATGATAGTATGATGAGTATTTTTTGGAATATTTTAGGCCACAATCATCATTACCACCAGCTGTGCAATAACCGCACATATTCACGCTCTGTACAAGATCGTGAACCCTGAATGAGTGTTTTTAACTGTGAAAATAAGCGTGTTTTTATTTTAGACGTCTCTTTTTAAATTTTCGGACATTGAAAATGTAATAATGTCATATATGTATCAGATTTTTCCATTGTTTTTGAAAAATACGCTACAAAAAATTTAAAAATTAATCATTAGCTTCGGTTGATGCGCTAGAAAGTGCGTGAGAAAAATACTAATAAATTCATAATGTGCCATTTTTTTACAGTTTTCTTATTATAGCAATGCGAATGGCTGGGGGTGCCTTTTTTTAATTTTCTCCTCTTTTGATTATAACGTTCAATGCAAATGGTAGAGTAAACTGTTTAGGATGCAGGTGCTGAACACCATTCCGTTCATTGTTCGCCAAACGATGTACAGTAGTGCTGCCGTATCCGCGGGCAATACGCTCCGAAATATTTTAAAGTTGTTTTTATTTCAACGTTTTTTTCCAGATAGTTTTTTTTTGTAATAGTTCTATTTTTATTTTCATATATGTATGTAAATTGGAAAAACAGTAAACAGCGTGAGCATTTTATTCTATCAACGGTATTTCTTAAGTAGTGGGAAAAGGTTCTTTTTGGAAGGAAATTAATCAATGTTCGGCAAGAAATAACATAAATTACACATAGAAATAAAATCAAACTTTTTTTTTGGCACATGTAATAAAATATGTGACCTAAAATAATAATATGTAATTAGTTTTTTTCCATCATCCACCGTGACATGTAGGTAAAATTTGAAAGAAAAACTACAAATTTAGATGAGTGATTGGCATTTAAGCTTACCTAAAAAGTGGATGTTAATGATTTTCTTCTGTATTTAGCATCTGAAATATCTCTCTTTAGCGCCCAACAGTAATCTGCAACCATACTTACACTCTACTGTTGCTGGCACCTATTTTTAATTACTGCTATTTGTTGATGGAAGCGGTCCTCATGCTGATCACTGACGGCGCCGAAATTGTCCGGAAAGAAGTCCAAATGAGAATCCAAAAAATTAATTTTCAAGTACATATTACACCCTATTTGTTTATACGATTGCAATAATTCACTCACAACGTGGAGGTAATTCGGGGATTTATTATTTCCTAAAAAGTTTTCTACAACATTTGTAAATGTGTTCCACGCTGATTTCTCCACTTGAGTCAATACTTTTCGGAACTGTTCATCTTTAATCAAAGTTCTTATTCGGGATGCTGCAAAATGCCTTCGTTGATTTATAACGTCGTTAATACAATGGGATTTGTATTTCAAGTAACGGAAGTCAGCAGCATCCTTATCCACCGCTTTAACGAAGTTTTAGCTCAGCTTGTTTCTTTGAAAGGTTTAAATCTCGCGCAGGGTCGTTTAGTTCGTCTTGAGTTATCAGGTGAGGCTCACAGGAAGCAGAATCAGTGCTATAAGTCGGGTCATGTTGCTCGTGTTGTACATCAGTAGTAATGTCATATTCCGATTAGTCTTCTATCGTCACACATGTGCTGGCGGTTGCGGTACAAGTCATCACGATGAGGCACTATAGCAGACAGTAAATTAGATTTAGTATTAATTCCTTTTGTCTTAGTTACACAGAAATAACAATCTGACAAATAGTTTTGAGGTTTACGTCAGACCATAGGTATGGCAAAACTCACGTGCCGCTTACCCGTAGCCCAGTCTGTTAGACGTTTAACACAGGTTGAACAGCAAATATGAGGAGCCCAGTTCTTATCTTGATCCCCAACTTTACAGCCGAAATACAGTTCATAACATTTTCTAATAAGTGGAGTCAAACTTCGTCGTATTCTTTAAATGTCAAATCACCGCACATATGGCAGAAGTTATCCGGATCATTTACGCACTTCCTAGGCATAATTTTAAATTAATACAGCCCACTTGACAACGGAAATCACAAAACCGAATGAAGTTACCGAACGTGCGCATACTGAGAACGATTAAGCAGTACTGACGTGTGATTAAATTGTCACGATTGCTCTGCGCCATTACTTATGCAGTAAATTAATCATCACGTATGAGGAATCATGTAATAGCTATATACTTCACATTGCGATATGATTATATGTCTAATTACGATAAATATTTCTCCTAGTCAGTTATCTAATATAAAAATAATTATCAGTTCTATATGTAGTATATAGGGATGTTGCGGATGTAGATTTTTTGACATCCGCGGATGCGGATCTTAGGATTTTTTTAAAAAGAGATTTCATATTGGTGCATAAATAATATCAAAAGATTGTAATCTTTTACATTTTTATTAAATAATTATGTATATACTTTGTAATTAAAGTTAAAAATTGGTGAATTATATTTAATAAAAAGTAATATCGCCGCCTTTTCAGGTTCCAGTCTATTTCGCAGAGGATCATAAATTAAGCCCGGGCTACTAAACAATTGTTCACTAGGTACACTGGCTGGTGGAGGTGATAAAAATCTGCGTGCTATTCCAGATAACATTTTAAGTTCTTTTCGGTGAACGCTCCACCATTTAAGTGGATTTTCATTTACGTTTATTCTTTTCTTATTGCGGTAAGAAAGTAATTCCTTTTTGAGTAGAGTGTCAGCGCTATCATTTTCTGACGATGCTTCACCCTCATCTTCACTTGACGAATCTAGCACCATGGCAAGATCGCTTTTTAAGCCAACCTTTCTAACCATACCGGAAGTTCCTGGTTGTTCTGAATCTTTAACTGAGAAATCTGTCATTCTCATTCTCTTATTAACTGCACAATGTAAAACTCAAATAATCGAAATGTTCACACGATGTGATTAATTACAAATAAATTGAACAATAGCAAATACGTGGCGTCTGGCTACTGAGCACTCTCTGCGCTCCTATTGGCTGTGAGCACGGGACGCACCATTCGCTCCCTTACCCAATTTCTTTCTTGTCGCGAGTCACGACCTTCGATACATCCGCATCCGCATTAATATCGGCATTGATTAATGCGGATGCGTATGTAAAAATTTATGCGGAGATCCGCAATTGTGGATGCGGATGCGAATATCCGCAACATCCCTAGTAGTATATATATATACATATGTAGAGTGCTGCGTTAGCAGTACATTAACCTTGTAACTACACGCGCCCGCAAATAAACCATAACTACACGCGTGGTGTATTTTGTACACCATGTACAAAAGCACTGAAAAATCACTTGAAAAAAGTTTATTTTGCGTTTATATTTATTTATATCACAAAAGGGCATACCCATATAATATCTAATAATAACAATCTATTAAACTGAGAACCTGAACACTTAAACATTTTTGTACAAAATATTTTAAATAGAATCTAAACGACGTCGTCTTCATTATTACATTCCGAACAAGCGATGATTGTATTTGCATGTTCTTTACAAACTGACTTGTTACAAATGTTACATGTAATCGTTACGACTCTATTTTTTTGTTTTCCACAATAAAAGCACCTACGTCGTATTTTTATTGGCGGCTTTTCCACTGGCTGCTGCTGCTGAGGAGTTCTGTATTTTGCCAGCACAAACATTTTCAAACCGTACTTTGCAGGTTTGTTAGGAATATATTGAAGAAAATTGCATCTTCTCTCCCCTAAAAGTTATCAGCATTTTATCAATTGTTACCTGTTCACTCAAATAATAATTGTTCTTTATGAGGTTATCGTTGCACGTGCATCAACGGCACTGATAAAGATCGTGTTAGACACTACACTCGTAGGTTAGGTGACGCCTCAGTACCCGGGGAAGCTGTTAACTGAAGTTATTGCTGATATTGCGTAAGTAGTGTATTTTATACACCGGCGCGTGTAGTTAAAGGTTAAAAATGCCATCACACAAAAACTGCGGCTGGTAGGAAAATTCTGAATGCATATTTGAATTCAGCGTAATGAGTTCGAATAGGAACATGGTAAAACATCTTTGTGCCAAAATTTTGTTTCTATATTGTGTTACCATTAAAGGCGGACGCAGTATTATAGGGAGTAGGAAAATATTAAGCTTAAGGGAGTAAAAAAAAAAGGAAACGTTCAGAAGGCAGAGTGGTGGTCACTCAGAAGGAATGTGATTAATATTCCTGATTATCACTGAGAGGATGCAAAGAGCAATAAGGAGCGTTTGTAAGTGAAAAACAACAACGAATGGGGGAATGAGGTCTACGATTAAAGCACAACCGATGTAAGGAAGAAGTATAATGTAGCGCCGTAAAAAAAAAAAAAATTATGAAACCAAGAATAAGGCGGAAGAAAGGGTCGAATACAAAGATAACGGGAAGGTTGGTTGGAAAAGTAGGAAAGATATGAGTCCGACAAAAACTTAAAATGGAACTTCTTAGATATTAGAAGTAAGTTATTGAAAGTATATTTGTCAACGGTGCACACATTAACAGCTGCACCTCGAGACAGTCATTTTACTTCCCTCTACAGCAACATGGCATTGAAATACCCAAAAGAATCAGTCTGAATGTGGTGATTTTGGAAAAGTTTACACAGGTAAGTGAACAAATACCAAAGAATGATAGGATCATAGGAAGACAAAATGAAGATGAGATTGTTTGCAAAACGATGGAAATGAATAGAAATTTATTGTTGCCGCGAACTAAGTATATGAAAAGAATGGCTCGTAATATCGCAACCGACGCTGAAAAAAAAAACCGGAACAAGCTAGAAGATGTCTAAAACGTTCAGGTAATTGTTAGCAGGATATAGGGAAAACGCTCGGATACTATAAGAATCCTTCGATGTGTCAGTAAAAAGAAAAGAATACAAAGGAAATACTCTACGTTATTAAATTAAGGTTAACCAGCCAGTCAGCCAGCCAAAAATCAGTTCTATTAAAATCATTAGACAAGTTTCGTTCATACTACAGATAATTTTATTATTAATGTTTTCCTATAATTTAATGAACTAAAGTGGAATTGTTAAATTTTTTAGAAACATCTAACATATTTTCCTAGTGACATATTTCGCTGGTGCTTTTTTTTTTTTTTTTTATTTCAGTTTTAGAATTTATCAGCTAGGCTGGATGAAAATAACACAGATTTTACTTTTACCGCGAGTCGAAACGTCGAACTTTGAACACTTTAAATAAACGGGGAGCACTGCAAGCCATTCGCGGTGTTGCATTTATTAAAAAAATTAAATAAACGTAAACTTTAAATTATTTTTAATACGTCGTAAAACTTTTACGTTTTTCAACAGAGCTTAACGTACGCACGCTCGTATAGCAAAAGTCGATTTTTTGTACGAAGTTAATTGTAATTAGTTGTACATGTCGGCTCTGTTCGTGCTGGTTCAATGACGTATTCGATGGTAGCTGCTGAAAAGGTTTTTTTCCTTCAGACGCGACTACAGTTTCGCACATTCAACGGGGAAAGATTCGATTAGCGACCAAGTGGAACGAAAAACGCGTTCACAGTTCTCCAATCTAATTTTCATTCCGGTTGTCGGGATCACTTTATTCTATTTAAACTTTACTATTGAAAGTTTTATTCCGACCTCTTTGCTGCAGTCGTATCTTCCTACTAAACTAACGGTGAACTTTGTCGCCTTCCTTCACTTTATCTCTGCAATAACGAATGAGATTAAACTTTTTCTACATTGCGTCTTTTTCATTTTTTTCGTATATAAATTACATCGTCATCGCCATCATTCTAAATTGCCTTAATTTGCTGCTTTTGAGATTGTGCAGATTTAATCTGTTTCTGCGCTTGCAAGATGTCGTTTTGTGTCGTCATACGCTGAGTCATTTCTCTTCCACTCTTAGAGTCTGTGTGGTATTTAGTCTTCTCGACTACTTTCTTCTTGCAAAGATGAATTAGAGCAATCGTAAAATCATGTTAAAAGATCTAAATAGTCCTGGAAAGGGTGTGAGGGCCGACTTTTTTTTAATGTTTAACAAGTGTCAATGAAAATGTCTATAACCGACGCACCATTTTAAGTGACTCTAGCCTTAAATATCAAACAGCAACATTTTTACATTATAGGCTATTTTTACTTAAGTCACGTAACAGGGGCTGAATTTTGGGGCCTTAAACTAGAAAATTGAATATATTTTCTAAATTTTCAATTTTTGCTATTTTAAGTGTTGTGACGGACGGTGTTCGAATTATAAAATATTTTCTCTGGTAGAATCATTAATTCGTGGTCACTCGGACACCGTTTTATTCGACGTAATCGCGGCTTATATCGAGGATGCTTATCGGCTAAAACCGAAATTCCCGTGCGCGATCGATCGGACGGTTGCGTCTGGGTGAGACTGTGTACGGGTATATTGTTGGTAGCGGCCGATAGCGGAGATTACTATATGAGTCCGAGGCGAGTGCGCGTCGTGTAGAAGCTGCGCCGAGAAACATTGAGCTGAGCAGGGCCGTATCTAGACCAAAATTTCGAGGGGGTACGAAAATATTTCTATAATTATATTAATTACAACGTAATTCTTAGGCTACCCCCCCCCCCCATTCGAAAAAATGTCCCAAAAAAATGTCCCAGAAAAATGTCCCAATTTTATGTAACGCTAAATGTCCCAATTTTATGCAACGTTTGTTATATATATGTTGTAGGATTTTTGTTATTGTTATTTAAAAAATGTCACAATTTTATGTAATGAAATATGTAACGAAAAATGTAACGAAAAAATATCTTAATTTTATATAACGGAAGGTAAATATTAGAATAGGATTTTTGTGGTTATGTTATTTTTTGTGTGTGTTGATGCCAGTAAGAATTACGTTGTAAATTTTGATCATTTTATACAATGTATAGAAGAGAAAGAGATAGAAATGAAAGCAAGAGGGGTCAAGGGGCACAGCCCCTTGCGAGGCCAAAATGGCCGAGTTTATATATATATATATATATATAGAATATTTGAACACTACAATAAAAACAAATGAAAAAATAGTCGTTTTCATAGAATTCACGAAAATTTTAATTTTCTGTTATTTTGTGAAAAATTGAAAAGAAATAAATTTATTCTGAATTTCGGCCCATTTAATTCAAGCAGTTATGATTTCACAGACATTTCGGGGGAGCTGAGGGAAGTTTAATAAAATCCCGTAGAGACAGGATAATTTATGCTAGAATAGTATTAAGAGTGTTCTAGAAATATCGATTCGGCGGTGCGTTTGATCTGTTGTTAATTGTTAGAAATATAGTTGGTAATTTTCAAGTTTTCGGTAATGTCGTTAGAGGACTATTCAAGAGACATCGCTTCAGTATCTCTCCGTTCTTGAACATCGTCTCGTGTAGCAGCAATTATCTAGTCGTCGTGCGGTCAAACTTTCGCCATGTTGCACGTTTTGAAATTTTGTTTTAATTATTCAATTTTTTTATCATCATTTTTCTAGTCTGTCGAATTTATACGTAACCGGTACGTTTGCTTTTGGGTTTTTTTTTTGTAATTTTGTCGCTCTCCAGGGAAATACACGCGTTTTATATTGGAATTTCTTATTGCACACGTGGGGGGCGGCCCATCGTGACATCTCCGTAACGGAGACATAACCGCCTTCGTACGGTGGGTCGTCGGTGTTTTTTATCTTATTTTTTTTAACGGCCATTCTCACTCCGCGATATATTTTTTTTTTATTTTTTTTTTTTTTTTGAAAAGCCTAATGTTCTGCTAGGTAGAGCTATGGCAAACCGAAGGAAAGTGTCGCTGGCATCCGTAATTTTTTTATTTAATTCAAATTTCATCGAAGAAGAGAAGAGCCCTTCTCAGTGTATAACTTCAAAATTAAGAAAAATTTTCCCACACGAAAGTATACATGATTAGCGGAATAGCGGAAGTGTGCGAAATCCAAAAACATTCTTACAAAATGTCGACACATTTTGTGTAGTACCGAATAGAGTCACTGCCATACACTTCTTCTTATGCAGAATGAATTTCTGTAGGCGTACGACCATGAGAAGTTTCAATTTTCACATACGATCGCTGGTCCAGATTTGTAACGCGACCCCCGAGCGGTCTTCCATCATTACAAAAACACGTTTGTACGCACGTACAACTCACTCGAAACCAGTGCACATTGGCGTGTTAACAAAAAATTTCATAGTGTACACCGCTTCTGTTTCCTCCCTCCTAAATGCGTACAGGCCGTGTAAGAATGTCGTGTGCATTACTTCCGAAATGCCCTATACATAAATCTCATGGAAGTGCACATAATTTAAACATCGGTGAGTTTTTCAATTTTTCCCCTATATTCTATACTGAATCAAACTGTTGTTTATTTAAAGGGTGCGTTAATTATTTATAAGAAAACGCTTGTGTTCAGTTCGTTGATGAAAAAGAAAGAAACTAAAATTTAAATGACGGTCGCTGAAAAATCCATATTTTTAACTTAACATATTGTTGGAAATTATCCTCGCGTACGAATTACCTCGAAATTATATTATTATTCCGAAGACGGTGGTAAAAAATTAATAAGAAAAATTAACCGTTTTATCGCGACTCGCACCGGTGCGTAATGGCGATTAAAAACTAAAAATAATTTTATAATGTTTCATCGGTGTTTTTACTTTATTAATTTATTTTTAATTCAACGATATTATATATAAAACCAAGACGACGTAGCTATGAGTACATGGGAGAGCTATTTTAGAAGGAACTTTTTAAGAATTACAATTCTAAATTATTGCACGGGAGAAACGAAATTCTTTGCCGCCTATGAAACTCATTGAGTGTCGTCTGTGTGAGACGTTTTATCGAATTTGCCGGTTTATTTTTCAATTGATTTCGATATGTGTAATGCGATGAATCACATTGGTGTGCATAACTCACAGATGTCAGCCACAGATTTTCTCTTTTAAATGTTGCTATTCGATGGAAGAATACGATTGCGAATTAAAAAATTACATATATAACAAACGACGATGTCAGCCGAAATTATTATCACGATAATGTTCGCAACCAAAATGTTGGCACTATAAATTTTTCTAAAAAAAAAAAAAAAACCATCTGGAAAGAATATTAAATAAATAAAAAAGTAAGCGCTCGGCAAATAAACTTAAACTTACCTCGTGCGTGGCATTTCACTTTGCAACACTGTTTCTTTGAGCACATCTAATTAATTAAATCCGCTTTTTAAAACTCTTTTTGTTATAAGCATTTACGAATAAAAGACACCTTTCGTTAACTTTTTTCATACTTTCCAATATTAAGAAGGGAACCCCTAACCCCCTCCAGGGTAACAGGTTTTTCAATAATTTTTTACAAAAAACTGAGAGCGTTTATTGCAATGAATCAAGTTATATAATAATATTGACATTTAAATGAATACAAAATTTTTTTTGTAAATAAAAAATAAATAAAATGGTGGCGCTTGTGGTGCTTGAACAATAGCTCCTAGAGTTTGCGCCGTGGAACGCCCTGGTCCTTGCAGTTAAATAAAGTCAACGAAAAACATTTTTTTTTAAAATTAAAGTTATTATTGCATGAATCTAAATTTAGTAATAAAAAAAAGAAAATGAAAATTTGAGGACAAAAAGAAAAAACACTCTTTTTTATAAACAAATGGTAAAAACAACATTTATTATAACAATTTGTACGAAATTTTAGATTTTTGCAAAGGCCTATAAGTTCAAAGACTCTCTATCCGTACAAAATTTCAAGTTGATTGGTTCATTACATTTTAAGTTACACATTCCACGACGCGGAAAAAAACGCATTTTCAGAAAAACGCATAACGGAGTTGGTTTATCTCTACTCCCAACTGTTGTTATTGTGTGAAAACGAAAAACGACGGTTACACAGGCCGAATTTTTCTTTACAATCGTCGGAAGTGCCTGTTATTATTCAAAAAGTATAAAAAATATGTACAGAGCAACCATGCTGGATGATAGATTATCGGCATTATCAAGATTAACGATTGAAATAGATTTTCTCCGTTCAGTAGATTTTAATGATATTATACAAGAATTTGCAGAAAAAAATTCATTGTTTAAAATTATACATATATATATATATATTTATATATATTTTTTTTTTGGCATCGAAAATTCTACCCATTATCTATATAATTTTGTTTACATTAATAATTATATGTTAATTCGTGAATTCAAAATAATATAATTTAATTTAATTAAAGAAAATTTAGTTATTCTATAAAACTGATAATTTTGTCATTTCCGAAAAGGGCCCCTAATATTTCCGTAACCCCGGGCCTATTATACGGCTAATCCGGGCCTGCCGTCTGTCCTTTCTGCGTTTCATAATGAATACCTGAGCTGAAATGTGTCAGATCAGCTAGAAAGGTGAAAAACGAGAAAGAAACTTCATCGTTTTTTCTATATAGACACAACTTTCTGTATATGATGATACTCTTACATTAGCTATTTTTCAATTTGCTTCTCTCTTTCTAACGCACGTAATCTAACCTAACACTGGTAACCCTGCGTCGACAACCAGTGCAAACTAGTGGCAGCATTGAGTGTACTGTGTATGTAAACACCGGGAATCCGTATAAGTCCGATACGGACATGTATCCGGAATGTAGTTCTCGATACTTAAAATTCAGTTTTAGATCCGTATTCGAAGAATTAACGAATCTCTATACCCCACGTTAAATTCCTGTATTTAAATTTTTCATCCTTCCCCTAGTCTATTAATTGTTCTTTTATTTCCCCCCAAAAAACCTATTCTATTAGATCAAAAAAAATTTTCCTAAATTTTCTCTTCCTTAACCACTTTATAGTCTTCATTAATTGCTCCGTAAAACACTGCAAAGTCGTCGTCATCTATTTCTGTTCTTTAAACTATTCCTAATCTTTTTCCTTTTTAACACGCTTTTATTAGCTTGACCTATATGTAAGTGTGTAATATGTAAGTATGTAATATATAAGTATGTAATATGTAAGTGAGTAATAAAATTTTACAAATAAATTTTCACTGACTTTCCGACGTTTGAATAATTTGAAAATTTACATACGTATTCGTTTTGGATTACAATTCAATAATTTCATAATTTTGTCCTAATGTCCTGACCAGGATCATCAGGAAAAAAAGGAAAAGCAATAACCCCTTCTACAAGTTACAAACATGATGGTAAGTGCAGTGTCCTTTGTTTATCAAAAACTTGATATGGTTCGAAACTGATTTCATAGATGTCGCTAAGTCATTTTCTTTACGCGCTTTTTATTTTATTAAACTTGATAGTCGGACCGAGGACGAATTGGAGAAATTACAAGTCGACCATAAAAAAGGCTATATATTTGCGTGTTTGCATAGGAGAAAAGGAAACAGCCGTCAAATAGCCGGATGGAAACAATTAGAGATTTTGCGACACTTTAGTGAGAATAAATGTTGAATAAAATTATAGTTTAAAAAAACAGGCTTGTCTAGCAATATGAACTAAAAAGTAAAAAACAAAATTATAGTTTAAAAATACCAAAAAAGTACTCTTTTATAGCAATGTGAACTAAAAAGTAAAAAATAATTTTTAAATATAAAGATAATATTCAACAGCGATGAAAGTCTCCCAAGTCAATATATTTTAAGTTTTTCTAATAAGCTCAAAATGAAAATAAAGAAAATCACACAACAAATTAACTTTAATGTAAAAGAAAGCGTGGGGTGCTTACTATATTTAATAAATTAAATCGATCTACAAATAGTTAAAAAATAAAAGAAAAAGTATAAAAATTGATATCAAAAGCACCCCACGCTTTCTTTTACATTAAAGTTAATTTGTTGTGTGATTTTCTTTATTCTCATTTTGAGCTTATTAGAAAAACTTAAAATATATTGACTTGGGAGATTTTCATCACTGTTGAATATTGTCTTTGTATTTAAAAATTATTTTTTACTTTTTAGTTCACATTGCTATTAAAGCGTGTCTTTTTGGTATTTTTAAACTATAACTTTTTTTTCTTTCGCTTAATTTTTTACGTCGCGTCTAGCTGCTACTTGTTTTCTTTAAAAAATCTCCTGTTTCTCACAGTGCCCTTATGGTGTCAGCTTCGCAAAATGCGTTCTACAGGCTAGTGTATCTTCTCTTCCTCTATCGACTTTATAATTTTTCTTATACATTCGACATATTTACAATTTCATCGTTTCCGGTTTAATTGAAATTGCTCTCCTACGGATTTCCGGACACTCCGAAATTGAAGGCTAATGAGTCACAGCTAACTCGTTAGCCTGCTTATCTTCTTCTTCCGAAGGATTTCATAGTATATTTTCATGCAACGATATATTTTACTTTTTTCGGCTACGGTTGCTCATTACTGACTCCATAGTGTACAATTTTCTTAATCATGATCTCCTTTTTTTTTTCCATTATGCAACATGCCTTTGGACATAATTCCCTCTCTTCGTGGTTTTTTCGTTTGTTTCGCGCGCCGTCACCATTCTGTGCTTTTCGCCTTTTTTTATATGTGACCTTGATCATGACCTGTTTGAATGTTCTTCCCTTCGGAAGTTTTCCTTCTACATACTTCTCTCTGACTAATCGCTGTATTGCTTTGCTTTTTTTCTCCTTCTATTATTTAAACTCTTAATTCATTTATGTCGCTTATCTCTAATATTACGATATAACGACAGTGTAAGAAGTGCCGTCATTTAATTATTTAGGACAGAACATAAAAGGTGACAATAGATTGCAAGAGGAAATAACAAGAAGAGTACAAATGGCTGCCCTAGCGCGTGGTAAATTAAAGAACATCTTATAAAAGTCTTAAAAGGAAAAACATTTAATCAATGTTATGGGTGCGAAACATGGTACATTACAGCAGCAGTGGAAGAAAGACTAAGAATGGCACAGAGGAGGATTGAAAAAAGAATAATTGGCATAACTCTAAAGGATAAAAAAGAAAATAAATGGATCAGGGAAACTACCGGAATGATGTAGTAGAAACGATAAAAGAATCAAAATGGAAATAGGTTGGTCTTCTAGCAAGACATCCAGAACTTCTTGCAATTACAATGATAATGTGGGTGTCAAACGGGACACGTAAAAGAGGCAGACCGTTAACACGTTGGGTGGACGACATAAATAGGTTTCAAAAGGACCGGACGAAGAAAGCGGTAGTCAAGAAAAAAAAGGAACTTCGAGAGAGCTACATCCAGCAGTGGATTGAAAATAGTCGAAGGTGATGAGATGATCTCTGATCTCTGAATTAATTCCTTTTCTCGTTTTCTCAATTTTTCAGACGATGGAAAACGAAAAAAAAAACAAAAAAAAAAACAGTATAGCTTGGATGTTTCAGAAAATTGTTACTTAAAGAGGGGGAAAAGCATTTACAGTGGAACAATTAGAAAAAAAAAATCCATAATTACGCAGTATTTCTGTAATACGTGTTTTTTCGCTGAAAAATATTAAAAAACCCTGATTAAAATTACTTCATTACCAGCGTTATTTCGCTTTTTAGTCTAAGAAAATTGCGCGGGAAGAAAAAGATTGTTTAACGAAAATTACCAACTCCGATTTAAGGCAGATTTTTCAATTCTAACTTGGGAAATACTTTTGTAAGAAAGTACAATTTTATATTTAAAAAAAAGAAAAAAAAGGAAGAGGAATAAGTGGTCATGAACTCAACGATGACGAAAATAATTAACGCAAAGGTTTAAAATTTCTGAATGATAAAACGGTCTCCTGCCCATTGTATACTTACTGGTTAATACAAAACAACACGATGATTTTCAGCACTGAGTTCGATTATAGAAAATAAAACGAGAGACAGCTGACCTCTTCGATATGAATTAATCGATTTTTGAAATAATCGTCAATTGCGCATCGAAAAAAGGCACGAATACTGAATTTTGATTCGGATACGTGAAATACTTACAATAATTCAGTCCCTTACATTTTCCATTTCTTCCGAAATCATATTTTAACTTTTATTATTTGCCGTTGTAATTAATAATGGCGCTTTGAAAAATGAAAGGCTACAACGTACTCGTGTTAATTTTTATTTTTTAATGATTTTAATGCATTTACGTCTTAACCTATATGTATATTTATTAAGTATATACAAAAGGTTGCTGGAATACAGGTAAAAATCACAATTATAAAAAAATTATTTTCGTCACGTGTAGTCTTTTATTCACTTTAAAGCGCTACTCCGTAATAAAGTGATTTCGCCAATCGGGAAAAAAATAATAAACTTTTTACCGATTAAGAGCACGGCAAGAATAATATTGAGAATTTTCAGAGAAAGGAATCGGTGACAGGTTAGCTTCTGTGTTAGACTCGTTGCCCATTGAAGCGAAGAAGGTGTAACATCGAATGTGAAATGTTCTTATTTTACAATGGTCGTTTAATGTTTTCGTTTATTAGTGATATGTCTACGTGTATGTAATAAATGAAAATATTAAACAACGGCGTAAAAAAAAAAAAAGTAAATAATTTAATCACGTACTGCAATTATATAAAATTTTGTTGCTTTTTTTTTTTCCGCTGTACTTGTCACCGAAGTCTTAAAAAGAATATTCTTTTTAATACATAAAAATTCGTAATTTCCAACATCTTATATCAATTTTCCCATTTTTGAGTAATAATAAGTTAATCTAAAATGAAATTAATGGTAATGTAAATTAGAGCAAGCAGGTTAATATAGATCACGTGAATTATTAATCATTGTCGAGGCGTGAATATTTAGTTGCGTTTTTTATATTATTTTGAAAGCGTGGAATGTGTTTTAAACAACTTACTTCTGAGCGGGGAAAAGCGTTTTTTCGCTCGCGTTTTTCGACCATTTCAATTATATTTCGTTCCGGTTGCCAGTGTTGTACTTAGACATACTGTAAGCGATTTTCAAATCACGCATTCTGCACTGCAATGTGCAACAGGTCTTAGACCGGCCAAAACGTTATTTACTTTTATTCGGTTACATATTGCCCCGTGTTTTCTTTAATTACCCCTACGAAATTTAGTGACGATTTGACTAATTAGCACTCTTTATAAATGCGGTGTTCAAAGGGCATTTATTTTTGATATTCGATGCAAAAATATTTAACTCCGTTTAAAGAAGTTATTTAAATCAAATACTCGTAGGATGAATACATTAGTGCCAATCTGAGCATTTTACAAAAGTTTTAGCGATCTTAAACTCTGGCCATACATTCAGCCGTAAACAGTTGCAAAGGGGAATAAATTAATTTTTATTTAAAATAAATTTAAATGATAAATTTGATCGCGACAACCTGCTTTATTGCCACCAGCTGTTAGACTAGATAACGTTGCTTTCTGCTTTTCTTTTGTGTTCGGTAATTTTCCAAATGAAAAGTTTCTTTTTTTCAGTAAAACTAGAAAATTTGTCTATACCTTTTTTTAAAAATATTCTACTCCTTCACTTTTCACGAATTACTGATTATTTGAATAGTATACAACTAAAAGATTTTTTTAAAGAAACATCGAATGAGTAAAATTTAACCATCGGGCGACATTTGATAAAAAAATTAAAAATGAAATATTAAAAATATTTCGTATTCATTCTTACACTGCTTTTTTGAACTTGACAATATATTCTTGAAACATTTACTTTTCAAAAAAGTATACTTGTATATCAAAAATATTATTAGTTTTATCCTATAACTTCTACAATACTTTTTATTTTATTCATAAAAATAATTTTTGTCCTCCATACTTTAATTTTTAACAATAAAAACGATAAAAAAATAATAACAACAATATTGATAATGGTAACACTAATGGTAATAATAACAATAACAATAACAATAACAATAACAATAATAATAATAATAATAATAATAATAATAATAATAATAATAATAATAATAATAATAATAATAATAATAATAACAATAATAACAATAATAATAATAAGGGGGTCAAAGGGCATTAATGCGCAACATAGAGCCTCTTATTGTCAACACCTATCCTCACCTGCTAGCGGTGACCCCCGCACATTTTAACTGGGGCCAACGTATGGGTAATCAGCCCCATAGTAGTAACTCCAGGAATTATGACAAACGAGGAAGGGGGAAGTGGGATAACAACCCCTCACTTTAAATAGCCCGGATAAAGATACAATCTACAACAGAATGTTATGCAATAAACTAAATACCCAGAAGCATAATTTAACAGGCAGGATAAATATAAAAAAGAGAATGCACAAAATAGAAACTCAAAAACCAACCTGGCAGGAGGGATAAAATGCTACTCCCAGTATATGGAGAAATGTTAACCAGAAATAAATGTAAAGGATCGCTGCCTGGTGGTCGCCAGGGCACATCTGGAGTTGGTGCTGGGTGTGACAGCATACGAACCACCAACAGTAGGGATCTGATTAGGCGGGACCCTACTGGGAGCCAAAAACAAGAACAGGAGGAAATGCCTGGGAAGGTTTTTGCGCATCCTGAAAAAGTTACAGCCAAACAAGTGTTACGCGGAAAAAATAACACGAAAGAAAAGGCAGAATGTGTTTCTCAAATGCTTGAGCATGAGACCACTAAAGCCGGTCTTACAAGGCAACGTCAAAAATGGACAACAAATATAAATGAATCTATTATTACGTTGCTGTATGAGTGTTACCAAAGGCGAGACAGATAAAATAGGTTACAGAAGGAAATTATTTGAGGAATTTAAACTGAAAGCACCACAAGAATTTAAAATTAGTGAACAACGATTAGCCGATCAGATAAGAGTAATAAAAAGAAATCAGTTAATAGCCAGGGAAATATTTGACCAAATCAAACAGGAATATCGAAATGAACCTGGCTGTACATTAGCATCAGAAACTGAGGAATCTGCATTAATACTGGAAAATAAGGAGTCTAATGTACCAGAGGTACATAAAAAAGTGACAATGATTTGATAACAAACCCAGAAATAAATTGCCAGAATATTATAGAAGATAGCCAATATCAAATGCAAACAACAATGATACAAAACGAATTTAACACCCTGCTGTTGAAATATGGAGAATTGGAACCGTCAAAAAGACCTTAGATACCAAAACAACAGGTAACAAAGAAACTAAAAGAAACTGTGGGAATCATAAATGATTTCATATTACCACAGTATGAATTACAAAATATGCGCTTTTGCGAAATTCATTGCCTGCTTTATACAGCAGCGGTAACAGCAGCGCATATAAATGGATCTAGAATCCGAGATAAAGCGGGTGCTAATGGGAAAATATCACAAAATAGGAATAATATCCCAAACTGGCAAAAAAGAATTGAAAGTAAAATTGCAGAATTAAGAATATTTATTGCACACTTAATGGAATATAAAAAAGGGAATAGTAATAGGAAAATTCGAAAAACGGTAAAATTCGTAAGAACGCATTACAAGATTCACTCAACATTTGAGAGCAATAACTCAACTATTGATGAGTACATAGATACAGTAAAACAAAAGCTAAGCCTGTATAGTGAAAGACTAAGAAGATATAAAAAAAGTAGTAATAGAATAAATCAAAATAGGCTTTTTGAGCGGAATCAAAAACAGTTTTATAAACAACTGAATGAAAACGCAAATACTACAGAAGTACTTCCATGCAAGGTAGATATTGAAAAATATTGGAGAGGGATACGGGAGAAGGAAGAAACATTTAATAGAAGAGCACCGTGGATAAAAAAAGAACTAGCTAGAACGGAGGGAATAAAAGAAATGAGTTGCTCAAATATTACAGAAGCAGACATAAGGAATGTTATTCATCAAACACATAACTGGAAGGCACCTGGCCCCGACGGGATACATAATTATTGGTTAAAGAACTTTACCATCCTACATAAAATATATGCGAAGCTATTTAATGAATTTGTGGAAAACCCTAAGAATGTACCTGAATTTTTATTAACAGGTATAACATACATGATACCAAAAAGCGAACAATTAGAAGAGCCAGATAAATATAGACCCATTACATGCTTATGTACATTATACAAAATATTCACAGCTTGTATAGCAAAGAAAATATATAAACACTGTATGGAGAATAATATATTAGCGGAGGAACAGAAAGGATGCCGAAAAAAAACGTATGGGTGCAAAGAACAACTAATAATAGATGAAACAGTAATGATGCAAGCCTTGAGAAATAATCGTAATATCCATACAGCGTATATTGATTACCAAAAAGCATATGATTCAGTTCCCCACAGCTGGTTACTCCAAGTGTTGCATATATACAAGGTAGATTGCAAAACAATTAAAATATTAGAAAGTATGATGACACAATGGAAAACCACCTTAATTACTAAAACAAAAGAAGAAATACATACTGAAATAAATGTAAAAATCAGAAGAGGCATTTATCAAGGTGATAGTTTGAGCCCATTGTGGTTTTGTTTGGCTTTGAATCCATTATCCACTATACTCAATTCAACGAAGTACGGATACAAGATAAAAAGCGAAAAAACTACAAACTACAATTTAACACATTTGTGTTATATGGATGATATTAAATTATACTCCGGAAACAAAAATGGCATAAATAATTTATTAAAATTAACAGAAAATTTTTCTAGAGATATTAAAATGAAATTTGGGATTGACAAATGTAGAATACAAAATGTATACAAAGGAAAAATAGGAGAGCAGGAAGGGTTCATAACAAGGAAAGAGGAGTACATAAAATCAATGAATGAAGAAGACTTATATAAGTACCTAGGAATAATGCAAAGCAAACGAATTGACAACAAAATCATGAAAGAACAGCTGATTACAAATTATATTAATAGAATAAAGAAACTAATAAAAACACAATTAAAAAGTAAATCCTTATTTCAAGCTATCAATACATATGCAGTTCCGATTTTAACATACTCCTTCGGGGTGATACGATGGAGTAAAACTGATATTGATGGAATTGATATTATGACGCGCAAGTGCCTAACAAAAGCAAGGATGCATCATCCGAAAGCGGCTATCGAAAGGCTGTACATTAAAAGAAGTGAAGGAGGAAGAGGATTAATACACTTGGAGAATTTACTAAATAGTCAAATAGAGAAAATGAGGGACTACTTCAATCACAGATGTGCGGAATCAAATTTACATGCTGCAATAAAACAATCGGATAAGAACTACACCCCGCTTAATTTAAATAGTGCTAGTTTTATCAACAACCGAACAGACTTACAAGAAACATGGAGTACAAAAGCACTTCATGGAAAATTCCCACAAGAATTAAAAGAAAAAAATGTGGATAAATATTTATCAAACAAATGGCTGATACGTGGTGAATTATTTCCAGAAACAGAGGGGTTTTTAGCAGCAATCCAAGATCAAGCCATAACAACAAGAAATTACAGAAGATATATTATTAAAGACCCTAATATCTCGGATAAATGCAGGAAATGCGGAAAAGAAAGTGAAACAATTAAGCATATTTTAAGCGGATGTGAACAGTTAGCAGCGCGATTTTATATAAAAAGACATAATGATGTAGCTGCTATAGTTCACCGAGAAATCGGAGTTAAATACGGCTTAATTAAATCTAAGCAACCATATTACAAATATGTACCGGAAAAAATTTTAGAGAATGACCATCATAAATTATACTGGGATAGAACTGTGCTGACGGATAAAACAGTGGAATATAATAGGCCGGATATTATATTAATTGATAAAAAGAAGAAATCAAGTGTGTTAATAGATATCGCTGTCCCAGATAGTAGAAATATAAGTAAAGTTTTCGAGGATAAAGTCAATAAATATGAAAAACTTACGGAACAATTGAAGCATATGTTGAAGATCAATACAGTTAGAATAATACCGCTAGTTGTTGGAAATAATGGCATAATACCGAATAGCTTAGTTAAGAACATAAGTAACCTAGGACTGGCGCCATATATAGTAGACATGATACAAAAATCAATTCTATTAAACGCCGCTACAAATGTAAGGACCTTCCTTAACCATCAAAATGGAGAAAATTTATAATGCTTGCTAGACATATTAGCCGTATTATAAAGCAAACCAGCAAAGGCTGTGATTCCCTTGGATAATAATAATAATAATAATAATTGATATTCGTGAAGAACATTTAGTGGTTTTCTGTTTTTCTTTCTGGGAATTTTACAACTGAATCCCTACTGTGTTACATGGCATATTAAATCTTCTTTAACAATTATCATCCTCGTAAAGACAAATTTTTCACGAATTACAAGTTACTATGCGTATAATAGTTCAAAATGTAAGCGAATACGTAAGAACTTTTGACTTTTGCAGATACAAAATATAAAAAAATGAACAAAAACAACGCTCGAATAATCGCTTTTTGTTCGGTCTACAATGTGCTTCTAAAATTGATGGCTGCTTCATTTAACCAGACATTTTTAATGTTCATTGACTTTCGAGGTTTTCATGTATATCGTATTTTTAAAAATCATTTTTAATCTAGTAGCGAGAAATTGTACATCTTTTATATTAAAAATAATCTTTGTACTCGTATAATAGTTTATTTAAAAATATTTGAGAATATAGCAAGTTAATTTTACAAACGTAAAACTATTTAAACATTCAGTTTCATTTTTTGGTTACAAAAAATACTTTCCATAAACGACTATAATTTATCTATGTTGATTTATTTCAATAATTAAAAACCAACTCGGGCTTTTGAAATTTGTGCTCGGTTAATTCAGCTACCAATTATTTAACGTACTAACTTTTTGCTTATATTTATCATCTTTTAACTGTCTAATTTCAAAAGATTTATGATTAAATTTTCTACCGCTTAGCATGGCGGCAACTAAAGTTTTTTTTTAATTTTTAAGTTGCTATTTTAACAAAATATTTCACTTTCACATATATTTTAATATGAATGCTATGCTATCGTTGATGTTAAGCAATTATCAGTGTTGTTGACGATTTTATTTTGACTTTCAAGGCAACGGTGAATATATATTATTTTTAAACCTCCTTTCGTGCAAATATTTAAAATGTGTTTTGTTTTTTTGAGTTTGACTGTCAAGTTATCATTTACGAGAAAACACTTGAACACTTTTCTTTTTTTTTCTTTGTTTTTGGTTGCAGCGACTAGGGACGGGATAATTAAATTAATTGGTTATCGTAAATGTTTCTATGTTATACACACACACACACACACACACGCACACACACACACGTATGTATATATACGTATTACATTTTTTAAACGCTATGTACAGCAACTAGACTAGAAGCGCGTATGTATAATTATAATATAAATTATGTGAACAGGAGAAAACCCGTAGCGGTAAAGAAAGAAATCAGAGAAGAAAATGCAGTTGGATTACCCCGAAGGATAGCAGAGATATTTTGATGAATATTTAATTTTTGTCGAAGGGAGGAACATAAAGAACATTGTAGCTGTTTTACAGTCATGTTTAACAAGTAAGACATTGCGCTTGTGTAAGTTCACCAAAAATATAGCTGTGCCTCAAACGAAGGTGATACGGAACGACCGGCTCTCTGCGCCCAGCCGGTTGATAATTCCACGTTCTTATACACTTTTTAACAATGGAAAACGAGCAAGTTCTTGTCATTGAATTATCCAGTTGGTTTGTCACAGTTCCAGCAGATCTTTTATCCAGATTTTCGTGTCCTTAAAGAGGATTTTCATATTCGATGCACGACGTCTCCTAGCACCTTCCTTTGTCGCTGTATACGGTAAACTATTGCTGGGGATATCTACACGTGGCTAGGTATGTAAGGAAAAGTCGCCACCAGCAAAGGATAAAGTAGTAGTTGGCTATAAATATATTCGGTAGTTGGATACGTTGAACTTTTTTGTTTGTTTTGTAGGACCACAAGCGAATGTTTGTGCAGACAACTGTATTATCTTTATCTGCAGAAATTGTTCATTCAACTGCTAATCTTAATATATATATATATATATATATATATATAGTTCTGCGGATGTTGTTGAAAATGTTACGGGAAATTGACAACTTGTTACGCTTAATGAGACTCCTCGCAGCTGTACGGTATTTTTTAAATTCGATTAAATCAGAATATAGGCCTGTTGTTTTGAACTTCCTAAGGGCATGTCTGTGTTTGCGTATGGCTGTTCTTAATTCGGGACACCACCGTGGGACCCGTCGAGGTCTGAATGCTGGGACGGATCTGAGTATTGTCGCTAAAGCATCGTCAGTGATTGCGTCGATAAAGGAGCTAATGTTCTGAAATAAAGATTCGGATGGTTCGCTGGGAACGTTTACTTTAACTGAAAACGTATCTCAGTCCATCTTGTGGAATAGAAATTGGGGCTTAGATGGGATACTTTGGGTAGGAAGATCTTTTGACGGGCGTATGAGTGTGAGGAAATATGGTAGCCAGAGCATAAGTACTGTAGCACAAACGTGTTCAGGTTAGGGAAAATGGAAGGGGAGATAAATTGTAGGTCGATATCGTTGAGAAAGTATTATAGAACAAACTAAAATGGGTGTAATCTGGTATCAGATCGCTATCTAGGACCAGTTTACTGATGACCGAGCCATGTTTATTTTCCAGTGTTGCTCCCCACGTTAAAATCACCGAATAATATTGGCAGTACCGATTGAAACGTGTCTGGGGTAATTATATAATCCGGGGGCACATAGCAGTTACACGGGGTTATCAAATATCTGAGGAAGACGGACAACCACTACAACCATTTGTAAAGATGTAGTAAACTTTAGCCGGGTTGCTGGGACAGAGGAGTGAACTATAATGGCAACACCTCCATTTGCTCTAGATCCTTGGTCGTTGCCGAAAGGGGAAACATTCTAAATGAAAGTATATTTTATGCTCTGTAGGAAATTGCGATAAGCGGATTGCTAATCAAGGAAAAGCCGAATTTAGTCAAGGTTTTGCGACGCAATCTATGTATGTAAGTTCTTCAACCGTAATTGCCGAAGATGGATTTATATTTGAACGCAGTAATATTTGGGAAAAGAAATTTAATTTGTGAGTTATCGAAAAGAGGAGTTGTGAAGTTGAATTTGGAAAGTCCGTAAGACGTGTTCTGTAGTAGGTAGATCTAGAGAGGAAATGGTACGTAGAAAGAGGACTAAATAATAGTGGTAACTCCGCCGCAGATATGGAAGCAATTCCGAAGCCTCGAGGAAGTAGGCTTGAGATTGGGATAGTTTGAAAATCCTTGATCGTCATACGAATAGTTGAATGTTGAACGCTGTCTAGTGGCGAAAGAAGTGCTTTTGTCGCTAATAAATGTAGCGGAGCTTTGTAATCGAATTTTGATCGAATTTAAGCTTGATAAACTCGAAGTATTGATGAACGATGGGCTGCGCACGTTGCGATAGTTTCTAACTTGATTTTTGAGCAACCGGTAAATAAAAGTTCATCAGTAAACGCTGCTATCCTTACGGGTGCCTGTATAATGTCCGTGACGTCATTTATTACGATATTAAATAAGGTTGGTCCCAACATGGAACCTCGCGGAATTCAATTTTCCGCATGTATCGTTTCGGAGCATGAATTTCCAACTTTTACCGAACGTTGACGGTCAGTAAGAAAATTTTTGATGAGAAGTGGTAACCTTCTATGAAACATTCACTTATAGAGGCTTTGCAATATCTTCTGTTTTGCGATCTAGGTCATAAAATATAACTTTTCTAGAAAATACTTGTTGTATAGGTTCTGCTATGTATAAGACTTGGTCTTGATAAGGAGAAATGAAGTTTCTAGTTTCCAGCTCACACTCTTTGGTTCGCTGTTGATGACTCTCTCCAGTATTTTATATAATACTGATGTGAGGGATGCTGAACGATAACTATCTAGATAACGACAATTTTTATTGTTCTTTATTATGGGTACGATTTCTGCTTGTTTCCAATTTACCGGTGCAATTGGTCATATCCTATTAAAGATTGTAAGTATTTAGTCTGTACCTGATTCTGGAGCTTTCTGTAACATGCAGATGTGCATGCTATCATGGTCTGGAGATGCGGCTTTTGCTTGATGAATAGCTTTCATGAATTACGGGAATTCGAACTTGAATTTATTAGTGAAGCTTTGTGTTCGTAATACTTTTAACGAAAATTAGTATCGCTGGAAGCCGGAGCAAAAAGTTGAACAAGTTCATTACCGAAGGTCGATCTGAATTATTTTATTTATGTTCAGTGTCGATGGTATGAGATGAGTATTTGATTCTTCTATTGCTTTAATTTTTTTTTAGGTAAGTTTTATTTCGGTCCAGATGGTATTATAGTAGTTACAAAATTGTTCCATGGTCTTATATTTTAACGACCATTAGCTTTAGCTGGACTATTACACCTATTGGTCGTACGTAGGTAAACACGTAAAAACGTATCGCAGCGATTTGGCGATATGGAATTATATATGGTTCGACTTGTGCAACTAGCCTTAATAGAATTCAGTAGCAGTCGAAGATACTTTGTACAATTAGACGTACTATTTTATGTCTCCAACTTCACATTACACGCGGACTCTTGAACGTCCCACTTGTCCAGGCTGCTTACACTGTGACCAGCATCAAAAGTTATTCGATACATTTTGACATAATAGTAATTCCAACATCAACAGAATAATGCGTTCATCTGGACTTCTAAACAATCCGTCAGGACGACTGAGAAGAAAGTGGTGTTGGGACGCTCTCCAGATTAACAGCTGGAAAAATTCGCAACCCATGTAGTTCCTTTCCAACTTGCAAGTTTGTCTTTTCTCATTCGCTATATGCATAATTGTTACACATATATAGTTCTATCTTATTTATAGATAGTGACGGTATTTATCCTTTTTATAACGGATTCAGTTTCGGATTATGTAAATCAATAAACAAAGTCCAAAAATATATTTTCCAGCGACAAAAAAAATTTCTATTTACGCGGACGCGGGCTTTTATTCGAGTAGAATGCGATTGGACGTAGCCTCGTAAAAACATTGCAATATTAAATAAAGGCAGAGGTATGTTTCGTTTGTTTAATCGAAAATCATATTTCAAAAAACAGAAACTTATCACTGATATGGAAACGAATAATTTTATAGCTAAACTATCGTATTCTCCGGTCGTCCGCTATATCGGTAAAGCGGCAAATAGCTGCAATTTTAGAATTGTTTTGGACGTACCTCGCAATTTAAAAATTTCCCTTTTTCTCTCTAGCTTGAACATTTTTTTCGGTGCACGTAATAAGTTCGATTTAGAATTTAGAAGAGATGCTTTAATAGAAACGATTGCAAAGTACGAACGTAGGGGCCATTTCGCGTCTTTCGAGGCAATCCGGGACGACTAATCGTAGAAGGTACTTTAAATATTGAACGTTGAAAACTCGGAATTTTTTGGTACCAGATTCTTTCGATGACGACTAGAGATACGTTCCAGTTCTTTCGAAACGTTGTAAATATAAACCTGGTGATTTTAAATAATCCGATTTTTATATAAATGCGTTTGAAATAGTAAAATCCACTTGTTAAATAATTTCGAGAAAGGTTACGTCTTTAGTAAAAATATGGCTTAATTTAAATACCCCCACGCGTCCTTAAACGATTTAATCTTCTAGCAAACTCAATCGTTTTTCAATATTTTTTACTCTCGGCGTATCCTAAATATAACAATAGATTTAATTTTTTTTTTTCTAAAAGGTCAAAAAGGAAATTGAAAAAAAAAACAAACAAAAAAGAACAACGCATTATACTTCTGTATTAAGAAATGTATGGTTTTTCACTGATAAAAACTTCCAGGTGTTTCTTCTTGCATCCGAGAATAATCTTTCAGCGTAGTACTCGGATGAAAAGAGGGCACTGAAACAGCGAATCAAGATTGAAAAAGCTAAAACATTTACCCGTAATAAAAAAAAAAAAAAAGAAATGGTGAAGGAAGGACGGTATCTTACGGATAATTCGTAAAATATCAAAGATATACGATTGGGAAAAAAAAAACGCCAAATTTTTCGGTTTTATTATTGTAGGTTTTCATATTAATAATTGTCCAACAACAAGCATACCCCGGAAAGGGAAAACTCGTCAACGATTTATTATCATGCATGATTGTCAGCCGAAAACGCTATGTAACTTTTTTAAGTTGATCTTACCGATTCTTTGGCACGTCTAGATGCAGTAAATGGCCGTTTTATAGTCAGATTCCCCTCCCAAAATCTTTTTCTTTTCTTTTATCGTTTTCACCATGACTTTTGACCGTTCTTTATCCGTCTCTTTTCTCCAATCCCAACTCCTTTTACCTTGCTATACAACCCCCCCCCCACCTCCTTCTTCTTGGTTTAATAATTTCCCACATATCAGCCGTTCTGTTATTTCTTCCATAATTCGCCTTCGCTTTAATCACAGTCTGCTTCCTGCTACCCTCTTTCGTTCTAATGTTATAATCGGTTTTCCTTGTGTCCCTTTCATTCTCCTGTCTTAAATTTCACCTGGATGCAAATCATAATTCTATTCGAATGCTCTTATATTTCCTCGGAACGCGCGCGGTCCTTTATTCCAATTTGCTTGGCCTTGGCCTCCCGACTCCTTACTGTACCCACTACATTCTCTTCCATCTCCTTCTGTTGTTCCTGTATTGGCTACTCCTTAATTTCTTCTATTTCTAATCGCTTTCTGACATAATCTACAAATTTCTGCGTTTCATCATTCTGCTAGTCCTTTGCGTTTGGTAAATACAGACTGTGTTGACATGCCCAAGAAAGAAAAAAAAAACAAATTTAGGTTATAAATTTTTTGAAAGAGAATTTTATCGATGATTTATTAATTTCAAATTCGTTTGTTAAACCCTTCCGCAGTTGTAGAAATTGTACTTAATTTTTCCTTCTTTTCCGAATCGTTCTTATTAACAACGATATTACGTACAGAATCGTGTACAAATTATGGGATAAGAATTGGATCAGCTCATCTTTTCCAGATCCTGTCATTACAAATTAAACCGGCTACTAGTGGTTTCGTTTTTATTTCATCGCGGAATTACTTCTCTAGATAGTATACGTGGTCAGGGCCATAAGGAAGTTCGAATTAGTGTCCGCGATCGAAGGTGAGATTTTGATTACGCAGTTCGAAATATTTGAATTGGATATTTCTTTCTTTCTAATATGTGATTTTTCAGTATTTAGCTTCCAGTTCCGTAATTTTTTTTAAAGAGAAGACAATTAAAAATAATTCCGAAAAAGTGGTTTCCCAATAGAAATTATGCTACTTCAATAATTCGAATATTTCGAATCCCTTAAGTAGAAAAATGGAAGTTAAAAAGGAAAATCTATTCTTATTTGGTAAAAAGTCTTACAGCATCGTTAATTAAGAAAAATATGCTAAGTTTAGGCCAAAAATTAGAACAATAAAAAAATGAATAATCACTAAGAAAACTAAAATTGAATGGTTTTTGTTAAAAGTTTGTTAATATTACCGTGTTTCGTTAATTAGCTCTCCCTTATCAAAAAACAATTTGTACAGCAACGCTGAACCGCTCTTCAATTGGCATTACGTTAGTTGAAAAAGCGGATAAACTTTAGCTACTTTTTTTTTTTTTTGTTTCGAGGAATTAGAAGTCTCGAATCGTAATATTAAAAAATAGGCGTGTTTTTTTTTTTTTTTTTTTTTTGAAGTGTGATTCCAAATATTCTTTAAATTTTGTAACGGAATCGAACGATGTAGAGTTATTCGTTTTTCTGAATACGTTAAGCCTTAGGCTTATTTCGGCTGAAGCGAAATGTTCGGTCGGATTCCAGTTTGAATGTTCATTTCGCTATAATCGCCTTTGCAAAACAAAGTTAGAACATAATGGACAATTTAAAAAGATTTTCGATATACACTGGTAATGACAAGTGTGTTAGTACTGAAATGACCTAGCGCGATCAGTTGTTGAGTCGTCGAGGAAATACTTATGTTATATGGGGTAACAGAAAATGTAAAGTATTTCGTTGTTTATTTAGACGCAGCGTAAAATCTCCTCGGAATAAAAGTGAAATTGACATTCACTATTGAAAAAAAAAGTAAATAAAAGGAGAACAGACTTACAAAATAATAATAATGCAACAGATCCGCAGAATCTCGTGTAAAATGTGTTACACAAACGGTCGTGGCAAAGTAAAAAGAAAAAAATCAGTACAAATTTTAATAAAAATTTGAGAGAAAATCGAATTTTCGAAGTGAAAAGTTTGCGGTAAGACTACAACGTCGACAGTTCAAAACCGTTTGCTCGTTTCCGATTCAATCGCGATATATCGATTAAAAAACAATTTAATTTTAAATTGTCCAGAATTGTTTGAAATATTTAAACGATTTAAAAAGCGTAAGTTAAAAAATTTCGAAACAAGAAGCTTTTGGTTAGAGCTTTATTCAACGAGTTTTATGCAGAATAATTTTCGAAATTACTTGCAAGTACGGCTGAGTTAACAATGAGTCTTTTTTTTTTTTTTAGTGAACTTTTTGCCCCGCAAAGTAATTTTCTGGAAAAAAACCTAACTGAAAACCTATTTTGTTCCGGAACTTCAACTTAGCCCTTCGTAGGAGTGATTTTGTAATGTATATGTGCTTTAAAATTTTTTATTATCACGCTCTGCTACCAAATTAAGTTTTTATAACACTTATACATTACATAATTTGACATCCGGTACACATTCGTTGCCGAACGATTAATTAAAACAATGACTAAACTAACATAAATGAATAAATAAAAGAAATATAATAAAATTAATGAAAATGTATTTTCTATTTTATATAATATTTATGATTACTTCATCATATTAGTATATTATGTTTTACCCTGCCCGCCATTAATTAAATTTTAAATCCCTTCGAAATATCCTCGGTACATCCAACCACACATTATGTGTTTTAATTACACAGAATTTTCATAATTTCTATAAAAACCAAAATATTATTAAATTTAGCACAATTCATATTTTAACAACTTCTCCGTTCAACGTTTTTCGAAAATCTCTTAACTTCTATTTCTCCAACCACATTTTCGATCATCATTGTCTCAAAGGAAACAATGATGATCATGTGATTGGCATAGACTAATTATTTATATATATATATATATATATATATTTATTTTTTATTTATTATGATTATTATTTTTTTTTTATTTATTATTATCATTATTATTATTTTATATATATATATATATATATAATTAAATTTCTATTTTCATAATAAAAAAAAATTATTAAAATTTTTAAAACTCATGTGGCGAGTATCTGTCTCGCTACAATTTTAAATTACATAAAACTCACTAAAAGAACATCTAACCAAAAACTTGTTTCCGAATTTTATGGCTTAGCAATACTTGGGAAGTAATTTTAAATTGCGAAAACTTTAAATTTAAAATTACAATTACAAACAATTTGAAATAATAACTATAAAATACATTTACTTGCAAATAATTTGAAAGTATATATAATTTAAGTATATATAATCACGTAGGTAGGTATTTTTTTTCCTTTAAAAAAAAAAAAAAAATAGCAAATATATCGCCTACACTAGGTTAATAAATGTAAATAATAAATTTGTAAATAAATGTTTAAACTTTGTAATTTTTTCTAAGAATAAGTCGAATGTTGGTTTTGTTAAATTTATAAATTTTGCTTTATACTACTTGGATCTGTTTTCTTTTAACTTTTAATCCAGGATATTATTTTATTTTAAATTTGTATATTTGTTATTTTAAGTCATATCTTTTATTTATTTACTACTCTAACGGTAAGCTCTATTTTACGTATCGGATATTAGTGTACTAATTTTATTTCTTTGTATCCGTTTCGTTTGTATTTCCAATCTAGTAATTCACATTTAAAGTTAACTTTTTCCACTACTCGCGCTATGTAGCGCATTTATGGATTTTTTTTTTTTTTTTTTTGCAGGTAGTAATAATATGTAATATTTATTTATTCTCAAATTAAATTTAAACTGCTTAATAAACAAAAAACTAACCAAAAATCTCCGCTTCGAAATTTTAAACACATTTGCCAAAATAATGTTAAATTACAAAAATAATTTAAAATAATTTTAACCTCCGCTTTCACATGTAAAAAATTTTTAATTGTAAATAATGAAAAAGTGAATTGTTTTAATTAAGTATATCGATTGAACTAGGAACGAACGAATGTGTGAATTGGCTGCGTTTAATCGTGGTTTTACGGAAACTTTTATCTAGGCTTCCGGTATATCATTCTAGCAGTTCGGATAAAAATATTTAGGATATCCGGAATATCCCTTTTGTATGAATTTTTTCTTTTTTGGTTCAGCGTTAGATGCTATTTAGCCAAAATTTCGATAAAAGCTAAAATTCGTTTAGTCCGCCGATCGTAAATATCGGGTTTTTTTCCTCTTTTTTTTTTTTTTTTTTATAGGATTATCGACATTAATCCATGAACCGGGGAGTGAAAGAAAAGTATTATTAGGTCTTCCCACGATCGGTAACAGGAGATACAAGCACCGGTACGACAAGAGAAAGAGAAGAAAATGAAAAGGAACAGGAAGATCCATTGGTAAAAGTGACGAATAGAAAGAGTAGAACTTCCGGGCAGCGATGGAAAAGCTCTTAAAAAAGAGATATGGTCAGCCGTTATATATAAAAGAGAAAAGTAAAAGCCGGGGAGGATAAAATGGAGAAGATGTAAGTTAGATAACGGAAAAGCGACGAGGAAAGCAAACTGTGTTCAAAACGTAGGCGACAGATTGCGGTGTGAGGTGGTGGCCGCTGCAAAGAAGAAAACCGGAAAAACCAAGAGTGAAGATCCCTGTTGAATTAGATATCAGCGTTCGAGAACGAAGAGAAATAATGCTTACTCCGTGTTTTTTAGAGTGAGTAACTGCGAAAAGCAGCCTAATGTTGTGGTATACAGAAAACTTTAAGGAATCTCCGCGATAGGAGAAACAAAGCGAGCTGGAAAATCTGCCAAGTCGTTGTCTACGATCTCGGGCATTGTATTCGTAAGAAATCCAATTCGGATGAAAGAGTAAAAAGAATTAGGTGGTCAGTAGAGTGGGAGCGAAGAGAAGATGGCCTCTGTAGGACATACATTAGGAATCTGACATAATAAAGACATTCCGAGAGATCGGAGGGGAAGAGGTAAAAAGGAAATGTGACCGGTACAAAATAGAAACAGACTAAGCGTAGAAAACTGCGCAAAAGAAAGAAAGTTTAAAGAACTATAACATTGAGAATAATTAAAGAGAAAAATAGAAAAAGACTGAACCAACTCCATAGGATAGAGCCGTCAGTGAACACTGTAAAGCGATTTGGGGGAACAGAGCATAAGGTATTTAAGAAATCCGACGTAATATCGTGTTGAGAATTTTAACTACAATTCAGAAGTTAAATAATTCAACACGCCTTAACGCGGATAACACACGAAATGCGTTTAATATAAAACAAAAAAAAACACCAAAAAAACTGATAATTTATCTTGATGATGAAGCCTGTTCCAAGCATTGTATTGGCTATGGATCAATTTTAAAAGAAACATTGAAAGAACGAATTTATTACAAGAAATAATTTAACATAGAAGGAAATATTTAAATGCGATACATTTCGGTTCGTCCGTGTTTTTTTTGCCATACGAATGCGGAGTGCTTTTTTTCGATGTTATTTTTCGCATACAAGTATAGGAGAGAAAAACACAGTTGGACGCAGAATAACGAGAAGTAATTTTAGATTTATATAATGGATGAAGTGGAATGGAAATAACGAAGAAGCCACTAGGAGGAACATGATGAAGTCCGCATCGTCGTTGTTTGTCCTCGGAGAATTGCGGGACGTCGGCTGATCAACGACCCCAGCGTAGCGGCTGACCCACTGGTCGAAGTTTATTCGCGCGTTCCAAATCTTCCGGTGTGAACGATGTCAATGGCGATCTGATCATATGTCGTCCATTTCCGCCGCTGAACGTCATACGGAACGGTTTGAATCTGGTTAACATTGTAAGAGCTCGTTTCCGTTCTCTCGTGTGAACACCTGCATATAATGAAATTAGAATATAGCCTCTAAATACTCGGCAACAAACGGCTCGTTTAATTAATAATACCGACATAGAAAAAGAAAATATATTAAATCGAGTGGCAGCGATAGATTGATAACGATAAATGTGACAGTGTTAAAATATTTTCGGCCGACCCTCCCACACTGCCTTACAAAAAAAATAAAATAAAATAAATATTTTATCGTCGCTTTTCAACTTTTTCTTTTTTTTTTTTAACCGGCTCTATCTTTCTAAGAAATGCGTGAAACGATATAGATAATTAAATAAATCAGTGAACTAGCTCATTCATCGGAATGAGATGACGGCAACCAGAAAAATTAGGGCTCAGTCTGATAAAAAAAAAAAACTTTTAAAGTTACCCTACAACAAGTTTTTATCGTCCGAATAAATTTGTAGACGCGAAAGTGAACTTTATGAGACCGCTTGAAATTTGATTAAAAACTGAAATACACCGAAGTAGTTTTAATGCTGAAACCCCTTTTAAGGCTTTCGATGAAGCAGCGCAAGGCTGGTTTTACACAGGTAATGTGATCTTTTTCTTTTTTTTTCTTTCCGTGACATGAAAAACCGTTATGTCACATTGCGTACTGCTTAATAGGTTAGGCGCGGAGCGTTAATTTTTCATCTCCGGAACATATTGGATTCTAAAATCGGTTGCTTAGTGCAATTTTATGCGGTAAAGTTTTTAACGTTCAACATTCAATTGAGACAAATATGATTAGACATTCTGAGATCGAGCGCGGTATTAAACGTAAGTTTAAACACGTTTTTGGACCAGTACGAGAGTACGCGTTTGCTTCGAGGCAATGCGTGACGCAACAAAGTATGGAAGCGAGTATTTGAGTGTAATCAACGCCAGATTCATGATGATTTCATCTTATTCTCTTCCGGAATGAAATGATTAATATAAAGGTCAGTGTCACGGCGCCAAGCTGCTCGTTTCTTTTCAAAGTGTTGCCAGCTTTTCGGTAACTGAACAGTCTTTAAAGTATATCTTGAACAACCTTTCCGAGGAGTTCTTTTCCAGCTACGAACATAGGCGTACAATAAAAGTAAAGCGAGTAGTCCCATATCCTTAGCAGGGCGTCGGGGATTGTGAAGTTAAAGTTCACAGTATTGTACTAATTGTAAGTCCAACGGCACTAATGAGAGTAAGAGGAACAGTTCTGTTCTACTTGGGATTCGCCTTTACTTTCCCAGATTTTCTTTTTTATTTTAAAAATAAGCTGCGGGTCTCACAGGGCAAAAATGCCCATTGTGTGAGTGCCCAACACTCTTATCAACGTTTATTAAACAAAGATACAAATTACAAAAATTACAACTATTTTAACTTATTCTATAAACAACAATACTAATAAACCTAACATAATATTTAATTAAGAGTATATATATATATACATATTACAATACACAACATGGCGCCGAATATGCATTTGTACACCGGTACGCGCAGACAGCTTAATATTTCCAGATCGAAAAACACGATCTTCTGATAGAAACTTAAAACCCAGAAAGGACACGATAAAGTCGAAATCAAAATTCATAAATAAAGAAGCATTAAAGAGTAGCGAGATATCGTAGCGAGATATCGTAGCGAGATATCGTAGCTTGATCTTCAATGTTTGCATCGTTTCTTCAGCTATTCTTGCACCTCCTTTTTCCACACACCAATAATTTTTTCCCCCCTGTAGTATATCATTAGGGATTGTACTTATTTAAATTAATTAAAACTGAGTCATAAGTGTTATCAATCCGTAATAAATGTGTATTATTTTGGTTTCTTGTTAATCGAATTTTCTGCTTAGATGGTAATTTTATATTTTTAACATTAAATTCCAGTAGTCTATAATAGAAATAATACATCTTGGGGGACATTTCATCGTTTTCCTTCTACACATAATTGACCCTGAGTCGTTTTTTTTTCTGGTATAACCAATATTCAATTTCAGATTAGGTATAAACCTGGGAGCGATTCGAATCTGGAACGAGACAAGTCTCGATAACCTATGGCACCTCTGATTTAGTGGGCAAGCGTCTTAACGCTTAGTCGGTATTACGATGTTTTTCAGAAATAGTTGCGTATTTTTCCTCCGATGCTGCGCAAAGCAAAACGTATCCGCTTTTGTAATATCTAGGTTAGAGTCCCCGAATTGAAATTACCAAGGTCTTAGCTACACGGAGAGAAATAGTTGTTTCATTTTTTTTTTTTTTTACTATGGAATTTACATACACACTGCAAGTAGAATCCGAGACTAACGAATTCTATTGGATTCCGGAAGAATATTCAAAACAGATACCCGCAGTTTCTCCGATAGTCGGGAACATTCTAATGAAGACAGAAACCCCATGTAGAGGAGAAAGTTTTCGTACTGGGCGATAAATATAGAGACCGCTTGAACCTCTGTAAAAATATGAAAATAAATAATGCATTCGAATGACTTCGATTGCAACCTCCCTCTCTCCTAGTGCTAGAGGAACTCAATGCAGTACTACTGCTATGATTATTACACCTGCAATCGAAATGATAAATGAGGAGGGAGCCGGTTTTATTATTTCCTTTGCGAATTAATATGTTTCCATTTACACAGGGCTTACAATATGTTTATGTTGTCAATTTTATCAATGTCAACTTAAATATAATTTTCGCATTGCCCGATTTATAAATCGCTTGCCGACTGCCAAACAACGTGCAGATAAAATGATATTATTATTCATTGAGAAATGTTTATTTATATTTAAAATTATTGTAAAGAGTTTGTTTAATTTTGTTCATCTTTTAATCTCTCTTATTTCATCGAATCCAAGTGCACAAAGTGCGTCTGCGGTCAAGTTCTCGGAAAATTGCGCAATATTCATACGAAGAACCGTTTCAGGTTCTTTTCGGCAAGCCTCTATCTGTGGCGAATACACTTTTCTTTTCAGACAGGTTAAAGTTCAACAACAAAAAAACAAACAAACAAGCAAACAGCATTTGAATTTTATACATCTAGGTGAGGTGGTAGTTCTCAAGAATCGAAGATTCACAATTTCCACCATAACAAACTGACCGACTGAGAGACGATCATAAATCTAAGATACTTCCGGTCGAGTTAGAACTTCGGGAATTCGAAACACTGACAGCGTTTACGGCGATAATTAAGACTAAACATCAATAAAAATCCAACATGGCGGATGTATGACGCGACGACACGTTTGAAATTCTTTTCATTTTACCAAATCAAATCGATATATTTTTTATAAAATTTGGTTCGATATTTTATCACATATCGCGATTTAATGACCGCCTTGTACCCCTAACATTTCAGTTCAAATTATGGATCTTAAAACTTACGTAAAACAAAGACGTCTAAATCGAAGACAATCTCAGTGCATCCCGGTTTCCATAACAGACAAATTGTGGTCGATACGAAATTCTATTCGACCGTGGACAGTGAATCCACTCGGTTATGTTTCGATCTGCTTTATCCGCGTTACAGAAAGAACGGTAATTTCGAACAGATGAGACAAAGAGTGTAAACTTTAAAGAGGAGATTTTATACAGTATAGGTAAACAACGGAAAAATATAAAAATAAAAAAAAAAACACAACTAGTTATTTAGTTTAATTTTTTTCGTTAGAGTTATCAGATTTTTTCATTAACGGTAGAAAAACCAGAGAGAAAAAGCAATTTTTTTTTTTTTTTTTTTTTTTTTGTATTTGAAGTTGGAATATAAAAGTCTGAAAAGATCATTGGAAAAATTGTTTCCGACACCGATTTTATCTTTCAGATATCTTCTTGAAATCGTCTCAGTTCTCATTTGAAAATATTTTATCGCTGTTTTTTCACATGAGAGAGTAAGTAAAAAATAATAATAAAAATCTCGCGAGACAATAAGACCTTAAAGGAGTGTGGTATCGCCGATGTGTATGTAAAAATCGAAGATATATATTTATATGCACTGATACACACACAAGCAGTTTTATTCGGCTTTCTTGCTGAAGATGTTCTTCTGGCTAGGTAACTGCTGAGATTGTACATAGCAAACCTTAAAAAATCTTTTACGAATAATTCACATTGTCGTTCTTCCGGTGTAATCGTCAAACGTACCTCGGCTGCTCGTTTGAACTTGCAACTGAACGCTAAAACATTGTCGAAATAGGTAAAGTTGTTCTTTTTGGGGATGTCCCGACAATAGACTCGGTTGAAGTTTCAACGGTCCAAATGGGTTCGGTAGTTCAACAGATTACTGTAACTTTGTATTTTAGTTTCGCTTTTCAGATACTGATGAGATTAAAGAGGATAAAATAAAATTTTCACCCATTGGAAAGACCGATTTCTTTGCCTCTTTTATCGAGAGAATTTCTCTTTGCGGTTTACGGGTTCTTCTACATTTACTGAAAATAAAAAAAAAATATTTGCATTTCTCGTTTCGGAACAAAAATTTTAACTAAAAAGTTATGTTAAACGAAATTTATTAAAGGCGATGTCATAATTTTCTTTCTTTTTTGCGAACTTGCGTTTCATTTTAACAAAAAAAATTCCTATTTTCAGTTTATACACGTGTAATTACAAGTTCCGATAATAAATAATTTTCGGAAACAACTGTGTTTTAAAAGATATTTATTATGAGTAATCAATGTGAAAGCATTAAATATTTAACAAGTTCCGATGTTTATATTTACTACTCTTATCGTTGTCGTTATTATTATTACGGTATTTATTCTCAGCTTTTTTGCAAATGTCGATCATCAGTAATTGCTCGCAAGGCCCTAGATAATCCATCTGCCGAGTGTATTAATCTCGCGCAATCTTTAAACAAACCTCAGTTATTCAGTTTAATATGTGAACGTACAATTGAACACATAAATCGCATTAAAACGTTCTTCTGAAAGAGCATTATGATTAAAAAGCGAAGGCGATAAATAGTCGATATTCTGGTTTAGGTTACTTAATACTTGAGGGCCGCATGAAAATGATGTGATAAGAAAGGGACTGAATTCTGGAGAAGGCTTAAGCCCCGTCAATTTAGAATATATATTGTGAAAAATTTTAAATTACCTAAAAAATCATCTAAAGATTCGTAATCCACCTTCTGGAGTAACCTATTAGATTTGGAATTTAAAATATGTAAACAATACCGAACACCGTTTCATCAAAAAATGAACACTTCTAATACATAATTAATTTAATCTCTCGCTTCGGGTACAAAAAAACAGCAAAGAAAGGTGTGTTTGCTTAATGTGTAAATTCACCATAGAAATTGAAAAATACCAAAGCGCTTTTTAAAAGCGTCTTATTCGTTGGGTAGCAAGATACGGATTTTAAAATTTCTTAGCGGTTGTTTTAAATCCCACGTTCCATATGTTCCCAATATTGTTTTCTTGTGATTTTTTCCACTCGGGATCATTCTTTGACTGAATAAATTGCATTTTCTTAAAAAGCATTTCAATTATGATATTTATAAGTATACAGTTTCACATTTAAATACACAGCCATTGTAATTTTTTTAATCTATGGATCTAATGACGTGAGAAGTGGTAGTGGTACAGTAATGTATAAACGTATCTAATAGATTTCGATAGATTCACATTCAATCCGATTTTAGTAGCATCGCTCCTGCGCAAGTACGAGCATACTGTAGTTCACACATGTATGTATGAATGCTAACACAGCAGCACTTCTTATTGTTAGTGTGACACCTTTCCCGGTGACAGAAATGGGAACTGTCTGTCAAAAAGCAGATATTAAGACTACTTGTATATTTAAATTTTTTTTTTTTATTTCGTTTTTAGTAATCCCCGTCTTTGATAATGCATATATTACATTAAGGGGTTACGTCTGTTTGAAATTTTTTTTTTCATTTTTTTTTTTTTTCATTAGCTTAATTTACGCCAAAATATTTCTAGATTTATAATCAATAACGTCCAAGCATGAAAAAAGATTGTGCGATCAGGAGACCCCATTTTTTCAACTCTAAACGTGATTTAAAATATAGATTTATATTGATTCTATTAGTGTATTTTCGTCACGCCAAAAATCGCTATCCTCTTTCATTCCACTCTCTCTCTCTCTCTCTAATTTGTACAATGGCTGTCCCACGGGAAGTGACAGCTACTCTAGTGTGAGTAGGCAACCATTCACAGCGCGTTCGCTCCGCGCATATCTTAAAGCTCATTTAATTATCTATCGAATGCAACAAACCGAAAGTTCCTACCTCCTCCCCCCTTCACGGTAGCATCAATTTGAAAAAAAAAGTATTTCGTCGGCCCCTATTGTATTTTTCAAGCGGGGCTCTCTCCAGATCAGCTGACCTTGAAGGCCATTCCATCAGCTGTCGAATGCGACAAACCGGAGGTTTCTACGAGCATTAGTACGTGTTTTATAGTGGATAGAGTGAGGCGCGAATTGTGAAAAGTTTTGTGTTGTTCAGATGGATAAGAAAGACATGGAGCAAGAACAGCGGTATGTGATTCGTTATTATTGTCGGTTGCAAAAAACGGCTAAAGAGACGTTAGATTTATTAAAAGAAGCGTACCCTGATGATATTCAACTCGGTAATTCAACAATATTTCGGTGGCATAGCGCGTTTTTGAAAAATATTCGCGATTCTGCAAAGTGACCTTGCTGAAGTGGAAAGAGCGCATGGGTCGTTGTTTGCAGGCCAGAGGTGCCCATTTCGAGAAGATTAATATGAATGACGATGATTCTGTACTAGACGAGTAATAATTTATGTAAAAATTTCGAAATACAGTTCCTTCCAAAATGTTGTAATTTTTTGTCTAAAAAAACGGTAGGGGTCGACGAAACAATTTTTTTTCAAATCGATGCTACGGACGAACGAGGGAGGTAGGAACTTCCGGTTTGTTGCATTCGATAGCTAATTAAATGGGCTTTAAGATGTGCCCGGAGCAAACGGGTTGTGAGTGGTTGCCTACTCACACTAGAGTTGCTCTTACTTCCCGTGGTACGGCCATGTATATTTCATTTTTTATCATGTTTTCAATGTAAAAATGTAAAGTAAGGATTTAAATCAAAAAATTACATTTAATAAATTAAATATAAAATAGTGAATTATAAATTATATAGAATAATGGCACAATATAAATCCCGTATAAATTAAAACAAAAACAAAAAATAAGTTTAATTAAAATTTACACGTGTTTAGAATTAAGGTTATACAGCTGACCGCGCACAATGCTTGCTACCCGAATTTCAATACTCGCACGTACACACACACACCCATGTATAATAGAAAGAGAAGTAATTGGTGATGGGGACTATTGACGCCAATCCGTATGGAAATTTTTCTGTTGCTAAAAAATGGTGTATTGGCCATGCTCAAAAGAGAATAGAAATTCTCGGGGGCCGAGATAAATTGACGGGTAAGCTCATTGATGAACTTACTATTTTTTACGGACTTGCTATTAGACACAATACTGGATCAATTAAAAAAAAATGAGAAATGTATATGGGCAACCCTCTATCATAAAATATCCACCAATGAAAAACAGCAATACGATAAGTGTCCAGTTGAAGTCGATTCTTGGTGCTCTGAATTTTATACTCTTTCTACTTATAAGCATAAGCCTCCTATGCATAAAGATGTTTTTGAAGCAATCAAGCCAATTTACGAAGAACTAAGCTCTGACGATCTTTTTTCACGTTGCTTCAGTGGATATACTCAAAATCAAAACGAATCATTCAACGCAGTTGTATGGACCATCGCACCGAAAACGGTGTCAAGCGCAAAAGATGCACTAGGAATAACAGTTGGTCGTACATTATTCGACTTTTGCATGGAATCGGACGTCAATTGCATCAAGGCCGCTGAGCGCTCCATTTCTGAGATTGAGAAAACGGCTAAACGCAGCCTTACATCGGCGAGAAAAGAGCTAGAGGACCACAATTCGACTTTGGACGGGCAATTATACGGTGCTGGGATAACAGAGTGAAGGTAAAAAAATTATTACGGACCATATTATTATGATTTCGAAAAGTTATAGCGTTTTTCAACTTTAAATGCGTTTTCCGCGAAACGATGTTTTTGAAATCGACACGCAGCAGAACTCGAACAGTTTTCATCCGATTGATTTGAAATTTTAACGGTAGCTTCTTCATTCGATTATTTAGTGAAGTACATGCGATTTTAATGATCAGTAAATAAGAGGAAAAAAAAATTATAAACAATTTAAGTCAATTTTTTTCGTCGAAAACGCAATTTTTTGTTTAAACAATCGCCATTTTACGAAAAAAAGTTCAATAATTAAGATCGTGTGTACTTCACTAGCAAAACTCATGCAGTTTATGAAAACATTTTTTTTATGCTTCCAGATGGTAACCCAAGGGACTTCTATCGCGTGCCGCGGAGATAATTTTTTAAATGTTGTTTTTGGTTTATTGACCAACAACCGCCATTTTGTAAATTTGTGCCAATAAAAAAAATGTTTTAATATTCCTGAAGAGTTGCTTAATCGATTCATATATTATTTGTTTATGATTATTTAAAATCGAGCTCATAAAAAAAAATGAAAATAGGCCTTTTTTGAGGGGCTTCAAACAGATGTAACTCCTTAAGATATATATGAAATTATTAAAAAATAAAGTAAAAATAAAAAACTTGCGGAATAAAATTAGAGCGTTTGCTAAAGTGCGTGTGAGTATAAGAGAATCATTTGCTGGCTAGGGGCTGATGGATCAAAATCTATCATCGTCATCAAGACTGTGTGTGGTGATTTGTCGTATATTAGTAGCGGATGGGCGAGGCTTGGGTTGGAAAAATCGAGTTAACAAGTGGAAGATAAGTAGAGATGACATTCGTCGAGTCCTTAAGGAATATTCATTCAATTTCAATAACAGTATCTGCTGGCAGGATATTTGAAATAATTCGGGTTCAAGGTCCAGTAACATTCAAGTGACGAAATTGCCAACAAAGTCGAATTCGTTATTTATAAATTCCGCGTAAACTAGATTAAACAAATTCGGTTACCATGTATTTTTCCCGTTATTACCAAGAATTCAATCTCGAATATTAATGTACACCCGTCTGCCTACAAGAAATTCCGATCAATCCACCTGACTAACTATATTTATATAAATTTTAAATTCGTTGTCATATATATACACACACACACACACACACACATATATATATATATATATATATATATATATGTATGTTTGTAGGAATTGCCTTTTTAGGGTTAACCACCACAAACTATAAAAAATGTTAACATCCTCATTTAATTAATAGATAATAATAATAATTATAATAATGATCTAAGTAAATAAATAATAGTTCTATAAATAAATCGAATTTTACTTTCACGGTAGATTTGAGACCATGGTGGCATCCTTGAGAGTTACTCAGCGGCATCCCCGGTGGGGATAAAAGATCATTTAGTAGCGTTACACTATATAATTTTCTTATTAAACCTACAATTGTTTGTTACTGTTCTCAACTACCCGTTTGTTCCTTACCCAAATTCATAAACGTGCTTTATATTTTTGACAGTTGCAAGGATAGTGGAAATCTAGAAATTTAGCAGCTCTACGTTATACTTTAGCATTTCGTTGTTTCGTTTTTTAATTATTCCAATTCAATTATAAGAAACGTGTTCCCAAAATTTTCAAACGTAGCTGCAGAAAATTAAATTATTGGTTATAAAATAGAAGCGGAAATGTATAAAAAAATTATATATGAAGAAACTAATAAGCGACAAGGCATGCAGCTGGCTACAATTGCAGCTCTTTTACACGGAAGTAAAATTTTAACTCTAAAACTGAATAAAAAGGTTCAGAGTTTGTACATTCTGATAGCGTTACTACCGGCAACAATGCGAGTCTAATGTTACTTTACCAGAAAAATTAAGTGATATTAATGAGGTTGGAATGAAGTATTTAAGAGAACGAAATGAAACTAAGCGACAAAGCTAATTGGGTTTAAGCTAATCTCGAGATTTTTAATACTGTTCTAATTCAAAATTAAATTACAGGATTGTAACCAATATTTTCACGCGCTTGTGAAAGATAAATTGTTATTTCCGTTGAGTTAACGATCAGATGTCTTTCTGATTTTTGAGATTGCGATCGACCAGAGGATGATGTTTTTTAATTCGATTAGGATAATTTACTTCAAAAATTAATTTCGCGAACGATAATTGCATCGGACTCTGCGGTTATTTAACAACTACATCACAGTTAATTAACTAAACGGCCTAGGTAACTACGATACAACTGGTGACTCCTTTAAGTCTGGTGAAAAGTAAAAATTCAAATATTTTTTTTATGCGCTCCTTTATTCATAATCTTCTCGCAAATTATTTTGTCCGTATCGATCTGCTCTGGGTCTCTAGGCAAAAGGGAATAGAGGGCAACAAAACAGATTTTTCTGAAATTCCTAATTTTAACCTACTTCCTCTATGTAAAAATATTCGTTCTACATACTGGTCACATCTTCTGGTTTTACGATTTCCCTTCACTTCGTCGTTCAGCTATCGTGTCTATATTTTGTCAGTCTTCTGTCTCCTCACGTTTTTGTTTTCTTTTAATATCCTCTCCAAACTGTTGTTTTCATCCCAACTACAAATTTAACCTCGTCATTTACAATAACACGCCTATTTAGTCTTTTTACATAATTAACCATATTATATGGTTTACAGAGAATCATTTTCAATAATTGTTGCTCGTCATATATTCGATATCAACACTCTCGATAATCCCCGTTCTGAGAGTTAGATACGCTGAGATATAAACATTATAACCGTGAGATAAAAAGTAGTCATTTCCAGCTAAATTGTTTGCCGAGACAGCAGAAGCAAAATTAAGAATGACTCTATTACGTCAAACCTTTTTAATTTCGTTAACATCTTTACATAAGTTGCACTTCCTCAAAATCTCGGCGACTTAAGGCGCACTGATCGATAAGCGAATTGTTCCTGATTATCCGTATTTAATTTTTCGATAAAAACTTCGATGTGTTTAGAGTCGACATCGTGAACATTTATTTATTATTCTATCTAGATGAATAAACGTCAGAGCTCTAACATCGTCGCCTGTAATATTATTATTTTTATTATTCGGGTTAATTGGATCTAAATAGTTTGTACTATTACTACAACTAGCTCAATTACCACTTTTATCTCGACTATTGTTATCGCGTTATTCTTATCATCATTGTTATTGTGTAGCGGACTAGAAATAGAGGAATTATCTATAACTAGACTATGGTTATCAGTTACGTCCATCGCGAGCGAGCTACTGCCAATACGAAATAGAAATAGAAATAACTTTATTAATGCATATATAAAATGGAAACAAATAGGTATAAATAAATCGCGTACCGCTGAGAGCTCACCGCAACGAAAAGATTTACAATAGTACAATACAGAAAAGTTCAAAAAATTAATGTTAACAAAGGTGCATTATGCAGGGAAAAATAAAAAAAAAACCCTGCTAACAAGACAAAAGCCAAAGTGCGTAAACGAAAATAACACTATGTTACCATGTAAGTACTTAATCTATAAATTATAATAAATTGTGCTTTAATCGCCTGTGTTTATATTTACTGTACATAAACTTAAGTTGCTTGGAATCGTAATTTCCGATACTTGAAATGAATGGGTTGTCGTACAGCAGACATTGGTTACGGAACTTCTGTGTACAATTAAAAACATAGTTTTTAATGAGTTCTATGTTTAATGCACTATGCATGGCGCTTATCCTAGTATACCTTGGAACATTCAATATACACCTTAGACATCTATTCTGGACTAGTTACAATTTATTAAAACTTGCATTTGAAACGCAACTCCAGACAGGACAAGAGTATGTCATCACTGGCCGGATGAATGCTTTATAGATTATTAGCTTATTGTTCACATTGAGAAAAGATTTGCGATTTAAAAGCGGATATATTGAGCAAATAGCTTTGTTTGCTTTCACACTGGCGAAATTTATATGCTTTGTGAAGCTCAGTCGATTGTCAAGCGTGACACCTAAGTAGCGTACATCTTTTGTCCATTTGATTAGAGCCCCGTTTATTTCAAGTTCTTTAGGTAATGCTGGTCGCCTGCGGGTGAAGAAGATGGCCTCTGTTTTCGTTTCGTTCAATGTAATCTGCCATTTACGATAATAGCGCAGTACTCGTGTTAATCCTGACTGAAGTCGGTTACGAATTGCGCTAGGCTTATATGAATTACAAAACAATGCAACGTCGTCTGCATAAAGTGCGACTTGTGTATTCGGCAATTTAGGGAAATCATGAAGATAAAAATTAAACAGAAATGGGCCTAACACGCTACCCTGAGGAATCCCGGCTATCATTGTTTTCTTAGACGAATTTGAGTCACCGATAGTCACATACAAAGATCGATTATTTAGGCAGTTGTTGACCAAATTAATTAAATATGAAGGGAACTGACGCTGAATCATTTTAAAAATAATACCTTTATGCCAAGTTGTATCAAACGCTTTAGCCACATCAAGTAGAACCATACCAGTGTGTTTGTTAAGATTAAAATTGTGCGTGACAAATTCTGTGATTCGCGCGATCTGCTGCGTAGTGGAGTATCCGGGTCGGAATCCAAATTGAGTCTTAGGTATAAGCATGTAAAGATCGGAATGACATTTTAATTTTTGTAATATAGCCTTTTCGGCAACCTTGCTTAGGTTACTGAGTAAGCTAATAGGACGAATATTGGCAATTTGCGACGAGTATTTACCCGCCTTAGGAAGGGCGATAATTTTTGCAGTTTTCCAACTCTGAGGAAAGTAACCAAATTTAAACATCGCATTAATTATCCTAGTAAGTTCAACTATTGCTTTCACTGGAAGACATTAAGGATGTTATCATGGCCTACTGATGCTTTGGCTCTTTCAATGCTTTAATTATTAAAAATACTTCCTTAGGAGTAGTATATACAGAAGAATGAAACGCTTGCGTAGTACTTAAATAGTTTTTAACAATAGTTCGGGCTTTATTTACTTGATAGTTTGAAGTCAGATTTAAATTTTTACAATGCACTTTGAAGTATTCACAAGCAAGGAGTTCAGCTTTCTCTACATTACCGTACACATAAGTTTTTAAATCAGAGTCGTAAAGTGGTGGGATGGTAGCGTATTGTTTAGTATGGTGTCTACAGATTTTCCACAAGCTGCCATCTTTAGGAGTAATTTTAGAGAGGAGAAAATTAAAATGATGATTTTTATTCATACATAGTAGATAACGCACTAATTTAGTTAAAAAAGTAAGGACAAACTTAATATGTGGTGACGTGCTATTATAGCGATACTTGACATAAATTCTTCTAATGTAATTTTTAAATTTAATTTGACGGCGTGAAAACACAATGCCCGAAAACGATTCTAAAGTAAATTATTTTAATTTATTAAAGTAAATTATTTTATACTTATTTTTGTTTGTTAATCAGGGATATTTATTTATTTTATTCAAAGATTAAATGATTGTTTATCTCGGGTTAATTTGCTTCGAATTGAAAGGAAGTGAAGAAAATTTTGAGTTAAAAATCTCTCCGTCCCAAAAAAAAACTAATTTCTAGCACCGCCGTTGTTTTTTTATATTTAGCTTTGGATTTTTTTTTTTTTTTTGTATTTCAACATATTCCGGCGAATTTAAATATTCTCTTATTTAATATTTCCTGTATTTTTTTCGTTTTCCTTCTTTGATAATATTTTTTTTGCACGTTTTATCTGTAGTTTATTTATTATTTCTGTATATGATTTTCTAAGTATTCCACTGTTCCACATGTTAATCTTGACTCTAACAGGGCATAATGCTCTCGTAAATGCTTGAGTCATATAACGATGGTATGTCATTCTTTCATTTCCGATTCTTATTGTCAACGGCTAGACGTCCGATTAGAACGAGAGATGGCAATGCCGTCGTCAAATTACCAATAAATATACCCAAAACGGATTTAAAAAATTGATGTTGTACAAAACTTGTTAATGCTCTCTCGCGACTGTCATTTTTCTGCAATAAATTGCCTATTAATTAAAATTCCTGAATGCAACGTTGCTAGGTGAAGTATCAGTTTAACGGGAGTAAAGTTTACCGCGCTTGCAATGTCGGTGCTACAACACTTTAAAAAAGTTATACAATAGTTACAGCTGCGACCCCGTTTTCAGCATTATCTGCATCATTTTTCAGTTTAAACGGATTTATTATGTCGACATTTTTGCCGTTGTCATTCGTTTGTCCGGACTTGTGCATCTATGCAAGTGTCGCACGAGTGTGAGCAGGATTCGAATTTATGTTAACCCGGGGCTGCGGTTTAAGCTATTGTGTACAGCATGAGCGGATATTATTAATGATCAGCAACATTAAAAATACATTATAATGATATCGTCATCAGCTGAGCACGGATTAGGCCAGGCAACAAACGTTCCTTTGTGCACTTCCCTATTTGTTCTGCGTTTGTAATGCTTTTTTTATCTACAGAAAACTGACGGCTTTCTCTACGCATTTTCTGTATTTGCTTTTTCCGGTCGAATTTTGTTTGCGTCGAACACATCCTACGTTCAGTTCAAAATTAAGACATATTCACGCTATCAAGATGATGATTCGTTCTATTTAACTTATTCCTACTGCTAAATCCAATATCCGTTTTAGTTTGAAAATTTTTTTTCATTTTCGTTTCACTAACGGGACCGATTTGTTAGTGCTTCCTCGAGAATAATAATTTTAAAATTACGATTTAATAATGATCGAAGGGCAATTTCGAACGAATAAAAATCATTAAAAAAGAAAAGAAAAATCCACTAGAAAAGCAAGAAAATTACAATTTAACGATTTACAGAAATTTAAGAAGAGAAAGAGAAAGAGGGGGGTAAGAGAGGTATTTGAATCTAAAGATGCTATCGTAAGAATGAAAAGAAGAATATTAGTTCTATAAATCATGGTTGATATTAGAATTTGAGTTGTCGCCAGAAACGTAAAATTAATCTCTCCCATAATTCATACTGTGTTTTTTGTTCTCCATAAAAGCATCTTATTTTGCTATTGTGTTGCTTGAGTTTTATTTGGTAAACTGAATTCTAATATAAGTTCACTCTATGTAACACCTTCTTAAATTTTGTCTCGTCTTTTCTGGTCGATCGTATGCAATAATAATAATAATAATAATAATAATAATAATAATAAGAGAAAAAGAAAGACAAATAGAAAGTGTTAAAATAAAAATATTAAATTGGAGATATTTTCAGTTTTATTAATAATAAAAATTTATATAATAAAAAACAAATACATATTTAAAACAAAAAATAGCTGAATCAAAAGACTGATTAATGCCGTTAAAGATATATGTACATTTATATGTATAGATATATTTTTTTAATTTTTTTTTAGCGAATCAAATCATTTTTTGTGTATTATTTTGAATTCTGACTTGTTTAATTCTGTACCATTAACACATCTTTACAAAGGAGCTTAACTGGGAAAGTGGTCATAAAAATACAATTATTGACCTTAATTTAGTATTGTGAAGACCTCTCGAAATGCACGGAATAATAGATGTTTATCCCAGTTGCAAAAGAATTTGAAGATGTTCAGAAGGATTTCTCTCGAGAAAATTATCGTGCAAAATTTAAAGGACGTACAAGAAGTTTTGAATGATAATTAGGAATATCGGAGTGGAAGTCTTTGGTACCAGGAAAATTAACAAGGTTTTGAAATATCAGCAAAGGCTGATAATTTTTCTGCTTTACGAAAGTTATCTGCCACCACAAAAAGGGAACGACAATCACCATTTTTGCAGTTTTCCTTCATTTTACATCAGAATTCTGCCCCGAGGAGGAACACTGTTCTAATTCGAAATCTTCAAATCCTCCAATATTATAATTTTACATTCAGCGCTGGCATTGAGAGCTATCGCTCCCATATTCCTAAATATCCTTCAAATTCTTTAGTGGTTCCATCTTCCTCTGACAAAAGAAATTTCGAATGACTCCGGTTTATAATTAGCGTTACTTTTGATAACTCTTCCTTTTTCTTTCTTCGACAAATATGTTAACTTCTTTGCTGCTTTCTGTTCTCGGTAAATTCGATATCATTAATTTCAAGGATGAAGTTTTAGCCATACGTCAAGTGTTACACTCTTAATCATTTTTTTTTTTTCTATTCGTAAGTTTTTATCTTGTTTTTTATCCTTTGTTTTATTCGTTTTCTCCGGGTGTTTTCTTTCATTTACCTATCGCATCATTTACACAAAATAAATACTATTCGTTTCCTCACTTCTTACATAGGTATCATATCGCCGCTTTTATTGTTTTACAGTACATTCGTTCGATGTTGCTTGTCTCCTTTAACTAATTTGGTTGATAGTATACGAGTGCCCAGACGCAATGATTGTTTTGAGCGACGGGAGCTCCTTTTACAGCGTATTTGGCTTTTTGCATCATTTTTCCTTTCGCTTCGCCATTATCTTCTTCTCAGTTTCTATACTATCTTCTTTAAAGTATTTTTCATCGATATTGCCTGCTGCCTTTAACTAGATTAGTTTTACGCAACGATTTATCTAAGCGCTAGAAACTTGTATGTGTATCTCACTCCGGATTTCGTACCCAGTTATGTCTTATATTACGTTAGACTATAAGGATAGTGTCTCGTTTTAGATTTCGCGTCATCTTTTGGAATTTTTTTCCTTTTTCAACTCAACGGGCACATCATCATTACAAGATATGATAATTTCAACGTTTTTCTCACGATACAGCAATATTACCAGTCAGTCATTCCCAGGCTGTAGCGAATAACAATCTGCAGCCATGTTAGAATGGGCGAGGGATTGGAAAGTTCAGTTAAATGAACAGACATCTGTACATGTCACTTATGCTTCACGTAATCGAGATGATCCGTGTTATGTAGTCTACATCAATAACCAGCAAGTTTTAGTTTCAGTAAAATTAACCTAGAGAACTCATATCGATCATAAAGTTGTTCAAATATGAAAAAAAACACGAAAAATATACTGGCTTATTGGACACGTCACTGGAAAATGAAGCTGGAGATTAAACTTCTAATACATAAAGTCGTTATATGTCTAATATGGACACTTATGTAATACCAATGTGGAGATGTGCTAAAGCATCGAATCGAAAAATAATCCAAAAGACTCGGAGTAGGTTTCTTCGGCTAATTAATAATGTTCGTTGCTTTTAAACGATGCCGTGCGGATTTATAAATCAAAGGGGTCAACGAAGTAATATATGATTTTTTATTCGGCAACATCAGAAACGGCTAATTCGGAAGCCTTGACAGTTTTGTCTACAGATTTGGACTTAAGAAAGCTTAAACGCTTTTCGAACCTGGTGACACTTGGTTATTACCGAGTGTGATACTATGAATATGAATACAGATATAGCAAACGTTACTGGTTCAGGCGGTCTCATTTACGCCAGACCCGGCAGGAGGAAAAAGCGGGTTCCTCAGGTCGTCAACATACAAACCCCCGCCAACATGATAAATAACACCAACATAATAAACAATACGAGTGTAACAAAGAACCAATGGAAAAAGGCATTTATTCTTGCTACCTGGAACGTAAGATCGCTATACCAGAAAGGAAAATTAGCAAATGTGGCTTTAGAAGCGAAACGACTAAACATTGACGTTATGGGAATTAGTGAAACACGATGGATAGGGAGTGGAAGATTTAAGGTTGATGAAAACTATGAAATAGTATACTCAGGACCAAACCGACATGAAAGCGGCGTTGCTATGTTAATACAAACACAACTGGCCGGTAAAATAAACGAAATCATTCCGAAGACTGATAGAATTATACTGATACGACTAAATGTGACGCCCAAACCTATAGTACTAATTCAGGCTTACGCTCCCACAGTGGATAGCGACGAAGTAACGATTAACAACTTTTATAAGGAGATAGAAGAGATTAAAAAAACAACCAAAAATAATGATATCGTATTCGTCATGGGGGACTTCAATGCAAAGGTAGGACAAGACCACAGAAGCGAGGCTGCCGGTAAATTTTTGCCTTAGGGAAGCAAAACGAACGAGGAGAAATGCTAACAGATTTTGCAGAAAAAAGTAATATGGTGATATATGTAACACATGGTTTAAGCAACATAAAAGAAGGCTTTATACGTGGACAAGTCCGGATGGAAGAACAAAAAACCAAATTGATTTTATTCTGATTAATAAACGTTACAAGAACGTGATTAAAAACTGCCATACCTATCCGGGAGCGGATTGCAATACGGACCATACTTTACTAGTCGCTAAATGCAAAATAATACTGAAGAAATGCAAAAAGAATGAAAAACAATTACAGTTTCAGTGGCTAGACTATAATAAACTGAAAATAGATGATATCCGAGGAAAGTTTCAGGCAGAGTTAGACAGAATAGGGAAGGAAACGATAGATGGAAATAATGTAGGAAAAAATGTAGAAAACATGTGGTGTACATGGAAACAAAAGTTCCTTGAAGCCGCCAGAAACACAGTCCCAAAAAGATGAAGGAAAAAACGCAAACCTTGGATTACGCAAGAGATTATAAATCTGATAGAGGAAAGAAGAGAAATAAAAGATAGAAGAAGTTTAGAATATAAAAAATTAAATAAAGACATCGTGAAAAAATGCACAGAGGCAAAGAGTAACTGGTACAAAGAAAAATGTGAGGAAATCGAAAAATTCGATTCAAAGCATAACATGTGAGAAATGCATACGAAAATTAAAAAAATGATGAAAGTACAAACAACTTTTACAGATATTTAATAAAATTTACAAAGAAGGCGCACTGCCAGAGGATTTTAAAAGCATAAATTTTATACCGATTCCAAAAAAAATGTAGTTCGCAAACGTGTTCCGAATATAGAACAATAGCACTAATGAGTCATTCGCTGAAGCTGCTTCTATCAATTATAAATAACAGAGAATAGAGCGGAAACTAGATGACAATTTAGGCGATACGCAGTTTGGTTTTGTCCCAAGAAGAGAAACTAGAGATGCAATAGCCCTACTTAAGATAATAATACAAAGAATCTTGAACGCAAACAGGGAGGTTTATGCATGCTTTGTAGACTATGAAAAGGCGTTTGACCGAGTTAATCATGAACAGCTTATAACAATACTGCAAAAATATATATAATATCGATAATTCAGACCTTCAGCTTATTAAACATCTGTATTGGGAACAAAGTGCAAAAATCAAGATAAATGCGGAATTCTCGGATAAGAAAAGCAATATTAAAAGAGGTGTACGACAAGGATGTCCACTCTCACCCAGATTATTTAATATATATGCAGAAGAGATTAAGCAAGCTGTAAATATAGGGAAAATGGGAGTGAAAATAAATGGACAACGTATAAACGAAATTAGTTATGAGGATGATAAAGTTTTACTGGCAGAAACAGAGAAACAACTACAAAAAATGGTAAACAAAATAAATAAAATCGGTTTAAGATATGGAATGAAGATTAATACAAAAAAAAAACAAAAATCATTAAATTTACCAGAACTAAAAACAGAGATGTACATATTTATTTAGACGGAGAGAAGATAGAAAACTTAACTGAATTTAGATATCTAGGTGGCCTCATCACTAATGATGGCAGAGATGACAAAGAAATCAAATCAAGAATTGGAATGGCGAAACAGGCATTCAACAACCTGAGTCACGCACTAAAGGATTCCAGATTAAGCTTAAAACTCAAGAAAAGAATAATGCACTGTTACGTATGGTCAATACTACAGTATGCATGCGAAACATGGATTATGAGTGCATATAGTAAAAAAAGAATAAATTCTTTTGAAATGTGGTGTTATCGTAGACTGTTAAAAATTCCCTGGACAGACTTCGTCAGTAATAAAATTGTTCTCTAACTAGAGTATAGAAGAAGGAAAACCTGTAATTGTCGACAGTATCCAGAAAAGGAAAGCGAAATATATGGCTCATGAGATACGAAAAAACGGAATCTACATGTTGGCAGCACAGGGAAAAATACAAGGAAAACCTTATAAATGGAGAAGAAGACTGGAAATGGTAACATCGAATCTGATTAGCAAAACATTTCAGAAAACAGTGACCGAAGCCAAAAATAGGATTATATGAGTTGCGCGCGATCTCTTGTTCCAAGAGCTGCGACGACGACGACGACGATATAACTGGCAGAGCTAAGGCCAGTGGGTTATAGCCCTCTGCGCGTGTTATGCTAATTATAAGTGCTGCTTATTTGGATTAGATGTAAGATGAGAGAAATAGAGCAGCTGTTAATTATTATTTTTTGCTTATAATTTTTTACAAACTGAACTGCCTTTAATATTGCATCTCTACTGTTAGCGACGAATAGGAAAATGAAAGGTGTACCGGGGCCGGACATTTTTCCTAGAGCTACTACAATTTTGTTGTTTGTTGACAGAACTATCCGTATCAGAACTACTTCGAAATTGTAGAAATTTTTATTCGATATCTGTTTGAAAATGGCATTATAGTATTTGATAATAGTTGCTTGAAATGTTATAGTTAGACTTAACTCCTTAAAAATCACGTTGTATACAGATAATTTATAATTTGCAATATGATTAGGTTTATTAATTTCGTACGATTGGATATTGAAGGAGGTACACATCAATTTATTTATCTAGTATCGCTTATGTCTGTTAAACTATCTTTATTTTCTTATTAATTACGTAACTTCTTTTTAATCTTTAGAGGGAATTTATCACGGCACATCTGAAATTGCGATTGTAGGTTCGCCTGCTTCGTTAACATGAAGCGAATTCGTATAGATTTAATTTCGTCAAGCGATTTATTTTCTATCAGTTGAAACTGATTTATTTTTTAATCTACATAAAGCTAGTAAGGGGGCTGCGTAATCGAAAAAAAGAAAGATCACTTTTAAAATTCTAAATATGGTAGTAACCCATATAAATTAAGCAATTTGTTTTAAAAATGAATATTTAAGGTAGCCAGTTGTAAAGAAATCTATTCATCTGCTATTCTTGAACAATTCTAACCATCTTTCAATACATAAATATTCCTCTTTCTATTCTTATATATATATATATATATATATATATATATATATATATATATATATATATATATATATCGACTAATAAACACCCCATTAAGTAATGAAGATAAAAAAACAGAATTTAATACAATAAAGAAGATCGCATTAAATAATAATTTTAAAACTGATATAATAAATAAATTATATTTTAAATGTACTCGTAATAGAAAAAAAGGATAAACAAAATACTAATAACAACACTAAACAGATCTGGATTACATTCACATACGTTAACCCGGCAACAAACTACACCATAAAACAGTTAAAATATCGTACAGAACAAATAATAATAACTTATATTATCAATTAATTAATACCAATAGATTCATAGACATAGATAAATATAATAAATCCGGTATATATAAAATTAAATGTAGTACGTGCAAACAAAATATACGATATAGGACAAACGCGTCGCACTTTCCGCATCCGTTATAACGAACATATTTTAAACGCAGACATATTAATAAATTATCTGTTGCGGAACATGTTATTATTAATAAACACCGATTAAAAGTAAACATACAAGACGACTTAGAAATAATAAAATATATCAATAATTATAATTTACTTAATAGCGCCGAAACGTATTATATTAATGAATTTAAGGATAATTTAATTAATAATAATCTTATCATTAAGAATAACTCGCTATTTAAAATTAACAATCAATCATAAGCATATCGATATATTGATTAGTTTATAAGGATGACACATATGATATCGTTTATTTTACTTTTAACTTTATTTATTATTGCCATGATTATGGAGTAGTAACTCTGAAACATGTCGGGACTGTATTTTATATTTTTACAACTATAATTTTCCGTAATAGGTGTTTTTAAATATATTTAATAAAATCATAAACTGTTAAAATAAATGAGATCGCAAAATGTATATTTTAAAATTCTTTCTTATTTTGCAACTAGCATTAAGCTTTCTAGCAAGATTAATTTTTCGTTCTACGTTCTTCTTTCTTGATGGGATCGTCCTCGTTGCTGACAAACTCAACAGATTAAAAAAAAAATGGAATTTAAAGAATTGCCTTATTCAGTGACGAGAATTACAACTAGCGCACAAGAAGAAGTGTTGTTTAGCTGCGTGAGGTATTTTAATACGATTAAGTCTCTTGATTTTTTCAGAGTTGTCTAATAGCGGAAATGTCAAGTTGTTCGCGTGTTCCTCTAAATTTAATACGGTTTTTTGGCTTTTCTTTCGATTTATTCCTGAATAAGTTGTACTTTTAGGTCTTCACAAAGCGTCAAATCACATATCAAGTGGCATCAGCAGTAATTAGACGTATTTTATTCTGGTAACGCTGAATAATAGCGATATCTCTTTTGCACAAACCCTCCGCTAGCATCGATAATTTCACACGGGTTTCAATATTTGATTATGTGGTAACAACTTGTTTTCCATGGTTGTAATAACATTTATAACTAAAAGGAAATTAACTGAACACTTGTCCTTTCACGATCACTTCAGTTATTTTTATACGTCGGTTCTCAAGAGGGTTAATTGGTTGGAGGCTCTCTCCTCCCGTAATTGGGGCGGGGGTCCTTATATCCTTCTGATGTTATACAAGGCCACTATAGTAGTCATTAAATACAGGAACTGGGAGGTCCGCTAATCCGAACCCCAATTCCTGTCCCGGAGGCGAAAATTCACCCCAGACCGGTAATCCGAACACGAAATTCACCCCAATTCATGTCCAGGTGGTCAAAATTCACCCAAGTTTCCCCCGATTCCCCCGAGTTTCCCCCGGACGGTTCCCGTACATATCCGATAAACCGAACGTCCAAACAGTGTCCCGAGGTCAATAAACTGTCCAAAGTGTTATTCGGGGGGCGCAGTAACCCCAATTAGTGTCCAGGTGCTGAAAGTTCCCCCAAGTTCCCCAAATTTCTCCGAAATTCCTCCGTAAGCGTCCCGCTCGTTTCCGATAAACCGAACCGATTATTAATTAACATAAGTATATTAATTAATGTCCGAAAGTAACCCAAGTCTCCGATCGCCCCGCCCGCCCGCTCCGTAACCGCAATTTTTTTCAAAATTCAGGACCTAAGTAAGAAAATTCCAAAATTTAACCCCAATATATTATTTAAAGCGTAAATCTAACCTATAACTCCAGTTCACACCTCTCACATGTATATTTCGATCCCGCACACGCTCCGGTCGCCGTCGCGAAAGTGCACGCGCCGATCCCCCGCATATTCCGATATCCGCCGCGATATCACACACACACACACACGAACGCTCCGTCTCCAAAATTCCCTCGTACGCGTCCTGATCGTTTCTGATAAACAGAACCGATTATTAATTAACATAAGTATATTAATTAATGTCCGAAAGTAACCCAAGTCCCCGCTCGCCCCGCCCGCCCACTGCTACGTTATCACAATTTTTTCAAAATTCAGGACCTAAGTAAGAAAATTCCAAAATTTAACCCCAATATATTATTTAAAGCGTAAATCTAACCTATAACTCCAGTTCACACCTCTCACATGTATATTTCGATCCCGCACACGCTCCAGTCGCCGTCGCGAAAGCGCACGCGCCGACCCCCCCGCATATTCCGATATCCGCCGCGATATCACACACACACACACACGAACGCTCCCTTTCCGATACTGCGATTATTTCTTTAATATTTCAAAGTCTAAGTATACATAATATAAAATTAGCCGAAGCATAATTTTTTATTTTCCTGATTCCCCGATCTTACTACCATATTCCAAGACGCACGTCCCGATCCCACACATATATCTAACACAGCGTTATTCTCTGCGAAAACGCACGCGCTGACCCCCCGCATATATCTATCATAACGCTCTCCGCCGCGAAAGCGCACGCACCGTTCCCCCGCACGTGTTGTCTGTTTATACTATCGCGATTACTTTTTTTTAATTATTATTTTTTTTCACATAATAACCCAATCACTGCTCTGTTGTCTAAACCTAACCGGTTATCCAAAACATTTACAAATTAACAAATCAATTATTTCTATAGTCTAAAATAGCCTTAGTCTCCTTTACCCCTTCCACCCTCTTTTTCGATCGATTTCGTTGTTTTAATATCGAATATATCGCATTCTATTTACTTTTACTACGACCATTAAACCCTCGATCGACGCTCCCGACGCCTCCGTCATTTCATATTGAGAGGTAAGTATTTTTTTATGTGACCGCTATGAATGCACACCGTCCATTCCCGTACACCCATCTGATGTCGTTAGTTCCCATACCGTTCATAATAACTTTTATTCAACTCCAAGTATTATGGAATTATTCCAATTATATATTTTCTTCACTTCCGATCATTTCTTCTGACCGTTCATAATATTTTTATTTTCCTCCGGTTCTAAAAATAAATCCTACAATGTCTTCAACGCGATGAATGCGCACACATCTTCTGCAGCTAGTTTCCATATCGATCATAATCACTTTTTTCAACTCCAAGTATTATGGAATTATTCTAACTATATTTTTTTTTCGCTTCCGATCGTTTCTCCCGAACGTTCATATTTTTTTTCCAGACATATGTATTCAAAAATGAAATCGAGTATAATTTTATTTAACACGGTTTCATAATTTCCCTCTCCATCCCCTATTCATCCTACACAAATTACAATTCTTTCATAATATATGTTCTAGACCCAGTCAAACAATCAACTCTCGCAGAAGTGTAGACGTTGCCTCCAACACCCATTTTACTATCAATTATTGTATATTATTGTTAGATTATTTTTCCAAAAAGTCTTTTGAAATTTTTTTCCGTTCATACATTTTTTTTTTGATTTTATTTGCACGACATCCATTTCCATACATTCACGTTTCGCTAGCAATTATAATATGTTTTATTTATTTTTCAACTCCTCCCAGACTTACACACACGCCATATTGTCACACTCACAGATAGGTTCCTTATTAATCGTGAACATTTTTTTTTTCTGTATTAGCCGCGGGAGCATATCACATCAGACCCTCACATATACCACACACAGTTATTATATTTCATTTTTAATTATCGATCTTTAATTATTTTTACTGCTATTATTTTTCTGACACATTCACCCCGTCTTACATACTTTACATCTTTTAACATTTTGATAGAGAAAATCTCAGGGCACTAAATAATTTTTATCAACATCGTAACTAAGTTTAATATTATACACATCTCAGTATAATTATTAAACGAAGGAACTATTATTTTCATTGACGATATTGTTGCTACAAACATTAATCGTCCTTTTCCAGGTATAGTCAACCTCTTCATGTATTCGTCTCGTCTTTCTATCAACCTTTGACCGCTTAATACTCCCCCGCTATTTACCGTTATTCGCTAGAGGAATATTTTTTTAGACTCGTTCAAATACACACATGCACATAAAAAAATCGACATCAACGTCATCGAACACTGATCTCGACATTTCCAAGAAATTCAATCGCTGCTCCACAGTCTAAGATGTCTCCGCCCGCCTCAACAGTCGTTTGTATCATTATTGAAGCGCTTGTCATGTACCGTTATTTACGACCTTTTACAACATACAAATTCACGACATGTATACACCTTTTCTAGAAAGCATGGTGAAAATGGACAATCTCTCCCGATGAAAACCAGCTTGAATGATGTACCGTTATTTCATTCATTTTGCAGAAGGTTAATTTAAGGCGTCCATGCATCTTTTCTACTAATAAATAAGCAAATGTAATCTTTAAACCTTTCTACCTTTTTGCAATCAATTTACTGATTGTACATACTTTTTATATTTTTTCCACATACTCCTTGATCGTCACAACCACCACAAAAGCGCACCATCCATTCGCACACACTCATCTGCTACCGTTAGATCTCATATCATTCATAATAATTTTTTCGATTCTATTAGTTTAAGAATATTTCATTTTTTTTTGTTGTTTTTTTCTAACTGTAACATTTTTTTTTTCGAAATCTTTCGTATTATATTTTTTCTCCCATATGGCTGTCACGTAGTCGTAGCGAAAAATGCTCCGTTCGGTAGATTGTTGAACGGATCTGATCGTGCAGGCAGTATTAGTTTTATGTTAAACGTGTTCATTTTGTAGAATCTGTGTTCTTCACGCATTATTAAAAATTTACTGTAACGGTAAAAGTAATAATTTTATACGGTTCTTTTTTAGTAAAAAGTTAAAAAAATAGTAATCAAACATGAATAACAATACCGAATCGATTGATGTTAAAGCAGACGAATTTATTCAGAATTCCTTTTCGAGTGATAGCGACTCGCATACGTCTTCTTCACATCTAACACCGCAAAATGATGATGGTTATACATCAGAACAATCAACATCCCTTGTACGTAAAATCGTTGGTCCTGTATTATTATCAGAACAAGTGGATATAGCGGAATATTTTGTAGATATCAGCGTCCATATAGATTGTGATTATGGGTTTCGAGTAACTGAACTAGCAATGATTGATATGTCTGGAGGGAAGTGTTTGCATACGTTGTATAAGCCAAGCAGAGCATGGCATGCATCAAAAATGCCACATTTACAATGTTCTTCAGTGAGTTATTACTTGAAGAACCCTTCATTATTTCCCTGTCGTGAAGAAATATTCATCGCACGCGATATATTCACGATATTGTACCAAAAACCGAGGGCTCGCGTATATGTTTTAACAGTATATGCTAAACTTACACTAATGGAACTTAACGAAAAGTCTGAATTGTTGCGTGATTTAGACTACGAAATCGTTAATATGGATCAAGTCTTTCGATTATCTAGTATTGAGAATCTACATGAAGAGTATTTTGGTATAAGCAATTTGATAACTTGTAAACACCATAATGAGAATGATAGTTTTCATTGTGCGGTGAAAAACGTTATGGTGATGAAGGCATGGTACGATCATGTCATCCGTCCGCTGAAGCTTATGAATAATCTAAATATAAATGATTTAAGTCAGTTGTTCATTACAACCACCAAAGAAATGATAATTACGTTATTTCCAAGTTGTGTTGGAGACATTTATACATTTTTACCAGATAGACTAAAACAGGATGATACGATAAAATCACTTCTACCATGTTTTGAACATGAGAATGATGAAGAATATTATTTCGATGACGATATATTTCTGCATAGTACTCGAAATTGTATGAAAGTAAAAGATTGTATCGACTGCCAACGTACAATTCGCGCAGATTAAAAATTCATTAATTCGATCGTTTTTAACAATTTTGTATATTTTTTCTGTATATTTTTGTGTGTATTTGTACATATATATTTTTTTTTCAGACCGTTCGTTTTTATGTTTTCTTTAAAATTTTTTAAATATATTTTTATACACATGTAAATACTGTTTTGTATATATTTTGTATATATTTTTTCCCTCAATATCTATTCATTCTCATATTGTATATATTTTTGCTAATTATTTTTTCATCTTTTTCCGATCCTTTCCGATTTCTGTTTATTTAATTTATTTAGCGATCTATCCTTCTCTCCCCCTCTTAACTTAAAGTACTGGTAATGACGAAATTTTCAAAAATCTGAACCAGTCGAGTATAATGTATATATAATTATTTAATTTTCGAATATATTTCCACATAATTTGTTCATATCTGTTTAGATTAAAAAATTAGATTTTTGTCTGTAATACACCATTTTTTTATTTTTTTTTGTGTGTAATAAGCGAATTTAACTGTTATACTTTTTCACGTACATCACGTATTTCCGCAGCTGTGAGAGTTTTCATCTGTTTGTAAGATACAACCTCTGACTCTAAATGTTCTCTAAATATTTTTTTTTTGAACCTAAATATTATAGAAATAGCCGAAGTATATTTTTTTCGTTTCTGTCCATTTCTTCCGACCGTTCATAATTTTGTATTTTTTCTCCAATACGTATGCTCACTATCGTAGCGTAAATGTGCGTCGCTCATAATCTTACATGCATGTTGCCATACCGTTGTATTAGATCGTGCGACAATGTTATAGAGTCTGCTGAAACAGGTTCTTCCCTTTCATATCTTTTGTAGAAACAGACTCACATGTACACACCTACACACACATACACACACATATAACCCAAAGAACACCTGCAAACTTCGTTCAGACACACCTGCATCCAACTTTCACCAAAGGAATGTGGTTTTTTCTGGTGCAACCCTCCCTTTTCAAAGGCATGCTTCGAGCTCGAATGTCGAACGGATCTGATCGTGCAGGCAGTATTAGTGTTATGTTAAACGTGTGGAATTTGTTGAAGCTGTGTTCTTCACGCGTTATTAAAATATCCTCAAGAACGATAAAGTCTGTAATTTCCTACGTCTCTTTTCTCTCTTATTGCACGTTATTCTTTTCGCTCTTATTTTCTCTCATTTTTTTAGTATAAATATTACAATAATAATCGAATATGAATAACAATACCGAATCGAATGTCGATAATGTCGCGGATTTCATTCAAAATTTTTTCGTAAATGATAATGATAATGCAATGTTTCCGGACGATTTTCCAAATATACATATGCCGCCACCACCACCACCAACAGAAGAAACATCATTACAAGGGCCTTCGCTACATTCATTCTCAGATTTCATTCCATTGGCTACATCAACACCTTTAGCATCACCGGTAATGTCACAAGATTTGCAAACTCCGTCGTTAGCGCAAGTACCTTTGGTACATGATGAAAAAGAATATAGCACAACAATGTTGGAATTACCCAAAGAAATATTTAACCGAAAAGCAGTCGTCTATGTTAAAGACCCTAACGATCCAGAAAATAAAAATAGTTTCATGTATGCGGTTTTAGCAAAATTTACATCAAAACCGTCATCGATGTGGCAGTACAATATTCTACAGAAAGTATACGATTTCAGCTTTATTCACTTACCGATCCAATCGCTGGCTGATATTGAAACGTTTGAAAGAATAAACGCTGTATCAATCAACTTATACAAGCTGATAGAAACCGACTATACAGATCAAAGTACATTCAACTACAAAATAAAAGTCGTGTACGCCTTCCGAAAAAATCACAGTTTGTTAAATCATAAACATCACACAAACATATTATATTGGGGATCTAATGGAAATTATCAATTCGCATGGATAAAAAAATTCAGTCGATTGTTGCGGATCCAGTCGCCGAAAGCGAAATTTGTATGCTGGTCATGTCTCGATCCCATGAATACCGATTACGAACATAATAATACTCACAGATGTGACGCAGTCAGTTGGCGTAATATGCACTATATGTAATTAAATAAAGACGTATTTTTCGTATTCATAGATGTATTTTTATTTTTCAAAAAATCTTTTTACATTGTTTCATACAAATTAATGTAATCTATATAATATAATACATATTTTCATATGTATACATTTTTGTTTTTATTTTCCATAAACTTAAAATTCCAATTTTACTATTGTTGTTAATATATTCCAAACTCCAGTTTGTATTAAATCCTCTCGTTCCTTATGTTGAACAGACGAATCAATATTATTTAACTGTTCAGTTAAGTATGCAGAGTCTTTTAATCTTGCTTAACTTTAAAGATATATGATAGATTCTTTTTTCATTTGACAGTGTAAACGTTTTCTTCTTTTACAATTTTCTTATGCTTTATCACTATTACAACATTTTTCATCATTTTCTAACTAATTGTAAACATTTTTCCACTATTTCGTAACATGTTCTTATATTTTTGGACTTTTTACGCTACTTTTTTCACCAATTTATACTATTTCGAAGCGTTTCATATGACTGAACGCTACTTAAGAAGTTTTTCGATAATTATCACCATTCCTCGCAATATTCATATGTTTTAACGCTTTTTACACTATTTTTCACAAATTTATGATATTTCGCTTCATTTCTAATGTTTGAACGCCTCATATGTAGTTTTTCGACAATTTTTCACTGTTCATCAATATATTTTTTATGTTGTATCACCTTTTACAAAGTCTTCTTCGAATTTTACCTTCATTCAACAATATTTTCGTTATTGTACCCCTTTGAACTGTTGTTTTACCCTAAAAGTGAGTGTATATCTAATTTGTTATAATAAGGAAAGAATGTAATGTATATTACAAATTTCCTTTCCTGGGAGTATGATTGTGTGCGTGGAATAATAAACTCTGGTTAAATGGCAGACTGTATCCACCATCAAGCAGGGTGTGTAATGCGTGGTAATTAACTCTGGCATTTCACACATTGCAAGGAAGTTATGATATGTTTGAGCAAAAATTAGTTGTTGTATATCATTCATGTTAGCCATTAAATGTTCACACTGAGAGGTGTAAGGGTGTCGTCATCATATGAACCATTACGATTTTTATAATTATATTATACACTAAGCATGTATGTATTACAACGACCACATCAACTCTGTTAAGGACAGTAATGTTTGGAGGTAGATAGTGAACCGTTACATTAGAAGAGGAACATGGGTACATACATGGAAACATCATTAGCGATATTACATCACATGTATGTCACCAAATTTAACTAAAATGTTGCGTCCATAGTAAAAAATGAGAGGATTTTTCCTAAGAGGTTAAATTTTATGTCTAAGGTGACGAATATAATAAAATTGATGCAATTTTAGCTGAAGATGGGGTATTTTACACTAAAATCGTTGTTTTACACCTAAAGTGAGATTATTCGGGGAGTTAAACGGTCTTTTTTCATATAAAATTTGATGTTTTTTCTAAATGTGGCTATTTTTTGTCCTAAATGGAGTAATTTCTGTGTGAATGGCACTTTTTAGACTGACCTATATACTTCTTGATGTGATATTCCATTCATTGTGAAGTTATGCTTTGAAAGGATTTGTGTCTGGTTGTGGGAAGTTTCCAAACTTTTCTGATGCATCGATTATAGTATAATAGTTGTTGTGTGTTAGTGAGTTGATCGTGTTTGGATGGGAATAATAAATAGGGGTAAGAGGTGGAGTGTACCATATCAAGCAAGGAGAGTACTGTTTGATAATTAACTCTATCATTTAAACACATTGCAAGTCAGTTATAATATGTTAAGTCAAAATTAGTTGTTGTATCTCGTTCAGGATTTTACATTAAACGATCACACTGAGAGACGCGATGGACTCGTCATCATCAAGATCCATGCAATCATTACATTATTTTTCACTAATTTGTAATCACCATTTTTTTTTTTTATGTTTTGAACGACTCTTATAATGTTTTTTGATAATTTTCATGGTACAAGGTTCATAATGTAAAGTAATTTTAATTATTTCAACAGTCTTTACACACAAATAAAGCAATATATCTTAAGCACACTCAACACAATACAATTTTTTACAAACAGAAGTAAACAACGGATTTACTTAGAAATTTTAATAAAACTTAAGAATCATATTATATATGAAATTGCTTGTTTTTTCAATCAATGATCCAAACTAGCAGGTTTAGAATTATATCAGACCTCGAGTAAAAACCCCAAATTATTTAATGTGTACATCTTTGCTATATGTATATATGTAGATATATATGTATATATGTAGATATATATGCATATATGTAGATATATATATGTATGTAGATATTTTGGATATATGTATATATGTAGATATATATGTATATATGTAGATATATGTGTATATATGTAGATATATATGCATATATGTAGATATATATATGTATGTAGATATATATATGTATGTAGATATTTTGGATATATGTATATATGTAGATATATATGTATATATGTAGATATATGTGTATATATGTAGATATATATGCATATATGTAGATATATATATGTATGTAGATATATATGTATATATGTAGATATATATGTATATATGTAGATATATATGTGTATATGTAGATATATATGTGTATATGTAGATATATATGCATATATGTAGATATATATATGTATGTAGATATTTATGGATATATGTATATATCTGGATATATATCAATATGTGTAGATATGTACATTCACACATATAAGGTAAAAAGTAGCAAAGATGTACACATTAAATAATTTGGGGTTTTTACTCGAGGTCTGATATAATTCTAAACCTGCTAGTTTGGATCATTGATTGAAAAAACAAGCAATTTCATATATAATATGATTCTTAAGTTTTATTAAAATTTCTAAGTAAATCCGTTGTTTACTTCTGTTTGTAAAAATTTGTATTGTGTTGAGTGTGCTTAAGATATATTGCTTTATTTGTGTGTAAAGACTGTTGAAATAATTAAAATTACTTTACATTATGAACCTTGTATCATGGTACAAGGTTCATAATGTAAAGTAATTTTAATTATTTCAACAGTCTTTACACACAAATAAAGCAATATATCTTAAGCACACTCAACACAATACAAATTTTTACAAACAGAAGTAAACAACGGATTTACTTAGAAATTTTAATAAAACTTAAGAATCATATTATATATGAAATTGCTTGTTTTTTCAATCAATGATCCAAACTAGCAGGTTTAGAATTATATCAGACCTCGAGTAAAAACCCCAAATTATTTAATGTGTACATCTTTGCTACTTTTTACCTTATATGTGTGAATGTACATATCTACACATATTGATATATATCCAGATATATACATATATCCATAAATATCTACATACATATATATATCTACATATATGCATATATATCTACATATACACATATATATCTACATATACACATATATATCTACATATATACATATATATCTACATATATACATATATATCTACATACATATATATATCTACATATATGCATATATATCTACATATATACACATATATCTACATATATACATATATATCTACATATATACATATATATCTACATATATACATATATATCTACATATATTCATATATATCTACATATATACATATATCCAAAATATCTACATACATATATATATCTACATATATGCATATATATCTACATATATACATATATATCTACATATATACATATAGCAAAGATGTACACATTAAATAATTTGGGGTTTTTACTCGAGGTCTGATATAATTCTAAACCTGCTAGTTTGGATCATTGATTGAAAAAACAAGCAATTTCATATATAATATGATTCTTAAGTTTTATTAAAATTTCTAAGTAAATCCGTTGTTTACTTCTGTTTGTAAAAATTTGTATTGTGTTGAGTGTGCTTAAGATATATTGCTTTATTTGTGTGTAAAGACTGTTGAAATAATTAAAATTACTTTACATTATGAACCTTGTACCATGAAAATTATCAAAAAACATTATAAGAGTCGTTCAAAACATAAAAAAAAAAAATGGTGATTACAAATTAGTGAAAAATAATGTAATGATTGCATGGATCTTGATGATGACGAGTCCATCGCGTCTCTCAGTGTGATCGTTTAATGTAAAATCCTGAACGAGATACAACAACTAATTTTGACTTAACATATTATAACTGACTTGCAATGTGTTTAAATGATAGAGTTAATTATCAAACAGTACTCTCCTTGCTTGATATGGTACACTCCACCTCTTACCCCTATTTATTATTCCCATCCAAACACGATCAACTCACTAACACACAACAACTATTATACTATAATCGATGCATCAGAAAAGTTTGGAAACTTCCCACAACCAGACACAAATCCTTTCAAAGCATAACTTCACAATGAATGGAATATCACATCAAGAAGTATATAGGTCAGTCTAAAAAGTGCCATTCACACAGAAATTACTCCATTTAGGACAAAAAATAGCCACATTTAGAAAAAACATCAAATTTTATATGAAAAAAGACCGTTTAACTCCCCGAATAATCTCACTTTAGGTGTAAAACAACGATTTTAGTGTAAAATACCCCATCTTCAGCTAAAATTGCATCAATTTTATTATATTCGTCACCTTAGACATAAAATTTAACCTCTTAGGAAAAATCCTCTCATTTTTTACTATGGACGCAACATTTTAGTTAAATTTGGTGACATACATGTGATGTAATATCGCTAATGATGTTTCCATGTATGTACCCATGTTCCTCTTCTAATGTAACGGTTCACTATCTACCTCCAAACATTACTGTCCTTAACAGAGTTGATGTGGTCGTTGTAATACATACATGCTTAGTGTATAATATAATTATAAAAATCGTAATGGTTCATATGATGACGACACCCTTACACCTCTCAGTGTGAACATTTAATGGCTAACATGAATGATATACAACAACTAATTTTTGCTCAAACATATCATAACTTCCTTGCAATGTGTGAAATGCCAGAGTTAATTACCACGCATTACACACCCTGCTTGATGGTGGATACAGTCTGCCATTTAACCAGAGTTTATTATTCCACGCACACAATCATACTCCCAGGAAAGGAAATTTGTAATATACATTACATTCTTTCCTTATTATAACAAATTAGATATACACTCACTTTTAGGGTAAAACAACAGTTCAAAGGGGTACAATAACGAAAATATTGTTGAATGAAGGTAAAATTCGAAGAAGACTTTGTAAAAGGTGATACAACATAAAAAATATATTGATGAACAGTGAAAAATTGTCGAAAAACTACATATGAGGCGTTCAAACATTAGAAATGAAGCGAAATATCATAAATTTGTGAAAAATAGTGTAAAAAGCGTTAAAACATATGAATATTGCGAGGAATGGTGATAATTATCGAAAAACTTCTTAAGTAGCGTTCAGTCATATGAAACGCTTCGAAATAGTATAAATTGGTGAAAAAAGTAGCGTAAAAAGTCCAAAAATATAAGAACATGTTACGAAGTAGTGGAAAAATGTTTACAATTAGTTAGAAAATGATGAAAAATGTTGTAATAGTGATAAAGCATAAGAAAATTGTAAAAGAAGAAAACGTTTACACTGTCAAATGAAAAAAGAATCTATCATATATCTTTAAAGTTAAGCAAGATTAAAAGACTCTGCATACTTAACTGAACAGTTAAATAATATTGATTCGTCTGTTCAACATAAGGAACGAGAGGATTTAATACAAACTGGAGTTTGGAATATATTAACAACAATAGTAAAATTGGAATTTTAAGTTTATGGAAAATAAAAACAAAAATGTATACATATGAAAATATGTATTATATTATATAGATTACATTAATTTGTATGAAACAATGTAAAAAGATTTTTTGAAAAATAAAAATACATCTATGAATACGAAAAATACGTCTTTATTTAATTACATATAGTGCATATTACGCCAACTGACTGCGTCACATCTGTGAGTATTATTATGTTCGTAATCGGTATTCATGGGATCGAGACATGACCAGCATACAAATTTCGCTTTCGGCGACTGGATCCGCAACAATCGACTGAATTTTTTTATCCATGCGAATTGATAATTTCCATTAGATCCCCAATATAATATGTTTGTGTGATGTTTATGATTTAACAAACTGTGATTTTTTCGGAAGGCGTACACGACTTTTATTTTGTAGTTGAATGTACTTTGATCTGTATAGTCGGTTTCTATCAGCTTGTATAAGTTGATTGATACAGCGTTTATTCTTTCAAACGTTTCAATATCAGCCAGCGATTGGATCGGTAAGTGAATAAAGCTGAAATCGTATACTTTCTGTAGAATATTGTACTGCCACATCGATGACGGTTTTGATGTAAATTTTGCTAAAACCGCATACATGAAACTATTTTTATTTTCTGGATCGTTAGGGTCTTTAACATAGACGACTGCTTTTCGGTTAAATATTTCTTTGGGTAATTCCAACATTGTTGTGCTATATTCTTTTTCATCATGTACCAAAGGTACTTGCGCTAACGACGGAGTTTGCAAATCTTGTGACATTACCGGTGATGCTAAAGGTGTTGATGTAGCCAATGGAATGAAATCTGAGAATGAATGTAGCGAAGGCCCTTGTAATGATGTTTCTTCTGTTGGTGGTGGTGGTGGCGGCATATGTATATTTGGAAAATCGTCCGGAAACATTGCATTATCATTATCATTTACGAAAAAATTTTGAATGAAATCCGCGACATTATCGACATTCGATTCGGTATTGTTATTCATATTCGATTATTATTGTAATATTTATACTAAAAAAATGAGAGAAAATAAGAGCGAAAAGAATAACGTGCAATAAGAGAGAAAAAAGACAGAAAATAAAGAGCGAACGAAAAAGAGAAAAGACGTAGGAAATTACAGACTTTATCGTTCTTGAGGATATTTTAATAACGCGTGAAGAACACAGCTTCAACAAATTCCACACGTTTAACATAACACTAATACTGCCTGCACGATCAGATCCGTTCGACATTCGAGCTCGAAGCATGCCTTTGAAAAGGGAGGGTTGCACCAGAAAAAACCACATTCCTTTGGTGAAAGTTGGATGCAGGTGTGTCTGAACGAAGTTTGCAGGTGTTCTTTGGGTTATATGTGTGTGTATGTGTGTGTAGGTGTGTACATGTGAGTCTGTTTCTACAAAAGATATGAAAGGGAAGAACCTGTTTCAGCAGACTCTATAACATTGTCGCACGATCTAATACAACGGTATGGCAACATGCATGTAAGATTATGAGCGACGCACATTTACGCTACGATAGTGAGCATACGTATTGGAGAAAAAATACAAAATTATGAACGGTCGGAAGAAATGGACAGAAACGAAAAAAATATACTTCGGCTATTTCTATAATATTTAGGTTCAAAAAAAAAATATTTAGAGAACATTTAGAGTCAGAGGTTGTATCTTACAAACAGATGAAAACTCTCACAGCTGCGGAAATACGTGATGTACGTGAAAAAGTATAACAGTTAAATTCGCTTATTACACACAAAAAAAAATAAAAAAATGGTGTATTACAGACAAAAATCTAATTTTTTAATCTAAACAGATATGAACAAATTATGTGGAAATATATTCGAAAATTAAATAATTATATATACATTATACTCGACTGGTTCAGATTTTTGAAAATTTCGTCATTACCAGTACTTTAAGTTAAGAGGGGGAGAGAAGGATAGATCGCTAAATAAATTAAATAAACAGAAATCGGAAAGGATCGGAAAAAGATGAAAAAATAATTAGCAAAAATATATACAATATGAGAATGAATAGATATTGAGGGAAAAAATATATACAAAATATATACAAAACAGTATTTACATGTGTATAAAAATATATTTAAAAAATTTTAAAGAAAACATAAAAACGAACGGTCTGAAAAAAAAATATATATGTACAAATACACACAAAAATATACAGAAAAAATATACAAAATTGTTAAAAACGATCGAATTAATGAATTTTTAATCTGCGCGAATTGTACGTTGGCAGTCGATACAATCTTTTACTTTCATACAATTTCGAGTACTATGCAGAAATATATCGTCATCGAAATAATATTCTTCATCATTCTCATGTTCAAAACATGGTAGAAGTGATTTTATCGTATCATCCTGTTTTAGTCTATCTGGTAAAAATGTATAAATGTCTCCAACACAACTTGGAAATAACGTAATTATCATTTCTTTGGTGGTTGTAATGAACAACTGACTTAAATCATTTATATTTAGATTATTCATAAGCTTCAGCGGACGGATGACATGATCGTACCATGCCTTCATCACCATAACGTTTTTCACCGCACAATGAAAACTATCATTCTCATTATGGTGTTTACAAGTTATCAAATTGCTTATACCAAAATACTCTTCATGTAGATTCTCAATACTAGATAATCGAAAGACTTGATCCATATTAACGATTTCGTAGTCTAAATCACGCAACAATTCAGACTTTTCGTTAAGTTCCATTAGTGTAAGTTTAGCATATACTGTTAAAACATATACGCGAGCCCTCGGTTTTTGGTACAATATCGTGAATATATCGCGTGCGATGAATATTTCTTCACGACAGGGAAATAATGAAGGGTTCTTCAAGTAATAACTCACTGAAGAACATTGTAAATGTGGCATTTTTGATGCATGCCATGCTCTGCTTGGCTTATACAACGTATGCAAACACTTCCCTCCAGACATATCAATCATTGCTAGTTCAGTTACTCGAAACCCATAATCACAATCTATATGGACGCTGATATCTACAAAATATTCCGCTATATCCACTTGTTCTGATAATAATACAGGACCAACGATTTTACGTACAAGGGATGTTGATTGTTCTGATGTATAACCATCATCATTTTGCGGTGTTAGATGTGAAGAAGACGTATGCGAGTCGCTATCACTCGAAAAGGAATTCTGAATAAATTCGTCTGCTTTAACATCAATCGATTCGGTATTGTTATTCATGTTTGATTACTATTTTTTTAACTTTTTACTAAAAAAGAACCGTATAAAATTATTACTTTTACCGTTACAGTAAATTTTTAATAATGCGTGAAGAACACAGATTCTACAAAATGAACACGTTTAACATAAAACTAATACTGCCTGCACGATCAGATCCGTTCAACAATCTACCGAACGGAGCATTTTTCGCTACGACTACGTGACAGCCATATGGGAGAAAAAATATAATACGAAAGATTTCGAAAAAAAAAATGTTACAGTTAGAAAAAAACAACAAAAAAAAATGAAATATTCTTAAACTAATAGAATCGAAAAAATTATTATGAATGATATGAGATCTAACGGTAGCAGATGAGTGTGTGCGAATGGATGGTGCGCTTTTGTGGTGGTTGTGACGATCAAGGAGTATGTGGAAAAAATATAAAAAGTATGTACAATCAGTAAATTGATTGCAAAAAGGTAGAAAGGTTTAAAGATTACATTTGCTTATTTATTAGTAGAAAAGATGCATGGACGCCTTAAATTAACCTTCTGCAAAATGAATGAAATAACGGTACATCATTCAAGCTGGTTTTCATCGGGAGAGATTGTCCATTTTCACCATGCTTTCTAGAAAAGGTGTATACATGTCGTGAATTTGTATGTTGTAAAAGGTCGTAAATAACGGTACATGACAAGCGCTTCAATAATGATACAAACGACTGTTGAGGCGGGCGGAGACATCTTAGACTGTGGAGCAGCGATTGAATTTCTTGGAAATGTCGAGATCAGTGTTCGATGACGTTGATGTCGATTTTTTTATGTGCATGTGTGTATTTGAACGAGTCTAAAAAAATATTCCTCTAGCGAATAACGGTAAATAGCGGGGGAGTATTAAGCGGTCAAAGGTTGATAGAAAGACGAGACGAATACATGAAGAGGTTGACTATACCTGGAAAAGGACGATTAATGTTTGTAGCAACAATATCGTCAATGAAAATAATAGTTCCTTCGTTTAATAATTATACTGAGATGTGTATAATATTAAACTTAGTTACGATGTTGATAAAAATTATTTAGTGCCCTGAGATTTTCTCTATCAAAATGTTAAAAGATGTAAAGTATGTAAGACGGGGTGAATGTGTCAGAAAAATAATAGCAGTAAAAATAATTAAAGATCGATAATTAAAAATGAAATATAATAACTGTGTGTGGTATATGTGAGGGTCTGATGTGATATGCTCCCGCGGCTAATACAGAAAAAAAAAATGTTCACGATTAATAAGGAACCTATCTGTGAGTGTGACAATATGGCGTGTGTGTAAGTCTGGGAGGAGTTGAAAAATAAATAAAACATATTATAATTGCTAGCGAAACGTGAATGTATGGAAATGGATGTCGTGCAAATAAAATCAAAAAAAAAATGTATGAACGGAAAAAAATTTCAAAAGACTTTTTGGAAAAATAATCTAACAATAATATACAATAATTGATAGTAAAATGGGTGTTGGAGGCAACGTCTACACTTCTGCGAGAGTTGATTGTTTGACTGGGTCTAGAACATATATTATGAAAGAATTGTAATTTGTGTAGGATGAATAGGGGATGGAGAGGGAAATTATGAAACCGTGTTAAATAAAATTATACTCGATTTCATTTTTGAATACATATGTCTGGAAAAAAAATATGAACGTTCGGGAGAAACGATCGGAAGCGAAAAAAAAATATAGTTAGAATAATTCCATAATACTTGGAGTTGAAAAAAGTGATTATGATCGATATGGAAACTAGCTGCAGAAGATGTGTGCGCATTCATCGCGTTGAAGACATTGTAGGATTTATTTTTAGAACCGGAGGAAAATAAAAATATTATGAACGGTCAGAAGAAATGATCGGAAGTGAAGAAAATATATAATTGGAATAATTCCATAATACTTGGAGTTGAATAAAAGTTATTATGAACGGTATGGGAACTAACGACATCAGATGGGTGTACGGGAATGGACGGTGTGCATTCATAGCGGTCACATAAAAAAATACTTACCTCTCAATATGAAATGACGGAGGCGTCGGGAGCGTCGATCGAGGGTTTAATGGTCGTAGTAAAAGTAAATAGAATGCGATATATTCGATATTAAAACAACGAAATCGATCGAAAAAGAGGGTGGAAGGGGTAAAGGAGACTAAGGCTATTTTAGACTATAGAAATAATTGATTTGTTAATTTGTAAATGTTTTGGATAACCGGTTAGGTTTAGACAACAGAGCAGTGATTGGGTTATTATGTGAAAAAAAATAATAATTAAAAAAAAGTAATCGCGATAGTATAAACAGACAACACGTGCGGGGGAACGGTGCGTGCGCTTTCGCGGCGGAGAGCGTTATGATAGATATATGCGGGGGGTCAGCGCGTGCGTTTTCGCAGAGAATAACGCTGTGTTAGATATATGTGTGGGATCGGGACGTGCGTCTTGGAATATGGTAGTAAGATCGGGGAATCAGGAAAATAAAAAATTATGCTTCGGCTAATTTTATATTATGTATACTTAGACTTTGAAATATTAAAGAAATAATCGCAGTATCGGAAAGGGAGCGTTCGTGTGTGTGTGTGTGTGATATCGCGGCGGATATCGGAATATGCGGGGGGGTCGGCGCGTGCGCTTTCGCGACGGCGACTGGAGCGTGTGCGGGATCGAAATATACATGTGAGAGGTGTGAACTGGAGTTATAGGTTAGATTTACGCTTTAAATAATATATTGGGGTTAAATTTTGGAATTTTCTTACTTAGGTCCTGAATTTTGAAAAAATTGTGATAACGTAGCAGTGGGCGGGCGGGGCGAGCGGGGACTTGGGTTACTTTCGGACATTAATTAATATACTTATGTTAATTAATAATCGGTTCTGTTTATCAGAAACGATCAGGACGCGTACGAGGGAATTTTGGAGACGGAGCGTTCGTGTGTGTGTGTGTGTGATATCGCGGCGGATATCGGAATATGCGGGGGATCGGCGCGTGCACTTTCGCGACGGCGACCGGAGCGTGTGCGGGATCGAAATATACATGTGAGAGGTGTGAACTGGAGTTATAGGTTAGATTTACGCTTTAAATAATATATTGGGGTTAAATTTTGGAATTTTCTTACTTAGGTCCTGAATTTTGAAAAAAATTGCGGTTACGGAGCGGGCGGGCGGGGCGATCGGAGACTTGGGTTACTTTCGGACATTAATTAATATACTTATGTTAATTAATAATCGGTTCGGTTTATCGGAAACGAGCGGGACGCTTACGGAGGAATTTCGGAGAAATTTGGGGAACTTGGGGGAACTTTCAGCACCTGGACACTAATTGGGGTTACTGCGCCCCCCGAATAACACTTTGGACAGTTTATTGACCTCGGGACACTGTTTGGACGTTCGGTTTATCGGATATGTACGGGAACCGTCCGGGGGAAACTCGGGGGAATCGGGGGAAACTTGGGTGAATTTTGACCACCTGGACATGAATTGGGGTGAATTTCGTGTTCGGATTACCGGTCTGGGGTGAATTTTCGCCTCCGGGACAGGAATTGGGGTTCGGATTAGCGGACCTCCCAGTTCCTGTATTTAATGACTACTCACTATCCTTTTTAAATTCGATTATTGCTCGTTCCTTTACGCTAGTGCTCCTAAATATCTTCTCCTTAAGCTTGATAAAATTCAAAATATGTGTCTCCGCCTTTGTATCGGTGCCTTGAACTCCTCTCCTATTGCAGCCATTTTGGCAGAAACTGGTTCCTATCCTTTATTCATGCAAATACTTTATCTAGGTGAACGTTTTCTTATCAAACGTCTTCATATTTCCAATTCCTACTTGCTTAATTCCTACTGGTTTATATTCAACAACTGGCGTTTCTCCCCTCGTAAAACCCCAACAATCCTTTCCTTGATTTCTTCACATCTCAGGGTCTTCTCTCCTTTTGTTCTATCCTACACCAAATGCCCTATTTTACCTATAATTTTCCAGATTTGATTTACTCACCTAGTTTACTCTTTCTTCCTTCATATGTCAAGTCTCTTCCCTCTTCCGCTGCTCATAACGAATTTAGCTATGTTTTATCCTCGCTCTTTCCTTCTTATACTTTAATTTTCACAGATGGCTCAAAGTCAGCTTTGGAGGTTGGAGCGGCTTTTACTCTGCCGGATTTCGGCTATTCTGAGTCGTTCAAACTCCCCTCGTTCTCCTCCATATTCCTATCCGAATCTATTGCGATCTTACAGGCAGCCTCTACTAACAATATATCCAAGGTTCTCTTATTTTCTGATTCAAAAGGCGTTTTACAAGCCATTGCTACTCCCTTTCCTAAACCATCCGCTGATCCTATCGTGCTTCACATACGTTCCTTAATTTCACATCTATTTCATTCCCGCTCTGTCCGTATTGATCTATTGTGGATTCCTAGTCACTGTGGAATTTCGGGCAACGAGTTAGTCGACTCGTTGGCATGTTCGGCTGTTGCAGACGGTCGCTTCATTAGTCATTTTCCAGCTCAAAATCTTCTTCCTCTTTCCTTTCGTTTCCACCACAACTGTTGGTCTGATCTCTATCCTTTTTCATTTTCTAATCCTGCTTCCTTTTACTTATCCATACAATCCATTCCCCCTCTTTTTCCGTGGTTTCTTAATTTCTCCAACATGAGGCGGTCAACTATCTCACATCTATAATTAGACTTCGGTTAAATAACAGTTTGCTTCCTGCTTCGCTCTTCCGTTTCTTCATTAGTCAGTCTCCTCTTTGCCTGTTTGATCCATCAAAAGCAAACTTCATTTGTGATGCGAATCGTATTTTGTTTGAATGTCTTTCCATTTCTTCAGAACGCGCGATACTGTATTCCGGTCTTTTTTGTCCTCTCTACGCCTTATAGCGCTCACAGCATCCTTTCTTTTCCATCTCCTTTGGTTATTCCTTTATTAGCTTCATTCATATGTTCCATTTCTAATAGTTTTCCTTTATAATCATTAATGCTGTCATACCTATGGATTGGGTAACAAAAACATGTTGCAAAAGAAATAGATCACTATCTATTCTTTGCTATTTATATACACTTATTACAATACAATAAAATTTTACACCACGACTAGGCCGCTCTGTATAAAACGTTTAAGCCGTCTTGCATCTTCTGTAGTAAGCAAAAAGTCCAATGCTTCCGTGTTCGGATGGAAATGGAGTCTTCCTTTGTGACGATGGGCAAAGTCTTTAATGACTACGTCCACCCATTTGATCCTTAAATCAGTATGTAAAGATTCGTTGCGTTGGAACCATCGAGTATTGGTTATCATACGGAGGAATTTATTTTGGGCTGCTCGAATAATGTTTTTGTTTGATGTTTTGGTACATCCCCATATCTGTACCCCATAAGTCCAAATCGGTCTTACGATGGTTTCATAAATAAGACGCTTTTTTTTCAAGCTTCATTTTGGAATGTCGCCCGACAAGCCAATACATTTCACGTGTTTTTTCTCGAATCTGCTGAGCTTTTGACACAACGTGAGTTTTCCAAGTCAGCTTCGCATCTAGATGCACACCCGAGTATTTTGGTGAATCGGAGATTGACACTTGTCGCCTATTTATGAACACTACATGACGCGGATCTCGTTTACGAAGGGCGAAAGTGGTGTGGATAGATTTTTGCTCATTGAGCTTGATTTTACAATTTTTCGTCCAGTTTGATGCACCGTATAAAGTATACTGAAGGTTTTTAGTTGCTTCAGTTTGTGAGCCGCTTGCTGACAGTATTGCTGTATCGTCAGCGAACATTGCAATCGTAGTATTTGGTGTTGTTGGTATGTCTATTGTATACAGAAGATACAGAATAGGTCCGTGGACGCTACCCTGTGGTACGCCTGCCTGTATTGGATGGAAGGGTGATCTCGCATCTCCATAAGCTACACGGAATTGTCTGTCTGAGAGGTATGCTTTCAGTAGACGACACCAATTAACAGACAGTCTCTTGTGTTCAAGTCATTGATGCCACACTTGGTCAAATGCTTGTTCAATATCCAGAAAGACTGCCGAGCAAAATTTTTTTTCTTCGAAAGCTCTTTCTATTATTGAGGTTACTCGATGTATCTGGTCAACAGTAGAATGTTAACTGCGAAAACCAAATTGATAGTCTGGTAGACGTATTAGTGTGGCTTGAGTCGTCTAAGTAACAACTTTTCAAATAGTTTAGATATTGCTGGTAATAACGATATCGGCCGGTGGGACGAGACAACTTCTGCTGGTTTTCCTTGTTCTTTGAGCATAACAATCTGAGCTGTATTAAAACTTTCACGTACATGTTCCAAGCGTAAACAAGCGTTAAATATGTATACGTTAGTAGTATTATTCCTTTTTTCGATAATTCTTTTAATATTTAAAAAAAACAAACTTTTATTCAAAAACAATAATGTATACAATAACCGACAAAATTTACAATTGTGCATGCTTATACATTAACGAAGATGTTGGTGAACGTTATATGGAACAGGTAACATATCTTTTAGGAAGCGTGATATAACTATCCACAATTAACTGAATTATAACGTTGATATACATGCCTGTTGTACTGAATATTAATCATTAAATCATATTTACAAAGGTAATTAATTAATTCTCTCGAGGAAGGTAAATTATAAAACTATCAAAATATTCAATACATTTTTTGCATTTTCTGTAAGCAGTCTATTAACGGAACTTCCCAAACGTTTTTTTGGATCCATATTAATAATAGTACATTTATTTTTCTTAGATTTGGTAGGGAATCCATTTCGATCGAGAATTTTCTTAAAATTTGTAATTCGTAACTTTTTGACATAAAATAAAATATCGAAATTCGTTAGAGCTCTATTTGTAGGTGTAGAATTAACTTTGAAAAAACTGTTTACATCTCACACCGCTATTATATAGAGTTAAATATAAACCAAGACCAATTTTGTGTGGTTGTAAATAAAGAGATTTTGCCATCTTTTTATCAGTTCTTGCATCGCTGCTTGTTTTAATACTCGTTTTAGCTTCACTTACGTTTTTCACAACTTTTGTCAGAAACCATGCTGATAATGGAATTCCCCCCAATGTTGCAATACCTGCTAATGATGGTATGGAAGCGCTTCCTGTTTAATTGGTATAATTTGAATATTTTCATTAATTGCTACTATAGGATTTAATTTTTTAACTGTTTTAATTGCTTTTTTTCATTCGTCCTCTGAGGATTTTTTCTTTATGAACAGCTTTCCTCGTTGCACTTAAAGTTCTTACTTTTAGCAGACTTTGATTCAGCTCGATTTTTACGAGAACGACATCCATCATCTAATTTATGTTCTCCATTCATATCGTTTATTATTATCCGGGCAGTCGCTTTCTCTTTGAGATTACTATCCATTACTCTAACTCGTTCCCAAGCTTTATTTTTTAATGTTACAACTCTTGCAGCTCAGTTTTGATTAGCTGGTGTTAGATTATATTGTGTTCTTTAGTAACTTCGTCCAACAGATTTATCACTACTACTTAGCTGAAGATTTAGCTTTGCGCCAGGTCCTAAATAATTATAATGCAAGTAATGCGATCGAGACGGGAGCTTATCTATAACTATTCAATACAGTACCGAGACCATAACCGTAGCATTATTTTACCGCTTATTTCCCGCCATTTTTAAAACATATTTTTCTACATATATTACATATACTTTTTTCATTCAATTCTACGATTATTTTCCCGTACATGGATGTGCATTTATACTTTTTAGTTATCGTTGCTCATTAAATCAATGAATCGCGACGAAAGTTAAACATCAATTAATCATATTGCCTATAATTAATACATTATCACTGGTGTAAATCCTAGTGATGCATCAGCGTGTAATAAACACGGTACACCGTTCGCAAATAATATATGCTTAATTTTCGGTTTGAGCGAATGCGAAAAAACATATTTGTTGTTTACATCATTAACACATTCAAACGGATTATTACGTTATGAAAATGATTACATATATAGTACTTTTTTGTATTAACGGGATTATAAATTGTTAGGTACAGTATAAAAGTATATACCGCAGATTGATTATAAAAAAGTTTGCAGAGAAAGGTAAATGAATAATACCCGACACAATTAATCCAAATTCCATATTTGTATTCGATGAAACACCTACAAGCCGAGAGCAGCCTGTTGTGCAGCAATATTTTTCAATGGATCGTTATAAAATTGTAAATTTTATCAGACATATGTAAGGAGATAATGCTAATTTTATACTAGTATCTGCGCAAAATGATATAAATATACATCACATGTATGGCGAACATGTTAATGGTATGTGTTTGTTTAAGATATAACAAAAAATTTGTAAAATAGGTTAGAAGAATAAACATGGATTCTTGGTTGTTGATAAAGAGAGCGAACTATATAAAGAAAGATTCAGCCGTGATTTCAATGAGTTTATTGTGTTTAAAGACGATAAAATTGGCGATGAATAGTTTTAAAAGAAATATCGAAGATGAATTAAAATTTTAAAAAAAATCCGAAAAATTATGCAGCGATATAGCGAATAAATATAATGTGTTAAGGTCGGAGTCTAAACCTATTACAAGTACTTCAGTTGTCGCGCTTGAAGCTATTACAAAACCGTTAGCAAATGTTCAAGAAGCATCCCCCCCCCCCCCCAAATGAAAAAGGATGCTAATGCAATGGTTGATTCTCCGTTTGAAAAACGAAAACTAGTGCTTCATACTGCCAGGAAAGAGACAGTAAAGAATATAGACGATGACAAAATTGAGAAGGAATTAGGATGCGACTTATTTAATATAAACGGAATGGGTTTATTTTGTGTAAATGGTGATGACCCCCGGAACTTAGAAATCAAATATATAGAATACGATATAACCTTATCGCAGGTGAGTATATGACCGGAACAATTTCCATTTCATGGAGTACCGATCGTGGAGAAAAAAATTTAGGAAAAGGAAGTAAACGAACAGTATTTCCAAACGGCTCAGGTCTGGTACATCTCCTATTGGAAGCAGATGTGGATAGTCAAAAGTATACGATTTAACGATAGTGGCATTTACAGTCACTTGTGTGTTACTGTCTCGGTAATCAACATGTCGATTATTGAAATGATCCGAATGAATTAGTTGAACGATTACAGCTACTACATGCATCTAAACAAAGTGGTAATACAGGCGAAGACAACAAAATTCTTTCGATCGAGGAAAAGTTGGCTATAGAAGGATATATTCGGCTACCTTACCGGTTATTAATACTAGTATTAGAAAAGATGCCTACGAAACAAACGTCTGCATCGAAATCATCACAGCGCGGTATAGCCGATGAATTTCATGAACCTGTGCGAAAACGATATCAGATTAAGAAGAAATCGATTTCAAAAAACTGACTTTAGTATTTTTGTCCACATTAACAAACTTTTCTAAACTGCCGATATAGTTTCACTGATTCGCTGCATTGTCACTTCTGCGCCACTTTACATTTGTCATAGTTAACAGCTTTTCATTAGCAGTATTTTTTGTCAAGCTTACTTGTAAACCCCTTTATTCATTGAATAGGCTAGTTTTTTCTATTTTTGTAATTTTCGTAGTAATGGATCAACACTGTGATAGAAAAATTGATACAGATGTGTGAATGCCATTTCGCTTTGATAACATAATAGCAATGTATTTAGTACAATGCGCTATTCGTTCTCAAAAATCAGAGAAGTACTTGATTAGTTAAACGCTCAACTAATTGGCGGTTTGTGCTGTTTTTGTATGTTTATGTATGCTTTTCGGTGAATTCATAGTGACTCACAGAAGTTGGAAAAGTACTCACACCGTCTAATGACTACAACATGAAAGGGAGCAGATCATCGGACTGAATTCCGACTGCTATTCGACAGTGTGTTTTACACATTAAGCATTTTTCAATGACTTCTCAGATTTCCATTGACAAGTTAAAAACTGTATTTGTTGTTCTTACTCATTGTTAACATTTTTAATTATGATAAAAATAAACTTTAACACTTTTGTTACAATTGTATAATTTTTATCATAAGTTAAAAACTGTTTTCCTCTTTTAGCCAGATTAATTTTTTCCGTTGGAGAGTACTGGTGTTTTTTTCCTTTTTCAATTTGCTTTGGTACTTCGCCGCATAAAATAAACACTTGTAGTTGTATATAGAATGAACTTTAGACTACAAGATCAGAAAATTATCTTTCGGATCTCCCAAATTAAAATACTATTTTCTAGAAACCTAGGATGTAACATAATTATATAGTAAATGCCATTTTAAGGTCCAGCCGAAATAAACATATAAACTTGTCGTACTTTTGTCGCTCGCTGCACTGAAATGAAAAGTAGCGCCGTATCCTAGTAGTTAACGTAGTTATCAAATCAGACGTATCATTGATTTGAGACTTGTCTTGTTCAGGACTCGAGTCGCTACCCTGGTGTGCGGCATAAACTTGATGTAAAATCGAATATTGGTTATACTAGAGAAGCAATCTGGGAAAGTAAAAGCAACCAAGAGGAAGAAACTGGCTTTCCTACTATCGCCTGATTCATTAGGCTTAGTATATTGTAAAGTTTAACTTCGTAGGATGTAGGACTCAATTTACTTTACTGAAACAAAAACCGAAGAAAGGCGTATGAACATACGCGTTACAACCGTTTGTTGAAAAAAAAAAATACCACAGGTGGCATGATGTAATATAAATGATCCTATATTCGCTGAGATTGAAAAAAAACAACAAGATAATGGCTGAATGACAAGAACAGTCTCAAACTGACGAAAATTAGTAAGGATTATTAAAAATATCTTTAACGGTCACGTGCAGCTTATGGTAAATGCATACTCTATCGTACGTATGCACTGTACAACTAATCACTCGATACAGGTATGCTTGAATAAATGGAATATATTTACTTTTTTTAACATTTTTTTGCGTATAGCAACAAAAGGCACTGGCCTTTTAGTAAAGGAAAAAGCTAAAAAAAACAAAAACTCCATCAACTTCAATGCTCGTTTTTCTTTCAGACGTTATATCGCGGTGATTACTAAAAATTTCCACAAGAAATTCGCTAAGTATTTGCGGAAATCACGCATCAATAACCTCTTATAATAGCTTTTAAAATGCTTCACTTGCAGACGTAAAGGCGGAATTTTCAAATGTAAGAGAAGTCATAATGAAACTTTCGCTCTCGTTAAATTACCGTTCACTGCGGTGGCGTGACTTGATTTTGTAACGACAATTCCAAAAGCGATAAAATTTAAGCAACATTCAAATTGTTTTCCGTTTGACATTTTTATGGAGCCTTATTTATATCCAAACGGATATGAGATATTTCTTGCGCAATAATTATTATATTTCTTTTCCAGTTTCAAGTATGTCGCGAGTAGCGCAAAGCTCCGTTAATATTCTGACATTTTAGGCAGTATTTTTAAATAACACTTTTCATGCAACTCCGTAATGTTGTTATGCGAGAGAGTTTTCCCTTACTTAGATTTTCAGCAAGTAGCGAAAGTATCATTCAGATTAGTTGATTTTTTTTTTTTTTTTTTTTTTGAGATTTATTCCTTGCAGTATAAAAATTTGATTTTGATCAGTTCGACAGCAGACAATGAACGTATACTGAGACATGCTGTATTACGCGTTAGTGTAGTGAAACTTATAATGAAAACCGGTTATCATATTGGGGTTATAGAGATGAATTTGTATAAATTACATTTGTTGTTGTGAAAAATTAAACAATGAAGTACAAGTAAGAGGGGGAAAAAATGAGGAAAAATTAATGAAATAAAAAAACACAGAAAACGACTGAATCAAAAAGAAACACAGAAAAAAGAAAAAAAATTTATGGCTTTGCATGAATATAAGTATTTGTATTCATCACAGCGAATGCGAATACCGTATTCGTATTGACAACTACGTGAACTACAAATATTGTGCTCAACTCTGTTAATAAGTGGCATTTGTCGTCACAATTGCCATCAGATGTTGTTTTAAAATTTATCACAAACATTAATTATCAATTCGTTTGAATATTTTCCTTTAAAAAGCTAAAAGTTAAACTTATAGATTGAATGTTTTCCAAAAAAAATCAGCTTTTAATTTTTTTCATAATGTCGTACCAATTACAAAAAATTTAAGAAAATTCCTAGGTGTAGCGTAAAAGACATTTATTTTTAGCATGCCTGAAGAAACACAGTTGGAAAAACTATTTTAGTTTCGTTTTATAAAAACTTCGAGTTTGTATTATAGACTCTTAAAAAAGTTATTTTATTTTCACCTTTTTTTACTTCCTAGTATTTTAAAAAAATAATCATATTCGTTAATTTTCACTTTTACTATTTAAAAAAAAAAAAAAAAAAATAAAAATAAGGTTTTTTTTTTAAATAACTCGGAAAATAAATTTAAGATTAAGAGCTGAAAGTTGGTGTGATTTTTTTTATTTTTATTTCGTATCAAAATGATCCGCGAACTGTTGATAGGACACGCTGTGGGGGCACGTTCGGCATGCTTATTCGTCTATACCCTTTATAGAATAATTATGAACACTTAATATATCGAGTGCAGAATGCGTAAATTTCAGTATCTTGGATTATATAAAAGCACATATGACAAAATTGTAAACATTTTACAATAATTCAAATAGCGGAAACACATACATATAAAGTTAATCTATACTTAAAGTAATTGGCGCTTAACGTCACGCGAACATGGATCGTATCGGTTCGAAACCAGTCGGTATTCTATCCTATTCGATAATTATTAAGTAAATTTTTACGAGTTCTTGTAATTTTATTTTATAAAAACATAGCGTTAATTAAATCCGAAAATGTTCTAAATTAAACGCAATTTAACTTGCGGACCGTGTTACTTAGTCACTGATACTTCGGAAAACGTTATATTCACGTAGTCTCGCAAGCGTATGACTAGAAATCTCTTTGTAATTGATCGATCACAATGCGGAAATCGGGAGTTTAATGATTTACGTTCCGCTGTTAAATTAAAAAGCGCTAGGAAAACTGGAAACGTAATACAGAGTTATATGTAAAATTTTAGAAAAAATAATATTTTTCGGAATATTCCGAATTTCCTGTTGAATAGATAAAAACACGGCAATCGGTAACAGGAAACTGCTGAACTAATTAAAAGGCCCTTAGGTATATATAAATGTGGCGCGCAGTTAAAGTACTCGACAATTACTAAACTAGGGACGTCATAGGTTATCGAGAACTATTTCGTTCTGAACGCAAGTCATTCCAAGGTGCATACTTAATTGGAAATCAAACATTGATTAAACCAGAGAACTCATCTGGGAAAGTAAAGGCTGCTTAGAGAAAGGAATTGGCTTCTAATATTCTCTTCAAATCTATTAAAGCCTTGAGTATATTATGAAAAGTTAAACTTCACAATCCACGATACCCTATTAAAGATATATGGGACTTACTTTACTTTTCCTTACATTAACCGTATATATATATGTATATATATAGATATAGATTTAGATATAGACATATTCGTAGATATAGATACAGATATAGATATAAATGCATATATATATACATATACATATATGTATATATAAACACAGTCATTTTGCCTCGCAAGGGGCTTTGTCCCTTGATCCTTCTTGCTTACATTTCTATCTCTTTCTCTTCTATACTTTGCATAAAATGATTAAACTTTACAACGTAATTCTTACCGGCATCTGCGCAAAAAAAAAAATAATATAAAAAAAATCCTATCCTTATTTCCTTTAAATTAAAATATTTTTAAATTAATTTTATTTAATAAAAAAATAATACAACCAATGGTTTATACCATCAATTTTATTAAACTACTGAAACAACTTAACATACTACAAAATGATATAAATCACATTAACCTAAATCACATCTTGTTACAAAATTTAATGGGTGCATGATTAAGAATGACGTTTTCATTTAACATTTAACTTTCGTTCGGGTTCGAGACTTGTCTCGTCCCGGATCTAAGTCGCTTCCAAGCTTACCCAGCCTGAAATAATTGGGTACCAGAGAAATCTGGGAAAGTAATGGCAGTCGAGAGAAAAGAACTGACCCCAGTATTCTCATTAGATCCATTAGGCTTAGTATATTGTGAACCTTAACTTCACAATCCCAACGCCCTGTCAAGGGTATGGAACTCACTTTACTTACTTTACATAAAATTGGGACATTTTTAAAATCTAATGGGAGCCGCCTACGATTTACGTTGTAATTATTCTATTTTCACTCGATCACGAGTATGAGATTATCTTCTAATTCATAGAAGAATTAGAGGATAAATTAGCAGGGCAATTGAAGAGCACGTAAACCGGAGTCAAAACTACCTTAGGTGCTTTGCCGATCAATGTGAGAAAGGCTATCAGTGACAAGGCGAGCCGAGACGACTGGCCTACTCACGTTGATGCGATTGCCCGTCGGCTGAATATTTATGCGACGCTAGCCACGAGTTCACTTGGAACTGATTGTAAATGTTTCATTTATGAATGTGCAAGTGCAGTTCAAGCATGTATGCTGCTGTATACTAATTAGCGCGCATACATAGCCTGGGATCGAACTTGAGACTTCCCCATAAGGGAAGTCCAGCGCTCTAGCAACTAGACCATCGCGACGGTATACTGCTAGGCAAAAAAACTATCCCCATCGTGTTGGCCAAATGAACGGTACTTGTTCAGGCCAAAAAAAAAAAAAAAAAAAAAAGTTTTGAATACTTTGCAGTAATGAATAGATCATGAGTTTAAATGTAGTAAAACATGAGTAAATTATGTAACGGGTAAAGTTAGTCAAATCTATAAGTTACTAAGAACTTAACCAGAATTCATAATGCAGATAACGTTTTAGTTCGAACGAACGAGTCTGGTAATTAATGAAAACTCGGGCAAGCTGTTCCTGAGTACTGTCACTTTACACAGAACCGTGTCGATAGAGTTCAGTTGTCATTAGAATAAGATGCAAAGTGCGCTCAGAATACCCTTCACCGTGTAATTAATAAGACGGTAGAATCAGAAATACAGAGTAAATTTACAACACGAAAACCCACGAATATTAAGAATTTTAAAATGCATATTATACTCGTAATTATTAAAAATATTTGACAAGAAAGAATAGTCAAAATATTCATAGATTGTTATTCGATGTCAATGTAAAATTCATACTAGAAAATTAAAAAGTATAAACTTTTTTTGTCGTCAGGCATTAAAGCCGATCTCATGTTTTAGTTGGTACTTTTTTAAATAACAGGTATTCCGACATCTGCAAATTTTACAAATTTGCGATGTAATTTGACATTTAGACGAAGGAGAGGAACGTTCGAAATATCATTTCAATAGAACTGTTCTCAATGGTGTAAACGGGTTTATTTAAAAATATATGTACTGCTTTCCAAAAAACCTTCCAGCGTAACCATAACGTCCGTTAGCTGTTTTTCCGTATTTGTTTATGCATCAATATGCATAGATTTATTGTATATTTTTTATTTCCATCTTTTAAATTACAAAAGAACGGAAAAAAGAGGGGAAAAAATTTTAAATTTAGGAGGCAGTAAAAAATAATCGTAAAGCATGATTTAACGTTTTATCGCCCGGTAGTGGCGGGTTTAACTACAAAAAATTTAAAGAAGCCAGAAAATAAAATAGAAAACTTTCCACGAAAAACGAAAACAGATTTTTCACATCGTGAAATGTAAAAAACAAAAAAAAAGATAACAAAACAGCAGTTCATTAAAAACTCTCTATTCCGTACATTGTTTGCACGGGCTCAAAATTAAGGACACTGCATTAAAAAGTTTTTAATTCCACTACGAGTAGTAATAAAATATGTTCACAATCAATAGCGGACAATCAGGGAAAAGAAAAATACGAGTTTTCCTTCAAACATAGAGCTAGTTCGGCTCAACGTTCCATGTCCGATCTAGTTTAAAGTAAATAATTATCGATACATTCTCGATAACGTTGCAATATTATCAGATATTGAAGTACGTGAAATTCAATGTTTTATAAAACAGTTTCAAATATCGACACAACTTGGAAAACGGTGACTTGTGCCTCGCGTTAGACTACTGCAATAATGTCACTTATAAATTAAGTTTGTATTTCGTATATAATTTTTTTTTCTTTCTTGTAATAAAAGTTTTTGATATATTACATTTCGTCTTTTCAAGGCTTATAGATTTGAAGTACAACAATTTAATAATGCATATAAGTGCATATTTTGGACGTCCGGTAGATATTTTGCATGTTTTAGGGATTTTTACGTAAATTTAATGATTTCATATAAATAAAATGCACATGCATACACAATTACATTCGAAAAGTTGTTAGAAAAGTCGCAGCATAAATATTATATTAAGCTTTTAAATTTCTGTATAAAATGTGGCATATAAGAAAGGTTATTATTTTTTATTTAAGTCCATTGTTGGGTTACAGTTTTTTGTAACACATTCACTGAATAATAAAAAAAAGTCTAGCAATTTAATTTTGGTTAGAATAAATGTATTTATATGGTTGATCACGCAACATTAGGTGTAAATTTTTCTTTTGAACTTTACAGAAATAAATTATTCTTCTTCGTCTGTCTGGTAGCCATCGTAGTTGCGTTATTTGATAGAACATCCCTTTTTAAATAAAACGAATTCTTCTTTTATAACACTTTTCCTCTTTATAGATGAAAGGAATTGTAACAGAATAATTTATTTTTTAATTTTCCATAATACGCATCAAAGTATGTTTATTTGTAGTGTCATTTGCCAAGATTGAAGAACAGTGAAAACTGATCTTTTTCATGTTAACATATGATTGTCAGTTAACAGTGCCTATTATCTTAGACCTCGTGATGGTTAAAGAGCCTTTGAACCATGTACCGCATATATATATATATATATATATATATATATATATATATATATATATATATTTAGCACGCGAATTGCAACTGGTTTTTACATTGAAATAAAGGTTTCTTATATTTAAAAGTAAATTAGCTTGTGACAATTGTGAATTCGTAGAATTGTTTCATAGCGCGACTTGTGGCAACACTACGATAGTGTTCGTGGTCTTGTTGGAAAGAGGGAGCATTTCTGAGTCAGTATATTTAGTTTTCATAACGGTAGTACGTATATCTCATATTCTGTGGTCGTTTAAACAAAGTAAGATTTTTACACGTATCGTGAAAATGTGCGATGTAAATACCGAGCAACGCTATCCTGTGATCAAATTCTTGGTCAAACGCGGAGTAAAACCGCCGTCCGAAATCTTCGTACAGTTACAAGACGTGTTTAAGGAAGATGCTATGAAACAACCGACTCTGATTTCAAGTGGGTTAAGCGGTTTAAAGATGGCCATGAATCAGTCGAGGACGATCCGCGCTGCGGTGGTCCTTCTACCGCAAAAACGGTGGCAAATGTTGAACGTGTGCGCATGCGCGTGCTGCAAGACCATCGAGTGAGTTGTCGAATGTTAGAAGAAAAGTTAAACATCAACTGCGAGAACATTCGGCAGATTTCAAATGACGATCTAGGGATGCGAAAACTGTGCTCCAAGATGATTCCAAAAATGCTCACAGCTGAGCAAAAGGAGCTCCGAAGATTCATCTGTCAGGACATGATTGATCGAATTGACACTGAAGGAAACCAGTGGATGTCATCGATTATCACGGGGGATGAGTCTCGGGTGTTCGAATATGGCCCTGAGACCAAGAGACAGAGCATGCAGTGGATGGAGAAGAGCGGGGAGCATCCGAAAAAAGCTCGCAAGAGTCAAGTCTCTACCGATCGCTTCCTTCGACATCAACGGCATTGTTCATCACGAATACGTTCCCGCAGGCCAGACAGTCAATGAAGCATTCTACATTGAAGTTTTAAAACGGTTAGGAGTCCGCGTGTACCGCACACGACCCGACTTGGCTGAGAAGGGTTGGGTACTGCATCACAACAACGCTCCTGCACACTCATTCTTCGCGGTACGCCAGTTTTTGACGCTCCACAGCATCCTCACGCTCCCACATTGCACCCTACAGCCTGGACTTGGCTCCGTGCGACTTTCATTTGTTCCCTCAACTCAAAAGTTACTTGAAAGGAAACTGACACGACGACATTACAGAAGTCGAAAGTGTCACGACGAGGGTTCTGATAGCCCTATCTTGGGGGGGGGATGTTTCCAATAATGGGTCGAACGTTTGCGGCGGTGCGCTGACTTCGAAGGAGACTAGTGTGAAGGTGTTTAGAGTAAATTTTAAGCTCTCCAGTGAAAAGTTCTACGAATACAATTGTCACAACTCGTATTTGAATTTGTAAAGGAATCGTTTATAGATAAAAATAGCAAGAACACTCAAGGAAAATAATGAAGAATTTTGTTTTACAAAAAGACTGCAATAGACGATTTCATTTTGTCAGTTCCAGAGTTGGCAGCGACCGCAACTTTTTTTTAGCAAGGACATCTCCCTAAAAGCGATAGGAAAATGAGTCAATTAATTAGATCATCGGAAATTGTTAATATGAAGAAACCAATGATAAGAATAAGAAATTAGGAAAGATATGGCAAGGTATAAGAAGTACAATAAGAAACAGAGAAAGTATTTAATAAATGTAGATGAAGAATAGAACGTTCAATAGAGAGAAAAGAGCACTCGAAGAAAGCTTGGGAATCGTAAATAATTATATTATTGGGGTGAAAAGACAATAGGAACAGAAAACACTAAAGGAGGAAAGACGAAAGCGAGAAAGTACGATTATAGCGTAGTGAATAATAGAAGCAACAATGGAACAGCGAGAGAAGGAAACTCTTAAGAAGCAAACATTGGGAAAATTAGATTATTAGAGTTAGAAGGAAAAATTGTTCGTAAATGAGAAAGGATATATATCTGATCAAAATCTCGAGTGAAATTGTTTACACAAGGATGGCAGATTGAAACCGGGAATTGTCTTAAATTAGAGCTAGGAGCGAGTAGCAGCCTAATCCCCCAATATGACTAGGATGAATAGAATGATTAACAGAAAGATTATGAATGATCGCTTTTCAAAGAAAAAAAACGTCTTCGGTCATACGTCCGTGAAAAAATCTCAGGATCGGCAAAGAACACTGCCTGGCGATAAGAAAAACAAGCACGGAGCAGCGAGATTTGATACTGAATATTTAACGGCGATGAAAAACTTCTAACGAAGTCACGTTCAATCGTTTTAGACAGCAACACAACTACCGCAGCTACAGCGGATCACTCGGTCTTCCATATTGGAATTCATTCTCCGCTGAAGCACTAATTCATTCCGAGCTGCGTTTAACAATATGCGTGGAGTATGATCTAAATTCTCATCTTTAACACATTCTATATGCTCATGATTATCAAACGTCAATATATAGCGAGGTAATGTAAGTCTGATGCAAGATCATACAGAAGTTATCAGAATATGAAGCTAAATGTAATACTGTCCGCACTGTATATATATATATATATATATATATATATATATATATATATATATATATATATATATATAAAGTAATCATTTCACAATATTATGCCGAACATAAATAATAAAATTATCATATAAAACATGCACAAAACGTATTAGAATTATTAAAAACATTAAAAACAGTTTCATCGAAACTAGTCGATTTTATTAATAATTTTAATGTGTTTTATGTATGTTTTATAATTTTATTATTATGTTCGGCACAGTATTGTGAATTGATTACTTTTTTAAATATATATGTAGTTATTAGAATATTGGCCCAGATGGTTTAAGCGATTCTTCAAGTCGTCATTACCTGTTGATGAATTCTCTTTATGATTGATGATGGAGAGTTATTTCTTTCATCAGGTGCTATTCTTTCAGGTTTCTCGGAAGATACTTTGCTCGTGATAATGGGTAAACGTCCGACGTTGACCAGCCTGAAATGAAATTGGAAATGGAGTCTAGATTCGTTCCCAAAAAGTACATCAATGGGCGAACCTATCCATTTCTTTTTCCGTGCGTTGTATGTGAACAAATACTATAGCGATTTAGTCTGCAGAAAAGAAAAGTTCAACATTTTACCCTAGGCTATGTAATGGCAATATGTTAGCGTAAAGTAAAAGCCCAAAGAGATCAGCGGTTTGTCAAATATGCTTAAGCTTCTCAGTAAAACACTACTTATTGCACCGGCAATTGCATCATAATAACTGTATCGGCGGTTGCCGTGACAACTGTTTCAGAGCAGTAAGCGAAAAAAGTGGTGTTGTCTCTTCCGTTAAATGTTCTGATGCCTTTGCTCATCCGGTCACATTCACACTCGCGCGCACACACACACACATATATATATATATATAAACACATAGCCAGACGCGACGTATAGATGGCGAATTACGAAGTTTTAAGTGATTTAGATAAGAGAGATTGTTCCGCCAGTTCACACCGGTTCGTAATATCCATATTTATAGTATGTAGAAAATAAACATTCACAGGCCGTATGTGTATCGTTTACTCTATTTAGACACTTGCGAATATTTCAGTGATTTGAATTTTTATTCAGTTTACTTTGCTGTCTTCGTTCGTATTAATGCATTTGTTTCTAGAATTACCTGTAGAATTAATAAAATCCGAAATTTTCAACAATTTAAAACTGTTTCTCGAATACGTGTATTTTATTTATTTCTCCCAGCTTTCGTTCTATGACGAGTTTGATTCTTTAAGTTTATTAACGGCGCATCGGCAGTATTTTTATTTGATTGTCTTTATATGTAGTTATCTGCTTAAATAAGAATCGAGATTCGAAACAATTAAAGTTATAGTTACTATACACAGGATTAAATCTGTTCTCTCTGTTGTACCATCGATCTATTGTGCTTCCTAAATCGCATCTGGACTAGGTATTAGCTGTTGATGCATAATTGAAACTGGGTGTTCCAGTATCTGGTCTGCAGTCTTATCTTAGTACCTGTATAATTTCTGTCGAAGTGTCTTCCTTTAAATCACGCTGTTTTACCTATTACGATATAAGGATGTTGTCCGCCTTTTGCTGAGCGTTGGAAATTCGTTTTTTCATTCTCCGTACATGTTGTTTCTAATCATGATCGCGAAATCTCTTCGGTTCAATTTTAAATTAATTACTGTTTCGGTTGCGCTTCGAGCCTTTTCACCGGCTATCTCTCGTCTTCGACAATGTCACAGTAAGAAGGAATCCATTTTGAAAAAATTTGGCTGCCCTCTACTTGATGAAAGGTTCCGGCTGTTGATATTTTAGTTGGAGTTGAATATTTTACGTACGTAGTTATCTCCGTATTGTCCTTCACACCTCTCAGTAACCAGTTTTTTTTTTCTATTTTTTTTTCTTGGCTCAGCCTTCGCCATTTAGCCGATTTTTTTTTTTTACTTAACTCTTTATAGGGTATTTTATAACATTTTCTTATTTCTTATTTCTATATTTCTATCTTGTGGTGCTTTATTTGTTGTTTTTTTCGTGGGCGCGCCAGCGGCATTCAACCAACAACAGGAAAAGCTAAGCTAAAAAACTAAATAGCTAGGCGGTCCGAAATGGATGCAACAAAGAACAGCAGTGCAGGCATTACAGAAGATGAAGGAAAGGAGAGGATAAACGAAGCGTTATAGGGAGTAGGGAGACCTAATGACAAGAGCTGGCCGTATAAAAGAGGGCGTTCATTACGAAGAGCAGGACACTTGAAGAAAATGTGATCAGCATCACATATACGAGGAGAATCACAATAGTGAAGAGAACAAGAAGGCGACAGAGCAAATCGAAAGCGAGAGGAGGGGAGGAGAGAATGATTGATCCGGAGATGAATTAGAGAGACAATAGAAGAACGACGACCGAAAGGAATAGAACTGAACCAAGACAGGGAACGAGGAATCGGCTGAATAAAACGGTAATGCGAATGACGATTAGAAAATAGGGAGGGATAAATATCCCGCCAAATTTTGGCGTGATTGGAGGTGAATAAGGAAAGGATAGCTGAAGAAGGAACATAGTTGAGGAATGAATCAAGGCGACCAGCAGAATGAGCCAAAGAATCAGCTGCGTCATTGCTGTCAATTCTGGAATGACTGGGGACCCATAGAAAGTGCTTTATAAATTTATCTACTAGTAAGGTTAAATGTTACGTTGGATTTGCCGCTATCTTTCAGTCGCTAGAGAGGTATGCAGCTTTGATAGGATTTCTGTTCCAAGTTTGTCCCTACCCTGTTCGTAAACACTATATACACTGCCAAATAAAATTACCTACTATATCCTCCATTCCACAATCACTGCATGCTCCATCATTGACGGTATTAATTATTGCCAAGTGGACGGGAGATTTTATTGCCATCCTCAGTTTAATTATCGTTAGCTATAAAGTCTTTTTCAAAAAGTTGTTAACTACTTTAAACCAAGGGAGGGTTTTACAAATGCTATCACATTCATTATGAACAAACTTATCACATTCCCCAAAATGTTACATTGTTTTCTTTTCTTCTTCTTTTGACATTCGAGCGTTTTATTTTTGTCGGCTATTTCTGATCGTGCCCTGCGAGGCACAGGTTGTTGTAACTAGAGTTATCTACTCTAGTAAGTAGTCACTCGACCGTCATATGGTGCTAGTCCCACCGACGTAGAAACGAAACAATAGCCAAGTGAGTTCCGTACGTCCACGTCGTGCAACGTGGTAATTTTCTGTTCGGCGGGCTTAGCACTGATGAGAAAAGCCAAATCGGAACTCATAATACACTGCTGATAGGTAAACGGAAGAGGGTCCACTTGCCGAAGTTGTTCCTTCTACTAAATACCGTTAAGACTTCTATAATCTTGGCGTTACTAATCTTCAACCAACGAAACCCAAAAAATTAAAAACGAATCCGGTATAGGTATCGGGATCATGGAATGTAAGAACGTTGCTGAAAGTTGAAAAACTAGAGAATATAAAATTAGAAATGTCGCGTAACAACATAGACATCTTAGGACTCTCGGAAACCAGATGGGATAATGATGGACAATTCACAAGCGGTCAAGTTCACGCCATACACTCAAAAAGTAAAGGTGGACAAGGAGGGGTTACTCTGTCATTGGCGCTGAATCAGCTAGCAAATCAATAATTGACGTTGGGATAGTTAGGAATAGACTTATGAGCGTAAAGTTGTCGGCTAAACCTGTAAATATTGTAATAATACTGGTTTAGATGCCAACGTCAGCAGCAGATGACGAGGAAGTCGATACGGTGTACGAACAATTAGAATCACTACTTGGAAAGACAGTAATTATGGGCGATTGGAATACAATGGTTGGTGAAGGTTAAGATAGAATAGCAGTAGAAAAGTTTGGCTTAGGAAAAAGAAATAGCCCGGGAGCAAAGACTAGTTGACTTCTGTAAGCAAGAGCGTCTAGTAATAACACTTATTTTGATATGTCTTATAGAAGGCGACATACTTGAAAAGATCCAAGTGATAAAAAAAGATATCAGCTAGATTACATCATGATTAAGGAACGGCATAGAAACCAAACAATCAAAAGCTGTGCGTATCCTGGAGCTGACGCAGACATTGACCATTCATTGATAAAAATGATTTCACGTAACCGATTCAAGCGGCGCCAAATAGGGGCAGTTACGCCTGAATGGAACTTAGTGGCTTTCAACGATAAAAATATAAAAACTAGGCTATTGGAAGTAACCAACGAAGTTATTAGAAAATCAAAGGCTAAATGGGAAACCATTGAAGAGACATGGAGTTCAGTTGCAGAGGTTATGAAGAAAACTGCAAAGCAGGTGATTGGTGTACAATAACAACGACGGAAGCATAAACCTTGGATTAGCATGGATATATTAAACATGGTGCAGGAGAAAAGGTTTTTTAAACGGAGGAAAAAAAAAATACTTTGCATTAAGAAATGCTATAAGCCGGGAGTGCAAACGTCTTACGGAACAATGGTGGGAGCAGAAAGGTGCGGAAATTGAAAAAGATATGGGACAGGGGCACGTGGACATTGTTTATAGGAAAATATAACAAAATTGGCGAAAACGTACCGGGTTACGCAGCCGGGTAATTTATATACAACATGATCGAGTAGCGCAGACAAATCAGGAAATAGGGCACGCATGGAAAACCTATGTAGAAGATCTCTATAAACAGCCGGATAGTCCCCGGAGATGGAGAAAAGTAAATCAGGTAGAAGATGAAGACAGGATACCGAGGGAAGAGTTCGGTGCAGCTTTACAATTTCTACCGAATAATAAGGCGACTGGATTTGACAATATCCCAACAGAGATGTGGAAAAATAGTGGCACTCAAATTAAAGAGGTACTATTTGACCTCTGAAATAATGTCGAGTGGGACATGACCGCTAGAACACCGTATTTCAGTATTTTTACCCATCCCAAAGAACAAAGCTCCGAAAACGTGCGCAAATTACCGCACTATTAGTCATGCCTCACAAATCCTACTTAGAATAATTAAAAAGCATCTAAAGGTGTCAATGGATAAATAAGTGGACGAAACTCAATGTGGATTCAGAAAAGACTGCTCTACGCGCGATAAAGTAGCAATGTTACGCATACTGGGGGAACGTATGATTAACCAGAAGCGGTGTCTATATGTAGCTTTCATCGATTATGAGAAAGCTTTTGTTAACATACGGTGGAAAGATTTATTTTTACTATTACAACAATTCTGGCTACCCGATAGCTTAATTACAGTAATCTACAATCTATATTCAAATCAAGAGGCTGTGGTTCGGTTCAGTGGAATCGAATCGGAAAAGATTAGAATAGGAAAGGCTGTAAGGCAGGGGCGCTTGTTATCGCCCGATTTGTTTAATGGCTTCGCAGAATTGATATCGAAGGAAATGTTTAACGGAAATAAATACGGAATAAAGATAGCAGGTAACGGAATAGATGCAGTTAAATTTGCCGACGATCAAGCATTGTTAGCGGAAAACCCGAGGATGCTAGTGAATTATACACCAAAATGGAGAAGCATGGGGGATACGTATCAATATCTCAAAGACAAAAGTGATGGTTATAAGCAGAAGGCAGCAGCACATCCGTATCGAACAATAAAGTCATCGAGCAGATAGCTGCTTTTAAATACTTGGGACAAATATTAACCTAGAACCCTGATATTGTACGCCAGAAATACGTAAAAGGATAACAATGGGCAAGCGGGCTTTTAAAGATAAATATTCACTACTGACACAGCGAGCAATTTCGATGCAATTGTGGAAACAGCTGATGAAAATTTCCTCGTCTGGTCAACCGCACTGTATGATGCGGAAACATGGGTGCTGAAACGAGCTGACTGTAAACGGCTAGAAGCATTTGAAATATGATGCTGGCGGAAGCTACAGCGAATAAGTTGGAATCGAAGAGAGAAGAACTATACCGGAGCGGATATGTAAAACTCAGGGCTGGGTCGGTTTGGACATGTGTTGCGGCCAAAACATAACATAATCAAAGTCATTATCGAAGCAAAAAATAGTAGAAAGGAGACTGGGTGTCTTCGGATGACATTTTTGGACGCGTTTTTGAAAAAAACAAACTTACGGAACTACAGGGAATTGAAGAGAACAGCAATGGACCGTATCGGATGGAGGCAAATAGTGTTGGGGCGAATCAGCCAGGCGGCTGTCATATAAAAAAGAAGATTTCCGATGGTATACTGACTTTGTTTCCCTTCTTTTTCTTAGTAATTTTTGGACTGCTGTTTTCATATTGACGACCCACCTTAGAAGATAAAAAAAAAAACATCTCATTTCATCTCACTTACACTAAAGAAAATACAGTTTGAAATACAAAAATCAGAGCCATATTTTACACTGGAGAAACATGAAAAAAAAAAAATAAAATAAAATAAAAATAAACAAAAGCAACAATCAAATCGAAAAGGCGGGGGTGATTACGCGCGAGAGAAAATGCGAAGAAGCGATATTTTAAAAAATTTGAACGATGACGAACCTTCAAAGTAGTTCCTTTTCGAACGGAAACGATAATAAGAAATTATAATTCTGCTCAGTCCGGTTGAAGTGAAAATTGAGGGGACAAAGAAGGTCGTTGGTTAAACGACCGTTTGCCCGCCAAAATGCCACGTTTGCGAATTCAGCCTACGTCTTAATGGCAATTTAGCGGTTGAGTTAATTTTTTCGATTGAATGTCAATTTCGATTCATTCGCCAATCGTTTTCTATTTATCTAATTTAATCTTCGGTTTGGTTAGCGACGTTTTTTACGTTTTTTTCCCACACCGTTCATTTACGCGTCGAAGCCGTTCGTAATTTTATTTAGCGACCCGGAGGATCCGGCCGTTATATTAGTTTAAAAACCGTTAGAACGTGATAAACCTACAAATACCGGACCAAGCGTGTTACAAGTGTTTTAGGGGTGGCGCTAGTCCAGACGATCTTCTTATATCGCGCAGGTATGTCCAAGTCCGATTCACTTACACCTCCGACCGACAGAGCTAGCGTCCCTGTGACGGTGAGCTGTTGTCTGTTGTCGGTGTAATTTCGTTTGCTCGCGAGGAACACAAGTCGATGAAGAAGAAAATTATTAGAGGGCGCGATATTATGAGTTATTTTCGTATAATGTTATAAATTTGCATTTTATAAACTGGCAGCGAAACGCATTTTGTAAATTCCTTTGCGACGGTGGCGGCGTCTGAAAATTCTGCTGCTATCCGTTCGAACGGCTCTAGACCGGTCACGCTGCGCAAGCGGATCGTGCTCAGAATAATAGAGCAAGCTCGGTCTTGGTAAATATCATTAATAGGACTACCGGTGTCGGAGAGGACGACATTTGTATAAACAATACCTTCGTTAAAGAGTACATTCGACACTGCTAGTACCGGGTCAGCGGCGACTTTAAATATTAAATTACTTACCGTCTCGCTTAATGCATTACGCGCTCTCTTATCTCGACCATCTCTTTAGGCCCACCGTTCGCGCATATCTGCAAACTTTCATCGAATAAACTAGAAGAAATTTAAAATCGCCAGGCTGAACAACTTCCTGCTGGCTTTGGCTCGTGATCTTTTATTGGCCGATTCTGGCGCTGGTCCTTTTGCAGAAGCAATTAGATGAAACGGCCAGATGACCGGACACCCCTCATTAGAATAAACGTGCAGCGATAGTGTCAAAATTCCGGAGGTCGAAATTTACAACGAGGCCGCTAAGCAATTATAAATTCAGAGAGGCTGGCCATGTATTGTGTCCGATTAGTGAACGGCTCAGGCGTATTCGTGCGAATATCGCTGCGGTTAATTTTAAGCCTGTCATGTTGCGCGCGCGTTAAATTCGAAGCTTATTTTTCGAACTGCAACATCCGTGAATTCCGCTTTTGTCTTTGGCCGTAGACAACTTAGCTCGAGAATAGAGGCCTTTGCCATCCACGGAATTGTCGCCGTTATCGTCTTCCAATGTTCTCCGGTGCTTGCAAGTTGTCTAAGAGATGACCGCACTTCTCCTAAATTTAAATAGGATTTTTTACTCTTTGCAAGCTGCGATCGCCGATATCTTGTACCTCCTCCGATTACGCGCTAGACGATTTTAATCGAATACGTTCGAAGTATCTTTGCAACTTTCTTCCACATACCGTACGTGTTTTTATTCACCTGTGGACTTGTTACTGTACGTCCACTCGCGCTGTTTTCTTCGAAATTCGAACTTTCCTTTTTGCTTCTTAATCACGTATGCGCAAGCTAGAGCTAAATTTCTATCGACAAATTCCGCGATGGCACACGATTTTCTACATGTTTATTACTTATACCGGGGCTAATGTGAAATAAACGTTATCAATGTAAGTCCACACCTTGGTTTTATCGCATTAGTGTCCCGGTTAGTTTGACCCGTAGGTTTGTGACCGTTGTGTGTAGGCTTCGCTCCGGCCATTGCCGTTTGGGTTTAAATTTTTCAAACACCGGGCACTGCACGGGTTGTAATATCTATTGTCGACAAAATTTTAGAGAAGACACTAACCACTTGTTATTTAATTGCGCCCAGTTCGATAACACGAGACTTGCGTTTTCTAAAGACCTCATGTCCTGCGGTGTTTATCCTTCATTGTGTATTTTTTATCTTCTCTGTTCCAGCGGATAAAATTTTATTTGTTCTTTTTAGGTTTATTGAAAGAAACAGGATTGTTATTTGATTTTTTTTCCCCCCATTATTTTTACTTATTTTTTCTTACATTGTAGTCTTTGTCCAGTGTGGCTGTGACTACTTCCTTTTTCTCATAATGCATTGTGAGCATTGCCAGGCAACTGTGGTCATAATGTGAGCTAGAAATATTTATCTATTTATCTATTTTTTCTTTTGTTCCTTTTTCCAGAATAAAAAAATCTTGTTTGTGTTTGTTTTGTTTCATTGAGCATTGTGGGCACTGCTAGCAGTTGTTGCTATACTGTAGAATGAAATTTCTCTTCCTGAATTTTCTATTATTAGTAATTTTTAATATCTAGTCGTGGCGTAGTTTGTTGGCCAAATGAACTGTTCTGTTCGGGCCAAAGAGAAAAAAAAAAAAAAAAAAAAAAATGTAACGTTTTTCTGTAGCTTTTTTTTGGAGAGATAAAATGTTACGTTTCTACAGAAATAAATTAAAATATGGTTAAAGAAAATATTTCGTTATAATCAAGTCACATGTACCGTAAATATATGATACGGTCATTTGAAACAATTCTTCCATAAGCGTCTGCGGGTCTAGAAAATTTTATATATTTATATATATTTATTTATTTCATTACAATAATAGTCCAATGGCCAGTAGTACGGGAATAACTTAATATATACAAATGGATTTGGCAAAGAAAAATAAAAAATGAAAGAATTTACTATAATCTGGTTATGAGGCCGACGTCCTTTAGGAGATCAAAAAGAGTATGATATGGGGTACAGAGAAGGATAGTTCGTAGTGTTGGTGAGGAAGGGAGGGAATTTCGGAGCGAGAGAGATACTGGACATTCGAGGAGAATATGGGGGATGGTATAGGGATAGTGGCAAAGGGAGCATACGGGAATAGGATCCTTAGAGAGAAGATGTCGATGAGTGAAGGAAGTGTGTCCTGTAAGAAGGCGTATGAGTAGAACGTCAGTCTTCCGTTGACCGGTAGACACGCTGACATAACTTGGAGTCTCGAATATCGATCGAAGCTGGTTTGTAATGGGTAGTTCTGCCCATCGGCGGCACCATTCTGCGACCACGGCTTCTTTTATTAACCGGCTGGAGAGTTCCGTGCGACTTAGTCTTAGCGATGAGAGCAGAAGCTGACTGCGGTCTTCAACGCACTTTGTGGAATACGGACGTGGAGGTTGTATGCTTATCGGCGGATTTAGGAGCGTATGTTGTAACGATTGAGTACGCGCTACAAATTGTAGAAGCCGCGCTGCCCGGTGGAGATCCGGAGGAAGCTCGTTACATAAGAAGTATAGGTTGGAACATGGCGTTGTGCGGAAGGCTCCACTTGCTAATCGTAAAGCAGTGTGGTGTATTGTGTTGAGTGATGAAAGCGTAGAGCTCGATGCTGAGGAATAGACGGCTATGGCATAGTCGCATTTGGATCTGATAAGAGCGCGATAGAGCAGCAACAACGATTTGAAGTCTGCCCCGTATGTTGTGTGGGCTAGTTTTTTCATTAAGTTTATTCTTGGCAGGCACGATTTTTTCAGAGTGCTGATGTGATTTTTCCAGTTTAGCTTCCGGTCAAATGTAAGCCCCAGGTACTTCGCTGTTTGTTGGTTAGGAACGGTAGAGCCATTGATGGTGATTTTTAGTTGTTGGTTACACTTTTTATGCTTGCAGAAGTGCATAGCTTGGGTTTTGGTCTCGGAGAATTGTAGGCCACGTTTATGTGCCCAGGTCACTACGCGGTTGACTGTTTCTTGTAAGACCTGCTCTCCTAGGGAGACGGTGTTGCATGATATAAAAATTACGAGGTCATCTGCGAACAGGGCCGATCGTACTGGGAGCGAGATCTCGTTGACCACGCTGCTAAACGCTATGTTGAATAATGTAGGACTTACGACTGATCCTTGTGGGACTCCGTTTATCAATTGACGACGACTGGAAACGACGGATCCAAATCGCACCACGAAACTTCTGTCGCTGAGAAATTGATTAATGAACGACAGCAGTCGGCCGGTAATACCCCATTGTACGAGTTGGGAAATAATTTCGTTCTTCCATATTGTGTCAAAAGCGTTTTTTAGATCGAAGAATACTGCCAGTACGTGTTGTTGATTAGAGAATGATTTGAGGATGGAATCTGAGAGAAACGCCAGCTGCTCTTCCGTTGATCGTCGTGCTTGGAAGCCGGCTTGTTCTCGAGGGAGTAGTTTTTGGTCATGCAGGATCCGTTGGAGTCTGGCGTTAATTATTCTTTCCATTACTTTACATAAAACCGATGTGAGTGATATAGGACGGTAGCTCTGTGGTTGGTGCATTGGTTTGAGTGGTTTGAGAATGGGAATGACAGTTGCTTGCCGCCAAGTTTCTGGGATAGTTCCTGATTTCCATAACCGATTAAAGAGTTCAGCTATGTATTGAGTTATCTCGGGAGGCGCATTTTTGAGCATCGATATGTGCATCTCATCCGGACCAGGGCTGGCTGCGTGCGATTTCGAGATCGCGTCCTGTACCTCCTTGAGGGTGATGTCTGCGTTATACTTCTCAGCATCTTCATGGCATGATGGGGGATTATTTGTGACCGGAGGGTATGTTTTTGTGGAAGATTCGACGAAGACATCGGCGAAGGCTTCGGATATTTCTAATGGATTCGAAAGACAGCGACCGTTGGTTTGGATTGTCTGCGGCAACAGATAAGATCTTTTATTTTCCATTGCATGGATTTTTTTCCAGATGACGCGCGGTGGCGTGTTCTGCGTAATTTGGGACGTAAACTTCTTCCATGACTCTCTTTTGGATCTTTTAAATACGAATCGGGCGTTCGCTCTTAGTTTCCGGTATTCAACGAGCGTTTCTGTCGTTGGATTGGCCTTGAGGCGATATAAAGCTCTTCTACGGTTTGTGAGGGCGGCCGAGCAGTCTGTATTCCACCAGGGAGTAAACTTCCTTACTGGTGAGTGACGGAAAGATGATATGTGTTGGCATGCCGTGGCTGCATTGACCAGACATTTGGAGAGGTAGTTTACATCTTCCTCTGGAGAAGTGCGATTCCGCCGGAGATAATCAACTTGAGAACAGCACAGGTTTGAATATTTCTTCCAATCTACCTTGTAATGTGCGCGAGTGGGTGATACATTGATCGCGGGTTGTTTGACGTCTATACCAGCAACGACTATTGGTATGTGATCACTTCCCGCGAGATCTGGGTGGTAGAAGGGAACCAACTGTCCTGATAGCTGAGTTGTACATATTATTAAGTCAAGAGTTGACCACTTTCGATGTGAGAAGTTATAGTGCGTTGGATCGGTATTAAGGAGCACCAAGTGATGCAGGTCTAGAATTTCTTCCACCGCACGCCCTCGTCGGTTATAGTATGAGCTTCCCCATAAAGGGCTGTGCGCGTTGAAGTCTCCTGTAAAGATGCACGGCGACGGGAGCTGGTTTATTATGTTGCTTAGGTGCGCAGGACAAATCAGTTGATCTGGGGGGATGTACAGGTTACAGATTGCCAACGGGTCTGCGAGCCCAATTTTGACTGCCACTGCTTGAATTTCGGTTTGAAGGTAGATTTCTTCTGACGGTATCTGCGACGAGACGGCAATGGTCACTCCTCCATGGGCAGTTGTGTTGTCACTGGGGAATTTCGAGATGGATGTAAAGTTCGGGACGGTGAGGGATTGGTTTGTTTTGAGGTGTGTTTCTTGAAGGCAGAGGATTAATGGTTTGTAGAGATGAAGAAGATTTTGTAAGTCTTCGTAGTGGCTATAGACGCCATTGCAGTTCCAGGATACTAACATGAGGTTAGATTTGGATAAAATTAGTTATAATTATGGAATGGCGATGTTTCAGTTTGAGGAGACTTCCGGGAGGTGGTGAAGGTCTGTTTTTTTTAGTTTGTTTAAAATTCTAGTTATCCTAGTTTTGATTGACCGGTGCTTTAGAAAGGGATAGTTTTCTCGCATCATCACTGTCAGACCATCCAGGTCACTGGTGAATTGGGAGGCGAGCGATTCTATATCCTTATGACCTTTGCACATGTCGATGAATAAAGCAAAATTCGTCATGGTCAGAGGATATTTATCCACGTTCTTCATTACGTTTTCAGTTATCGGTGCTAAAAGCTCTTTTATGCTGATCGGATCTTGATCTATATTGTCATCGGCCTTCACTTTTTTCTTTGCTGGTTGATTAGACTGAGGAACTAATAATGGACTGATGTCGCTTGTATTACAGATGGATTCGGCAGCGATTATGGAAGTCTCGGACGTGCTTGAGGAACCAATTGGGCGTTTAGCGCAATCGTGCTGGAGACTGAGTTGGTCGTTTGTTTGGCTATTCGCGGGGAAAGATGTTTTGCTTAATTGTTCTGAGTGATCCATCTTTGGTGTGGCTGCAGCAGTGTGGGCAACTATATTTAGGGCATCTCCTGTAGTATGGGGTGTTGGCGTAATTGTATTTTGTAAATTTGAGGGACTTAATATTTGAGGTTGGCCTACTGAACTACTACTGGCGATTTGATTATCTTCTATGTCTGTTCCATCCGCAGCACTTGGCTCGCCTTCTTCGTTGATGTTTGGACAGCCCTTGCTGGTATGCCCCTTTTCGTTACATAAAAAACATGTTACAGTGTCTGGAGAGAGGAAGATGCGATATGTAGTGTCGTCGTATTGCAATAAAAGAGTATCAGGGATTTTAATTAGCTCCTCTGGTTCGACAAAAAATTGACGTTTCGCATTTAGGAGATGATCGTAACCCTTTGTGTCTCCCATGCCGTAGCGTATAAAAGTGATTTTTGAGCCGAAGTTGATTTTATAGATATCTTTAAGCAGTTCTTCCACTATGGAATGAGGAATGGACGGGCATATGTTTGAAATTATTATTCGTTTTTTAGGATTTACTAGCCTTCTTATATAAGTTGTGGTATTGTTTATTTTTATTGTATTATGATGTTCTATTATGCGGTCAACGAGATTTTTGTCCGATAGAAAAATAGCGAACCTATCGCGAGACATGCGGGAAACAAATTTTAGATTACCTGGTTTTACTATTTCGCCGATTTTTAATATGTAGTCCTTTTGGTTATCGCCTTTCGGTATATTAAAAACAATAGCCTGATCTTTTGACGGAAAGGTTGGCTGAGAAACGGCTTTCGCATAATTGATATTATTATTGACGAAATTATTAGATAGGGAAGAATTACCTGATAGTCGATGATTGGGATTTGAAGAAAATGTACCTGTGTTCGGACGATAAATTTTGGATGAGTTATATAATTAAATATGAGCAAAGAAACTCCTAAAACGGAAATATAATAAACTTGCAGAATTTAAAAAGATTAAAAGGAAAAAACTCTAAAAATTTAATAAAAATGCACTGAAAAGTAAGCTAGAATTACTCGATAAAGAGGTATGTTAATACTTATTAGAATCAAAATGTAGCACGTAAAAAACACAACCGCTTGTTCTTTTATAAACGACTATTTTTTTTGGGGGGGGGGGGGGGTGCGGGAATGTCCCATCGAGTTATTATATATTTAATAAAATCGTTGCGACCGGCTCGTGAACATGGTTTATTTTTTTACCCGGGGAGTACTTATACTGATTAAAAAATAACCAAATAGAATATGTAAATGAAATAAAAATTTTGGAAATTATAATGTTCATTGTAAAGACTTTTGCACACTGTCTGGGGAGGTGATCCTGTGATCGTGCTTATGTTTTACATATCTTTTATTCACTCTGTTCTTGATTACTGTTCCTATATTTATGGTAATTCTTCTAGATCCCTTCTATCTAAGCTCGACCGCGTCCAAAATACATTTCTCCGCCTCTGAGCCCGAAAGGCTACTCCTATCCCGGCTCTGCACGCTGAGTGCCATATTCCTCCCTTTTTTCTTTGACGTTCCTTCTTGGATTATCGTTTCCTCATCAAACGGTTGTCGATTTAATTTTTTCCTCTTATTTCTTCTTATTTCTCCATCTTACGTAGCTGGCGTTTTTCCGCTAACAAAATATCGCTGGCCGTCTTATCCAGTTTTCTCTGTATATCTAAACTCACGATAAATTTCCTTATTTTTACTTCAATTTTTCCTCTTTGCTTCATCCTATTAACTGCTTTTATTCACCTATTTCTCCCAAACCTTTTCTTCATTACCTTGTTAGATCAGAATTTCGACAGAATCTTAGCTCTTTTTTCCCCATTCCTTTTTTGATCTTTACGGATGGCTCCAAGGGACCCAATAGTGTTGGTGCAGCTTTCTTCTGCCCTTCTCTCAATTACTTCGAGTCGTTTAAACTTCTCTCCTTTTGTTCAATCTTTTATGCTGAGTCTTCTGCTATTCTGCATGGCCTTCTTTTAATTAAATCTTTACCGGCTTCTCACAATCTGCTTATCCTGTCGGATGCTCAAAGCGTGCTGCAGACTATCACATCTCCTCCCCTTCTCACTCAACTGACCACGTCATTCTTCTTATTCGTTCCTTGATTCATGATCTCTTCCTTTCCCACTTAATCCAAACGGATTTCTTTTGGATTTCTGTTCATAATCGAAGGAAATGAATTAGTTGACTCATTCGCTCGATTATCTTCCTCTTCTGGTAGGTTTCTTCCTGGCTACTTAGCTTCCAATATTATCCTTTTGTCTGCAGCTGCTCATTCCAGGCTATGGTTTAACTCCTACGTCTCCTCATTTTCCAACCCAAACTCCTTTTCTTGTCTATTCAACATTCCCTTTCACGCTTCCCCTGGTTTATTAATTTTTCTTCTATGCGCCGTTCCAACCTCTCTACGATTTGCCGCCTGCGTTTTGGACATAGTTCTATTATTCTCTCGTGCCTTCTCCTTATTGTTCATTGCACTCTCCCAGTAATTAATGTATTTGTGATCCCGATCATATAATGTTCAGCTGTTCGTCGCTTTGAACTCAACAAGCTTCTTTTTATTTCTTCCTCTTACAAACCGGTATTCCCGCTCCGTACTGTGCTGCATTCATTCTCTCCCTTCCTTCTTCTTCGGTTATTCTAGCTCTTGATTCCTTTTTGTCGGCTATCTCTGATCGTGTAAGGATCGGAGTCTCTCTTTCCTCTCTGTTCCACTGTTCTCGGGCCGATGTCCATGTTGACGAACCCATTAAAAAAAAAAAAGAAAAAAAAGATAACAATTATATCGAGTAAAAACTAAATACGTCACAGTGTTGATGCATTAGTACTGTCTACAAACCATCGGCATAACTTTGGGACTTGGTTCAAAGGGGTCGTTCCCAAGATTTTTCGCCTTACAATCGCTTGAGATGGCCAGCGCGCAGTAAACAGAGAGCAAAAAATGTACACAAGTTCTTCAAATTTTTTAAAAAAAACAAACAAAAGTTACTAAACTGGAGTTGGCGCAACAGTTTATTTATGAACCTACAAAGTATAAATTGCAAAAGTCTCCTTTAGTTTGAAATCTTTCTATCGGTACATCTCCTTTCTTTTCTTTTTTTTTTATTTATTAGAAATACACTTATTTTAAATGTAATCTCTATTTTTAACTCTGTGTCGCATCGTAAATCTATTTAGTCGAATTTTTAAGTTTTCTTAAGACGGCAAATGATCTTACAATACCGCATTTACGAGGAGAATAAGAATGCCCTCGTAATATTCAGGTGATTAAGTGACACGATACGTAGAAGAAAAGGAAATCATTAACCTTTTTCACACAAATATTTACCGAAGTATGTTCGTTTCTTGCTGCTGCGCTCCGAGTGAATATTATTTTCAATATCTCGGAAACGGAAGTTACGCTGGTAAACGAAATCATTTTAATTACAGTAATTCGGTTGTCTAATTAAATCTTCTTCTTCTTCTTTCGGTGCCGTGGCCGTTCTCGATCTTAGACTCATCTAATGGCAAGCTTGATTAATTCTTTGTAGGCACCCCTATCCTTTGCTGTGCGGAACAGTTCTTCCACACTACAACCTGTCCGTGTTTGTAGGTTCTTGAACCAAAATAATCTTGTTCGTCCAACTCTTCTTTTTCCTTCCACCTTTCCCATCAATATATTCTGTAGTAATGTGTACTTCGGCTCACGCATGACCGAAGTATTCTATTTTTCTTCTTTTGACAGTGTCGATCAGCTTCTTTTATTTTTTCATCGTCTGTAATACCTTAGCGTTTGTCTTCTTTTTGGTCCACGGAATCTCGAGTAAGCGTCTATAACACCAAAACTCAAAGGCTTCTAATCTGTGAAGGGCACAGATTGTTGTAACTGGAATCACCTTCCCCAGTAAGTAGTCACTCGACCGCCATATGATGCTAATCCCACGGACGGAGAAACGAAACAACAACCACGTGAATTTCGTAAGTCCATGTCGTGTAGGGTGGGGTAATTTTCTTTTCGGCGGGCTTAGCGCTGACTAGAAAAAGCTAAATCGGAAATCACACACAATGCTGATGACGGAGGTGGAAGTACTTGCCGAAGGTGCTCTTGCCAATGAATTCCGTTAAGCATTGTACTGCGTTAACAACAGCAACTCGCTCGCAAAAGTGTGCCCCAGTCGGATTGATACATATCAATCTAGAGCGAGCAGGCGAATATCCGGCGCCTTCAATCCGGGTTCTTTCGGCTAAGAGAGTAAACCCTGACAGAAAATCTAGCGGCAGGTAAGAGGGAAACCACCGCTGTAACGTCCCTAGTATATCATTTAAATGACGAGTGAATTAAATCTTAGTAAAATATTATTTTCGTCATTTAGTGAAACTAAAAAACTCACTACTGACCAATAATGAACTGCGCTGTAGTTGGGACACTTTATGATGTTGATCTACACCGCAGTTCATCACAAACTGCCGATGATGACACCCCATTAAGTTATCGATTATTATTTTTTCCGCTGTGTCGTTTTTTTTTTTAGAACCTGACGGAACTGGTCTTCCGTACTCTCAGTAATCCTTAATCCATCAGATCTTCAAAATGGAGATGAATTTAGCTCTAGTTGCGTCGGAACTGTTACGCAGAATGTGCATATGCAAAACCTTGATTGTTGTACATTTTGATGTACCGGGATCAGCTAGCTTGATTTAAGCAGTGAAATGAAAACGGATGTGATGGTGATAGCGGTAATTCAGATAGGTCAGAACCCTTACATAGTGGAAAATTTGGAAACTAATGTACCGTAGGCTGTCAAAAACCTACAACGAGACAGATGTAGTTCAACAACAGCAAAATTCAGCCGGCATTTTTAAGCTTAAATATGTTTTTTTTTTTTGTATTGACATATCCAAAATTCATGTCACTAGGTACCAGAGCACGCGGTAACTCATCAAGTGCGTGAAATGCGTTAAGTCACTTCGACTAAAGGTTTTGACTTCCGATGCCATAACCCTACAGCCGTGTTGTAGGTATTGCGTTGCTTGTTATCAAACCGCGAATGCAGCTTACTTCCGTAAAGATCCAGAGATCAAAAACACTTGGATATTCCATCGCGGTAACGTCCAGCAGCCGCACATAACTCGCGCTGTTCAAGAATTATTAACCAAACATGGAATATTCATTCCTCATTCATCGTGTAGCCCGGATTTTCCGCCTTGCGATTTTTCGCTTTTCGCTCAAGACTCATCTTTAAGGAATTTAGTTTAATACAATCGGTTTTTTCGAAAAATTTACTGCGACAGATTTCGCTGAAACGTTTGTGAAATAAATCGAACGATGGGATTTATGATAACGATTGACGTTACTCGGGGAAAGAATATTATGGGTGTATTATTTTTGATGAAATTTTTTTCAACGTTTCGAAAAATACGATTGGTAGGGATTATTTCAACTTGTTCCAGGCGCGTGTTTTGACTTGGACGAAAGTATAATTGCTATGCTCTAAACATTGGAAAATTAGTGTCGCTAGAAAAGTGTCTTACGTACTTTTTTTTTTTTTTTTTTTTGTATTTATTAGTTTATTTTTTTTAGATACCTGAGAAAACGGGAGTCTCGAAAGCTTGGTAATTAATTAGGAAAGTAAATAACTTTGTATAATAGTTAAAAATGAGCTCATTGACCATCAGTCCCAGCAGACAGAAACAAAACAGATTAAGCAGTAATCAAGAAATAAAATATTCTACATAAATGGCGTAAGAAAAATACGTTGTATCGGGCGGCAATAGATTGTTTTGGGAAATGGCATTTTACAACAGTCTGTAAAAGGAAAATGACATTTATCAAACCGGTGCGGTTTTAAAACTGTTCCAAACAGGGGTAAACGTACTTTCGAGTTTATAATTAAAATTGAACCAATCGGCAGTCAGACGCTAGACTAGGCAGAAATTTTGAAAGAAAGTAATTTAAGGAAAACGCGAAATAACGCACATAGTGGGGCGTTCATTTCACGTTTTGCGACGTCGTCAGTGAAAATTAAAAACAATTTTTATCAATAAAGAGACATTCCTGCTGGCGGAGCTATATTCTAAACAGCTACGGCTTAAAATAATAAATATCTCACAACCATGTCCTCCAGGGAGCCCCTCCACCGATTTCCTGCCCATTCTGTAATGCAGCAGTGCTACCTTCGGTGGAACACATCCTGAAACAATGTCAAAACTTAACAATAATCAAGGACGAACCACTACACCTTCTTTTAGATAACCGTCCAGAACAGGTTCAGACAATGCTAATCTTCCTTAACCGAAATAATTTAATAAACAAATTGTAATAAATCCGATACTCGTTGTGCCGTAATGACTTTGGCAGTTATACATGGCCAACGAGTAGATTACACACAAAAAAAAAAAAAAAAAAAAAAAAAAAATAATGAATGAATACAAAAAAAAAATATAATGAATACTGATATTCGCTTTTTCCTATTTTTTTTTTTTTCATAAAACGATCACAGTTCGAAACTAAAAAAAAAAAAAAACCATTATAAGTTGTTTGTTTTTTGTTTTTTTTTTCTGGTTCATTTGAGCTTTTAAAGGAATTGGATAATTAAAAAAGAAAAAAAGCTGTATTATCGAAAATTCTAGTACAATATAATTCCCGTTTCTCTTTGTTTTCTGTTTTTCAATCTTACATATTAAACTGAAGGGTTGAGAGTTGTGAATTTAAAATTCGTAATATGCCAAGGCGAATGATACTTTGAAACGAAACTAGTTCTGGTCCGTCGAATTTTTCTGGTATCTGATGATTTTAGTTCACGTGGATTTCAGAGAGGTTCGTAAATAAAAGTTAATTTTCAAATTTAGACTCTAGGTTACCAAGTCTTCCACCTCTTTAAGAAATGTTAATTAAAAGTAGGCGAACTAACTTATACGAATTTATTTGTAATTAAGAATTTTAAATTTTCTAAATCCAAGGTACATGTTTTCCTCCCTTAGTAATTCTGCATAAAACTTATTTGTAGCCTTTTTTTTTTTTTTTAGAATAACTTATTTCTTAAATGACAAAACAAAATCAACAAATGATTTTACTATCAATACTTATAAACGCGTTTTCAAGCAAAGCTCATCTTCAGCTGGAAAAGAAAAACACAAACACATAAAAATTTCAAAACACGAACATATAAACAAAAAGAAAAATCTTCTACGACAAGTATGTACTTTCAGTTATCATTTGTTGTTTGTTTTGCGATTTAGGAAATATGTTAAAAAAAAGCTATTTCCAGCAAACATGCATGAATCAAAATACCGCTTTTATTTATAGTCATGTTTACTTGACACATTTTTATATTGTAACTTTGTAAACGGCTCTTCGCTCTAGCGTGATTATTATTTCCTTTTATAATTATTTCCATTATGCTCCTTAGTCCGCGTCATTCGCATATCGACTCGCGATGGTGGCTAATCATGGCTTGTTGCCAGTCCAGAAAAGAAACAAACAAAAAACCCTCAAATAGGGATAGATTAACAACCTCTGTTCTTGGCTAAAATGTGTATTGGATAAATTTGTTTTTATCCGAAAATAAAACAAGAACGAAAAAAACAAAATTGAAATATGTCTGCTGAGAATAAATTAAAAATCGAAAAATACAATTATTTTTCATCAAAATCGAAATCAGTTAATTACCTATTTCATTACGATTCAAAAAATCTTGGTACTTTCGTTTTAAAAAGTTGTCGAACATATATGATCTAGATTTCCAATGCGAATATGGTTCTCGTTGTGACCGCCATAGTTGATAGATTTCATTTGAGTCTTCAATTTGATCGCTGTACGCTTGACCATTCGAAATTATTAGCGATAGTAACAGAATTATCCAAAAAACGCTTAATAAATTTTTTGGATACATTTCCTATTAAAACAAAAAAAAAAAAAAAAAAAAAAAAATTAAACATTAAAAAAACAAAAGTGTAGGCCTAATTCATAATGTATTATTCTCATCCGGAGTGAAACAGAAAAAATTCTGATAATGAAATTCAATCGTGTTCATATTTTCGGTAAAACCCACATCAGACACATATTACGTGTTAACGTTATATACAGATGAAAGCACTGACCATCTTCAAAACGACGAAATACACATAAATAATTTTTCCACTGTAACATTAATGGTAGTAATAATGATGGAAATCAATGTTACACAAAACTCCAAACTACCTGACTATGAAACAGTTTTTTTTTTTTTTTTTTTTTATATATACGACCGCGATGCCTATTGGCTTAGTCACGGTATTCGTAACATATAATCGACTTAACGTTAGGTATATTTTATATAGTAATGCGTTTCCTCAAAGCGAGATTACAATAATTTACGAATGCATAACAGTTTGATACGTTTAATCCGTTAACATTATTTATAATAATTCGATTATCGATACAGTAACCATTTAAATTATATTTCAAACGTTCTTCCTTAGTGAAGAGACATTCAAATAGAAAATGACTGACTGTATCCGGAACACCAAGTTGACAGAAATGACAAATGTCAGAAGGTGTAATTTTAAATCGTTCCAAGTAAGTACCGAAACTGCTATGTCCCGTCAACGCTTGACTTATAAAAAAATTAATTCTTAGTAATTTCTTTAGCCTAAATCTTACATTTATATCATATAAAAATTTGTACGTTAGTCTGCCATTATTTTGATTATTCCACCTTTCTTGCCAAATATTTAAAATAATTACTTTCATGTATTTATTGAAATTATTAATGTTTGGAAAATTATCATATTGTAAGTTCACGTTAAAATTGTTGTTAAAAAGTTGTAGCGATCTATAAGAAGTGGTAAGTGATATTCGGAACATTTTGTATTCTGCTAATAAGGCAGCATGGTGCATGCTCAAGTCAGCCGGAAGGATTCCAGTGACAACGGGAGCCGCAGCAATCGACACCGTTCTATATAACGAGCCTACACTCAGAAGAAGCTTCCTCTGAATTTTTAAAATTGTATTCATATCAGAAACAGAGATATTTGTGATATAAATACTTGAGCAGTAATTAAAGATCGCACGAATAACACCATTATACATTATCACTCTGTTGTTATAGTTAACACCGCCTAAGTTAGGCTGAATTTTTAATAGCATATAAAAGATTTTGTTCGCCTTATCTGTTATGTAGTTTACATGTTTATTAAATTTAAATCTATGATCTATTATTACTCCGAGGTATTTAAAATTTTTTACTATTGGAATAGGTTTCTCATATAACAATTTAAGTATGCTAAGTTTGTTAATCACCTGCGTGGTTTTCCTGTTACCAGTAACCATCATTTTTGTCTTTTCAATTGAAAATTCGAGACCACAGTGATAAAAAAGCTTTTCCAAGGTTTTACAGATAACTCTAACGTTGTCAGCTTCCGTTGCGTTTTTTAGTTTAACGACGGAGCATAAATCGTCAGCAAAGCTGATAAATTCTGCATCGTAGTTATATCGCGAACAAAAGATTTCCGTCTGTTTATGAATGTATGAGTATAATACGTTCCAGAGTGTTGGTCCGAGGACCGAACCCTGAGGCACTCCGCATGATATACTACGTTCGATAGTAAAACTTTCGGTTTTGATCACCGCAGTTCTGTTTGTTAGATAATCGTAAATTACTTTAATTAAATCAGGACTGACTTTATGAGATTTTAAAATTTCGATTATTGTCGAATGTTTACAATTATCAAATGCGCCTTTTACATAGTAAATAAATTTTTGGTTTGCGCTAATTTTTTTTTTTTTTTTTTTGAGTGCCGTGTACAGCTGCCGGGGCTATTACGACACTATGGCAATCGGAGAGTTAAATGGTTGTGGAAATAGGTTGGTTGTATAAAGAAACCGAATAGTGTCTGCAATGTTCAAAGGCGAGTTGGCCAAAGACGACTGCAAAGACGCTATCCGGTGCTTGGCGCGCTGGAGCGCGAAGGAGGGGCACTCCAGGAGCAGGTGTTTTACTGTAGGAGAGGGGGGAAGGGAGCAAAAGGGGCATTCGAAAGGGGGCTCGCAATTAAGTAAGAGATGATCATGAGTCAGCGAAATATGTCCAATGCGGAGTCTTGCCATAGCCACAAAGTGGGTTCTGGGGAGGTCAGAAGGAGGGAACCAAGGGTCAATTCCGTGTTTTATCTCTCTTAGAAAGCAAGATTGTCTAGTGAGCCAATCTTGCTTCCATTGGGATTGCACAAGAATTTTTATAGATTTTACTATGTCGGCGGGAAGAGGAGGGGAACAGGGCATGCGGCATGACAGTGTTGACTTAGCAGCGATGTCAACTAAGTAATTACCCCTAAGTCCGGTGTGGCTTGGCACCCATAAGAAAGTAATTTGGTGGGAGGATGATCTTAATTTTAGGATTAGGGATTGTATAGAGTTGGTTATGTAATTCGATAGGGATTGTTGGGGAAGGGACTCCAAAGCTGCTAGTGAATCAGATACAATCAAAATGCGGCTGTTGGGTGGATGGGATTTAATTGCGGATTCGAGGGCTAGGAAAATGGCATAAAGTTCGGCATCGAGAACGGAACAGTGGTCATGGAGGCGGGCGGACGACGAAACTAGGTTAGAGTGAAAGGAAGAAGCAGTAGGAGACGATTCGGAAACAGGGCATGATTTCGCGCCGTCAGTGAAGTAGGCTTGGTGATTTGAATATTTTTTAAGGGTTGCGAAGATTCTGGTGCAGAGGAGGGAGGGTGAGATTTTTCCCCTGGAGAAATGTACAAGGGAATAATCGATTTCAGCTGGTAGGGTAGCCCAGGGTGGAAGAGGAGGTGGTGTATTGAGGTTTTTGAAGTGTTGGAGGTCGATGTTGGAGTCTAATAGGATTTTTGTTAGACGAGGGAGCGCGCCATTAGGAGGTGTGGGGTAAGGATCACAAAGTCCAAGAAGGAAGACTCTTAAAGAATCGCGGAAGGAGTGTAAGGATCTTTGAAAGTGTAAGGGTGGAGAACCCAATAAGGATTGGAGGCTGTGCGTGGGGGACGTATGGTGCGCACCTAGTATTAATCGAAGAGAAGAATTTTGTAGTGGGTTCAACATTTTGAGAAGGGATGGGGAGGCGGTAGAATACAATGAGCATCCGTAGGAGAGACGGCTGAGGATAAGGGATTGGAAAAGTGTTAGCAGAAGCTTGGGGGGAGAGTTATGGATAGATATTTTAATGTAGTGATATATTTGCTGCACTTCTTTTTTAGGGATAGCAGGTGAGGCCGCCAGGATAATTTGCTATCGAAAATGATCCCGAGGAAAGTTGCTGTACTGGAGTATGTGAGAAGAGAATTATCTAAAAAAAGAGTTGGAGGAGAAGTAATTTTATTTTTCCTATTAAAGTCAATACATTTAGTTTTAGATGGAGAGAAGGAGAGCCCATTCAGGCTAGACCATTCTTCTAAGTTTTTTAACACTTTTTGCAAGGTGTGTTGGGCATAGGAAGGATTCGATGTTGTTAGGGAAATGTTCAAGTCATCAACAAAAAGGCGGGCAATTACCGGAGGGGGGATGTGATCCACGATGTCGTTGATATATAAGTTAAAAAGGGTCACGCTTAGGGCCGAGCCCTGAGGGAGTCAGTTTTCTGGGAATTGCGGACATGAAAGGGAATTAATTATTCTTACCCGGATAGATCTGTCATGGAGAAAATCTTTTAAGTACCCAAACATGTTCCCTGTTACATTGTTCTTAATAATCTTCTGGAGTAATCCCAGGCGCCAGACCCGATCATACGCCTTCTCTATGTCAAAGAAAATTGAGTAGGTGTGCTCTCTGTTAGCGAAAGCTGCTTTGACTTCGTTGTGCAAACTGGATAAATGCTCTAGCGTCGATCTTTTTTTCCGTCCGCCAGACTGCCACGAGGAGAGGAGTCCACGGGTTTCTAAGACCCACGACAGTCTTCTGTTGATCACTTTTTCCAAAGTTTTAGCCAGTACTGAAATCAAAGAAATTGGCCTGTAACTTGAGAGGAGGGTGGGATCTTTGCCGCGTTTGAGGATAGGGACTATGATAGCTTCTTTCCAGGATAGCGGTATGGAGCCTTGAGCCCAGATTTGGTTATAGATTGCTAGAAGATATGAAAGGGCAGGTGGTGGTAAGTGCTTTAACATCAATGAATGAATTCCGTCGGCACCGGGGGCTGAGTTTTTAGAGTGGAATTTTATCTGATAATTAAGCTCGCTTAATGTAATAGGGCTGCTGTATCCATCCGTGTTATTAATATTAAAAGTTATCGCAGTTTTTTCTTCGTTAGATTTGTGCGTCAGAAAATTTTGTGAGTAAACCGAGGACGACAATTCGTGGCCGAAGTGTGTGACAAACACATTTGCCACCACAGAAGGTTCAATTATTGGATTATTGTTAATTATGATAGGGGGAATTGGTGGGATGGTAGGGATGCCGTTTATTAATTTAATTTTACGTCAAATTGTTCGGTTGCATGTGCTTTGTGTATGGTAGAGATAAAGGCTGTCCATGCCTCCTGTTTCTTTCGGCGGATTACATCTCGTGCAGCAGCACGGGCTTTCCTGAAAGCAATGAGATCAGAGGGTAGGTGGGTGGATTTGTATCTTCGGAGGGCTTTTTTCCTTGCGGTGATTGCTAAACGAACTTCGGTGCACCAACAAGGAATATAGCGTGGAAGTGAAAAGGGTCGGGATTTGGGGATAGATATATTGGTAGCAGAAGTTAATTTTTCTATGAAAATTGTAATATTTTCTTGCACTGAGGGAGAAGGAAGAGGCATGGTTTCGAGGAAGGAAGTGAAAATACCCCAGTTTGCTTTTTGAAGATTGAATTTTGGGGGTGGCGGATGAGGGGTTACATTGGTGTTGGGAGCAAAAGTTATAAGGATGGGAAAATGGTCGCTAAGAACAGTGGATTCAACTTTAGGATAGAATGAGGGAGATATAAGAGCAAGATCAATAGTCGAGAATGAACCGGAGGAAGCATCGAGGTGAGTGGGTGTAGGGGGTTTGAGCAGCAGGAGCGAGCTATTTAATATGAATTTGGAGAGGACGTTTCCTCTTGAATTATGGGTATTGGATCCCCAATGGGGAGAATGGCTATTAAAATCCCCAAAAAATATAGCAGGATTGGGTACGCTGGTGCAGAAAGTGCTAAGCTGGTGGGTGGATATGGACATATCGGGAGGAATATACATACTCACAATCGAAATAAGTGATCGCGATAGGGACGGAAGGTATACGGATACGGCCGTTGACTGAAAGACGCCTGGTGCTGTTAGGGGGCTGTGATGTATGGAATTGTGAACTAATATTGCAGTGCCTCGCTGGCTTTGGTTGCAAGGGGATAGGGCTTGTGGTATATATGATAGGATTTAATATAGGGGTGGTGGAATTTTTTGAGGAAAGTTTCCTGCAGGCATATAATAGCTGGGGAATATTGGGTGATCAGAAGTTCTAATTCGGCGAGACGGGGAAAGAAACCTCTGCAGTTCCACTGAATAATTAAAGAATTACAACAATTCATTCGGTGCCCGCTAGTCGCTTATACATTGAAAAGGAAGAAGGAGAAGAAGAGGGAGAAAACTTAAATTAATATAACAATGCTTAAACATAAACGAACGGTATACACAATGTAATTGACGCTTGACGTGTTTAGTGCTGTCGTGCGAATTACGGCCTTAGCTGTTGGACTGTTGCTGTTTTGTGACCTTATTGACGAGTTTTGTGAATCTTGTTTTTATTTGGGGATCTTTGATGTGTGGTTTGCAGAAGTTGATAATGGTAATCAGATGGTTAGGATCTGTGGCGAATTAATTGAATAATATCATAAAGTTTTCTAACAGCCATTTCTGATGAACGCGCGCGTCTAAACCCGAACTGGTTATTACTTAAGATTTGTTTAGTTTCAATTACGTTAATTACTTTTTCAAATACTTTACCAATACAGTTTAATAGTGCTATAGGTCGATAGCCGTTTAGCAGAGAAAGATCCCTTTTTTGGGTTTATTAATTAATTTAATTTCTCCCATTTTCCATAAATCAGGAAACATTTGCAACAGAAGGCATTTTTCAAAAAGTGTTCGAAAAATTGTTGGGTGTTTTGCATGAATCATTTTAACCACCACTACGTTAGAAATGTTATCTGATGCGGAAGCCTTGCGTGTATTAATCGAATTAATAATTAAATTTAGGTCATCGGAACCAATAGCAGCATCATATTTATCATTTACGTTAGGTGTATAATCTGTCAAATAATCGAATTTATCCTTCTTACTGGGAAAGAAGTAATCAAGGAGAGCTGCACATTTCTCTTTTTGTTTAGCTAATATTACATCATTTAGTTTAATAGCTAGAAATTGAAATAGCTTAAGTTTTTCCATTACAATTTTGCATGGTTTTCCCCAGCATTTAGAATTATTGATGAAATTTTTCCAATTTTCGAATTTGGTTTTTTCAATTAAGATTTTATAATTCCTATTTAATTCTCTTAACAAAAATTTATAAATTAATTTTTTAATGGCTTGAATTGATCTATTATATTTTTTCCTTATTTTATTAATAATTTTTTTTAAGTTATCCAGAATGGGTGTCCACCAATCGTTAAAAGTAGTGATCTTTTTATATTTACACTGATCGATGGAAACTCTTAAATAGTCGTGAAATTTAATAACATGATTATTTAATTCTATCTTAGTTTTAGCTAAGCAAAATTTACTCTTAAATTTATTTAATGTATTGAAATTAATTTTGGAGTCTAATAGTTTATAGTTAGTACACCACTGTGATGGAGTTGTTGTTTGTTTTGCTCCACGGATTACAATCTTAATTCTACAGTGATCGGAAAGTTCTACAGAAGAGATGGTATGCTGGATGGTTGAAGCCGAAACATCTCTCACAATAATTAAATCGATCAAGCTTCTTCCATTATGATTACTGAAGGTGTATTCGTTCGGTTGATTGAGGAAAAGTAAACGGTTTGCGTAAGTAAATTCTTCCAATCTCTCAGCATCCGGGTTACTTCTAATATTCTCTAATAGCGAGCTTCTTATGTTGAAGTCTCCGACAATTATTGGAATCAACGACGGATGTTGATTACAAATTTTTTCTATTTCCGAAATTCCTTCGCCTCTAGGTTCATTTGGGGGTAGGTAAAGGCCAATTATTAAGTATTGCTGATACCGAACTGCTATGATGCCCTTTTGGCAACTTATATTATCATACGAAATTGATTTCCTAATCATCATCGCAGTTTTTCGGGTTAATAAGCAAACATATTGATCATTTATACCACGTACTTTATCGTTACACGAGTTTGCCTCAGCTATTATAATAAAATCACTGTCATGAACGGTACATTCACGAATGAATAAATGTTGACACGCAATCGTGTTGTTTACGTTTAAAAATTGAATTTCAACATCAGCCATAATTGATCATAGTTTAAGTCTGTTTTTCGATTCCACTGAAACATGGACAAGCTCTACTATAAGAAGAATGGTCTAGCGTTTCAATTAATGCCTCCATTGATTCGTCCTGAAGCTTTCCTCGTGTTTTGGTGAGGAGACAATTAATGCATTTATCTTTAATTTTGCACTTTTCTACTATCTGAATTTTTTTAGGTGAAGCTTGGCATTTGGCAGCTATATGCCCATAACCGAGACATTTGTAACATCTAAGTACAGGTATGTGCTCCTGAAATCTTACAGATACCCAACCAATATGTAATCTTCCATTACTTGGAAGCTTTTTAAATTGATCCGGTTTCAATTGGACGTAAATTTTTACCCTTTTTTCAAATGTTGTTACTCGCGTTGAGACCGGCGCTGAATCTGTTAATCTTATAATTTTTTCCTCTACGTCATTTTTGCTAATACTTTCATCGCCGTATAGTACGATCGTTGGATCAAAATTTTTATTTTCCGTGATTTTGACATTACTGAATTCTTTCTTTATGGAATCTTTCCAAATATTTGAATCATCTTTGGTTTTTGTTACTACTGTTACAGTTCTCGATTTGACTTGTAAGCGCTCAACCTCAACATTTAGTGAACTCGGTTTCACCTTATCGGTCAGCTGCTTTTTAAAGACTTCTACATCACCTTCCGGTTTAACATATAAGTAACTGAACTTTTGCTTTTCGATCTCGTTCGACTTACGATCTTTTTTATTTTCTTTAACCACTGAAGACCAAGTTTTTCCTTCACTCGGAGCATGGGCTTTTGACACTCTAACGGAATCTCTTACTGTTTTAATTATATCATTTTCTTTAATATTTAATATCTCATCTACGATATTAATTTTATTATGCGATTCTTCTAACTGAATTACTATTTCATTCACTGCTTCAGTAATTTTCTCTTTTTTTCCTTTTGTTGCCGTGTTATTATTTACGTCTCTTAATTTATTTATTTCTTTTTTGATCTTCTCTAAAAACCTACGTAGTTCTTTTAAATCGTCGCTCATAATGAGCGGTACTATCACGTCGAAAAATAAAATTAGAGTTAAAATACGACTAATATATAATTATACGTATAGCTAGAAAAGTGATAACAAAGCAATAATAGTTACCGACTTTCAGGAATTATCGAGAGTACACAATACATGTTAATTCTCGATTACGAGACATTAGCAGTTCGAATCGGTGTAACTCTACTATCAACAGAAATATCCGATTTCTTAACAGAAAACAAAACGCAGCACGAGTAAACTTTATAACACAACAATCGATTATGATCTCGATGAAACAGTTATAGAAAGACAAAGGTAAGCTTGTAATTTTCATCCCTAAATTTTGTTGGCACGTTCAAAATGTTTGTGTTTACTAAGATAGCGACAGAATAAATATCGATTATTTAATGGAAAATCTACTTTTTTTTTTTTTTTTTTTTTTTAATTAATTTACAAATATAAATCAAGGCGCCGTGTGTAACTACCTGGGCTATTACGGCACCTAGACTCACTTGAAATTACAGAAGGCGGTGCAGTCTGTTCGATGCTGCAAAATTCAACACTGCCCGAACACAATCCGGGGAGTTCGACAACAGACGGTGAGGTAAGGCATGACTAGAAGTACGGGAAGTATGCCGGCACCATTTCAGCCGATGCTCTACAGTTGGTGAGGCCATGAACCCGCACAGAGGGCAAGTGACCGGAGGGGGAGCTCCTTCAAAGACGTGATTGTGTGATAGTGCGGTGTGCCCCAGACGCAGTCTCGATAGGATCGAGAAATCCCTACGTGTGACGGGGAACGGCGGCTACCATGGGTCGGTGTCCGACTTTATGAACCTGAGCCAGGTTGTTTGTTCTGACCATAGTTTGCTCCACTCCTCAGCAAAGTGCATCAGAAAGACTGATGCGCCAAAACGAGGCAGTAAAGCGTTAAACGGCATCGGGCTAGATAGAGTTGCCTTAGCAGCCAAGTCAACCCGCTCATTGCCGGGAACCCCAACATGACCAGGGACCCATAAGAATGTGACATATACCTCAGATCGTGAAAGTTGGAATAGGAGGTTTTTTATTTTAATTATTAGAGAGTTGCAACTGCCTGGGCTCTGGATGGCTTTGATAGATTGAAGTGAGTCTGTAATAAGAAGGGCATTTTGAGACGCTGGGCTAGAAGAATATTACTCAAGACAAAGAAGGATCCCAAACATTTCTGCCTCTGAAATAGAGCAGTAGTCGTTGAGGCGCTCGGTGTACATTACGCCTCCAATTTCATAAGCGCATGTAGTTGGTGAAGGGGAATTAGTCGGACTCGCTTTAGCTGCGTCTGTACACATATGAATTTAGTTAGGGAAGGAGGCGAGTTTATTTAATACTACTTGAGACATGGGTATAGAAAGGTTAGATGTTCTTAAGGGATCTGCTAAGGATATGTTTATAGATGTTGAGACATGAATCCAGGGCGCTATAGCGGTCGGATTAACATGGTGGTCGCTCCAATTTATGCCTACCTTGGAAAAAAAAGTTATTGCCTTGGCCAATGGATCGCCAAGAAAGGATGGGAATGAGATTTGGAAGTTACTAGTGGAAAATTGATCTGGTAAGGAATAACTAAAAGAATCTCGAAAAATGAGATAATCGCGAATAATAGATAAAGGAGGTAGGCACACCAAAGCACAAACGCCCAACGAAGGAGAAGTTCGGTGCGCCCCAAGTATGATACGTAAAGAAGTATTATGGATAGGATCGATAGATTTTAGAAGAGTTTTATTAGCCGAAGAATACACCTGACAACCGTATGACAGTTTACTCAGGATAAGAGCTTTGTATACTGATAACAGCAATTTTGCATCTATATTGTATTTGTGGTTGGATAAACATTTCAAGATGGACAAGGATTTCATTCAACTACGCTTAAGGATGGACATGTGTGGAGCCCACGATAATCTTTCATCGAACGTTAAACCCAGAAACTTTATGGAAGGAAGGAATGGGATAGGTACATGTTTTAGGTAGAGGATGATATCAGGATTGGAAATAGGACGACACTTCGTTAGAAATTGGACACATTTAGTTTTTGAGGATGAGAAATCCAAGCCATTCTTTTCCGTCCAGTTTTGTAAGCTATTGATCGTTGACTGTAGGATGAAGGAGACGATAAAGTGAAATTGAAAGGCGCACAATACGGAGTTCTAGGGTTGATTGATGAAAGTGAAGGGTAGCAAAAAAGAACGTTCGAATCACAGGAGAATTCGAATAAAATGTGGTCTGCATTGCGTATAAAGTTGTGAGAGGATGGATGGGTAGATAGAGTGGAGAGGAAACTAGAGAGAAGCGGCAAAGCGATGTAGGAAGCAAACTGTGTCCGAGGAAAGATTTAAACGCCGCATAGAGGGAAAATTGATACGCCAAAGACGGTAGATTAGGGATTGAAAAGAGAGATAAAAGGAATCCGAATTTAAGAATGACGTGTAATACCAGTTTAGCGTGAGCAGCTGCGAAGAGGAGTGCAATATTGCGGGATGAGAATACGCTGAGAAATCCCTAATGGTAGAAGAAAATAGGCGGGTTAAGTATATCAGCTGAATCGTTAACTTTGACTCCAGAGTGTCGTCGGATCCACAATAGGTCAGTTTGAATAGCTTGAGAAAGGATAATGCGCTGGAAGAGAGAGCGTGTAATAATGGTGATTACGTAATCAGTGGATTTTGGACACTGTGAGAATCTGAGGTAATGAGGACTTTATGATCTCCTTCAGAATACGACGCAAACCATGCTTTCTTCGAAATTTCAGCTTAGGTTTTGACCCAACAATTACAATTAAAAGAAAAGGTTAAATTGAGAGACGATTAGAGATAAAGCTTAGAAAAGATTGAAGTACAGGTATTATAACCGGAGATGGCAAGGAAAGGATAAAGCAAGAATCTCATAAGGAGCAAGAAGCCTCGGTGTTACGATTTTAGAGTACAAAGCAGAACGTTCAGAAGCAAGGGCAGAGTATTCGAAAAAGATGTGGTTTGCATCACATACGAAAGTAGAGATTGAACTGTGAAGGGGACAATCGAGAGAGGATGACAGGAAAAAACGAAAACGTGAAGGGGGAAAAGAGAGTGATTAAATCGTAGTCTGATTAAAGAAACGATCGCAAGCGCCGATAAGAAGAGGATTGAAACCACGGCTGAGGACAAGGAGCTGGTTGTATTTGAAGATAATGAGAGGCAGGATTAGAAAATGAAAAAGGATAAATGTCCGACTATAGTCGGGAATGATTGGCTGAGGAAAGAAGAAGGATGTTCGAGGCAAGAACATTGTAGAGTAAAAGACCATCGCGGGCGGCCGAACCGGCTAGAAAATTGGCTGACTCGGTCAGTTGCAGTACATTATATAGAATACTTAGGGCCATGTACAAATGTGGCGTTGATACAAGTAAATAGATAAAAAAAGGCAGTGTTGTTTATTGAGGTGTGCCCAGTGTTTGTTTATCTCGCAACTCACGCATACACATATACATTGTCTTAGGAATAATTTCCTTTATTATTTTACATTTTATTGTTTCATAACTATAGCGATGCGGTCTGTTCGAGTTACTTTTGTGTATCTGTTACATCTTTGTTACTGTTTTCCAATGTTCAACGTGTTACAACCTTTTAATTTATTTAACTAAAAGAACTTCGCTACGTAACTAAAAAAAAAAAAAAAAATATAACCTACATGTATGTATATTTGTTGAGGATAACAGATATTATATTCCGATCGTTCTTTTTATGCAAATGTATTTTTATTATATTTTTCTTTCATTATCATATTTTAACTTTTATAGTAACTGAAAAAATTTTGCTTTGCAACAACATTTTTATAAATAGCACCGAACAACATTTCTGCTAACGAATACGAGGGATATCCAATAGTATGCGGTATAATCAATAATATACGGTATAAAAAAAACTATATAATAAACCATTTTGAACAATGCCCAGATATACAAGTGATATTAAAGAAGTGAACCCGGAGTAATAATAAATAATCACGAGAGTTGATCACTGTGCGGCAAAGTTTAATTTCTTTTCGGCAAATATAAGCTATTTGTAAGTTCGTCTGACAAGGTTAGAAAAGTGTAATTGTTAAAATGAAAAGGATTTTTTTTAGCCGATTTGCAGTTAATAGAGGAAGCAGTATTGAACGAATGCCATAAAAGAAGTTTCTCTGATAACTAGAATTACACAAATAATGAAGAATTTCAATAAATTTCGATACGTTAAAATATGTATATTATCCTTTTTTTTTTTTTTTTTTTTTTTTTTTAAATGGGCACGCCAGCACAGGACATTTACCCAGCACAAAAGATTAAAAGAATAGAAGGACATATGGAGCGACAAGTTATATCAAGAATATATTATCCTATATAATAAAGCATATATTGTGAAAAATTTAAAATTTCATCTCCCGATAAAATTTTCTTTCACTGTTTTTTGTAATAAATTCCCGTTTTAAGTGTTATTTCTTTTTACATTTAATTTTTAAAACAATATATAATAGCTGCTTATTACGATTACGCACGTAATAAATGCGAATAGATTAATTGTAATAAATTATAAATCGTATACAATTTTCCACCGCCTTTAATTTAATATTGAAATTTTAAAACTTACATTATTCATTATTGAAAGTTCTATAGTTGGATAAATTGCAGATATTTTTTCAAAAAATTACAACGCGATTTATTAACATACGTTTTTTATACATATATGTATATATATATATATTATATATAAAAAAATAAAAAAAAATGAAAAAAAAATTCCGCACTTTAAAACGTTTACGAAGTGTTATTTTAATACTTACCAATTTATAAGAAGCAAAGAAGCAAGAATATCTGTTGAACAAAAAATTGAAGCTAATCAATTTCAAAAAAAAACAACAAAAAACAAAAAAAAAAGTATAACTCTACGTATATGTGTATGCGTCGTTTATATTGTTTAAATTTTACGATTAGCGATTCTTTCTAGTGACAAAAAAAACGAATCATATAATAAATGTAGTGCGAGCTGATGCTTGTCGCTGTTGAGACGTAACCTAGTACATCTGTCATTGATGTGCATCAGGGTGTTAGACCTGACGCTGTAAAAGTGAAACTGAAATGAAAATTTTACCCGGGAACAAAAAATGCAAAACAGACAGAAAAATTGTAACGGAATGATTTGGAATAGTTAACCGTATCTGGTATTTTCCTGTATCGAGTATATAAAACCTGTTACTGTTATTTAGCAGATCGATAGCATTAACACAATGCGTCGGATAAATTTTAAAGACAATCTGATTCCGAAGAAACAACATGAAATTCTTTTCACGAGAAATGGGTGGGGTTTGTGAGGTCCCGTAATGTTGAAATAAGATTTTCGTTAAACCCGCGGGGGGAAGCTAGTATAGCGGTGCATAGTCCTTTTTCTTCTTCCGAAATGTTCCCGTCTTTGCTGACACATTAACGACTTCTTTACTGAAATTTTTCAGCGAAAAGCTGTTTCCATCTCATTAAAGAGCAGAAAATTACTCGCCAGCGAAGAATGTTAATAACCACTGCTAATAGTTATTTTACTGGAGTGAGTAATTAACCGCTGCATATTACAACGGAGTTCTCTGAACTATCACCGAACACTTACCGTTTAATATTATTTTCATTTAATTCATTCTTTCGCACCGTTTTTCTTTCATTTTTTTTTCTTTTAAATTTCTCTTAAAATTTAATTAAGTTTTTTACTTTCTGGTTTCTTATTGTTACTTATTGTAATGAAGCGTAAATAGAAATTTGTTATTTGAATTCGCTGCGAAAGAATTTTTATACCGTTTTCATTTTATCTTTCAACGGACGACAATTTTAAACTTCTAAACTCTTTCTCTTTTCGAAATTATTTAAAACTGTGTACTTGTTCTGAACAGCCCCCTTGTTGACTGTTCTTTTACGCAGAGGTAACAAAAATAAGCGGTAAGTAAACCGACTTCAATAAATTTCTATTGTAGGCCGCATCAATACACCCAAAACTTGTTGCAAACCAACTAATTAGATTTTTATAAAATTTCTCATTAATATAATTCGTACAAATTACACATGCAATAAGTTAAAAAAAATAGAAATATAAATAAAATAAATCGACTTTTAAAGACAATGAAAATTGTGAAATACTTTACAGATGCGAGAAGAAATCACTTGAAAATAATCTAATTACCGACGTGTAGTGTTATAATACTTTCCCGGTGACAGACGTTTTCGGGTTTATGTATATTTAGTGCCGCTTTTTCCCAGAAATTAATTCAAAATATCCGCCTTGTAACAGTTTAGACGCAATCAATTATTTTAACAGTGAAAAGTCATAATAGGAACACCCGAGAAAAAAAAGTACAAAACATTTTGAATGCGCTAAGCTGGAATGTGCTGCTGGGTTGACAGGAAACGCTGGTTTGGTAATATAAATATATCTATAAAATTACAGATTTGAAAAGATCTTAATGGGAGAGAAGAGGGATCGTAAAAAGAAATGCTTCGCCGGTTATGTTACATTTTATCGCATCTGCCGTAGGAAATAATTTCCAAACTATAGTGCCTGCCGGGGTTACCTTTGAAGTTTTAAAAATAAAAATTCGTGAAAGAGAAAATTATTTTAAAAAACGGAAATTTAAAAGACAGGTAGCATTTTCCTAGCGCTAAAGGTATTATCAAGCGTTACAGATAGCAGCTATCTTGGCTTTTACGCTTATATTACGTCCATCTAAAGCAGTGTTTCTCCACCTTTTTTGGTTCGCGGCACATTTTTATACACCACAATTTTCCGCGGCACACCGCACGTTTTCACATCAGCGCGTACATGTATAGTAGTTGAAAGTTGACTTGGCAACACTGAGAGCTGCGTATAGACTAGCGCGCTCGCAGCTGTTGTCACTGTCTACAATTGTTACTAGACTAGTCGGTTAGCCGCTTGTAGGACAAATTGTTTTTATTTTTCAAAACTTTTCGTTAATTTACAGTGGCCAGTGTGGTGCGTTAATAGGGGTAATTTTTTATTGTTACATATAGATAATTTAGTCGTCGCTATAGCCTAGTTGCTAGAGCGCTTGACTTCCGATATGGAGGTCACGGGTTCGATCCCGAGAGACGACGAACTTATTACAAGAATTAAATAAATAAATAATCGCTAATAATCACGTGGAAGGCAGCGGCAACCCACCACGTACACCATCATATGCGTGCTAGGTCAGTACACAGCAGACACACACGGGCTGCATTTGTATATCGATAAATCAAACGATTACTAATCAGTTTCGAGTGTAATCTTGCGCGTGTACACTAGCGTTACATATAGCAATTGCCAAGAACGCTACCTGTTCTGTACAGCTAGACTGTACAGATAGGTAGTCTCGACGCTCGTAATCGAGCTAACGAACGAACGATGGATAAGTTTATAATTAAGAGAAGAAGAGTTGGAGATGAAACAGTGCCTTAAAGCCTAAAAAAATGAAGATAGTTCTGCTTGTGCCAGCGCTGCGAATTCGGCACAGGAAAACATACAACCTACTCTACCTACTCCTACTGATACAGTTCGTGAGTACCTTGACAGTTATTTAAACTTTGAATTTACATTCACTGGTCCTCAAAACCGTCTTGTGCCATAGTGTGTCGTGTGTGGAGAAAAACTCAGCAACGAGTCCATAGTCTCCAGTAAATTAAAAGTGCACTTGAATATTAAACACAGCCATCCATTCGGGAAAGATAAGATTTATTTTAGTCGGCTATTGTCATCAGAACAAAAACAAGCCAAAAAATATGGACTATCATCGACAAAGCACAACTGACCAGCTATAAAGTTTCTGAAAAAATGCAGCCGCATACTATCGCAGGAAATGATATATTGCCGGCAATACTCGGAAAAACGTTTTAAAATCGTTCTAAACGGACGACTTGTTTGTAGTTAAAAAATAAAAATCTAATTTTTCTAACAACATGTGTTTGGCTTTCGTGCTTGTCTTGGTTCTTCTAACTGTCTGCGTTCTTTTAACTGTCGTGGTTCTTCTAACTCTCTTAGTTCGTTCATTCCTGACATCCACGAATCTTTCTTAAACAGAAATTTTATTATAGCCTCATCCTTCGTTGATTAATGTACCTTGAACAATGCTCATCTTCCTTCTTTACTAAAGTGCTTTCTATTAATCTATTTCCGTCGTTGTTCGCCTTTTTCAAAATCACTTGATCTACCTTTTCACTCGTTTTTTCCTCTAGTCGTCCATCGGGTTCTTGTTTTTGAGCTCGGAACTTTTCTGATATATATGCAATTTCAATATAGCTTCCGTTTAAATTACGCCGCCTCTTTTTTCCTACTGTATTTTACTTCTGATAAGGGGGCGCATTTTATCACTTATATTATATAATATATATATATATACATATATATACTAGCTGACCCAGCCACGCGTTGCTGTGGCTTAGTAGTTATAATAGATTAAATTAATTTTTTACTTATTATTTTGATGCAACTAAATTAATTTTTACTAATAACCCTGAAATTATTTAGCCGATTTTGAATCATATGTAGAGAATGAAATTATCCAACTAATATACACTTATTGAATTTACATTTTGTTTATCTAATCTTGAACTTTAATCTGTAATCAATGACTTATTTACACAATATATTAAATAAATTAGTTACATAAAAATTAAATGTTATAAATGAGGCAGATAACATTGGTTTCGAACTATTAGTTATATTATTTTATAAAATTGAAAATTATCTAAGCACTAATTTGTGCACGATGTTCTTGGTCAACCCGTCTTTTGCTAACACAACATGCGTTTATTCTTGCAATTTCTTCTTCCGATTCAGTAGCTCTTATAACACGCATACGCCGTGCATTTCTGCTACGCGCATTGTTGAGGTTCGATTGTCTCCGCGGCATTATCTTATACTGAAATATAAAGCAACTTAGATGCCCAACAATGTCAGAGAGTTGTATCACTGCCACAATATTGTTGTCGGAATATTTAAATAATTTTTTTTTTTTTTTTTTTTATCAAGGCAGGTCGTTTATTAAATACACTGAAATATAAATAAATTAAATGCGGCACAATATCGCACAATATTTTTTTTTTTCATAAACAACAACTCCGTAATAACACGAACTTTTTTGTAAACAACAGAGCGAAAAAATTTATTTTATCATTCATCGATAATAACGCCATGCGCCAGCGATAAACCTGGTTGCATTTCGATTAACATCGCACGATACACAAAAGTCGCCACGAAAAGTAGTTGGTGCTCAAAAAATAATAAAATTGTCAAAATTTGTTTTATTTAATATAACAAATATTTATGTAAATAATTAAAGCAAAAAGTAATAGCCAACAATTAAATTTGTTTTTTTTAAATTGATTGATTAAATTATTTAATATAACAAATATTTATGTAAATAATGAAAACAAAAAGTATTCTATCTCTTAAGAGTTGGATTAAATTGCATGTACTTTCAAAATTTTATAAAAATCGGTTAAGTAAATTCCCAGTTTATCCTGCACAAACATAAAGACACGGGATTTTTATATATATAGATATATGTATAGTGTATATAGGCAGCGTGGTAGCCTAGTGGTTAAGGTACTTGGCTACCAAGTCGGAGGTTACGGGTTCGAGACTTGTCTCGTCCCGGATCTAAGTCGCTTCCAAGCTTACCCAGCCTGAAATAATTGGGTACCAGAGAAATCTGGGAAAGTAATGGCAGTCGAGAGAAAAGAACTGACCCCAGTATTCTCATTAGATCCATTAGGCTTAGTATATTGTGAACCTTAACTTCACAATCCCGACGCCCTGTCAAGGGTATGGAACTCACTTTACTTTTATAGTGTATATATAGATCATGCAACAAGTACGAGAAAAGTGAAATGTCAAGATAATTATCGATGGACGGAAAATGCGTAACTTTAAGGTGCTTTCTGCTAAATCAGAGGTTACGGGTTCGAGACCCAGCCTGAAATAATTGGGAACGGGGAAATGTAGGAAAGCAAAGACGGTCGAGAGAAAGGAACGGGCCCCAGTGTCCTCATCAGATCCATTAGGTTTAGTACAATTATGGAAAGCTTAACTTCACAACTCATGATACCTTATCAAGAATATATAAGGGACTTACTTTACTTTACTTTACTGACAAGTGTGAAATACTGGCAAGGTATTTATAAAAGAAAAAAAAAAAAACTGTAATAACATACCTGGGAGGCATACATCATGAACAATGGAAATCATGAAAACAAGATCAAATGATGACGTATTGGTATGGCTGAAAGTGCTGAAAACAAATCTGAAAAAAACCATTTAGTAAAAAAAAGTAAAAATAAAAATGGGAGCAAAGGAGACTCTAGTGTTTTCAATAGTGTGTTATGGTTCGGAATCTTGGACACTAAAGCCAGCGTCGTATCATAAGTTGAAAGACAAATGAATGCTCGTAATTCCATGGGTTAAACACAGAACTAATTACGCAGTACTGAAAAAATTAGAAATAAAGACGGCAGATAGATTGAAAAAATTTTTATCTCATCCGACGAGATAGACTGAGCAATGTACAAAGAAAAATAGAAAGAAAAAGAAACAGAAAGCGACCGTCAATTCGTTTTACCGACACCATCAAAGTTGTAACGGGCTTATTAATGCCGAAACGAATGGAAACAGCCGAAGATGGGGATAAACGGAGATAAATGGTTTTGCGATTGGTCAAGACGTCCAAAAACGGGAAACGCAACAGAGAAGAAGTTCAACACTTTATTTCTTCATTCACTTCCTCTTAATGATAATTCGAAAGATCTTCATTGCGCCCGGGCCGCATTCCTAAAACTCGCCTAATAACTATTAGGAAAGTTTTAAACTTGTTCCATTTCGTTCAGTTTTCTTTACAGAAATAACTGCGACATGGCATACTCATTTTCTCAGCTCGTGATAATGATTAATGTCTAACTATCTTTGATGTCAATTTACGATTTCATCAGTATAACCTTCCTGTTATTTTATTATCCTTCGCATTTGCTCGATTGTTTGCAATGTTTTTTTTTTTCGGTCTTACCGAATTCAAATCGATTTCCTACGCATTTCACAAGCCATGTTGATATTGAGCGAAATAAATAGGTGGACTATTTTTCTCGCAGTACTGAATTTAGGAGAAATTTCAATTGAAAATTATACTGCCAGCGATATGTAGATTAATTAAAAAAATTTCATCTTTAAAAATTGACGAGCAGTATATAAAATTTTCTTATATGTATATAGCTCTACATTCACCTACTGACAAAGAATTTTAATATCTATTTTTCTTTAGAAACGAATTTGTTTATCAGTGGTTCGTAAAGGACGTGGTCCGCCTGTTCTTTTCGTTTTATTGTTTACCTCATATAATGTGTTTCTTTTTATAATTCGTGTTACCTTATCTTTGTATCAACACCGAAGTAAACTTTATTGTTCACCGAAGCAATTAACATTTCCCTGGCCGGTATAGCCGACCGAAATATCATCCGTTCGTACGATCTTCCGCCTTTGCCATCTTCATCGTCGTCTACTGTAACAGATATCTCCGCATCTGCAGGTAATAACGTTTTAATTATATCGAATAATATCAAGTCGTCGTCAAATATTAGTTCTGTACTTTCGCTAGTATAGCAAAACAAAAAAGGATCGTTCCTATTCAAAATTTTGCATTCCCAACAGAGGAACGAGAGATCATATTTAACCATATTCTAGATTACTACCTGTTAGCTCTTAAAGGTCTTGTTGAAGGGGCCAAAAACATGATAGCCGTTTTTCGCGTTAGCGGTAACCGCGTAATTGTATCCTTTCAACCGAACTCTTAGTACATAAATTTATAACCAATCACGGTGGATTTGACATTGATGAGTATTTTCTCAAAGCTCGTAGACTTAAATTTTCGACTACAAAAATTATCATTTCTAATGTTTCGCCAACAGTTACGAATGACGAATCACAAAACTATCTAACATCAAACCTCAATATGAAATTATCGTCTCAAATTTCTCTCCCCCGAATAAAACCTATGGACAATGAATTCGGGCATATTGTAAGTTGGAGGCGTGAAGTTTATATTTCTAATTATGATGAAATCGACATTCCATTTGATTTCACTCTAGACGTTGAGTGCAAAAGTTTCAGAATTTTTCTATCGATTGATGATCTTGTTTGCTTCAAGTGAAACTCTTTCGGGCACAAAAGAGATGACTGCAAGGAGTCCCGAAATTTCGGTAACATCATTGAAGATCCCACTCAACAACAACAACATGATCCTCGAGATTTTGATTTCCTCCCTCGCAAGGACTCTTCTCCTTCATTCAATGGTAAAGACTTGCTACCGAAAGAATTTCCATCACTTCTTGAAACAGAAGAGGAAAATAAGTTCCTGTATTTTTGTCGAGCCCGAACCGAATAAAACGCCCCGGTCTCAGGCTTCACTCAGCTCTGCAGGAAACTCCTTCATAAATAATATCGATCAACAAATATCCGTCCAGAAACAGAAAAAGAGAAAGAAGGAAAACGGCAAGTAATTGCAGTGCCAATGGTCGTTTTTGAGGGCGAGTTATCGTCAGATCAGGATTCTGATCTCTCCTTAAAAGCAACTTGTAAACCTTTGGAATATATTTCGAATCTAACAATGACATGTGTAAAAAAACTCTCAGAGAAATAGTCACTCCAGATATTGAAGGTCTAATTACCTTACTTAAGGACTGTTATCCTTTCATAAAGAGCGGAAGCACTAAAATTCAATTCACTAAAATGATCAAAGCCCTTTCTCCTCAAGAGGTGCAATGAGTACACTAATTCTTAATTGAAACTGAGGTGGATTTTATGCCCGATATAAAGAACTCAGGCTTTTTATTGTCACCTATTGACCGAATTAATCGTGTTCGGAAAAGACAGATTGACGTTTTGAAGCTGAAAAATAGAACATTTGAATCTAAAGTAGTAAAGGCTTTGAATTTCAAACCGAATAAAGAAAGTTCAGATCTAGAACAGCCTGCATGGAGTAAACTCCGTGACATTATCGTTGACGTTCAAGAAAACCATATAGGTGTCGTCAGTAATATAAAAAAGCAAAAATGGATGACAGACGAGATTATTAGTCTAATGGAGGAAAGAAGAAATGCAAAGAGTAGACCGGCTGAATACAACAAGATAAATAAGACTATCAGGAAACTTTGCAGACAGGCTAAAGAAAAATACTGGGAAGTGAAATGTGATGAGATTGAAAGCTTTCAAGAAAAGCACGATCTGCTAAATCTACATAAAAATGGGAAAGAAACAGCTGGCATATACAGGAAGGCCGGTACAAATCTGCTCCTTGATGACGTCGGGAACATGGTGATCGGGGTAAATGAAAAACTCCAAATATGGAAGGCTTATATTGGCCAACTCTTTAACGATAATAGAGCAATCAAGCCGCATGATAATTACCCAGATCACAGCGATACTGGATCATTTATAACAAAGGAAGAAGTTACACATGCAATTAAACGACAGAAGAGTGGCAAAGCGGTCGGTCCGGATGAAATACACGCAGAGGTGATCAAAGTTTTAGCTGACCATAGTGACATAGGTATACGCAAAATGACCGAAGCATTTAATAAAATATACGATGAAACAGGAAAGATACGACCGAATGGTTAAAATCGACCTTTATTGCAATTCCAAAGAAAGCAAAATCCTTAAAATGTGACGATTACCCTATGAGATTAGTCTGATGTCGCACGCTCTAAAAATATTTCTAAGAATAATACATACAAGAATATATAGACGGTGCGAAGAGCAAGTGGGAAATACACAATTCGGTTTCAAAAATGTCATGGGCACTCGTGAAGCCCTATTCGCCGTCCGTATGCTCACACAGCGCTGTCGGGATATGAATATTAATGTATACGCGTGCGCCATAGATTACCATAAAGCTTTCGATTGTGTGCAACATGGAAAATTGATGGAAATTTTAGAGGGTATAGACAGGAAGGACTTGCGCATAATAAGTGAATTATACTGGAAGCAAACGGCTGAGATACGAATCGAAAGCGTAACTTCGGAGGATATAGAAATTAAAAAAGGAGTTCGACAGGGATATGTACTGTCTCCTCTGCTTTTCAATTTATATGCCGAAGCAATATTCAGAGAAGCGCTTGATGAGAATGACGGGTTGATCAAGGTAAATGGAGTCACAATTAATAATATTCGATACGCAGATGACTGTCTCATTATAGCTGATAGTCAGGAGGAATTGCAAAAAATAATGAACAAACTGATAGACTATAGCAAAGCTTATGGGCTCACCATCAACAGCTCTAAAACAAAAGTAATAGTGTTCTCTAAGAAGCCTGTGCAATGCGTAATAGAAGCAGATGGGACCAAACTAGAACAGGTCAAATCAATTAGATACCTGGGTACCTTTCTCGATGACAGCTGTAGTTGTAAGAAAGAAATCCGATCGCGAATAGAGCAATCGAGAGCAGTGCTCATAAAAATGAAGAACCTGCTCAGCAGAAGGGAATTAAATCTTGGATTACGAATTAGAATTCTGCGCTGCTACGTTTTCTCGGTCTTACTGTATGGCAACGAGAGTTGGACGTTAGATGTTTTATCAGAAAGAAGTATACAGGCCTTTGAATTATATTCGTATAGGCGTATGCTGAAAATTCCGTGGATCTTAAAAGTAACTAATAAAGAAGTCCTCGAAAGAATCAATAAACGCCCGGAATTATTACATTTGATTAAGGAAAGTAAACTACGTTATCTAGGCCACATCATGAGAGGCCAAAAATATGAGATTTTACGTCTCATTATGGAAGGAAAGCTTTTGGGCAAAAGATCAAAAGGGCGCCCACAAAATTCGTGGACAAATGACTTTCATCGTTGGTTCCGCTGTTCACCCATTGAAATGTTCAGATCTGCCATGTCTAGAAAAGACATTGCCGTGTTGATCGCCAACCTTCGTAACGGAGACGGCGGATGAAGAAGAAGAAGATTGACCGGCTATCATTTGTCTTTAACAAACTCGTCTAAAAAGCAACCAAAATCCTATCATTCCTTCCTATAATATCATTAAATCCGTTCCCCCTCCTGGTCAAGATGCGCATGGCGGAGTTTTATTAGCAATACGAAAAAGCATCCTTTTTCAACAAATCTTTCCCAGCACGAACCTCGCATTGTTATGTATCCGCATTCAAATGGAACAACCTTTCACACTTTGTACCTTCTATCTGCCTCCAGATGAACCTATTGAAGAATCTTACTTCTTCAGCATCGTATTACTTCCCAGTTCTCCTGTAATATTAATTGGAGATTTCAATTCACACAGCTCACTGCTCGGAAGCAATCGCACAAATCGTAAAGGTCGTCTTATAGAAAAATTATTAGATGATTTCAATTTATGTTTATTAAAACTCACTACAGCTTCGCTTATCATAGTTGGTCAACTCTTGACTTAATTATCACTTCGCCACAGCGATCAAACAGATTACATTCTTTTCATCATGCAAATTTAGCTGACAGCGACCATGTTCCCATGAAACTAATTGATTCTACATTCCCCTCAGATGCACCGCTGCCGAATTGGAGCTACAAGAAAACAGACTGGGATAGATATGCTATTGATTACAGAGATCTCTCAATTGATGTGTCAATGAATATAAATAATATCATCGATGTTTTTACCTTCACACTACTGGTCAAAAAGGCTTAGGCATTTACTCCTTGTCTAAAAAGTACAGATTGTAAGTTAGTTCCTTGGCGGACAAAGGAATGTGCTAATTTAATCAGACAACGGCGAAAACTTTTGCGAAATTTGAAAGTTTCGCCATTCTCTAGTAACTACCTAGAGTTCGATAGAGCTCGTGCCAAGACTAGATGGACAATTAAACAAGCTAAGCGGAAATCATGGCTAGAATTCACTTCTACAATTACTGCAACGACGTCATGGGATATAATATGGTCAAAAATTCGGGCTCTCGAACCATCGCGCTCTTCTCTAACTCCTTCAATACTTAACGCACAACAAGGGGCTGTATTTAAACTGGAGGAAATTGCTTCGGCTTTCGCGGATCATTATCAGCAAGCTTCTAACTGCTGCACCAGATCAACCACTGTCAATTACACAAAAAAAAAACAGCCCTGGAGCATGACAGCTTTCACATCGCCATGCTAAAACACGCTCCTTTATCGGCGTTAGATATTTTACTTCAAATTTTTAACCGAATCTGGATGGAAAATGAGTTTCCTGAAGTTTGGAAAATAACCGTTATAATTCCGGTGTTAAAGCCCTCTAAAGATCCTTCAAATGTAGAAAGTTACCGCTCTATCTCGCTTACGTCTATTCTATGCAAAGTGTTGGAACGTATTGTATATCATCATTTAAACTGCTTAGCGTAACCGCTTAACCCTACACCAGCTATTTTCTATCCAAAATGCTGTAAGTCTAGTTGAAGAACGTTGTTTTTCTGCCAGCTTACTATTTATACGGTTCAGTTTTCCTTCATTTCGTCAGTTGTTTCTCTGATGATGAACAATATAATCTGTTTCGAAACGTTAGAGTTAATAACGAATTCTTTCTACCGAAAATGGGCTTGCGGATAATTTGTTTTTGTTTATGTAGTGGTGCGTACGATTTTATACCGAGTATTTTTTTAACCTCCCTTTGGGCACGCCAGCTAATACACACAGAAACAGTAAGAAAGAAAAGAGCCGTCAGTTAAATTTTGATTTGGTCAGATATAGACAGTATAAAGGAACCAATAAATGACATAATACATGGCGAGGAAAAGGACAAAATATAAGATGCACAGTAAGGAGTAGGTTGAGTTTCAGCAAACAAGAATATAGAATACAACGTTCGATAGAAATGAATGGTCATTCAAAAAAGATGTGATTGGCTTCGCAAACCACCGTGGAGAGGACAATTTGGAGAGGAGACAAGTGATCGGCGAAAACGAGAGGAGGAGAGAGCAGAATGGCCAAAACGCAAGCGAATCATAGAAATGACAACAAAACGAGTTAATTCCACTTCAACATTTTTCTATCTTAGAAAAGTACGGAGGAAAATACAGGATTCGCCGTACATACATATATATATATGTGCGTGTATGTGTGTGTATTTTCTTTGTATAAAAATGAGGCTTTGGCTGTTAGGTAACTTAATAAAATTTTAATTTCTTGAATGTGTGAATTTTTTCATCCAATATTCAATAATATTTTCCTGTGGTTTACTTCGAATATAAAACATTTTCATTTTGAAACATGAACCCCACCGCTCAGTCTGATAGGAGTAACATTGAATCGGGCTATAGTATCCGATAAAAAACACGGTGTGTTATACCACAAAGACCCAATGAAGCTCCACATAGCGGAAAGAAACGAACCAAGAATTAGTGATCTGCCAGATAGATCCTTTATCATTTATCCACTCGATATTCGAGTAAGGAGTACCAATCACAAGGAGAAGAATTGAAAATGTAATAGAAAATGGGGCGGTACAGTTGCGCAAGTTGGAAAATAGGGACTGATGCAGCACCTGTACAGCCATAACGGGCGATTCAGTGGCAAGGTTAAACCAAGGCAATACCGGACACACGTTATAATTGGTGCATATGCAGGCTGGGATAGACGTATAAGGAGTAGAGAAGAAGAGAAATAACACGGCAACTGTTAATATGCAACGCTAATGTAAAGCAGGACTGCATTTGGAACTGAGATTGTGATCGTTTGATTTACCGATATACAAATGCAGTCCCGTATGTGTTTGTCTACTACAAACATCATCTAGCGCCCATATGATGGTATACGTGGCGTGATGTGCCATTATTAGCGGTTAATTTGATGTCATTTTTGTAATAATTTCTCTCGTCGCCGGGGATCGAACTCAAGACTTCCATTATGGAAGCTGAGTACTCTCGGGCACGCTACAACCATATTTATAGTATGAGCGTTATAAATTTAGCATTACAGTGTGCGGTAATGAAGAATTTTGTCTGTGATGATAATGATATTTGTAAGAATCGGGAAGTAACCGTGCCTGGTTAACTGAATTTTGTAACCTGTTTACATGTTTACATATTTTTACCTATCGCAATAATGAAAAGTTTTATTTACAGCGATTTAATTATTTTTAAAATACTACAATTTTCATACTTGCATTCACTTAGAGTGCGTGTATATTTAATATACTCGTACAATCGTACCAATACCGATGCTTCCGGTCATTCTTGAAACTAAAACCGGCATAACTAAAAATGGCTGTGCTAGGATATTACGTAGCAACTGACTAATTATTTCAAGAAGAAAGAAGAAGGAGAAGGGCAAGCAAATTATTTTTAAGCCTTTCAGTGAGTTTAATAAACGGGATTTTTATAAAATAATAAATTTTGTAGGCTTTGTAATGAAAAATAAAACTAATTATATAATGTGAAAATATATCAATTATTATTAAACATATAATATGAAAATATTTCAACCATAATTAAATAGAACACAGAAAGATGATGGAACCCAGCTGAAATTCGTCAAACTGCGAGGTTTGATTCTGAACATAAAGCCTTGTTGTTATTAAGAGAAAACTTCCGGTATATTATTACACTTTGTATTATTTTTTCTTTTTGAATAAAGCAACGGTGGTTTAGAAAGTTACGTAAAAGACTTCTACAATGTGGTGCGAATGAAGAATAATTGATCATTAATTATACGTGTCGGTTGGAAAGCACATCAGGTTCGTTTCCACCGGAGCGATTCATTGACTATGAGTATAAGTGATGTGACAATATAATGACTTAGACGAGAGCTAATCCGTCCTTTTTTTCCTTTTTTTTAAAAAAACTTGTTCAATTTATTTTAGGCTTTTGACACGCTGGAAAATTTTCCTTATTTTCCGATTTAATCCACGTTCACTTAAATTGAAGACTAGACAAAATAAAAACAACCACTCGATGTTTATTAGAAGAAGGCTAAACACCGACTTACCTAAAAAAGTTGACATTGAAATGACATTTTTTAGATACGGCCTATTTTTTTTTTTTTCTTTTTTCAATGATTTGCTGTTCATCGCGAGCATTTATGTATTGAGCAGTTAAATTATGTCACCGGATTAAACAAACGGTTAAAAACTCCGCAATTCCACTCACGCACACACATACCTGCAAGTAATAGGCGAAAATGATTTATACATAGATTTAGTTCGATTTTTATTTTAAAATTTCTTCGTTGTATTGTTTATGTATTTTTAAAATTTTCTGTATAAAATCTTATTTCAAATTTTTATTGCGCTAAAAAGTATCTCTACCAAAAGTTATCGTATTTTTAAAAAAATTAAATTAAATTACTTCCATTCTCTTGATTAAAAACCTCTTTTATGTTAATATATAAATACTAAATTTTATCTTACCTTAGAAAATCACATTAAAAGTACATTTATGTGGTAAATTCAAATTAAATAATTACTGCACGTAATATTTTTTTTTTTTTTTTTAATTTTCCAGACTGTATAAATGAAAGTGATTTTACATATCGGAAGAATTATAAAAATGCTTTTTTACAAAAAATAAATACCGACTTCAAGGTTTATTATACAAATTTAAAGATGCACTAAAAAGTAAAAAATAATTACTCCCGATAAAATATATATATCAGAGTGATATAACACTTAAGTGGTGATATTGTAATTCTTATACAACATTAACTTTTTGGAGTTGGAATTAAAATCATGTTAGGAACAATTTAATCAACATTTAATGTAGTTTTTAATTATTCTTTTAATATGAATTTGATGCCAACTCCAAAAAATTAATGTTGTATAAGAATTACGATATCACCTTAAGTTATATCACTCTGATATATATATTTTATCGGGAGTAATTATTTTTTACTTTTTAGTGCATTTTTAAATTTTTATAATAAACCTTCAAGTATCGGTATTTATTTTTTGTAAAAAAGCATTTTATTTTGTTGCTTTTTAGTGCATTTTTATTCAATTAAATTAAAACATTTTAATAAGAACAGATATTTCCACGGTGTGAAAACACCAAAAGCTACATTTCCATGGTAATTTGGCAAATTTATAGTATTTTAAGTCAATAAATCTAATCCGACGGTGAAAACAATCATGAATGAAAAGCATCCAAAAAGCTTCAATCTCCCGCATTACTATTAAGGATAACTCAAAAACTATCGGTCAGATCTTGATCAAATTTAAATGGAACCACATGACAAACACTACCTTTCAAATAAACGAAGAATCATCAAAATCGGTTCATCTAGAAGAAAGTTCTGTGGTAACACACACACAAAAAAAATAATAATAAAAAAAAAAAAAAAATACAGTCGAATTGAATACCTCCTCCTTTTTTGAAGTCGGTTAAAAAACATTGAACAAATTAAAAAATTTTGGAAATAACCTTCGACGGGAAATTGATATTCGATTACCGCAAATAATAAAATGTCATAAAGCATTTAACATTCTAAAAATGGTGGTTCGCACAAATTGAGGTGCGAATAGAAAATCGCTGTTATTAATGTATAACTATGCGCCCGGAATAATTCATAATTTTAATAATAACATTAAAATAATAACTCCATATTACGTTCACGGTATTATCGTGACCTTGGTGGCATCCTTAGGAGTTTAATAAACCGAGTAATAACGTTACAAATAAGACGACATGTATTTGTAATTAGCATAACGGAAGTTGAAAAATTTAACTTAATCCAACGTATCGTAAATTTTATCAAAAATATATTTTTATAATTTGTTTATTTTTTTTTTTTTTTTTTTTTTTTTTTTGATTTATTTAACGTAGAGCGGTGTGATAAGGATAACTAATCTTCAATATGTGTTTTTTCACAGTGTGCAAACGTTATGCGTAATATCGAATTTTGTATGAATGACATTTTGAATATAGAAGAAGCGCGCTGTATAATTTACATGTTGAACGTTTAATATTATAATAAAACAAACTAATGAGTTGATGCCGGTGTTTTTTTTTCACAGTCAATTTCTACTTTAATTTTACGACCTCCAATCGCCACTACAGTTCTGCCAGATACAGATCGGCACTTGCCTGAACTTATTTGCAACACGACGCCCTTTTGTTCCGTTTTTATTTACGGTCTTTTTGTTTCGTTCACAGGGAATATAAAAGAAGAAGAAGATGAGCGTGGAACTGCATGTTGCAAACGCACGTGTGTATATTCAAAAACTGAACGCTATATTTTCTTGATATTTAACCTAATGGAAATTTGAAGGTTGTGGAACGAGAACGATTTTACAGAAGATATTGCGAGAACAAGAAAGGAATTTTTGAGTTTTAGGTTGTTGACTTTTAACGGAAAGCGTACACCAGACGAAGTAAGTGAATGAAAAATTTCATACAATGGGTAGGGCTTGCGAGGTGTGTATCGTGACCGTTTATAGACTAAATCGGCCGGTATGTAAAATATATGCATAGACACATTTGAACCTAACGCTTGCAGATTTCAAAATCGAATACAATGTAAAAGTGGATTTACTTTGAGTTAACTCAATTCGCGGACTCCATAGTTGATAGTTTTCTATCACTGTTACAAATTCATTTATTGAGTCGCAATATAAATAATTAGTGACTCTAGCATAGATTCGAAAACATTACACATCCGCTTGCTATTAATGATATTCTGTCGAGCATACATTTGGTTTTATTTCTCTTTCAGCGAACATCAACGTAAGGAAACGCCGAATAACGTAGTAGTTTCACTATCGAACAAATAGGACCAGAAATATGTGGACGGAAGGAAGGCGTAAAGCACCACCAGAAAAATATGTGGACGGAAGAAAGGCGTAGCACCACCAGAAATATATAAATGATGGAAAGACATAAAGTATTATCAAAAATATGTAGATGATAAGAAGGCACTGTCAGAAAACAGCAGCGGCATGGGTAATGTTGACAATTATACTTACACGGCAATAAGCGATCCACTACCACCTCTTGATGTAGAATAAACCGTTTCTTATAAAGTTTATCTCTACCTTTCTCACACCCTTGGTCCCTAGACTTCCCACACCTTCGTCGTTCTACTATATCCTCTCTTTGTCGCCTTCGCTTTGGTCACAGCTGTCTCCCTGCTTCTCTTTATCGGTTTTCTATTACTTCCCTTCCCCTCTGTCCATTATGTGTAGATAACACACTCGATAAAGACGCTGATCACATTTTCTTTGAGTGTGCATCTTTGTCTTCCGAAAGATTGGTACTATACTCAGATCTACTATCCCTTAATATCCCCACGCCGTACTGTGCTTCCTTTATCCTCGTCTTTCCCTCACTGTCTGTTGTCCCTGCTATTGCTAAATTCTTGTCTTTAATCGGCGACCGTATAAACATTTAAGCAAATCTCTCATCCTTTTCTTATCTTAATATTTTGGTTCCCCCGCCGCCTTCACCTGGTGCATTGTGGGCCTCTTTGCTCAGATGGTGGCCACAGTGGTACTGGGTCAAGGTGGTGCGGATCTTCCGGAGTTAGTATGAACGCTATGCTATTTGGCGATCATGCTGGCCTCTTCCGATGTGGAGCATCTTTCCCTTTTATCCTTAATATATCGTAAGCTCGTCGTCCGCAGATGCCGTTTGAATAATGGATAATCAATCATTTTGCTTTTCTGGACGGGAATTGCGAGCACTGCTTTGCAGTCGCAACCGTAGGCGAATAGCGATGTCTTGTCTCTTGTCTCATCGGGCACTGTGGGCACTGCATTGCAGTTGCGGCCATATTGCTGATGAGGATCTTTTTGTGGGCGCTGCCCAACAATCGCAGACATGGATAAAATTACTTTTCTTTTTATGCTGGTCACACCGCGCATTTAGTTTAAATAGATATAATATATTATAATCAGGTATAACGGCTAACAAGACATGAGAGCTTTCCTTTCCTTTAAGGTATCCTGTATATCTTTTCGTCTACACATTTATTTCCCTTCGGACTGCTAATTACACGAGTTCTAGTACCGATCTTTTTTGACTCCCCTGCTATCTCTCCATAGTAGTTCTGGCCGTCTCTACCTTCCCCGAATAAATTTCTTAGTGTCCTCAGTTTCCTTTTGTTCTACGTTCTTCCTTCTTGTTGGGTAATCGTCCGTAGCTGACAAGCCCAATAAAAAAGTAAAAAAAAAAAAAAAAAAAAATCTCTACCTTTTCTCAGAATTCAGTTGAACTCGTTTATGTTAAACTGGAAGTTATTCCGAGTCGAGTTCTGTTTCATTGTTTTAAACCGGAGTAGTCGACTCACTCGTATGTAAGTCGACTTTACCGAATACAAGTGCAAGCCGACTTAGAGTTAACTTTGGAGATGGAGTGGTCCATTTTTTTAAGCATTCCTCGATTAATGCAACGTTACGGCTATCATCAGCGTTGCAAAAGTTTATATCACAGATTATGTTCGATATCCAATTATCCTGAAGAACTCAGCTGCGTCAGCATCGAGTATCAATCGGGGGGAAGCCGCAGAATGAACTGAAATAGCACCAATCGTATAGTATAGAAGAACGACACATTTTTAAAGTAAAAAATGATGCTGGTTTATCAAACATTCGAAAAGAAAAAAAAATTTAAGTAATTTCTGCTAGACTCGATTCGCAATGCTAAAAGGGACACGATCGTACCATTTTTTTTGCTTCTTTCCATATCCGCGCTAGTAGATTGCGCCAGCAGATGTTAGCTGTATGCCGGTGTCTTATTAACAATTAACATTTAGCCGGTTTTGCTGTAACTGTATAAGTTTGAATTTCAGTGTTCTAATATATTATAAAGTGTGTATGATGTACCCCATATTTGTATTACATAGTTATATTAATTGCATCCGAAAGCACAACTATGAATATTGTATGATATATTCTACTACATTACTCTTTCTATTGTAATCAACATAAAAATGAAGTTTTATAGTTCAACTTTAATTTGAAAAAGCTCGGGTATTACACAGCATTATGCACCGAGCGAAAGATTATATTTACAAAATATGTAGTTATAAAAGCGACTAACAATGAAAATTTGAGAAATTATCTTCTATACGCAGTATGTAATGGTTTTCAAATCATGCTGGCAACATCATAGGGGTTTGAATATTAAAAAAGAAGTTGTCGATATATAAATGCATAGTTAAAACATTACAGTTATCATTTAAATATATCTTCGTATGGTTAGGAATTTTTTTAAGAGGCATTTTGTAATAATAACGATGAGCAGAAATAATGGTTATAAATGAAATAAAGAATTAGAGGGAAATGCAGTTTAGAAGAAATCTTACGGCAATACAACAAACTATTCAACTAACAACAATCTCAGAAACCATAATTATACTCTCAACGTAGAAAAAATTTCGTCTATTATTTGTAAAGACACAGGATTTCTGAAATAATTAAGGTGTTTAAAAAAAAAAATTTAATGGTAAACGATCTTAACATAATTTTTACAGTTACATTCAGTCAAAAGTTTTCTATTTAACCATTATCATTAAATACATATTCAGATATGCAAATATAAGAACAGAATGATGAAAATGTAAGTTAATGTACAATTATGATAAGAAAGATGTGCTTTTTTATAAAAGGAATAAACACAAGTAAATAAAAACTCGCGAAGCATTGATGATTTTAATAAAATGTTATGCGAGTTCCGACGGCTAATCTCTGCGGAAATTTTTTCATATAAATAAATTTTTTTAAATCATTTTCTTCCAAAAATAATTATTAAATTTATATTCACTTCATTTGACAATATAGCTTTGCTTTTCCCTTCACTTTACATCCCTTTTTTTGTAACCTTCGCTATTTTCACATAATTATAATAGACTAGTTTTATTTTTGCAATTCTGATTTTGCACTTATTTATTTTAAATGATTTCGAGTTAAAGTTAGTAGTAAGTGTATACAAAATATTTCACATCGTTTAAAAATAAAACAACTACGAATACTGCGTCTATATCATTTATTATAAAATTAAGAAAACTTTTCTAATGTTTAAAATAAAAAGTTCGCCTCACTACTGGTTTCGACCTCTAGTTCACATATGTTGATAAATTCCTTAAGCATTAGACTCATACCCATTACCCCTAGACCACCATTTCACTTCTGCTATTAAATCTAAAATATTATAACACAGTATTATGTATAAAAACACACGCGATCGTGTCGCGTTACAAATGGTCTCTTTTAGCATTGCGAATCGAGTCTAGCGTCATTTCTAGTTTAACCAGAGAGAAAAATATGGGAATTTGTTTTGGGCTTGGAGAATCGGTGACAAAGTAGCAAATATTTATTATTCTTTTTTTTTTACTACCGCAATTCACTGAAGGGCGGTCGAAAAAGCCGCGAGAAATTTTATAAGAAGGCAATAAAATAAAAGTGTTACGAAATGTTAATTAAATTTTTTTTGTTGAGTAATAAATTATACCCGATTCAATGAAAATTGGTAGAGCCATACCGGTTATATCAACACCTCGTAAACTTCTTCGTAGGCTCCCCCAGAATTACTTTACCTGTTCACGCGCGTTTGCTCTTCTCTGTTACCTTTCTTTCCTCGTCCTTTCTTTTTTCCGCGTTATGACGGCTCATAAACTTATTACAGATTATTCTGCTTATTTTTCTTCTTCGTTAGCCAGCATTTATCATTGCAGCCTGTACCTTGTTTAGGCCTACATGTTTTTCTCTTCATTCCTCGTAACCAGCAGTAATCATTAGTTTTCCTTATGCCGCCCTCCTATTTCTGTTTTTGCTTGTCTTTTTTCTCGTTTATTTTTCGGCTGCTAAAACTTTTAGCATCATCTAACGGTCGCTCTTAATCGGCTAATATCTTCGACTTCAATACTTCGTAACTGCAGTGGGAGCAAAAAAAAAAAAAACGAACATTAAAGACAAATCAACTTGCAAAAGAAATTCAGCGTAACTATATGGTGAAGGGAGTTTGATAAATATTTTTGCTAATGATTTAAACGGCCACGAAAGAATTCCTACAAAACCGCGGCGAAGGTTGCTGCATTGGAGGGTGAGTTATCACCATTTATTCCTTCATCAGACCTTTATTCTAGGGTTTAAAGTTGATAGTAGGGCGGAATGGATTGAGTTTATTAATAGTCAGAACCAAAGCAAATACTACCACATGGTTCAGTTAGAGCTCTCCTCTAGCCCTTGGTATTATTCCATTCCGGAATCTATCCCCGATCGACTCATTCGTAAATATGCGGTTACTATTTGCCGACTGCGTATGGGTCATTCGCGGATAGTTCCGAATTTTTCTGACCGAGATGACGGTGTACTATGCAGTGATCATCACGCATCAAATTTCTTGGAGGGCATTAATCATTTGCTGTTTAATTGTAATAAATATGAACCATTCGTAAATATGCGGTTACTATTTGCCGACTGCGTATGGGTCATTCGCGGGTAGTTCCGAATTTTTCTGACCGAGGTGACGGTGTACTATGCAGTGATCATCACGCATCAAATTTCTTGGAGGGCATTAATCATTTGCTGTTTAATTGTAATAAATATGAACATTACCTAAGACCGTTTTGTGAACAATTAATGTCTCTTGGGTTCTTTCCTCCGTATACCATTTATAGTCTTCTGTGCCAGAAAAACCAAGTCCTGTATATTTTGTTTAAATTTATTTGATTAAACGACATCCAAATTTAACAACATACACTTATTTATTTTATTATCTAATTATTCTATGCAACTCTTGATGATACGTGATCCATTATCCTAATTCTTGATGCCCTGTCATGTTCGGGAAACCCAACGCTTCTCGAACTCGACTTGGGCAGTTTTTCCTTTGTTATGATTTTGTGCAAACGTCGTGGACTATGCTAAAGCATTTGTGGCCATGATTGTTTGTAATAATTATTGTGTATGATGATTATAATTCATATTTTACTAATTTTCTAGTTAGGCAAGATCAGGTAATGTACCTTGGACTCGGTCTAACCAATTTCTCCTTCCTAAAGATTTTATTCAGGCTCCGTGGGTAATGTTGAACATTTACGGCCATGGTTGTCTGTTTATAACCTTTTTTCCAATTAAATATTATTTATCCTTCATTAGTTGGCAGTATTCTTATATTAAATGATCGGTGGCTAAATGGCTTGATAGTTAACTAAAGCCGGGCCTAAAAAAAAAAAAAAAAAAAAAATCCTACAAAAATTTTAAGCGCGTTAATAGACAACGTGATAGGAAAAATTGACATACTTTGAAAAAGGTTCACCGCACCACCGTATTGTTGTGATTCCTACTGTTTCCTTTTATGCATCATTTTTAGCCGATAAATGCTACAGATTAAAAAAAATTGCACATTTTAAATTTAACGATTATAATCTCCTCTCCTGCTTATTTAATAATTTTATGTAATACTAACACAGAGAAATTTTCGGTCGAAATATGAAAAAACACAACCGACAGAAATTAATAATATTCACACACATACGATACTATAGACTAGGAAGTTTATGGAGCTTTATTATTAAATTCTGCCTGAACACATTGGCGAAACGAATTTAATATCGATAATAAGTATAGATTTTATATCTGTTAAGCTTCTCCCCCCCCGCGCTCTTTTAATTGTACCAGCTTCGCGACAATAGTGCCGAATTTGTAATATGGAAAATCTTGACGTCGGTGTTTGATGTCGAATTGAATTTAAACCAATTTACCTGCTTCAATGAATTTGTCATTACGCTTCCCTGTTATATTCCGATAAAAGTATTGCAAGTACAAAACATTAAAATTCGGCGACAATTTGATTTCCTATTTAATGCAAACATGATCTTTTTCTCGTTTCTATTTTTATCGACCACGTAATAAAGACCAGGACAGAATTCGAACGAAAGAACTCTACTCTCTATATATTTTACCTGCTAACAGCCAAAGCTATATCACACTCTATATGTAGTTTCGAAACTGCTCGTCTTAGCCGATGATAATATACGAAGATGACTACCTCATTTTATCGATTATTATTTTTATTCCTATGCGCTATGTGTATATACATACGTGTATGCGTGGATCACGACAATGCAAAGATGCTCTTGAACAAACAACATACCGTATACACTAAAAATGAACTATTAAATATATAAATAACGGATTAGTTCAAATGATGATCGGAGCCTTAATAATTGTAATTGAATTATTTTATTTCAAATAAAATCACGTCACTCTAATTAATCTACAGGGTGGTCCAACCATAATGTACGATGTTAATAGTCAATAGAAAAAATGGTTTTCAGAAAATTATCTTAATTTTTTTTTATTATGATAGAAAGAATAGGTGTGTGAAACAAAATATCGACTAAATGCTCGCCACGGCTTCGGTGGCATACCTCTATCCGATGGTCCATATTTTCAATGACGCTGAGGCATAATTGAGGTTCAATGTCGTTAATGTGCCGAATAATATCTCATTCTTTAGCTCTTGAATTGTTCCTGGTTTATTGACGTACACTTTTTCTTTTAACTATCCACGAAGAAAGAAGTCCAACGGTGTCAAATCACATGATCGTGGCGGCCAATTGGCATCGCCACAACGTGAAATAACACGGCCATTGAATTTCTCGCACAAAAGAGCCATTGTTTCGCGTTGGCTGTGTGGCAAGTTGCATCGTCCTGTTGAAACTACATATCGTCCAGCTCCATATACTTAATATCTGGCCACAAAAAGTCCGATATCATCTCGCGATAGCGAAAGCCATAACTGCTTGGCCGACCTCATTTTCGAAGAAGTACGGCCCGATGACGCCGCCAGCCCATAAACCGCACCAAACAGTCACTCTTTGTGGACGCATCGGATTTTCAACAATCACTCGTGGATTCTCATTTGCCCAAATGCGGCAATTCTGCTTCTTAACAAATCTACTGAGTTGAAAGTGTGCCTCATCGCTGAAGATGGTTTTCTTCGTAAAGTCACCATTCACTTCCGACGGTTCAACCAATCATTCCGCATATTGAAGACGCTTCAAATGGTCAGTAGGCTTCAGCTCTTGAGTCAATTGAACCTTCTTGTAAACATGTAAATTCAAGTCTTTATGTAAAATTCGCATCAGTGATGTCCGTGAGATGTTCAATTATTCTGCACGACGGCGAGTCGAAGTTGACGGCTCTTCTGCCACACTATCGCGAACAGCAGCAATGTTTTCCGAAGAACGAACTGGGTGAACCACGTGCTTTCACATCTCCTACAGAACCGGTTTGCTGAAATTTGCGCACAATTCTCCCGATTGTGGACACATTTGGTCGATTATGCCGACCAAAAAAATCACGAAGTGTACGAAATGCGTTTTGATTTAAACGCCGATTTTCATAAAAGGCTTTGATACAATCTTAACGCGCTGCTTAATTGTGTACCTCTCCATGGTTGAATTTGTCACAGACTGAAATAAAGAAATGTCAAATAAAGTTGGGCAAAAAACTTGACATTAAGGCGTGACTCACAATTAATATCGTGCATTATGGTTGGACCACCCTGTACTTTAGGCGTTTTATTCAGCTTTTTTTTTTTTTTGTAATTTCTCTGCGTGAATGTGCTCTTTTATTTAATTTATTATCGTTGTTATTTTTTTGAGGGAACCAATTAAACGTTTTTAATCGCGTTCATTTGTATTTCGGTAAAAAGGCCAAAAAAAAGCAATCTAATTTTTTCGGGAATTTACCATCTTATTTGAGTTTTTTCTTCTTCTTCTTTTTGCACTTATAAACCGGGGACTTCTACACAAAACTAGCTAATGTTAGTAGTTACGATTGGTTTTATATTTTTTTGCAGAAATTTCGATAAGAAATTTAGATTATACTTTTAGTTTTTATCAAAATTTTTAGGGAAAATTCTCGTGACCCTTTATTTCTTTTAAAAACCAAAAAGAAAAAAAAAAGTACTCCTTTTAAAATGTTTACGTTTATTAAAAAAGTAAAATAATAAGGTCATTCCGATAATGAATAAGTGTTCTGTAAAAATACATTCGCTCTAGTTCACCAGTCCACTTCCGGCGTATTTCTCAGCGTTCAAACTTGGAATAATATTCCAAAATAAAATTAGATTATTTTAACCGCATCACGAAACATAAGAAGATACGCATAAATTTTGAAATGCCGATCGGTTTCGGAAAACTCGATCCGTCTAAAACTAGCGCGCATTTGAATATTTTGCGATTTTATTTATATAATATTATTGTTTTATTACGAGCACACTTCTCATCAGAGATGCAAAATGTAAAACCGTTCCACTTTTTATGGAAGTTCGTTTGTATTTAAATTTACAAAAACCAAACAAATCACGAATTTCTTCTTCGGTATAGCGTAGTCCGAATTGTTTATTACCGCAGACGATTCACTCATTTAATTCTATCTACGTTGAATTTTATTTTCACCATTTTTTTATGTTACGCACTTTTTACGTAGAGCCCCGAGAAAAGATTTTCCATATGTTATTTGCGCAATGCAAATATTACGGTTTATCCCATAAATTTTTATTTAACACAACCTCAGAATCTTATTTCCGAACGACACGACACAAATTCTTCGTATACACTAATCAATTTTCTCGCGTAATACTCCTGTAGACAAAAATTTCTTTACATACCGCTATATCTACAATAAATCTTAGAATGGTCGCGATAATATTTTTGTTTTCTTCGAATTTCGAGTTCCGTCAGGTTGGTTTTGTGAACCTTTCCACATTCGATGCCTGCGCTCAATGGATTTTTCAGTATTTAAATTTATCTTACACTAGCGCTTTTTCTGTTGCAATTAAATTTTAAAACTTGTCTTATTTCTTAATATACACCGTTTCGGCAGCATATTACAATGACATAAAACTGTTAAGAAGCTCTATCGTGGCTAGTCTGCGACTAAAAATTAGGATCGTAGATAAAATATTATCACTTATCACGGCGCTGCGGCACAAAAAGGGCTTTCGTACTTGAATTTACAAAGGGAAAAAAAATCGAACTTTCATCTTTAAACATGAAGTTTGCGCAAACGGAATCCTTCGTTTATATCGTTAATGCGCACCGTAAATGTAACGGAATTGATGAAAACTTAGGTGTAGTACAGAGGTGGTCGAAATAATATCCGAAAAGAAATAAACAAAAAAAGATTACAAAATTTCTTCGACAGCGAGAAAAAATTTAACCGACGCCATTTTACTAATTGTTCCCACTTATTTTTTTACTTCTCATGTATAAAGAAAAATAGTTTTGTACTTTTCAGTTCAGTTAAAAATACACACAGCTTTATGATTATGGGTAGGCGATATTTGTTTAGTCAGTAAAAAGTTATGCACCCAGAAATTTCATAACAGAGTTTATAATACGTAATTTGGTATGGCATATAACTGCAAACGGCTGCAACGACCAGATTAGTCACCCCGTTCAAAGTCGTTGTAACCTATTTTCGTCGTATATCAGTTACTGTGTCTATGTCACCGGGAGGTAATAGGAAAAATCATGTAACGGTTTTCTGATTCGAATAGCTTTTTGATTTTTTTTTTTTTTGGGCTTTAAACACAAATTTTACCCATAATCTTATTCCGAATAGCTTATAATGGTTGACCTGTAACTTTTTTATATCAAGTATCCTGCAACGAAATCTGTAATTTTTTTATCATGGTTATAAGAAATGTATTTCTTTTACAAAAAATTGCACAATCAATTGAAATCAAATAGTACAACGTATGCCACCATAAGGGTGGTCGAGTTTATATATTAATATTCATATATTCATTCGCGGTATAGTAAGAGCTATGGGGTGATTCCACCGCTATTTGATTATGATCTTAACACGTATGTTTATAAGGATCAAGCAAAAGCGGAGTTGTTAGCCGAGTATTACTCAAATATTCATAAAGTGAGCACGCGTCTCGCGTCTACATATCCAAATATTTTAGTTAATAGTAAAATGTTTATTAACTAGTTCTGCTTTCATTAGCATTATGTGTTCTCCTACTTCCCATTCTGAGTTTTGTCTTGCTTCGCCTGCTGAAATATTAATGTACCTCAAGAAATCTAAAGCAAAAATTTCTTCTGATGATGATTATATCCCAGCAAAAATCTTAGATAAGATTCCTCGGAAGGGGGTACTAGAGTTAACGCACATAATTAATGCTACAATGTGGTTCGGCTATTTTCCAAAGTTCTGGAAAGTAGCCAAAATCATTGCGCTACCTAAACCAGGCAAAAACTCTTTCCAAGTGAATAATATACGACCCAATAGTTTACTTAGCAATTTAAGCAAAATAGCGGAAAAAGTTATGCTACACAGGCTTCGTAATTTCGCCGATAGTAGTAACATACTTCTAATAGAGCAATTTGGTTTCAGACCAGGTTATTCTACTACGCATCAAGTTGCTAGGAACACTGATCATGTCACGCGTAACTTTAATATAAACAAACACACTGGATTAATTCTATTTGACATTGCAAAAGCATTTGACACGACCTAGCACGACGGGCTGATTTACAAAATGTTAAAATATAATTTTCCGAAATATCTAATCAAATTAATTAGAAGTTATTTACGGAATAGAACTTTTTACGTTTCATTACAAGACGGTAAATCAATGACCAAAACTGCCGTCGCAGGAGTTCCTCAAGGTAGTGTGCTGGGGCCTTTTCTTTTTTCAGTCTACTTGTCCGATCTCCCTAAGTTTCAACACACGAGTTTAGCTTTATATGCTGATGATACGGCTATATACTGTAGCTCGTATAGAACGTCTACTATTTATAATCGTCTACAGCTGCATAGTTTTCGGGTTTTAAAAATTTTGGAAAAACGGAAAATTGAAATTAATCCAACTAAAACAGAAGCAATACTTTTTACTCGTAGATATCCCACCCCTCCAAGGCAATTGATTATTAATGGCACCAGGATTAAATGGGCTAATCATGTTCGATATCTTGGTGTAATTCTAGATAAAAGATTATCTTTTAAGGAACACTTAAAATATGCTGAAGCGAAAACAAATAGAACCATTGCAGCTTTGTACCCAATTATCAATCGGAAATCTTACTTAAACACCGCAAACAAGCTTATTATCTATAAAAGTATTATTAGACCAATATTGACTTATTCAGCTCCAGTTTGGTGCTCGATTTCAAACTCCGATTTTAATCAACTTCAATTGCTGCAGAATAGATGTTGTCGGTGTATTTTAAATGTTCCCCGCTGGACTAAAATAGATAATACGCATAATTAGTTATAGTTGCCTTACGTAAAAGATTTTATAATTAATACAGCAAATAAATTTTTTCATGGCTGTTCCTACCATAGCAATATGCTTATCAGGAATATAGGCGATTATAATTCCGAGCAACTAACCCGGATGTACGTTAAATATAAGCATCGTCGGATTAAACACAATTAAGTTAGTGATATCTCTAGGCTGTTAAGTATAATGTTTGCAATGGTAACAATTGGTTGTAAATTTTTGATTATTTTGGGTTTTTTGTTATACTTTTTTTTGCCCTTTGTATTTTTTTGTATAGTGTTTATATTTTTGTTAACAATACGTAAATGTTCTATTTTTATCACTCTGATGTAATGCGGTTAAGTCTCTTTCGAGCTGGTACGCATTTTGTTTATAAATACTGTATTACTGTACTTAGCCAAATATACGTTCTGTTCTGTTCTGTTCATATATTCATATATATATATATATATATATATATAAACTCGGCCATTTTGGCCTTACAAAGGGCTATGCCCCTTGACTCCTCTTGCTTACATTTCTGTCTCTTTATCTTCTATACTTAGCATAAAATTATCAAAATTTACAACACTATTCTTACCGGCATCGACACAAAAAAAAATAACAATCACAGAAACCCTATCCTAACATTTAACTTTCATTACATAAAATTAGGACATTTTTCGTTACATAAAATTGTGACATTTTTTAGTTACATAAAATTTTGACATTTTTGGTTACAAAATCCTAATTACATAATATATTATAAATTCGGCCATTATGGTTCGCAAGGGGCTGTGCCTCTTGACCCCTCTTGCTTACATTTTTGTCTCCTTCTCTTCTATACTTTGTATAAAATGATCAAAATTTACAACGTAATTCTAAATCAGTCCATATGAATATAATAACATAATCAAAAAAATCCTACAAAATATAACAAACTTTATATAAAACTGGGACATTTTTTCGTTACATGAAATGTCCTAAATAAATGTCCCAATTTTATGTAACGTTTGTTAGATTTTATAGGATTTTTCTGATTATTTAAAAAATGTCACAATTTTATGTAACGAAAAATGTAACGAAAAAATACCTTAATTTTATGTAATGAAAGTTAAATGTTAGGATAGGATTTTTGTGATTATGTTATATTTTTTGGTGTTTTGGTGCTAGTAAGAATTACGATGTAAATTTTGATCATTTTATACAAAGTATAGAAGAGAAAGAGACAGAAATAAAAGCAAGAGGGGTCAAGGGGCACATCCCCTTGTGAGGCCAAAATGACCGAGTTTATATATATATATATATATATATATATATATATATATATTATTACGTTACCAGTCAAATAAATGACTAGTTATGTAATAAATAATATACTAAATTTACAAATTTAAAATCCTAAATAAATTAATCCCGTCGTGGTCGCTAATTATTACGTTACCAGTCAAATAAAAGACTAGTTACGTAATAAAATTTTCTAAAATGTTATATCCCTTTAAATAAATCAATTTTTAAATATCCCGTCAAAATTTAAACTCTGTATGAGCAGCGGTTTTCTGAAGAATATCACTATTTTCGTGAGTTGTCTCGAATAAAATATTACTATTTTTATTTAATTTATACTAACAGCTATTAGATAAAATATAAGCAAAACATAAATGACTTATGTGCTTGAATTACAAATAAGACGATTAGTTAATTGAGTGCCCTTTCGCAACGCTGCACGCACACTAATTATAACATTTTCACTTTACGCACATATATAAAAATGGTCAAAACTCACACGTACAAACGTAAAATATAAATATATTATAATCGCTTTTCGGATCTTGCGTGCAGGTGCTATTCCCTCTGCCGGAGAATAATCTGTGAATTCTTCGATGCTTAAATAACTAATTGTTGAATCCTCCACTGTAACTGACTCCTTTTGCTGTCTTCATTTATCCCGATTTATTTCTTCTGATTTCGTATATGAATATTTCTTTTACTTTAATAAATATTATAATTATTTCATTTTATATATGAAACCGTTCAACCATAATACATAGGTTGAGTTTAAAAACTGGTTAAAATAAAAATTAAATAGAGTGATTCTTTAAAATATAAACGTATTCTCTTTAAATAAAACATATTCTTTTTTAAAATTTTAAGTGTTCTCTTTTTAAATTAAAAGTGTTCTGAATAAAATTGAATTACCTCATTCAAGGTATAACTCTGACTAGCCAGAAACTTGTTTAATTATTCGTATATTTCACGTATACAAATTGATTTATATCGTTGTCAAACAATTGATATTATAATTTCCTGTTATAGCTAAAACGACATAATATATATATATATATATGTATATATATACTAGCTGACCTGGCGAACTTCGTACCGCTACAGAAATAATAAATTTTGTGTTAACTTATTAGCTGAATTAAATTTAGTTTTTATTAATACTCAAAATGAATTAAGTTCAATAAATGTGCAAAAACCAAAAAGACAAATATTTTAATTACATTGAAATGAATATAATTCACGTGGCAGCAAGGTATTGTTCACCTTAGTAACAAAAATTAGTATAAATTTATATTAAAAATTTAAAGTAAATACTCAATTTATATACTTTTTAATATAATGATCTCTAATTTCTTAAAGTAAATTTATACCGATTTTTAAGATTCCGTACACACTATAAAATACAGAATCCCAATAAGATAGTTCAGAAATGACAAAAATATTTATTTCTACAATAGTTCGGAAACGGTTTGACTTATCGCAATTGGATCATCAATTACAATTAAACTTCTATCTGTGACAATTTACAACTTTAAATTGAGCGATTATCCTTGGCGGCAAAAAACCGTTTAGAATATGTAATATGGAATTTAGAACGACCTCAAAAATGCCCTTAAAAAAATTGTAATTCGTCACCGATAACTCTTTAAAAGCGAAATTCAAAACATAAAACAAAACACGGAGCCCTTTATGGAAATTCAAAAATTACGGATAAAAAATTATTTAAACCCTCCTTTTGAACCAAAAACGGCAAAAAAAATGGAATTTTCTTCATAAATTCGTCTTAAATCCGAAAATTTCAAACTTTCTTGGATAAGTTGTAACAATATTTTGATGAAAATTTTTATAAAGAAAGCTATTACAATACCTGACGTCATAACGTGTACAGTTACCACAATTCGACCTTTCGATTGCGTCTGAGCATGTGTATACTATGAGCTAAGTTGAATATAGAAGCTACGTTGAATTTTTTTTTTTTTTTTTTTTTTTTTTCCACACCTAGCTGCTAGAGCTATCAGAGGAAGTTTTGACTTTAAATCACTTGAACGGCATTCCTTCCAGCAAAGGGATACCTAATTATTTATTCTACTAAGTCTAGTGGTTTTATTCTCCGCAACCGTCGTACTTCAGTTGAATTATCGAACAGATTGACTGCTGTCCTGTTTGGGTGATCGTGTAATCGCATAGCATGTTTCGTCGCTTCTTCTCTTATAACGTCAGCAACATACGAAACGGTTAGATCACTGTGAAGGGTTTTATTGGATATAAACCAAGGAGCATTTGCCATTATCCTTAATATTTTATTTTGAAGCCGTTGTATTACTGCTAAATTTGTCCTGGCATTGCAGCCCCAAATTTGACATCCATATTTCCATACTGGGGCTAAAATGTGTTTATAGATTAGCATTTTATTTTCTAATGATAACTTAGAGCGGCGTCCAATCAACCAGTACATCTGCCGTACTTTTAATTGTAATTCATTCCGTTTAGTCTGGATGTGTTTTTTCCAGGTTAATTTTTGTTGAATATAGAAGCTATGTTGAATAGAAACTAAAAAACATGTTTTAATTAAAGAGTGAAAAAGATAAAACTCAAGCTATTTTCATAACAGGTATATTTTTCAATAACGCAAAAAGTAAAGTAACAGAAGCGGTGTATTTACTTACCCCAGAAATTAATAAAATAACCATAGTAATCGTTTTATTTAAATTTTTAGGTTTAGTTTATTTTTACCGTGGTAATCATTTTATTTATAATTTTATAAAAATTAATTTTTTGTTAATTTCTTTTTATTCGTCCCGTATACATTTCTGCGCCCCTGGTCTCATCTCAATTATTTAAACCCCTCATATTTCGTGTAGTGGACCGAATTGTGAATCTAAACTATTCTTGAATCCACTTGAACATACACAAAATATTTCATCAATATCTGTTCAGCTGTTTAGGAGGAGTTCAGTCACAAACACACGCACAGAAGAATTATATATATAAAGATATATATATATATATATACATACATTCGTGATATAAAAATTTTTTAATTTCTCCGAGTATCTCTAAGACTGCACTTTCAGTACCTCATTTTTATTAATTAATAATCACTACAGCTAGCGTAAAAAGATGCCGTGGGAAAAGAGTTAGTCAAGTTGTTTCAGTTAACTGTAATGAGCTTCATCATTGCCATTTATTGATCTTGTCTTTTTGCAATCTAACCACTGCGGTAGAGAATTCGATATATTTCAATTCTTTTTAAAAAGTTTTCGAAAAGAGAGAGAAAAATGAAAACTAAAAAATAGCCAAAAAAAAAGTTTGTGATTATAAATTTTCACTTAAACGTGAAATAGGAAGTAGATCATATAAGGGGTCGAATTAATTTCAGTGGCGAAACGCAGCGCGAGATGATAATTTAAAAGAAATTAATGTGTTATAGCGATGGTAATTCGAAAAGTTTTTGCCTATGCCGGTCGCCTACTGCCAACCGGTAGACCGTCCGCGCAGAAGTTTCTTCATAGAACTGATGACGACCGTGTGAACTTTTTGTTTTCAAGCAATTTATAATAAGTCCAGTCGCAGCGATGACTGCGACTCGGTTTTAATAAGAGCGACTAAGAAAAACGATTTATCATCGATAATAAAGTTATAATCCTTCGAAGTCTCGTCTCCTCAACATAATGTGCTTCATTTTCTGCAATATTATTTGCCTACAATTCACCGAAACTTTCACTGATGAACGATATTATTCGAAGCAGCGGCGTAGTCCGCCTCTTTATTATTAGTCCGAAAATGACCGAAACCAAGTCCGATTAATTTTCTATATGTAACATTTAAAAAGTCGACATGGAAAAATTAATTTTAATCATTTCGTAACTGGAACCGCTCGAAAAATTATTCTCCACTCTATACCCGCATAGCCAAATGACTCTTTAACACAAATGTTTCTCCTAGATTACGTCTCAAGTAGCCTAAAAGTTCATGCACATGAAAAAATGGTAAAATGTTAGGTAGTTGTCTCTCGTTTTACCATCATCGATAAACAGGTTTAAATAAATCGGAAAGACGACATACGCCATCTTAAAAATGATTGTACCAGAAACAAAAACAATCATCATGTTCGTAATTCAATTTACCACGACGGCAACAAAAATTAGAAGTCGACTTTATCGGATGATTCGTTTAAGCAAATTTAAAAAATAAACGAATTTTATTCTACATTTTTCTTAACAGTTTGAATTCTCATCCATTAGTTGTCCAGCTTTAATAATTTCGGACTCCAATTACACATTACACTGAATACAGCGATATCGTTCGTGAAGGCCGAAAGGGAAATAAATATTTTTCTAATGTTGTAGTTCGTAAAATACTCTATATAAATATATGTGTATATACGGTAATACTTCTTTTAACCGTTACTCGTTTGTCCGTCATTCTCTGCTATCCGTCATTGTAAAAATTGCTAATTTGTGATCTTTTTAAGATAATTACTGATTTTTTTAAAAATGTAAACAATTTGACGTAGAGACATTTTGTCTAGGTATTGTACTATATTGTACTATGTTATAATAAATTTGCAAATAAAAATACCGTACTCTAAATATTATCCGATTGAACATTTTTTTTCATTTCTTTCCTAAATTATTTAAAATCTAGTACATTACTATATAGACCTATAAGGTTTAATGGAGGAATATTTGTGTTCATAAATAATAAGTTTAAATATCACATTCGGGAGGTTCATAATAGACCAAGTATGAACCTGATGATGATAGATATAGAAATTTGCAGAAACAACCCTTTACGCTTAATTGCCATGTACAGATCACCGAATAAAAACGTAGGCGAATTTATAAACGAAATAGCTTCACTCCTAAAAAAATTAAGCAATAAAGATAATTTCCTGATTTTCGGTGATTTTAATATTGATTTATCTCTTCGTAATTTACAGGCTGAAAATTTTTTAAACGTAATTTATGTGCCAATAAATGGAATTACGAGAGAAGAAGAACGGATTGATAGAAGTACTCAGTCATGTATAGATAACATATTTATTAAGTATAATACAAATGAAATTACTTCGGGAATTATTAACTCGAAAATATCGGATCATTACATCATTTGTTGCGCATTTAGTATCTCAAATCGGAGTTTGCAATCTATTAGTAACCCTTTGAAATATGTTTTCGATGAAAAGAGATTGCATAATAAGATAATTAGTCATAACTGGAATGAGGTAAGGATCTCTACAACGTCAGGAAATATATATATATATATATATATATATATATATGATAATATACATTCAGTTTTTAAAGGCCTTTACAAAGAATGCAAAATAGAAGTACGGCAGAGTAAAAAGGCGACTAAATACTGTCCTAAAAATGAATGGATAAGTCAAAAAATAATCAATTTTATGAAAATCAGAGATCAGTACTTTAAACTTAGTAAAGGGAACAGAACCAATATTCGATATAAAAACTTATTTAGAAAATATCGAAATATGGTTACAACTGAAATAAGGAATGCAAAACAGAATTATTATCGGAGCCAAATAGTTAAAGCAAATGATGACTGTAAAAAAGTATGGAATGTAATTTTTTTTTTTTTTTTTTTTTTTGCGTACCGACCTGTACGGTAGGTCATTAACGCAATAGCTAACACTAACAAAACAGAACTTAGCAACAACGTGTTACAATAAACACCGTTGTTCTGTTAAATTATTTGTAAATTTAACTATAGGTAATTGTTAACGTTAGAATTGATAGCGTCACGACATTGTTTTTTCTTGAGTCTTCTGGCTGGATTGTCAGGAAGTACCGTTGCTTTCATTCGCGATATTAACGGATTGGAATGCTGGCTAAATGTGCGGTGGAATTCATTGTACTGTTGTAAGTATACTGCCGTAATTGTAGGAATGTTAAGATCGTCATAGATAATACTGTTGCGAATATAGTACGGTGCGTTGGTCATTATTCTCAACATTTTGGATTGAAACGACTGGATTTTGTCAATATGAGCTTTGGCGGCTGAACCATAAATTTCTAAACCGTATTTCCATACTGGTGCTATTGTAGTTTTGTATAATAACATTTTATTTGACAGACTGAGACTGGATTTTCTTCCTATTATAGGATACAGCTGCTTAAGTATTAACCTTAACTTTTTCCTTGTGTTGATTACGTGTAGGTTCCATGTTAGGCGTCTATCAAAATATAGTCCAAGGTATTTCACGTGATCAACTTGCGGTATAATACTATTATTAAACCTGACTGGCGGACATGCTTCACGTCTGGTTGTGAATGTGATGTGGGAGGATTTACGTTCGTTGATTCCGATTTTCCATTTGAGTGTCCACTGCTGAAGAATCGATAAATGATGTTGAATGTACTTCGAGGCTTCGCGTGGGTCATTGTGGCTGGCTAATATCGCTATGTCATCCGCAAATGTAGCTTGCAATGTGTACAACGTGGTGGGCATATCAGCGGTGTATATGTTGTAAAGAAGCGGCCCAAGGACACTACCCTGGGGTACTGAGGCTCGTATCCGTCGTTTGCTAGAGATAGAGTTGTTAATTTTTACTTGAAACGACCTATTAGTTAAATATGATCTCAATAGCTTATGAATTTCGATAGGAAAGTTGTTCCGGGTTTTATACAATAATCCATCGTGCCATACACGGTCGAATGCATTAACAACATCAAGAAACACAGCTGAGCAGTACAGTCCACGCTGGAAGACCGATTCGATCGCATCCACTATTCTGTGACACTGATGAATAGCTGAGTGTTTCGGCCGAAAACCAAATTGATGGTTTGGAATCGCTTCCTTTGCCATGGTGAAGAGGACTGGCTTGATGAGTTTTTCGAAAATTTTACCAAACGTATCCAACATACTTATTGGTCTGTATGATGAAACATCTGTAACTGGTTTTCCGTTTTTGTGAATGAGGATAATTACGGACTTTTTCCATCTGTCTGGAAAGTAGGATAATCTAAGCATGGAGTTGTATATATACAATAACAATAGTAATCCCTTTTTTGGTAAATGTTTCAACATATAATTTGTGATACCATCTTCACCAGGGGACTTATTGTTTTCCAAGTTCTTAACACACACATAAAGCTTGTTCGGTGTTATATGTCTGCGGTTAGAACAATAGTGGATTATTCCGTTGTTGTACTCTGAGACTTTCTGAGATAGTTGTGGATCTTCTGGCTGATGGGGTTGGAACACTGTTTCGAGGTGATCTGCGAAAGTTTCAGCCTTTTCCTTGTCAGTCTTTGCCCAACTAGCATCTGGTTTTTTAATATGATATGGAAGAACGCTCTTCTTTTTAAAAACTTTTGTAGCTCTCCAGATAGAGCAGTCCGTTTTATTTAGGGTTGCCAAATAATGACTGAAGCGTGAGTTATTATATTGCTTAATTGACTGTTTTAGTAGCCTACAAGATTGCCTATACGTTTGATAATCGGACGGATATCTATTACGTTGCCATTTTCTGCGTGCTTTTCTTCTTTTGTTGATTAATTCGCGTATCTCAATAGGAAGTATAGTGTTGTTTTTAGCCAGGATATTCAACTGTTTCGTCGACTTCTGATAGGAGTCGTGGATTGTATTGGTTAGATAATCTACAGCGGTGTCGATGTCTTGTTCTGTCTTTAGTTTGATGTTTAAGTTAATTTGATTTTGCAGTGTAACTTCAAATTGGTTCCAGTTGGTAACTTTATTTCGTTTTTGATTGTTAATATTTGTGTAAATTGGTGATATATCAAGGACTTGTAGAACTGGTATATGGTCGGAGGAGAGATCTGTAATAGTTGAGCAGGTTTTGTATATATTACTAAGTCCTTTAGTAAAATAAAAGTCTAACAAATCAGGTAATCGATTAGTATGCTTCGGCCAATATGTAGGAGTTGTTGGCGTAACTACTTCTAGCCGGAGTGTCCTATTGAGATTAAACAGTTGCTTCCCTCGTTTATTTTCTATCCTTGAACCCCAGTGAGGATGCTTCGCGTTAAAATCCCCTCCGCATATGAATTTACTGTCTTGATGAAGAAATAGCTGTGTAAACTCTTCGTTCGGTATGCAGTGCCCAGGATGACAATAGACTGCTGAAACTGTAACTAATCTGCCGTTTAGGGTTTTTATTTTAACAGCCACAGCTTGATAAGCGTCTGTTTGACGGGTGAAGTGTAAATAATGGTCTATATTATGCTTAATAAGTACTGCAACTCCTCCCATTGCTGTGCCAGAGGGATGAGTTCCGTGGTAGCACTTGTAATTAGGTAGGTTGAAACTCGCCGGATGAATGATGTGAGTTTCTGTTAGTAGGACGATGTCGATAAGTTTCGATTGTAGAAAATGAAGGAGCTCATGTTTCTTTTGTTGTATTCCGTTTGTGTTCCATAACACTACTGTTAGCGAATTGGTGCTTATATTGTTCAGATTCATATTAGTTTTTCCATTAACTTGGTTAACATTGATATTAGAGGCGTTAACAAATTGCGGAACTCAGTAAGAAATGATGTTAGTGTGTCGTTAATTTGTTGCTGTTGATTAATCATCTGTGGTACATTGCTCTGTCGTTCAGAGGTTTGGGGAGTCCGAGGAGGTGGTGAGTTAATATTGGCAACATTCGAGTATGAGAGCGATGTTGACTGCTTAAACGTGTCTGGAAAATCATTTGTGCTGTGTATATCGAAAGACTGAGGTCTTGCATTTTGCCTGAATTTTTTGTTGAATTCTTGTTGATAGTGTTCACATCCTTTATAGCTCGCCGGATGGTCTCCGCGACAAAATAGACAAGTTGGTTTTTCTTCTGGTGCTTTATTGCAGTTAACTGTTAGGTGTTTGCCTCCACATTTAACACAACGAGGTGGGAGATTACAGTAAGTTTTTGTATGACCATAATTTTGACACCGTGTACACTGGATTAACTGTCTAGTTATTCTGGGTTCCTCAATCGTTACAGCCGTATAGAGGAGATGATTTAGTTGAAATATTTCTGAGTTTTTAGGAGACTGTTCCAGGTCTATAAAAAACATTGGTAAGGGGGACTTCGTCCTTCTACTTATTACGTTTGTTACTGTACGAACGGAAAATCCTAAGTTCTGTAATGCTTGCGAGATTTCGCTGGCGTCAGTGGTGTGGTGTAAATTTTTAAGAACTACCCGAAAGGGTTTGTCTTCCGATAGCTGGAACGTATAAAATTTGTATTTGTTTTCTGCTAGGATTTTTGTTAATGTACGGTAACAAGTTGGTGAGCTCGGCTTTACCGTTACACCGGTATTTGTCGATTTTAGCGTAAATTTAACGTTATTAACCTGAGTTAAAAGCGTAACGAATTTTGAATAGTTTTTTATATCCTTAACTAAGATTGGCGGAATAGACGCTGGTTTGTTTGCAACTTTTTGTTTGCTGCTATTATTTTTGTTACTATTATTATTATTTCCGTTATTGTTTTGGGGAAATGTGTCTTTCTTGTTATTTTCATTTTGCACATTTATACTTTCATCGTTTTCGTCTTCGGAATTTGTGTATAAGAATGGGGCATATCTATTTTTATTGTTGAATTGTGGACGTTTGGATACATTTGCGTGTGGCGGTGAGAAACGTGCTGTACGTTTTCTTTGTACCAACTGCCAGTTGTTGTTTTCATTATCTATTCGACGAATACGAATAACGTTATCGTTAAAATTAGCGTTAGTAGATAATGGAATATTCTCACTTGTTGTCTCTTCCATTTGGTAGCTACTTGTTAGTTGCTGCTCGTCAGATATAGCGTCTATATGGGTTGATGTTAGCTGATTTTGACTGTTGCCCGATTTCGTCGAATGCGGATTTAATTCGGTCGAAGAATTGCTGTTAACGGTGGAATTTGAGGTCTGCGATTTGCGGCGAAGTATCGGCGAACGGAGAACCGACATTTTGATAGTATTAGTAGATAAGTGAGAGAAACCGGCTTGCTGATAAGCAAGCCGATCGCGGCTGATTTAATCACTTGCGATAAAATCGACCGTGAGTACGAACTAATTTATTTATCGGCGTAATTACACTATGCGCGATAAAAGAACACACGAAACACACGACAAACCATTGATTGTTTACATATTCGGAATGTAATTAACAATATTGTTAATAAAAACAATAAAACATCAATCGATGATTTCATCATAAGACATTTTGGAAATACTGCATTAGTTGCTGAACAATTTAGTGAATATTTTATATGTTCGGTAGAACATCATAGACACGAATGTCACATTCAGTTATTGAATTCGAATTTTGATAATCGTATTTATTCTTCCTTTTTTATTCCGCCAGCAAATAAATACCAAATAGAAGCAATAATTAATGATCTAAAAGTTTACAAGGCACCTGGATGAGATGAAATTGGGGTTAAAGATATAAAACAAAACTTAAATATTTTTGTTCCTATTTTGACTAACATGGTTAACTATTCTATAAAGGAAGCTATTACTCCTGATGGGCTTAAAAGAGGTATTGTTAGACCAATATATAAAAAAGAAATGAAAAATCAGTTTGAAAACTATCGTCCAATAACAATAACATCCGTGATAACTAAAATTTTAGAACATTACATTGATAAACACTTAAGAAATTATTTGGAGAAAAACAATCTACTCTATGAAAACCAACACGGTATTAGAGAAAAAAGATCCACGATAATATTATTGAGAATAATTGTAAATAGGATAAATACAGGACTGTCGATGGGGAACCAATTTTTAATTTCATTTATTGACCTATCTAAAGCGTTTGATTTAGTTGATCATGAATTACTGATCAAGGACTTAGAAAATCTAGACATTAAAAACAATCAATTTAAGTGGTTTAAGAATTATATAACAAATAGAAAAAGCATGGTCAAAATTGCAGGGAATATAAGTAATGAAAAAAATATTCAATATGGAGTAGGTCAGGGTACCGTATTGGCCCCTATTCTTTTTCTTATTTATACCAACTCGTTACACAAGCATATTAAAAATGCAAAGGTATATGTTTTTGCTGATGATATTGCTTGTTAATGGAGCACAACAATTTTGAGATGGCGGAAAAATTACTACAAGATGATGTAGATAATTTTAGTAAATGGGCACATGATATGAAGTTATGTATAAACATAAATAAATCAAAAGTATTACATATTCGGAATAGTTTTAAATATTAAAAATACGCGATCCGCGAATTATCCTCCATAGTAACAATTGCATTCATGAGCTTCATGTAAATATCAACACCCATTTATGTCCTTGACCACCGTAAATGACTTTAAATATTTAGGTGTATATATAGATAAATCCCTGAATTGGAAAAAACACATTCTAAGTTTAAACTCAAAAATAAAACAGAAAGCAGGTACTATCATATCGAACACTACGTAAATACTATAATTCAATAATAATGTCTAGAATTTTATATGGAATTCAAATATGAGGCGAGGCTAAGAAAACTGAAATAAATAAAATAAGTAAAATACAGAAGAGGTGTTTGAAACTCATACTCCCTCATTGGAAGCAAAACGTCCCTGGATCAATTATGTATGGAAGGAAAACAACGAAATGTCCCCCAAGATGTACTATTACTATTACAGACTACTTGAATTTAACGTCAATAATATAAAATTACCATCTAGGCAAACAACTCGATTGACAAGAAACCAAAGTAATACATACTACATCTATCCTCGTGGGGTAAATCTGCGAATTGATAATACGGTTGATTCGGTTTTAATTAAATTAATAAGTACAATCCCGAATCATATATTAGAGGAAAAAAGAATTGGTGTGTGGAAAAAGGAGGCGGAAATTGGTTAAAGGAATGGTGCAAAGATTGAATAACAAGCTACGTTCTGAATCTCCCTACCTTCTAATGCTGCTTTCTTTATACGTTTTTGTTTTTGATTTCCTGGTGTCCTTACCAGACATTAAGTCGTAAAGAAGATAATGTTTCCCATTTTAAATATTGAACTGTCGGCATGTGATAATGCACAGATACGTATTACGGGGCGTGTTACGTAGTTGCATGCGTATATATATTTATACTTAATCTTAACGCTAAAGTACTAATATTATGATTACAGAATAAATTAAGATAATTTATAATTTTTGTATTTTATATATTTTTTGACTAAACGTTAATAAGAGTGTCGGGCACTCACACAACAGGCATATTTGTCCTGTGAGACCCACAACTTATTTAAATAAAAAAAAATATATATATATGTAATTGTATGCACGTTTGTAATTGAATTTTTGTTAGCCGTTTATTCAATTATACGTCATAGGCTTGGTCACGAGGGTAACGGATAAAAGAAGTTCTACCGTGTATATATATAACAGAGTTTTTTAGGCCTATTTCATTGTTTGTGATGTATTTCAATTTTTTTTATAATATAACTTCTATTATTTTTCTAATTTAAATATATCAAAGGCCAACTAGAATTATATGTAGCTTTTATAAATCTAAAATAAACAATACCTCAATGACAAACACAAAAAACGCAGAAAATAATTTTTCCTTTAAAAAATTAAAATTACTTTAGAAACGTTTTCGAGCTTAACCGATCATCGGCTAACAATACAAAATGTATTCAAATAAAACAAAAAATGCATTGCAGAGAAATATTTGGACTACATGTGTGTTCGTATAGAAATATTAACGGTAAAACTATATATAATCAAAAGCGGAAAATTGTTTGCGAATAAATCCAAGCTGGTAAAATACATTAGAAATCAGAGACAGGATTTTGTTTACAACGTAACAACGAATTTAACGGAGAAAGTATTCAAAACAAATATTAAGAATATATACAGAACAAATCTCGGAAAGGAGTTAAATTTTTATATTAAAAAGAGGATTATTATAATAATTCGGTATTTGATCGTTTAAGAGTAAGTAATACGTTTATATTTATTTATGTAATAATTTTCGGCTATATTCATTAGTATTTTTCAGTGAATTAGGTTTATGTTTTATTAAATGTTCGGTATGTATAGATTTATTCATTTCATTATTATTAAATGATTTTATACTTCCTTGTGTCCGCATTTGATTTTTCTATCAGTTTTATAGACATATGATTTTTGCACAATGCAGTTTATCATCTATGTATATACCACTATTTTCATAAATATTATTATTCCTTGTACATTAAGGGTGTTCATTTTATTTCTTAAATTATTTTTAGTTTTGAATGCTACATTTAGTCCTTGTTTTTCTATATACATATATCGCTGAATTTATGAATTTATCTACATTTCTAGTACTTTTTCTTCTTCATTTAGTATCTTATCATAAATTTTTATAATTTTTATCATTATTCTAATTAGCATTATTTTTTTCGTTATTTTTTTGAATAAAAATTTGTATTGTACAGAAAAGGCTCTATTGAAGTAGTAGAAATTTATTCTACTTTTTTTCGACGTATTCACCTAAAATATTCACAAGCATTTGTCGAAACGTGGTACCAGTTTTTCGATGCCTCGTTTGAAAAACGTCCGTTCAAATTCGCCTAAACAATTCATGACGAAGTTCTTCACTTTTTCGTCATGCGCGAAACGCTCCCGCCACCCCAGGGCTGTTTTTAAATGATCAAACACACATAGGCGATCCGAAAGAATGGGAGTTTCGATGCGCTTAACGTTTGCATCTGTGTGCGAAGTTGATGGCCGATCGCTGCACGTTTCATCATCCACATAATCTCGTCCTTTTTCGAACATGCGGCACCATTTGAACACCATGTAGGTCTGGAAATTTCTTTATCACCGTACACTTCACATATTTGTCGATGAATTTCAGTGGGATTATGATTTTTGCCCACAAAAACAGCACTACACTTTGCCTTTCAATGTTGGATAACCGATGATTCACACGACGCTCCATTTCAAACAGACACTGTAAACGAACCGGACAAGATACCGGTTTCGATTTTTCACGAGGAGATAGAGAATGAAAACCGGTTTTGTTTAAGCCGAAGTGGGGGGGGGGGGCTGTACATTAATTCAAGTAGAAACTATGCCCGAGTGTAACTTACTTATTGATGCTCGCTCGTATTTAAAAATCACTTTTACTGTTTCCGAAATTGAACAATTTGTGCACGAACTATGTATGCTTCTTTCGCCGGTAAATCAAAATTGGCTTAAACTTCCTGTCGCTCTGAAAAGGGGTAAACGCTCTCATAGTCTTCGCGACTTTCTCATGCTATTTCCTGTCAAACACTAAAGGCAAAACAGTGCAGTACTTTCCATAAATATAGTTGTTGCCTATGTAGCGCGTGAGCAAAAGCCGTATAATAATAAATTTTCCGGAAAAAGCAATAAATAATCGAGACTGAGGCTAGCCCGTTAGCACCGTTCGCGTCCGAAGCGGTTCAGGTTTGCAGAAATTCTGCTCGGCAAATAGAGAACTTCACATCGAGAACGCTTTATTATATTCTCTCCCGTTACCGTCCTCAGAAAACGTACGTGGCCCAAATTTCAGATCATCATTATCACCGCGAAATGTATTGTACAGCAACCGAGCCAGTAAGCTGGGTTCGAACATATCACGGCATCAACTCCGCTTTATTAAGCCAAGTTCGCAGCGAACAAATATCGAATGAGCAGACGCCCCGTGGAAATACACTTCACCGTTGTTCACTATAAATTCGAAAAAAACGAACAGTGCATATTGAAAACGAACGGGCGAAATAAAAGCTCACCGGAACGGTAATTCTCTTCCCAAAAAATCCAATTGGAAATGATTCAGTAGTTTCTTAGAAGAAAAAACCGTTCCGTTCCAACAGAGCGAGTCTTAAGTTCGAAGATATGTAAAGAACGATCAGCGATTAATTAAAAGTTTCGGTAGCGAAATAAAATAAATTTCGTAGCAGTCAAGACAGAACGAGTAGTTTCCTTGTTTTTTTTCTAACGATAAGCTGGGTAACCATTTTTACTAATGGTTTAGTGACCTTGTCTTCTTTATTCTTTCGGGCCTTAAATTTTTCAGAATCCTTTGAGTTGACGGTCATTCATCTGCGGAGTGTTTATTATTTATATGTTTTACAATCGTCTCTTTTCCGATTATTCGTTTTCAATTTCATAAGTTTCAGATCTTATTTATACACTCGCCGGTGCTTCGGTATCGTTGCCTTCCCCTCGTTTTTTCCTTTTGCTTTCTTTTTCTTATTACTCCCGCCACGGAAGCATGATTTTGAGCAGAGGTTCTTCCTTTTTTACCGAACGGTCTCATTAGAATTTTCCAACCCCTTTTACTGTATTCTGTATGCCGCTTCCTTGTCTGCCCTTAATTTCTGTCATTAGTTCTTCTCTTTTAGCATCTGTGACCGACCTAGAATGGGGTCACCCTCTTTCGGGCGCAGCCCCTTTCGGGCGCAGGCGAACTCAGACCTTTTTACAGACCACCTACGGTGATTTCCAGGTATCATCCGTTAAACGTTATCATCTGTATTAGTGAGAAACACGAGTTACCAAATACAGCTATCAGAAATTCCGTCCAAAAAATACCGTTCTTCGTTGACGATTTAGTTTTTCCGCGCCTATAGCATGTTATATATGCATATATATATATATATATATATATATATATATATATATATATATATATATATATATATATATAATCACAAAACACATATTTTACATGATTTTATTTCGTTATTCGCTTCTTTAAAATTGTTTCTATTTGTTTTTGAAATAACGACTTCAGCGTGAAATACTGATAAACAGACTTTCGCGATGTAAATTTAAGAGTTCTGTTAGCAATAGTGATACGAAACGGACGAAAATTATTAATATTAATAATCGGTCAAATGCATTGTCGGTTTTCTTCATTTTATTTATTTTTTTGCTAACCTATAGGCAACCGTATTTAAAAAAATTACAAACTATCAACTCTACGTCATTTAAAGTGTAATAATATAACTGGATTGAATTTGCTCCTAATACATATTTGTTATATTATCTTTCTTTTTCATTCGTATCTAGCAAGTTTATTTGAGGATACGTTTTTTGAAGTTTTTTCTGTTATCTATGAATTTTAATTATATATTTAATTCCTTGACGAATCAACCCTGGTTTCAAAAAAATATCGAAAAAGACAAACAAAGGCGCAAAAATTTTTAAACATAAACACATTTATGTTAATACTGGGCGAGAAATATATACGATATTATAAATTAAAAATTAAATATCTTTATTTTGAATTTAATATTATGTAAATGTAAATTATGGTAATCTTTAAATTAACTCACAGAATGTTTAGTACATGAAACATCCTATCCGGCTAACTTTTTTTTTTTTTTAGTTCGTTTAGAAAAATTTTCAATCTTCAAAACACTGGATTAATATTATTTTCATAAAAATTTTAATAAAACCAATAAGAAAGAAGCTTTTTTTGTTTTGTCTAATAATGAAGCGAGCGGCTCATAAAAAAATAATAATAATTAGAAAAATCGACTTGGCAATACTTGATGCGTGTTTTGCAGGGAAAAAGAAAAAGTAAAGAAGTAAGTTGAGAAACAAAAGCAATTAAGTAATTTTCTACTGTGAAATAGTGTTTAATAAAAAAGGAAAAGAACCATCAATGGCTATAACCACTTTGTAATTAACACTTTTGTTAGTTACAAAACGCGTTTTAACCATATTTTTTTTCTAGAATTTCGTTTTTTTACTAACTTATCACACTAAATTTCAATAATACTTTCTAAATATTGTCGGTTCAGGTGGGTTGGATTTGAGTAACACAAAGCTTTAAAAGGAATAATTTGCAAGGTATTCGTTATTCGAATCATCGTTCTATCAATTTACATTAAATATTTATAATGGTAACATTTTTGACTTCTGTTTCTCATTATATCGGCTTTCTTTACTAAAGGTTTTTTGGTTTTATTTCGAAAAAAAAAAAATCTTTAGTGACAGTAGAGAATAATATGAAAGACTATATTTAGTTCTCTATACCTGCTTATTGGTAATGACTGTAAAACCTAAATGAGAATTACCTTTTTCGACTGTTGGGCACGTCAACCAAAGACCTTTACCCGGTTTGCATTTCGATACTTATGATGTGTTGTTGCAAATACTAAATTATCCGTACACTTGCTTGTTTTCTTTTTGTATTTGCTGAACAGAAAAGTCCCGTTGAGGCAAAATGTGATCAAACAATGAATGAGTAATTGTTAAAATGAGCACGATCGTCTATTTGTCTTTATATAGTTATTTCATTAATTTATTCAAAATGATTTGTCAGTTGGCCTTAGTATGTTTGTTTTTATTTTTGTTCGATTCCTTTAGGTTACTTTTTCAGATTTAACCTCGTTTGGCCTAAAAGTAAAACGCACAGAAAGAAAAAAATGTTTAATATTTATGAAAAAATGAACTTGCTTCTGCGTGCATGTTTTGTAGTAAACGAAAACATAAAATGTCGCATGAAGTAGGCATGGAGAAGAGAAGAGGATAAATTTTGAACATATTTATAAGGAAAATAATATTCTAGTCCGTCGTTTTTTTTTTGTTTCTTTTTTTCAAATACGGCTTAAACACAACTGTGCGGATATCAAGCCGAGCCTGTTAAATTAGCTTACAGCATACTACACAAATTACAATGTTTGGTCGTTTAGTAATAACTGAAATTTTCAAAAACCACAAAAATTGGAACAATATCATTATTCTTCGATAAGGAATCAATTTTTCTTATATGAAATGGATACAGTTTTATTTAATAAATAGGTATTTTCTGTAACACGCATAAACAATATTTAAGTTACCAACAATTTAAAACCTATAGTATGTATTGCGATAAAACTTTATCCCCCCCCCCCTCCATAGGAATGGTAATTTCTGAAACCATATATACATACAAGGTACAACGAGTGTTCATACAGTTAGTCGAATTAGAATTTACGTTTTTCCTCTTTCGGTTTTTCCCAACAAAATATGAGTTTGCATTTATAATATAATAATAATAGCATTAATTACAAATATAAAAATAAATGATTTCGAAATCTTACATATAAGTAATAATAATAATACCTATAATACATGCAAACACTAAAGTTAATTAATTACATTATGTGCTACACCACGAAGATAATCTTCAAGCTGAAGCTGATTATAATTTGTTGCGACTTTCAACAAACGTTTGTCGCAATCGACATATTTCTTTTTTTTACTCGGTTACTTTTATCAATAAGACTATATTTTGTTTATTTTGTTGATATTATATCACGTTCAAAGACGAATGACAGAAACCATTATGTGTCAACATCCTTTGCGGCATTCTTTTTTTTTCGGAACAAAGAAGTAAAAATAACAATAATGGCATGTTTTACACGCATTCATTGCACATTTTGTTATGTTCTTCTGTTAGGAAAATTAACCATTTTCTTAGAAATTTAAAACTAAATAGCCAATCGTACCGGTTATGAACAATGCAGGTAAATAAATTTCACCTCTTACGAAGCTGTTCAGGATTTGGTAAAATAAACAGACTAAAGCACTGCACTTATTTATAGAAAACAGTTTCATTCGTTAATTCTCCGTACTACGGTCATTATTAAGAATAGTCTATTCGAAAAATTTTCTAGTAATTCTTCTTCCGCCGAAATTATAACAACTGCTTTACCAAGAAAAATTAACGATTTTTTCCATGACGATTTTATCACTTTTGCTTCTTCTTTTATTCTTACGGATTCGCATATTATAAAATATTCGAGGTTCTATTCATTACCTCTTTTCAGTCACTCGCAGGAAATCTCCCATGGTGAGAACCAAACCGACAAAAAAAAATTGATACCCGTTTGAGAAATACGAGCAGTTTACAATATATCTATAAAATTATTTTCCGCATATATGCTTTTAGTGATGTATTTTTTAGGAATACTCACTGGCGATCAATATTTATTTGTTTTCTAAAATAATTACATATAACGGTTGTAAAACAAATATATACTTTTAAGAATGTCAAATAGTTGTTTAAAAATCGGAAAATTTTTGTTACTTAATTATGTTAATTTTATTACTAAATGAGCTGCTTTATTGATGTTTTTGCATGTTTTAAAAATGAATTCTGGTTTATGTAGGACATACATATTTCACAGTAATAAGAAAAACAGATTCCAAGTAATTAATCCGTGTTACATAACGTGCAGGATTAAATATCTAGCTTTAAAATATTTATTTTTCAGGTACTAGATTTTAGAAAAAATAAATAAATAAATTAAAAAAAAAATAAAATATAATTTTATCGCAAATACAGCAAAGTAGTTGAGCATAATGTGTCAACCGCCAAGGATTTAATATGATAAGTATGAATTACCGTAATTTCAATTTACATAATACTAAATTGAAAACAGGACCAGTCGATTTGGCTCAAACGAATGGGTTCCGTTAAAAATGAACATAAAAATAGAAGAATAATATCTTAAAAGTATTTTTTTTTTTTTTTTTTTTTTTTTTTGAAATACCGTTTTTAACTACTAAGGTTATCACGGTGAGAGCTGCCCAGGCTACCTAAAGACCACCCAACAGTCCGCCATCCTGAATGAACTTCTTCAAGGTGTTATACGATTTGTCGCTTAATATTTCTGATAACGTTGTGAAAGTGCTTGGACGGACTGCATTAAAAGTGCGACATTCAATTATGATGTGTTGTACTGACGGGTATTTTAATTCACCACAGTATGGACATGTATTAGGGATAGTTATTCTTTGCAGTATGTGGTCATGACTTTTAGCTGTGTGCCCTATTCTTAGCCGATTGATCGTTGTGTATTCGACACGCGTGGTATCAGTCGGCGGCCACCATGGATCGATCATCGGCTTAATTTGGCGCAATAACGTAGTCTTTGACATCCATTCTTTGCTCCACTGCTCAGTTAGTCTTTCGCGTAGGAAAATATCGAGTGTTGTTGGGCCTCCTGATTTACGCGGCATTGGAGATAACATAGCAGACCGAGCTTCTAGATTCGCGCGCTCATTCCCCGGGATCTGAGTATGTGCAGGGACCCATAGGAACTCAAACCGAAAGCCCTTCTGGTCTAGCAATAGCAGAGTCCCTTGGATTTTTTGCGCGATTGATTCTTCTGCATTATTATTTTGTAGATTTTGTATGGTGGTCAGAGAATCAGTAATTATCAAAATCTTTTTCGGTTGAGCTTTGGAACTGTCGTACTCCTGGAGACAGAGCAGAACTGCAAGCATTTCTGCATCCAGTGCCGAACACGCATCATTTAAACGGACCCCTACTAGTACTCCATCAATTTCGTAGGCACACGCTGCTGGTGACAATATACCTGTACACGCCTTAGATCCGTCTGTATACACCTTTGTGAAATCTTCGTATCTGTTAATCACCTCAATTGCCTTCTTTTTGAGATCTTCTATAGCTGTTTGCGAGTTATTGTACTCTAATAGTGATAGATTTATTTTTACTGGGTACTGGTCCCATGGTGGAAGCAGTGGTAACCTCTTAGCTTCCGCCAGGCACGGAAGGGGTACATTATGTTTACGCAGCAATTTATTTACTTTTGGTAGTAAATCGTTGGGAAAAGCAGGTTTGAAGGGGCAAACTATTTTGTTTTCAGTCGACCACTTTAATAAACTACGATAGCTATGTAACGAGCGACTGTATTTTAGGGGTAATATCCCCGTTAAGGAACACAAACTGGATGAAGGTGAAGTACGGTGTGCTCCCAGGATAATGCGAAGCGCAGAGTTTTGTATTGGATCAAGTATCTTTAATACTGATTTCTTTGCTGATGAGTACACCTGACATGCATAATTGATTTTACTGAGTATTAATGTTTTGTATATGTTTAGTAGTAGCTTTGGGTGGATATTGAATTTTCGGTTGGATAAACATTTCATTATATTCAAGGAATGATAGCATTTTGACTTTAGATTAGTTACGTGGTATCTCCATGTCAACGAGGGATCTAGTGATACTCCCAGGAAGGTTGCTGATGATTTAAACTGGAGTTGCGATTCTTTTAGGAACAGTTGTATTTGGTTTTGAGGTTGGCGTTTTCGATGGAAATCAACACATATAGATTTTTGACTGGAAAACATTAATCCGTTGTTCTCAGACCATTTACTTAATTTATTAATTGTTTTTTGTAATATGGATTTAGCTAGAGAAGGATTATCAGAGGAAAGAGATATATTGAGATCATCAATGTATAATCTACCTACTACTGGAGGTTTTATGCAGTCAGCGATGTCATTAATATATAATATAAATAGGGTTGCACTTAAAGCAGAGCCCTGCGGAATTCCATTCTCAATAGAGATGGGTTCTGAGATTGCTAAACCGATTCTTATTTGTATTAATCGTTCGGTTAGAAAGCTTTGAATGTATCGCCCCAGCTTACCGTCCACTCCGACCGTTTTTAATTTCTGAAGCAATAAAAACCTCGGAACACGGTCGAATGCCTTCTCTATATCGAAGAACACTGAGTACAAGTGAGATCGGCGATGAAAGGCTGATACAATTTGTCTTTGTAAACCTATCAAATGGTTGATAGTTGACTTCGACCTGCGTCCTCCAGCTTGTATAGGCGATAGGATGGAGTTAGATTCTAAGAAATATAGGAGGCGTCTGTTGACCATTTTTTCTAGTATTTTGGATAACGTTATTATTAAGGAAATTGGTCTGTAACCCTGTGTCGAACACGGATCCTTATTAGGTTTTAAGACTGGGACAATCATAGCAACCTTCCAATTCTTTGGTATATCACCGGTATCCCATATTTGATTGTATATTTCTAATAGTAATTCTTTAGCGGACTGCGACGCGTATTTGATCATATAGGGGTGGATTTGATCTATGCCAGGTGCACTATTTTTTGTATGAAATTGAAGTTGGAATTCGAGTTCATCATAAGTGAACGGGCGGTTGAAAGGTTCATCACCATCGGTTTTGAATTCCACCTTATTTTGCTCTATATGCGCTTTTAGTTCCTGAAACTCTTTCGTATATTTGTCCATAGATGATTCTGTGGAGAAGAACTTCGCAAACTGATTGGCCACTTGCTGGTGGTCGGTAATTAATGTTCCATTATCATTTATTGTTGGATTTTTAAGGGTATTTGGCGTTCCATTTATAGATTTGATTTTCTTCCACATATAGTGATTATTTGTCGTTTGCGTTATAGACTCTACCAATTTTTGCCATACTTCCTGCTTTCTGGCTCGAATCAGGTCTCTTGCAGCTGCACGATATTTTTTAAACTCAATTAGGTGTTCTTGAAGTCTGGTTATTTTATATTTTCTCAGAGCTTGTTTCCTCTGCACTATAGCAACTCTGATCTCTTTACACCACCACGGTAACCTAAGCTTAGATTTCTTTGAAGTCGCTTTTGGAATTGTTGTCTCGGCAGCTTCTAGGATTATTTTTATCAGTGTATCTATCTTGGATTCTAAAAATGTGGGAATCTGGGTGGGAACTTTTATTTTTGATGAATAGGTTACCCAGTCTGCTTTGTGATATTGAAATTTTAACTCCCTCTCCTCGTTATTTTTATACACTTGTTTTTGGAAATTTATTATTATTGGATAATGGTCACTAGAACATAAGTCTTCAGATACTGTTACATTAAATTTTGGGGCGAGTACACTGGAACAGAAAAATAGATCTAGTGTTGAAAAGGTGTTATAAGTAAAATTGAAATGGGTTGGCGCGTTTGGTGGAAGTAATACTAGGTCCTTATCTAACATAGTTTTTGATATTACTGATCCATGTTGGTTTTCTGATGCTGATCCCCATGCTGGGCAGTGAGCGTTGAAGTCGCCTAGTATTATATGTTGGTGTCCTCACTGCTCTATAAGAGAGTCAAACTGTGTTTTTGACGCATTGCTATTGGGTGGTAAATAACAATTGCATACTACAATTTCAACAGATGACAGAGAGGGGATCTTAACTGACACGGTCACTACTTGAAAAGATGACGATATTGTTATTTTCTTCACTGGGTAGTTCATGTGTACCAAAGTGGCTACACCGCCACTCGCTCTGTTATTGAGAGTGTGATCATGTCGATAAACAATTTTTTTTAGTAGTTTTCATAATCACTAAAGTTAATTTAATTTTAATTTTTTGTGAATGTAATCATTTATTGTAAAGCATTTAGATTTCCTTTGAAAGCAGAAAATCTGTCACAGAGGCAAATTATTTCTATGATCTACTAATTCTTTCTGAAATTTTTTATTGAAATAACCCGTTAAACAAATCATAATCAGCACTTCAAGTCTTTATAACCAAAAATGATTCTTTTTGAAAACAGCTGGTTTATTTTCTAAACAAATTAATTACTAATTTCACGGGTGTTTTTTTTTGATTCATTACGCCTTAAATATGATAATTATAGAAGAAGAAAAAATAAAAAACTTACTAAGTCTAAACTAGGTTTACTTGGAAAAAGAACGAAGTCAAAATGTAACGAGGCGAATCGTGCTGCGGCCGAAATGATGCGACTCCCCAGGTAGGTATAAAAAGATTATAAAAAAATATGATTACTCCTACACCCGGCATAAATATGTAGGTTACTAATTAAGCATTAGTAGCTAGAAAATAAAAAAAAAATCGCGATACTGAATTTTTAATTTTGTGAAAACTATCCGCCAAGGTACGCCAGTTTATTAATTAATAAATATTCTAAAAACTTTCAATTATTATATGTATAAAAACTTTCACTGACTGTTTTTACTCGGACTTGGGACGTTAATGTTCACCACACTAAGGTTAATGAATCATTATATAATTACTAAGTCATTAATATTTTTAAGTTATGCCACTTTAGTCACGTGTTTATAAATACTAGTGTTCCCAATGGTCCAAATTCGACCATAATTATCATTAAAAATTTTAGGAAAATATATATGTATATTTCCAAAATTTTTTTCCCACTCTTTTACGTTCGTTCATCATATATCTGAGAACATATACTTTTATTTATACTTTCAATACAAAAATTAAGTGACACCTTAAGATTTAGTACACTGTAAAAAAGCCAATAATGATAATTATTAAGAAAAATTAAAACATTTCAATAAGAACAGATTTGCTGGCTGCCGCGATTTCCTTTTTCACTTTTTGTATTACTTTTTTATTTAAATACGAAAAAAAAAAGTAAAATTTTATATACTGATAACTCTAAAAATAATCAATAGTTACTAAACAGAAAAAAAAACCCCAAGAAAATCGTTTAATAAACAGCAGAGAAGAAAGTACTGAACTGTTTTGTCTTTGCCTATTTATATACACAAGAAGATTATCTATTTTTATAAAATAGAATTTTCCGCAGTGAATTTATCGGGAATATTGAAACAAATTCAAGGTTTGAAAGCTTCCTCCTTATTGGTTTTATTAAAATTTTTATGAAAATAATATAATTCCAGTGTTTTGAAGATTGAAAATTTTTCTAAACAAACCAAAAAATTACATCGCGAAAGTTTGTTTATCAGTATTTCACGCTGAAGTCGTTATTTCAAAAACAAATAGAAAATATTTTAAAGAAGCGAATAACGAAATAGAATCATGTAAAATATGTGTTTTGTGATTATATATGCATATATAACTCACTATAGGCGCGGAAAAACTAAATCGTTAACGAAGAACGGTATTTTTTGGATGGAATTTCTGATAGCAGTATTTGGTAACTCGTGTTTCTCACTAACACAAATGATAGCGTTTAACGGATGATACCTGAAATCACCGTAGGTGGTCTGTAAAAAGGTCTGAGATTGCCTGCGCCCGAAAGAGGCTGCGCCCGATAGAGTCGCGCCCGAAAGATCGCGCCCCAAAGAGCGGTCCCCTCTAGAATGACCCTTTTTGCAGGGGAAAGCCCAGCAAAAAAAAAAAAAGAAAACGAAAAACGAAAAACAGTTTTAATAAATTGCAAAATTTTGTGTGACGCAGAAAACATCCAAAATCGAATTTTCCGAAAATATTTTGTTAATTAAAAAGCTATTATTTTATCTTTTATTGTGCAGCCGATAAATGCTTTTTTTTTTTTTTTTATCCGCCATTTGGGCACGCCAGCTAAGGACCTACACCTAGAAACAGCAAGAGAGAAAAGAGCCGTCAGTTAAATTTTGATTCGCTCTGATATGGGCAACATAAAGGAACTAACGGATGAAATAATGGATGGCTAGGGGAAGGACAACAATCTGCAATAACATATGGAAATCCGGTATATGGCCAGAAGAGTGATGACGATCAACATATATTAGTTTACATAAGAAGGGATCTCGCAAAAAATGTTAAAATTACCGAACAATATTATTAATTCCGCACGTTAGCATGGTAATGTTAAAGATTATATATGAGCGGTTATATCATCTAGTGCGTAACGAGATTCCATAGGGACAAACAGGCTTTATGAAAGTGAGGGGAACACGGGGAGCAAATTTTGAACATGCGGCTACTGATAGAAAAAGCACGCGAATATAACGTTAAAACGGTACTATGCTTTGTGGACTACAAAAATGCTTTTGATTGTGTTCAATGGAGTAAACTGTGGCCATCTTAATTGAAATGGGAGCACCAAGACATTTAGTACGCCTTATTGCAAATCTATATGAGCATGTCTAAAGTCCGAATAAATAAAAATACATACTCGAAAGACTTTTACCCATCATGCGGTGTACGGCAAGGCTGCATCTTATCTCCACTGTTGTACAACATCTACGGAGAATACATCATGCGTAAATTTCTGCAGACTAATGATAGCAAGGTTTCAGTCGGAGGAGTTCAGATTTCAAATCTTAGATATGCAGACGACACAACACTAATAACCGGTAGCTTAAGCAGCGTAATGCAAACTCCAAGTCGTCTTGAAAGATAAGATAAAAATTATGATTATAGACAGGAAAAACGACAATCGCCCGGAATTGCATGATGTTAACGGCGTGGAAATTGTAAAACAGAATAGATATCTCGGTTCGATAGTAGAAAATCGAGGGAGATTTGAAGCGGAAATTAGACGCAAAACAAACATAACAAAAAGTGTTACGTATCGGCTAAAACGTATATGGGCTGATCCAGCGGTATCAAAGAAAGTAAAAATAAGACTAGTGAATAGTCTGGCATTTTCAGTATTTCTATACGGCGCAGAAACTTGAACTCTGCGTAAATCCGATCAACAAAAGATAGATGCGTTAGAAATGTACTGTTGGAGACGAATGCTATGAATCCTGTGGACAGAAAAAAGATTGAACAGCTCGGTGTTACAAGAAATAAACGTAACGAAAAGATTATCGTATCGGAAGTAATTAGAAGAATACTGAAATACTCTTTAGTCATGTGATAGGAACAAATGGATTTGAGAAACGAGAATTCTGGAAGGAAAAGTAGAAGGAAAAAGAAGACATGGTCGCGTTTCAACTAGATGGTCAGACACGCTCCGGACAGCTGTAGGAAAAATTTTCGTAAAATGTGTTCGACTGGCCCACAACAGAGATCAGTGGCGACATCTTATACATCAGATGGACAGATCGTAATCACGATATCTCCAGGAGAGATTCACATACTTGATGATGAAGCTTTTCAACATCTAACAGTATCGTTTTATTTTTGTTTATTTATTTACTTTTTCTTTTTTTTCTATTTTAAGTTAGTTGATCGTTGAGCTCGTCTAGTGGGGTCGCCCGGCGACCACCTTTAAAGATTCAAAAGCTACTAAGTCGAATACGTCGCTGAATCTGACGGAAGCTGACGCTGTCGGAAAGCGCAAACTTCCGGTCCTTCCTCGCCGTCTACGAATGTACCAAGTAAGAATCTGCGGCTCTCGTAACCCGATCTGCTTAATATCAGTTACCTCCAACAACATTAATAACAGCACTATTAAAGCTATTGAAAATTTCAGTACCGATAGGAGTAATAATAATAATAATAATAAAAGCAATAGTAACATCATTACTTTCATTACCACCGCCAACAACAACAACAATTACAATAATATTAATGATAATAGTAATAATAATAACAACAACAACTATAATAATAATGGTAATAATAACAAGTGTTCCACATGACTGGCTAATTGAAGTGCTTAAAATTTACAAGATAGATCTGATGTTGATTAAAAATTTTTACAAAATTGTATAAGCAAATGGAAGACAACGTTATTAGTAACAAATGGTAATGATGAAATCAAAATTGAAAATGTTAAAATACACAGAGGTATATTCCAGGGTGACACGCTTAGCCCTATCTGGTTCTGTCTGGCTCTTAATCCATTAAGTGCGTTACTAAATAATGAGAAAATAGGATATTCGCTGAAGAATAGTAATAATAAAAATGCGTACACAATCTCGTACTTATTATATATGGTTGATCTAAAGATCTATGCATTAATAGATCGCAGCTTGTAAAACTTCTGCAATGTACTGTAGAATTTTCGAATGATATATAAATGGAATCTAGATAAATGTAAAATACTATATATATATATATATATGTATATATTAGGTGGCTTTGCCCTCTGGCCGCTTCGCGGCCCAACCCCACGGGACTCCACCTCCAAACCTCGTTTTTTGGGAGTTTCGTCGTGACCAAAGCTTAAAATGTATATATTTTTCGATGTTCTCACTCGTCTCAAGGTAACATACAATTGCCCATGAGTGAAGACATTATCCCTCAAATCAACAGCGGCAAAATCCAATGTTTTACCGTGAGCTTTATTAATGGTCGTGGCATAGACTAACTTGATAGGAAACTGCCTTCTTAAAATCTGAATGCCAGTGTCGCCAGCTGTAAATTTGAAACTGATCCTAGGAATCAGAAACGTCTTACATTCATTTTCTGGACGAAATACTTCAATTATGAAACGTTTAACAGATTTAATGACGACTTTTGTTCCATTCGCCAGGCCTCCTTCAAAATTCAAATTTCTGATGAGGATACAAATCGCTCCAATTTTTATAGTAATTTTGTGATCTGGAACTCCTGGATGTGACATTTTGTTTAAAATGTCAGTACATAAATGCGTGGAATCTCCATTTGTTTCCTTTTCATCAATCAGAGTTGTATCAGCACTGTATAAATTTATTTCATATCCAGAAATTTTTTTTCCCATTATCAATTTGTTCATTTGATTTATATTTCTATTCGTTGGTGATAAATTACATTTTTTGGACATTTTAGAAAAATTTGAAAGAATATAATCAGGATAAATGTGATACATTTTTAAATCGGGGAAATTTAATAGGATTTCATTTTCTTCGCCGTACAAAGTCTCTGGCATTTTTCCTTCACCAATTTCTAATAAAAATTTTGAGTAACTCGAACCACTTTCGAGAAACACATACTCCTCGAACCCTTTTTATAAAACGATTGCGACCAGTCTCTATATTTCTCTTTCCACTATCACGATACTGTTCGTAGAATTGCAAATACGTTAGTTTGCTCATTTCTTCAGTCTTGGGCCTATCACAAATTCAAAAATTACAACGTCGTTTTTCAAATTTAAAAATACACCAATAATACACCATAGAGGAAACAAAAGAAGGATCGTTAACAAAAGATGTTTCATCTTCGTCCACTATGAGTAATACACGTTGAACGAGAAGCCAGTACCGTTTGATGGGTGGCTGGAAGCGAGGTACTCCATAGGTAAATACAACAGTGCCGCGTTTTTGTTTTCAGCCTCAAGGTATGAAAATTTTGGATATTTTATAATTTCTGTAAAAGCCACTGACCTGGAGCCGTCGATTACGAAAAAAAAATAGCTCTCTAAGTGCCATAGAACGGTCTCAGGACTTTTTTTTTTGATTTTTCATCTAATAATAGGAAAATTTGAATTATTTTTTTAAAAGTTTGAATTAAAATAGCTCAAAAAGCTCAATCGCTAAAAGGGTAGTGTAAGCGTGTGAATTTAGGTAAAAAAAATTTCCCAGGCTGGTCGACGGAATGCGAACAATTTTTGCGCAATTTCAGACGTACACAAAACAGCGAGATGGTAGGTTTTGCTACTTACAAAGTTGAATACAGAAAGACGTCAAAAATTAATCGATACTGTTGAAAACACTAACTTTACATATAGTAGTCGAAAGGCGTGGAATCTGCTTAGAAGAAGACTCGGGACAGATCCGGTAAACATACGCAAAATTCAGGCATCGGTGAATCACGATAAAATAGCTGCTACTAGACCCGTATAATTACGTAAATTTAAAACGGTCAAAAAAGTAGCCTTAGAAATCGGGAAACAACTGCAAACTCTCGAAGGATCTCTTTCACCGTACAAAACCTTTTCGAGAAACATTAAACTTTACGAATTAGAATCAGCGTTAAAATCCATTAAGAACGGAAAGGCTGCTGGCCTAGATAGTATCTATCCCGAATTCATAAAGAACCTGGGAGAAACAGTAAAAAGTTTCATTATTAGTATCTATAATAAAATTCTAGATGGCGGTCAATTACCGAGGGATTTCAAAAAAGCAAAGATAATTGCCATAAAAAAACCGGGAAAAATGGGAATGATCCGGCGAATTACCGGCCGATATCCCTTTCATCTGTTCCGTTTAAAATTTTTAAACGGGTCATATACAACAGGATATCAACAGAAATTGAGAAACATCTTCCTACTGAATAAGCCCCGGGGTTTCCAGGTTAATAGATCTTGCGTTGATCAAGCAGCCGCATTAACTCAATTCATCGAGAATAAAATAACTACCTAGTTCTTCCATAAACTTGATATATTTTAGATGTAAATACAGAACAGAACACTCTACGGATAAATATACGAGTAGGAATAGTTAAAATACAAATAGTTAGCCTCTTAAACGACTGCATTGACCGATTGTAGTATATGAGAAAAAGAAATTACGGTTGAGTAATAGCGGGAAGAACGCTGGTTACGTTTAAGTCGGAAACGATAAGAATAAACAAAAGTAAAGGAAACTGGAAGGAAAAATAAGGATAACAAGGAAGATGTAGCTTATTAGACAGATGAAATCAAGGACTATTAAAAAAAAGAAAAAAAAAAGAGGAAGTGTACAAGTGCTGGCCAGAGAAATTTGAAATAGAAATTCACCGACGGGAAATTGACTTTTTAAAAAAGGGAAACGGAAATAGAAAATGGTAATCAGATCGCTGGAAGGGTACTGATTTAGTCAGAAGTAATCGAATAATTAGGGAAAAAGATGAAAATAACGAAAGCCCGTATAGTTGTGAAAGATGGAATAGAAAAAATGGCCGCCAGGTCAATCATCTCGGGCTAATTAAAGGAAGGTATCATCAGGGTGATTAGGCTTAGTAGCGAACCTTAACTTATGAATCAAAACCCTGGCAAGAGTACGAAACTAACTTTACTTCATTTAAATAGAACAGAGTGAAAAATGGGGTTGGAATATTCCAATTTTATGTAACAAAAAATGTCCCAATTTTATGTAACGTTTGTTATATTTTATGGGATTTTTGTGATTGTTATTTTAAAAATGTCACAATTTTATGTAACGAAAAAATTTTAAAAGAACGTAAGGAAAAAGATTCGTACGAGTGGGACGAAAAAGGAAGCGAATTTCTTCAAGTATAAGCACGAGTGTCATTAGTTCCAGTGCGTGTTCCCAGAGAAAGTCGAGATTTCTATTGATCGCGGGATAAAATCGAAAATAAGGAAATAAACGAGTTAGAAAAGAGAGTCGTAGGAGTGAAGAGGAAAAGGAAATATAAATATAGTTGCCGAACTCTTTCGAAATGGCGGAAATCACTATGAGCGATTCGGCTTAGGATTGGACAAAAAAAAATATTTATTACGAAAAAAAATTGATTTAATAATTATTTTTTTAAGAACAACGAGAAAAATGAAAAAAAAAAGAAAAAGAAAAAGAACAATAAAAGGATGGAGAAATGAAGGATTGGTCGCATTTTCGATTAAACTTAATCGGCTTATATTTCGCAGACGTACGTGTTATTTGTCTCAGGTGTCTAAAAATTGCGCCTGGTACGAGGAGGCATTTTGATATAATTGGACCGACCGATAAGACGCGATTTCATCGGCATGTGGCAAAAAGCGTGATTTCTCATTCTGTTTGTTCTGTCTGTGTCCGGTACGAGGTAAAAACCGAGAAAAATCTGTTACCGGACTTTTCTCGCGCAAAATTTGACACATCCTAATGGTGTTTGTCTCACTAAATCCGGATTTGCGGTCAACAACAAAATTTACTGTCCCGCCTGTACCGATCATCTATTTATTTTATTTATTACTACAAATCACTCTTAATGCCCGTTTCTCAGTTTCTAACACGTCTCTCATCGAAATAAATTACTTTTTTGTTTATTTTATTTTAAAATTTATGTTTAATTCTTTACCGATGCGATGATTCACTTTGTTCAGAACGAACTCCGTACCATTGTGACATTCTTTTACATTCTAGCGCAATAAATGGTATAAGTATACGAATTTCCTAAAATCATTAAAAATTACCCGCAGCGAAATTTCAAAATGTTTTGTTTTTTTTTTGAATTTCAAAGTTTTTTTGTTATCGAAACTTCATTAGAGCTCAATTTACTGATAAACTGTGAAGGTCGATTTCTTTTCCATGGAATCATCAAACTGGTAGTTCGCTTAATCTCTGTTTTATAATGCTTTTCAGCATCATTTTACAGTTCCGTGTGTAACAGTGGCAAAGTTCCATATATAACATATCTCTCTCTCTCTCGATATATACATATATGTAGAGAATGCATTCTTATTTATCGCATTCTATAAACTGTAACCACCGAAATACATGCGTAGTCCATTTCTTAACTGAACGATAAACAAGCAAAATTATCGCTTTTTATCAGGAGCAACCGATTTATAGTCAATAAATATTTTTTTGGTCGCATGTAATGAATTCGTTCGGCTTTGGATACACCAGTTTATTTTCAATGGAAACTTCTATTTAGAATTTGAAAAAAAAACACACAATTTGATGCTTTTCATTAAAAAATGTTAAATCCTCCTAACAAAAAAAAAACAAAAAAAAAATTGTTTTTTTGTTTGTTTTTTTTTTTAAGACTATAATCAACAGGAATATTATTCTAAAAAATTTTCTTTGCAACGGTTTTAGCGTTGCGATAGTTATTTAAAGGAAACAAACGATAATCGTTAAGTGAGAAAGTGACAGAAGACAAATCGTGCGCGACTTTTTAATTCTTCCCGGGTAAAACAGAAAAAAAGAAAATGAAAATTTAACCCTCCTAGCCTAGTCGACTCACTAGAACTAGTGTACAACGCCGCGTTTTTTTTTTAACTCACTCCCTTCATAACATTACAATCCGGTCATCTCCTCCTGAAGACATGAATATGTTCTTTTTGCTGGGCTTGTCTGCGTTTACTCATCCGGAGAAATTAGAAGTAACGAAGATTATATATTGGTGATAGGTTAAAGATTAAGAAAATAAAACAGGGGTACGTGTACCCATTAGTTTGAGAAACCCTGATCTAAACGATACGCGACGCGCCTTACGCGATGACGGAAATATGTGACGACAGTTTAGAAAATCTTTTCGATGGCAGTTTTAAACGCTGACAAGTGCCGAGTGTAATCTTATTTATTTACGACATATTAACAAAACATGTGTCTTAGTCGAAAACAATATCGTCTCGTAAAACTTAATTACATGTAATCTCGCTCGATTAATTCATCGATTTCGTTATATTCAATTACGGCCCCGGTTCAACTCCCATAATAGTCCAATCTTGCCGTTCACAGAAACGAAAAATGACGTTTGAAATTAGATTAAAAACAATGCACCATCCATTTCTCACGCCGTCGCTGAAAAAAATAATTATAATACTTTTTTCTTTTATTTATTCATTTATTTATTTTTATATATATTTATTTTTTTTTTATTTTTTTTTTTTTCGTTAGGTATGAAAACGGTGACACCCCATTTAGTTTAATTCTCATTTCGCCTAAAGATTCCGGATTATAAAAAATCAAAAAAATTACTGCAGTTTTACTAAAAATCGATTCGGTAACACCGCCGGTTGTTATGAGAAAAATAAGATAGAAACTATATTTAATATAAATTTATCAAATTCGTAATTCAAAAAATGGTAGGAAATAAAAACAAAAACCGCCCAAGCAGTTGTCGATTTCTTTTTTTTTGTTTTTTTTTCGGCTCAGTGGGAGACATCCATTAGGCCAGTTCATCTACATTTTCCCCTGTACGTTGAAATTAGTTCTAAGCACCTCGAATAACATAAAACATCTTTAGAAGGAAAAAAACAAATAAAAAAGAAAAAAGCAAGCCGCCGCTCAACAAAAAAGTAAAAAAAAAATTGTTTAAAAGAGGAAAAAACAAAAAGAAAAGAAAAACGTGCCTGATGATTTATTTGAGCAAATTCTAAGGACATGAATAAAAAAAAACACTCAGCTTTTTCTACACATCCGTCAGGCGACTTTTATTCCTTAATTGTTTTTGATGAACATTGAAATTTAACAGATTTTGTCATTTTTGTGCGTATTATCATGAATAGAGTAATATCGTTTACGAAGATGAAAGAGAAAGAAGAAGAATATATTTCTAATGGCGAGGCATTTCATTAAAAACATGTAAATAAAAATTCAATTGGGTTTTATACTTCCGCGGTAACTCGAATGTACACGTATTACACGACATAAATATTAGAAAAAAAGCGTTTCATATGTCTGTTTCCGTTTCTTAATTTTATTCGTCGTAATATTTTTTCAGATTTATTAGCGCGTAATATAATACAGCGTGAAAAATAGTAAAACTCGATTTTTCTTCGTTGAAATTTCAGGACTTCGAAATGTCTTTTAATCTATACTTAAAGTCTCCTATCGCCTAAATTATTTGTAAACCTAGATTCAAAAATGCTCGGATACAATTGTTAACTACGTCTCGTGTAAAAGTAAATCATAATTCTCGAAAAAAAAAAAAGAAAAAAATGTAGCATAAATTAATTTCGAAAACGGCTTAAAATGGATTCGGACGAAAGGAAAAGATAATAGAGAGCTACTTCACTTATTCGTAGCATTTATTCGATAAATAGAACGGTATATTTTTTCGATCGTTCAAAATCGTATCTTTTTACAACAAAATGGTAGGACTTATTTACAATACTGATCATTCAGCGAATGTGCCAGCTCAAAGTGTCGCTTTTTTCTCGTTCAAACCTGCCTAAATTTTTTTACGCTGTGGCGCATATGCTTGGTCCAAAATTCAGTTCGATTGTTGAACAATCTAAAAACATTATTGCATTTTCACTACATCCTTCTATAGCGCGTAGCTGATCTAGTCGAGAATTTAGTGAGTCTGTATGTTACATCACCATATTTACTCAGACCTAAACTCATGTTCCTAACATATGTGCTACTCAATCACTCTCCAGTACCTGTTGCACTTGGGTCGCGGTATGGTTAGTCGTAATTTTCTATTCCTTCTTTTTCGGCATTCGCGGGTTAATATCATTGCGGTCGCGAATGTTTGAATTATATTTCCAATGAATACACAAACTTATAGTGTTATTTCAGTGGGCTTTAATGATTGCTGGACGGATCAAGAGGAGCTCTTGTTTTTCTTACTAATTATCCCGTTAGCATTTATAAAAACTCATTAGTGATCAGTTGGTTTCGCGCCTAGACAAAAAAAAAAAACAACACATTATTGCATATTAACTTTAAACGAGAAAACGATAGATTCATAACTTTAGGAAAATTTAACATTTTCAAATGGCCATTATTGTAATTTACTTTAATTCCCGAATATGTTTTGATAGAACTTTTTACCCTTCGTGTGAAACAATTGATGAAAAGAATTCTCAGCTGTTTTTACTTCTTACGTTGAAAAACTTTCATAATACACGGAACAGAAAAAAGATGCGCTACATTCGCTGACCGATGTATCATTTTTAGAGATCGTAACCGAGTGTATTATACATAAAGCCAATTTTAATCACTTCGATTGTTAATATTTTTAACATCTTAAATATTGCAATATTTAAAAAAATTTTAAAATTCTAAGCCCTATTTCTTAAATTACGAATTATCAAATAATCGCGCTAATCGAAATATCGTGAATACATTTTTAATATTGATAATTCGGAAGTTTGTCAAAAGGAGTAATATTCAGTTTAGTTTTGTGAAAGAGAAATGAAACGGCAATATAAAAATTATTCAAAAAAGCAAAATGATAATCGTGGAATGTATCGGTTTTGTTTAATGCATCCAACATTCAACGAGCCGTAAACAAGCACTCGTACACTGTTTATCTGCACCATCGAGATTTTTCGGGGAGCGGGAAATAGGGGAATCGCGAGACGCTAAAGTAAACTAAGTCCTATATCCTTGACAGGGCGTCGGTATTGTGAAGTAAGGGTTCACAATTTTCTACGCCTAATGGATCTGATGAGAATACTGGGGCCAGTAGTTCCTTTCTCTCGACTGCCTTTACTTTCCCCGATTTCTTCAAGACTTGTCTCGTCCTGGAACCAAGGGAGAAGAGACTTGGTTACAGGACGAGACAAGTCTCAAACCCGTGACCTTTGATTTGGTAGCCAAGCACCTTAACCACTGGGCTACCAAAAAAGGGATTAAAGAACAGAATTTTTCATTTGAATTGTTTGAACTTCCACAAAAATTCTTGGGAATACGTTGAGAAAAAAAAACGAAAAATCATCTTTTTGTTTGTTTTCTATATGCTTTATATTATTAGCTTCGCCAGTTTGTAATGGAATTTTGGAATCCATTTTCACCTACTTCCCAACGTCCGAATGATTTGAAATTTTTACTAATTGTCAGAACCCGATGACATGGCAATATTATGATGCGGAAAAAAAAACCCTACACCCACACAAATAAATTTAAAAAGTGTAAATATTTATAAACGGAATAATTTTTATTTCCCGCGAAAACACATTGACGGAAGCATCCTCAGCCGGGCTCATTATGTTTCCCGCCACGATGCGGCGGCTTAGAGAAAAAGACCATAGCCGGCCTCGTTATGCTTTTCGCCACCGTGTAGTGGTTCGACGAAAGCAAAGGGTCGGTAGCCGGTCTTTTTCTCTAAGCCGCCGCATCGTGGCGGGAAACATAATGAGCCCAGCTGAGGATGCTTCCGTCAATGTGTTTTCGCGGGAAATAAAAATTATTCCGTTTATAAATATTTACACTTTTTAAATTTATTTGTGTGGGTGTAGGTTTTTTTTTCCGCATCATAATATTGCCATGTCATCGGGTTCTGACAATTAGTAAAAATTTCAAATCGATTCAGATTGTTGTATTGTATTGTTGAATTTACGGAAAGAGTGTAGATGCAACGGAATTAAGTATAGCTTTGGTTAAATGCAGAAAATTATTATAATCAAATATGATCCTCCTTTGTTACATTTCCTTCAAGACTAAAAAGTTAAAAATAAAACTATAATTTAAAAAAATTAAAAACAGATATGCTTTATATGTAAGTTGCGCTAAAAAGCGTAAAATAATTTAAATTATTTCGCAGTACTAACCTAAAAGAGGTGGACATTAATAATTAATTGTGACTTTATATCATTTACATTTGTTGAGAGACTGAATGACTACTGATAAAATCACCTCATGCTTTATTTTGAATTAAAATTAATTATTAATGTCCACTCTTGTTCGTATTTATATTAATATTGTAAAACAAGTTAAATTTTTTTTGTGAACTAAAATCAATTATTAATGTCCACCTCTTTTGGGTTAATATTGTAAAATAATTTAAATTATTTTCCGCTTTTAGCTCATCTTACATAAAAAGCATCTGTATTTAGTTTTTTAAACGATAATTGTATTTTTAATTTTTCTCGTTGAGGATATTTTTTAAAAATTCAGCAAACAGAGAGTTGTTCGACAATGTTACATGTTACTTTTGTTTTTAAAATATAAAATTTTTTCAAGACATGAAAATTTAACCTTTTTCGAAAAATCCAGAAATTGGAATTATTCAAAACCATTAGACTGGAATGGAAAGAAAATTTTAAAAATGAATGATCGAAAGGCGACCCAAAAGTCGGACTTCTTCTTTTTACAAATGGCTTTTCAATGATACTGCTTAAAACCCTATACAAGAGTGTAGAATTGTTATTTGTGCAATTCTAATGGGCAAGAGCGAACGTACGTCTCGATCGCCAGACTTATTTTCATTTTAGAATTAAAGCTTCGGTTTTATCCGAGGTTGAACTTCTTTTACACTGGAGCTTCTGCGACTATTGTGTTTGATACGAAAGTCATTCAAAATGGTATCTATTCATAAGAGCTTATTCGAAGGTGTGTTGAGAATATTTTTCATCTCAGATAAAACCGATGTTCCTGTATAATCTTCTTTTACGCTTTCGGAGAATTTATTATGCATTAGCGAAATCGCGCTTATAGAATAACATATAAAGCGTGCGAACAAGCAAAGCGAGATCATTTGAGTATAAAAAATAATTCTGAATATTTTATTTTCCCTCTAGGTTACGTTTAAATGGCGAAATGATCGATTCCTGTCTTGATACCTTCGAAGAGCAACTGAAATTATTTCGATTAATAACACGGGCCTGCAACAAAATCCTCCTTTAAATAAAAATATGATGAATATGAGAGGAGTTTAACGTGCTGAATCCAGGTTTGCTTTCCATTTTTTGCTATCACGTATATATTTATTTAAAATGTGTGTTTTTTTTTTAATAGCTCAAAATTATACCTATTTTGTCTGTCGTTCTTGCATTAGCGGTGCTTTATTCAGTTCAGATCGTATTTGTACACACAAGAACAACTCGCACTGATATATCAGAGACGCTTATCCTACACTTAGTCAATCGAGTAGTTCTTCTGCTTCTTCGTCGTTATATACGGACTTAACAAAACCTCGTCTTTTTACGCAATCTGATTTGAACGACTTTGTTCGCGATTTAGGACTCTCAAAATCTAGGGCTCAACTTCTCGGATCAAGATTACAACAATGGAATTTGTTAGATAAAAATACGAAGGTCTCTCATATTTTCGTAACAGACAAGAAGATTTTATGAGTTATTTCACCAAAGAGAGTGATTTGGTATTTTGTATCGATACTAAAGAACTTCTACAAGAAATGGGTTTTCCCGAAGGATCGGAGGAATGACGACTTTTTATTGATTCGTCCAAAATCAGTTTAAAAGCTGTATTACTTCGCAATGGCAATAAATATCCTTCAATTCCCCTCGTACATACAACAAACATGCAAGAAAATTATGGAAATATGAAATTGTTACTGGAAAAAATTCAATATTTACAGTACACGCGGAACATCCGTGCTGTGATCTAACAGTTGTAGCAATGTTAACTGGATTACAAGGAGGATACACAAAATTCTGTTGTTTTTTATGCGAGTGGGACAGTCGAGCAAGAGATAAGCACTACGTAGTGAAAAATTGGCCAAAAAGAGCGAGTTTGATGCCCGGAGTCAAGCATGTAAAAGAAGAACTTTAAGTTCAAAGTGAAAAAATTTTTTCACCACCACTTCATATAAAGCTGAGTCTTATGACAAATTTTGTAAAAGTCACGAATAGAGATGGTGAAGGTTTTCAATACCTCAAAACCAAAATCCCTCGAATCAGCAACGCGAAATTGAAAGAAGAGATCTTTGTAGGTCCCCAAATACGAAAGCTTATAAAGGACTCAAATTTTTTAAGTACGTTGAATAAAGCTGAAAAAAGAGGAGTATGGACCGCTTTTGTAGAAATATGTCATAATTTTCTTGGAAACAAAAAAAAAATGCAAACTACCAGGAAATCATCCAAGAACTTCTTTCTGCATATAAAGCTCTGAAATGCAACATGGCCCTTAAAACTCATTTTTTAGACTCCCACTTAGATTTCGTCCCCGCAAATCTTGGAGCAGTATCAAATAAACATGGTGAAAGATTTCATTAAGAACAGAACATAACAGAACGTATATTTAGCTAAGTACAGTAATACAGTATTTATAAACAAAAATGCGTACCAGCTCGAAAGAGACTTAACCGCATTACATTAATGTGATAAAAATAGAACATTTACGTATTGTTAACAAAAATATAAACACTATACAAAAAAATACAAAGGGCAAAAAAAAGTATAACAAAAAACCCAAAATAATCAAAAATTTACAACCAATTGTTACCATTGCAAACATTATACTTAACAGCCTAGAGATATCACTAACTTAATTGTGTTTAATCCGACGATGCTTATATTTAACGTACATCCGGGTTAGTTGCTCGGAATTATAATCGCCTATATTCCTGATAAGCATATTGCTATGGTAGGAACAGCCATGAAAAAATTTATTTGCTGTATTAATTATAAAATCTTTTACGTAAGGCAACTATAACTAATTATGCGTATTATCTATTTTAGTCCAGCGGGGAACATTTAAAATACACCGACAATACCTATTCTGTAGTAATTTAAATTAATTAAAATCGGAGTTCGAAATCGAGCACCAAACATTGGAGCTGAATAAGCCAATATCGGTCTAATAATACTTTTATAGATAATAAGTTTGTTTGCGGTATTTAAGTAAGATCTCGGATTGATAATCAAGACATAGTACACACAGAGAGGCGCTACAACGAGAAATGGTTAGAAGCAATGCTTGCCGATTTTCGTTGGTCGATTCGTCGCGGAACTTCAATAGAAAATATAAAAAGGAAAAAAAAATGCAAAGTGAATATTAAGAGCAAGTAATTAGATTATTTAATGGTTTTTGATGTTTCGTAACAAATTTTATCAATATTGTATCAGTTGTAAAATATAAAATTTAAATTTGAAGCAAAAAGGAGAGTTTTATTGAAAAATTACATTAAAAAAAATGTATACATGATTTGTAATTTTTTATACTATATATCTATTCAGAAATATTAAATTTGTGATAATTATGCATAAAAATCAGAAGGAGGGAGAAAAAAAATTTTTTTGTAGACCAGTGTAATCAGAGTAATTTATAATACATTTTTATCGGAGATGGAATAATTACTTAAGTGACAGCGATCGTAGTTGAAGATGAAGCTTTTCTATTTTTTCCCCCTTTTTTATTGTAAATAACAGAAAACAAAGAAGAGAGCATTTTACTAATCGGTTTCCCTGTACTCTTCTTATCTTCCTTTTTCAACTTATTTCCTCATTTATAAATTATGTTTACGCAAAGATAGGAGTAGTCTTTTTTGTTTCATTATTGTATTAAAAAAGTTTATAGTATTTCGAGTATTGTTTCTGTCTTTGAACCAGTTTTCAAATTCATTGCTTATCTTGAATTTACTTCGTACTTATTTAAATGCTGAACATTCTAAAAAGGTATGATCCGGCGTATCTGTTTTAATTTCACATATTTTCCAGTTATCATTATTTTTTACTTTGAATATTTTAAGGTACGTCTGAAAATCTCCATGACCGGTTATGAACTGTGTTAGAAAATAATAAATTCTTATTTTGTAATTGTTCTTCTATCCTAGGATATAATTTATACGTTCGCCGTCCTACTTGATCATTATTGTTCCTGCCATTTGGCTATGTATTTAATTCCAATTTCATCGATTCCTTCTTTTAGTTCTTTTTTGTCACGATTTTTCATTTTTAATGCTTTTATCTCGTTTACTTTTCCTAATTGCAGTTCTATGGGTAGAACATCTGCGCTAAACATTCGTTGCACGGTAAGAAATTGTTTCTTAAGCCGGTATTAAATTTATTAATATTTTCCTTTGTTCTGATTTTATTTTGTTTCTGTTATTTTTTTATTTAATTTATGGTAGTAAATAACACTTGTATATTCTACTATTGCTCGGAATAAGGCTGAATACAGAATCATTCTCTCCTTAAATTTCAGCTCAAAAATATTTCTGTAAAGAGCAATCATCTTGCAATATTTTATTTTATTTAAAATATACTTGATATGACTACTAAAATTAAGATTTTCGTCAATTACTATTCGCAAGTATTTCATTTCATTCTCATAGAATAATTTGGTCTTCTTCTATTCTTATGATTTCTTCTATTTCTTTCTTAATTTTGTATTTATCTATTTTTCTAATTATCAAAAGCATATTAGCTTTTTTTCTGATTTAAACTTAATCCTAATCTCTTCAGTCATGAACAATAATTCTGATTTCATCATTAATATTTACTGTTTCTTTAATGTGCTTGAGGTCTGCTATGGATCATCCACATAGCTTATTAATTTTATGTTGGTTTTGAGCCCTGCTGCTTTATGTATCTGCGTCATAGCTATGTTGAAAATTAATGGCGAGAGGGCTGATCGTTGGGACACACCAGCTATGAGTATCCGTTTGTATACAACCTGTTCTGTAAAATATTATTAGCTTTTAATTAAGCTGATTAGGTCCGACTGAGTTTTGCTTTCTTTTAAACGGTTTAAAATTAACGACCATTTTATCCTGTCAAACGCTCCACTGATGTCAAAGCTTATTAATAGAATTAATTTATGATTTTCATTCATATTATTTCTATATATTTCAATTATATCCAATATAAGTCCTAATGGCCTGTTCAGTAGATTTTTCCGTATGTATCCAAATTAGTAATTATGTAGCCATTATTTTTTTTGTATCTTATTATTTTTTCATACACTTTCCCAATGTTGGGTAATAGGGTTATAGGTCTATGAGAATTCAGATGTTGCGTATTTATATTAGGTTTGTTTAGTAGTTTGATTTTTCCTATTTTCCAGAAATGTGGAAATCCTTTTAGTTCCAAATATTTATTATAGATTGTTATTAATAAATCAGGGTGATTTTTATTTACAATTTTGATTATTTTATTAGATATTTCATCATATATTAATTTGTCTTCTTATTATTTAATTTTTTAATTATAGAATTTATTTCGTAGCTTTCAATTTCAATATTCGTATTATCTTCTATGTAACCATTAATTGGATCGTTCGTATTTGGAAATAACTTATTGCGTATTAGTTCATATTTTTCCTTTTTATTTGTTGCTAGTCCGTTTCTTTCATTTATTAAAGGAGGAAAATTAAATCGTTTGTTGCTTCCCATAATTAGTTTGTATGGTTTACTCCAAGCCGTAGAATTTTCTAATAGTCTCTTCCAAGCTTCATTTTTGTACTTCGCTATTTCCTTCTTATACTTCTCCTTTAATTTCGATATTATTTCAGCCATTATTGTTGCCTTTAAATTTTCCTTTTTTTAATTTACTTTCGTACTTTCTTGGCTTCTTGATAAATCTTTTGTAATTTTCAAGAGTTGCATTCCACCATGTATTTTTAATATTAATTTTTTTCACTTCTGTACTTAATTTCTTTATTTTATCAATTTTGTTAAGAGCGGATATTACGCTAACATTTGTTTCTTCTTAAATTATGAGCTTCACTTATTAAGTTTATTTCATTTGTAAATTTGATATTTTTCACTTCCTTTTCAAAAGTACTATAATTTATTGTTTTTATTTCTTACGTATTATTTTCTGTTCTGACACGCATGGAAATTTCGAATGTAATTGTTTTATGTTGGGATAAAGTGCTTTCTTTTACTTTTAAATCGCTTATATTTTTTATTATCCTCCTATTTCCAATGACTAGGTGTCTATGACAGTACTACCATTTTTATTTTCAAAAGTTTTAATATCGTATTTATTTTTGACAATCAAGTCGTTACTTATGATAAACTCCTCAAAACTTTCAGTTCGTTTTTTGTCATTTATCTTTTTATTATTTAGTTTTTCGTAAAGTGCAGATCTTGTATTAAAATCGCCCATAATTACTATTTTGTCTTTATTATTATTTTGAACCAAATATTCTTGTATTGTATTGATTTTACTTTCCATTTCTTCGTTCGGTGAACAGTAAGCAGCTATTATTGTTAATGCTTGTATTTTAACAATTAAAACATGATCAGTTATTCTTATAATTTCTGTTGTAAATTTTCCTTTTTTTCACTATTGCAATATTTTTTCATGTAATGGCATTAAAATCGATCGTTAAACCTATGAACAGTGGCGGTCCTAGGGTGGTGCGAGCGGTGCGGCCTCACCGGGCGCCATCATGGAGGGGGCGTCAAACTCAACCGAAACCACAAACTACTAAGAGATACTAGTCATCAACTTTCAGGCGAAGTTCATATATTAGATTTAGCTATTTCTGGTCTCTTATCTGGATTTGAAAATATTATAGAAGATATATCCGTTTTTTGAGAGAATACATTTATGATGATATTTCAAAATGGCCGCTTATCGACTCTTCTACAAGAGATGAAATAATTATTCGAGGTCCTGTACGTAACGAAATAAGCAATGAAAACTACACAGGGCAGTATAACGACCGTCATTTTTCAAATGCGCATCTTTAAAGAGTAATTCCAAACGGGGAAACATTCAAAAGAAGATGGATCGTATACTCTAAATCGGTGGATGAAGTATGTATTATCTTTGTTGCCGTTTATTTAACACAAATCCTTCCTCTAATTTGGGAAAAGAATATCAACGCGTCTCAAAAGTCACAAAATTCCTCAGATCACCGACGTGCTATGAACAGGTGAATAGAAGAGTCGATTAGTCTGAAGAACTTCAGTGGAATAGACAAGCACCTGCAAAAACAAATTGAAGACGAGAAATTACAGTGGGTTGCTTTCCTCGAACGAATGATGTCTACAGCATTCTTCTTAGCAAGCAATAATTTGTCATTTAGAGCGAGCTCTGGATCTGAAACTTTATACACTCCTAATAATGGCAACTTCCTGGGCTTTTAGTGCAACTACTAGGAAAATTTGAACGTAACATTGCAATATCTTGTTCTTGATCCTTAGGCTTAATTTCCTATCGCAAAGGGCGTTTTTTAATATGAAATTAAAAAACACCCTTTGCGATAGGAAATTAAGCCTAAGGATCAAGAACAAGATATTGCAATGTTACGTATGGTCAGTGCTACTGTATGGAAGCGAGACATGCATAAAGGAAAATATGAGGAAGCGCATATCATCATTCGAAATGTGGTGCTACAGAAGAATGTGGAAAATACCGTGGACAAAAAAGTTAAAAAATGAAAAAGTACTGGAACTAATGGGAACTGACCGTATATTAATGACAATAGTAAAAAGAAGGAAGATAAAATTTTTTGGACACTTCATGAGAGGCGAAAAATACAAATTACTACAGACAATAATAATGGGCATGATAGAAGGAAGAAGAAATCCGGGAAGAAGAAAGACCGCTTGGATAGATAATATAAAAAAATGGACCGGAATTAAGAAAACAGAAGATCTAGTCAGAATATCAAAAGATCGAAATCAATTCCAGCAGATAATCCAATCCATACATGATGATTAAGCAATACCCGAATCGGGTGGCACGAGAAGAAGAAGAAGATGATGGAATACCTTCGCCGTGTTGTAAATAAAGAGACTGATGTCCATAATTTTGGCAAACGGATTCAAAACCAGTTAATTGACTTACTTGGATCGAAATAATATTTTAAATATGGTAAAGTTAGCTAAATACTTCTGCATCATACTGGACTGCACTCCTATTGTAAGCCACGTTGAACAGTTATCACTAACATTTTGTTTTGTCGACACTGATGAACAAACAGTCAAAGTACGAAAGTGGTTCGTTGCTTACAAGCCGGTAAGTGATTGTTCTGGAGCAGGACTCACTGGCTTCATTCTTGATACAATTGTAAAACAGTTTGATTTCGACATGAACGATTGTCGAGGTCGAGGATACGATAATGGTGCGAACATAGTAGGAGTAAACAAAGGTGTCCAAACCAGAAATCTTAACCAATATCCTCGAGCAATTTTTAATCCATGTGGCTGTCATAGCCTGAATTTGGTGGTAGCAGATGCAGCCAAAACATCTGTTAAATCATTTTTTTTATTTGGATTTTTCCAAAGACTGTTTGTTTTATTTTCTGGATCAACAAAGCGATGGGAAGTAATATCCAAGCACATAGAAGGATTATCCCTGAAAGAAATTCGCGAAACTCGCTGAGAGAGTAGAGTTTCTAGCCTTGCTGCTGTTCGCTTTCACTACTCTTCAGTTCGCGATGTCCTTCTAAATTTTGATTCAGTTACAGCATCGGAAGCCTTGTCACTGGTACAGAACATGGAGCAATTTGAGTTCATAATTACTATGGTGGCTCGGTAAATATGATATACCGTTTCAAGTAAACATTGTAAGTAAAGCTGTGCAACCTGAAACTATGGATTTACTAAACGCTAGCAATTGCTGAAAAACTGCATGGAAGTTGTGAAACAGTACTGGACTTTTCATCTACCCTAAAAGCAGCTATAGCATCCCAGGCTGAGCCAGTCCGATCCTGACAAAAGAAATCGTTATTTCAATACGAAGACGTAGATGAGACATGATCCTGAAGAATTATTTAAAATTAACGTTTTTCACTCGATGATTGATACAATTGAGAATGCATTGGCCAGCACTGTTCACTAAAATTAAAGTGCCTGATACTGTTTAATGCTTTTTGTCTTGCTTTATCTTCAGGTATTCCATTATTTGTGTTCTTATTGTACTTTGACATAACACATATCCAGCATTTTTTTGTGGTTTTTACATTCTAATCCTAATCTCTTCTGCTTTTTTTCATATTTACAATAATCTTCCGTGTGTCCTATAGTATTACATAACTTACATACTCGGACTGATATATGTTTTTCATATCTTAAAGACGATAGCCCTGCGGGGCACAGGTTGTTGTAACTAGAGTTACCTTCTCTAGTAAGTAGTCACTCGATCGCCACATAGTGCTAGTCCCACTGGTGAAGAAACGAAACAACAACCTCGTTAGTTTTGTACGTCCACGTCGTGCAGGGTGGTAATTTTCTGTTTGGCGGGCGTAGCGCTAATTAGAAAAGCTAAATCAGAACTCATAATACACTGCTGATAGAAAAACGGAGGAAGGTATACTTGCCGAAAGTGTTCCTACCAGTAAATACCGTTAAGCGCTTTACTGCATTTTAAAACTAGCAGACTATCAGCAACTCGCTTGTGACATGTGCCCTAGTCGGATTGATCCATATCAGTCTAAAGCGAGTAGGCGAGTGTCCGGCGCCTTAAAACCGGGTAGTTTCGGCTAAGGGAGTAAACCCTAACAGAAAATCCAGTGGAAGGCAAGGGGAAACCACCACTGTACTTTTCCCATTATCAACATGGCACGCAGAAGAAATAGAACGAATGCTGTACTCATGGGGCATGCTGGAAACAACATGTCAGGCAATGAGCGGTCACCTGCAGTAATGCATGCTGACTTGAGTTCCCCTGTGCCATTGCTGGTACAGAACTCTACAGGAGGGAACACGCGTGCAACTAATAATACAAAGGAAATGTACTTGCAAGTATTCAACAAGCAGTTACAAGTCACTACATGGAATGTACGTAGTCTTTTGCAGGCAGGCAAATTAGCGAACATAGTCAAAGAAATGAAAAGGCTGAATATTGATATTCTAGGTCTCAGCGAAGTAAGATGGCCGGGTACAGGATCCTTAAGGTCAGATGGAATGCACATCTACTTCTCTGGAGGAACAGATAGTAGGAACAGAAATGGAGTTGCAATAATGCTGCCAAATGAAATAGCTAAATCGGTGGTAGAATTTATACCTTTTAATGACCGAATCATACTATTAATCGTAGAAACAACGTATCGCAGAATCAATATAATACAGGTATATGCGCCGACAAGTGACAGTTTGGATGAAGAAATTGAAGATTTTTATAACACCCTCCAAGACGTATTACAAATTACAAAGAAAAGCGAAATTACTATGGTAATGGGAGATTTTAACGCAAAGGTTGGAGAAGGAGCAGAAAGTGATATTATCGGAAATTATGGCTTAGGGAAGCGTAACACGCGAGGCGATCGGCTCGCACAATTTTGTATAGAAAATGAGCTAAAAATAACTAACACCTTTTTTAAGCATCATCCTCGACGTTTATATACATGGAGATCTCCTGCTGATAATTTTGAAACGGTTGTTCGTAATCAAATTGATTTTATTTTGATTCCCAAAAGTCACTGGAAGTATGTGAAATCAGTAAAGACGTACCCGGGAGCGGATATCAGTTCGGACCACAACCCAGTAGTCATGAAAATAAAAATCCACAGATGTTTTGTCAAAATTAATCGTGTTCGGAAAAGGCAGATTGACGTTTTGAAGCTGAAAAATAGAACATTTGAATCTAAAGTAGTAAAGGCTTTGAATTTAAAACTGAATAAAGAAAGATCAGATCTAGAGCAGCCTACATGGAGTAAACTCCGTGACATTATCGTTGACGTTCAAGAAAACCATATAGGTGTCGTCAGTAATATAAAAAATCAAAAATGGATGATAGACGAGATAATTAGTCTAATAGAGGAAAGAAGAAATGCAAAGAGTAGACCGGCTGAATACAACAAGATAAATAAGACTATCAGGAAACTTTGCAGACAGGCTAAAGAAAAATACTGGGAAGTGAAATGTGATGAGATTGAAAGCTTTCAAGAAAAGCGCGATCTGCTAAATCTACATAAAAATGTGAAAGAAACAGCTAGCATATACAGGAAGGCCGGTACAAATCTGCTCCTTGATGACGTCGGGAACATGGTGATCGGGGTAAATGAAAAACTCCAAATATGGAAGGCTTATATTGGCCAACTCTTTAACGATAATAGAGCAATCAAGCCGCATGATAATTACCCAGATCACAGCGATACTGGATCATTTATAACAAAGGAAGAAGTTACACATGCAATTAAACGACAGAAGAGTGGCAAAGCGGTCGGTCCAGATGAAATACACGCAGAGGTGATCAAAGTTTTAGCTGACCATAGTGACATAGGTATACGCAAAATGACCAAGGCATTTAATAAAATATACGATGAAACAGGAAAGATACCGACCGAATGGTTAAAATCGACCTTTATTGCAATTCCAAAGAAAGCAAAATCCTTAAAATGTGACGATTACCCTATGAGATTAGTCTGATGTCGCACGCTCTAAAAATATTTCTAAGAATAATACATACAAGAATATATAGACGGTGCGAAGAGCAAGTGGGAAATACACAATTCGGTTTCAAAAATGTCATGGGCACTCGTGAAGCCCTATTCGCCGTCCGTATGCTCACACAGCGCTGTCGGGATATGAATATTAATGTATACGCGTGTGCCATAGATTACCATAAAGCTTTCGATTGTGTGCAACATGGAAAATTGATGGAAATTTTAGAGGGTATAGACAGGAAGGACTTGCGCATAATAAGTGAATTATACTGGAAGCAAACGGCTGAGATACGAATCGAAAGCGTAACTTCGGAGGATATAGAAATTAAAAAAGGAGTTCGACAGGGATGTGTACTGTCTCCTCTGCTTTTCAATTTATATGCCGAAGCAATATTCAGAGAAGCGCTTGATGAGAATGACGGGTTGATCGAGGTAAACGGAGTTACAATTAATAATATTCGATACGCAGATGACTGTCTCATTATAGCTGATAGTCAGGAGGAATTGCAAAAAATAATGAACAAACTGATAGATTATAGCAAAGCTTATGGGCTCACCATCAACAGCTCTAAAACAAAAGTAATAGTGTTCTCTAAGAAGCCTGTGCAATGCGTAATAGAAGCAGATGGGACAAAACTAGAACAGGTCAAATCAATTAGATACCTGGGTACCTTTCTCGATGACAGCTGTAGCTGTAAGAAAGAAATCCGATCGCGAATAGAGCAATCGAGAGCAGTGCTCATTAAAATGAAGAACCTGCTCAGCAGAAGGGAATTAAATCTTGGATTACGAATTAGAATTCTGCGCTGCTACGTTTTCTTGGTCTTACTGTATGGCAACGAGAGTTGGACGTTAGATGCTTTATCAGAAAGAAGTATACAGGCCTTTGAATTATATTCGTATAGGCGTATGCTGAAAATTCCGTGGATCTTAAAAGTAACTAATAAAGAAGTCCTCAAAAGAATCAATAAACGCCCGGAATTATTACATTTGATTAAGGAAAGTAAACTACGTTATCTAGGCCACATCATGAGAGGCCAAAAATATGAGATTTTACGTCTCATTATGGAAGGAAAGCTTTTGGGCAAAAGATCAAAAGGGCGCCCACAAAATTCGTGGACAAATGACTTTCATCGTTGGTTCCGCTGTTCACCCATTGAAATGTTCAGATCTGCCATGTCTAGAAAAGACATTGCCGTGTTGATCGCCAACCTTCGTAACGGAGACGGCGGATGAAGAAGAAGAAGAGACGAGAATCCGCACAGAATTCTGTTTGGAGATTCTCTAATTAGTTTGTAATAATCTACTTTATTTAATCTAATGAACGATTTCTTGGGTCTAGATTCTGCTCTATCGTTAATAGAAATAAAAGCTGGTTTGTTTCCTGTTATAAGTGCAATATTTTCCTCTAAATCTTCCTTTGTTATATTATCTATCATATAGACTTTTATTGTCGGTAACAATTTTGATGTTATTTTAGTTTCTGTTTGTTGTAGTAAAGTCGTATATTTCTTTTTTCATAAAAAAAAAAAAAAAAAAAAAAAAAAACAAAAACAGATTTCGCGTGTTGTGTCTTGCGTTTAATTTATATATCGTTTCAGTAAAATAGTCGCGTTATCGTCCAAATTATTCGAATATATATTACCGCTATTTATCAGTTACTTCGTCACTTCAGATCGGTGAGATTGAACCATTTTTCTTATCTATTCTGTATTATTTATCATTTAATCTTTTCATTTTCGTACATATTCTTCATTTCTCGGAACAACTCGTACATTAGCACACACCAGCACATACCTACCACGCGTGTATTGTCGTCGCTGTAATGGCGACGACAGCAGATACACCGTTACACACAACGCAATCGCTTTACACACACATACACACACAAACGCAAAACGTACGTCAACATGCAACAACATCAACCGTTATCCAACCGGCAACTTATACACACGAACCGCTCTATACGTTGACCGGTACACAAGCGCAACCTGACGATATGCTACGTAATTGTTCTAGCGAAATCGTACAGCCGGCTCGGTTTACTCCGTCTTTCACGACGACATATAATGTGGCAGGCTCATCAACAGGTATCTCCACTGCGCAGCCCGTACTTGTTTATGCGCCGACTCCCGAAAATTTCGAATATTTACAGTCAAATATTAATTACGTACAAAATCAAAATGTCATCAATAATCAACACTTCCCTCCCTTACCGCAAAACAATGCGCAACGAACGAATCAGAGTTGTAGTGGCGAAGAAGTCGATATGCATGAGAATGAAAACAGCCAGGAAAATGATTGGCAGCAAGTTAAGGTGAGAAAGGGAAAAAAGCGGCAATCTGCTATTGCCAACGATAATAATAATAAGAAACACGTTAAAATGACTCGCAATCGATTTGAGGCCCTCTCAATGAACGACGGAAATGACTCTGATGAAGAAAGTCAAGTAGGTTCAGCCGAAAAAAGTTCAATGAATAATTCCACACCGTCCATTCCCAAGCCACCACCCATTTTCGTACATGGAGTGCAAAATTTCAGAAAAATGCAGGAGAGAATAGAGCTCGTTATAAACAAGTCCGATTACTACGCGAAGGCACTGACAGATCGCGTGGTTAAAATAAGCGTACTTTCTCCGGAACAATACCGTAAGCTAACGCGGGTTTTTAGGGAGGAAAATATTATTTTTCACACTTATCAAATGAAACAGGACAGAGCTTATAAGGTGGTGATCAGACATTTACACTTTTCAATCGATCCGCTGGTTATAAAAGAAGAATTAGAATCACATGGTTTTGAAGTTCGTAATGTTCATAATGTGAAACAATATCAGACAAAAAAACCGCTGCCATTATTCTTCGTGGATCTCGAGCCCACAGCAAATTGCCGAGAAATACATAATTTAAAATCATTGTGCAATACTATAATTAAAGTAGAATCGCCCAACAAGAAAGCATCAATCCCGCAATGTCAGAACTGTCAGCAATGGGGACACACCAAAGCTTACTGTACAAGAACGCCGGTTTGTGTTAAATGTGGAGGTGGCCATAAGACTTACGAATGTAAAAAAGACCCGAAATTTCCGGCTACATGCGGACTGTGTGGCGGATCTCATCCCGCAAATTATAGAGGTTGTGAGATTTATCAAAAGTTAGTACAAAATAAAACGAATTCGGGGGTTGCAGCAAATCAACCTATTAAACAAAACTATCGACGACCAACCGTAACTTATTCACAAATTACTAAGTCTGACACTCCTAGTCAGGCGGACAATATAACAGCAAATGCAACTCATATAAGGAATTCCGGTCAAATCCCCATTAACGCCCAATCACCAAATAATTTAAGGGATGATATACAGAATATTCCTTTTGTGAACCTGTTCGAATTCCTGAATGAATTTAAATCCATGTTCCGTCAATTAGCCGAGCAAAACAGCATGGTTCTATCCATGCTTACCATGTTAATTCAGAAATTATCCAAATAATGCCCGCCTACCTGAGGATAGCTCAATGGAACGCGAATGGCTTAAAAAATCATAAAGCCGAAATTGAATTGTTCTTAACTTCCAATTCTGTGGATGTAATTTTAGTTTCCGAAACCCACCTAACTGATAAAGACTGTTTCAAAATAAATAATTACAACACGTATTCTTGCACACACCCCTCAGGAAAATCTCACGGCGGTTCAGCAATATTAATAAAAAATAACATTGTACAGCACGAACTAAATCATTTTAGGGAGGAGTATCTGCAGGGAACTAACATTAGCATACAGACGATGGGTGGCCAACTTGTATTATCAGCTGCTTATTGTCCGCCACGACATAAAATAACATTGATGGAATTCTGTAAATATATAAAAAATTTAGGGAGCAGATTTGTGTCAGGAGCAGATTGGAACGCTAAGCATACAGCGTGGGGATGCAGGATAACTACGACAAGAGGACGTGTGTTCAAACAAGCACTTGAAAGTCACAATGTCAACTATATATCAACAGGGGAACCAACTTATTGGCCAACCGATAATCGTAAGATACCGGATCTTTTAGATTTCTTCATTACAAAAGGAACCGCTAGTTATTATACAAATATAAATTCTTCCTTCGATCTCTTTTCAGATCACTCTTCTATTATTTTAACCTTCGGTGATTCGGTTATATGCAGAGAGGAGCAAATACATTTATATAACCACAAAACAGACTGGGAATCATTTAGAGATCATTTGGATACAAAGTTAAACTTAAAAATTCCTTTAAAAAGCCCAACTGACGTCGAGAATGCCGTACGGTACCTAACAAACGAAATACAAATAGCAGCTACCTTAAGCACTCCTGTTCTTAAATGTAAAAAAAGTAATAAAAATTATCCAATATCAGTCCGGAAACTTGTCTTAGAAAAGAGAAAGCTTAGAAGAAGGTGGTTCCAATCGGGAAACCCTTCGGATAAAAAGTTGTTTAATAACAAAATAAAAGAATTAAAAAAACTTTTGGAAGAAATCAAAAATAAAACGCTCAATAATTATTTAACTAAACTATCACCCTTAGCAATTGATGATTATTCCTTGTGGAAGTGTACCAAAAATATTAGGCAACCGAATAAACATGTTCCTCCGATGAAACATGGTGACGGGTCATGGGCGAAAGATCATAAACAGAAGTCGAATTTATTTGCCGAGTACTTGGCAACCGTGTTTAAGCCAAACATACAGACAAACACGGACAGGGAAATACATGAATTTATAACCAGTCCATGTGGACCATCTTTAGCAATAAAATCAGCCTCTCCTCACGAGGTTGGGTGTCTGCTTAAAACGCTGAAAAAGAAGAAAAGCCCAGGTTTCGACTTAATAAGCGCTGAATTATTAAATAAACTTCCGCGGAAAGCTATAGTACTGCTCACTTCTATATGTAACGCAGTATTTCGCATACAATACTTTCCGGTACAATGGAAGTTTGCGCAAATCGTAATGATTCCGAAACCAGGTAAAGATCCCTACTCTGTAACGTCTTATCGTCCAATTTCCTTGTTGCCTGTTTTATCGAAGGTAATGGAAAAATTAATATTAAAAAGGTTACAGCCTTATATACAGTCAACTGATGTAATTCCGCAACATCAGTTTGGCTTTTTAAAACATCATTCCACGATTGATCAATTGCATAGGGTGGTTAGTGTAATTGAAAATAGTTTAGAAACTAAAAAAGTATGTACTGCGGTATTTCTCGACGTTCAACAGGCTTTTGATAAAGTCTGGCACGATGGTTTATTATACAAATTAAAATGTTTGTTCCCGAGTAACCTTTACCTGTTGCTAAAATCATACCTCGAAGATCGTCATTTTCAAGTACGTTACGAACATACCTACTCAGAAATACATCCAGTTTTAGCAGGCGTTCCTCAGGGTTCAGTGTTGGGCCCCACGCTGTACTTGTTATACACAGCAGATTTTCCTGCTACAGAGAATGTGCAGATGGCTACATTTGCGGACGACACGGCACTACTGTCATCACATGAAGATCCGAAGAAAGCTAGCAACAATCTACAAAATGCTCTTACGAAGGCTGAAACATGGTTTAAAAAATGGAAAATCGGGATAAACGAAAGCAAATCGGTGAATATCCATTTTACTAACCGAAAAGTTGAAGTCCCACCCGTTAAGATCAATAACATAGATCTTCCTGTACGAGCAACGGTCAGGTATTTAGGTTTGCACTTAGACAGCCGATTGACATGGAAACACCATATACAGGTTAAAAAGAAAGAATTAGATATCCGGGTTAAAAAAATGTACTGGCTGATAGGGAGAAACAGTGTACTGACAACGGACAACAAACGTCTAATATACACAACTATTTTGAAACCCATCTGGACATACGGGGTTCAACTTTGGGGTTGCGCTAAACCGTCAAACCTGAAGGTAATACAGACTTCCCAGAATAAGATCCTTCGGTTGATAACCAAGGCACCCTGGTATGTTACTAATCTAACCTTACATCGAGATTTGTGTATAGATTATGTGGCTGATGTCATCAAAGTTCACGCTAAAAGACACGCAGACAGACTCGATTCTCATCCGAACACTCTTGCTAGAGAATTGCTCGATATTACCGATAATGTAAGAAGACTGAAACGCCAGAAACCGCAGGACCTTGTTTAAGGTAGGGGTAATCGGGTAGGTGCCATTGGGTACTCCTCCCTTCATGTTTAAGTTCATTCACACGTATTACTAAATGTCCTTGATGGACAGCTCGTAATAGTGTATAAATATAAAAAAAAAAAAAAAAAAAAAAAAAAAAAAATCTTTTCCCGGTCTTCTATCGTTTTTTGTTTTTTTTTTTTATAAATTTACAAATACAAATCTAGGAGCCGTGTGTAACTACCTGGGCTATTACGGCACCTAGACTCACTGGAAATTACAGAAGCCGGTGCAGTTTGTTGGATGCTGCAAAATTCAACACTGCCCGAACACAATCCGGGTGGTTCGACAACAAACGGTGGGATGAGGTATGACTAGAAGTGCGGGATGTATGCTTTAAAATATATGACAATAGTTTTGTTTGATTTTTGTTTATTCGGTTGTTTTGTTAGGCGTATATTTTTTTTTGGTGGATTTATTTTGTCCGTAATTTCTTTTATAGTTTTCGTTGTGTCCCTACTTTTAATTATTAATACTTCATCTGTAGGCATCAGTTGAGTTCAAACTTTCCTTTTACCGCCACTGCAGCATACGATGGTCCACTAGTTGTTATGGATTTCTTTTTTTGTATCTCCGTTTTAATTTCGTTGACGATTTGAGTTAAAGTATTTTTATGTTCATTTTGAAGTGTTCGAACCGTTTTTGTTATTTTATTTAAAGTTAGATACGTAGTATCTTGAAAAAGTTTTGTAAATTCATGAACTTTCTTATTATCGTCTTCATTCAGGTTGCGTTTGGGATATCGAAAGCTTATTTCTTCTTTACCCTGGTCACTAATCCCAGTTTTTTTTTCATGCTATAAGTGAGAGCTGAGTTTATTTATGAATTCTTTAGATGACAGTATTAATTTTCTTATATTCAACTCAATTAAATGAAACAAATTAGGATCAGTATCCATGTTAATATTTCCTATCTCATTTTGATCTAACATCATTATAATACAGTCGGTGGCAAGACTATGTCCAGACTATGTCCAGACTAATGACCATATAAAATTAATGTATTTTATTATTAAATTCTTATTAAAAACTCAGTTAGTAATAGTTTAGAAACAAGTAACGGACTAATTTAATTTAAAGAAAAAAAAAAAGAAAGAAAGAAAAAAAAACATTTATCAACTATATTAACGAAATACGGTTATTCGATTGGGATTGTTATCAATGCGGTGGTGGGTGTTAATACCCAGCCCGATAACAGTGGAACGAACTCACCGAATGCGATAGTCCATGCGTCGATATTACGATTCGATATATTACTTGAAAACACGTTGTATAGATAAAATTTGTTGTAAAAGAGCGAAAGTTGTCATTGTTCGCGTTCATTTCGTTTGACCGTTTTATTATTATATTTCTAATATAGTTTATTTCGTGAGATAAAACTTAAATCGGTTGCACTAATCGAATTACAAGTACGTTATCGTGATCGGCTTGCTTATCAGCAGCAAGCCGATATTTCTATCTTTATCTAACAAATAGACACTAGCGAAATGGCTGCGCGCTCATCTACCACCAGCCGTACACTGCCTTTAAATCAACAAACCGGTCACACTGCTACCTCTGCTGTCCTCACCACTACTACTGTCGCAACTACTACTACTGCCGCCGCCGCCACTAATACCGTCGCCGCTACATCACAGCTCCATACGTTGCCGTCAAGTGATAAGCATCCTTATTATACCGACTCTACTAACAATAACGTTAACGCTACCACTAGTACTAACGATAGTAATAATAATACAAGCAATAACCAAGTAACATCGGTGCAGGGAACATCGCTTGTCTATGCCCCTTTGTTATCACCTTCGAATCATTTGCAAGAAGACGCAATGCAAACCGAATCTGTTAAAAGACTAACAAATACGAACCACGATTGGCAGGAAGTAAGCAGTCGAAAACGACAAAGAAATTACTTGAGAAGTGTTTCTTCAGAGTTGATAGAAAATAAAATACTAAAACAAAATACTAACAGATTCGCTGTCTTAGCTACAGACAATGATGATGAAGACGAAGATGTTATTGTGCAAAAAGAAACTAGGCCTCCCGCTATAACAATTTATCGTGTAAAAGATTATACTAAGATGTTAACTGATATCTCACGCGTTATTCCGATAAATGATGTTCGGTGTAGATCTTTAACTGACAAGCGAGTTGAAGTTAAAACAAACAATATAGAAAATTATTGTTCTTTAGTTAAGTATTTACGCAACGAAAAAATTGAACATCATACCTATCAAATAAAATCAGAAAGAAGTTTTCGGGTAGTAATAAGACACCTACATCATTCTATAGAGACAGAGGACATCAAAGCAGCCCTCTCGGAATATGGACATACAGTTAGACACATAACTAACATCAGACATCGAGTGAGTAAAACACCTTTGCCGTTGTTCTTCGTTGACCTACAACCACAGGAAAATAATACAGAAATTTACAAATTACAATCACTGCTTAATATGAAAATTAAAATTGAAACCCCACGTAAGAAGAATACTATACCTCAGTGTTTTAGATGCCAGAGATATGGACACACCAAGGCTTATTGCAACAGAGAATATATCTGTGTCAGGTGTGGTGAAAATCACTCCTCAGATAACTGTAATAAAAAGCAAGATCAAGGTCCTAAATGCGCAAATTGTCATGGTAGTCATCCATCCAATTATAAAGGATGCGATATTTATCAAAAACTTTTATTGATAAGACAAAACGAGAGACCTAAAAATAAAAACAAAGATAATATAAACTCGATAAATATTCCAAATAGAGTGCCCCAAACAGTGAGGCATGAAACTATAAATCAACAACCATCAAACACAGTTACTTACGCACAAATTGTACACTAGGGTCTAGAACAACAAAGAAATACGACTCCTAATATTAACTCCGAAAACATACCTCCTAACAATGATATATCAGCCATATTAAATACATTTCTAAATGAAATAAAAATTCTTTTCTCAAACATGATGGAACAGCAAAACCAGCTGCTAAAAAGCGTTATACAAACAATTATGACTGCTTTAATAAATAAAAAATGAAAAATTTTAAAATTGTAACCTGGAATGCCAATGGCATTCTAAACCATATCGCTGAGATGCAATTATATTTAATTCAGGAAAATATTGACATACTTTTAATTTCTGAAACTCATTTAGCAAATACAAGATATACTACTTTCTCCGGTTACAACTCATACTTTACAAATCATCCTGATGGCACAGCGCATGGGGGCACTGGTGTGATAATAAAGAGTAACATAAAACATTATGTACTAGGGAAATATGAATCACATCACTTACAGGCAACCAGCGTTGTAATTGAACTGAAGTCAAACAAAAAGACTACTGTCTCAGCAGTCTACTGCCCACCTCGCCATAATATAAGGAAAGAAATGTTTATACATTTTCTAAAAACTCTGGGCGATAGGTATATCATCGGCGGTGATTATAACGCAAAAAACATTTACTTTGGTTCAAGACTTTCCATTCCAAGAGGTAAAGAACTCAAATCAGCCATCGACGAAACGCATAGTGATGTTTGTTCTCCTGGAGTGCCAACTTATTGGCCTACAGATCCGAATAAAGTTCCAGATTTACTGGACTTTTTTATTATTAAAGGTATTCCAACAATATTCACTGATGTTAGAGCAGATAATGAGTTACTATCAGATCACTCGTCGGTTATACTGTCTATTAGTGACCAGGTAGTAAAAAAAGTGTCCAAACCAAAATTATACAACAGATCTACAAACTGGGAACTATTTAGAGAATATCTTGGAAATGGTATCAATTTAAGAATACCACTTAAGACTACCGATGATATCGATAATGCAGTGGATTACTTCGTTAAGGTCACTCAACAGTCGGCTTGGAAGGCCACAACAATAATTAACAAATGTCAACCGGTGCTTTATTATCCCCAACACATCAAAGCAGAGGTAAATCTACGTAGAAAATTGAGGAAGCAGTGGCAAATATTCAGAAACCCTGCGCATAAAACTGCATTGAACAAACAGACGAAACTCGTTAAACGTTTGTTGCAGGATTTAAAGAATAAATCACTCAATAAACAACTGATCAATTTATCACCTCTAGCGCAACATAATTTCTCTTTGTGGAAAGCTGCTCGGAACCTTAAAGGACCAAAACCATCTGTTTGTCCTATAAGGAAACCGGATCGTAGCTGGGCTGGTGCTGATGTTGAAAAAGCGGAACTGTTCGGCGAATATTTTTCCAATATATTTAAGTCACATCCTATTGATACATCGTTAATTTCTGATTCCTGTTGTCAAGATGTCTCAAAACCTATGAAATTGACCTCACCAGGTGAAATTAACAGTATAATACGGACAATGAACCCTAACAAAGCACCAGGTTATGATTTAATAACAGCAAAAGTTTTAAAGGAATTGCCAAAGAAAGGACTGGTGTTACTAGCGTACATATTTAATGCAATGCTGCAATTAACATATTTTCCAATACAACTAAAATTGTCGCAAATTGTTGTAGTTCAAAAACCACAAAAACCTCCAACGGAACCATCATCGTATCGACCAATTTCAATTTTGCCGGTACTTTCTAAATTATACGAAAAATTACTGTTAAAAAGAATAATGCCTATAGTTGAATGCAAAGAGATAATACCTGAACACCAGTTTGGCTTCCGAGCAAAACATAGTACAATAGAGCAGGTGCATCGGATTGTTCATCAAATTGAAAAATCCCTGGATGGAAAAATGGTTTGCGATATACCGTATTTTTAGATGTAAGCCAAGCATTCGATCGAGTTTGGCACGATGGTCTATTGCAAAAACTTCGACGTCATTTTCCCTATCAACTAGCTGAATTATTCCGGTCGTATTTAAACGAAAGATATTTCTACATTAAATATGGTGATGACGAATCAAGTATATATCCGGTTCGAGCAGGAGTTCCTCAGGGGAGTGTACTTGGACCGCTTCTCTACCTGATCTACACAGCGGATATTCCTATTACATCGCACGTTCATATAGCAACTTTCGCTGATGACACAGCGATCTTGTGTTCAAATAAATGTCCAAAAGTTGCGCGTAAAAACCTGCAGACAGCAGTCAATAAAGTAACATCTTGGTGCAAATTATGGAAGATAAAGATTAATGAAGGTAAATCATCTCGAGTAGTTTTCACTAACCGAAGAATCGATTCATCCGGAAATATAATGATGAATGGTGTGGAGATCCCTCAGAAAGAAGATGTAAAGTATCTTGGTATTCACCTCGACAAACGCTTGACTTGGAGGAAGCACATTACAACAAAGCGAAATGAGTTGAACATCAAGCTGCGGCAACTGTACTGGCTGTTGGGTAAGAGATCAATAGTATCTCTTGAAAACAAGTTGCTTCTTTATAAGCAAATTCTCAAACCCGTCTGGCAATACGGCTGCCAGTTATGGGGCTGTGCCAAAAACAGCAACATTTCAATTATGCAAAGAGTACAGAATAAGATACTACGCACGATCATCTCTGCTCCATGGTACATAACCAACATCACGATCCATGAAGATCTTAGAGTTCAATTTGTAAAAAATGAAATAGAAACTGCTGCCCGACGATATGCTGCCAGATTGAAAGAACATCCTAATAGTACAGCAAAAGAACTGCTGAGTAATCCAAGCGAGGGACGTAGGCTGAATAGGAAACGACCTCAAGATCTCTTATAAATTAAAAAAGTATAAATAATATGTGTGTGTGCTAATGTGTGAGGGTGTATGTGCGTGTGCTGATGTGTGAGGGTGTATGTGCGTGTGCTGATGTATGTGGGTGTATGTGCGTGTGTGATGGTATGTATGTGTCCATGAGAATGCAAAAATATGTGTGTATGCATTTTGTATACACATATATAAGTTAATTTTAGCACCCTTCACTGGTTGGGTTGCTTATTCATGTCATTTTAACTTATTCCATAGATTACCAAATAGTTGATAAGACTAGGTGTAAAATAGCAAGATATATATATAAAAAAAAAAAAAAAAAAAAAAAAAAAAAGAGCGAACTAGCGAACAGCAAAACACGTCTTAACGCAACTCGATACGAGCATGCAGGAATTGAAGGTGAAGCTAGGTAAAAAAATTACTGAGTATGCAATCAAGAGCATTACACAAGACAGGAAAATATTTAGAAAACTAAGCGAAAATACAACAAACACTGCTAATTGAAAAAGTTGAAAGTGGATGAAAACAAAAATTTAATAAAGTGGGCAGAATTAAACAGGCTAATAAGAACATAGATGAGAAACGGCATGTGAAAATTCAACAATAATTTAATAACGGAAACAATTGAAGAAAACAAAGGCACAAAAATCTTCAGAAGAGCACTAATGTGTGGGAGAAGAATATTAAAAAAAAATAAAAAATAGTGATGGCATAATGATAGCAAATAAACATAAAATAATGGAGGAAAGAATTATTTTACTAAATTATACGATACTTCTTTATATTTGAATTACAAATGTTTATATTCATTTTCTATATTGTCACTTTATTAAAAATTTATTAAAACACGTATTACAGAAAAAATTATAGTTATAAAAATATTAATATAAAGCCAATATGTTCGGAGTCACGTACTCCATAATCATGGCATTAATAAATAAATTTAAAAGTTAAATAAACGATATCATATTTCTCAATCTTATAAACTAATACAATATATAGATATGATATGATTGATTGTTAATTTTAAATAGTGGGCTACTATTAATTATAAGATTATTATTAATTAAATTATCCTTAAATTTATCGGCGCTATTAAGTAAGTTATAATTATTGATATATTTTATTATTTCTAGATCATCTTGTATGTTTAATTTTAATCTATGTTTATTAATAATAATATGTTCCGCAACAGATTTTTTTTTTTATTTACCCCCCATGGGTTTGCTACCAAAGAGCATTAGCCCAGCAAAAAGGAATAGATGCATGGAATAGAATAGAAATTATATTTTTATTCTGTCGACAATGGAATCAAGGAACACCCCTAGGACAGGAGCAACAGAAAGAATAGGTAGAGAAAGAACATAAGAGGCGTTGAAAGGATCAGGAAGACCAAGCTTTAAAAGATGATAATAAAATAACTCACGCTCGCGAGATAAACCGAAGCACTCGAAGAGCACGTGATTCACATCACAAACATACTGGGAACCTTCAGGATCCAATGGACAAAAAGGAGATGCAGCCAAAGAAAAGCGATTTAGTGAAGAAGGAAGGAGACTATGTGAGAAACGGAGACGAGATAATTTAGTAATTATGGACCGACGCAAATTGGGAAACTCATAGAACCAAGGACGAGGAGGAGGAACAGGATTAATCAAGAGATAAAAGGAATTAGGATTAGCGAAAAGAGAAACATAAACAGAATGCCAAAGTCTAAGATGGCAGGTTTTAGTTGAAAGAAGAATATTGTGTGCTGCAACCCTACTAATTTCCGCAACAGATGATTTATTAATATGTCTGTGTTTAAAATATGCTCGTTATAACGGATGCGGAAAGTGCGACGCGTTTGTCTTATATATATATTTTGTTGCACGTGCTACATTTAATTTTATATATACCGGATTTATTATATTTATCTATGTCTATGAATTTATTGGTATTAATTAATTGATAATATAAGTTATTATTATTTGTTCTGTACGATATTTTAACTGATTTACGGAATAGGTTGGTAAGACTATTTGTTACCGGGTTAGCGTATGTGAAAGTAGTCTAGATCTGTTTAGTGTTGTTATTATTATTTTGTTTATCGTTTTTTTCTATTACGAGTACATTTAAAATATAGTTTATCTATTATAGCAATTTTAAAATTATTATTCAATGCGATCTTCTTTATTGTATTAAATTCTGTTTTTTTATCTTTATTACTTAATGGGGTGTTTATTAGTCGATATATATATAAGTATAGAAAGAGGAATATTTGTGTATTTGAGGATGGTTAGAATTGGAATTTATTGTGATATCTGTGTTTCTTTTCTATATATTTTATATTGTAGATTATGATTGTTTGTCATTAATGTTAAGTCTAGAAAATTTAATTTATCGTAACCGATTTCGAGTGTATATTGTAAATTATTATTTATTGTGTTCGGGAATTGTAAAAATTTATCAGGGTTTGAATTATTTTGGTTTAAATTATTAGTTTTGAAAATGGTGATAATATCATCAACGTATCTAGCGTAAAAAATAATGTTATGGTTTTGAAATTGTTTATTAATAATATTATCTTTGTAGTGTTGTAATAATATTTCACTTAATATGGCAGATATAGGAGAACCCATAGCTAGACCATTCGATTGTATATAATATTTATTATTAAAATAGGAATAATTTTGTTCAATTATTGTTTTAAGTGGTGATATTGGTTTGTTAGTGTATTGTACGTTTTTAGTGTTCAATTATTTGTATAACTATTGGTATGGGAATGTTAGTATATAAATTTTGTATATCAAATGATGCAAATGTGTAACTATTTAAGATATTAACGGATTTTAATTTGTTAATTAATTCATATCTATTATTTATTGAATAGATGTATTTTAATTGCATATTATACGATAATATTTTATTGATAAATTTCGCTGTTTTATATCCCGGTGCTTATTTCTGATCAATTAACAGTCTAATTTACCAATTTATTTATTTTTTTTTTTGCTAAAATAACCGTATATTGAAGGAATAAGCGTATAAAGGTTCAAAGGACTGTGAGTGTAACATAGCTATATATCAAAATTAAAATTATCAGAAATTATTAAAATTTGCGTGCAAAAGGTCCTTTGCAAAGTGTACTTATTGCTGTATTGTGGGCAGTAGTCATGATGATTGGAAACATAGTCCCGACTATTACCAAGAGTATTATTATAGAACTTTGTTTCTATTAACATTCTTAAAAATTAAGTGAAGTATAATAAAAGAAAACAAATGTAAATATAATGTAGCAGTCACGTACAATTTTCATAAGTAATGGGATAACGTTTGATTTAGCGTATACATGAGAAATTGTAATTCTAAATCTGTAATTTAGCTACTTATATTTTAACAGGAATAAAAGTTAAAATATGCAAATAAATGAAACGAATCCTAATGAACATACATTAATATTATAAATTACACAAATGAGAAAGGGAAAAGTGCATCACAGAGGAGGTAGATCATTTTGAAAAATTAATAATGATTTTCCAGCTTTCAGAAACCGTTTATATTTAGCCACACTGAATTAGTTGCCCAGTTGAAACTTGCGCCTCATAGCAGTCTCAACAAACTTGAGGAAAAGGTAATGATTTTTGCTAGTAATGTGGAAAAGATCAGTTTTGATAGTATTGAATTCAACGCGCAAGTAACTGAAAGCAGGGCAATCAAAGAGAAAATGACTAACGTCATCTGTAACGAATTTATCAATTAATTAATACCAATAAATTCATAGACAAAGATAAATATAATAAATCCGATATATATAAAATTAAATGTAGCACGTGCAACAAAATATATATAGGACAAACGCGTCGCACTTTCCGCATCCGTTATAACGAGGATATTAAACACGGACATATTAATAAATCAACTGTTGCGGAACATATTATTATTAATAAACATAGATTAAAATTAAACATACAAGACGACCTAGAAATAATAAAATATATCAATCATTATAACTTACTTAACAGCGTCGATAAATTAATAGTAGCCCGCTATTTAAAATTAACAATCAATCATATCATATCTATATATTGTATTAGTTTATAAGGTTGAGAAATATGATATCGTTTATTTAACTTTTAATTTTATTTATTAATGCCATGATTATGGAGTACATGACTCCAGAACATGTCGGCTTTATTTTAATATTCTTAAAGTATAATTTTTTCTGTAATACATGTTTTAATAAAGTAAATTATACGATACCAAAGTGATACCCGTGAGAACAGATAGGGAAACTAAAGAAGATAATAGCGCTACTATCCCTGAAATAACCAAGGAGAGATTCGATGTGCCCTCCATAAAGTAAAGAATAATAAAGCTCAGGGGTATTATAGTAGAAGAAATGATGGAGAAATACTGATAAATACGTTACGAGATTTATTCATCCGTTGTTTAAAGGAAGAGCCGATCCCACGAATATACGGAGAGATAAAAGCGATACTAGTACACAAGAAAGAAAACACTGAAAATCTAAAGTTGCTTGTCTCCGTATCGGAGATGTTCGATAACAGAACACATGCAAGGCATGATCTTAAAAGGATACAGGATAGGGTAGGAAATATTCGAGTACTGAAGTACAGTAGCAATATGTGTGACGGCGCGCATTTAGAGGATCTTATGATAGTGACAACCTGAAAAAAAAGAATTATATATGATCGGTAAAGACGGTGAATGGATAGTTTAATTTTTGGGTCTAAATAACATACTCGACTCATTCTGAAAATATCTCATAAAGCTTTTTCAGAAACGCAAGGTGGACAATTGAAAGGGGCGGAGGATTAGTGTTTTTTTTGGTAGTAGGATATTACACTAGGACTAATTTTGAAAATTTATAACTTATAATCCGTCATTTAAGGAGTGAACGGGGTGACTTTTACATGCTTCTGAGTGTGTGATGGAGTTGGAAAAAATTGCAAACGTGCAGTAAAAAGAAGGAAGAGGTTTGCATTACTTATTCCGTATCATGATAACATACACTGTGGCGGAAACGTGGACACTAAGCGCGAAAAGCATCAAACCAATAAACGCCTTCGAAGTACGAACGTTGAGGAGAATACAAAGTATTCCGTAGACGGAAAAGAAGTCAAACAAGGAAGTGTTACAGAAAAACGAAATGGATAGATTGTATCAGGTAGACGATATCCAAAGAAGGAGAAGCAAATACCTCGCTCATAAAACTAGGAAAGATGGAATTTTCATATTCGCCTTGCAAGAAAAAATTGCGGGAAAAGTTCCCCGCGAAAAGAGAAACTAGAAATGGTAACAATGGTCTCCAGTGAAAGAAGACTAGAGGGTATAATTCAAGCAGCAAAAAGAGAAGAACAGATATGTGATGGTTCATTGCTATGAATATGACGATGACACCGGTAGCACACTTTTACTAATTTGGAATATTTACCGTTAAAATTTCAAAAATATAGTATACGTTTGGAGGGAAAAAAGTTACGGAATATTAATTTCGGTGATGGTATAGTAAATTCATGACAAATTATTATTGGGTATGCACTTCCGTAAGTATAACGACCGTGGCACTTGTATACGAGGAAGCAGGCTGTGCATGTTCGTAGATTATGGCTTTGATGAACTCGGAAAAAAACAATAAAAGTAAATAAATATTACAAGACGTCGGAAAAATATTCCTGGGAGAGTAGAGGTGATATTTTCGGAACTGTAAAATACATTCGGATTAATTTTCGGTACTTACACTCGGAATTTTTGAACATTGTGTGACCGAGAGGAGAAGAAGTTAAGGTTGATTTCTGATACGGGCCGCAGTGGTGATTTTCGCGAGCCGACGGACGGGTCGGAACGAAAAATCATTACAGACGATAGGTAGACTTGGGTTGAGGAGTGAAGAAACTAATTTTTGGAAATGGTTGAGTATACTCGGATTAATTTTAGATACTTACTTCGGAATCTGCAAAAAAAACGCGGTAAAAGCAGTGTTATAGTTTCATAGTCTAAGCAAAAAAAAAACAAAACAATCATTACAATAAAAAAAAAAATACAATGTGCAAAAGGTAGTTGTACAACGGAGAACGATGCGATCAGTGATGGTCATCGAGGACTCCAGCAGCTGCGGCTTGTGATTGCAGCTTTGGACTCGGGAAAAATAAGTAAATAAGTTTTACCGAAAAGAAATCGGGGTAATCAAAACTGGTAAACGGTACCCTCGTTGCGATAATTTGCTTATTCCTTCTTGTTACTGACATGTTACTTCATCCGACAGCTTCCAGACTTTGGTCACATAACTAAATACTCGCTCTTGTCTGGCTATCCCCCCCCCAGTCAGATTTTCACTATTTATGGTGTCTAACAAATTGGGAAAACCTAGAAAATGAAGTTTTAAAGGCTTTAATCAGCTTTTAGATTTAAGAAAGAGAAGTGGTCGAGCGAAAGAATAGCAAAAAGATTTTCAAGATTTATTTTCGGAGTTTTTGAAGATATATCTAGTTCTTTCGTCAGAACTTTTAGGAGTGCGAAAATCATATGAAAAATGTTTTGTACATTAGCGAATTACGCAGGAACAAGTCTAATTTTGCTCTACCGTTAACTAGCCTAAAATTAAAAGCGGACAGATAAAACAGAAAACATCCGAAGTTAAAAAATTTGAAAAATAATTCATTACTCACCTCAATAAGAACATTAAGAACAATTACAAAAAGCTTATTAAAACCACTCTTATGGCGGAAATTAGAATGAAGTAGGAAATTATTAGTGCAGTCAATATATCGTTAAAAATGAAACAAAGTCTGTTACTGCCAGGCATAAAATTTGCTTAATTGATTTAGTTTTGTTATAAAGAATTTTAGCGGGACGCATATTTTCTGTATTACGATAGGGAAGAAATTTTAACGTAATGAGTATTGAGCGATTGAAGTCTACAGAGAAAGGTAAATAATAATGGCTTTAGAAGGACGAAGAAGAACTAAGACATGATAATTTCATTTCTTTAGCTCGTTAAGACTGAAGAAGAGAAAAATCAGAATTTTTACGTTATTCGGTGGAGTTACTTCTTTTTTTAAATTCAAAGTTAAATTGTTAATTTTTGAACGAAAAGGTGAGGCATTTTTGAAAAGGTCAGAGTATGGCTTCTTCTTGAGGAACTCATCGAATGATGTACACTAGAATCAAAAGAGATGAGCTAAAAGAAAAAGTAAAGTAACAAAAAGTATATGTAAAATTAAATCGGTAATAGCGTTACGCTATCAGAGAATGAGATAACGAAAAACTATAAAAGCGACAGTAGTACAACTAATAATACAACCTAAATTTTCAACTTTAATTATCGCGTAATGTGAATCCAGTGTTCAACTAAAAGTTAATTACAAAGCAGTTTATTTTATCTAATTTTTCTTTATAGTTTTTTTATTTCCTGCTAATTATTATTTTAAATATTTTTTAAAACACGATGAAAAAAAGACTACAATATTAGAGAATTCTTTCCTTATTAACTTTAGTTCTTTGGAAAAAAGTTAATATCATTAACTATCGCAAGTTCGCTCATTTTCAGAATATAATTACGTTTATTAGATGAATCCGAAGATTCGGAATTGTTGAATTCGCGAAAAATATTTTCTTTTCCTTATCTTTTTTTTCTTAAAACGATCATTAAATGTCACTACCGTACACACACACGTATCTATATATATATATATATATATATATATATATATATATATATGTATGTATATAAATCAATAAATAAAGTTATAAAAGCAGAAGAAAAAAAACTGAACACCGAGATATGGATGAAATTGTGAAAATAAAAAATAATGTTTACGAAAGAATTCGTTATCAGTTGGAAGCGTTTACTTACTTCTCAATTCCTTGTAGTAAACAAAGATTCTCAGAATACTGTGAAACCGCGTAAGATTGATGTGGGTGTTTTTTTTTAAGTTACAGATTAAAAATTAGGGGCGTCAAAAGCACATTTAGTAAACGTAAGAAACGTTGGCATTTTTCAGATTTTAAAAAAACAAAACAAACATCTTAACACCGAACTAGTTTTTGACGCGGAAATATAATTGCGAAATAGGACGCGAAAATGAGAGGTTAAAGAACGAAAAATTTAAAATGGATCCGGCTATTAAATTAACTACGACTGCAAAATTACATTTAATTTATTTTCAATCAAAGTTATAACCGATTATAGGTGATTACTTACAAAAATAATAATTGCGACTATTTAACATAATCGATTATATTTTATTAATCATAATTAGTACTAGCTCGAATATGCATAATTATGAATGTAATCGGATTTGTCAAAGGAACAATTTAATTACTTTTCATAAATGTTCCGGGTATATAGAAAATTTTATGAACACAGAGTACCCATTTAGATATTTGTAAAATAGTTTTAATCTTTAAAGAGCATGGGTATAATAACAACGAGCTGTAGGCCTGTTTTTTTCTTTTATTTGTGTATAAGTTATTTTTTATTTCTCGTGCGAGAATATTTTTTGGTATACGTGTATTATCGAGGAACTAGAAATGTGTTATACGAATCTTTAAATATTAAAATGTTATTGCATTCGTGTAATTGTTAGACTTTTGATGAAGAGTAATTCAATTCGTTTTCACAGATCACCGATTATTACTTCGTAATTTTATACAATCATGCAGTATAATCAATTAATCACCGAAATTAATCGATAACGCCCAATTCTGATTGATAAAAATAGATTACTTTTAATCTTGTAATCGCGATTAATTACACACTATACTCTACTTCATAATAAACCATTTCGCGTCAAAAATTCTTGCATGACAATTCTTACGGACTGAAGAACATGGAAAGCAGAAAAAAAACATGTTATGTAAATTTTTGAACTGATTTTCTAGTATTAGAAATAAATAAGCATGAGAATGATGTGATTAAAATTTACCGTAGCAAACAATACAAGGAAGGAGGGTAGTTTAAAATGAAAGATTTTGAAATTTAGAAATCACAACTTGTTTGAAAATTTTCGTTTATCATCATCACAGCAATGTAATATAGTTAATCAATGTTTTCGAGAAATGTATATCCAGATCCTAACCTCGAAGAAAAAGACTATTGTGTGGGGGACCGCTCTATCGGGCGCGACTCTATCGGGCGCAGCGTCTTTCGGGCGCAGCCTCTTTCGGGCGCAGCCTCTTTCGGGCGCAGGCGAACTCAGACCTTTTACAGACCACCTACGGTGATTTTCAGGTATCATCCGTTAAACGTAATCATTTGTGTTAGTGAGAAACACGAGTTACCAAATACTGCTATCAGAAATTCCGTCCAAAAAATACCGTTCTTCGTTAACGATTTATTTTTTCCGCGCCTATAGCATGTTATATATGCATATATAATCACAAAACACATATTTTACATGATTTTATTTCGTTATTCGCTTTTTTAAAATATTTTCTATTTTTTTTTGAAATAACGACTTCAGCGTGAAATACTGATAAACAGACTTTCGCGATGTTTAAGAGTTCTATTAGCAATAGTGATACGATACGGACGAAGATGATTAATATTAATAATCGGTCAAATGCATTGTCGGTTCTTTTCATTTTTTTTGTTAATGTATAGTCAACTGTATCTAAAAAATTACAAATTATCAACTCTACGTTATTTAAAGTGTAACATAAATGGATTGAATTTGCTTCTGATACATATTCCTTATACTATTTTTCTTTTTTATTCGTATCTAGTAAGTTTATTTGAGGATACGTTTATTGAAGTTTTTTCTGATTTTAATTATATATTTAATTCCTTGACGAATCAACCCTGATTTCAAAAAAATATCGAAAAAGACAAACAAAGGCGCAAAAATTTTTAAACATAAACACATTTATGTTAATACTGGGCGAGAAATATATACGATATTATAAATTAAAAATTAAATATCTTTATTTTGAATTTAATATTATGTAAATGTAAATTATGGTAATCTTTAAATTAACTCACAGAATGTTTAGTACATGAAACATCCTATCCGGCTAACTTTTTTTTTTTTTTTGCTTCGTTTAGAAAAATTTCCAATCTTCAAAACACTGGACTAATATTATTTTCATAAAAATTTTAATACAGCCAATAAGCAAGAAGCTTTCAAACGTTGAATTTGTTTAAATATTCCCGATAAATTCACGGCGGTAAATTCTATTTTATAAAAATAGATAACCTTCTTCTGTATATAAATAGGCAAAGACAAAACAGTTAGTACTTTCTTCTCCGCTGTTTATTAACCGATTTTCTTGCTTTTTTTTTTCTATATAATAAAACAAACTTTAATAACAAACAATATAAGGGGGCAAAATAATTTATAAAAATAAATTAGATAAATACCCCTTATTTAGGAACGTTTTCGGTCATAACCCATCATCAGCTAAAACTAACTTAGTGAAAACTTAAAACACACTAGCTAGTACTTAACCAGAAAATAGAATATTAGTTTACAAACACGGTCTATTCGACCGGCGCGACCGATATCGTTTCGATTTATTTCAGTTTGATTCTCTTTTGTATTATGTTTCTGAAAATATAGATTGTGGTTCTCTTATTATCATTACTTCATGAAAATTGCCGAAGAATCAGGTGCAGCTAATAAACCAGAGATGCTAACATTTTGTAACTTAGATACTACTGTAGATGAGTTGAAAAATACATACTTAGTCTAAAGGAAAAGTTATCCAGGGAACTCAAAATTCGGATTCGTAGTATTTTACACAAAAGGCAGAATAAAGAACAGCTAAATATTAGTGTTGAAGAAAACAATTTACAAAAAATCAACGAAATATTCCTGGGCGATGGCGCAAAAATACAAAAAAAAAATAAAACACAGTGTAATAGCTGTAAGTGTTTGTATGCATAGAACACACCAGTTCCAGCATGTTTTAAACGCGCAAATGAAAACAAAGAAAAGTCTAGTAGTGAGTGTTGAAAATTTGATTACACGCACTGTATTTTATTATTATCTATACTTCTTTCTAGAACTTTTTTGTATATGTTGAGAATTAAGGTATTTTTGTTACAAACTTATATATTTGTTTGAATTAAAATCCTGTTTATTCATGCTAAAATAATAAAACAAAAACAAAACAACATAAAAAGGAATAAAAATGGAATAAAAGAATTAATAAATACGAAATATTTCTTTCAAAAACATAAAAAAGTAGTTTTTAAAAACATTTTTATAAAACCCGGTCCAAAAGACCGGCGCGACCTCTTACGGGTTAATCGTTGGGTCAAATCGCGATTAGACGAAAATACGTATGTTTGAGAGAGTGGTGCGCGATGACAGAGGTGTATGTGGTGCGAGCGTGCACTGTGACATGTTTGCTTGTTTTTGTGCTTTGCAGGGTAGGTCAGTGCGTTCAATCGTTGTTTCAGCATGTACAGACGATCTTCGATGTGCAGCAGATACATAGACATAGTCGTAGATGTATATGTGTGGGACGAGATGCATACTATGTTAATATTAGTGTATATAGTATTAGAATTAGTGCAAATACAACACGTTAAGATTACCGATAATGAAGTAGATAACGTTATTGCGATAGATTTAAAGCGGCGAAAAGTATATGCGAAACTCGGATTGCGAGAGAACACGACGTATTTTTCAGAATCGTTTCTTCCTTATCTTGTTATCAGCAACTATTAATGCACATGTGTAGAACGGATATTAAGCGTCCTTTTCAAATATGACGACTATCATGCAGTACGGGAATAATATTAATTGTACAAACTACAGCAATATTAAAATTTGGAATGATAATATAAATAGGGTTTTAAACACTGATAACACGTTAAAAATAAACGCTGAAATATTACACGTGCTGCACTTGAACATAAGATCTGTACGGCGTAACTGGGACGAGTTTTTAAGTTACATTCACGCCACACCGTTAAGGGTCATCGTATTAACAGAAATAAATATAAGCGAATTCGAATTAAATTTGTACAATATAGCGGGGTTTACTAAGATGGCGTTGCAAAGACCAAAAGGATTTTTTGGAGGTATATTGGTATTTGTAAATGAGAATTTTAATTGTAAAATTTTAGAAATTAAAAATAGAGATAGCATGGACCTAGCGATGGCAGATATAGAGATGAGTGTTGGTAATTACATCCGTTTAATTGCAATTTATCGGTCACCAAGTAAAAATATAGGTGAATTTATAAAAGAAACCGCGGATATATTAAAAAATCGGAATACTAAACAAAATTTTCTGATATGTGGAGACTTTAATATCAATTTCCTTACCCACAATACGCAGACGGAGAACCTTCTAAATGTAATTTACGGGGCAGGAGGTGTGGAGCTAATAAGAGGAATCACAAGAGAAGAAGAACGGATAGATAGAAGTACTGATAACATGTTTTTAAAATTTAAAACGACTAAAATCACGTCAGGAATTGTCAACACTAAAATATCGGACCATTACATTATCGTAGGAGCATTTCGTCTAGTGGACCGTAAAACAATACGGCATAAAAGTTCCCCGAAATATATTTTTTATGAAAAAAAGTTGCAGAATCAAATTGTCAATTTTAACTGGAAGGAAGTAGGTAATGCAGTAACAGTGGAGAGGACGTTTACCATCGTCTCTGTGAAGCTCTGCAAAATATTTATAGGGATTGCAAAGTGGAGGTGGGTGATGGGAAAAAAGGAAATAAGTATAACCCGAAAAATGAATGGATAAGTCAGAAAATAATCAATTTCATTAAAATTAGAGATCAATATTTCAAACTCAGTAAAGGGAATAGAACCAACGCGAGATACAAAAATCTATATAAAAAATATCGTAATTTAGTCAAAACAGAAATAAGGAACGCCAAGCAGACGTATTACCAAAGGCAAATAGTTAAGGCAAACAATGACAGCAAAAAAACGTTTTGGAATAATTAATGATATTCTTAGCAAAAAGAACAAAAAAACAGTAGACGATTTCATCACTAGGAATTTTGGGAATAGTGAAACAATAACCGAACAATTTAGCGAATATTTTGTAAGTTCTGTGGAAGAACAGAAGCATACTTGCGAAATGCATCTACTGAATACTTCAGACGACAAGGCGAGAATGACTTCATTCTTTATTCCACTCGTACAATTAAACGACGAAACCGATATACATGATTTTTTAAGTGTACCTTTACAGTTAAGCCCTCCTATTGCGCCAACGTCTCCCAGCGAAATAAAATACGCAATTACTAAACTTAATAATAAAAAATGTCCGGGTTTTGATTTAATTACCAATAAATTGTTATCTGAGCTACCAAAAAAAGGTATATTATTGCTCACAAATATTTTTAACGCTGTTCTTCGTCTGCAGTATTTTCCATTATCCTGAAAATTGGCGCAAATAGTAGTTGTACCAAAGCCCGGTAAGGCACCGGATGAGATTTCATCCTATAGACCAATTTCCTTGCTCCCGATCCTTTCAAAACTCCTTGAAAAAATAATTTTAAAGCGGTTGAATCCTATTTTAAATGCGGAACATATTGTTCCTGAACATCAATTTGGATTCAGAAAAAGACATTCGACCATTGAACAGGTACACCGAATTGTGCATACTATTCAAGAAAGGCTTGAAACTAAGCAAATATGCACGGGTGTGTTCCTAGATGTCAAACAAGCCTTTGATAAGGTATGGCATCATGGTCTGTTTTATAAACTTAAAAAAATAGTGCCGTATCCTTTGTACCTTCTTTTAAAATCCTACCTTGAAGATCGCACATACCAGGTTAAAATTCTAAATCAATATTCTGAAATCTATCCTGTATCTGCTGGCGTGCCACAACGAAGTGTCTTGGGCCCGGTGCTTTACTTAATCTACTCTGCCGATTTTCCAGTTGATAATAGCGTGATAACAGCTACATTTGAAGACGATACAGCACTATTAGCTACCGGTAAAGACAATAGTGAAACTTCGAATAAATTGAAAAAAACTTTATCGGAAGTGAAAAACTGGCTGAGTCGTTGGCTTATTAGAGTAAACGAAAGTAAATGTACGCAAGTAGACTTTACGTTGCGAAATTTTACGTATCAGCAGTTAAAAATAAATGGGGTGGTTATCAACCAGGATAAAGATGTAAAATACTTAGGCATTCATTTGGATCGCAAATTAACATGGCAAAAGCATATTATACAAAAAAGAAAACATCTAGATATAAGATTGCAAGAATTAAATTGGCTTCTTGGCAGGTCCTCTAGTTTATCATTGGAAAATAAACTCTTAGTGTACAAAATAATTATAAAGCCCGTTTGGGCATACGGTTTAATGTTGTGGGGTTGTGCAAAAGATACACACATAAACAAGATACAACGGTTCCAGAACAAGGCTATAAGGCTGGTAGTCTCACCGCCCTGGTACGTATCTAACCATACTCTACATCAAGACTTAAATATCCCATATGTGGAAGACGAGATCAATCGAGCTGCTAAGCGATACATAGGCCGCTTGGAGTTTCACACAAACGTTTTGGCGATCAATCTTCTTGATAATAGTCTTGATGTTCGAAGGTTAATACGTAGTCGACCGTTTGATCTGGCCTAGTTTTATGTTACTAAAATTTCAGTGGGGTCCATCGCTAGATGCTAACCCCTAACAAGTTATTTTCGCATTACAGTCCAATTGCTGGATGGCCTTCTGGCCAGTTGTAATTTGTAAAAAAAACAAAAAAAAAACACCCGCAAATAGCGTTCAAATAGAAGAAATAGTTAATGAGTTAAAAGAGCACAAGGCACCCGGATGGGACCAAATTAGGGTTAAAGACGTTAAGCGAAATGTAAAGTTGTTTACTCCTATTGTAACTCATATGATTAATCGCTCAATAAAGGAAGAGTGCATTGCAGACGGACTCAAAAGAGGGATTATTAGACCGATCTATAAGAAGGGGAATCAAAGTCAAATTGAGAACTATCGCCCAATAACAATAATGCCAGTGTTAGCCAAAATACTTGAGCAATACATCGGGAAGCACCTAAGAAATTATCTGGAAAAAAACGGCCTGCTTTATGAAAACCAATATGGATTTAGAGAAAGAAGATCGACACTAACGTTATTAAGAGCATTCGTAAATGAGATAAATATAGGACTATCGAGGGGAAATCAGTTCTTAATTGCCTTTATTGACCTGACTAAAGCGTTTGACCTAATCGATCACAACCTGCTTATTAAAGACCTAAAAGAATTGGGCACAGTAAATAAAAAACAATTATGGTGGTTTAAAGATTATTTGAAAAACAGAAGGAGCACAGTAAAAATTTCAAGCAATACAAGTAAGGAAAAGATGAATCGTTGTGGAGTAGGACAGGGCACAATATTAGCCCCGACTCTATTTCTTATTTACACGAACTCATTATCCTCGTATGTCAAAAATGCAAAGGTGTATGTATATGCCGACGATATCGTATTATTAATTGAGCATAAAAACTTAGAAATGACAGAAGAGTTACTGCAGCAAGATGTTGATAATCTCAGTAAATGGGCGCATGATAGGAAGCTTTGAATAAACGGGAGTAAATCGAAACTACTGCATATTCGAAATGTCATAAAAGATAGGAGTCAACTCCCGCGAATTCGTATACATAACAATGAAAATAGTGATTTCTTATGCTCATGTCCTTACCTAGAGAATGTAACAGTGTATAAATATCTAGGAATACTTATTGATAACTCGCTGAAATGGAATAATCACATAAAAAACACGAATTCGAAAATAAGACAATCTATCCCTGCATTATATAAACTGAAGATGGTACTCTCGTATGAAACATTACGGTTATACTTTAATGCAATAGTAATGTCCAGAGTATTATATGGGATACAAATATGGGGTGAGGCGAAAAAAACGGAAATCATTAAGATAGGTAAAATTCTGAAAAGATGTCTGAAAATAATACGGCCCCATTGGAAGCGAAGTGACGCGACATCGAGCTGGTGGAAGGTTAATAATGAGATGTCTCCTAAGATGCAGTTTTATTATTATAGACTTTTAGAATATAAACTCAATAACGTAGAGTTACCCACCAGACCTAAAAACAGGATAACTAGGAACCCAAATGATGTTTATTATGTTCACCCTAGAGGGGTCAATTTACGAATCGATAATACCGATGAGGCGGTGCTAATCAGTTTGATGTGTAAGATTCCCAAACATATAATTAACGAAACTAAAATTGGTATTTGGAAGAAGGAAGTAGCGAAGTGGTTAATGGAATGGTGCGATACTTGAGAGGTCCCGCTTGTTCCCCTTCTCGGGATAGGCGGGGTCTGTTTAAATATATTATCATCCGATTCTATTCCATTCTCGCATATTCGCGGATGTATGTGATAATCAGCACAAATGTGGCATTAGGTATGTGTGCAACTTTGTATAAGACGTACTTAGCGAAATAGCTTAGTTTTAAGATGTAGTGATGTAAGAATGATAACATGTAAATTTTGTATGTCAAATAAACGATAATAAGCGGTTGGACACTCACATAATGGGCATACTTGCTCAGTGAGACCCAAAACTTATTTCCATATAAAAAAAAAAAAAAAAAAAAAAATGTAAATAATATTTTTCTACGAAAAATACCGGTTCGCATAAACTGATAATGAATACATTCAAAGAATCGCGCAAGAGGCAAAATGAATAAGCAAAAAATTGGTACTTTCCGAACTAGCTATTTTAGATGCAGCTACGCTCATAAGTTAACACATACATAAGTAAAACCGAAGGCAAAGAACGTTTTTCACAGCCCGAATAACTTTTCTATATATTCACAGATTCATCTATTTCAAACAGGTGCCGGGTTATCGGCTGAAATAAACCTTAACATTCTCGAGAGATTTTGAAAATTTCTTTATAAATATAACGCACGTTCCTAAATTACGGATATAAGCGGTCGAACCGATTACAGTAACGTCACATATTTTATAAAATCGCATGTTTTTACATGTATTATAAACGAAAATTTAATAAAAATTCCTTCACCGCTACCGATCAGTGTAAAATATGATAACACGAAAGTGGATAGATATTAAGCTAAAAAGAACAAACTCTCCGTCTTAGCGGCATCATGTTTATATTAAGTATGCACGCGAAAATTTTAGAATTCCTTGTGACAACGCGTTTGCGATTGTCTTAATAGCTGACAAATATGTAATAATTAATTTACATCAGTTTGTTCTTATGTGAAGCCCGAAAATAGGAACAATGAGCCGTTGTTAGTGGCATTGGAAATGCGTTTTGTCGACATTGCTTATTGCGATTATTTTGAGTGACAAACTGAATACACAACTATTCGGGACAGTTGAAACACATCAGCAAACTACGAGTATTTTTAGCACAATCAAATACGATGAAAGCAGCGTGTCTCGGCAATATGTCGCGAAAACTAAAATATAAATTACCGAAAACAATTCGAGCGGGCAACAAAGGACGACTGGGAAGAACGATTCTTTCATGACCTCCAAATTTTAATAAATAATAACAAGTGCTTAGCAGAAATGTGACAGTCAGTAATGACTGAAGACGAGGAGTTTAAAAATCATCTTAACATCGATTACATTATGATAGAAAACTATATTTGGTTTATGTAAAAAATCATGTCTCGTTGTGTGCAACGGCAATTTTTGACAGAAGTCATTGGAATTTTTTTTTTCCAGCGGGCGAGTGTTACATGCGATTAAATTCTGAAGTGAAAACAAGGAAGTCTGAATTTTTTTCGAAAAATGTATTTGTCGGGTTTCTGTGAGGAGTCGTAAGTTTGGTCTATGCTTATCTTTTTAACGCGCCAAAATCGGAATTCCTGAAACGATTAAGACATTTTAATAATGGGATTAAATTTTGTAAAAAATTTTTCAGCTGCAATTTTTTCATAGATCAACACACATTTTACCAGGTTTCCAAGTTTTTAAAATTATCTACTTTCAATAACATATATGTAGGTTTAACGTGAAATGGAAAATTTAATCATTTACAAAATACGTTAAGAATTTAAAACATTTTTAAAAACCCGTCACGTTTCGAAGTTACTTCATAATTGTGGTTGCATTAATAAAGTTAAATAAACACACACAAACACATATATATAAACATACATATATACATATGTATATATATATATATAAATTTATAAAAATATTTTTGTAACCCCTCCCGAAATTTAGGTCTAGTTAGGACCCTGACAATCTCGTACCATTTACGGTCAGTAAATGAATTTTGTGAAATAACATATATATATTTCTTCAGTATTCCATTTTTTCTTTTAAAGAAAAATTGACATTTTCTTTCCTTTACGCAAGCTCTTTCACGGTAATTATTAAGATGTAAGATGTGTTGCGTAATTTAAGGTTTTTGTTTTCAGAACGTAACTACAACCAGAGGCGGATCGAGAAGGACAGGGGGGGGGGGGATTATATAATTACGTAAAATCTTCTACGGTAGGCAGTGGATTTGAGAAATACCGCTTGTTTCATAAAGAAAATCAAAAAGCGACCTTTATAGAAATTTAATAATGTTTTAAAAATACATAATTATTACAATTTTTAATTTAACTTTTGTCTTATATTTAGAGGTGAAAAATAAAACGAAATTGTAAAACTCTAGCTAAAATGGTAGTTTAGAAATAAGAAGAAAGATAGTATTTTTATTTGACTTTACTTCTTTTTCATTTTTGTTAGTAATCCGATCCGAATTCTCTTTGTTCGTGAGCAAGTTTAAATATATATATTTCTTATTGAACTATTTTTAATTAAAATTACAAAATAAAAATTAAAAATAAATAAAAAAGGCAAAAGATAGATGACAGTTGGGTTTAAAATAAAATAAAAACGTAACATTCATAGTTTTACTAGAAAACATTATTAAATATTGGTTATAATTAAATCCATGGGGAAAGTTTATACAAATCTTTTATAGCATAAATAAAGTTTCTCTTGTTATAACAGATTTTTTCATAGAGGCTTTGGTCTTTGAAGGAGGGGGGGGGGTGTTCGCTATTTCCCTCTCCGTGGATCCGCCATTGCTACAACAGTTTTTTCAGTATCATGATTTGGTATATAATTTCTTTAGAAACAATTTTTAAAATGGTTTCCAGTGCTGCTGCGAGCGTAACGCAAAAGAAGGTAAAAAAAAACTAAAACACCTATTTCGAATTTTTATACGGTTTTAATAATTTAATAAATATTAATTATTTTTCCTTTTCGTCAATCGAATTGTTTACTAGAAAGCCATATCGCCAGTACAAGTCCATCATCCGTTTCAAATTTGATTACTATTTCTTTTTTCCTTTACGGCTGTGCCCCCAAGTCTCCTTTCTACAAATTAGATATAATGCAAAATTATTGCTTTCGAATACGCCTTGGTATTCTTAAATCCTCTTCAATATCGACTGTTCTTGCTGAATCTAATGCGCCATGCTATCTATTAGCAGATCTTATTTAAGCTATTGTGTTTCCTCATGCATTTCTAGAATTGTTGTTATATACCTAGAAAAATTCCTACCTTATCCCTTATTTTTCGTCGTCTTAGTTCGTTTTTCCCACATATATAATCTCTTTTAAAAGATCTGCCCTACTTTCCTTCAACTTCGCCAAACTCTAACATGCTCCTAAAATGTTTATTCTACCTTCACTTTCAAAATTTCTTCCATAAGCGCTGATTAGACAGAAATTCTGCATATCAATTTTCGTATTTCCTTTTCATATAACCGTGTTTATTGATAGTTCGAACAGACCGAGTAGTCTCAATGCTTCTTTTATCCTGCCGATCCATATTTGTAGCCGAGTTGACAACCGTTCTAGACCCCCTATCATTTTTATTTCCTCTAATCACATTTCTTCTAATTTTTAGATTATGAATTTTTTTTGGCATAAATACGCATTTTTTGTTTAATATTTTCATTTCCGTAATTTAATATTAAGTTAACGGCTTCATATGCCACTTTCAATTTTCTTTATTTCATTTTCCCGCTTTGAGTAATTATCTTCCCTTCTTCCTTGCCATCTTAACATTGAAACAGCTTTTTTCCAAGCTCCTCGTCGTCAGCTGTGTCGTTTTTCACACGAAAAAAAAAGTAAATACAATACTCGTATTCGTTACTTACTTTATTAATTCGCAATTAAAAGAAAAACAATTATTTTATCGATCAATAACCGAATCAAGCGTATGCAGTGGTGGGTGTATCGTTTCATCGGTGGTTTCTAGTAATTTGACGTGTTGCTGTATATTGTCCTGTTTTCGATAAACTTCACAGCGTCTGCCTCTTGTCGCTTTCACCCGGTCGCAGGTAGAAAGTATAAGCAAAATGTATTTTTAATTTTTTCTCTTTTATTCATTATTAATATTAATGTTTTCCGACTATTTTTCGACTCGGTCACGTTTCGGCCGATAAATTTAATCATCAAAGTAGCCGATAAGTAGAGTTACCTAAGACCGCGTCAATTTCCGATAATTAAAAATAAATTCACTTACAAACTTACTCGATTACATCGGGATCATCGTTTCTTTTACTTTCTATCGTGACTATGAGAAAGATAAAGAGACGACGAAAACGGAAGAACGATAAGTTTACTTTCTGTCGCCGAGTCCGTTCAACTTTTACAAAGAGGAGATGATAAATTAGCTTAGACGAACGAAAACATGGTAGAAAAGTTAGTTGCGTAGGTTTTTTTCCTTCTGGCTCGTGTAGTTTTGAAGCACAATGAACATCTAATATGAGAAGATTTTGAACGAGCATAGGAAACTTCAAAATATGGCTTGGAAATGAAGAGATAAGACGATAACAAGAATAGAGTGGAAAATAAGACAAAACAGTTCTTGAGAGAGATATTTTGAATTTACATTGGAATGACCTTACATAGAGTTATGATAAAAGATAGATAGGACGTAAGAAATGTCAATAATGCTACTTATATTATTACAAAAGAAAAAGTAATTGCAATTTAAAGATGAGAGAGAAAAGTTAGACATAGGGGAAAAAAATGGAAAAATTGAGATATTGAATGTGGTGAGATGAGCGGAAAACGAAAAGTTGCGCTTTCCTATCGTGACCACCTAGACTGTCTTGAAATCGGTTTAGCTACTTCGTAAAATATGTGCTGTATAGGGCCAGGGCCTTTTTTAGGCTATTATTAAAATTTAAGTGTATATTTGCATGCTTCAACAGTTCCTTGTAAATGTTCACATCCTTCAATGTGTACACTCTACCGTTAACATTTAGTTAGGTAAGTAAACAGATATACTCAATGTAACCAGAAAAGTTTTCCTACTTCGTCTCTCTGCAAGATACAATTTATCCTCTTGTGGACTAGTAGAGGCGGGCACGTCGTCAGCAAATTTAGCTTCATATTCTCAGTGAGATCGATAAGTCTGTATATCGAAGCGGAAGATGATGAGAAAAGTGCCTGTGCGTGTTTACTACTAGTGATGTGGAGCTGTCTTGGCAAGTCGCTGTGAGTCATCAGGGAAACACCAGACCTGACGTCTGCCTTGAGTCGACGTCATTACATTTGCACTCTTCTTCATGCATGACCGGCAGTGCTGCGTGACCTTTCGAAGGCTTGGCAAAAAATTTCAATGACAACTTAACAATAAACATTTATCTAGCTATCTAAAAATGTCCAAGTAAACGTAGGGAACACTCAAAATGGGTACCGATTTAATCGTGTAAAATAAAAACAGGAACAACAAAAAGCATCACTTTATACGACGACAAACTGATACGAAAGTGTGTTATGTTACAGCTTATATCTCATCATTGGGGGTGACTGGAATGGTCACTCCCCCTTGTGGGGTTCTGCGAGTCATAATAGGAACGGGCATATCCTCGAGAATTTTATCCTCAATAACAACTTTGTCCTTTTGAACGATCATTCCCCTACTCTCTACACAGGTATTTATAGTCGCAGCTCGGTTGACCTTTCTTTAACCTCCCCTAACTTTGGTCTCAACTATCATTGGGAAACCCTTGATAATACCTTCGGCAGTGATCATGTCCCTATTATTTTTTCCTTGAACGATCTCCTTCCTCCTCCTCTAGATCCTATCAAACCTCTCAGTGCTCCTAAATGGTCTCTATCCAAAGTCGACTGGGATAAATTTCGGTCAATCGTTGATTCATCTCTTTCTAACATTAATTCTCTTCCTAATCCTATGCATCAATACGATTCCTTCTACGATTCTATTTCCTCCGCGCTAACCGCCTCTTCGGCACCGGTTCGTCCCCCTAAAAAGAATCGACACCTTCTTGCTTCTTCGCTTTGGTGGAACAACGATTGTTCGGAGGCCATTAGCGACAGTACTTCCTGTTTTAGGCTTTTTCGGGCGTGTTCCTTTTTTGAGAACTTCTTAGCTTATAAGAAGGCTAATGCCAAGGCCAGACCTATCCTTAAAAAGGTCAAAAAGAATTCATGGAAAAACTTTTGCTCCTCATTTTCTAGATCCACTCCTATTTTCCAGATTTGGAGAATGGCCAGAGCTTTTCAAGCTCCTCATTCTGAACGTCCTTCATATTATAACCTTCCTTCCGAAAAACTTACTTCTTTCATTGATTCTATTGCCCCCGCTTATGTTCCATCTCTCGAAGAAACACTTACTCCTACATATGTTCGTACAGCTCCTGCACATATTCTTTCTTCTGACTTCAGCATCGGTGAACTCCGTGCCTCTTTGTCTAATTCCTCCAATTCTAGCCCCGGATTAGACCGAATTTCATACCTTGCTCTTAGAAATCTTTCAAACTCTACACTTAATACTTTTCTGTTAATCTATAATCGTTTCCTATATACTGGCTCAACTCCGCCTCGCTGGAACTCCTTTATGGTTATCCCGATTCCAAAGAAAAAGCCTAGTTCCTTCCGTCCGATATCCTTGGCTTCTTGCTTAAGGAAACTTTTCGAAAACATGATCAATAAACGTCTGGTCTGGTGGCTTGAACATCATAATATACTCCCTGAAAATATGTTTGGTTTCCGTCCGGGCCTGGGTTCTATGGACTGTCTATCTTTATTCCTTTCTGACATTTATAAATCTTTTATCCTCAAAAAATTCATCGTTGCTGCGTTCATTGATGCCACCTCTGCCTTTGATAATGTCCATTTATCTTCCTTGCGTGACAAAATAATCTCCGTCAATATTCCTCTCCACTTCACCTCACTAGTTATTAATCTTTTCCATAACAGGATAATTCACCTTTCTACTCCCTTTTTTGATGATTCCAGGGTGGTTTACCGAGGCCTCCCGCAGGGATCATGTCTTAGTCCTACTCTTTTCAATATATATTTTCACAGTCTCGCTATCCTCCGAGTTTCCTCCACGTCGTTGTCCTATGCTGATGATATTCTTATCTATTCCTCGTCAGATAATATATCTGCGGTGAATGAGGAGCTAAATAATTCTCTTGCTATTTTGGAAATTACGTTATCCTCTCTTCATATTTCTATCTCACCCGAAAAATCTGCTTCTATAGTTTTCACATTCCGTCCTTATAACCGTTCTTTAGTCAATCTTTCCTTGCGCCACCATCCCATCCCTTTAGTCAATTCCTTCTCTTATCTCGGTATTATACTTAATAGCACTTTATCCTTTCGGGAGCATATCAGTTATCTGTGTACGTCCGCTCTCAAAAGGCTCGATATACTAAAAGCTCTTTCGCCCCGTAAATGAGGCGGTGATCCTTATATTTTACTTATGTTATATAGATCAATAATCCTTTCCAAATTTGACTACAGCGCATTCCTGTACGCTAGTGCTCCCAGGCAATTTCTTCGTAAACTTGATCGCATCCAAAACTCGTGTCTTCGTCTCTGTATCGGAGTACTTATCTCCTCTCCAATTCCAGCCATTTTGGCAGAGTCGGGATTCCCTCCTCTTTTCATTCGAAGACTCTTATTAGGTGAAAGATTTCTGATTAAACGCCTTCCCATTAGTAATTCTGAACTCCTAAGTTCCTATCAATTTATTTCCGATAACTGGCGCTTCTCTCCTCGCAAAATTCCTATATTATCCTCGATCTCTTCTCGGCTTATGCTCTTCTTGCCTTTTGTTCTCCCTTTCACCAAACCACTTTACTTCACTTTTAATTTCTTTGAATTCAAGCATTCTCCGAAGTTATTTGTTCTCCCCTCGGACATTAAATTTCTTCCTCATTCTGCCGTTCAAAACGAATTCAATCACGTTCTATCCTTATACTTTCCTTCCCATACAATTATCTACACGGATGGCTCGAAGTCTGATGTTGGCGTTGGGGCTGCGTTCATTATCCCCGCGCTTACCTATTCCGAATCCTTTCGGTTGTCCTCCTTTTCCTCTATTTTTCTTGCCGAATCCATAACTATCATGCAGGCACTCGACAAATAACATCTCTAGATTCCTCCTATCCTCGGACGCGAAAAGTGTTTTATTGGCCATCTCCTCTCCTTTTCCTACTCATGTCGCTGATCCCATTATTCTCCAAATTCGCTTGTTAATTTCTAATTTATTTGTATCCGGCTCTGTTGTAATTGATCTACTATGGATTCCTGGTCATTGCGGAATTCCTGGCAACGAGTTAGTTGACTCGTTGGCACGTTCGCCGGCGACCAATGATCTATTCATTAGTAGATTTCCCGGTCAAACTCTCTACTATCTTTCTTATCGTTCCCACCACGATTTCTGGGCCGGATTCTATCCTTCATTCTTTACCAATCCTCGATCTTTTTACCTTTCTGTTCAACTCTTCCCTTCCTCTTATCCTTGGTTTAATCTTTTCCCCTACCTTAGCCGTTCGATTATTTCCACTATGGTTCGCCTGCGGTTCAATCATAGTTTACTTCCGGCTTCTCTTTTCCGTTTTTCTATTGTTCAATCTCCTCTTTATCCTTTTGACCCTCCGTAGATCAATTATACCTGCGATGCGAATCACGTCTTGTATTCGAATGTCCCTTTATTTCCTCCGAACGTGCTACTCCGTATTCTAGTCTTCTGCGCCTTGGCCTTCCTATTCCTTATAGTGCCCACTCCATTCTTGCATTCCCTTCTCTCAATAAAGTTCCTTTATTGGCCTTCTTTATCTCCTCAATTTCTAATTTTTTCCTTATATAATGTACAATTCTTTGCGTTGGATAAGTTCCACTGTTGACGTACCCAAAAAAAATAAAAAAAATAAAAAAAACCCAGCTTATATCTATTTTCACTTTGTACGAAGTGCCCCCACAATCTCCTGTCATGGAGGATGAAAAAATCTCTGTCGAATCCCCTATCATCACACAACAGCTGCCAGTGATTTCTTTTTTTTTTGACTGCTACAGGAGTGATAAAACTGATTCCGAAGCCTTTCTTATTTTTTTACGCAACGTCCGCTAACCATTTCTCTTTTCGGCCAGTTTCAGAGACGATAAAAAAACTGATGAGGAATTATATCTGTGACAATTACAGCACCTTTATTAGAAACATCTAAACTCAAACTTTTTCTCTACCAACCTCAGCGACAATAAAAGTGATAACATAAATAAACAATACCTATTAGTTGCCCTTCTGTTGCAATTCGAGTGTTAAAGTCGGTTTTTCGTGCGTTGATTGCTGTCTTCGATTCTCTCGCGTTATCAGTTTAATCACAACGCGACTTCGTCGTTCATCATACCAGATAACTCGGTGAGATCGTTCATTGTTCTTTTTCTCTAATCTCTCTACCGTTTATATTTCGATTTATTTCTTCTCCGCGTAATTTTACTCGACTAGTGGTCATTATTATTTTACGTTACTATTATTTATTTAGTTAGCAGTATATTTCATTTCTAGATTTTTTTTTTTTTCTCTTCCTTTTTCTTTTGTTTTGTGTCTCGAATTCTTCTATATTACTGTAGATGAGCGTGTCCAAGGGGGGCCGCACAGCGGCCTCCTCTACTGGGCTTAAGCCCTCTAAAACGGATCTGTCGTTGAATTTAATGGAGGTTGCTGATGCTCCTCCAAAACGTAAATCGTCGAGCCCACTATCCCCTGTGGCGTCACTGCCCTCAAAGGACTTGCGATTGTCGCAGTCTAACCCTTCCGAGTCTAATAACAGTTCTTCTAGCAGCGATGAACATAATGGAAATAGGGTTAATAATAATAATGTCAACATTACTCAGAATGCACTTCTAAATAATAACATTGTCACTAAGAGTAGCGATCTCGTTAATGAAATTTTCGAATCTAATAACAATATCGCCAATAATAATAATATTTCAACAAACGTCATCAATAAGGATGGAGATAATCCCATTATTAGCGAAAGCAATAGGAGTCCTAATCCTTCTGAGACTTATCCTCAAAACCACCCGGGTCCTTATTCAGTTATAGTCGAGCACACCTCGGCTGACGCTAATATAGGTAACTACCACCCCCTGGCTTTGGCCAAACTTCTTAGTTCCGTTTCTTCTTCTTTTACAGATATTACCCAGCGAGGAAAAAATCGTGTTGCTGTCGTTTTCTCTTCTTCTTCTGCAGCCAACTCTTTCCTTCAAAATCTTAATTTTCTTACTAAGCATAATCTTAAAGCATTTATCCCTGTTACCTCATTATATAGGTTAGGCGTGATCTCAGGTATTCATCCTTCCTTCTCTGAAAATGACATTTTAGAGGGCCTAGAATCACCTGATGTTCCGGTAATCTCAGCCAGAAGAATCCTGCGCACTGCCGAAGGCAAGAAGGTTCCAACGAATTCGGTTGAACTTAAATTCTCCTAAACCGTCCTTCCTAACTTCATTTCTATCTTTAAACTTCGTTTTCCTGTCTCTCCGAGTGTTAAACCTCCAATTCAGTGTGCTAAGTGTTTCCTATTTGGACATATTGCTAGACACTGCTGGAGTTCTTCAGTTGTTTGTTCCCATTGTTCCCAAAAATATTCCGTCTCAGAATGTATTGATCTTCATAACCCCCCGTTATGCCGAAACTGCAAGGGCGCACATTGTTCCAACTACCGTAGTTGTCCCGAATGGACTAAACAAAGGGACATCAAAAAAATAATGTCCTTTGAAAACGTTTCCTTTCCGGAGGATTCAGTCATTAGAAGCAATTCTTATTCTACACAAGCTTTCTCATATGCCAACCGAGCCGCTATCCCTCCTTCTAAAGCTAGTGTTCCTTTCAATATTTCTGTCCCTAATCCATAACTTCCCCTCAAGTCCCCCACTTTTCGTAAACAGAGCAAATCGAAAGCGCCTCATAAATCTCTTCCTCAATTTCCTCCTCTCCCTTCCAATCAAATTCCGTACCCGTCCAGGGGCTGGGCTCTCACTCAACATAACTCAAACGACAATTCCTCCTACGCTGACTTAAATATAGCCTTACCTTCCTCATCCTCGGACGGGATACCGACCAATGCGTCGGGTTCATCCCCATCCGCCGTCAATAACCTATCCGCAGCAATTTTAGAACTGCTTTCTTCCCACAATATAGCTTCCTCTCCTAACTTTGTCACATCTCTTTCTGCATTTCTCTCTAGTAACTTACATTTCTGCTAATTCTTATTTTACTTTCTTCCCTGTTGTATCCCTCTGGATTATTGTTACGTTTTGTTATCGAGAAACCCACAGTATTATAGGTATTTCTTCCGCATTGTTTCTCCGCTATGGTACTTTGGTCGGGAGAACCGCTGTGGGATGGCCTAACCCCATCTTCGCACAGTGGAGCCTCTCGAGGATAGCCATTGTAAAGCTAATCGCATTCGATTATGCTTATAGAACAAGTTACCAGAAACATAGGCTCATCAAGAATAGCACTCGTTTGGAGAATTTCTCCATGGTAGCTATTAATCGCATTTATGACGATTTGCCTTTCTGGGCGGCGATTCTATTAACCAACCGCGTATGCGTTCCGCTACGTCTTCGACTGGCAACCGAAAATAAGGATCGTTATGCTGTACTGTGGATTGTCTTGTGGTGCAAACTGACAGTAACTTCCAAGATCGAGGTTAAGGCCTCTAACCTTTGGTATGTCTCTCCTGAATATACTCCTTGCTGGATTGCTGCGGATTCATTTTTCCATTATCTGTATTGTTTCTGCCCTAGTCTTGTTGGCTGCATGGTTCGCCTTTGCCAATTGGCTTCTGCTTCTTGCGTTGGCGTTTTGGTCCAGCCATTCGTCTCATCCTACGAATTCTTTTCATGTCTCAGATGTTGAATATTCTCCAATGGAATTGTCGGAGCCCGAGAGCCAACAAACAGGCCTTGGAAGGGATTCTTAACTCTTACTTCATCCATATTGTTCTGTTGTCCGAAACCTGGCTTACTGAGTCCATGAGTATATCCATTCGTGGGTTTAAGTTAATCCGTTCTGATCGGGCGGATGGATATGGCGGCGCCGCCATATTGATAAAGAATGATATTTATTTTCACGTTCACGATCACTCCGCTTATTTTCCTTCTGACGTTCGGTCACCAAACCTGGTGCATATCTCTGTTTCTAATATTCATCCTCAACCAGTCCATATTATCTCAACATACGTCCCTCCGCATTTTGATCTCCACAATTTTCCTTTTACATTATTGTCCAATTTTCTTTCTTTTCCCTTTATTTTTGGTGGTGACTGGAACGCTCACTCTCCTCTATGGGGCTCGGTTGGTTATAACTGTAATGGTCGTGTTCTTGAAAATTTCATCTCTAACAATAGCTTCGTTATTCTTAATGATCATTCTCCGACGTTCTTTAGAGGCGCGCAGACTTGCAGTTCAGTTGACATTTCCTTCACTTCTCCCAACTTCGGTCTCAGCTGTCATTGGAGAACCTTGCAGGGTACCTTCGGTAGTGACCATGTTCCAATTATTCTTTCCTTTCACGATCTTTGTCCTCCTCCTGATCCCAGTTGTTCCAGAGTTCCCCATGCTTCCAAATGGTCCCTAACCAAAGTTGATTGGGATAAATTTCGGGCTGGAGTCGATTCCGCCCTCCCCAACATACATTCCCAAACAGATCCTGTTCTTCAATACAACAGGTTCATCGACTCGATTACCTCGGCGTTGTCGGCCTCTTCTCCTCCTATCCGATTCTCTAAAAAGAACCCTAATCTTCTTGCTTCTTCCCTATGGTGGAACAACGATTGTTCGGTCGCTTTTAGAGACAGTTCTTTGAAGTTCAGGGCCTTCCGGTCCTGCTCTTCCTTTGATAATTTTATAGCTTATAGGGAGGCCAATGCTAAGGCCAGATTTATTCTCAAAAAGATAAAAAAAAACGCGTGGAAGAAATTCTGTTCATCATTCTCTAGATCCACCTCCATCTCCCATCTTTGGAAAATGGCGAAAGCCTTTCAGTCCCCACGGTCCGAACGTCCCTCCTATTACAACCTTCCTTCAGAGAAGCTCATCTCCTTTCTGGACTTAATTGCTCCCTTATATGTTCCATCCTTGGAGGAAATATGCCCTCCGGCGTTTCCACCTACATCCTCTATGCACGTTCTGTCTTCCGATTTTAACATCAATGAACTCCATTCTTCCTTAAAGAATTCCTCCTCCTCTTCTGGTCCGGGAGTGGACGGCATTCCTTTCCTGGTTATTAAGAGCTTATCAATCTCCGCACTGAATACCTTACTTTCTATCTACAACTCCTTCTTGCATACCAGTACCACGCCACCAATTTGGAACTCCTTTATTGTTATTCCTATTCCAAAAAAGAATCCTAATTCTTTTCGTCCTATTTCCTTGGCTTCGTGTTTTAGAAAATTGTTTGAACAAATGATTAATAAACGCCTAGTCTGGTGGCTGGAATTCAACAATATTCTTCCCAGTGACATGTTCGGTTTCCGTACGGGACTGGGAACGGCGGACTGTTTATCGTTGTTTTTATCTGACGTGTACAAATCTCTTATTCGCAAAGAATACACTGTTTCTGCTTTCTTTGATGTTACCTCCGCATTCGATCATGTTCACTTACCTTCTCTTCTACATAAAATGTGTTCCATTAATGTTCCTTTACAGGTCGCTTCCTTAATTTTCAAGCTTTTCTACAATAGATCAATTCAGCTCTCCACTCCCTTCTTCTCAGAGTCTAGAGTGGTCTTTCGGGGTCTTCCGCAAGGTTCATGTCTTAGCCCTACTCTCTTTAACATCTATTTCCATAGCCTAGCTACTCTTCAGATATCATCTACTTCCTTATTCTTTGCCGATGATATACTCATCTACTCTTCCTCAGTTAATCTTTCTTCCGCCGTCGTGGAGCTTAACAACTCTTTTTTCTCTCTGGATAATGCGTTATCCGATCTTCACCTTTTTACTTCTTTTGAGAAATCAGCAGCTATAGTTTTCACTTATCGTCCATATAGTCGTACCTCAGTCAATCTATCCGTGTGCCATCTTCCTATTCCTTTAGTTAGTTCTGTCTCCTACCTTGGCATTGTTCTTAGCAGTAACTTGTCCTTTCATCATCACATAAATTATCTCTATACGTCGGCTTCCAAGAGGATTAATTGGTTGAAGGCTCTCTCCTCCCATAATTGGGATGGGGGTCCTTATATCCTTCTGATGTTATACAAGGCCACTATCCTTTTTAAATTCGATTATTGCTCGTTCCTTTACGCTAGTGCTCCTAAATATCTTCTCCTTAAGCTTGATAAAATTCAAAATATGTGTCTCCGCCTTTGTATCGGTGCCTTGAACTCCTCTCCTATTGCAGCCATTTTGGCAGAAACTGGTTCCTATCCTTTATTCATGCAAATACTTTATCTAGGTGAACGTTTTCTTATCAAACGTCTTCATATTTCCAATTCCTACTTGCTTAATTCCTACTGGTTTATATTCAACAACTGGCGTTTCTCCCCTCGTAAAACCCCAACAATCCTTTCCTTGATTTCTTCACATCTCAGGGTCTTCTCTCCTTTTGTTCTATCCTACACCAAATTCCCTATTTTACCTATAATTTTCCAGATTTGATTTACTCACCTAGTTTACTCTTTCTTCCTTCATATGTCAAGTCTCTTCCCTCTTCCGCTGCTCATAACGAATTTAGCTATGTTTTATCCTCGCTCTTTCCTTCTTATACTTTAATTTTCACAGATGGCTCAAAGTCAGCTTTGGAGGTTGGAGCGGCTTTTACTCTGCCGGATTTCGGCTATTCTGAGTCGTTCAAACTCCCCTCGTTCTCCTCCATATTCCTATCCGAATCTATTGCGATCTTACAGGCAGCCTCTACTAACAATATATCCAAGGTTCTCTTATTTTCTGATTCAAAAGGCGTTTTACAAGCCATTGCTACTCCCTTTCCTAAACCATCCGCTGATCCTATCGTGCTTCACATACGTTCCTTAATTTCACATCTATTTCATTCCCACTCTGTCCGTATTGATCTATTGTGGATTCCTAGTCACTGTGGAATTTCGGGCAACGAGTTAGTCGACTCGTTGGCATGTTCGGCTGTTGCAGACGGTCGCTTCATTAGTCATTTTCCAGCTCAAAATCTTCTTCCTCTTTCCTTTCTTTTCACCACAACTGTTGGTCTGATCTCTATCCTTTTTCATTTTCTAATCCTGCTTCCTTTTATTTATCCATACAATCCATTCCCCCTCTTTTTCCGTGGTTTCTTAATTTCTCCAACATGAGGCGGTCAACTATCTCACATCTATAATTAGACTTCGGTTAAATAACAGTTTGCTTCCTGCTTCGCTCTTCCGTTTCTTCATTAGTCAGTCTCCTCTTTGCCTGTTTGATCCATCAAAAGCAAACTTCATTTGTGATGCGAATCGTATTTTGTTTGAATGTCTTTCCATTTCTTCAGAACGCGCGATACTGTATTCCGGTCTTTTTTGTCCTCTCTACGCCTTATAGCGCCCACAGCATCCTTTCTTTTCCATTTCCTTTGGTTATTCCTTTATTAGCTTCTTTCGTATGTTCCATTTGTAATATTTTTCCTTTATAATTATTAATACTATCATACCGGTGAATTGAGTAACGTCCTTAGCTGACATGCTCAAAAAAAAAAAAAAAAAAAAAAAAATAGTTGTCCTTTTCAATCGCTAAAGAGCAGTTGTGGAAAAAGTATACAAAGTCCCATTCGAAAGAAGAAAGAACCTGTTGCCGCTATCTTGTATAGAAGCATATTACTTCTAAGCAGGAAACAAGCCGATCTGCTTAAAATTCACAGCTGATGCAGCGAAGTAAAATGTGTATCGCCGGCTGAACAGTTCTGCCTGTGTGCAACAGCACTCTCTCAATTTTGTATTTTTCCCGAGAAATTTTGCAAATATCGGCAAGTGCGAATTAACTTTTGACAATTTAACTGTCGTCTCTTCGTTGCGACGCGTAAATTTTATTTTACTTTATATTTCAACCGGTTTTCTTTTATTTTACTTACCGTTTTTACGTTAAACGTAGTTTTTGATTTATTTATTTATTTATTCTGAAATGGAATATTTCGGCAAATTGATACAATATTTACTAGTATCTTACAAGTCGAAATTATTCACTTATTGTTGGTTTAGTCTGCGGATCTTCATTTAATCCTTCTACGACTAAATCTGCACCGATAACCAAATGGGAAACAGTAGTTTAGACCTTGAAAGTAGTGAGGTAAGGAAACCATTCGAATGCAACAGTACTTTGTATTAAAAATGTTGAGAATGAAAGCGTGCAGGGTATTGAGAGTGGGAATTTCATCAATCTATCCGGCTATAGTTGTTTTTTTTATTCTATTTCTCTATTCTTTGAAAATTCAGGCCCATTACACAATTTTTGTATTTGCTATTCATCGGATACTTTGCTTCTGTCATTCCTATACTTTATCGCAGAAGTGAAGTTTCTTTTTCTTCTTCTTCTATGTGCCCTGTCCTCGAAGGACGTTGGAAATCATCTGCTTCACTTGATCTTTATCCATGACTCTCCTGAATATTTCTACCGTATCTAATTTGAACCACTTCCCCTTAGGTTTTCCATCCACATTATTCTTGGTCGACCACGTCTGCGGCTACCTTCTATCTTGCCCTGTATTAACAATTGAAGCAGCTCATATTTGCTGTTCCTCATTATATAGCTGAAATATTTAAATTTCCGTATTTTAACTCAGTCGACAATTTCAGTATTCTTATTTAAGCGTTTTAGTATTTCGGCATTCGTAACTTTGGCCGTCCAGGGAATTTTTAACATTTTTCGGTATGTCCAAATTTCAAAATCTTCCAACTTTCTAAATAATGTCATTGGAACTGTCCAAGATTCGACGCCATATAGCAGGACGCTGGACACAATATGCGTTAAGCAGCTGGAACCGTACACATGCAAAATTCAGTATCCCAATAGCGCCGGATGGAAATTTAGTCGACATTGTAATGAAACTTGACGACTAATAATACCGACATAGATATATAAGAGACATCGACACGTACCAACGATTAGCGAAATCTTCGAATCGGACATTCGCAACATAATTTTCAGGAAATTTATTAATAGAACTAAAAGGCCGATTAAAATAAAAACTGGACTAGGAAAATTAAAAAAATAGCAATGTAAATAATCCACGCCGGTGTGGACATAGGTCCTTTTACAGTTTCAGGTTGTGCAAATATCGACGGAAATAATCGGATAAATAAACGGATCGAATTTTTGTCACGACTAGGTTCACGGAATTTTTTTTTTCTATACTGCATTGCGTTACTGTTTATTCGTTATTCATTTTCTGCATCGCAAACTAGATGTCTAGTCACCGTTATCGGAGCGTATGTCGAAAATTTTCTCTAGTCACGTAAGTAATGTCACGGTATTTTTATCCTTTTTCGCATTGTGTGCTCATAATTAGAACCGATAGTCAATTTACGCTCGGTCGTCTTACATTTAACTTCTTCTGACGAATCCCGCGTTGTCGCCAACTGTCATGAACGTCTTTGTGTCCTTACCTGCAGCCGTTTTGTCATCATGAGTCTTTACCCGATCGAGCGTATCGCTCCCATGCGATAAATAATTTAGTCGTAGAATTAAGGATATTTTATAAGGAGATCCCGAATAATTTGTTCTAGTCGCTATATTTAATAAAAAAAAAAAAGTTATTACGCTCTTCGCATTACGTCCGGCGATCCATGTCACCTTTTCCTTTCTTATAGATGGATCTTTCACCGTGCGTTTCCGCAGCTCGTTCGGTATGCCAAATTATTTCCTACTTTGTATATATTTATTTTATAAAACGATATCTTTCCCTTCCTTATGTCCTTTCTTGTCACTGTGCGACGCTTCCTTACGTCAAATTATAATTTCCAACGGTATTTCGCCGTGCGGTTTTCTACTGTTGTGCGACATTTCGTAGCCAGCGTGGTGCTATTCGTTTATGTTCTTTGTTTATTTATTATTAGTAGCGAGATTATTTTGTTCTGGCGTCCGGTATTCCGGCGCATATCTTCGTGTGTTGGCGTTGCACTTTCGTTCAGCGGGATTTTCTTTACTTTCCCATTCGACGACGGTTTCCGTCGGACGATTTCGCTACGATTTTTGTTGTTTGTCTTATTGTTTTGTTCTGTTTTGTTTGGCGTTTTGTTTTGTTGTTTCTCTCTTGTCATGGTGATGGCTTTCGTTGTCGGACGTTTTTTTGTGCGACCCTTTCGCTTGCGATCGCCTTGCGGTGTTTTATTCAGTCACGCGATTTTGCTTTGTGCGGTTTTCTGTCGTGCGACTCTGTCCGTGCGAGTTAGCGCCGTGCAATGTTCGACCGTACGATCCATTTTGTGTTTTAATTATTGTACACGAGTATGCGTTTTTTTTTTGTTTTTTTTTTTTTTTTGCGGCTTTAAGCACCGGAAGAGAAGTTAGTTACTCGGCTTGCTATAATTAATCCCCAATTTTATCCTATAATCTCTTTTGTCGTCCGTCAACACCGTGGGCGCTGTTCATGCAGTCGTGGCCGTGGCACTGAACGGTGAATCCCTATGCCATTTTACTCGTGCTTTCGTCGTCCGTCGGTTCCGTGGGCGCTGTTCATGCATTCCTGTCTACGGGGCTGAATTTTCGTAGTTTTTTTGAGTGGGCCTGAGCGTGTTGGCGCTCTTGTTTTGTTGTTGATTGATGTTTGAGGCACAAACTTATCGTGGCGGGACCACAATATTGTTTGGTGTACTGGTGGAGTGGGCACGTGTACATTCCTTTCTCTTTTTCTTCTTTCTTTTGATTTTAATGATTTGTGCCGTCGAAGGTTGTTATCAAGATGTGTCTGTTGGTTTTGTGTTGGTTACTCCCGTCTCGGGCTTCGGTGTCCCTGAGCTCTCTATTTGATAGTTCTTTACGATTACTTTCTCCTCTCGGACTTCACCGTCCTCGAGTTTTGTCGTTTTTTTTTTTTCTTTTAGATTCCTTTTATGTTTTTGATAGATTTTCGGTTGCATTTTCTCAGAGTTCTGGAGTTTATTTTATTGTGTTTTTTTTTTGTTTTTTTTTAAGTATACTGTTCTCGTTTTATTTTTTTCTTGGAAGACCTGGTGTGTGTGTTGTCCCGGTGCCGAGTTGTTATTAGGAGGTAGTATACGTGTTTTGTGCCAGTGGCGTTAACGACAGAGTTATGTTTAGGGCTCCGTTGCTCGGCAACGGATGGACCGAATCCGTGGTTCCATAGCACCTATGTTCTCATTCAAAACAGAGGTTTTGGATGAAAATGGGGGTGGGTCAGTGATACGGATTTAACGGCGCTATCTAGCGATGATGTTGAGTTAGAAATTGTTCCTTAATTAAAATCATTAATTTTCGATTTCTCTGCATCGTCGCATTGTTCGTTGTCGGCGGAGAATACGGCCTGGACGTTTACATAGCCGACTTTGTAATTTCTGATTTCGGTCGAAATTTCGGCACATATAGAGTTAGGAGTTGTGTAAATGTTCCAGTGTTTGCGGTCTGCGACAGCAGGGTAGCGTCCGCTGGCCGCGTGAGCCGTAAGAGAAGATCAGCGCTATAGCGGCTATGATAAGCCATTATATTAATTTACGATTTACCGTTAGTTTTGTTGTTTGGTTTATCTGGTCTTGTCTCGTAGGAAAGTCGGACGATATATCGGTCATCGTGTTTTTCGATATTGTCAGCGCCACGAGATTCGTGTGATATATATACGAAAATTTTCTGGTTGATACCACTTTACACGTTACCTGTTTTGACACGGATATGTCTTAGTTATGAGAGGTCATTCTAGAATTTGCGCCACCGAAAATGTAACGGGAGTGACGTCATCGATATTCTAGAAGTTACGCCACCGAAAAATGTAACGGAAGTGACGTCATTCAAAAATGCGGTGGAAGGTTAGTAGATCGTTTGGCACTTTGTGGTAGTAGATTTCTCCGTGTACCGGAATACAGTCACTATGGTACAATATACTGGCTATTCTGAAAGGGTGAATGTGACACGGCTGCCGAAGACGCATGCTGCTGTAGGTGGTGGCACAGCTACGACAGCGGAATGTCCCCCAGCTCTCATAACTCTGTACTGTTCCGTTTATCAAACACTACCTCCGCCTCCGCAGGTCATTAGCCAATAGCCCATAAGTACGAATAATTAGTTTTTAACAAGAAAAGGCAAATTTACCATCCTATTTTAAATTTCACAGTAGAACTCAAGCGAGGTATATGGGTTCCAAATTATTTAACATTTTACCAGAGTCATTAAAAATTAAGCTCAGAAAATATAAATATCAGAGAAAAATTCTAATAAATTATATTACGAACAAATGCTGAAATTATTTTAAATTACATTACCATCTTCCCAGCAAAAACTTCAATACTATACGAAATAAGAAAATTCCATCAAAAGACTTCCAACACATACGCACCTCTTTAATCATACGTTCGATTATTATCAACCGCTCGATATGTACTGAACATTTAAATTTTGCATTACTTAATAGTTACCAGTATCGTTATTCCTTATATTACTTATTATGAAATATTAACATTGCACTTAATCCTAACCCCCAAACAACTACACTACCACCCCACATTTGCTACTATCCACAATCCTCATTTCAATTACATATCTACACATCAGTTACATTACAAAGAATATTACCGTTACACTACTCTTCAATTAATCCTCCTCTATCCATTCAATAGTATCATTATTATTAGTATTATTATCACTATTATTACTATTATTATCATCATTATTATTAATGGTATTATTACCATTATTTATCCTACCTATCATCATAACTATAACTATAACAAGATAAGGAAACATAAAGAGAGAAGAGAGAGAAGAGTAATAAAAAAAAAAAAAAAAAAAAAAAAGGTTCATCAAATTTTAATTCGTTTTATATTTGTATAAGTTATTGTATTAAATAAATTAATAGTACGCATTCGGCATTTTTTTTTTTTTTTTTTGCATCTTAAAGAAAGTTTTAATGTTTTTTTTTTTATTTTAATACCCATCGCTCGCATAGATGGACTATTGTAGTAATAATAATAATAAACGTATTTTTGATTTTGATTTGATTTGATTATTATTATTATTATTATTATTATTATTATTATTATTATTATTTCTATTATTATTATTATTCTTAATATTGTTACTATCATTAGTATTGTTGTTATTGAGGCTTACAACTCATTTCAAGGGTTGGGGAAAGTGTGAGTATAATTTCCATTTTTAAATATAACCTTTAACGTGTAAGACAAGTTTGTAAACATAGACTACAAATATATCATGTCCTTCTCTTCATTTCATCTCAGTAAACAGTGATTATTGAATTTCATCGTTCAGGAAATCGGAACATGATATAGCAATAGTTCATGTACGTCTAAACTAAGTAATTAAATTTTTAATACTTCCAATTTCATAATTTAGGTAGAATAAGTATTTATAACTATAATGCTTCCTTACCAGTAAATTTCCTGCTTCCTTGCTAATTTTCGTGCTTCCTTTTAATTTTTTCTTGCTTCATTCCCTACAATTTCTTGGTTTCATTTTAATATTTCCCTGCTTCCTTCCTTTTAAAAGTTTTCCTGTTTCATCTTAATATGTTATTCTATATGTTCCAAACGCAATCACTCTAGTATATTACATAAGATTACCGCAACTCGCGCTACCTGAGCACATTCGCGGGTTAAGAAGGTTATTTTACGTTTATTTTCATTGTAAAATTTAAAAAATATATTTGATTTGATTTGATTTGATTTGATTTGATTTGCGTCTAGACTGATCTGTTCACCATGGCTCAACAGCACTTTCTGTACATCTTTCCCATCGAAAATGTTTTTGACATGAATATATTTTATGGATGGGGGTCATTTGTCCGTCCCACGAAATGTCTCACAAAATGTTACCGTGACATTATCGCATATATATAATTATACCCCATATATATTAATTACAACGTAATTCTTAGGCTAGCCCCCCATTAGAAAAAATGTCCTAAAATATGTTCCAAAAAAATTTTCCAATTTTATGTAACGCAAAATGTTCCAGTTTTTTTGTTATATTTTATAGGATTTCTGTGATTATGTCATTATATTCATATGGGCCGATTTAGAATTACGTTGTAAATTTTGATCATTTTAGACGAAAGAAATGTAAGAAAAAGGGTCAATGGGCACAGTCCCTTGCGAGGCCAAAATGGCCGAGTTATATATATATACATATGTTCGCAAACGCGAATTGTGGAACGAAAACGGGGCGGCGAACTGTGCAATAGCGAAGAATTTGCCACATTTATACGTGATGATACGCCTTTTGATTCGAAAACGACATATGTAGAAAAGTGTTTGAAACGTTTCTCAATCGCTGATTATTCAGATATCGGTTCAGACTTTGTGCTATCGTCCTGCGATTTACTCTCACTGTCGGAGACGTGGATTGAAAATCATCAGTCAATCGAAATAGCAAATTTCCGCATAGTATTTTCAAACGAAACGCTAAACGCTCCGCAATCTGCCGACACAATCTGTTAAAATTCGATCAGTCGGAAATGCGAGTCAAGAGGAAAGCGACAGCGTATAACGGCGCCGGGGACATTTTCTCATTGCAAACAACTATAAATGAAAAACACGCCACTATATCATCTCCTACTTTAGTATGCATCGCCCTTTCAATAACGATGCATACCTTCGATGTCAATGCAAATACCGTATCCGTCTCTAAACAATCACTTTCTGTACAATAGAAATCACGTCGACTTTCACACTCGTTCATTTTTGTAGATTCTGGCCCGCGAAAAAAAGCCAGCCCACCGAAGCTCAAAGAAAAAAAGTAGACATTCCTATGTCGAGTGAAAAAATAAAAGAAAAAGCAAAGCTGCCCATAAGAAATAAAGCCAGTCAATGACTGTTCAATGAAACAACCTAGATAAAATTCTTATGTCGAGTGAAAGAACAAAGGAAAGGCAGAGCTGCCCATAAGATAAGATATATTCATGTATTAATGTATCTGCGTGAAGCGTAGGCACTCGTTTACTTCCTTTAACTAACTGAACGAAGTCTATACAAAAATCTCAAAGTCATTTTTGACGTGAAACGTCTTGAAAATCGCTCGTGAAACGAAATAGTGAAACGAAATCGCGCAACCCAACGACTATTATTTTTCACCGCATATATTTATATATATATCTATATATATTTATGTATATTTATGTATATTTATATATATATATAAACTCGGCCATTTTGGCCCGCAAGGGGCTGTACCCCTTGACCCCTTTTGATTTTATTTCTGTCTCTTTCTCTTCTATACTTTGTATAAAACGATCAAAATTTACAACGTAATTCTTACTGGCATCAACACAAAAAAAGAAATAATATAACCACAAAAACCCTATTCTGACATTTAACTTTCATTACATAAAATTGTGACATTTTTAAAATAACAATAACAAAATCCTATAAAATATAACAAAATTGGGACATTTTTCTGGGACATTTTTTGGGACATTTTTCGCCTTAATAACAAAAATCAATATAACCCAATAAGACGGTTCGCAAACAACAAAAATATTTAATTATGGCTTCGCACGGGTATTTAACAAAAATGTCAAAAATTATAAATTTTAACACACACATACACATACATCCTTTTTTTTGCGCCGGGTTATTAAAAAAGAGTAAAATTATAAAGAAAGTTTGATTATTATTATTTTAATGAATTTTTTTGTTATTTTGTTAATATTTGATTATTTTATTTTTATTTCTAATGTTTGTAAAAAGATCATATCTACAAAACAAAAGCCATTAAATTTATTGAGTCAGAGCTTCTCTGTAAACGATATTTGATGTTTTATTTTGTGGCAGCAAAATAAATTGATTTTCAGAAGCTCCGACCCGCGATAGGCCAACATACAGTAGGCCATGAGTAAAACATTCTTCTCGTAGGTCGACCCCAATTAATCCAAAGGTTTGGCCTTGGGACTTGTTAATTGTTAACGCGGAAGATGTTTTTACCATAAATTGAAGCCGTTTAAATGGAATAGGCAGATCAGTTGGGATCATCGAGCTAGTTGACCAGCTGCTGGGCAGGTGATAATGCTACAATTAAATTGTCCTTCAATTCGTTAATAAGCAGCCTCGTCCCATTGCACATTCTCGGAGGGCTTAAATTTCTCAAAAGCATCATTGGAATTCCGATTTTTAACGTCAGTTCATGTGGTGGTTGTCCAGAAGGGTTTAGTGAATTTAAAAATTCCTGTGGATAATGAACTGCGTCTTCGATATTAGTCACAGTGTCGATCGATTTGTAATTTTTTATTTGGCCGGGGACTTTTTGAATAATCAGATTGTTTATTTCGTTGACAGTATCATTCCTAGGTGACATTATTGCCCTAGAACACAACCAATGAAAGTCCTTTTCGTGCAAATTCTCGATGTCAAGCTATACTGCATCTATTAAAATTTCTAAATTATTGACTATTTGGCCTAGAGACTCATCCAGAAGGATGTCACAATTTCTGCTTAAATTTGGAGTGGGAAAAATTCGTTCCCCAAGTTTTAGCAGTTGTTGTGGGAAATCACTATCCGTGATTCCATGAAGATGAGCTCTTATATTCGTTCGTAATTTTAAATTTTCAATCGAAGTCCATAAGGGAGATGATTTCAAGCATGCTTTGATGATATCTGCTCGCGTACCTCTGTTAATGACGGGAAGAGTCTGTCGGAAATCTCCAGCAAATACAAAAGTAATCCCGCCCATGAGATCAGAGGAGTTTCTAAGATCTTTTAAGGTTCTGTCCACGGCCTCTATATGCGCTCTATGGCTCATGGTACATTCATCCCACATAATCAATGATGCGTCTCAAGATTTGCGGATAGCGGAAGTTTAAAAGTAGAATGAACAGTTTTTCCATCCTTTAAGAGAGTTGCAGCAATTCCTGTCGAAACAACTGCTATCGCTATCTTCTCTGATTGTCTTATTTTAGCAAGTATCAAATTTGCAAGGAACGTCTTTTCAGTGCCACCTGGCACATCCAAAAATAAATTTTCTTTTGTCATTATTCACGCTACCGACTATAGTCTCAAAAGCATGTTTTTGATCTGGGACTAATTTTGGCAGATTTTCAATGACAAAAGCGGTCAAATTATTTGTATTATAGTGATGTGAAATTTTGTATCTGTAGCATTGCTTTCTGTACGAATTAAACCAGAGGCTTTTATCATTTAATTGCAAAAGTTGATTTTCTATTTGTATCAAACCTTCGTTATAAAACTTTCTCACTGTATGGTAAGACGAAGTTTTGGTTTTTGCTGTCTGATTCTTTGTCTAATATCTTCACATAAATCGTCTTTGAAATTGTCCCATAATTTTAATGGTTCCGATGAGTAGCATATATATATATGTTCTGGCGCACAAAGGATGCCGCCAGCACCCATAGCACCCATAGCACCCAAGAGTCATTCTCAGAGGCGAAATTTCACCTTATTGTCTTGATTAATTCGTAAAATTAACCTAATTAATAGTATCAGAGGTCAAAAAGTAACCCAAATAGCCCGATTATTGCAGAAAATTAGCCCAATTAAAGGTCCCAAGCACCCTTATGTCCCTAATTAATTATGCGATCAATTTAATCGTTGAATTGTTAATTATGCGATCAATTTAATCGTTGAATTATTAATTATGCAATCAATTTAATCGTTGAATTATTAATTATGCAATCAATTTAATCGTTGAATTATTAATTATGTGTGAATATAAGCACAAAGGATGTCGTCACCGTTGATTAAGGCCTTCCAGAGCCGTTTCCGGAGCGTCTCGGACCGCGGAACCGCATTCCATTTGATTGTCGATCCCTTAATTAACACACACACATGTAAATGTACGTGTATATACGTCTGCACACACATGTAAAAATCACCATCATCATCACTATCGCGGTAAATTCGTACGCGTGCCATCGCAAGTGACCTTGTACCTGTCAATCATTTGACCGATGCATGCCTTTACTTGTACGTAAATTACCGTTATTCGGTAGCGACTGGTTTTGGAGGATTACGCACACACACACAATGATGTATATACGGTTACGAGCGTCCGTAACATATGTAAAATTATTTATTATCATTATTGATTTTCGTTGTTATCAATGTTATCAGTGATCAGTCTGCAGGAATCGCGGTAAAATACAGGTTTTCGCCGTTCCGGTATTTTTAGCAATCGCGGTAAAATACAGGTTTTCGCCGTTCCGGTATTTTTAGGAATCGCGAAGATTTTCATTCGGTCAGTTGTGTAAAACTTTTCTTTGTCCGATACATTATGTATGGGGGGATAAGTCTATCTCACACATCGCAAAAGCGAAAATGCTTCTCTCATAGCGCTACACGTAAATGCTAACACAACCGTTGAAACTGGATCTTAACATTCTTATAATTTCTATTCCAGTCTATGTCATATTGCAGAGCCACACCCTACATGTACACACTAACACAAAAACACACACATACTCAAAGCCCATGACTACTTTATTCAATACGCATATGTAACCAACTATTCCTGACAGAATGACATTTTTCTGACGTAATATTTCCACTGCCACAACTGATTTAAACCAAGTAAAAGCGCATGCATCGTTCTCGCACACATGTCGATCGTTAGCGATATCGTAATTTTTTTTAAAAATTAACCAAAGTATAATATTTAAAGCATAAAACTAACCTGAGCTCCCCATTCCCCGCTTTATACAATTCAAATGTATTTTTTAATTTTTTTATTTTTTCCATGCCTAAGCATTATAAAAATTGGTCTAAGTATATTTCTCATTTTCTACGGTTCCAAAAATTTTTTTCTTTATTCTCCGATCGTAACAAAAGCGTACTGACTAGTGATGGGAAACTTCGAAATGTTTCATTCGAATTATTCGATTGTTCGATAACTTCGAATGCATTCGATTGTTCCACAGTTGCATTCGAAATGTTATTTCATTCGTATAATTCATTCGTATTCACATCAATCATTCGAATTAAAATCATTCGAATCAAAATCATTCGAATTAAAATCATTCGAATTAAAATCATTCGAATCAAAAATCATTCGAATCAAAATCATTCGAATCAAAATCATTCAAATTAAAATCATTTGAATCAAAATCATTCGATTGTTTTTTGTTTTTTTTTTGACGATTGTTGATTGTTTCGATTGTAAAAACATTTCGAAATCGCACATCACTAGCACTGACAGATCACACGCTTATATCCACCATAGCGTTAGCCACCGCGAAAGCGAACCATTCGATCCCGTGCACACTCTACTCTCAATAGTTTCCCTATCGTTCATAATAATTTTTCCAAGCCTAAGTATTATAGAATTAGTCTAAGTATATTTATTATTTTTTCTCACTTACGATTACTTTTCCATCCGCAAGTATTTATGTATGTTTTCCCTGGTTCTAAAAATAAATCTATCGATGTCTCGCCTCTCAATGAATGCGCACGCATCATTCTCGCGCATGTGTCATTCGTTCGTGTTACCACTTTTTTTTTCAAAATTAGTCCAAGTATATTTTATTATTTTTCTCATTACGATTATTTTCAGTCCGTAAGTATTTCTGTATGTTTTCCAAGGTTTTAAAAATTAATCCGAACAGACATCCAGACTGTTGTGAAAGCATACTATCTACCCACCGCACAGATTCTACATTATACGTTACTCTATTACGAGTTCTTCAAAAAATTGATTCGAATATGTTTTTCATTTTTTTTTTTTTTTCAATCCTAAAAATTCATTCTTTCTACCCCCGCCCCCTCACATCTAAAATTGCTGATCTTTCGTAATCTTTATTTATTTTATCGATTCTAAAAATTAATCAATGGTTCACTCGAAAGCATACCGTACATTCCCACACACATATCTTTTATCACGAATTTCCCTATTGATCATGAACTTTTTTCAGTGTTAGCCACAATAGCATATCACATTGGTCTCGCATACACACCACATGCAGTTCTATATGTCTAATTTTTATTAACGATCTTTATTTTTTTTGTACTGGTATTACTTTTTCCTACACAGTCATGTCATCATATACACTTAACATTGTCAAAAATAATTTTAACCTTTCGAGAAAGATAAATCTCCGATCAATAAAAAATATTTATTAACTTCACAATTATTTTTAATATTATTCGTTTCACTATAAACATAATTTTTTATTTAATAAACTCATCCGCATCATCAATCGTTTCAAGACATTATTGTTTCGAACGTCAATACCTGTTTTCCAAGAATCGATAACCTCTGCAGGTATATATCTCGTCGTCGCAACAACCTTTACCTGCATGACTCACATACCTTCAAGACCACTTGTACATTGCTCGCACGCTATTTACCATTATTCGGTACAAGAATATTTTTCACACTCCCTCACATATGCGCATACACTCAAAGTCCTCGATTACTTTGTTTGTATACAAATATATTCAGCTTTCTTCGACGGAACAACATTTTTCTGACGTAACATTTCCACTGCCACAACCGATTCAAAGGTAGCTAATGAGATAGACTATCGAACGGAATCATTCAAGCGGTCAGTATTAGTTTTATGTTAAACATGTGTATTTTGTCGAATCTGTGTTCACGCATTATTAAAAAATTTACGTCAACGTTAAAGAAAATAATTTCCTATGTTTTTTCTCTTTTTTTCTCTATCATTTATTTTTGTCTTTTATCTTTCCTTTTTCTCTTTCTTTTTCTCTGTATTTTTTTTAGTGAAAAGTTTGAAATACATATTATTCAATCATGAACGCTAATATAGTTAACATAAGCAGCAACTCAAAATCAATTAAGGACGCCGAATTTATTCAGAATTTATTTGCGAGTGATAGCGACTCGCATACGTCTTCGTCACTTCAATTACCGCAATCAGATGGTGGTTATTCTTCAACAGAATCAACATCTTCTACACATAAAATCGTTGGTCCAGTATTATTGTCAGATCAGATGGATATAGCGGAATATTTTGTAGATTTCAGCTTCCATAAGGATTCTGATTATGGTTTTCTAGTAACCGAACTAGCGATGATTGATATGTCTGGCGGGAGGTGTTTACATACGCTATACAAGCCAAGCAGAGCATGGTCTGCATCAAAAATGCCTCATTTACAATGCTCTTCCGTGAGTCATTACTTGAAAACCCCCTCATTATTTCCCTGTCGGGAAGAAATATTCATGGCACGTGATGTATTCACAATACTGTCTGAAAAACCGAAGGTTCACGTATATATTTTAACCACTTATGCAAAACTTATATTATGGGAACTTAACGAAAAGTCTGAATTGTTGCGTGACTTGGACTACGAACTCGTTAATATGGAGAAAGTCTTTCGAGTACCTAGTATTGATGATTTATATCAAGAATACTCTGGTATAAGCAATCTGGTAACTTGTAAGCACCATTATGAGAATGATATTTTTCATTGTGCGATGAAAAATGTTATGGTGATGAATACGTGGCACGATCACGTTATCCGCCCGCTGAAGCTTATGAACAATCTCAATATAAATGATTTAAGCCAGTTATTCATTACAGCCACCAAAGAAATGATAATTACATTAATTCCAAGTTGCATCGGGGGCATTTATATATTTTTACCGGACAGATTAAAACAGGATGATACGATAAAATCATTTCTACCATGCTACGATCACGAACATGATAAAGAATATTATATCGATGGTGATACATTACACAGGAGTACTCGAAATTGTGTCAAAGTAAAAGATTGCGACGACTGTCAACATTCAATTCATACGGATTAAAAATTCAATAAAAGACGTGGAATTTGAAAACTGGAGTTGTCTAGATCCTACGAAAGTTGAATATGAACATAACAATTACCTTTCAATGTACCAAAGTCAATTGTCGCGTAGTATGTATAATATGTGAAATAAAACCATATTTTTTTCTTTTACTCGCATTTTTTATTTTTATTATTTCAAAATCTTTTACATTGTTTCACATAAATTATAATGTATGTATGTATATATGTATGGAATTTTAATATGTAATAATATACATTTCATACATTTTATTTTATTTCATGGTCATATAATTACTTTAAAATTATTTAGATACACCGCAGATATTATAGTACCGAACACATCATTTATTATTTCATTCTATTTCAATTAATATGTTGTATGGATGAAATCGAATCAATTTATGTAACTGTTTATTTAAATTTAAATAATCTTTTTCTTTTTTTTTTTTTATCTCTCAGCATATGCATGCGTGTATATGCTTACATATACAAGTATGAAAAAAATTATTTTTTTATTTTTTCCTCGATATGAATGGTAAATCTACGACTTTATTTGAAAAACGGTCAAAACCTAATACATAGATTTCAAATTTTGATGGAAATTTCCGTAAAACGTTCAATTTACACTTATTATCTTTAAAAAAAAAATTTTTCATTATTATTATTCATATCATTTAAATAGACTGATACGACAGAGAGAGAAAATAAAAAGCTAAATTTTTACACGTGAGGGAGGGAGCTGATGAAAACGTACGAGTCTTATTATTTGGAATACAGATTATGAAGGAAATTTTTATTCAATGTTTCGTTCTAAGATTTTTCATTTTTTACATTTAAAATTTTTCAATACGAAAATATTTCGAAATCTACAGGAACGTCTATGAATAGTCTTCGTCATTATAGAAGCACTTGCAGATCATGTATCGACAATGTATGCGCGTAAGGGTGAGTAAATATGTGTGAACATGTGTGTGTATGTATGCTTGAAATGTGCGAAATGGCTAATAAGAAACAACCGTTGAATCGCAACGACAGGTAGAGATCCGCTTATAGAATAAGAGAGTGAGAGTGAGATAAATTATGTACCTTTATTATTGCAGAACTGCACTGCAGTGGCAGACATGAAATATCCGTTAGCATCCTTTTCGAGGCAGTTTTATAAAAAAGGCCGAAAATTAGCTTTAAAACTGGATGAATGAGATAGTTGATAATAAACATACCATTAAGACCGGTATACATGTATGTGGGCATGTGTGTGAGCGCACGGTTAAATGAATGACAAACGATTATTAACTGCATAGGCATTGTTAAATACAACTATACTGATTTATCCGTAAAACTAACAAATTTTACCGTTGTTTTCTTTCCTTTTTTTTTCTTTCGTGTTTTACAAAAAATTCATGTTAGTTCTAAAAGTATTGCTAAATTCAAATTAAATCGATCATGTTATTTTATTTTTTATTTTTGTTTCTTTAAACAATGTGTTACGATCGTATTTATCTTACTCAATCTTTTACCTAATATTCTAACGGTTTTAGACAACAGCAGAAATATGCAAGTTACCTTGGATGTATTATATTTTACTCGTGTATATGTGTATACACGCTTTCTATACAAGCACATGCAAACATCGGATGCCGGAAATGTATGATAATATAATTTTTAAATCAATGATTAACGTATTATTATTATTTTTTTTTTTTTCACCCTGTGATATACAAAATAACATCATACTTGCTTTTACAACAATATTTAAATTCTACAAAAATAAATGTCCCCAGGGTGGGGAGTAAAAATATCATGAAGAATCACTGTTTTTTGTTTTTTTTCTTTCTTTGCTTCACAATCTTTTTTCTTTATATTATTTTTTATTTCAGAGATTTTTTAAAATAGTTTTCTTTACACTCCAATATGGAATCTGTTAATTTATTGTACATGTCATATAATATGATAAATGCTAAAATTCGGAAAGTTTTTTTAAAGAAGTAATTGACAGAAGAGTATACTTTTGAAAACAAGAGAGTGAAGAGGCTATACATAAAAAGCAATATGATGCATTAAACATAACGAAAAAAAAAAAACAAAAAAAAAACAGAAGAAATGTAAACACAAAGACTATTATGTTTTTTCATTAATCTATTCAATTACAACTTTTTTTTCATTCATCTATATTCTAAGTTCCATCATAAGTTTTAATTTTTTATATGATGCCTACTAATTTCTATGTTTACTTAATTTATTTACTTTTCCACGAATGTTTTTAGAATTAAATTTTGAAAAAATTAAACATATTTTCGCACCTGCGTCAACTATCACATTAAATACATGTAGAAATTTTCATTTCAAACACCGCCGGAAAATAACATGGGTTTTTTTTTTGATATTTTTTAAAAATTTATTCATACTCTCTCTAATTATAGCTATTTTTACTTATTTTTATATTCTACATACAATGCTTGAGGTATTAGATGATGCAAATTCTAAATACATCATATTGCTATCATCTCTGTTTATTTTTTTTTTATTTGTTACTCGTTTTTTTATTATTTTCTTATGTACATGTATTAGAACTAGTGATGTGCGATTTCGAAATGTTTTTACAATCGAAACAACCGATAATCGTCAAAAAAAACAAAAAACAATCGAATGATTTTTGTGGATACGAATGAATTATTCGAATAAAAACCGGAACCATCAGAACACAAACGAATGAAGTATTCGTTAAACATCGACTAGATTCTTCCGAGAGAAATAGCATTTCGAATGATTGTTGTGAATACGAATGAATTATTCGAAGCACGGAACAATCGAATGCATTCAAAGTCATCGAACAATCAAATAATTCGAATGAATCATTTCGAAGTTGCCCATCACTAATTAGAACCCATATGATTTTACAATAAAGAAAGAAAGTGTTTATACTCATTATTGAAGTTGAATATAGATAATATTTACATTTAAAGGAAAAAGAAAAAGTTATTTTTATTATTCCATTCGCACGCGAAAAAAATTATGAAATGTAAAATATATATATAATTCATGTAATATATTTACAAACGATTAACAAGAATAAAAGAAAATTAATTTAAAAAATAAATAAATATCACAAAAAATTTAAAGATGGAAAAATTACAAGATTATGATTCGTACAATGCTCACAAATTGGTTCCTTTGATCGGGTTATGTTGGAATTCGAACAAACTTGCATGGTTGCATTGCGGACAATCTTTGATTAAGGTGGGATGTACTGCACTGAGTGGACAAGAATCTGGAATATCATAGCTATGATGTTTAAAACACGGTAAGAAGCGTTTGATACGTCGATCATTCTTCAGTGCTACAGGTAATTTATTATAAAAATCGCAAAATTTTTTGAGGGCATACATTAATTAATATCTCTGGAGTAATATTTTGCATCAAATCGTACGTAGAATATTTTACTAATGATAATATAGGTCTAACATTTACATCGTACCATTTCATCATCACATATACATTCTGCAATGAACACCTATGTATGTTTTTATCCGTGTATACATCACATTTTACAACTCTTGATATTCCTTTATACATATTATTTAATTTCCCTAAATTTGGTATACCAAATTCTTTTTCTAAATTAATAATCTTGAATCTTGAAAGTGATGTTTCAAATAGTTTTATCCATATAGTGGTAATTTTTTCATTTCCTTTAATGTAAATATTCAATGGTTCCAAATCCTTCAACACATTTTCTATATCACCGGCAATAGATTCATAATTGTAATCTCCTACATTCCATGGAATTGAATGACAGTTTTGAATTATCCTCATGTTTTCTTGTTTTTTATTATTAGATAATACATCCCATTCGAATGGAGGCTTGTAAATTCTATGAAATTGAATTTCACCATCGATACTTATTATTGAAAGTTCCTTAATGATGTACATATCATTATCATATTTAAAACATTGAATATCAATAATTACCTCACGTGCTACTATCATTGTTACAGTTGTTATTAAAGAGAAAAGAAAAAAAAACTAAAACTTTTAATAGTAACTAAAATTTAAATGTATGAGAACACTAATTCGTGAAACTAATAACAAGCGAGCGAATACAGTTATTCAGAGAGTTGACATAATGTCTACCTTTGAATTAGATGCATTTGATGAAATGTTGCATCAGAAAAATGCCCTTCAAACGGAGAAAGTTGATTGCATACACTGATGAATGAACTTGTTAAGAACTTGTACATACATATACATTTTGTTTGTGGTAGTGTATGCATGTACACATGAGATCTTACATATAAGTAAGGGTCAAGATCCGGTTTTAACAGCTGTATCAGACGATCTAAACGTGCAGCTATGTACATGCAGGGATAGATTTTTAATATAATCATTATTGATTGTAAACGAGAACATTAATTCATTTTTAAATTTTAATATATCGTCTTCTGTCACTAATAAGATAACATAAAAAACTACTAACTTAACTGAATATATCCTTCTTCAATCAACTTTTCCTCAATCATTCGAATTTCATCATCTACACCAGCATTTCACACTTTTTTAGATGTATGCGATAACAATAATCATTCAACCAATTCATTAGGATCGTCTGAATAATCGATCGATGTATCTTTATGACGTACTCCACCATCAGCACAATGCTTAGTCTTTTCTCCATCATAGTAAATTTTTACACTTGAACCATTAGACTGAAACATCGGACGTATTATTTTTCTGTATTTAAGAAGTGTAGTACCCTTTAATACACCAGTAGCACATAAATGAGTTCTAGTACACTCAAGTATTTATTTATATAGATCTAAATCATTATTTTGTATATTTATTCTCATCTATATGCGATACCATTAGTAAATGAAAGAGTCCGGGTGTGTAAGGAAATTTTATTTGCTTACTTCCTTTTCCTAAATAAATTTCACCATATTTGCAGTCCCAAGAAATCAATATCGATCCTATCAGATACTCATCAATGTTTGTATCATAGCGTATTCCATATACTTGATCATTCGGAACAAGTTCATCAAAATCTGTATGAAATGAATCTACTTCACTTATGTTAAACGAGTTAGCTTTGAGTTTGTTTTTTAATATTTTCATCTTTAATTTCAGACTCAACGTCACTTCTCTGTTTCTTATTAGACCGTTTTTGACGTTTTTACCATTGATGTATCATTTATTCCATAAGAATCCATTTTAATCTTTCAGATTTTTGTAATGCTTCATGAATTTCCAATAATGGTTTCATAATAGGTTCCAATATGGCGGCTGAAGTACTTGTAATTGGTTTCCACTCGGATTTCAATTTTTTTTTTTTTACATTCTACACTAAATTACTCTACAACACTAGACATTAAATAATTTTATCAAAAATTATATATTTTTTATATTACATATTATTTTAAATACTTAAAATATACTTCATGTTATATATAAGTTATTAAAAATTCAATATAAGTAGATGGAGCAGATTTTCTCTAAACGTAACATTGGCCCGACAAATTTCTGGACTGAAAGTAAATCTCACCCAATACTCTTGCTACAGTTGTTATGCCAACAAAGGAGAATAAAATATTAAGATTTCAACAACATAAACAGCAAGAATTTGTATCATTTGTTATATTTGATGATTTTGAGTGTATCCTGCGGCCTCTAAATAATGAATCACTATCGCATGATTGTCTAATAGTAAACAGAGAAGTGACGTTGAGTCTGAAATTAAAGATGAAAATATTAAAAAACAAACTCAAAGCTAACTCGTTTAACATAAGTGAAGTAGATTCATTTCATACAGATTTTGATGAACTTGTTCCGAATGATCAAGTATATGGAATACGCTATGATACAAACATTGATGAGTATCTGATAGGATCGATATTGATTTCTTGGGACTGCAAATATGGTGAAATTTATTTAGGAAAAGGAAGTAAGCAAATAAAATTTCCTTACACACCCAGACTCTTTCATTTACTAATGGTATCGCATATAGATGAGAATAAATATACAAAATAATGATTTAGATCTATATAAATAAATACTTGAGTGTACTAGAACTCATTTATGTGCTACTGGTGTATTAAAGGGTACTACACTTCTTAAATACAGAAAAATAATACGTCCGATGTTTCAGTCTAATGGTTCAAGTGTAAAAATTTACTATGATGGAGAAAAGACTAAGCATTGTGCTGATGGTGGAGTACGTCATAAAGATACATCGATCGATTATTCAGACGATCCTAATGAATTGGTTGAATGATTATTGTTATCGCATACATCTAAAAAAGTGTGAAATGCTGGTGTAGATGATGAAATTCGAATGATTGAGGAAAAGTTGATTGAAGAAGGATATATTCAGTTAAGTTAGTAGTTTTTTATGTTATCTTATTAGTGACAGAAGACGATATATTAAAATTTAAAAATGAATTAATGTTCTCGTTTACAATCAATAATGATTATATTAAAAATCTATCCCTGCATGTACATAGCTGCACGTTTAGATCGTCTGATACAGCTGTTAAAACCGGATCTTGACCCTTACTTATATGTAAGATCTCATGTGTACATGCATACACTACCACAAACAAAATGTATATGTATGTACAAGTTCTTAACAAGTTCATTCATCAGTGTATGCAATCAACTTTCTCCGTTTGAAGGGCATTTTTCTGATGCAACATTTCATCAAATGCATCTAATTCAAAGGTAGACATTATGTCAACTCTCTGAATAACTGTATTCGCTCGCTTGTTATTAGTTTCACGAATTAGTGTTCTCATACATTTAAATTTTAGTTACTATTAAAAGTTTTAGTTTTTTTTTCTTTTCTCTTTAATAACAACTGTAACAATGATAGTAGCACGTGAGGTAATTATTGATATTCAATGTTTTAAATATGATAATGATATGTACATCATTAAGGAACTTTCAATAATAAGTATCGATGGTGAAATTCAATTTCATAGAATTTACAAGCCTCCATTCGAATGGGATGTATTATCTAATAATAAAAAACAAGAAAACATGAGGATAATTCAAAACTGTCATTCAATTCCATGGAATGTAGGAGATTACAATTATGAATCTATTGCCGGTGATATAGAAAATGTGTTGAAGGATTTGGAACCATTGAATATTTACATTAAAGGAAATGAAAAAATTACCACTATATGGATAAAACTATTTGAAACATCACTTTCAAGATTCAAGATTATTAATTTAGAAAAAGAATTTGGTATACCAAATTTAGGGAAATTAAATAATATGTATAAAGGAATATCAAGAGTTGTAAAATGTGATGTATACACGGATAAAAACATACATAGGTGTTCATTGCAGAATGTATATGTGATGATGAAATGGTACGATGTAAATGTTAGACCTATATTATCATTAGTAAAATATTCTACGTACGATTTGATGCAAAATATTACTCCAGAGATATTAATTAATGTATGCCCTCAAAAAATTTTGCGATTTTTATAATAAATTACCTGTAGCACTGAAGAATGATCGACGTATCAAACGCTTCTTACCGTGTTTTAAACATCATAGCTATGATATTCCAGATTCTTGTCCACTCAGTGCAGTACATCCCACCTTAATCAAAGATTGTCCGCAATGCAACCATGCAAGTTTGTTCGAATTCCAACATAACCCGATCAAAGGAACCAATTTGTGAGCATTGTACGAATCATAATCTTGTAATTTTTCCATCTTTAAATTTTTTGTGATATTTATTTATTTTTTAAATTAATTTTCTTTTATTCTTGTTAATCGTTTGTAAATATATTACATGAATTATATATATATTTTACATTTCATAATTTTTTTCGCGTGCGAATGGAATAATAAAAATAACTTTTTCTTTTTCCTTTAAATGTAAATATTATCTATATTCAACTTCAATAATGAGTATAAACACTTTCTTTCTTTATTGTAAAATCATATGGGTTCTAATTAGTGATGGGCAACTTCGAAATGATTCATTCGAATTATTTGATTGTTCGATGACTTTGAATGCATTCGATTGTTCCGTGCTTCGAATAATTCATTCGTATTCACAACAATCATTCGAAATGCTATTTCTCTCGGAAGAATCTAGTCGATGTTTAACGAATACTTCATTCGTTTGTGTTCTGATGGTTCCGGTTTTTATTCGAATAATTCATTCGTATCCACAAAAATCATTCGATTGTTTTTTGTTTTTTTTGACGATTATCGGTTGTTTCGATTGTAAAAACATTTCGAAATCGCACATCACTAGTTCTAATACATGTACATAAGAAAATAATAAAAAAACGAGTAACAAATAAAAAAAAAATAAACAGAGATGATAGCAATATGATGTATTTAGAATTTGCATCATCTAATACCTCAAGCATTGTATGTAGAATATAAAAATAAGTAAAAATAGTTATAATTAGAGAGAGTATGAATAAATTTTTAAAAAATATCAAAAAAAAAACCCATGTTATTTTCCGGCGGTGTTTGAAATGAAAATTTCTACATGTATTTAATGTGATAGTTGACGCAGGTGCGAAAATATGTTTAATTTTTTCAAAATTTAATTCTAAAAACATTCGTGGAAAAGTAAATAAATTAAGTAAACATAGAAATTAGTAGGCATCATATAAAAAATTAAAACTTATGATGGAACTTAGAATATAGATGAATGAAAAAAAAGTTGTAATTGAATAGATTAATGAAAAAACATAATAGTCTTTGTGTTTACATTTCTTCTGTTTTTTTTTTGTTTTTTTTTTTTCGTTATGTTTAATGCATCATATTGCTTTTTATGTATAGCCTCTTCACTCTCTTGTTTTCAAAAGTATACTCTTCTGTCAATTACTTCTTTAAAAAAACTTTCCGAATTTTAGCATTTATCATATTATATGACATGTACAATAAATTAACAGATTCCATATTGGAGTGTAAAGAAAACTATTTTAAAAAATCTCTGAAATAAAAAATAATATAAAGAAAAAAGATTGTGAAGCAAAGAAAGAAAAAAAACAAAAAACAGTGATTCTTCATGATATTTTTACTCCCCACCCTGGGGACATTTATTTTTGTAGAATTTAAATATTGTTGTAAAAGCAAGTATGATGTTATTTTGTATATCACAGGGTGAAAAAAAAAAAAATAATAATAATACGTTAATCATTGATTTAAAAATTATATTATCATACATTTCCGGCATCCGATGTTTGCATGTGCTTGTATAGAAAGCGTGTATACACATATACACGAGTAAAATATAATACATCCAAGGTAACTTGCATATTTCTGCTGTTGTCTAAAACCGTTAGAATATTAGGTAAAAGATTGAGTAAGATAAATACGATCGTAACACATTGTTTAAAGAAACAAAAATAAAAAATAAAATAACATGATCGATTTAATTTGAATTTAGCAATACTTTTAGAACTAACATGAATTTTTTGTAAAACACGAAAGAAAAAAAAAAGGAAAGAAAACAACGGTAAAATTTGTTAGTTTTACGGATAAATCAGTATAGTTGTATTTAACAATGCCTATGCAGTTAATAATCGTTTGTCATTCATTTAACCGTGCGCTCACACACATGCCCACATACATGTATACCGGTCTTAATGGTATGTTTATTATCAACTATCTCATTCATCCAGTTTTAAAGCTAATTTTCGGCCTTTTTTATAAAACTGCCTCGAAAAGGATGCTAACGGATATTTCATGTCTGCCACTGCAGTGCAGTTCTGCAATAATAAAGGTACATAATTTATCTCACTCTCACTCTCTTATTCTATAAGCGGATCTCTACCTGTCGTTGCGATTCAACGGTTGTTTCTTATTAGCCATTTCGCACATTTCAAGCATACATACACACACATGTTCACACATATTTACTCACCCTTACGCGCATACATTGTCGATACATGATCTGCAAGTGCTTCTATAATGACGAAGACTATTCATAGACGTTCCTGTAGATTTCGAAATATTTTCGTATTGAAAAATTTTAAATGTAAAAAATGAAAAATCTTAGAACGAAACATTGAATAAAAATTTCCTTCATAATCTGTATTCCAAATAATAAGACTCGTACGTTTTCATCAGCTCCCTCCCTCACGTGTAAAAATTTAGCTTTTTATTTTCTCTCTCTGTCGTATCAGTCTATTTAAATGATATGAATAATAATAATGAAAAATTTTTTTTTTAAAGATAATAAGTGTAAATTGAACGTTTTACGGAAATTTCCATCAAAATTTGAAATCTATGTATTAGGTTTTGACCGTTTTTCAAATAAAGTCGTAGATTTACCATTCATATCGAGGAAAAAATAAAAAAATAATTTTTTTCATACTTGTATATGTAAGCATATACACGCATGCATATGCTGAGAGATAAAAAAAAAAAAAGAAAAAGATTATTTAAATTTAAATAAACAGTTACATAAATTGATTCGATTTCATCCATACAACATATTAATTGAAATAGAATGAAATAATAAATGATGTGTTCGGTACTATAATATCTGCGGTGTATCTAAATAATTTTAAAGTAATTATATGACCATGAAATAAAATAAAATGTATGAAATGTATATTATTACATATTAAAATTCCATACATATATACATACATACATTATAATTTATGTGAAACAATGTAAAAGATTTTGAAATAATAAAAATAAAAAATGCGAGTAAAAGAAAAAAATATGGTTTTATTTCACATATTATACATACTACGCGACAATTGACTTTGGTACATTGAAAGGTAATTGTTATGTTCATATTCAACTTTCGTAGGATCTAGACAACTCCAGTTTTCAAATTCCACGTCTTTTATTGAATTTTTAATCCGTATGAATTGAATGTTGACAGTCGTCGCAATCTTTTACTTTGACACAATTTCGAGTACTCCTGTGTAATGTATCACCATCGATATAATATTCTTTATCATGTTCGTGATCGTAGCATGGTAGAAATGATTTTATCGTATCATCCTGTTTTAATCTGTCCGGTAAAAATATATAAATGCCCCCGATGCAACTTGGAATTAATGTAATTATCATTTCTTTGGTGGCTGTAATGAATAACTGGCTTAAATCATTTATATTGAGATTGTTCATAAGCTTCAGCGGGCGGATAACGTGATCGTGCCACGTATTCATCACCATAACATTTTTCATCGCACAATGAAAAATATCATTCTCATAATGGTGCTTACAAGTTACCAGATTGCTTATACCAGAGTATTCTTGATATAAATCATCAATACTAGGTACTCGAAAGACTTTCTCCATATTAACGAGTTCGTAGTCCAAGTCACGCAACAATTCAGACTTTTCGTTAAGTTCCCATAATATAAGTTTTGCATAAGTGGTTAAAATATATACGTGAACCTTCGGTTTTTCAGACAGTATTGTGAATACATCACGTGCCATGAATATTTCTTCCCGACAGGGAAATAATGAGGGGGTTTTCAAGTAATGACTCACGGAAGAGCATTGTAAATGAGGCATTTTTGATGCAGACCATGCTCTGCTTGGCTTGTATAGCGTATGTAAACACCTCCCGCCAGACATATCAATCATCGCTAGTTCGGTTACTAGAAAACCATAATCAGAATCCTTATGGAAGCTGAAATCTACAAAATATTCCGCTATATCCATCTGATCTGACAATAATACTGGACCAACGATTTTATGTGTAGAAGATGTTGATTCTGTTGAAGAATAACCACCATCTGATTGCGGTAATTGAAGTGACGAAGACGTATGCGAGTCGCTATCACTCGCAAATAAATTCTGAATAAATTCGGCGTCCTTAATTGATTTTGAGTTGCTGCTTATGTTAACTATATTAGCGTTCATGATTGAATAATATGTATTTCAAACTTTTCACTAAAAAAAATACAGAGAAAAAGAAAGAGAAAAAGGAAAGATAAAAGACAAAAATAAATGATAGAGAAAAAAAGAGAAAAAACATAGGAAATTATTTTCTTTAACGTTGACGTAAATTTTTTAATAATGCGTGAACACAGATTCGACAAAATACACATGTTTAACATAAAACTAATACTGACCGCTTGAATGATTCCGTTCGATAGTCTATCTCATTAGCTACCTTTGAATCGGTTGTGGCAGTGGAAATGTTACGTCAGAAAAATGTTGTTCCGTCGAAGAAAGCTGAATATATTTGTATACAAACAAAGTAATCGAGGACTTTGAGTGTATGCGCATATGTGAGGGAGTGTGAAAAATATTCTTGTACCGAATAATGGTAAATAGCGTGCGAGCAATGTACAAGTGGTCTTGAAGGTATGTGAGTCATGCAGGTAAAGGTTGTTGCGACGACGAGATATATACCTGCAGAGGTTATCGATTCTTGGAAAACAGGTATTGACGTTCGAAACAATAATGTCTTGAAACGATTGATGATGCGGATGAGTTTATTAAATAAAAAATTATGTTTATAGTGAAACGAATAATATTAAAAATAATTGTGAAGTTAATAAATATTTTTTATTGATCGGAGATTTATCTTTCTCGAAAGGTTAAAATTATTTTTGACAATGTTAAGTGTATATGATGACATGACTGTGTAGGAAAAAGTAATACCAGTACAAAAAAAATAAAGATCGTTAATAAAAATTAGACATATAGAACTGCATGTGGTGTGTATGCGAGACCAATGTGATATGCTATTGTGGCTAACACTGAAAAAAGTTCATGATCAATAGGGAAATTCGTGATAAAAGATATGTGTGTGGGAATGTACGGTATGCTTTCGAGTGAACCATTGATTAATTTTTAGAATCGATAAAATAAATAAAGATTACGAAAGATCAGCAATTTTAGATGTGAGGGGGCGGGGGTAGAAAGAATGAATTTTTAGGATTGAAAAAAAAAAAAAAATGAAAAACATATTCGAATCAATTTTTTGAAGAACTCGTAATAGAGTAACGTATAATGTAGAATCTGTGCGGTGGGTAGATAGTATGCTTTCACAACAGTCTGGATGTCTGTTCGGATTAATTTTTAAAACCTTGGAAAACATACAGAAATACTTACGGACTGAAAATAATCGTAATGAGAAAAATAATAAAATATACTTGGACTAATTTTGAAAAAAAAAGTGGTAACACGAACGAATGACACATGCGCGAGAATGATGCGTGCGCATTCATTGAGAGGCGAGACATCGATAGATTTATTTTTAGAACCAGGGAAAACATACATAAATACTTGCGGATGGAAAAGTAATCGTAAGTGAGAAAAAATAATAAATATACTTAGACTAATTCTATAATACTTAGGCTTGGAAAAATTATTATGAACGATAGGGAAACTATTGAGAGTAGAGTGTGCACGGGATCGAATGGTTCGCTTTCGCGGTGGCTAACGCTATGGTGGATATAAGCGTGTGATCTGTCAGTGCTAGTGATGTGCGATTTCGAAATGTTTTTACAATCGAAACAATCAACAATCGTCAAAAAAAAAACAAAAAACAATCGAATGATTTTGATTCAAATGATTTTAATTTGAATGATTTTGATTCGAATGATTTTGATTCGAATGATTTTTGATTCGAATGATTTTAATTCGAATGATTTTAATTCGAATGATTTTGATTCGAATGATTTTAATTCGAATGATTGATGTGAATACGAATGAATTATACGAATGAAATAACATTTCGAATGCAACTGTGGAACAATCGAATGCATTCGAAGTTATCGAACAATCGAATAATTCGAATGAAACATTTCGAAGTTTCCCATCACTAGTCAGTACGCTTTTGTTACGATCGGAGAATAAAGAAAAAAATTTTTGGAACCGTAGAAAATGAGAAATATACTTAGACCAATTTTTATAATGCTTAGGCATGGAAAAAATAAAAAAATTAAAAAATACATTTGAATTGTATAAAGCGGGGAATGGGGAGCTCAGGTTAGTTTTATGCTTTAAATATTATACTTTGGTTAATTTTTAAAAAAAATTACGATATCGCTAACGATCGACATGTGTGCGAGAACGATGCATGCGCTTTTACTTGGTTTAAATCAGTTGTGGCAGTGGAAATATTACGTCAGAAAAATGTCATTCTGTCAGGAATAGTTGGTTACATATGCGTATTGAATAAAGTAGTCATGGGCTTTGAGTATGTGTGTGTTTTTGTGTTAGTGTGTACATGTAGGGTGTGGCTCTGCAATATGACATAGACTGGAATAGAAATTATAAGAATGTTAAGATCCAGTTTCAACGGTTGTGTTAGCATTTACGTGTAGCGCTATGAGAGAAGCATTTTCGCTTTTGCGATGTGTGAGATAGACTTATCCCCCCATACATAATGTATCGGACAAAGAAAAGTTTTACACAACTGACCGAATGAAAATCTTCGCGATTCCTAAAAATACCGGAACGGCGAAAACCTGTATTTTACCGCGATTGCTAAAAATACCGGAACGGCGAAAACCTGTATTTTACCGCGATTCCTGCAGACTGATCACTGATAACATTGATAACAACGAAAATCAATAATGATAATAAATAATTTTACATATGTTACGGACGCTCGTAACCGTATATACATCATTGTGTGTGTGTGCGTAATCCTCCAAAACCAGTCGCTACCGAATAACGGTAATTTACGTACAAGTAAAGGCATGCATCGGTCAAATGATTGACAGGTACAAGGTCACTTGCGATGGCACGCGTACGAATTTACCGCGATAGTGATGATGATGGTGATTTTTACATGTGTGTGCAGACGTATATACACGTACATTTACATGTGTGTGTGTTAATTAAGGGATCGACAATCAAATGGAATGCGGTTCCGCGGTCCGAGACGCTCCGGAAACGGCTCTGGAAGGCCTTAATCAACGGTGACGACATCCTTTGTGCTTATATTCACACATAATTAATAATTCAACGATTAAATTGATTGCATAATTAATAATTCAACGATTAAATTGATTGCATAATTAATAATTCAACGATTAAATTGATCGCATAATTAACAATTCAACGATTAAATTGATCGCATAATTAATTAGGGACATAAGGGTGCTTGGGACCTTTAATTGGGCTAATTTTCTGCAATAATCGGGCTATTTGGGTTACTTTTTGACCTCTGATACTATTAATTAGGTTAATTTTACGAATTAATCAAGACAATAAGGTGAAATTTCGCCTCTGAGAATGACTCTTGGGTGCTATGGGTGCTATGGGTGCTGGCGGCATCCTTTGTGCGCCAGAACATATATATATATGCTACTCCGATGGCTAACAAAATAAAAGTATGACTACAAACAACTCTCTCAGTTGTACTGGACATTGCGAAAGCGATGCTTCTCTCTGAGTATTTTCCCAATGGTCATCGTTTTCTAGCAAACATCTGTCACGGCAAACTGCTTGATAGGTCTCTTTGAGAACTCCATCAACGGTTTTTAAGTACTCAAATGAGGTTGGACCGCGTACGTGATGTAGCAACATCCTAAGATAAAAACACTCTGATTGAGAAGGATGTACACCGTAGACTCTTCCTAAAGCGGCATCTTTTTTTATGCCTGGATGGACAACTACGTCTTCACCACGCCTCCTTCTTGTGGATTTATTATTGGCCCATGTGTAGCATTGCGGGACTTCGTGGTATAGAAGTGCCTTTGCGAATTTATCTTCATTACAGAGCTCAAAGAAAGCCAGCAAAGTAGTTTTACATGGGTTTTGGGCCACTTGTTCAGCCGTTTCTGCGGTAAAATACCACCCTTTTGTGCTGTCTGTGGTGGGCGGTCGGGGTGAATAATTAACTTTAAATTATCCGAAGAGTTACGTTCTAAGTTTTGTTTAAAACTTCGTATGTATACATTGTGGCTATTCAGTGCGGTCTGTAGTTCATTAATTAAATAAATTTTTAGCATTGGAGCTATGTTTGACTGCAGCGATAGCTGATCTGCGTCTGAAATGAAATATATCTGCAAGTATTGTGGATTTTGGCCTGATGGTGGTAAAAGGCTCCCTATAAGATGATACATTTGTCCCTCTATTTTAAAAGTTGGCATAAAATTTTCTTCTCTAATTTCTTTCGCGCCAAAACCAAGTCATTTGAAAAAGGCTATTGTACCTATGTATGTTGGTTAAAAAATGTCCGGATAGTGAATGATTATTTGTCAAAAGATTTTTTATTGGCTATGGCGGTTCCTGAATAGCCCATTTTTTTGGCAGAACACTTAGGGCAGATCTTATTCATGGCTCCGATTTGGACGGAGGACTGTTGAACATAATTAATCTGTGGATCGTATCTGAAAGCCGATCTGTTACTGTGAGCTAAAACTCGATTACGAACTCTAGTCGTTGACGTCTGTTGTCTTTCTCTCTGATCTCGAAGGCGCTGGGAACGCTCAGACGAGTTCGTATATTTCTAATATTTTGCTCTTCAAGCCGCTGGAAAAAGCTCGATATTCGACTCTCGCGCGCGTACTTGGGAGGTTCTCAAATTTTGTTCAGCAAGCCGCTACGAACGCTCGATACTCGACTCTCTAACATGCGATTGCGACGCGTATTCTCTCTGACTTGCAAGAAGATTTTCAGTTTCTGATGAAGATTCTCCACTACGACGTATTTTGGATGCCCTCGCCTGGGAACTATTTCTAAAAAGTTGAGATCTTGATCTTTTGAGTATTTTAAAATGATAAAAAAAAATTTTAACTGCCTTTGTACTAAATTATTTGCTTAACTGTTGAACAGGAATTATCTATATAAAATTGTAAATGAAAAATTATAAGAACTACTAAGTCACTAAGCTGTTTGAATAGTTAAAAGTACAATATATATTTATTATCAGGTAGTACATACTCAAAAATATATAAAAAAATGGGTTTAGTTATGAATAGAACTTTTGTTAAATAACTTTTTTGTTGGGTTTAATTACCTACTAAACGAATTTAAAGCGAATTCAAAATATTTTCAAGCAAAAATTATTCCATTCCGCACACAACCGCTGCGTAGGGAGCCGACCGCACAAATGAACCGCGCGACACTTTATTTATTGACAATGACTCCTCTCGCGTACCCTAGTGACGCCTACATCGCATATTATTTCTTGACATTGACTCCCCTTCCGGACCCCAGTGACACCTACATCGCATATTATTTCTTGACATTGACTCCCCTCCTATGTCACAGTGACGCCTACATCGCATTGCTTAGCTAGCCGAGCGGGGTGAGCGACGACCATGCGACTTTTTTCTAATACTTACATTTTTAAACTCGTGATATATTTCGAATGAAATGTCCGAATTGAATAATTTAAAAAGTTATATAAAGGTATTGAAGCAGTCTTGAATACGAAGTAATTTATTTTGATAAGGATTAATACCAAAGTACAAATAAGGAGCCTTTTCTAGCGGCAGCATTTGAATTAAATTTTTAAAATAAAAGAACACTTATTGTGACATAACTATAATAGTTAGAAATATACTGACGCGACACTTTTTGTAAATAATGATGTATTCTGCGAAGTCGTGGTACATTATTTTGTTTTATCATCAATAGTTTTTGCAGCGCACGTGATGTAAGGAATTGTTTAGGTCATTTTTTTACACCTCGGGTTACATTATTGGAGTTTTAGTAAGGATCCCTAATTGTTTTGAAAATATAATATAGCCTATGTCACCTGGAGATAGTGTAACTTCCCAACGGCGAAAGAATTTTTCAAATCGGTCCAGTAGTTTCAGAGCCTATTCAATGCAAACAAACAAACAAACAATCAAATCTTTCCTCTTTATAATATTTCTAGCTGTGCCCGTGGCGTTGCTCGCGTGAATTATGATTCTAAAAAATTACTTTATTTGTTAAATTACACCCGCGCGGAATTCAGTTCATGACTGTGTAAGAGTATCACAGTAAATGATTATTTGTCAAAAGATTTTTTATTGACCGTGGCGGCTCGTGAATATTGGGGCGACTAACTTTTCCAGTAGCACAGCACATACCATTAGGTTCATTGGCCCACTTTTTTGGCAGAACACCTGGAGAAGATCTAATTCATGGCTCCGATTTGGACGGAAGACTGTTGAGCGTAATCAATCTGTGGATCGTATCTGAAAGCCGATCTGTTACTGTGAGCTAAAACTCGATTACGAACTCTAGTTGTTGACGTCTGTTGTCTTTCTCTCTGATCTCGAAGGCATTGGGAACGCTCAGAGCTCGATTCCCTAGTGCGAGCTTATATATTTCTAATATTTTGCTCTTCAAGCCGCTGCGAACGCTCGATACTCGACTCTCTGGCACGCGATTGCACGCGTATTCTCTCTGACTTGCAAGACGATTTTCAGTTTCTGATCAAGATTCTCCATTACGACATATTTTTGATGCCCTCGCCTGGGAACTATTTCTAGAAAGTTGAGATCTTAATCTTTTGGGCATTTTGTACCTGTTACAGAAGATAACGCTAACGCTCGAAAATTTTCATTCCTTACGTTAACACACTATTTTCATTGGTGATGAGCTTGTAAACGATAGTAAGGCGATGTTTATCCGAATTTACATTTCCATGATAATTAACATTGATATTTTAATGTTTTATAAAAAAAAGTTTTTGCAGCGCACGCGATGTAAGGAATTGTTTAGGTCATTTTTTTACACTTTGAGTTATATTATTGGAGTTTTAGTAAGCATCCCTAATTTTTTTGAAAATATAATATAGCCTATGTCACCCGGAGATAGTTTAGCTTCCCAACGGTGAAAGAATTTTTCAAATCGGTCCAGTAGTTTCGGAGCTTATTCAATGTAAACAAACAAAAAAACAAACAAACAATCAAATCCTTCCTCTTTATAATATTAGTATAGATTAGTTTTAGTATGTTAGTATATTAGTATAGTATATATATATATATATATATATATATATTTATATATATTTATATATCTATATATATAAAAATCCCGTGTCTTTATGTTTGTGCAGGATAAACTCGGAATTTACTTAACCGATTTTTATAAAATTTTGAAAGTACATGCAATTTGGTCCAACTTAAGAGATAGGATACTTTTTGTTTTAATTATTTACATAAATATTTGTTATATTAAATAATTTAATCAATCAATTAAAAAAAACAAATTTGACAATTTTATTATTTTTTGAGCACCACCTACTTTTCGTGGCGACTTTTATGTATCGTGCGATGTTAATCGAAATGCAACCATGTTTATCGCTGGCGCATGGCGTTATTATCGATGAATGATAAAATACATTTTTTCGCTGTTGTTTACAAAAAAGTTCGCGTTATTACGGAGTTGTTGTTTATGAAAAAAAAAATATTGTGCGATATTGTGTGGCATTTAATTTATTTATATTTCAGTGTATTTAATAAACGTCCTGCCTTGATAAAAGTTTACACTCCATTATAAACTTAAAAAAAAAAAAAATTATTTTAATATTCCTACAACAATATTGTGGCAGTGTAAGTTAATTCATCGATGCAACTCTCTGACATTGTTAGGCATGTAAGTTGCTTTATATTTCAGTATAAGATAATGCCGCGGAGACAATCGAACCTCAACAATGCGCGTAGCAGAAATACACGGCGTATGCGTGTTACGAGAGCTGCTGAATCAGAAGAAGAAATTGCAAGAATAAACGCAGCCCAACGGATCAGAACAGCAGAAATTCGAAGTCAAGAAGCTCGAGAACAACGTGATGAACGTCTGCGACAAAATTTATCGAGAACAAGAGCGGCGCGAGAACGGCACGTGGCTGAATACAGAGCATCAAGTCTACTCGTGTTAGCAAAAGACAGGTTGACCAAGAATATTGTGCACAAATTAGTGCTTAGATAATTTTCAATTTAATAAAATAATATAACTAATAGTTCGAAAACAATGTTATCTGCCTCATTTATAACATTCAATTTTTATGTAACTAATTTATTTAATATATTGTGTAAATAAGTCATTGATTACAGATTAAAGTTAAAGATTAGATAAATAAAATGTAAATTCAATAAGTGTATATTAGTTGGATAATTTCATTCTCTACATATGATTCATAATCGGCTAAATAATTTCAGGTTCATTAGTAAAAATTAATTTGGTTGCATCAAAATAATAAGTAAAAAATTAATTTAATCTATTATAACTACTAAGTCACAGCAACACGTGGCTGGGTCAGCTAGTATCTTTATATATTTATATATATTTATATATATTTATATATATTTATATATATTTATATATATACCTATATATATATATATATATATATATATATATATATATATATATATATATATTTATGTATATTTATTTTTATTTATATATATATATATATATATATATATATATATATTTATGTATATTTATTTTTATTTATATATATATATATATATATATATATATATATATATAAAACTCGACCATTTTGGCCTCGCAAGGGTCTGTGCCTCTTGACCTCTCTTGCTTACATTTCTATTTCATTCTCTTCTATACTTTGTATAAAATGATCAAAATTTATAACGTAATTCTAAATCGGTCCATATGAATATAATAACATAATCACAGAAATCCTAAAAAATATAATAAACGTTACATAAAATTGGGACATTTTTTCTAATGGGGGGTAGCCTAAGAATTACGTTATAATTAATATATATATATATAAATACTTAAACCGATTTAGGCGTTTCATATTAAATCAACGACCCTGTGCCTCAGCACAGCCATATCCAAATTTTATTATGTAATTACTGTTCCCAATTATTATCTGTCATTTTTTTCCGGTGAAATTTGTATTTTAACAGAAAATTAGGCGGTGATTGCGATTTAGTATGCTGGAATAATTGCGAATATAAATGTCGATACTAGCATCCATATTTGTTCAATAAAAATACGAGTACGTGTCAGTTTCTGATTATACCCGCCGTCGAAGGCTCTATTGAAATCTGCAGAGAACCGTAACGATATATAGATAACGATAATTTTTAATACGTACAAAGCTCACAGTGATCTTTAAAGGGCTATTCGACGTTATCTTCAGCGCGGAAAAACCATTTTCGGTGCTGTTAATATTTTACAAGCGCTTCATTTCGGCACTATTAATGGTCGCCCCTCTTCCGGCTAATAACCCAAAGCGTTGCTTTCAACTTTAAGAGCGACCGCATCTGCCCGTTCAACGAGTGCAGAACAAATTCGCGACATTCAGCGTCCATAACAACGATTAAAACGGTCTTAGACGTTCGCACTTGGTCGCAATTTCTTAATTAAAACGGACCGGCGGACAGATGGTGACCGAGATACCCGCTGAGCGTTGCAGCGGAGACGTTATCGCAAATGACGATAATTTAAATGGAAAACGTTGCTAGTCTCGGCTTACCTTCTTTCCGCCTCAATCTGTCGGATCAGCATCTATTCGAACGAACCTACGACGTTAATGAATGTCTTCGAGTCACCCGAGAGACCCGGACGCCGCGCGCCAATCTCTCGATCAATCTCGTTCGTCTCGTATTGATTCTTATTTTGAATAATATTGCCTGCAATCGAATTCTAAATGATGTAATTTATCTCCGCATCTGCCGAATTTTGTACCGCCTTAGTCGTTTATGCGCATAATGGACCTCGCGGACGGAGAGTCGAAAGGATCGTTTAGAAGCGAAAAAAAACGCTTCCAAATGAACTTTGGATCGTTTATTTATTTATTTATTTTTTCATTCTAAACTTTCTAGTGTAGCGTTACAATCGAGTGTGTGCGTAAGGGAATCTTTCTTCTTTTCGTGTCGTACGCAGATTTTGGATAGAACGGGAAGTTAATAAATTGTAAATCAAGGAATGAATATAAAGAATAATAGGACAGGAAAAGGGTTCAGGAAAGGAGACACAATAACTAATAAAACGCTTTTCGAGTCGGAGCATAGAAGGCAATTCACTAAATTGGAAGTTCAAGATATAAAAAGGATCGCGCGTAAAATAGCCATGGATTCAGCTGAGAAGAAAAGTAGGGAAGTTGAAATGACTTAGAAGTAGTTGAGTAAGGATTTCAAATTTAAGCATAATATTCCCGGTAGTAAATATAAAAAGTTCTGTTGCAGGATTTTTTATTTCTCTGTAAAAAAAAATAGAAAACACTATTTTTCTTTAACTCTCCACAATGAGTACAGCAGCTGGGCCAGGAGCACTGCTTGTATGTTTAGACCATGTTATGGAGGTTTGATAATTTCAGTAATGCAAAAAGTGAAGTAACAGAACGCGGTGTATTTAATTACGTCAGAAATTAATAAAAAACGTCATCTAGAGTTTATTATTTACTATAGGTAATCGTTTTATTTAAATTTTTACATTCAATTTATATTTACTGCGGTAATCATTTTATTGAAAATTTTATAAAAGTTAATTTTTTGTTTTTATTCGTCCTATTTGCATTTCTGTACCGCTAGTCGCATCTGCGAAAAAGAATTTCAGTTTTTCCCGAATTTTCCAATTTTCTGAGCTTTTTGACATAAAAACCTTATTCGGACTATTATACGAACATTTAAAGAAAAAAAATTAGCCAAATCGGTCCCGTCGTTTTCAAGTGTTGCGTTTACCAACGAACAGCGTTTCATTTTTATATATATATATGTACATATCTATGTATGTATGCACATTAAATAGTAGATATTTACTAATTGTTTCTAATTTCTTTAATGTATATTAAAAAATTTACACCACCATAAAACAATATATTAATTTATTATTAAATTACCATCGACGCGTTTCTAAGACAAAACTTCATGATCAGGGAATGTTGTTAAAATGATAATTTTACAAAGACAATAGCTGAATAAAACAAAACAAATTAAAGTCGATCATAAAAAGTCGAGTTAATTTTAAAACAATTTACATGATAATTCAAAAGTTTAAAAAATTACAAAGATAAAATTAAAAATTAAGAAATGCTTTAAAAAGTATGTGATAATGAAATAATTAATACTATATTTATGACTACCCTTTACGTAAACGAGATTCGTTATAACCTTTTTTTATTTTTTATGTTTATTTTATTTCAAATTATCACAAACTTTTTAAAGCATTTCTTAAATTTAAATTTTTTCTTTATTGTTTTTTAAACTTTTAAAATTAAATCGTTACACTCGAGTTTTTATAATCGACTTTAATTTGTTTTTTATTGTATTTATAAAATTATAATTTTAATAACATTCCATGATCATAAAGCTTCGCCTTCGAAACGCGCGATGGTAATTTAATAATAAATTAATATATTGTTTAATCGGGGTGTAAATTGTTGCAATATTACACAGATGTTTTCCCTTCAATATTAAAAAATTGTACGTTGCGAGCGATAAGTTTATACTTATTTTTGCGGCGGTACAGCTTTGTTACATTCTGTGCTGAAGCATTGCCGTACATTTTAAAGGAAAATATACGAAAAACTATTTTAATGAATATGTAATTTTAAAAAATTTCTCAGACAAATAAACGTCAGCCACCGGTCGACTGAAAATCGATTGGACTGGAACGGAAGAACAACAACTTTATATATTATAGGTATATGCATACCTTAGAAAGTAAGACGATAATGAACTGAATAAACAATTGAAATGAATGAATAAATGAACAAAGTGAAATTTCCTTTATTCAAATATTTGCGGAAGTCAGCTCCATTTCAAAGCCCTTCAGTATGCCGGACGATATACGTTTCGGAAAATTTAATCGCTTGCGTTATCACGAATGTGACCAAATTACAAACACCTACCCGCGTACATGGTATGCGTAATGAAAATGTTCACACTGCGCCAGATTGTCTTTTGCGTGCCACTATACCAGACCTAATAAGATTTTCTTAAGAGGCCAACACAGTGCTTCAGCCACCATTCGGTTGTTTCTCGAAAATTATTCTTAAAGCCTATCCGACGCAATTTCAAGTGTACCTTTATCCCTCCTCTAACTCTTCTACTTTTTAAACTAGAATCAACAAGTGATTTATTCGATTTGTTTTTTTGAAATTTCAAATTGTCTTTACACCTAGTTCCGACGAGATTCGCTGAAGAATGGTATATCCAATTAGAATTACTCATCCCACCCGCCGGCTTAAGTCCCGCCGCAATATTCTAAGACGCTTCTCCACCATCCTCGTATTTTCGCAATCGGTTCTTGGTTCCTTATTTTTTAATTGGTTTTACTTGGGGGGGGGGGTGTCTAAAAATTAAAAACATTTCCTAAATTCACTATAATCGGAGACACAGCCTAATTACTCGAATGTTAACCCCATAAATAATGTGTGTACGATCCACTTGTCCCCGCTGTATTCGCCCTATTTACTACTCTAACGATCACTACTTATTGTTACTATCCAAGCAAATGTGGTGATAGTTCAAAGTACATCACGGCGATATTTATTTATTTATTTTACTTTAGTTTTGAACACTCACGAACTACACGTTTAGAAACAAACAGAAGGGGGCGTTTTTGCATTTAGCCGCTTGCGCATAGGCCATTCGGCCATGTCGCATAATTTTATTTTGCAAAGAACCCCCTCTCCTATGAATTGTCCTTTCTGTGGCCAAGATGTTGCTCCCTCAACTCCTCACATACTATGCGACTGTCCAGCATTATCACCTCACCGGCCCCCTTCAATCAATAACAAAACAGTCACCAACATGCTTGAGAATTCCCCCGATGCAATTTTATCTGTAACAAAATTTATCAGATCTAGCGGAATAAGCAGATATATATAAAAACAAACTGCGCATCTTCGTACTGTAATAGCCACAGCAGTTAAACACGGTACAGGATGTTGCTTTCACAAAAAAAAAAAAAAAAATCTGGTCATAGATATTAATGATAACCGGATGGAGAAGAGAAAGATCATAACGCGTACAATATACAGAAATTTCGACGTAGGAATGAGAACATACGCGAAGGAGATATGATAAACAGAATTCACAAAAAAACAGAAACGAGAAGATATATTTTTTTTTTGTTAGGATTCAGAGTGACGCAGTGAGAGGGAGGTAAACGCGCCGCCCACCCCATTCTCATTTTTAGAACCGTCAGTGAAAAATGTTAGATGAGACAGAAAGGATGTATCAAGCAAGTAGAGGAATTCGGCGTGGAGTGTAGAATGTGCAATAGAACTCTGGTCTGGAGAGGAAGAGAGAAGAGATTAATAGTCTGCCAAATGCTAGTAAAGTCATGGGAAAAGTAAGGTAGCTTGGAATTAGAAAAGACATGAGACGAAAAATAAGAGACTCGAGCTGCTACAAGAGAAAGGATCGGGATTTTATGAAGAACAAAACGCCACTGGTTTTTAATACCGAGATAAGAGGAGATAAGATTAGATGAGGACACAGAAAGACGTTTAATTAAAAAATTGTAACCAAGCTGCTGTTACTATCATTATTTTTATCGCAAGATATGGACTCACTTACTTAACTGGGCCGTAATCGTTCCCATCACGATTTCTGGACCGGATTCTATCCTTCATTCTTTACCCATCCTCAATCTTTTTACCTTTCTGTTCAACCCTTTCCTTATTCCCACCCTTGGTTTAATCTTTTCCCCTAACTTAGCCGTTCGATTATTGCCTCTATAGTTCGCCTGCGGTTCAATCATAGTTTACTTCCGGCTTCTCTTTTCCGTTTTTCTATTGTTCAATCTCCTTTTTATGTCCTTGTGACCCTCCAGAGCTCAATTATACCTGTGATGCGAATCACATTTTGTTCGAATGCCCCTTTATTTCTTCCGAACGTTCTACTCTGTATTCTAGTCTTCTGCGCCTTGGCCTTCCTATTCCTTATAGTGCCCACTCCATTCTTGCACTCCCCTCTCTCAATATAGTTCCTTTGTTGGCCTTCTTTATCTCCTCAATTTCTAATCTTTTCCTTATATAATGTACAATTCCTTGCGTTGTGTAAGTTCCACTGTTGACGTGCCCAAAAAAAAAAAAAAAAAAAAAAAAAAAAAACTGGGCCGTATGTGGGATGTTGGTTTCATTGTCGTTATCGTTAATAGCAGTTGTAAAATTACTTTTACCTCGGCGATTTGCATTTACGTGTTTCACTTAAGTTAATGGGGGGACCTTTCCCTTCCATCGTCTTCTACGTCCATGGTTAACCTCCCGCAACACCGAAAACTTAACAACCGAGTAGAAGGAAGAACAAGAAAAGAGAAAAGAAAAAAAAAGAGATTCTGCGAATTTGTTCAGATAATAAACGCGTTTATCAACGTGAAAGCGATAGAGAACACACTCACTAACAGCGATCGAATTAATCATGAGGATGATGTTAGCAGCGTTAGAAGCAACAGCGCAACGAGGCAAGAAAATTAACGCGAACAGAAAGCAGCAGAATTAGAAAGAGAAATTTCAAACGGATTAAGCGGACGAGAAATGTCGCTTTTCATTTCTTAAATGACTCTAGACTACGGTTCAATTTCTATTCTTAAATTTCGGTTCCCTATCGACCGCCCTAATCAATTATCTCTTCTACCCGATCCAGGTTAGATACTTTCTCTCTTTAAAAAGTTTCTACAATCTTGTCTATTTGCCCGATTTCGATTTAATCACAGTCTTCGGCTACCAAACCGGAGGTATCAAGCTTTTTCGAGAGTTGTCTTGTCCGGAGCCAAAAATTGCTCCCACGTATGTACTAATTTGAAACTGAATTGCGTATCATCAGAGAATCTGGGAAAGTATAAAGATTGCCGAGAGAAAAACCCGGCTCTCAATATTTTCTTCTGCAAAGTTGACCTTCACAATAATTAAGGATGCATGCGACTAACTTTATTTTACTCCTTCTTGCATGATTTTCTCACTCCTCGCAGGTATCACCTCTTCAGTCTCCCTTTCTTTGCGCGTATTATGTAAATGTTTGATCTTTCCGGACGAAATTGTCCCTTTATTCTACTCTATTCGGTATTCCTAATATTTTTATCGATTCTTCTTATATTCTCTTTCATATTTCTTCTGCTATTCGTGCTTTCGAATTATTAATTTTTTCTATAAATGTTTAAATGTAGAACTTTTTTCCTCTTAAAAAAAAACAACAACAACAAAAGGACAAAAAGGAACAAGTATCCGATATAAATTTAATGCCGGAAAAGGATGGTTCTGAATTCCCTTCATGAGAGCTACACCGAATTTATTGGCAGAGCGCCATTACACTTCTGACCAATGGAAGCGGCCCGTCCTATGGCACGAGAAAATTGATAGAGGATTCTCGAGGACACGTGTGCTGGTCGAATGCATCGGGGGCTGTGCCGGCTAAAGTTCCTAATCGTTTCAAGATGATTAATAGCGCTGAAAGGGGGAAAAAATAGGTAAATAATTAAGTAACACTTTTAACGGGCCTTTTCATTTATTTTCCTTCTCGCGGTTGGTTTATTATTTAAAAATAAGTATGGCCGCACTACTGATGAACGGTTTAACGTGAAGGTAATAAATCCGGACCATCTTCTTCGTGCGCGTTCATTAATCGCAATCGAACAAGCTCCATTGTTAAAAACGAGCTGGGCTCCATAGTCTCGCACATTCTCTAAAGAAGCAGAACAAAATCAATTTCGGATTTTAACTTCTCGAAAAAAACACCCACATGCAACCAACCAGATTCACCAGTACGTCATCTACAATCGAGCCGGATTAACTTAGCTTAGCTGAAACACAAAGCGGTGTATTGTTACCAGTGAGCAGCGAGCATTTGTATTTGTTGAATAAACCCGGGCAATCTTCGCAAAATTGATTACTATCGACATGTCACCGGGAAACCATTACTACACCATTCGTCGTTATTTCCGAAAGAGAGAGAGATAGGGAAATAGCTCTGGGCGTTTGCAATTCGTTGTTCTCGGAACATTTATCTCCATCAGATTGTACCTCAAAAGTCAGCACTTCAATCGCGGATCGCTCAAATATATATCCAATCCGTATCACTTTTTTTTTCTCGCTTATTTTTATTATTGATGAAAAATGGGGATTTATAATCGAAAAAAATAAAAAAACAAAAAACATACAATGTTCGTTGCAAGAGCAAAATCTGTGCAGCTTCAAATAAAAACGATATTAAAAATATTGAATGTAATTTGATTTTTTTTTTTTGTCGCGTACACATGTAAAATGATAACCTAATATGACGGCTCGGAAATGTATCAAGATATGGTCATGGGCAAACCAAGAAATTGCTTATATAAATATTGCATTTTTTTTTTTCATAGTTTTCTATTTGGACTTTTCATTCCGAAGGGCGTATCTCTGCAATTACGGAATTAAAACGTTCTATCGGAAAAAGGAATATTAGTTCAGGACAACACTGCCGAAAATCGCGAAAGAAGAAGAAACCCAACCATTTATGTAAAAAAAAAAATCATTTTAATAAAAATTCGTAGCTTGTCAAAATTTTTAACGAAAATCAAGAACTTTTCTTCTTTTTTTGTAAAATAAAAAAAACGGATTAATTAATCACCGTAGCCTTTCGTTCACTTCAGGGAGAAAAAAACAGCGAAGAAAGTGTATGTTTTTGTAGATGGGGATAAAGCTGCTCATAAAAAAAAGTTGAAAAAAAGCAAATAACACATTTTAAACGCGCATATATAAAAAGGTAACGATATTGAATCCGCTCAGGGATTAGCGAAAATAGATTACATTGGAAAACTCACGCTACTCGGAAATAATGGAACACCGTCATTATCGAATTCGAGAAAATGACGGGAAAAATTGGCTGTACGTAGCTTACTATCGTATATTGCGCTGAACATTCTCCAAGTACTGTCTAAATTACGGAAACGTTATGGAGAAAATATATACAAGACATTAGCTCTTCGAAATCGGGGAATATTCTTTTGAATTGAGTATTTTGTAAACTCAAAATTAATCTTGATATAACGAATCATCATCTTATGTTTGACCGGAGTTGTTGTTTCTTTTTGGAATCCCATCTAAATCGGTGAGATTATAGTTCCGGCCCGACTAATAGAAATGATTCCAACAAAATGAAATTTAAGACCGAAATGCAGGAAAAACAGAGCATACTGAAAGCAGCTGTAGAAATTTACTTACACACATGACGCTAGGCATCGAAAAATTTCGAAAAAAACTCGCTAACAATACGAAAATGCCAAATGTTTCTAAATAATGAATGCGTTTCTAAGAGTATAGGGTTTTTTAAACGTTAAGAAAAAAAAGGAAAAAAAGAGACATCCACACTCACGGAGTATCCGTCTGACACAAAAATCCGATTTTCCAAAAAGAAAACGAACATGCACGTGCCCATAATTATTTATTTTGTTTCGCGGCCCGTTGCAATTTTCTCGATAATAAAACTGTTTATTGATTAAGTTAAATTTTGTATTAGCTCAAAAAAAAAAAAAATTAAAAGAAAAAAATTCACTTTGCTGAGATTTTTCCGAAAAAATACTACGTCGAAATTAACAAAATTTAGTACTCGTTCATTTTGCCATGTTCTAGAAGCTGCCCGTTCCCCTCTTTCACATCAACGCTGGGTTTTTTTTTTCGAAGTGGTTCGTTTTTCTTGTCTATTCTGACGTATCTGTTTCTTTCTTTAAACTTTTTTTAAAACTTTCACGCTTGCAGGTTCTCTCCATTAGAGTCCTTTTCCACTAGTATTCTCACTCACAAAGTCCCACGGAAAGAAGAAGATGAACTATTTTATAAAAATGTTTCGAAAACGAACGAAACTAAAAAAGTTTTAGCCAAACAACTAATAAAGAGAATCGGAATAGAACCTGTTCAAAACCGGCTTGCTTATTAAATGTGCGACAATATGAAAATTATCTTGCAGTTAAGCGGTAATGTCGCTTTCAAACTTTTCCCGCCAAAACAACGACTTCAAAATACTTTGCTTTAACCGTCCGGAGTTTTACACATTTACTGTATTGATTATGCAACTCATTCAATCACTCCTGCTCAGATTTTCAAATGATGTGATTTTTTTTTTCTTTTTTTTTCTATAAAAAACATACCAAAAAATCAAGAAATGGAATATCATAACTAGAAATAAAATTAAATAATAGGATAAAGCGTACAAATGCAAATACAATTGAAATTGTTACCGTTAACATTCGGTTACTAATGTTATATTTTCTATATTACACGAACAATATATGACATTCACAATTCACAAAATATATAACATTATCCGTACTGTAAAACACATTAAAAATGAACGACTAATATACATATATAAAACACAATAAATACAATCAAGTAGTCCGACCGGTTTCGTCATTTTTTTTTCCTACCCTGGGCGCGCAAGCGGCCTTGACCCAACAATATGAAAAATTAAGAGGTATAACTAAATAGCCAAGCGGTCAGAAATGGAAAAGACAAAGGACAGTAGCAATGGAATAACTGAAGGCAATGGGAAGGAAAGAATATAGGTATCGTTAAAGGGAGTAGGAAGACCCAGAACTAGAAGTTGGGCGTAAAGAAAGGAGCGTTCGTTAGAGAGTGTAGAACATTCGAATAGGATGTGATTTGAGTCACAAACACAAGAAGGCTCAGAAGCGTGAAGAGTGCAGAAAGGAGAAGGGGACAAAGCGAATCGAAAGCGAGAAGAGGGGAGTAGAGAATGATTGATTCTAAGCCTAATTAAGGAAACAACAGTGGAACGACGACAGGTAGGAATAGATTGAAACCAAGGCAGGAAACTAGGAACCGGTTGAATAAGACGGTACTGTGAAAAGCGATTTGAGAATAAAGATGGATACATGTCAGTCCAAAGTCTAGAATGATTAGAGCGTGACAGAGAAAGAATGTCTGAGGAAGGGAAAGAGTCGAGGAAAGGACCAATGCGGGCGGCTGAGCGAGCTAAAGAGTCAGCTGCGTCATTGCCCTCAATATTGGAATGACTAGGGACCCATAGAAAGTCTATGAGAATGGACCGGAACGAGAACAAAGACGAGACAAGAGATCGAATAGAGAGGATGATACCGTCAGAAGTATGAGAAGGAGGAGAGGAGATGGTTTGAAGAACGCCTTTGGAATCAGAAACAATCAGGAATTTGTGAACCCCACTCGTAGAGGATATGAATTGGATTGCACGAAGAATTGAGATCGACTCGGCTGAGAAGATAGAGCAGAAAGAAGGAAGTCTGAAAGACTCAGAGTGCAGGAACGTAGGAGACGTATACGCGCCACCCACGCCCCCATCACTCTTGGAGCCATCCGAGAAAATTAAGACATGGGAAGGAAAAGCAGAGTTCAGCAGCTGAAAGAATTCGAAGTTGACTACATTGTGAGAGGAAGAATTAGCTCGGACTGGAAGAGAGGAGAAATTGATGGGGTGCCATATGCTATTAAAATCGAGAGAAAAGTAAGGAAGACTGTTATAAGAGGAAACGTAGGGAGAAAAATTGGAAACACGAGCAGCTATATGCGATAAAATCGGAATTTTATGAGGCACCAAGCGCCAGTGATTTTTGATAGGAAGGAATAATATTGGATGACAAAATGGGGAGGCGTTTTATTAAAAACCGATAACCGAGGAGTGAACGACAAGTGGAAAGAGGTTGAGTGCAAGTTTCGGATAGAATCGCAGGAATAGGAGAAGATCTTAAAGCGCCAATGCATAGGCGAAGGCAGGAATTCTGAATTGCGTCAAGTTTCGAAAGGAGAGACTTGGAGGCATTGCCATAAATGAAGGAACAATAGTCGAGTTTGGACCGAATAATCGATTTATATAGAATTAATAGAATGCACGGGTCCCCATCCCATCTGAGCGGAGATAAAGATTTGAGGAGATTAAGTCTTTTGATCGAGGAATTATAGATATAATTAATATGTTCATGAAATGTAAGGCGACTATTTAAGAAAAGACCTAGATAACATATGGAATTAACAGTGGGAATAGGTGTACCAGATACGCTGATGTTTATAAAAGCACGATTAAAGGGGCGGAAAGCAAAAATTATACAGGAAGACTTGGAAGGGGAAAGAGAGAGGTGGAGAGTAGATAGAGCATTGCTAAGATGGGACAATGAATGATTTAACTCGTTGGTGGCGGAGGACAGATCATCTGAGGTGGAATAAACTAAAATGTCATCAGCAAAAAGGAGAGAGAAAGAGGGAATAGGAAGCGAAGCAATATCGAAAGAGTAAATATTAAAAAGAACGGGGCTAAGGCAGGATCCCTGGGGAAGCCCACGATAGACGCATCGAGAGGTGGAAAGAGAAGGAGAAGATAGATAAAGAGTTCTATGTTGAAAGAGGTTGAGTATAAGAGAGATAAAAACCGGTGGGAGATTAAGAGAGAGAAGTTTGGAGCCCAGAGAAGGAAGATGCACATTGTCGAATGCAGAGCAGATATCGACAAAAGAAGCGACAGTAAATTTCTTTGATAGGAATGATTTATAGATATCTGTAAGGAAGGTACTGATGCAATCTACCGGGTCAAGCCCGGGGCGAAAACCGAACATATTAGAAGGAATTAGATTATTATGCTCAAGCCACCAAACGAGACGGTTATTTATTAAACCTTCAAAGAGTTTGCGCAGACATGAGGCTAGGGAGATAGGACGGAAGGAACACTGTTTTTTTTTAGGAATTAGAATGACGATGAAGTCGTTCCAAGACTCAGGAGTAAAACTAGAGAGTAAGAAAGAGTTGAAGATATTCAGAAGGGAGAGTAGCGAGGAAGAAGGGAGTTTTTTAAGAATAGGGAAAGAAAGCCCGTCCAGGCCAGGAGCAGAAGGAGAGGTTTTATTAAGGACGGACAAGAGTTCCTCGTAGCGGAAAGGAGACGTTAGGAAATGAGGTTCTGAGGAATTTGGGAATGAAGGAATGTACGATTCCTCGAAAGTGGGGAACGGAGGAGCAATAGAGTCCAAGAAAGAGTGAAGTTTAGGCAAAGAAGGATGGGAGAAGTGGGGACGCTCAGAAAGAGGAGATCTGAACGCTTTGGCCATTTTCCATATCTTAGAGAGAGGCGTATCTCTAGAGAAAGATGAACAAAATGATTTCCAAGAGTTCCTCTTGGCAGATTTTGAAATGTACCGAGCTTTTGCGTTAGCTTCTTTGTGAGCTAAAAAGTTGGATATTGAGGAACAAGAGCGAAAGGCTTTGAAGGTAGCGGTGCTTCTTTGGAAGGCAACTTTACACTCTTTATTCCACCAAAGAGAGGAGGCATAAGAGGAAGAACGACCGCGCGAAAAGGAAGAAGGAGGGGAGGAAGCGGAAAGAGCAGAATATAGAGATTGAATGAAGAAGTTGTATTGGGATGACGGGTCGGGAAAATCCAGAATAAGGGGGAGTGAGGAATCCACCAAAGATCGGAATTTATTCCAATCTGTTTTGGAGACAAGCCAGTGAGGAGCGTGCAAGGGCCTTAAAGGTCTAGAAGGAAGAGCGTTGTTGAGAGTTAGGAGAATGGGGACATGATCACTACCAAAAGTACCGTCGAGAGTTCTCCAGGAGCTTACAAGACCAAGATTCGGAGATGAAAACGAGAGGTCGATTGCACTAGAAGAAGGTGGATGTTTGAAGAAAGTAGGAGAACGATCGTTGTGGAGAAAAAGATTATGGTTTAGAATGAGATTTTCCAGAGTCACACCGTTAGGATTGCGCCCTGCGCAGCCCCACATAGGGGAGTGCGCATTCCAGTCTCCACCAATAATAAATGAATCAGATAGGGATGAAAGGAATGAGGGCAAAGGAAGACTAGAGAGGCTGGAGTTGGGGGGGATATACACGCAAGCAATATGTATAGGATTCGGGAGAAGATTTTCAAGAGAAATATGAATCATGTTAGGGTGGTTAGGAAGGGGCAGAGGATGAAATGGGATATTGTGGGTGAGATAGGATAGATAGTGTCTAATTAAAATTGCAACACCACCATACCCATCCATGCGATCAGATCGAACTAGAGAATAACCGGTTTCGTCATTTGTTCGACATCTTCATGGAATAACAAATGAAGAAACTGATGTTGGACTATTTTATTATATTTATTGTGTTTTATATACATGTGTATATTAGTCGTTCAGTTTTTAATGTGTTTTACAGTATAGATAATGTTATATATTTTTATGAATTGTGAATGTCATAATGTCGTTCGTGTAATACAAGAAATGTAACATCAGTAACCGAATGTTAATGGTCCTTTTTTTAAATTGTTTACATTTATATTATAGTGCGGCTTACGGGGAAAAAAAAATACTTCTAAGGATAAAACGTACTAAACATTGTTTTAAACAGGCTAATGCTGATAATAGAGATCCGTGAGAAACTATATATTAAAACTTTTTGTTAAACTCAGAAGGAAACAATATGAAAGAAATAATTCATCTTACGCGAGAAAAAATGCGATATTAAATATTTTAACTGCCTGATCTCGGTATATCAAAAGATATTGGTTCTAAAATAACGAAGTGAGTAGTATAATTCTTTACATTACGTTATCCTAGCAGAGAAATCATTTTTTAAAAAGTCAAATTTCTATCGCGAAATTTTTCGATTATACACCCACTTGTCACATTGTTCACCTGGAGTACATTAAATTTTAAATAAACACTTAAAACCCACATACGAAATTGCTGTTCAGATCATATATCGAATTTTTTCTAAATTTTCCGATAATGGGAACAGCTATTATCAAAGACTGGCCCAGCTGCGCTATTTGCCGGCTAAATCTAAGTACCTATATGCAATATATACATTAATTTCTTGTATCACAGGTAATACGAAAAAAAAAAAAAAAAAAGTTATTAAAAAACGTTCCAGAAAAAACTGTTATAAAAGTTGTAATAAAAATTGCTATATCAGTAAATTATTATTTTTTTTTAAGATAATGACGTATCAAATGAAATTTACTCGCTTATAAGTATTATAGAATATCTGCCATCCGATCCCTTTCTCACATCGTCTGTGGACGTGATCCTGTGATCCTGCTTATGTTTTACAAATCTTTTATTCGCTCTGTTCTTGATTATTGTTTCTATATTTATGGTAATTCTTCTAGATCCCTTCTGTCTAAGCTCAACCGGGTCCAAAATACATGTCTCCGCTTCTGCCTTGGAGCCCGAAAGTCTACTCCTATCCCAGCTCTGCACGCTGAATGTCATATTCCTCCCCTTTTCCTTCGATGTTCCTTCTTAGGTTATCGTTTCCTCATCAAGCAGTTGCCTATTTCCTCTTGCTCTCTTATTCCTTCATCTTCGGTGCCTGGCGTTTTTCTGCTAACAAAACTTCTATTCTATCTCTTATCGCTGGCCGTCTTATCCAGTTTTCTCCGTATATCTAAACTCACGATAAACTCCCTTATTTCTACTTCAATTTTTCCTCTTTGCTTCATCCTGTTAACTGCTTTTATTCACCTATTCCTCCCAAACCTTTTCCTCATTACGTTGTTAGATCAGAATTTCGACAGAATCTTAGCTCTTTTTTCTCCAACCATTTTTTGATCTTCACGGATGGCTCCAAGGGACCTAATGGTGTTGGTGCAGCTTTCTTCTGTCCTTCTCTCAATTACTTCGAGTCGTTTAAACTTCTCTCCTTTTGTTCAATCTTTTACGCTGAGTCTTCTGTCATTCTGTGTGGCCTTCTTTTTATCAAATCTTTACCGGCTTCTCACAATCTCCTTATCCTGCCGGATGCTCAAAGCGTGCTGCAGACTATCACATCTCCTCCCCTTCTCACTCAACTGACCACGTCATTCTTCTTATTCGTTCCTTGATTCATGATCTCTTCCTTTCCCACTTAATCCAAACGGATTTTTTTTGGATTTCTGTTAATAATCGAAGGAAATGAATTAGTTGACTCATTCGCTCGATTATCTTCCTCTTCTGGTAGGTTTCTTCTTGACTACTTAGCTTCCAATATTACCCTTTTGTCTGCAGTTGCTCATTCCAGACTATGGTCTGACTCCTACGTCTCCTCATTTTCCAACCTGAACTCCTTTTTCTTGTCTATTCAACATTCCCTTCCACGCTTCCCCTGGTTTATTAACTTTCCTTCTATCTCAACAATCAATGTATTTGTGATCCCGATCATATAATGTTCAGTTGTTCGTCGCTTTCAACTGAACAGCTTCTTTATATTTCTTCCTCTTACAAACCGGTATTCCCGCTCCATACTGTGCTTCATTCATTCTCTCCCTTCCTTCTCCTTCAGTTATTCTAGCTCTTGATTCCTTTCTGTTGGCTATCTCTGATCGTGTAAGAATCTGAGTCTCTCTTACCCCTCTGTTCCACTGTTCTTGGACCAATGTCCACGTTGACAAACCCATTAAAAGAAAAAACAAAAAAAAAACTACCATTCGATGGTCCAAGTTTCCATGGTGGGATCTGACAATGAGAGTAGAGGTTTATTTATCATTGCGCTATAAAATAAAGCGATGTCGGCTTTTGAAATTGTTTAAATTTGATTTCCGGGCAAAAAGTGATTATTGACTGGTTTTGAAAACACGAACGAGTTTGAACAAGTAATTACTACTATTATTACTTTAAATTTACGTGCCATGAACAGCAACAATCAGCTAGAGGCATGAATAAATATAGATGTCTCTATACATATATTAAATAAACGAATTACGGAATTTACGAGTGTATTGGGTAGTATAGGTTTGCGTGGTGCAGGAAACGGATTAGGTTCGAAAGGATAGTCGGTTCATCAGATGGGATATTAAACAAGGAAAAGGGAAGATTATGTGTTAATCTGAGGGAATTGAACGCAGGGCATTCTGTGAAAATATGGAGAACAGAAAAATCAGTGTTAAATATGCTACAAATTGGAGCCGGTGTCTTTTGTAGCAAGTAGCCATGCGTGAGTTTGCGTATTTCCCAGCCGGAGTCTGGTAATGATTACATCATCTTTTCTTCGGCTCAGGTGAGTCTTCCATGGACGGACATGCTGTTTAATTTGGCAAAGTTTATTTGTACATGGGACATGGACAGCCCTCGCTGGTTCCATAGTGTACCCATAGCCAATTTTAAGTAGCGAACGAAGTCTGAAAGTGTCTGGAACAAGCAGAATCCCTGCGGTTTCTTTGGCTGCTTTGTCGGCCAACTTTTTATCTACCCATATAACTTAATCTTCCTTCTGATCTCTGGTTCTTTGAATTTCATTCACTTCCCCGTTCTGTTGTCATTTCTATCATTCGTTTGCGTTTTTGGCCATTCTGCTCTGCCTTCCTCCCGTTTTCGGTATTCCCTTGTTCCCCTTCCAAATCGTCTTCTCCGCGTCAATGAAGCGGTGGTTTGCGATATCAATCACATTTTTTTTCGAATGTCCATTCCTTTTTGTCGAATGTTTTATTTCATACTCTTGTCTGCTCTTCTATTTTGTCCTTCTCCTCGCCATACATTATTTTATTCATTAGTTCCTTTATATTGTCCGTATCTGATTGAATCAAAATTTAACCGATGGCTCTTTTCCGTAGTGTTGTTTTTGGGTGTATGTCCTTGGCTGGCGTGCGCAAAAAAAAACCATCCAGGGTAGCCATTTATAGTACCCGTTATTACCGTATATTTCATTTGTTCGGGATTCGTAATTGATACATTTAATAATCATCCGGCTTCCTAGCCTATTGTATGAGCGGGATGGAAAACTTAAATGTAAAACAAAATACAGAAAATTCAATAGAATCCGCTAAAGTTTATGGACATACCCCAGCCCATAAACCATCTTAAGCTCTGGAGTTTGATTATTCTTTAAACTTTTAATTACTTCGTGAACTTCTTCTACTGTTGGTGGTTTGTCTAATTCTTTAATTGTGTCTTTCACGAGTATCATTTGGAATATAGTTCTATTAATTTCAGAATCGCTGTTCAATATCTGGTGAAAATATACCTTTCATCTTGAGAGTCTATCGTGGGTATCTGTGTACACCCTTCGAACCTAGCAATGAGAACCCTTAGACCCCTACAATATAGTTCTTCTGTAATACCGATAAAATAGTAAATGTCAATTGACTAACGTCATTCTTTGAAAAAAAAGTTATTTCCAATTCGCAGAACAATTTCTGTTTTGTTTTCATATTATCACCGCTGCAAAAATTACATTGTCATTAATATATATATATATATATATATATATATATATATATATATATATATATATAAAGTAAAGTAAAATAAAGTAATTCCCATGCCCTTGATAGGGCGTCGGGATTGTGAAGTTAAGGTTCACAGTGTACCAAGCCCAACCGCACTAATAGGAGTGGAGGGAGTTCTTTCTCTCGGCCGCCTTTACTTTCCCAGATTTCTCTGGTACCCAATTATTTCAGGCTGGGTAAACTTAGAAACGAATTGGATCCGAGATGAGACAAGTCTCGAACCCGTGAGCTCTGATTTGGTAGCCAAGCACCTTAACCACTAGGCTACCAACGCTGTCTATATATATAAATATATATATATATTTGTGTAGACGTCGTATATATGTAAATATATGTATATATGTATATGGGAACACTAAAATAATATTGTTAAGTAATGTCTAATAAAATTTTTATTTACATATAATTTTTTAAAATTTGTCGTATTTTGCATAATACGATAAATAATGAAATAAAAATATGTCCAGCGGTGTAACATAGAAGAATAAAAGATAAAATTACTTTCAATTTTTTTAAAAACGTATTTGTATTGATCTATCGGTATCCAGTTAAGTGACGAAAGCATGGAAATTTTTTCAGATTAATTTAATTAAACTGTAAAAGCTTCTCGCATCCGAATGTTTTTACATTGTTTACATATTATAAGAGCAATTTTCCCGCCAAACAAGATTATCATTGCATTCTTTCTACTCTACCTGATCGGAACCTTCGCCTCTATCCTCCGTGTATTTAATCTGCTGATAGGCTGACCAGCAACTGTGATAGTTAATTCGCAATAACGTCTTTTTCCTTTTTTATTGTTGCTATGAAAGAATAACCGTCCGTCAAAATCAAAACAGTACTTAATAAAAGGGGCAGGATTAGATTTTTTAAAATGAACTCTTGTTTTCATGTTGTTATTTTCGAATAACTGAAATACAATCAGGCTCTGTGCATAATCAATTTTCTTTTTTTTTCTTTTTTTGAGCGCATCAGCTGTAGACATTAACCCGACGCAAGTGAAATTTCTGAAAGTTACAATAGAAGCAGCGGGATTCTAACGAGTTCTTGCCTGAACGAAGCACCACTGCCTAGCCAACTACGCTACGGTAAGTCACTTAATCGAACAGTGTACGTACCCGATAATGAGAGAAAAAAACAAAAAATTCCTACTATAGGATATCGAACACTGGTTTTAAAAAACCTATCTCCATTTCGTAAAACATCTGGGCGGATTTAATAATTTATTTCATTTATTTAAGTTCTCTACGGCGAACACTGGCTCAGCGCAATTGATTTCAATGATTTTGTATAACCGATGAAAGAATCAAAAGTAATTTATTAAAATAATTTTTAAAATTATTAAATGCCTCGGCTATATAATTTAGATTAATTTTTAGGCGATCAGATTAGCGGAAATTTTTCCACGTAATATTAAACCGTTTATTTCCTAATACAGAGCATTTTCTACGTAACAGTATCTAAATTCCTAAACGAATTCTCGACAACGGATGTTATCAATTTTAAAAATTTGTCATATTGTCGAACATATTGAAGAAAAAAGAAAAAAAAAGACAGGTAAAAAGAGAATAATAAAACAAACTGAAAATAATCAGTTGTACAGTTTACGAGAGTATGCACTGCTAACCAACATTTTCCGCCCCCGCTGAAACTGGAAAATCCACTCTAGCACCACTTCAAACCACTTCTGAGAACAGGAAAACTTTTACACCGACGTCCGTTAGTTTTGAAATAATTAAAATTTTCATTAAACGAATGACCACCAAAGAACGAATATTAGCACCTGTCTTAGAATTTCACACGCTATTACTGACGGTAGCCTTAATTTCCTCGTTCGATTTAATTGCACGAATGAACGCAGCTGACGTTGCTCGAGTTATCAGCCAACTAGTTCCCGATGTTGTATCAAGAAACTTTACAAATTAAAACGATAAAACAAAAGAATTTTTCGAATTTGCATAAAATTTAGTTGTTATATATATATATATATATATATATATATATATATGTATGTATGTGTATGTCTGCCTGTGTGTCTGTGTGTATACTGTAACATTAGTATAATCGCAAATCGTCTGATGAAACAAATAGATTACTATCAACCATGCGAGCAAGCTGGTTTTAGATTTGGCTTCAGCACACATGATCACATCTACGCGATGATGATGTTAATCTCCAAGTGCAGATAATACAATCTCGAATTGCACATGGCGTTCATAGACTACCAAGAAGCATTTAATGCTGTAAAAATATGGACAGAAATAAAAGCACTTGAACAGTATGGTATAGACGACGAATACATCAATATGATAAAAAACATTTATAACTCGCAAACAATGCAAGTACAGATTATAGAAAAAACAGCTAAAATAGCATTAAAAAGGGGCGTTAGAGAAGAAGACGCGATATCTCCAAAGCTATTTATAGCACTCTTGGAAAGTATGTTCAAAAAGTTAAACTAGAAATCAAATGCATTAATATTGATGGGAAACAATCAATCACTTGCGTTTATTGTATTAATTAGTGGCGACGCCTACATCTTACAGAAAGTGATAGCTGACCTTCATGATTGTTCTAAAACAGTAGGATTAACGATAAACATCGGCAAAACGCAAATCTTGACAAATACTACCTGTCAACTAGAAATAAAAATATATGGACAAATATTGGAACAGGTCAGTGAATATATCTATTTAGGCCGGGTAATAACCACAGACAATGAAACCATGTACAAAGAAATCAAAAGACGAATGCACCTCTCATGGATAGCATTTGGAAAACTAAACAATATCATAAAAAATAGAGATATACCGAACGGCTTAAAAAAGAAAGTATATGATCAGTGTATACTCCCGGTGTTCACATTTGGAGCGGAAACATGGAGCCTTACGAAGTATGTCGTTAAAAAACTTGCTGTGACGCAAAGGGCTCACGAAAGAGCAAGACAGCAGACTAAACTAACGGATGTAGTTGAATGTGTAGCACAACTGAAATGAGACTGAGCAGGTCGTGTAGCAAGATGAAAGATAGACTAAACGAATAACGCAATAAGCAAAAAAAAAAAAAGGCACAGGGGTCGAGGGCGGCTATGAACTAGATGACAGGATGATATACAAAAGTTAGCCGGAGTGAAATGGATGAACAAGACCTGCGGCCGATATAATTGGAAGGAAAGAGGAAACTCTTACATCTAGCAGTGGATAGACATAAGCACATCGTGATCGTCACTGTTTTGCATCATGTGATACTAAAACATTATTTTTCACTCTTACTAATATTACGTGCTTAAATTTACATATAAATATATATATATATATATATGCCATAAAATTGCGATTTAATATTAACTCTTGTAGGGGGAATTCCCGAATATCCTCTACATTACAGTTGTTAAAAAAAGAAAAATATAATAAAGTATAGTTAATATAACACAACACGCCCAAAGAAAGTTAATAATACTTGATATATCTTAGGAGCGGCAGAGCAGATCGCTTAAAGGGCGCTCATGAAATCAGAAATAGTTAAATATATAGAGTAGAAAAAAACGATTAAGCGGAGTAAAAATAACGACATGCGATACCGTTAACGCATTTGCAAAGAAGAGAACAGGAAGAAGATGAAAGTTTCGGACAGGGTTAAGATCTAGAAGGATAATTTTCAACATCACCAGGCTTCTTCGGAACGTCAATGAAAATAAGGGAGTAGGAAATTGATGATGGTGTGATTTATTAGGAGCGAAAATGATAACAGTGATAATGTAATAATTTGGCAAAGTAACAATAACAATGAGTGATAAAGAAAATTGGATATTCCCCACTCTCCAGACATCCGGGGGTCTTTCAAATTGCTCCGCCAATAAAAATAAAGGAGTAACTTGCATCTATACATTGGCCTTTGTAAGACTGATCGCAGTTCTATTTCGTCTTCCTTTTCCAACACTATTCCATGCTGCAAAGGTCGATTCCTTCGCCAACAGCTTTCTAGTTTATTCCGATTTCCTAAATTCCATAAATGATCTATTGCTCGAAATTCTAGTTCTTCTATCCGATCGAATTACAAAAGTAATTTCTTTCCGCAAACAGACTCTCTATTGTTGATTTGTCCGCGATAAAATATAGTAAGTCTCAACATCTAAATATCGCAATGCTAGCTCGAACTGTAATTCAGAAATATTCCGACTCATCTGTCTCCAAACCCTCTTATTAAACGCCATGTAGCGATATGTAAGCTATATAAGAGACACTGCCCAATTGCGTTTTAAGAGGTGCCCAACCGTACTGCAATCCCTGGAAACAAACTCGACAAATTCTCGTTCTCCTGGAAGGATGATTTTTCTGTCAAACCTTTTCGGTTTCCGTTAAAGTCACAACTGAACTATAATAGCCAGAGAAAAACTAAAATAGTACTTGCAATTAAAAATAGTACACGTATAATAAGTTTAAATAATAGGCGATATTGCAGCATAAAAATCCCCAGCGATATATAGAATCTGCATAATTTTAATAGTCCATTCGTTACTTTTAGAAAATGATATTTTGGAGAGAATTCGATTGTCAAGCCCCATAGGTAAGTTTCTTCGTGCAGAGTCTTTCTCCCATTTCTTCCTTTAAATTTCTCCTCTTTACTTTTGGCTGATGATCCGCTTTTTCTCGCTTCCTACGATATCGTAGCTTTCTTACGCCGCATCAACTCTTAATTCACATTTCTAAATTTCCGTTCAAGTCTTCTATATCGTTTTTACGCTTCGTTCGTAAAATTCGACTACGATTAATCTATAAAAACAGTATACCCTTTTTCTATGCTTTAATTGCTTTTGAGTTTTCCTCAACTGTCCGCTACTTCTTTTTAAATATATCGAATATCCTTCTTTTTCTTTTTCCAATTAAAAGGCTAATCTCCCTGAAAACCCTGGCCGGTAAACTGAACATTCTGGTCTCTTTCTCTTTATATTCATTATCTCGTTGCTATTTGAGTCCCGATCTTCCGATTTAGCTGCGCCTTTAAATCCGGCCAAATTAAATGTAATCCAAGTACCTTCGGCTCTGCCTTAATGTTTTTAAATCTTCCCTGAAATTTATCAATTATTGCTGAAACTAATACGCCAAACATCGTATCGGAGTCCCAATGGCGATGTTGGAAGAATTGATTTTTTTTTTAAATTTATATATGCGCGTTATCGAGTCATCGCGATAGCCTAGTTGCTGGAACGTTTGGTTTCCGTTGCGGAGATAGAAATTATTACAAAAATTAAATAAAATAATCGCTAATAGTCATATGGAAGGCAATAGCAAACCACTGTGTATACCATCATATGCGCGCTGGTTAGTATGCCTGCATTTGTATATCAATGAATCAAACAATCACATATCAGTTTCAAGTATAGTCTCGCATGTGTACACTCGCGTTGCATATCATTGCCATAAACGCTACCTATTCTGTACAGCTAGAATGTACAAATAAGTAGTCACAACGCTCGGAATCAACACGACTGAAAGAAAAAGAACCAGGAATATTGCTGAAGATAGTATAGTGGGGTGTTTTACGAAACTCGTGTGCGAGTTTTTGCTTCGAGACGTTTCATTTCGCTTATTCTTCGTACGGTAACTATTTAACTTTGTTGTTAATTGTCTCTAGAAATCGTTGCAATTAAGTGCGTAATGTAACAAAAATTTGAAAACTGTCAGTATTCCGCTGACCGATACTGTCAAGCGGTAGAGTGGATATGTTTGTTAACAGCAGCTTGTACGTAGCGCTGTTTTCTCATTTCAGTAATGAAATTATTCGCTATAACTGAAAGCGTCGGATACTTGAAGACGACACCTGGACAATACTGCGTGTACTACCGCTTAATTTAGACCGTCACTACTAGAGCCCCCGGGAGTTCATTTCGAATTAGCCGATATTTTGTTCGCTGACGTTTGCGAAGAGGGTTTACAGTTCTTCACACCTTACACTGACTGACCAACATCCATTATTATTCTGACGCGAAACCCTATGTCTCAGCTACCTATCGATTGAATGAACGTTCCGAATTCTTCGTTTAGTAATAAAATTTGTTCATCAATTTTTCATATGCGAATATGTGTGTACTTGTTTAAAAACGCGACTCGTAAAGTTTAAAGTGTTGTTGACTTTTTTTTTTTTTTTTTTTTTAAACTATTAAAAAGGCGATACAAAAAATATAAATTGTGTAAATACCGACTAAATTCGAATAAAAACATCCATTATCGCTACATTCTTTATTTTTAATGTTTATTTTCTATCAGTCAATGGAAGGTAAAAGGCAATTTTAGCTGTATAGCAAGCCAAAAGCTGACGTGAAACCTTTGAAAAAGCCGGGGGTTAAAAAAGAAGACACAACCCAGCAGTCCATTAAATCCCATTACGTCGAACAATGCACAATGTATATAAATATTAATGGACATTACGCGCTGTGATCATTGTTCGAAACTGGTCGGTGTTTCATATTTCTTATATTTCGTTTCTCGATTATCGTAATATATCGTATTGTTTATACACCTATGTTATCGGTCGTAATATAATCAGCGCTTCGACTAATAATATAAAATCGAAATCGAGCGCATTATTTAATAAAAATAAAATACAAACCATTCCGTTCCCACGAGATTTCTCTCAACCTTCCTTCTACTCCTAATATTCCTAATATCGTTCATATCTCCATCAATCCTCCTTCTATGCGTCCTATTAACGTTGTTTCGATTTATGTCCCTCCTACTTACGATCTTCGTCACTTCCCCCTTTCTACATTTTTCTCATCTATCCCGCAACCGTTTATTATCGGCGGCGATTGGAATGCTCATTCCCCTATGTGGGGCTGCACATCCTACAATAGCAATGGTTCCATCCTTGAGAATACTATCCTTTCTGATAACTTGGTGCTCCTTAATGATCTTTCCCCAACCTATTTTAGGAATGCTTTTGTCTCCAGTTCTCTTGATCTAACTCTTTCTTCCCCATCAATTGGTCTTAACTTCACCTGGAGAACCCTTTCGGGTTCTTTCGGCAGTGACCATGTTCCCATAATAATTACTACTGATATTTTTCCTTCTCCAACTTATCCCAGACATCTCCATTCTCCTCGATGGAATCTCAGCAAAACTAATTGGACTCTTTTCCGCTCTTCTGTTGATTCATCACTTCCTGATCCACAGATTAATTGTGATCCCATTTCTCTCTATAATTTCTTTTCCCATTCTATCAGGTCTGCTCTTTCTCTATCTTCTCCCCCTCGTCGTTCTCCTGCATCCACTCATCGTTGTGCGGCCTCATCTCTTTGGTGGAATGAGGAGTGTAACGCTACATTTAACCATTGTCGTTCGACTTTCAGATCCTATCGCTCTAATCCTACAACCCAAAACTTTCAGGCTCATAAACAAGCCAACGCCAGGGCTAGGTTTATTCTTAAAGCCGTGAAAAAGGCCTCTTGGAAAAAATTCTGTTCTTCCTTTTCTAGAAATACCTCTCTCTCACATATTTGGAGGTTAGCTAGAGCTTTTAAATCTCCATCCTCTGAACGTCCTTCTCTTTCTAATGTATCTGAGGATAGCCTAATATCCTTCATTGATTCTGTCGCTCCTGCCTACGTTCCTTCCTTTGACGAACTGTATTCCGACACCTCTCCGCAAATCTCGTCCCCTCCTTCTCACTTCCTCACTTCGGCTTTCAATCTTAATGAATTATTAGCTGTTTTATCTAAATCTTCCAGCCCTACTCCAGGCCTTGATGGTATATCTTATCTTGCTCTTAAAAATCTGTCTGAACTATCCCTTAACATTCTTCTCAGTCTTTCCAATTCTTTCCTTTCCAGGGGTTCGATCCCCCCCTCTTGGAATTCTTTCATTATTGTCCCTATTCCTAAGAAAAGTTCTTCCTTACGCCCCATCTCCTTGGCATCCTGCATCAGAAAATTGTTTGAGGGTATGCTAAACAAGCGTCTTGTCTGGTGGTTGGAACACCATAATGTGCTTCCTAACAATATGTTCGGCTTTCGGCCTGGTATCGGCCCTCCCGATTGTGTCAGTCTTTTTGTGTCTCATTTATATAAGTCCTTTATCCAAAAACATTATACTCTGGCTTCCTTCATCGATGTTTCCTGTGCTTTCGACAATGTTCATCTCCCAACTTTAAGAGATAAAATGACAGCAATTAACATTCCAGTGAATTTCACTTCCCTTGTTATTAAGCTCATGTCCAATCGTTCTATCCACCTCTCTCCTCCATTATTTGACATTTCTAGAAAGGTTTTCTGCGGTCTTCCTCAAGGTTCCTCCCTTAGTCCTACTCTTTTTAACATTTATACTGCTAGTATCGCTTCCCTTCCTTTAAATTCCCACTCTTTATTCTTTGCCGATGATATTTTGCTTTTTTCCTTTTCCCACGATATTGACGCAGCTAATGGAGCTCTAAATTCGTCCCTCAATTTGCTTGAAAATGCTCTTGACTCAATTATCCTTTCGATTTCTCCTTCTAAGTCCTCCTGCGTTGTACTTACCCTTCGCCCTTATAATCCTGCTTCTGTTAATCTATCCTTAAATAGTACTGCTCTTGCTCGTGTTAATTGCTTTCGTTATCTCGTTATTTTTCTCGATAGTCGTCTGACTTTCTCCGATCATATCAAATCCTCTACTGAACGGTTGAACTTGCTGAAGGCCCTGTCTCCTACTAAATCGGTTGGTGACACTTACATCCTTTTTCTTCTATATAAATCCATTGTCCGCTCCAAGCTTGACTACTGTTCGTTCATTTATGCCTGCCTCTCCAAGTTCCGTCTTTCTAACCTCGATGTGATCCAAAATTCTTGTCTTAGACTCTGTCTCGGTGCTCTTAAATCCTCTCCTATTCCAACACTGCTTGCTGAATCGAATGTTCCTCCTCTGTCTATTCGCAGATCTTATTTGGGCTATCGCTTCCTTGCTAAACGGCTTTCTCTCTCATCTTCTTCTCTCATTTTTTCCTACCTTTCAATTTCTCGGAATTGGCGCTTTGTGCCTAGGAAAATTCCTATCCTGTCCCTTATTTCTCTCCGTCTTAGTTCATTCTGGCCGTATACAATTTCAATAGTCTGCCTTATTTCTCCTTTAACTTCAGCGATCCCTGCCATCCTCCCAAAGTATTTATTTTGCCTGCACTTGCAAAATCTCCCCATCCAGCTGTAATTAAACAGGAATTCCATAGTATTGTCAATTCTCTCTTCCCTTCTCATGTAAACATTTTCACTGATGGTTCTAAGGGGCCTGATGGAGTTGGTGCCTCTTTTATTGTTCCAGATTATAACTTCTCTGAATCCTTCTGCCTTCCTTCTTTCTGTTCCATATTTACGGCCGAGCTAATGGCTATTTTACGTTCCATTATATTGATCTCCTCCAATCATCTTTCTTCCCAGTTTCTGATCATATCCGACTCCATGAGTGCTCTTCAAGCCATCTCTTCTCCTCTTCCTAATCATTCCTGTGATTTTACTATTCTCCGCATACGTTCTCTCATTCGGACTCTCTCTTCTCCCCATGGGATCCATATTGACTTGCTGTCGGTTCCTTGCCATTCTGGCATCTCAGGTAATGAGATGGCTAATGCTTTGGCTCGGGTTGCTGCTTCTTCTACATTCTTCTTCAAAATAATCCCATCCTCTAATCTCTTGCCTTTGTGTAAATATTTCCATCTCAGACTTTGGTCGGATATGTATCCTTCCTCCTTTTCTAATTGTCGCTCTTTTTATCTGTCCATTCAGCCTAATCTTCCTTCAAATCCTTGGTACCTTCTGTTTCCTTCACTTCCTCGTTCTGTTGTTGTCTCTATTGTGCGTTTGCGCTTTAGCCCATTCCTTGCTGCCTTCCTTACGCTTTCGCCTCTCGTTGACCTCATTCCCATGTTGTCCTCTTCATTCAAATGATGCGGTTGTTTTGTGACGCCGATCGCGTGGTCTTTGAGTGCTCTGCTCTTTCGGTGGAGCGTTCGGCTCTGTATTGCCACTTCCTTGGGCTAGGACTTACTGCTCCTTTTTGTGCTCGTTATATCCTGTCTTTTCCTTCTACACTTATTATCCCCTCCATTGTTTCCTTCTTATTAGCGATAGCTGATCGCCTCACTGTATAACTTTCGTTTTCCCTTAATTGTTTCTGGGTGAAGGTCCTCGGCTGACGAGCCCAATTAAAAAAAAAAAAAATACAAACCGACGTTAGATTCATTAAATAAACGAAATACATCTTTCGCCGAAAAAGTCAATTCAAAGAAAATAACACCACCAATGGCATTTAATCACCCAAAAGACGAGCAAGGCACCATCTTATCTTATTATCTGTCTCATTCTCTTAGAGAGTATTTCACTACGGTAAAATTAGTCACGGGCCGGGGTAATTGAGATACTATTACGGAGGATCCTGTATCAGTTGGGACCGTGTAATTATATTCCTCAGAGTCCGAGACAACAACTGTCACGCTCTTTGCCAAAGATGGTACGATTATATTAGGAGCGCGAACAACTCAGATCACACGAATTAGACATCCAGCTAACAAAGTTATTCTATCAAACGTATCGGCCACTATAACGAATGAAACACTGTCGTCATACCTTATTTCAACACTATCCTTTAAGCTCTTGTCACCAATATCAATACTACGAGTCAATCCTTCAGACGATGAGTTTGCTCACGTAATTAGCTGGCCAAGACAGGTGTATGTTGAACATATGAACTGGGCAAATGTCCCTAAATCATTTCTTTTACGCAATAATAACCATGATCGTAGAATCTTCATCCAACTAGAAGACCACATTTGTTCAAACCATAGAAAATAGTATAGACCTGTGAGTAAACAACAAGAGACTCTTCCCAGCTTCCTAGACAACACTTGCCAGCCTAATCAGATGGACCCAGACCATAATAACAACTTGTCCCGGTCAGTACATACTGGACTCCCCTCCCCTCATCTCCAAACGAAAGACACCGCAAGTCCAGACAAAATACATTCAATGTCCACAATTGAGGAGCCGAAAATAGAGACGAATCGAAACACTAGTCTTCTGAAATGGTCCCACCTCAAGACCTCCGTAAATGCGTGCTGACCCGATGCCAACGATAGTCCCATCTCAGCTGCTAGCTAAACGACCGACTCTCCACGTTAAACAACCAGATAAGGAAGAGGAGTATGTATCAACTGAGCCGCATAACAAACAGCTAACTCCAGAGCCAGCTGATGTAACTGGGAAAGAGCCAATTTCTGTCCTTTCATCATAGGCAGAGACTGGAATGTCCACTTACCTCTTTTTTTCTTTTTTTTTTTTGGTAATATAATAATTATGATTACAATGGTTCCATCCTGGGAAGTTTCATTCTTCATAATGACCTACTTCTCCCTAATGACGGGTCTTCTCCTACTTGCGTCTGCAATCTAGTTCCCAGTAGTTCCATTGAACTATCTCTCACTTCTCCGCATCTCGGCCTCAGTTCGCACGAAAACGTGTAAAAACGCTATCTGGACTTTGATAATGAAGTTAAATTAATACAGCAATTTTAATCGTGAACCTACTTAAGCGGATTAAATACGCAGACGATGAGCAATATTAACAACACTAACGGTATCATTAGTATAGCCTTTGAGCCATTTTGTAATAACTGATGTCTCTTGTGCTTTTGACAATGTCCATCTGCCAACTTTAAGAGATAAAATGACAGCAATTCTGTTCCACCTCTCTCCTCCATTATGTGACACTTCCAGAAAGGTTTTCTGCGGTCTTCCTCAAGGTTCCCCCTCAGTTCTACTCTTTTTAACATTTATACTGCTAGTATCGCTTCCCTTCCTTTAAATTCCCACTCTTTATTCTTTGCTGATGATATTCTGATTTTTTCCTCTTCCCACGATATTGATGCAGCTAATGGAGCTCTAAATTCGTCCCTCAATTTGCTTGAAAATGCTCTTGACTCAATTATCCTTTCGATTTCTCCTTCTAAGTCCTCCTGCGTTGTACTTACCCTTCGCCCTTATAATCCTGCTTCTGTTAATCTATCCTTAAATAGTACTGCTCTTGCTCGTGTTAATTGCTTTCGTTATCTCGTTATTTTTCTCGATAGTCGTCTGACTTTCTCCGATCATATCAAATATCATTCCTCCTCCTCTACTGAACGGTTGAACTTGCTGAAGGCCCTGTCTCCTACTAAATCGGTTGGTGACACTTACATCCTTTTTCTTCTATATAAATCCATTGTCCGCTCCAAGCTTGACTACTGTTCGTTCATTTATGCCTGCCTCTCCAAGTTCCGTCTTTCTAACCTCGATGTGATCCAAAATTCTTGTCTTAGACTCTGTCTCGGTGCTCTCTCCTATTCCAACACTGCTTGCTGAATCGAATGTTCCTCCTCTGTCTATTCGCAGATCTTATTTGGGCTATCGCTTCCTTGCTAAACGGCTTTCTCTCTCATCTTCTTCTCTCACTTTTTCCTACCTTTCAATTTCTCGAAATTGGCGCTTTGTGCCTAGGAAAATTCCTATCCTGTCCCTTATTTCTCTCCGTCTTAGTTCATTCTGGCCGTATACAATTTCAATAGTCTGCCTTATTTCTCCTTTAACTTCAGCGATCCCTGCCATCCTCCCAAAGTATTTATTTTGCCTGCACTTGCAAAATCTCCCCATCCAGCTGTAATTAAACAGGAATTCCATAGTATTGTCAATTCTCTCTTCCCTTCTCATGTAAACATTTTCACTGATGGTTCTAAGGGGCCTGATGGAGTTGGTGCCTCTTTTATTGTTCCAGATTATAACTTCTCTGAATCCTTCTGCCTTCCTTCTTTCTGTTCCATATTTACGGCCGAGCTAATGGCTATTTTACGTTCCATTATATTGATCTCCTCCAATCGTCTTTCTTCCCAGTTTCTGATCATATCCGACTCCATGAGTGCTCTTCAAGCCATCTCTTCTCCTCTTCCTAATCATTCCTGTGATTTTACTATTCTCCGCATACGTTCTCTCATTCGGACTCTCTCTTCTCTCCATGGGATCCATATTGACTTTGCTGAGGGTTCCTGGTCATTCTGGCATCTCTGGTAATGAGATGGCTGCTTCTTTATACTTCTTCTTCAAAAAAATCCCATCCTCTAATCTCTTGCTTTTGTGTAAAAATTTCCATCTAAGATTTTAGTCGGATATGTACCCTTCCTCCTTTTCTAATTTTCGCTCCTATTATCTGTCCGTTCAGCCTAATCTTCCTTCCAATTCTTGGTTCTTTCTGTTTCCTTCACTTCCTCGTTCGGTTGTTGTCGCCATTGTGCGTTTGCGTTTTAACCATTCCTTGCTGGCTTCCTCCCGCTTTCGCCTCTCGTTGGCCTCTTCCCCATGTTGTCCTCTCCATTCAAATGATGCGGTTGTTTGTGACGCCGATCGCGTATTCTTTGAGTGCTCTGCTCTTTCGGTGAAGCGATCGGCTCTATACTCTCACCTGCTTAGGCTGGGGCATCCTGCTCTTTTTTGTACCCGTTACATCCTGTCTTTTCCTTCTACACTTATTATCCCTCCCAATGTTTCCTTCTAATTAACGATATCTGATCGTCTCACTGTATAACTTTCGTTTTCCTCTAATTGTTTCTGGGTGAAGGTCCTTGGTTGACGAGCCCAATTAAAAAAAAAAAAGTAATAAAATTAAATTAATTATAAACCGGTACTAGTAACACGTAAAACAAATAAAAATAAAATATTTTATTATGAGAGCTAAAAAGCTTAATAAACATGGTGTTTTGCGCATGTTATTGCTGGTTTATAATTAATTTGATTATCAATGATTGTTGCCGCTAAAATATGATACTACTCGTAGTTTGTACGTAAGAAACCTGTATTAACTGGATAAAATTAAAAGTTCACAGCTTCCCTTGTTTTTTATAAGCACCTTGTCTGCGCGAAATTTCACATCATAGTGCAATGTAAAGCCATTTCAGGAGTTGTTGTTTTTTTTTTGCATTTTGCACGCCTACGGAAACATACACATGCGTACACTAACACTTCAGTATTTCAATATACTCGCTTTTTACGGAGCGTTATACCTTTTTTCTTTTTTTTTTTCGGCACATCAACCATGGTGGGGGGGGCTTGGATTTAGGAAAATGGAACATTTTTGATTTAGTCGAGTATTGACGGCATGAAGGAACTGGTAGCAGGCATGATACATAAAGAAGGGTAAGATGTAGGCGGCGCAGTGAGGAGCGAACAAGTTCTAATTTAGCTGGCTCAGTCGTTCGCTAGCATAGGCGAGTTTTGCGTTTCTGTTCGTTTACTTGAACGTTACAGATTAATTTTAACGCGTCGATGCAATACCTCGATTTCACGAATGGATTCTTTTCTCACTGATTTTATCGTATTAATTGAAACACGATCGATCTAGCGGCAGTCATAAAATCCCGCTTCTTCTCCCCCTCATGCACACAAACACCCACATTTTAATCACGCTTCACGACAGAATGTAACATATTATTATTAATCAAGTTACCCGACTGTTATTATATTTGCAGAAACACAATTTCCACCTATCAGATCAGTATGTGACATGTTTACACATAATCTTTCTCGAGTACCACGTGACTCGTTATTTAACCAGCTACCGGAGTGTGGTTGAAGAGCAGTGCTGATTCGTTCGGATGAAAGCTGGTTCGAGTGTAAATTGAGAATATAGAAAAATCCCTCTTGCGCCGGGCTAAATGTTCGTAATTCACGAGCAAAAAATGTAATTTAAAAAGAAATCTCCACTTTTCCCCCTCGATTTAATGCAGAGCAAATAAGAAGTGTACGCCATATGTTGCTCGAGTAAATTAAGATAAATTTTTCAAAACATTTAACAGTTTAATATACATCAGTGACCAAAAATAAGTAAATAAACCTTTACGGAATTCGTGAAAATATCTTTTTTTTCTCCCCCTCTCTCTTTCTCACACACACACACCAATCAGAAAAATGCAGTTTTTTGTTTTATGCCAGACTCTGTGGTCAAACGATGATCAGTCTCATACGTGCGGTTAATTGATTTATATATACATATATATATATTTTTTTTGTTTTTGAGCGGGGGGCTTAACGGATGATAATGTTTACCTCCTACAACTAGTAACTTCTGTGATATATTTCATTTTTAACGCACGCAATTGCAGGGAGTCAAATTGATTAAAATTCCGAACAGACGTTTTGTTATTTTTCTCTAGTTTCCGGTACTACTAAGCTTATTGCAAAAGTCCGATAATTCTTTCGTACTATGTTTCGAGAGTTTTACAAAATGTGAATATAACCAACATCTAAACAATATAATGATAGTCGTGTCAAATTTTGGGAGGTGGTATGCCTTCCCCCCGTGAATCCGCCACTGATACTGTTTATTACTTAAGTTCAATTGAGTTGCATGTCACGATTAAAATTACTAATATTATTTAATTTTAAATTATATTATAAATCATTTCGCAATCGAATAATTTGAAGTGATGTATTATTATATCGTTTTTTACTTTGAAGATTTTTATAGATTTTCGAATATTCGCTTAACGCTTTATTTTATAATTGAATATAATTTGACATGTCTAAACAGCATATTTCTTTTCTGTACTCAGCGCCTATTAAAATGTTAATTATTTTTACATTTAAACGATTTCTTACACATTGAAATATCACTTTTGAAATACATTCGCCCGTTGTTAGATTATTTAATTTTTCAGTGTGACTAATTTTTAAATTTATTCCTAAAGTAAACAAATCCCAAGATATGTAAATTCATTCACATTTTTTAACTTTTCACAACCACATATTTCCTTACTATGTAAACACTTTGTATTATGTAAAATTGATTTGGGGACGAAGTTCTAAACCGGCTTGGCGTTCTTATATGCATCATTTTTGTTTTTTTAGCATTAATTAATAATTTCTTGTCATGCGCCCATTTGCATACATTATTCAGATTTTCTTGTAACATTTTTTCAGCACTTTCAATGTCAGAGTGTTCAATAACTAGTGCGATATCATCTGCATGAACATATTACAATTTAAACTAAGCTTTACTCGAACAAAACTTTAACTTTTTTTCAACGTGCAGTGACAATGAAATATTTCTTACAGAAAATGCAAAGGATTTTTTGATATGTTCCTTTTTCTGATTACTGAACACATTTGGTACGTATGTTGTACCACTTAGTTCATACAGTTTAGAACTAGTGCTTAGACTCAGCCCCGGATTTAGGTCTACGGGCTTCAGTCGGCGCTATTATTTCGACATTTATATTGCATGTGTTCAGCGATAATTGAACTCGCATATTTGCCTGCCGAAAATCAAAATGTCGTTGTAGATGTTATTCGAATCTGAACGTTAGCGCGAACATTTATCGCCTAAAAGAATAACTTTTGTTTTAGTAAGACTTACTTAATAGATTATCAGACTATATGTAGGTTAATCATTTAGAACAATAATAAACATGCGCTATAGTATCGGCCGCCAAAGCACACGAGTTGAAATTTTTGAAGTTACCAGAATGTGCTTAGTCCTTCTGGACTTGTATCTTTTGTATCTGCGCCTATTATCTGTTTTATTAAACAACTACGTATTCTCTTTGTAAGTATTATATGCACGACGTATTTTTCGATGATCATGCATGAAGCCGATACTAGTGTGTCGCAGTTTGTTTAGGACAATTCTTAGACAGTGATTCTGAATTCTTTGAAGTCCGTGTGTATTTTACTTCTACCAAACTGGTACGCCGTACAATAGTTTTGCCAAAATGATTTGTAAATTAAGTTTATTTTCAAATGTTACTATTAAAGTACAGCTATAAGCATCGCTGAGTTTTCATTACTTTATTTTCGATGAGTTCCGCGAATGGTAGTATTTTATCCAGTGTTAAATCACTCTTCCATTTTGCCAATTTATTTCGGATACTTGTTTATTTTTGTATACACGGTTTCTTCTGGCAAACAGAATTCTATTTTATTGTCATCTATTTTAATTTACCACTTCTTACAATATTTTATTAGCTGCTTCGTGGAGCCTTCCGAAAGATGACGATAATATCGCAGTATCATCTTTGTGAATAAGTATATTTCAGACTCTTCGATTTTAGACACATCATTTAGTTATAACATAAATAGATATGATCCCAGAATGCTTCCTTGAGGTACACCAGCAGTTACATATGTACTCCATGGGTGACATAATTTTTTTTTATTTTATTCTTTTCAGCAAATAAAATTTCAATAAACATACTAGATAATTTGGATACTTAAGATTTAAGTTAATTTTAATATTATATCTTCGATAAAAATGCTATTTTCATGTCGCTGAATAAAAACGCTCTGTGTTTGTTCTGATTAAAATTATTAGTAATTGTATCGCAGCAACTTGATTATGGACCAAATTATCCCCGAATCTCTTCTCAATTCAAACCTTTTATTATTATTATTATTATTATTATTATTATTATTATTATTATTATTTTGTACACTGCTGCACTGCAATTTTCATATAAGCAGGATTGCCCTATTTACTTTTTTTATTTTTTATTTTATTTATTCGTGTATTTCTTTAGTTATCATTTTTAATTTATTCAGGTTATATTATTATGGTTATTTATTTCTATTATTGTGCTATAAATTGTAACATTTTTAATGAAATGAATAAATAAATAATTTGATTTGATTTGATTTGATTACTGTGAATGAAGATGCTTATCTGACACATTTCGTGTACTCAAGAACATACTTATGCACAAATTATATTAATATCTATAATTGCGTCTAATATTCTATACCGGAGCTTTATTAAAAATATATCAAAAATAATATCTCGTATTTTTAAAATGATGTGACGAACATTTTAAAAAAATCGAAATGGGGGAGAAGATTTTAGGTCCCAACACTCCTAAATCCTTCCCTCAGATACGGCTACTGAACTGATATAGTAAAAGTCTTCAAATCAAAAATTTTGTCGGTAAAAATATTTAATTTGAACAAAAGTATCGCAATCGGAATTTTCGATTATTTCAAGATAAACGAAAACGAACAGAAAAATCACGGGTATATCCTCATCGCTGTAAATTTCGACTTGTTACAAATGTCCACGGCGTCAGTTGATATGAATTTCACTATATCTGTTTATTTCACTCATTGTTTCTTTTCCGTGAGCATGAAGCTTTGTCTTCTAAACGCGTCGGGGTATTTGATAAATTAAATAATTGTTTTAAATTGGTGTTTAAAATTATTTATTGATATGAATTTAACAAATTCCTAATTACGGGAAGCCAATGTTACAGATTTCGATGGTTGCGGTTTTTGTGACTGCCACTTGCTGTGAACTCGGGTTTCCACTTTTTTATTAAATAAAACGGGCGCCAACGACGTCTACTCGTGTGTCACACTCCGGATAACTCATCATCTCAGCATGGTCTTTTTCCCGAGTTACTTTTCGACAACGAAAGGAACTAAAAAAGGTAATAAATTTTATCGAACAGGATTTATAAAATCTTCCCTCGACTCAGTGCTGATTGGCGTAGTTTTCGAAAGAAGTGCACTCGCCCCGGACTCATGTAGTTACCTTCGCCACCGGCCGCTACGAAATAGACACGTACATAGTATTTGCCTTGACACTGTGCACGGGATTTTTAGCTGAATAAGTGTCTTCGATGCCTACAGCTAGCGACGGCGACAAATTAGAACAGAGTCCGATCAAGGAATATTTTCTAACTCAGACATAGCCAAAAGATCGCACCGCAAGTACTGTTTTTTTATATATGTACATATATTAATTATTCTTAATCCAGCCTTCATTGGAAAATATGTCCCAATTTTATGTAACGAAAGTTAAATGTTCAATGAAAACTTCTTTTTTTTTTTTTTTTCCTACCCTGGGCGCGCCAGCAGCCTTGACCCAACAACATGAAAAATTAAGAGTTATAACTAAATAGCCAAGCGGTCAGAAATGGAAAAGACAAAGGACAGCAGCAATGGAATAACTGAAGGCAATGGAAAGGAAAGAATATAGGTAGCGTTAAAGGGAGTAGGAAGACCCAAAAAAGAAAGGAGCGTTCGTTAGAGAGTGTAGAACATTCGAATAGGATGTGATTTGAGTCACAAATACAAGAAGGCTCAGAAGCGCGAAGAGAGCAAAAAGGAGAAGGGGACAAAGCGAATCGAAAGCGAGAAGAGATTTCAAAAGTGATATTTCAATATGTAAGAAATCGTTTAAATGTAAAAATAATTAGCATTTTAATAGGCGCTGAGTACAGAAAAGAAATATGCTGTTTAGACATGTCAAATTATATTCAATTATAAAATAAAGCGTTAAGCGAATATTCAAAAATCTATAAAAATCTTCAAAGTAAAAAACGGTATAATAATACATCACTTCAAATTATTCGATTGCGAAATAATTTATAATATAATTTAAAATTAAATGATATTAGTAATTTTAATCGTGACATGCCACTCAATTGAACTTAAGTAATAAACAGTATCAGTGGCGGATATACGGGGGGGGGGGGCATACAACCTCCCAAAGAACCAAAGCCTTTATGAAAATAATTGTTATAACAGAAAAACTTAATTTATGCTATAAAAGATTTGTATGAATTTTACCTACGGATTTAATTATAACTAATATTTAATACTGTTTTCTAGTGAAACTATTAATGTTCCTTTTTTATTCTGTTTTAAACACAACTGTCGTCGATCTTTTGCCTTTTTGATTTATTTTTAATTTTTATTTTGTAATTTTAATTAAAAATAGTTAAATGAGAAATATATATATTTAAACTTGCTCACGAACAAAGAGAATTCGGATCGGATTACTAACAAAAATGAAAAAAAAGTAAAGTCAAATAAAAGTACTATCTTTCTTACTATTTTTAAATACCATTTTTTAGCTAAAGTTGTATCATTTCATTTTATTCTTCGTCTAAAAATAAAACAAAATTTAAATTAAATTGTAATAATTGTGTCTTTTTAAAATATTTTTAAATTTCTTAAGAAGACGCTATTTAATTTTCTTTATGAAACAAGAAGTATTTCTCAAAGCTACTGCCTACTGTAGAAGATTTTACGTAATTATATAATCCCCCTTCCCCCCAAAAAAAATTCATTCTAGATCCGCCCCTACTAGATACTATTCGTTAATAAATGGACCCTTACGTTTCTCCATGGATACGTTTTATCGCGAGCATGATTTTCCGAACGTTATAATAAACAGCTGTTCGGTTTTTAAATTTTTCGATTTAGAATTACCAATTAGACCACTCCATTTTTACCTATTCGTCCTGTTAGACACTCCAAGATGAACTTTTAGAATTAAAATTATAAGGAAATTTCGCGATGAAACAATTACTAAAGAAAAGTTTGTTAAGAATGAAAAAAAATATTTTTTTTCCGGCCTGCACTCTCATCTACTTAATCGCAAAAAAAATTAAGACCCCTTCTTTTTTTTTCTTTTTTTTTGAATACATTTATGGTATAAATATATTCCCTTTGTTTATCCGAACACATTGTTCTTTGCACTCTGGCGATTGTTCCTTCGTTTGTGATCCTGACCACGTGCTGTTTGAATGTTCCAGTCTTTCCAATTTTTCTACTCCATATAGTAGTGCTTCCCATATCTTAGCTTTGCCGTCATCCAATGTGGTTCCTATTCCTGTCTCTTTTCTGTCATCGATTTCTGACCGGATTAAAATTTAATCTCTAATCTAGTCCAATTGTCCTGGGTAGCTGCCCTTAGTCGGCCAAGCCCAAAAAAAAAAAAAAAAAAAAAAAAAAGTGTAAAATACGCGTGTTACACTTTTTATTGAAACAGCATTGTTTAAATTGTTATTCTAGGAGTTTTTTCGGCACAATTTTCAATCAATGATGTTCTTCGCAAATTTAGCGGCGAACAAACACACTGTTTACAAAAAAAAAAAAAGTTTGTTGCTGATTTTAAAAAGTTCCGTGCAAAAGTTTTCCGCTTTCTTAATTATACGAAAACCTTCAGTAATGACAATCCCTTTTTGATGGTAAAAGTAATGCGAAAAAATTATAGAAAAAATTTTTAATTACCGATATTTACGTTAAACAAATTAAAAGGAATCGAAACAGAATTATTTTTAAACCGATATGCAAATTGAATTTGTCTGTTTTTTTTTTCGAGGAATGCAAATGCGCTTATTTTTATTTACGATTTTGAGAGATACCTTTTTTGTTTTTTTTTTCTTTTGTATTCCATTTACGACAATTCTTTAAATTTCCTTCTTAAATTCTCTTCATTAACACTAATTAGAGAACAATAAATATAAAAGATTGCCAGAAGAAACGCTTTCAAATATATTTTTTCTCCGACGTCCGACGATTTTTTATCGACAGTGCTTATTGTTCAAATATCATGTCTCTCAATCCATTTCTACTTCCTGTCCACTGTTCAAATTCAACAGAAAACGGATCTACCTCGAATTCCCCAAATAAGCCTCATTTCGATTTATCGTGCATAATTAATCATCTTTTCCGTTCATTTGTTCGCCGAATCAGACGCACTCTTTACAACTTAAAGGAAATATCCCTTCTTTTTTTTTTTTTTTTTTTTATAATATTATAACATGTTATACAAAGATAAACGGTTCGGAAAATGTAGAAAATTAAATGAACAGATCCGGAAAGAGGGACACTACGGAACTGGAAAAAGCACCGGGATAACTGTATTTTCATTGTTTGTAAGAAGTTTTATGATGGAAAGGACAACCTTGATTGGATTTTACAGAATTTGAAATAAATCGCAATTAGGGGACTTGACAACACCAGGAGGACTGCTGTAAAGAATGTAGGGATGGGAAATTTCTGCATGACCGAAACGCAAACAGAACAGCTTTTTTTCCCACGTTTCTGCTACATGAGGTGATCAGAGTAATATAACGTGGTTTGTTTTTATTCGCCGAGTTATTTTAAATTTCGTTATTATTCGAAAAGTCGACTCAGATTAATGGGAAGAATAAAATGTATAAATTCGGGTCACTATTCTTGCGGAAAATTAAAAAAAAAATCCAAATTAACACACCCGTAAGAACTTTTCCGTTTCAAATTAAACTGTTTCTTATTATGCTGTTTTTTTGTTCTTTTTAATATGGATCAGTCAACATATTTACCACCCGCGGCAGTCGAATTGTATAGAACGATCAGATAACGAACTGTACGAATGTAGCAAGAACAAGGAGACGACAATTGAAGAAGAGAAAATGTAGGAAGACTCGAAGAAGCGCAATAAGAAAGAATGGGAAATCGATTTTTAAGGATGAGAAAATGGAGAAAAGAACATTCAAAGACATTGCAATAAGGCGAGAGGATAAAATAAAATATGAAATTACGAGCCGGCATAATAATTGCCCGTTTATATCGCAGTGTATAGAAATTATACAATCGCCTCTAACATGTTCTATAAGATAGTTTATTAAAAAGCTTAAATAAACTACAGTAAAACCGCGATTATCCGTGTGTGTTTTAACCAGTTGGCGGATTAACCGTGTGCTTCCTGCAAAAAATTGTGATGGGAAGGAATTTGAACATGTTGATGATGAAAATATGAAGGAGTGGATAGAAAGCGATGAAACTGATCCTGGTTAGCGTATTTTTACTGATGAAGAAATTTTAAATGAAATCAATGCGGATTCTGAATCGGGAAATGAAGAGGAAGTCGAAATAGCAGAACAGCGAGTAATCTGTGTAAAAAATGTCTGCAAAATAATGACTGCTTGAATTTTAATTTATTTCTTTTCAATTTTTAACAAAAGAAAAGAAAATTAAAATTTTTATGATTTCTATGGAAACGACGATTTTTTATTTGTTTTTATCGTAGTTTTAAAATATTGCATATACAATAATTGACTATAAAGCTGTAGTGTACCATTTATAAATAAATATATTTTATGATAACACACATACACATATATGTATGTATAATTATAAAAATATTTAGTGAATAAATAAAAAAAGCAGCTGAGCATATTGTGTTCAGAAACTTCTCACTGTGCGGTACTGATATGATATAAATATTTCTTAGGAAAACAACTCGATTATTACAAGCTATTTTATTATAATGTCAACCTCTTTATTGAAGTATCGCACGGTGAAGTTGCTGTGACGGCCATTTTTTTATTCCGAACGATCTTATTAATTTTGCAAAGATTCTCTTACTAACGACTTGATCACTTTTTTTTCGAATGTTACTATATTTTTTTTTAATTAAAAAAAAAAAAAACCTTCCTAAAATGTTAAACAAAAGAAAATGAAAGTAAATAATAAAAGTAAACTTTATATATTTATATATATTTATTGAAGAATAATTAACCGCGGGAGAAAAAGGAGAAAAAATTGAAAATGACACGTACAAAAACAAATTCGGAAATAATCTTTATTCTCCACATGCTTATTTAATAGGAATATTTTGATTTTTTTTAAAATTCCAGTTAAAGAATTTTACAAGGTTGATATTTTGTCTTTTATTTTGGCAGTTGGTAGGGAGGCTCGGAATTAAACAACGTATTAGTCTGCTATGATAAAACATACGTTTTGTTATAACTTTTAAAAATAATTGTGTCAAGGTACGTTTGTTCTTAATGCTTCATATTACTCTACTGCGCAACAATTAAAGAGGTCAGTGAGCTTATTTATAACGCTCAAGAGGTGTTTGGCGGAGAATGTCAAAAGTGGTACACGCTACAAAAATAATACTTTATCACTTTAAAAGTTAAGTATTAAAAATTATAAAATTTTTGAAGTAATGAGTTTCACTAAAATTGAATGTGTCGAACTATAGCAATATTTTTGTAAACCTCTTTATATTCGTTCCTAATGTATGTAGGTAGAAAATAATACGTTTTAGAATGTTTTTTCTACCTGCATACGTTGGGAGTGAATATAAAGAGGTCGGCAAAAATCTAGATATCTGACTTTAACAAAATACATACTTCTTCAACATTAAAAGTTAATATTTTTTCTTTAATTTTCACATACTTTGAACTTAAAATTAGTGTTATCTTTAACTACCAATTTGTTGCAATGCAAAGCACTATTGTAAAAACACCGTTTAAGATGAAAATAAGAAAAGAAACTATTATGAAAATTATCGATAAATAAGGGAATGCGTGAATTATATTTCAAAAACTATTAAAATATAAATTATGACGGTTGAAAGAGTTACTATCGTTTTAAAGAGAATTTCACAATCCTTTTTTTTTTTTGGTTTTCTTAAATATTCACAGTATACGTGAATATTTAAAAAAAAAAAAAAAAAAAAAATATTGGAAAATTTTCTTTAAAACGATTCTGTAGCTTTTTCAAAATTTCCTAATTCTTTTATGAATGGTTAATATTTTTGCATTATAACTATCCCTCACAGTTAAAGTCAACGAACTTTAACCACTACATTCAAGTTCAAAGTACAGTGGTAAAATGCAAAAATCAAAAAATGGTATTTTCTCATGCCCGCGATGAGTGCGTGTACACCTTTTAGTTAACCGATTGTCGTACATTATTGGTCTCCTTGAATCTGGTGGTTCCTAGTGTACTATAAAAATATTTAAAACGTTTTAAATGTTTAACTTTGTAGTAGCGATAAAACATTATTCACGAAGTTAAGTGCTTGCGTAGCTAATTGTTAGTCTTCTTATTATTTCCTCCTATTTTGGTTATTTTTCAAAATTTTATTTCCTTACAATCGTTCAATACTAGTATATCGTTTTTTCCTGTTTCTCCCTTGAATGAACCTAGATTTCCAGATGTATCTGATTTTTTCAAAGAAAAAAATTTTTCCGCCGTGAATTCCACGAAAATAGCCTCGAGGATGACTAGCCGAAATTCTGACTGTATTTTTAATGTTGCATATTTTTCAGTTTACTAAATGGTTTTACAAATATTTTCAACGGCTGAAATTAAAAATCCGAAATGGAAAAGGAACCGGAAAATTACCGCAATAGCGGGTCGACAATCGGCATTTAAATTGCAGTTTGTTCTTTTAAATTCGAGTATTTCGTTTATTCTCCTCGGCGGATACCGAACATATTTACTACTGTACTAGTACTTTTTCGAACTAAATTGGAAACCATTTTTACTTTGTAGTTGCTCGAAGAAATACTGTCCAGCAGGTCGATTTCAGAATAGTTTTTAACTGATCTGTACTTACATCTTTTGTTGCGAGTCTGTCGTGTAACATAATTGCAAACCCGTTTGTTGTTGCTTTCGATTGTTTATTATATTATTAGCGGCAATTTGAAATACTTTAGTTTCGATAAAACGGTTTTAGATTTTGAAAATTCATTATTATCTGCAAAACGGAGGTGCTAATCTTCGAAACTTACTCCGCTTTCCGGCGATAATGATAATCTTCTTATTTGTTTACTTGTGAAAAATACAGTTCTTGTCACTTGAGAATCTATTAAAAATTCTTTAATCATCTTAAAATATTCTCTAGTCACGCTGAGTATATCAGCTAACACAATTTCTAGCTATATGTTCGCTATGATTTCTCAATACGGACTGCATCATTCGTGAAACTGATTCAAAGTGTTTTGCGCAACCTTGAACGGTGCCAATTAATATTAACAGCTAGAAGTGTTGTCTGAAGTTTTCCTGATATAAATTAGGTATCATTTACACAATTGTTTCCGGGTTTTTACAGAACATGTACGTAATATATCTAAATTCCCATTTTAAATTCGTCGCTTCAAAACCATTTTTTATACGTATCAATTATATTATTGTGAATTTTTCAAATCGAATTTTAGTAATCTCCGCGTTATCACAATCATCAGTTAGAAAGAGGTTTTATCTATCTCCGATGAAACATCGCGGGTCCCTTTAATTATCAAAAAATTTTCCGAATTGCCTACACTACCAGCGTCTACCTAAAAAATAAACCGTGAAAAAGAAAGTACATATTTATATTATGAAATGATAAATAAATTATGTAGATTATATTATTTCCAACTTTGAAACGTAGTGACGATTTAACGCAAACGCAGTCCCACGTACGAAAATACGAGACTCGCAATAGAAATTAGTATAAATAAAAGAGGATTAGTAGCAAAAGAATAAATAACAATATTATTTAGAAAGAAGAGGGGGAAAAACCGAGCGTGTTATTGCGGACAGTATTTCAAAAACTAAAATGGCTTTTTAACGATCAATTTTTTTTCTTTTTTTGAAAAGACACCTTTCTTATTTCACAACTGGCTATTTGAACCGTTACTGGAGGATTCAAAAAGCGGGATAATTTCTTTGAAATTTTTGCAAACTTCTTTTTTTTTAACAAAAAAAATTTGATCGGTACATAATATTTTAAAACATTAAAAGGGGGAGCAAAAATATTGAACATTAAGTATCTTGCGATAAGTGAAAGAAAGAATCCTCTCTTCCGATGCATAAAAAAATAAAATAAAAATAATTTCTACGCCCGCGAGCTAGTTGTTTTAAGGTAAAACAGATACATTATTTTAACTGACAAAGTTAACGCAAGTTCAATACCGTTCTTCTTTTTCCAAATTTTATTTAGACATGATATAATTTTATAAAAATAGTAATTTGTTTTAAAGAATTCGATGTATATAAATCGATCTTATATAGAGGTATTTTCATTAATTTATTAGTCCACTCTTCCAATTTTTTGTTTTACTACGTTTTTAGAATTTTCAGAAAAAAAGTGAGAAAAATCTGTTTTATCAACCGGTAAGCTTCCCATTATTTTTCTAACTTATCAATCATCCAATGACACATAAAAAATAATAAAAACAACTCTAAACTTTTCTCTCCGTTTGGAAGTGGTGGCTGAGTCCTCTGAAAATTTTTTTATTTATTTATTTATTTAGGATTGTAACTGATTTCTTTGAAATATTCGAAATTACGCAATGATGATTTTATGACGTTATTTTATAAATTTAAAAAAATAAAAGAGGGATGCCCAGTGTGGACAAAGAGGGGGATAGAGGAAAGTAACTTTACAACATCATTTAAAAATGCCACTATAAAAAACTGTTTTACAAATGTTTTAACAGCTGTTTTTCAAACTGAATCATCATGAACAATCGTGGTAATTTCATAAATTTAATCATACCCCGCTTTCAAAGCTTTTGTAACGTTCTCTTGATAACCATGTTCTTTCTGTCACCCAAGCGCTTGATACATTCTTGTTGAATATTTCACATTGTGTAAGAGTCTGATTCTCTTTTTTCACCTTTTTTTAGTTCTTGGGCCAATGTCCATATTGACAAAACTATTGTGAGGGGGGGACCATGTTGCTGAGCGGAAACAGTGATTTTTCATGAGCGTTTTGCATGGTAGATTATCTCAGCTTAACTGTATAATAACTAGAACTCTACATTAGTCATTTGTATTTTTATTGTTAGTTCATTTATGTCGTTCAAAGAAAGTATACAGATTTAATATGAGAGAGAGCATAAACTTTCCCGTTGTTTCTATATACTTGTACTATGCTGTGTAATCTGCTGTACAGAATAAGTAAAAAGGTAATTCCTCTTTCAGACTCCATGAGTGTTCTTCAAGCGATTAGCTCCCCTTTTCCTGATCACTCTTCCGATTTCATCATTCTTCGCATACGCTGTCTTGTCCATCTTCTTTCTTCTCACTACTCTATCTGTGTTGATTTTCTGTGGGTTCTCAGCCATATGGGCATTAAAAGTAATGAAATGAATGATTTTTTGGCTCGGATTGCTGCTTCCTCTCGTTCCTTCTTTAAAAAAGTTCCATCCTCCAAATTGAATTTCCTATGTACTAAATTTCATCTCAAACTTTGGTCAGATATGTACCCTTCGTCCTTTTGTAACGATCAATCCTTTTATCTTTCGGTACAACCTAGTCTTCCTTCTAATCCCTGGTTCTTTGAGTTTCCTTCACTTCCCCGTTCTGTTGTCATTTCTATGATTCGGTTGCGTTTTGGCCATTCTGCTCTTCCTTTCTCTCGTTTTCGCTTTTCCCTTGTCTCATCTCCAAATTGTTCTCTCCACCCAAACGCAGCGGCGATTTGCGACGCCAATTACATCTTTTTTGAATGTCCATTCCTTTCTGTTGAACGTTGTATTCTATATTCTTGTCTGCTGAAACTCAATCTACTCCTTACTGTGCATCTTATATTTTGCCCTGCTCCTCGCCATCCATTATTTCACCCGTTAGAGTTCCTTTATATTGTCCATATCTGACCGAATCAAAATTTAACTAACAGGTCCTTAGCTGACGTGCCCAAAGGGGGGATATAAAAAAAAAAAAAAAAAAAGATAATTTCTCTTTTAGTTTTTTTGCTTATAAATAAATTCCTATCCAAAATAAATTTACATGAAATGCTAGTACGAACAAAGACGAGGCCGAATTAAATAAACTAATTAGTCTGCGATAAATGCCAATTGTATAGACTACAATTAAGGAATACGTTTAACCTTTTTATTTTATCGATTACTAGCTAACCCGGAGAAATTCGTACCGCTTCAAAATCAATAAATGTTGTGTCTTATTAGCTGAATTAAATTCAGTTTTTTATTAAGATAAAATGAATTTTCAAAATTAATTAAGTCCAATAAATGTACAAAAATCAAAATGAATAGTATTTTAATTATATTGAAATGAATGTAATTCACGTGGCAGCTAAAGCAAAATTACTTTGGAAACATGTTTTTTCGGGCTTATCATCACCTAACAACACAACACTCAATTTATATACTTTTTAATCTCTGTGCAGTTAGCTGATGACGGGCTATACATGAAAAAACGTGTTTCTAAAGTAATTTAATTTCTTCAAGTAAATTTATTCCGATTTTTAGGATTCCGTACACATATAATGTACGGAATAATCCGAATAAGATGGTTCACAAACGACAAAAATATTCAATTATACAATAGCTCGGAAACGGTTTGACTTATCAGAATTGGATCATAAATTACAATTAAACTTCTATCTGTGACAATTTACAACTTTAAGCCGAGCGATTACCCTGGACGACAAGAAACCGTCTCTAGAATATACAATATGGAATTTAGAACGACCTCAAAAATCATCTTTAAAAAATTCATAACTCATCACCAGATAACCCTTTAAAAGCGAAATTCGAAATATAAAACAAAACACAAAAGCCCTTTCATAAAATCCGAAAATTACGGTTAAAAAATTATTTAAACCCCCTTTTGGGCCAAAAATAGCAAAAAAAATTGAATTTTCTGTATAAATTTTTTTTAAATTTCGTATTCTGCTCTTCGGGGCGGAGACAAATCCTACAAATCAAAGATCATAAAAATCGATTCAGCCGTTCTTGAGTTATAAATGGTGTAACTAACCCGACTTTGTTTTATATTTATATGTAGATTCTATTTTCAGTTTCTGCTGTTTTTACAAAATCATTAGAAATATATAGAACTATTGCCGTATAGTCTACATTTATATATGCGTTAATAAAATAAAACCTATTTTATAGAATTTAAAATGGAGAAAATGATGTGCCTTTTAAATTAATAGGTTTAAAACTGTAGCATTAACTGCTTAAACCCGAGAATTTGTGATATATGCTAAAAAGTCGGCCATTACACTTGTACATGTTAGAATTTTTTTTTTTTTTTTAAAAAAAGATAACAACAAATAGTCAAAAAAAAGAAAGACAAACTGATTAAAATAATTAAACATTTTTAAAATTAAATCTGTATTAGATAACTTTACTTTTAGAAGTATAATTTGTTTTGTAGAAACTCTGTATTTTTCATACGTACACATTTAATTGTAACAGCGGAAAACATTTATTCCTCCGCCCACCCCCAAAATATGGAATATCACTGCTGGCATTGTATCTTTATTGTTCGTCTTTAAAACCATATACTCATATTATCAGCTTTTATTTTATTTTTTTTTCTTGTTTGGGTTTTTCCCTGGGCGTGTCAGCAACGGACGATTACCCATCAACACGTATACATAGCAGCAATTAGGAGTAATACATATTATCAGCTTAAAAATTATAAATCCGCAAGAAATTATTCAAATTATTAAACGTGTAAAATAATTTTTAAATTATTTACCTTCTATTTTAGCAACAAAACACGGATATACTTGGTGCATAATATTCACCAGAGTTTACAAACCGTCATTGACAAGTCGACGGACGAAAAATGAGAAGTATTAAGAAAATGTTTAAGTATTTTAAGTAATAAAGATAACATATAATCACGCGTTTGCTTTACAGTTATGCGATTTATTTAATCAGGCTTTACGTAACTTAATTTTGTTTTTTCGTTTAAATTATCGCAATCGATTCAAATATCTGTATATCATCACGCAAATTTTACTCATAAAAATTTATAGCTTTTAAATTATAATTTTCGAAAACATTTCTTCACAATATAAGAACAATATTAAACAACTACGTATGAAAATTAAAAAAAAAAAAAAAAAAAAAAAACTCTCCCATCCAAACCTTTTTCTTAAATAATTCCCTTTTTTCATTTTCCAATGTGTAACCTCCTCCCTCGGAATTATTTTTGGTAACAAATTATCTTAGCGTGCTCAGCTTATTTTCGTTAAAAGGAAATGCAGCAAATGGTATCACCAAAATTTCCTCCTTGGAATACTTTTTCTGCCAGTACTCCAAAGGAAACGTTCATTTCCTTAATCCTACAGAACTACACAAATTATCTGACCTACTATACTGATGTTGCAAAATCATTCCCTAATTCCGAACCGTAACTGCCTGCTCCTTTTATTCTAACCCTATTTTATCATATTTCCGTTTACATGATCATTGCTCGATCCTTGATGGTAAACTCTGCGGTACACTTTTGGCTCTAAGATCAATCATGTAATCTCCTCCACCTGTCGGTCACATTCTTCAGGTATCTGATTCTCGCTATGCGTTGAACACCTCTGCGTAACAATACCCGAAAAATAATATAACTACATTAATTGAATCTTTAATTATCCGACTGACATCATCCACTTACCAGACTAGTTTCCTTTGGGTACCTAGTCACTCTGGCCGTGCAAAAAACACAACTTCGGGCACCGCTGTTAAATTAGCTTTGTTACGCTCAATGCCTTGTACCCCTCTCCTTCATTCAAACATAAGAAATCTTTTAAACAATTGCGTGCGATAACTTTGTATTGACCTTCAGTTCGTTCCTTTTAATGTTCTAAGAACTCATTTCGGTACAATTACGCGTCTACGCATTAGTCATATTCCTCTAACGCGCAATCATCGCTTGCTCTCAACTTCGAGCCGCTTGCATACTTTTGTTCTCTTTCTCCTACTTCCGGTATAAACGGTCTACTGCTACAGTGCCCCCCTTTCACCCTTCAACGCATTAATTTCCACATCACATCTCTGCAGCTATCACCTATCCGACACTCCTTGCAGTATTGAAAACACTATTTCCCACATGGTTTAAGAATTTTTTTTTTTTTCGTTCTCCATTTTATTATCTTTTTGAGTTCATCAAAATAGACAACGATGCAAAATCTAGGAAAAAGGAGAGGAGACGAGATCTAATGCTACACCATCAGATATGGAGAATAAAAAAGATTCGAGGATAGAAATAGTTGAAGGAGAAGGCAAAGAGAGAATGAAGGATGCACAATAAGCAGTTAGAAAACCAACCAGTAAAAGCAAAGAGTAAAAATTGGAACATTCAGAAGCGATGCAGGAGTATTCGAATAAAATGCGATCAGCATCACCTGTAATATTATAAGAGTGAAGGTACAGAGTAAAGAGCGAGATAAGCGGAAAAGAGATACGTGAAGCAGATTTCGTCTAAAGCGTAGACCGCAAATTGCAGAAAAAGTTAAACATTACGAAGAGAGAAAATTTAAAAACCAGAGATAAAACGGTAGACTAGATTAAGAGACAGAGGGATAAAAGGAAATCAGGATTTGAGATTGAAGAAGAACAAGAAAGTTTGAAGTGAACAGCTGTGGAGAGATGAGCAATATTTCGGTATAAAAATGCGCCGAGTAAATTATCGGGAGAAGAATATGAACGAGTTAGAATATCGGTTGAGCGGTTTCCTTCAATTCCAGCGTCCAAGAATCCACAACAGGTCAATTAAGATAAAGCGAAGGGGGAATATGTCGTGAATGAGAAAGGTATCCCATGATAGTATTGTGATAGCTCCGGTAGAGCTACACATAATACTTTAAATAACTTAAAAAATTTTAGAACGACAGCCAAGAAAGAAATGTAAATTGTGGATTCAAGAATGCTTTTCTGTGACACATACAGCGATGTGAAACTGACATTGAAACAGTGAAATAGAAATAACGTGGACTTCTTCTTCTTTCTAGTGCCATACTTAATTCCTGAGTGTCGGCGACTACCTATTCGTACATCTCAGCTGTACAGACATGGGTAGTGTACTAGGCAATTATTATATGCAGTACGAATGTGTACACACACAAGACTACATTCGGAACTGATAGTAGCCGTTTGCTATCGCGCTACCAGTGCAGTCCCGTGTGGGTCTGCTGTATACTGACCTAGCGCGCATATGATGTTGAACGTGGTGGTTTGCCATTGCCTTCCACGTGACTATTAGCGATTATTTTATTTATTCTTGTAATAAGTTCGTCGTCGCTCAGGATCGAACCCGCAATCTCCATAACGGAAGTCAAGCGCTTTAGCAAACTAGGCTATCGCGACGACTAATGTGGACTTAAAGGCAAAAATTGGTATTTTAAAATATTCATCTTGGCGTCATCGAGTGGCGTCCGGAATTCGATCTCTAGACACTCGTAACAAAATCTACGCTACGATATTTGAACAGTACGATTTAGGGGAGATTCATTTACGTCTGACGAACATTTTTACTGTCACTCGAACATGTTCCCTCAAATTCTTTTATGCGATAACAGTTAAATGTTCGAAAAATCGCAGTTTAATTTGTGGATGGCTGCTGTTATTTCTATTTCTAATTTACTTAATAGCAAAAATTACGCATGAACCCCGCCAGAAATGAATTTTCCAGTATTCGAGATAATTAACACAAATAGGCAGCTGTGGTGTTCCACCCGCTTTAAAACGCCCCCTATTTGTACTTCACCACTGTCAAGGACTACTTCTCGGGATTAATAAGTAAATTTTTAGATAATGTGGCTGAAGCAAATATTTATTTCGTAAACGATTTTTACATCTGCGGCGGGATTTTATTTTCTTGCAACTAAATATGTAAATATACTAGCCGTTACCAGCGACTCCGCCGGCGGATTTATCTTTTTTGTGGATACATTTTTTTTCTTTTTGTTCGCTGCTATTATCTTTGGATCTCGTACACTATTTACCCAACAAACTCTCCCTACTTACCCATTTGCTTCCTTAGCTTTAAAATGTAAATGATTATTATTTTTCTGTTTTTAATTAAAATTTGTTTATAAATAAAATTGTATTGATATGTGTTAATAACAAAGTTTTTGTTTTTCGTCAAAAGTTTTTATTCTTGCTTGTAAGTTGTTCGTTTTATTTATTTATTTTTTCACTATTACATTAAATCTTCTTTCTGTTTTATACCTTAATAGCTTACTGCAATAAAAACATTTTTGAAGACATTTATTTATTATTATCCCACCAAGTAGTATTCGTTATCAGATTTGTACTTCTCCAGCTCGGTAAAAATACTTTTAAACATCTTTTTTGCAACTTACTCATTTTTTTTAATTCCGTTTTTTTTTGCCTACCCCCTAGAAATTTATGTATTTGGAATTAGCTATAATGATTTTAATGAACTTTTCGAATAGTAGACAGGAGTCTTATCGGTACGTTCGGTATGTGAAAATTTATTTCGCTATATTATCTTTCGATTTCATTATAAGCGACAAAAATGAAGTCCATTTCAAACGAATTCGTTAAACGTTCCAAACTAGTGTTTTCGTTTAAAGGCGGACTTTTATTTAGTGAAAAATCGAAAAACAAAAAAAAAAAAAAATCTCGTTAATTTCACAAAATCCAAAATACTGCTCGGAACGTATGCAGTTGTGGAAAAGCTTATTCAACTGTTTAATTTAATGTTTTATTCGAAACAGAACTTCGAGATTTTTTTTAATATTCTGGGCTCGTCAACCGGAGATCCTTGCCCAGAAACAATTAGAAAAGGAAGGAGTCAATTATATCTTGATACGGTCAGCTATGGTTCGTAGAAAGGAACAATGTGTGGAGAGGAAAAAGATAGGATATAAGAGGCGCAATATAGAGTAGGAATACCAAGTCGTAGTAAACTGGAGTATAAAGCAAAACACTCAGCAGAAAGAGATGAACACTCAAAGAATGCATGGCCCGCAAACATACTCTTCGTTTGAGTGGAGTATACGGAGAGGCAACCAACGAAAAACGAAAACGGGAAGAAGATAATAAAGAATGGCTTTAGAGCGCAGACGAATAACGGAAACAACAACAGAACGACGAAGTGAAGGAAACAAAGAGAACCACGAATGGGCAGGAAAACTTGGTTGAACATACAGATAAAAAGAACAATTGCTAGAAAAAAGAAGAAACGTAAATATCCGATACCATAATCTAAGATGAAAACCTTTGCACAGCGGAAGGAGATTAAATGATGGGATTTTTTAAAGAAGAAGAGAAAAGAGGCAGCAACCCGAGCTAAAGAGTCCGCTGCTTCATTACCGAAGATTCCGGAATGACTAGGAACCCACAGCAAATTCCATATTTACAGCCGAATTGATGGCTATTTTCATTTCCTCCAATCACCTTTCCTGTAAATTTTTGATTATATCTGACTCCATGACTGCCCTTCAGGTCATCTGTTCAAAACGATTCCTTAAATTATCTTTTTCTGGAATGAAGTTCTTTAACGCGGCTTGGCGGTAGGAGTAAACTGGTAGAAATCGTCATCGAACGAAAAAGCGTTATGTGTCGTCCTCCAGGCGACCTTCACTCTCTTTCTCTTTCTCTCTGTCTCTTTCTATGCGGGTGGGTGTGTGCGTGCGAGTATCGAGATTCGAGCAGCAAAACATTGTGCGCGGTCAGCTATGTAATCTCAATTCTAAACACGTGTAAATTTTATTTAAACTTATCTTTTGTTTTTGTTTTAATTTATACGGGATTTATATATTGCGTATCATTTTTTATCGTATACTTTATGCATGACTTTATGCTTGCATATCTATCAAAAAGTGAAAGGAACACTTCGTTCCTACCTGGTGTTCTCCTCTAGACACCACTTATCTTTTTTTTTTTAGCGCATTTCCCGCACATATGAAATGTTCGCTATATCTTAATAAGACGGCTCGGAAATAAAAAAAAAAAAAAAAAAATAGAATAACTCTGCTTTCTTTAACATGTTGGCGATTTTTTTTTTTTTTGTTTTAAAAGATAAGTTGTGGGTCTCACAGGGCAAATATGCCCGTTGTGTGAGTGTCCCACACTCTTATTAACGTTTATTATAATAGATATGTAAAGTACAAAAATTACAACTAACTTAACCTATTTCATAACTAACAATAATAATGATTATAAATGATTAAAACGATCTTTCGGAAAATGCATAGTCTGTTCGAAGTACCTATTACGCGGACTGCTGAGCGTTAAAAGTGACCAAAAAACCTCGAGAGACTGTGAAATTTGAAATAACCTGAAAAATCTCAATTAAAACCTAAAATTTGAAATATTCAATAAACATCGAACAACACATCTCACATAAACTGAACATTTAACAACGCGCCAATAGGAACGACAAAAAAATAAAAAAACAAAGGACCATCCGGCAATCGTTACAAAAGTTAAAAGAAATCAAAATACATCTGAAAACGTGTATTTCAAAAATTAAGAGCGGAGAGAAAAACGTTTGTAGGAAAAGGGTAGCAACTGTGGGATTACCCCCATCGGCTAATGTGAATTTTTTTACGGGTCGTTTGAAATATTTTTACGATTTCATATACGCCGCTAAAAATTAATTACCAAGATTGTATAATTCGAAAATATTCGCAGCAAGCAATTAATTGTTTGGTAAAAATTGATATTTATGCACAAAAGCGTCCCCTCTCGTATTCGAATTTGTGAATTGTATAACGCAGTTTGCTTAATGTAATAGAACGCAACGTGCGTAAACTTTGTATAAATTTACCGCATTATTCTTGAATATTTTTCGGTAAATTTTACTTCGAAAATATTGCTAATGTATAATTTTTCGATATATCGAAAAATATTTATCGAAAATTAGTAGGGATAAATTATAAAGGCGCATTGTTCGATATTCGTTAACTTTGATGCGAGCGAAACTGTGTCCGTTTAAAAGAGCACCGGGAAGATCGTCGTCCGAGAGGGTGACGTTGCAGTGACCGATATCTCTGTTTCTCGTAGGACATTCGAAATTCCACAGAGTGTCTTCAACGGTAACGACATACGTTCCAAGCGTAGCGGAGAGAAGATGGAAACCGCGCGACGCGGAAGTTTCCAAAAGCGTCTCTCGCGAACTCCGAGAAAATTGTTCACGTTTGCGGAAAGGAGTATGTAGTTTGTCCGTTACTATAACGTTCAATGCACGCGCTATTTTAACGTTAGAAATAGGCCAACTTTGAAACAGTTAAACATTCTGCTTTATCTATTAACAAAGAATCCTGAAATGTTACGAACACGATAAACGAAAAAAATCGGTTCATTACATAAAATAGTACGACAACGATAGATGAATTTAAAATCATTACCCAGAAAATATTCTGTTGCAATAACCGAAATAACGGTAACTTTATCATAATACTGTTCAGGGGTGGATCTCGGAAGGACATTTTGGGGGAGGGAAATTATATAATTACGCAAAATTTTCTACGGTGGGCAGTAGATTTGAGAAATACCCCTTGTTTCATAATGAAAATCGGATAGCGACTCCTTTAGAAATTTACAAATGTTTTAAAAATACATAATTGTTACAATTTTTAATTTAACTTTTGCCTTATATTTAGGGGTGAAAAATAAAACGAAATTATGAAAACTTTAGTTAAAATGGTATTTAAGAATAGTAAGAAAAATAGTATTTTTATTAGACACTTTACTTCTTTTTTTATTTTTATTAGTAATCCGATCCGAATTCTCTTTGTTCGTGAGCAAGTTTAAATATACATATATATTTCTCATTTAACTATTTTTAATTAAAATTACAAAATAAAAATTAAAAATAAATCAAAAAGGCAAAAGATCGACGACAGTTGTGTTTAAAACAGAATAAAAAAGGAACATTAATAGTTTCACTAGAAAACAGTATTAAATATTAGTTATAATATTAAATCCGAATGTTGTAACATTTATCCAAATCTTTTATAGCACAAATTAAGTTTCTCTGTTATAACAATTTTTTTCATAGAGGCCTTGGTTCTTTAGAAGGTGGTATGTCCCCTATCCTCGTGGATCCGCCACTGATACTGTTTATTATTTAAGTTCAATTAGGTTGCATGTCATGATTAAAATTATTAATATCATTCAATTTTATTAAATTATATATTGTAAATTATTTCGCACTCCAATAATTTTAAGCGATGTATTATTATCATAACTTTGAAAATTTTTATAGATTTTTGAATATTCGCTTAACTCTTCATTTTATAATTGAATATAATTTGACATGTTTAAATACCATATCTCCTTACTCAGCGCCTATTGAAATGCAAATTATTTTTATATTTAAAAGATATCTTACATATCGAAATATCACCTTTGAAATACATTTGTCCGTTGTTAGATTATTTAATTTTTCAGTATGACTAATTTTTAAATTCCTAAAGTGAACAAATTAAGTAAATATAGAATGATGAGTTTTAAATTAAACGAATAGCATTAGTAAAACAAAATACATAATATTCGATAATTTCGAATAATAAAATTAACAAATTTTAATACATCCGTGTACTTCACTACTGTATTAATTTACTCTATACGCGTGATGTTTTTAAACGATTCCGATATTAATGTAAAAATAAAATACACTAGTAGTACAGAGTATCGATTATACCTTAACCTTTATTCGTTATAATGTAACGTATCATACTGTTCGCAACAATTCAACGGAAATTTCGATATCGATACTGAGTAATATCGAGAGTTAATATCAATACTTTTTTGTATTGCAGTAGTACGAGTATTCAATTCAGTCACATCACTGACGCTAACTGTTCAACGAGAAATTCGTTACGTCCCGCAGCAGTTGTTTAACTGAAATTCGCGACGTCTACGATATCGTAATATTGACAATATCGTTCTTTTTATGATCGAAAAACCGACTTCCCGGTCTCTGAATGCGACGTGAGAAGCGTTAAACGAAAACGACGTATTATTACGGCAACAGTCGGCAAAAGACACATTAAAAATAGCTCCGGGCTTTCTCAAGAAGCTGAATATTATTCTCCGATTGCGAATAAAAGGATTCGCAAACGACGCCTCGAAGGCGGTTTCAGCGAACAAACAAATCTCACCTCTTATGAAATCTCATTTTTCGGCTTTTATTCGCAGTTAACCCACCGAGTAGTCCGAACAGCCTTTGTCTGTGTCTCACACTGCCCCCGCGACGGCCAGTAGCGACCACTGATTCAATTTCTCCTACGCTCGACAAATACGACTCGCATTCCGACGCAGCTGAAGAAGAAAAAGAACAAGAAATCGGCGACGGGAAAAAATCTTAATCATTAATAATAGTAGCGCGTAATTTTCCACTTATCACTCCCCGTATTTTTCCCGCTTTATAAATTATCCGTTCGGCAAACATACTTCCGTCTCTAGCTGCAGCTTTAATTTCAGCCGTCAGCTCGTGACGGTTGGGGAGTGGCAGTCATCCATCGTTGGAAAATCAACACTCGCCTTAAATTACGTTGCTAATTCGCAGAAAAATTAACACTGGCCCAGCGTAGCAGGCGCAGGTTAGATAAGCGCGCGCCCTGACCGGAGATCTGCCGCCAAATTGCGCGATTTATTATTATTATTATTATTGTTTCTTTTTTTTTGTGTAAATTTATTTGCGATGATGTAGAAGAATTAAGAAAAATAGCCGCCCTTCTTTTACATTTTTCCCGTTGTATGTGTGTCGCTGTTGCCAGTTCGGAATTTATGTGCATTTACCAATTTTCATTAGTGTCCATTTTCATTATAAGAATCGTAACGATGATCTCTTCGTCGGCTTTACGTTTCTCCTTTTTTTTTATTTATCCTCAGACTCCGTTACAGACGTAAAGATTTAGAATTCTCATTTTATTTTTAAATATTACCGGATTTATTTAAGGGGGGAAATAGATGTAAAAGCTTCAAAAATTTCATTTTTTTTTTTTCATAAATCGCTTGTAGAACTATTCAGAAATATGTATACTCTCAAAATTTCAAAACAAAATTCCAATTGGTTCAGAAGTTATAACCGATTAAGTGATTACTGCCTTGAATTAACCTTTTCTGCCACTTTTGTTTTCAATCGCGTTTTTCTCGAAACGACTTTTTTCAAATTTGTATACACTCTAGCTTAAAAAGTTTTTAATCAATTAATTTACTATTTGGCATATCGTTTCTTTATATAAATAAGACGCTCTATTTGAACCTTAAACAATATCTTTCTTTAAAATACTTTTTTTTATTGTAAAAAAATGTATGAAAAAATCGTAAAAAATCACGCTTTATGTTCACACTCCTCTAAAAACTACTACTTTTCAATTTCTTTTCAGAAGAGTAAGGTTCACATAGAAGTGACACGTATAAAAAAAAGTATATTCTTTGTGCAATTGATTTCAGGTTTAAATGGCAACCTCCAAGATGTACATAAACTGCTCAGTCGGATGGCGACCTACAATACGCGACAGCTGCGCTAATATCTCCGTTCATTTTCGAGGAAAATTTTTGGAAATTTCAGGTGACCTCACAATATCAATAAATTATATAAATTATTTATGTGTTAAAAAAATTCATGAAAATCACTGCAAAAACTACACCTATTTCCCCCTTTAACGATGATCGGTTTTTAAATTTTAAAACTTTTACCGGCAATAATTTTTCTTCGAATTAGGTATTAGTAAGGGCGATAGGTGTGGTTAAGGTGCTTGGCTACTAAATCAGGGAACACGGGTTCGAGACTTGTCTCCTTCCGGATCCGATTTCTTTTCCCCCTATTTCCGAAACGGCGGGTAGGGTACATTTATTTACTAAAATACTGATTTATTATAATAACGGAATCAATATAACCCATCCAATTAAATATTTGGTATTATATTAATATCCACTTTACAATATATATACTATATTTTTACTATTTATTTAATAGAAATGTACATTATTTTTTCGAAATTTTATTTCTTCATTTGCAAATTTATTAAATTCGTCAAAATAATTTTGTACAAGTTGTTTTATATGAAAATTACGTATTGCCTATTACTATTATTATTATTATTGCATCCTTGCAGTATATGAAAAACATCATCTCTAAAATTACATATTACACAGTTTTCAGAAGCGGAAATCTTAAATTAATATAAATATACCTTAAATAAACCGTGCCCTGTTATAAACCGTTCCCAAGTTTACCCAGCCTAAAATAATTGGGTACCGGAAAAATCTGGGAAAGTAAAGGCGGCCGAAAGAAAGGATCTACTGGCCCCAGTATTCTCATCAGATCCATTAGGCTTAGTACCATTATGGAAAGCTTGACTTCGCAATCCACGGATACCTTATCAAGTGTATGGGACTCACTTTTTCAAGGTCGATATGTATTTCTGTGAGGTAAACACATTTGCTTCCTGTTTGTCACTCTGCTGAACCGACAGTGTCAGTCAGATTTCATGATCAGGGACATTTATGTTCTTTTCATCTCCCATAGCGATAAAACATACAAACTGGCCAACGGAAACTCTAGAGAACCTCTTTTAATATTTCGGCCTAGCATTTCAGTTGTATATAACCTGCGGCTTATTATTAGTATACAAATAGAGACGTTTCGCCGGTTTTTCATTCGGAATATGCAGGTTCGTCCTTTATTGCGGAAAATCGAATTATTTAAATATGGCACTGGAATTCTTTAAGAATAGTACGAATAAAAAGATATTAATGTTATTCGATTTTCTTGCTGTGATAAATAAGTCGAGGGATATTTCAGCGCATACAGTCGAAAAAGTTACACCTGGAAGGCACCGGGTGACGACAACCGAAGATATCAATTAGATTGTATTCTCGTAAAACAAAGACATCAGAATCCGGTGAAAAAATCGATGGCGCATCATCCATGGGCCGATGCAGACACAGATCACTCGTTTGCAATAATGAACACAAGTTTACAGATGAGAAAACCAAAAAGACGAACAAGACCTCCACAATGGAACGTAAACAATTTAATAAGTAATTTTTTTAAAAATGGAACAGAACACTCGCTGGACAAACTGAATAGAAGAAATTCGATGGAAAACGAAGATATAGATGGAAACTGGTTAATGGTAAAAGAAATCATCAAGTTCTCAGCTAATCAGATAATCGGCGAGAGAAGGAAAGAAACGCGCAAATTATGGATCGGTAATGATATACTTGTATTTAATGGATAAAAAACGATGCTGTAAGAACGGCAAATCCAACCACGGTTTAATAAATCTTTTAACAACTAAGAAACAGTATATATCGAGAAATCGCAGGAAATCACGGCGGGGTGACTGCTGGAATGAACAATGTGAGGAAATTGAAAACCTATCGAATAGAAAAATCAAATAATCATCAAACCCCATACACGAGGATAAAACAGCAGAACTTTAAGACATTTAAATGGAAAAGAAGCCAGCAATACTGCAGCTAAGACAATAATATGGAGAAACTGCATGAAGACGCTATATACGGGATAGACCCCTCCGCAACACACCGATAATTTACTAGAAGTTAACAATGACTCAGTATTATATGAATTTTACCATTTTAAAAAGCACTAGGGATACACAATACACTAGTAGAACTTTTAAAGCATACAGGAAATAGCGTAATAAACAGATTACATGAAATATTAAAATAGTAGAACGAACACATTGGCCCGAAAGAATTCTGCATATCAACAATAACTCCAATCCCAAACAGATGCATGGCAAAAACTTATGAAGATCACAGAACGATCAGCTTGGTGAGTCACGCGCCAAAAATCCTACTACGCATCTGAAAACAACGATTATCATCGACATGTACCGAACAATACTTAGATGATAGTCAAGTTGGATTCCGCTCAATCATCTCAACGTGAGACGCAATCACTATTATGTCCTTGGGGAACGTTTCATAAGTCGAGGAAAGCATATCTACATATGTTTTGTAGACTACGAAAAATCATTCGACACGAAGTGAAATGGGATCAGTTCTGTCCACTGCTACGGCACATCAGCTGCCCACAAAAAAAAAAAAACATTACCCTTATCTACAATCTGTACAATAAACAACAAATCAAATCAAATCAAATATATTTTGGAATTTCTACAGGTGAAACCACATATGCGCAATGCGAGCAGTGGTCAGATACAAAGTTAAACATTAAAAATTGAAAAAACTGAGATAAATATAAAAATGATTTCAGAAGTAAATATTAAAACTACAATTTATAATGGTAGCGAAATACAAAGGAAAGTGAGTGTTAAACAAAAAATGTACAAAAACAAAACAAAAACGGTACCCTAGAGGGTGAAGGGGGAAAAAAGGTTTATCACTTCTAAATTTAAAATACAATTATAATGAAATGTGATAAACTAGTATTAACATTTTACAAGATGAAATAAATATATATACTAATAATACAAGTTTACGCACTATAATTAACTACATAAAAATAATCATGGACTAAAACACATATTCATATGTACACGCAAATGTTCACAAATTAGCCATCTCCCGAGACCACAATATATATCTAACAACAAACAATCATATATCCATCAAGTCAAATCAAAACAACACTGACTCCGATTGAATCATCACTTATGCCTTCAATCTTAAACACCTAGATTATCATACTACCAGTCATACATAAGCTAGAATGTTCACATAGTACACACTCGTAATGGAACGCACATAGAGAGCTTGAACCAGAGTTGGCGAAACAGAACCGGTCAAAATTGGAAGAGGAGTGCGACAAGGTTGCTCATTGTTGCCGGATTTATTCAATATTGTAGCAGAGTTAATTTCGCTAGAACCATTTGATAATACAACATATGGTAAAAAGTGGCAGGACAAAACGTACGCACTATTAAATACGCGCGGAATGTAGCTTTATTAGCGGACATACACAAACCGAAAGCAGAAAAAGATAGAAGTATTTGAAATGTAGTGCTAGAAACAGATGGAGAAAATAAGATGAACAGAAAAGAGAACAAACCAAAAAATTTTAAATCGAGTCGGCGAAAAACAAAAAATATTAAACCAAATTAAAAGTCGAAAACTGCGTTGGGTGGGCCATGTGCTCCGCAACATGAAGGATTACTGTGAGATGCAATTGAAGACTATATCCGAGGTAGACATATAAGAGGTCAGCAGCAATCAAGCTGCGTAAATAACCTGGCGAGGGATGTCGCCTACTTCGGCTTTTCGGAAATGAAAAGAACGGCCGATAGCCAATATAAATGGAAAAGACGTTGCATAATAGGGGCGAACCCATCCACAGATTGCTGCACTGAATGTGGATATTTAAAAAGAATGTAGATAATACGGGCCGGAATATCAAGAAGTTAGTGAGCTGATTGAAAAATCAGAATTCCGTGGTAGTATTTAAGTGGATTCCGGCACGTATGGGAATTTTCGGGAACGAAATATCAAATAGCAAGGAAACAGGGCGAGGTTGTAAATGTAACAGAAAGTCAAATTGGGAGGAATATGTCACACTGATCAAGGGAAAAATATCTGGTAACCGGAATACAAAGACGTCTGTTAAAGGAAACAAAAAGAAAGAAAAAACTTATAGCAAAAGAAATCCAGAGGTGAATTATTTCTCAAATGGTTTTTTTTTTGTTTTTTTTTTTTGACTTGGCAAGAAACCATTTGGCCATTATTATTAAGTTAATATAAACACAAAGCTAAACAAGACTGTTTGCTCTTATTATTACGGGAATAGTAAAGATTAGTGAACACGCATGGGAAGGATTTATTCGCCGCACCATCTATTCGAGTTATTCGATTAAAATTCATATTACGAACAAAGTAAAATATTCCAAGCGAACATGGCCGTAAATGTGTTGGCACCATCCACGAATGCCAGCATAGAATTATTAGGAAAAAAAAATCGACCACCAGACCGATCCCAACGCAGACTATATTCTCGAGTTCGTCTGAGCAGCAAAAACACGGAATACAAATTAATACTGTAAATGATAATGTTCAAGACTTTGAAGTGGTAATATTCGTTGCATCATATCGTTGGGTTTATGGCTGGAATCGATCACATACCCCAACTGTAACCTATATTAAAAGTAAAACTTCACAATCTTATGGGGCCTCGTTGTATATTTGGCCAGGATGAAAATAATTGACAGTAGTGACAGGCGCCATCATTGCTACAAGAAAAGGCGGCACACTGGAATACTTAGTGCGGCAGTACTAGAAACATGAGAGAGAAAGAAGAGTTTTCATAAGCATTAATTAGATTTTATACTTTATCGATGTTTATGATACGACCGGTAATTTCCCCTCTGACAATAAAATATAAGAATTTTCCTCGAATGTATTAGGAAAAATATATGTAATATATAGAAATCGAGAAAAGCGGAATAGGTTTATTAAAGCTTATCAAAAAATGAAAGACAAGTAATTCAAAAAAAAAAAAAAAAAAAAAAACGATTTTGCACTTACTGATCTACGTCATACGGTTCTATTTAATTGAAAATATAAAAGCCTCATACACGAATATCACAGCTAGAAAAATACTTTTCAGAGATGAAAAAGGTGAAAAGCTCATACAGGTTCGTCAAGTTCCGTGGATAAAATCTCCCGCGAATCTAAGGATGTTTAAGTTTCCAGTGTCAATTTCAATTCCGAACTTTAAATGTTTTGCAAATACTTCGTCCAAAGCAATGTTGAACAAAGATAGCAGTAGGGTACCCCACATGAATTGTGTTTTTCAGTTACGTAATAATAAACAATCAATTTACAAACATTTCAACATATATGATTGCAAATAAATAATTGAATTAATGTTTAATTTTTACTATGTAAATAATTTTAATTTTATGCGGATACAGTTTTATACTTTTTTTTTTATGGAATTTTTGTGTCATTTATAACAGTTCAAAAAATTGTTGTCTTTTTTTGTCACTTTTTGAAATGGTGAAAACGTTTTTTAGTGCTTTTTAAGGTCATCAACTTCCGAGCCCCGATGATGGTCTAACGATAATTTATCTTAACCCTACAAAATTAAATGACAGCCATAGCGCCTTCTGATATACAGTATGTTTAACGAAAGTAATAATTAATTTGTTTATTGATGGGTGCACTAGAATTTTACAGTCAATCTCGATCGAATTAAAGCTCCGAATATCGTCAGCACTGGTGCTTTTTCTACTCTATACATAGACCATTCGGCAGTGTTCTTCAATAAATTTAATCCTCCGGAACGCATCAAAATGTTTTTAATAGTTTTTGTGTAATTTTCACGTCGGTTTTCCGTGAAAGATTAAATCGAGACGATATAGACCGGCGGAATTTTAAAATTGTTTACGTAAATACCAAGCTCGCGGATTTTGTGAACATCCTAGAACTCATCAATTCGTCACTAATTACGACTACATAATTATGTGTAGATCTTAACCCGCCGGGGTTGAGAATAATCGATTTTACTTTAGTAATTTACTATAAAAATAATAATTGCTACTATTGAATGTAATCTACCAACTTTTATTAATCATAATTGATAACTGTACTGCGTAATTTCGAAGCGGTAATTGGAGATTTGACGCTTCATTAAGATATCAATTAGAGCGAACAATACGGTAACAATTGTAATCGTCTAATAGTGCACGTATTATAACCATGTAAGGATATGTTTACATGAAAAATAATTAATATACATGAGAAAATTGAGAACAATATCACCCATTGTTATTCTGAATGTGCGATTAACATGTTAAAACTGTTATTTAAATATTTAAGTATTTGCTCTGTTCGTATCTTTGTCCGTTACCTTCGAATCTTGGTAAAGAGTAATATTCGCGATTCCTTTGACGAATCCGATTGCCTCGTAATTATGCATTATAATTATTATTAATTATTGTTAATTATGATTAATAGCGCGCAATCGATTAGAGTGATTAGTTCTAATTGAACGAATCATTCTTATAAAAAATAATCGATTACGCCCAGCTCTGGTTGAGAGAAGATTACCCGTAATCTTGCAATCGGTAAGTGATTACAAAATGCCGTATTCTAAGACATTTACTCTGAATATCTTCTTTTTTGTCACTGAAACTTTCAAAGCGTAGTTTTTGGGATCGCTTGTTCCTAATTTATATTAAATTATAACGTGATTCTTAGGCCAGCCCCCATTAGAAAAAATGTCCCAATTTTATGTAACGTTTGATATATTTTACCGCTTCAAACTTTTCGGCATCTGTCGTTTTCGAACCAAAAAGCGTATCACGTATAAATGCAGCAAATTCTTCGCTATTGCACAAGTTCGTCATCCCATTTTCGTTTCCGCAATTCACGTTTGTGGTTTTCGATTTTGGAATGAATAAGTAAAAAACTGGCTAAATGGCGAATGCTAAGCCAAAAAAAAAAAAAAAAAAGAAGAATAAGGAGAATCATGTAAAGAATATAGAATATGTTACTAATTTAATAATACCATGGAAACGCAAAAAAAGTATTATTTATATGTGTTGTAGTATGTTAAGTTGTTTCGGTAGATTAATAAAATTTATGATACAAATTATTGGTTGTATTATTTTTTTATTATATAAAATTGGGCCATTTTTTCGTTATAAAATCGAATGGGAGCCGGTTTAAGAATTACGTTGTAATTTTTTAAAATTTTAAACAAAGTTTAGAAGAGAAAGAGACAGAAATATAAGCAAGAGGAGTCAAGGGGCAGAGCCCCTTGTGAAGCCAAAATGGCTGAGTTTTATATATATTTTTATATATATATATATATATATATATATATATAAATAATCACACTATATAGAACGTTCATTCTGTTTTGTTTGTTTTTTTCAATTTATATATATATATGTGTGTGTATGTGTGTGGGTGGGTGGGTGGGTGTATGTAGTCATCGCGATAGCCTAGTTGCTAGAACAATTTGACTACCATCACGTTAGTCGTTAATGGTCGTTGTGCAGACAGACACCTTCTCCACCCGGAATGTCTTTTCCATTCTCTTCTACCACTGGATTTCTTTACACTCGTAATTTCAAATTATTTGAAATTATTTACATTTTGAAATTATTAATGATTTCGAAAATTTTACAGTTTAAAAGTACTTGCAAATACGGTCAAGTTAAAATTTCACAGCAAGTGATTTCTTTGTTAGATATATTTTTAGTCAGTTTTATATAAAACGATTTAAAATTACTTTTGCGGTAAAAAAATTTACTGAAAAAAAAAATTATCCACGAACCTTTTGTTTCGAAGGTATAGTTTAACCCGCGCTTACAAGCAATTTTAAATTGTAACAAATGTTAAATTTTGAATAATTTTAAATATTTACGCGTACATGCAAATAATTTTTAATTATAAATAATTTTAATTTGTACACCAATTGAATTAGAAACGAGCAAGCTGTTATGAAGTGGCGGTGTCATAAAACACCGGCGGAAATACTAATCACTGGGATTTTTCAGTATAATGCGCGAGATATTTGCACGGACAGCTTATTGGAAGAAAGTTTATTTTTAAACCCCTAGTCGCTTTTCCACCTGCCCACTGCATCTTTTCGATAACTTTAGAAAGCACCTGTTTGAAGATTCTAACCATGCTAACAGTTAACAGAAATACTCGAAAGCTCAGTTCCAATCGTCGTCCACAAGGACGTTGAGAGAAAGGTACGTCGCTCGAGGCATCGAGTTCTGTAAAAATTTTTGAACAATATTATCATAAGAAGCCCACTGGTGGTTATATTTCGAACAATCCCGTTGCAGCGTCATTTTCAAAATGAAATATTCAAAGTGTGACTTGAATATGGATAAAAATTCTAGGGAATTTGAATTTCTAGTTTACAATATTTTTATAAACCGGTGTGAATTTCGTCGATATTTCCAACACTACGGTATACACGCGTTTAATTTCTTATCCAAAGAACCACCTACTAAAGCACGAATCGACTCGCAAGAAATACTTATTGAAGAGAAGAATCTGTTGTAATATTCAAGTCGTTCAGTTTAATTTAATATAGCGGAAATTTGTTGGTAGGGCTGACGTTTGTCTGGCAATCAAAATGAAGCGAAAAAATTCATGCGGCAACTATATATACATATATATATATATATATATATATATATATATATATATATATATATATGTATATATGAGTATAATAAAACATCAGAATTTAATATCACCCCGACTTGCAAAAAAGTGTTCATTGTGTTCAGCAGAAATAATAGTCATTACGAAATAAAAAGATACTGACAATTAATTACTGCAAAATGTATTATGTATTATCAGTAAGCGATAATCGTATGATTTGTATTTAAAGTATTATCAGTAAGCGATAATCGTATGATTTGTATTTAAAGTATTATCAGTAAGCGATAATCGTATGATTTGTATTTAAAATGGCCGCAACGATGTAAACTATGTAGTAAATAGATCAAGTAGACAGGTAAAGATTAATAACAGGGAAAACAAAATTATTAAACCGGTGATGGATAGTATACCTTAGACATGCTGCTGGCAACAATCACCAGAAATATTTGAGAAAAAAAAAATATTTCGAAATATAGAAAAACATACAAACAAAGGAAAACGAATAAAAAGACGGTTTACAAACAAAATAAAGAATGAATTTTTATGAACTTGATATACATACTGAACAACTTATGTGGCTTGTACATAAGAATTAAAGAGACATATTGATTGTCTCTGCGATGATTAATAAAATACAATCATTCACTCTAACTATAAAACTTGATATCCCTAACGATTTTATATTTCCTCATTTCCTTCCGCTTCTGGTATTTCTGCCCCTGAATTATTTTTAGAACTTTATTTTCTGTTTCTCCCCATTTCTTCAGTTAATGTTTCTTTTACGAAACCATTATAACTTAAGAAGAAAAAAAACAGCTAAAAATGATGCAAAAACTGAAAAAAAGAATTCGCTAAAGTCATTCATCAATATTAAAGTTAATTAAATATAATTATGCAAAAGAGAGATTTTTAAAGGTAAAAATAAGTTTAAAAAAGCGAAAACAAAAAATATTACGTAAATCAAAATTCACCTTTTCAATATTAAATTTAAAATTAGTCTCTCCTATGTGTTAAGCGCCCCTACACTTGGGTTATTCGAAGCTCGATTCATAACTAGTGGATCACTGCAACCTGATGAGCGTATTGATTCCGGAGAACCGCGTCAAATATTGACGAATTAAAATTTGAAAAGAAAATAATGTCGTAAACTCGTACAATCAATTAAATTGTAATATGTACACAACTATGCTGCTGTGATGTATGTAAAGATCCAAGAACCTAAAAAAAACTGGTTACCAAATAGCTGGAAATTAAGCAAGGAAAAGTAATGAGAATCTGCAGCAATAGCGGCGCTGCTCAACAGGAACCAGAGACCAAGCTATCGATTAGAAATATCAATTTCGTAATAACTGTGGCTATGATGCTAAGATACAAAAAGTGACCAGACTGCTGAAAAGAGCGCTGGTAGCCCAAGGAACGCTGGTGCTCGCCTTGGGGACGCGTAACTCTGAAAAGAACTGTTAATCTGCAGCACTGTGGTTCTGCCAAACGAGAACTGGAACGCTGGACGACAATTGGCTGGTGCCGCTCTGAAGATGTGAGTGATGTGTGCAAAATTCAGCACGTGAATGTCTCGAGGAATGAAAACCCGGGTGTATAGTTATCAGTTGCTAGGGTCGACCGGCAGCGTGATTGGTTCCGAGTTGCGGCTGATGCAGCCAATAAGAACCGGTTTGGTATTTCGTGATTTCGCATTGGAAGTTGCAATAAATTTAATTTTACAAAAAATCAAAATATTCGAATTCGATGTCAACGTGTTATTCGGCATGCACATTAAGCGATACGATATGGCGTTCAAGCCGCGTTAAAAACTTATGTCGAGATGTTTAGACAGAAAACGTGACCACACGAGTTTCAACTATTCAAAATTTTTTCACCAGAGCTCAAAAATTAATTAATTTTTTTTTTTTTTCTAATCTCACCTCTTTCTCTTAGCCTAAATTCGATTATATAAGAATTCAAAATTAACCAAAAATTTATGTCCAAGCTCCCAGACCAAACCTTAGCCCCTTTGCCAGTCCCGCTATGAATAACTGAAAATTATCCCCCTACAAATTTTTAAAATTAGCCCAGTGTGGGCTGCAAACCCCAAAAAGTAACCGTAGCCCCGCTAACTCCCACCGCATTGCACGAGTAATTCATTTCCAAATTTGCTTGCGAGTATCATAAATTAACCCAGCTCTCCCTCATTTTACCGATCCTTTGTAATATTTTCTTCGGAACACACTGCAACCCAGGACCCGCGAAAGTGCTCCGTCAGTTCCCGCGTTCGCAAGCGTCACCGAAAACACGTTTGTAAATCTGAATATAGATATCGAAAATTAACCGAAGTAGATTATCAATCAATCAGTCAAATCCATTGTCCTTCGTAAGAACGTCGTGAAATACTGGTACCAAAATTCAATTCATTCCCTTCTCCCTCTTCCTATTTTACCAATCTCCCAGTAGATTTTTTTCTCTGAATACGCCGACATCCGCACCACGCGACTTTCAAATTTCCGAGTGTAAGTATTCAAAAATAATCCAACTACATTATCCCGCTAAAACCATCCTCAACCCCTTTTTACAGATTACTTGTACTACTTTTTTTTTCCGAGCCTACTATAATTTCAACGGTCGCAAAAACATGACCATATGCTATTTTCGAAGTGTTTCCTGAAATTAATCGAAGTACACTGCTCCCCGTACTAAAAATTGATCCTTGCTCCTCCACGTTTTTTTACCATTTGTTCATACTTTTTTCCTAATCATCAAATAAGGTGGGGGTCTGCTTCCCTTTTGTTCAGTATTCCCAACTGACCGATTGATCCCTGTTTTATGCGTTATCTTTCATAGTTTCTAATTCTAAAAATGTCCTACACAACCTGTTCCATCTGCTCCTGCAAATCCATCCGATAGTATTATTCTTCCAATTTGTTCAACTATCTTTAAATTATTTTCCTTTTTGTTCTATCATTATTAGCCTATTGTAAATCTAGTTTCCAAAATCAGTGAAAACATTTTCTTCTTTTTTCTTACGTCCTTTGGTGTCTAAATCAGACATTGTTACCGCAGTGGACGACTATACTTTTCTCTCCCTTTCGACTACGATGTCGGAAAAAAATCGCTGGTCGCATAATTTCTACTCAAGAAAAGTCAAACGGCATAGTCGCACGACCAAAAGAAATCTGTTGACCATAGAAGCACAATAAATGAAAAATATACGTGCATTATACCACTCCGATAAATCAAAGGAAAATTTGATACGAAATATTGTATCGCAGCTTATTTATTATAAGTATACACACGTTTACCTTTACTTGGATCCGAACAGATCTGTAAAGTTTTACTACAATTGCCCATAGCGGAATGAATATTAGAAAAGCAACCTATTTAAGAACACTCGACTTACTTCATTTTACTAGTAATAAAATAATTCGATCGAACCCCAACCAAAAATGGGAACTGTAAAATTTACTATTTGAAAATAACCACGCAGCATTCGACTTTGTAACTTCTGCCACTCAATCACCATGCGTGTTATTTTAAGAATTTCTTAATCAAAACGTGGAAGATAATTTCATCGGTCCATAAATCGGAACTAAATATTTTACGATATATTTAAAACACTATAAACGACTATTTGTAATAGGCGATTCCGAGATGTTTTAACACTCGAGAGAATCGTAATCGGACAAAAAAACAATCGAGTCAATAACAGTTTGAAGGCTTTTTACTCGAATTAACAATCGAAAGATTTCTATTCAAGTCTTCTCGGATACTGAAACCTCTAGGAATCGCCAACTCCTACATATAAATGTGTCACTAGCGATGTTTAAATATTCACACGTTAAATTATTACTAGATATTATGCGTGTGTGTGTTTATCGACTAAGAAACACACTGGTATATATAACGGTCATATACTCACAGACATACACAAGCACAAAAGAAAAGAGAAAAAAATAAAATGTGAACGAAAGAGAAGAAGGAGAAAAGTGATTAGTGATCTATACAGACCTTATTACATGTAACGCGACAAATCTGTTAGAATTTCCCGAAATCCGCAACAGAACGCTTCTCGGCGAAACCCGTTGTGCGGATCGTGTAAACCTAAATTTAAACAAAGATAACGTCACTTTTCAGTCATTATGTCACATTTCAGAATAATTTTTTAAACAGCTCTTTTTATTGATGATAATATATTAACTGTTACTCTCGGTTTTTTTTGTTTTTTTTCTAAATTATTCCATGTTAACGCGAAAAATTCTAATAGCTGACCTTTTTTTATTTTTCGATGTTCTAATTTTTAAGCGTTCCATCTTAAATATATGATTACTGTTAAAAATGATTCTAAACTTTCGCGGCTTTTTTTGATTTATCATTTGTCTATTATTTTCGGTAAAAACCACATCGTAATTTTTTTTCATTAGTGCTTCGAAAATTATTACTTTATTCATCATCAGAATAAAATACACTGAACTAGACTACAAAAAACCCACTTAGTATTGCGCTGCTCTCAGAATCTTAACTAGAAGATTCCTCTAACGTTAACATTCTTAGTTTTTCCTGAATTGGTTCCAATTTCAGTGATAGATTTCAACTATTTTAATCAAAATTTATATCCATTTTCTAACTCACATCTATCCTATTCCATCTAATCTGTTTAATCCAAATTTTCTCCATATCTCGATATCAACTCCTCCAAATCATTTAACCTCATCTTAGTATTCCTCCTAACTGTGATTTATGTAATTTCCCTTATCAATCCTTTATTAATTCCTTCCCTTCTTGGTTTATATTAGGCAATGATTAGGCTCATTCACCTCTTTGGGATTACAACGGGTACAACCAGTCATGGATTTACACCATGGATTTAAATGGGCTACAGCTCACAGCGGCAAAATTCGGAAGGCGGTAAATTTGCATGAGATTGAAAAGTTTTTTCTTTTGAAAAATACTTAAAATTTCCAAAATATTGTTACATATTATGGCGTTTTAATCGCAGCAGGGTAGGAGAGGAATGTGATAAAATCGTTTTTTAAGTTGCATTAATGTACAGAAAAGTTAAAATGGGAATATATTGATTTAGATAAAATTTCCAAATGATTATAGACAAATGACATGTAAGCAGGGGAATCGAGAAATGAATTTAAAATTAACAAAGTGTAAACTGAAACACGTGCATTATTATTAGGCAAAACGCTTATAATATTAGCAGTTAAAGGAAATTCTCGAAGTGTGCACGAGACAATGGCTGGTCGGCATGATAAGAGGTCAAACAAGACTGGAAGGAAAACTGAAAATTCACAAGTGTAGTAGCGGTATCTCATTGATACGACAAAAGTTAAGAAGATTTTTCGAAGAATTATTTATATTATTTCTTGCCGTACCAAACGATGAAAGGTGCTCAAAGCAGTGTGGCACTGGGGCACTGCGGGAAGCGTGCTGGGTCCATAACCTGTTGAAACTATTCTGAATACTGAATCTGATGAATAAACACTCTAACGGCAAAAATAATAATATTAAGAATAAATGTACGCTTTATTTAATTTGTAACCATTTAACAAACAAAAGTAAAAGCTCAATGTAACTGGAAAAACCAACTCTAACAACACTACAAAAAACACAATTACAATAACGTGATAGCATGATGGGAAAAAACACAAAGAAAGATTAGCGCTGAATAAAATTTGCTCAGCAGGACGCTCCTTTCCTACAATGAAAAGAATTAAAAATTTTTTCAGATCAACAATGTCTCACCAAAACAGTTAAATGATTTATCTGTTTTATTTATTGAAGAACAGTTAGTAAAGAATTTAAACTTTGATGATATAATAAATGAATTTGCAATTTTAAGTAATTAACCCAACAAATCCAATACAAAACTTGATAAATTCGTACATTAAAAACCCTTCGCGGCAGGCTGAAAAACCAATCACCAATTTTCTGTCTTTTCTAAAAAATAATGAGCTCAATTTTTCAAACCTGAACCAAGAATATCCAAAATTTCCATTCTGGTTATTACAAACCCCAGACATAGATTTTTCTTTAATAAACTACAGTAAATCCGAAGTCCCACACTATATAATTAAAAATCGTTATCACGAAAAAGTTACTAATTTTCCAAATTATGTGCCATGTTTTACAGATGGGTCAAAAATCGGAAATCAATATACTGGATATGCTTTTTCTATCAATGGAGAGGTTAAAAACTTCAAACTTCATAAATGCTCTTCCAACTATACAGCAGAATTAATAGCAATTTTTCACTGTTTGAAAAGCGTAAAAACAAAAGAAAAAAACAAAAATTATGTAATCCAAAGCGACTCAGTAAGCTCACTAACATCTATCCTGAACATTTTTTCAACAGACAAATTTGTCCAAGATATTCACCAACAACTAAACAAGCTAAAATCTCGAAATATTAATATCAAATTAATGTATATACCCAGTCATATCGGAATCCAGGGAAACGAAATAGTAGATAACCTGGCCAAAACCGCCTCTACACCCTCTCCTGCAACCTCCACCACAACCATGGACATCAAACATTTACTAAATCAAACCGAAATATCTAATTGGCAAACATCATGGAACACAAAATCCCATAACAAATTATTTCAACACAAAAAATCCGTACAACCTTGGAAAAACCTCTCCCAACTAAATCGTCAAGAAGAATTAATAATCACCAGGCTTAGAATTGGACATACGAAACTCACCCATAATTACCTCTTCCAAAAAGTCGATAAACCCCCTTGTCAGTTCTGCAACTCCACCCCCATCACAGTCAAACACCTTCTTTACGAATGCCCTAACATTAATCAAATGCGTCTAGAACTAAAAATCCCTTTAAATAACACAACCATCCCTGACAACCAAGACGAAATTAAAAAAATTCTTACCCTGATTAGAAAACTAAACTTAACAACCAGCATTTAAAATACCTACCTGACACTGTAATAATAAAAAAAAAAAAAAAAAAAAAAAAAAAAAAATTTGCGTCGTAAATAATGTAAACTTTAATTGACACATGAAATAATAATGTATGTATAGAATTATAATCAAATTTAGGTATGTTTTAAAAATGTGTGAAATTTTTTAATTGAAAACTTTTTTAACTTTTAATTAAAAATTAATTTTTAACTTTTATGTCCTTTCTTACTTCAGTTACTCGATTACAATTTTTATTACTTAATTTATAGATTATTCCAAGGGCGGCAGAAATTACTGAGCTCACAGCGGCATTTGGCTATAATCCGGCCCTGGGTACAACAGTAACTACTTGAAAATTTTATCTCATATAAAAATATCGCATTCATTGTTTTTAAATACTTTCGTTGTATTTCATTTTTTTTATATTATTTTTTATTTCTGAATAATTAACTAATAAACCATTTTAAGAAACAAAAAAAACAAAAAACAAAGCAAACAGAATGAAAAAAACAACATTACATAAATAGCAATTTAAAAAGAAAATAAATCGATTATTTGCTTTATTTTGTTTCGCTTTATTATTGAATACACAGCGAATGCAATATATTCGTAACCTGCCTGAAATTTGTAATTTCGCTTGCGCTCAAAAAACTAATAAAAGGTAAAAAAAGTGCGTTATATTATTTCCAAATCTATCGGTACACCCCCCACCCCACCCCACCACCGATGAGAACTGAAATAGTTATTATAAATACATATAAATCTGAAAAAAATCAAAAATTATAAATAAATTTTGATGATTTTTTAGGGTGTTCTTACCTTTAAAAGAGAAAAGAAAAAATATGCTCCATATTTTTAGGTACTTGGTTAATATTTTATGCAAAATTTTTTATTACAAGTATAATCAATAACATTTGTAATTTTTATTAATGTTCATATACGGTAATTCATTTATGTAAATTATTAATATATAAATCAAAATGATAGAAATTATTAATAGTGTGCATATTAGTGAAAAATGTATTGTTATTTATAAAATAAATGTGTCAAAAAAATTTTCAAAACCCCCCTTTTCAAAATTCTATGCACGAGCCAGCAGCAAATATTTTTAAGAATCCGATAAGAATACTGTTCAGCGTGTTTTCCTTTTCCCTCCCAGGAAATCCGCGGATGAAGTTAAAGAAATATCGATGTAATAATTAAACCTGTCGTGCAAATTATAACACTTCTTCCGTTCAACCTTTAAATAACTCCCAATCCGGACAATAGCTAACACAGAGTTCTATTTCTCCTTCTTTTATTTCAATTTTCTTTAATTAGGCGGGCATTTTTAATTGTTTTATTTTCATAATAATATGGTGTTACAATTTTTAATCTTCATCGTTTATGTTCTCTTTTGATTTTTTTGCTTTCGTTCTTTTTATCTGTATATCCTTTTGTTCTGTTTTTCTTTTCATGTTTTTTCAATCGTATAGTTTTACACGCTGAAAATATTACTTTTTTTAAAAAACCAAGGTTTAAACAATAAAACTTCAACCGCAATTATGGTGCCTATCGGGATAGTGAGAAAAAATACGTACATATATATACATATATATGAGGGGCGGATCCAGAGAGACATTTTGGAGAGGGAAATTATGAATTACGTAATATCTTATACGTTAAGCAGTAGATTTCAGAAATACCTCGTTTCCTAAAGAAAATCAAATGACGACCTCCTTAGAAATTTTAAAATGTTCTAAAAATACATAATTATTACAATTGAATTAAAATTTTGTTTTATTTTTAGATGAAAAATAAAAAAGTTATAAAATTATAGCTAAAATGATAGTTTAGAATTTAAATAGTAAATTACTAGAAGGAATAGAACGATAGTATTTTGATTAGACTTTATTTCTTTTTTATGTTTGTTATTAATCCAATCCAAATTTTTTTGTCTGTGAGCAAGTAAAAAAAAATAAATAAATTTCTCATTGAACTATTTTTATTTCCATTGCAAAATAAAAATTATAAATACATAAAAAGACAAAAGATCAACGATATTTGCATTTAAAAAAGAATAGAATAAAAACGGAACATTAATAATTTTACTAGAAAACAGTATTAAATATTAGTTATAGCCCTTATAGGTAACATTTATACAAATCTTTTATAGTACAAATGACGTTTCTCTATTGTAATAAATTTTTTCATCGAGTTTTTGGTTCTCTAGGAGGGGGTGTCCCCTATTTCCCTTGCTGTGGATCCGCCACTGTGTATATATATATATATACATAGTAACGGAGACCCAATAAAAATTATATTTTCGAAAATTAGATGAAAAAAGCTACAAAACTACATACAAATTATCCAAAATGTCCGCCTTCAGCAGCGACACATTTACAAAGACGTTATGGCCATTCGTCTATGGAATTACGAATCGTGTCCAATGGAAAATTCTTCACAGTTTTCCTGATAGATTTCTCGAGTGCGTCGACATTTCGATGACTTTTCGCCCATGCTATCGCTTCTATCTTTTTTCAAAGAGAGTAATCTAACGGATTTAAGTCGATACTACCACTTGGCTAATCTTCTGCTCGGATAAGATCGGGAAAATTGTGCTGAAGCCAGGTTTGGATCGTCTTCGCTTTGTGGGATGGCGCAAAATCTTGCTGAAAAATCCAACGGCATCCCTCAAACATCTTCTTATTCAAAGGTTTAACCACTGCGTTCAACATTTTTTGGTACACAAGCGCGGAAGTTCTAACGCCAGCCTCGCAAAAGTAAACGTCTATGAAGCCTTTCTTCCAATTGACACCCAACCATACTATGACTTGAGCTGGATGATGCGCGCGTTGAACGCAAGGTACTTCATCCAGTGCTTCGATAGAAGACTTAGCACATATACGGTCATTTTGTTTATTAAACGACTCTTCTACAGTAAATATTTTTTCACCTGTGAACAAGATATTGCGGTAAGTGCCGCTGCCGTACAAGCGCAACAAATTCCGAGTTCGAACGCGCCTAATTTCTTTAAATTTCGCCGTCAACAGGTGCCGAACGTACCGTTCATATGCGCAAAGACCTAAATCTTCGTTCAGAATGCACGATACAGTGTGAGGAGCGAGATTTATCTCTCGAGATAGGACTGTTTGCTTCCGCACAGGATTGCGCATTATCCTTGTACGAACAGCTTCCTTCGCTTGTTTCGATAGTACAGGACGTGGACGGCCTGATCTGACCCGATCATAGAGTGTGCTAGTTTCTTTTCATCTTGCAATTATACGAAACACAAACCTTTCATTGATATCAAGCGATTTCAAGGTTGCATGAATCTTCGTTGGCTGCACGCCACACTGAAATAATGCGATTACCGCAACACTTTTTTCATAAATGCCCCACTGTAACGTACTCACTCGCTTCATACAAGCAGACTGCTGACCCTTTGCTGTAGTTACTGAAAACTAGTCGTATACACTACATTTAGGCAGTGTTACCATTTCTCTACACTCAAAACTTATTTTTTTCACGCGTTCGAATTTTACTGACAGAACTTATGACCGTACTATGTACATATATAGACAAAGACAAAACAGTTCAGTACCTTTTTCTCCTCTGTTTATTAACTGATTTTGTTTTCTTTTTGTTTAGTAACTTTAAACGATCTTTAGTATAATCAGTAAAAAAATTTTGAAAACAATTTTTTTTTTCTTATTTAAATAAAAAATTAATACAAAAAATGAAAAATGAAATCTATGTAGCCAGTAAATCTGTTCTTATTAAATATTTTTAATTTATCTTAACAATCATCATTATTGGATTTTTTTACAGTGTACTAAATCTTAAGGTGTCATTTAATATCAATAAATGAGGGTTTTTAAATTGTGATTTAATATTACTTTATTGAATTTTACTTTTTATTCAATTATAATGGTATTGAACTGTTTTGTATTGTATGCATATTTCCAAAATTTTTTTATCTACTCTTATACATTCGTTCACTGTATATCTGAGAGCATAAACTTTTGCACATATAAAAGTTTATGTTCTCAGATATACAATGAACGAATGCATAAGAAAAAAATTTTGGAAATATGCAAATTCATATATGTTTTCCTCAAATTTTTAATAATAATTATAATTATAAATATATATATATATTTGATAATCATTAATAATGATGAAGATTATGTTTGCCTTGTTCACGGATGTTCAGACCTGGATTTAGGAGGGGCTGCAGCCCCGGGCCCCGCCTTATAAAAGGGGCTCGAAGAAGCTCCGACATGGATGGTTAAACGTGCAATAATAGATGTTTTTCCAAACATTTATATTGCATGTAGAATATTTGTAACTATACCGATTACAAATTGTGAGGCGGAAAGATATTTCTCGATATTAAAAATAATAAAAAAGCATGTACACATCCACCATACTAGATGATAGATTATCGGCATTATCAAGATTAACGATTGAAACCGATTTTCTCCGTTTAGTAGACTTTTTTTTTTTTTTTTTTTGTTGGGACGCTTTTAATTGCCAGGATTATTGCGCCCATCGGATAAGTTTTAGATTAGGGAGTATAGGTGGGTTTTTTTGAGAAAATTGATCAATGAATTTAATTGTTCTGGGTCATCAGATATTGATTGAGGGGTTATTTTGTGTTGTAATCGTTGGACAGAGAAGGAAGGGCAGGAGAAAAGAAGGTGTTTTATTGTAATGATATCTGAGGAGCAGTAGGTACAAGTGGGGTTTTGTCGAATTCCTTGATATAGGTGACCGTGGGTAATTTTGGTGTGACCAATACGGATTCTAGTAATAATAATTTCGTCGGTCCTATTGAGGCTTGATAAATGTTTCCAAGGGACGACTGATTTTTTGAAAGTATGAAGTTTGTTGGTATGTTGTTGGGACCATTCTAATTGCCATTTGTTTTGAGTTAGGGAAGGAGAGGGGAAGAACGGTGTGCGGATTTTGCAAGATTATCAACATTTTCGTTACCGGAGATGCCGATGTGACTCGGGATATACATGAAGCTGATTTTTATTTGTGATTGGAATAAGATGTTGTATAAGTTGAGTATTTTCTGAATAAGAGGATTGTTTTTAGAAGTGTTTTGGAAAGAAACTAAGGAACTTAAGGAATCGGTCATAATTAAAAATTTGCCAGACTGATAAGTTTCGCTGATATGAAATATACAATGGTAAATGGCCATTAATTCCGCTGTGTTGTTTGAAGAGAACGAGGGAAGAGAGAAGTGAAATGATGATTGCTCTATGGAAAAGGCGTATCCTACGTGGTGTGTTTTTCTTTTTGAGCCGTCTGTGAAGCAGTGTATATGGCCACTGTATCTCGATAATTGATCAATGAAGTGATTTTTAATTATGAAAGGTGTGTAGTCTGGTTTTGGGTAGGCTGTAAGCGCGATATTTATTGGAGGAATGGATATAAGCCATGGCTGATATTGTTGATTTATTTGTTGTTGAAGTAGTGGGAAAATATGATTACTTTTGATTATTTCAGTGAATGAAGTGATTGGTTCGTGGACTGAGATTGATGGAATTGAGAAAAAATCTATGACTCTTTTAGATATTGGATGGGATGTGTTTGACATTGTTTTGGCTAGATACTTGTTTGTTAGTAATTTTCTACGATAGTAGACTTTAACGACATTATACAAGAATTTGCAGAAAAAAAGAAACAAAAAAAAACAAGAAAAAAATTCATTGTTTAAAATAATATATATATATACATATATATGTATATATATATATATTTTGGTATCAAAAATTCTATCCATTGTCTATATGATATTTAGTTTTGTTTACATTAATAATTATATGTTAATTCGTGAATTCAAAATAATATAATTAAATTAAATTAAAGAAAATTTAGTTATTCCATAAACCTGATAATTTTGTCACTTCCGAAAAGAGCCCCTAATATTTCCGTAGCCCCGGGTCTATCATACACTTAATCCGGGCCTGCGGATGTTTAGAAAAAGAAAACGAAAAAAATAAATGAAATCCGAAACTGTTAATGTAGAACGCTCAAGCATAATTATCCACTCAGTCCTATAATCCGTAATTACGAAGACATATTTACTTAAAACACAGGACTCTTTAAATTGATGTGTGTCAAGTAGAAATCATCTAATGAAGTTTTGCTTTCATCTCTTTTACATTGTACATTCTTTAGTATTTTAAATCTAATTTATTATCGGTATAAATCAATATTATTTTTCCGATATTTCAGTTCCTCCTTTACAAAACCGCTAAACATAATACACTTTACATCCTTTCAAAATATACTATTATCCTGTTCGTTACATCTAATTAAGTTTTCCGGTTCTGGTGTATTAAATCTTTCCTGACAGATTTCGAAATTCCCGTGCCCTGATAATATAAATTGTATGTTGAACGATATAACCTGTTATTCGATCTATCTTTTATTTTGAAAGAGTAACTTTAGAAATTTTATTTGATTTTTCCATTTTCGTTTGTCCCTGCAGGTTTTCAAATAATTTTATCGGTAAACGAGTAACTAAATTAGAAGAGTTAAATTTTGTATTTATAAGTTATTTCCATTAAAAATCGACGCGTATTAAATCGAAGAAAATGATAATAACTCCCCCGCCACCGCCCACGCCCACGCCCACTTGATGATCTTTTCAAATTATTGGAGACGTCGACTGCGATTATGAGTTTGGCGAAATAAACTGAAAATAGAGGCATTAAAATAAAAGGGGAATAATTCAAGATGTTGTTCCAGTTCTATCGATCGTCGCACACTATCCCCGGTACATTTTCGGTAAAGTAATAACGCTGTACACAAAAACTAAATGATCAGTTGGCATAAATGATATGGCGTCTCAATGTCCGTAAAAGCTGACGGCAAAAATACAAAAAGACTCGCGATAATTACCACGGAAAAGTGCGATTTAAGAACGGAAATTAGGAAAAGAATTGCATCGACGAAACAAGCCTACGCAAAATACAGTACAAGCGTTTCTGTAGGTAAAATTTATCATTTAAAACCAGACGACAAACGATGGTTAAAATGTTATTTGCGGTTCATGCTTTTATGCGGTGTTCAGACGTGAAAAGTGAATTTGCGAGAAGACCGGAACCTTTTCCGTAACTACTTTCCATTTCGCTTAATTCCTACTTCTTCCAAAAACAAAACGGCATAGAAAAAAATAATTATAATATTGGAAAAAATCGACTTGGCAACACCGGATGCATGTTTCGTAGAGAACAAAAGGGGGGGGGGGGGGTAAAAAGTTGGTAGAGAAACAACAGACAAATAGCGTAGTTGAAACGTTGAAAAGTACCCTCATGCGATTTTTGGACGCACGTTGCCACCCAATGATAAAAGTGTGTATGGAGAACGAAAAACAGTATGGTAAATTTCCGGATATTGTTTATTTTTTTCAATAAATAATTTCATATCTACTTCGAACCTCATTATAAATAAACGGACCTATACACTGACTGGGATTACATATACCGTTTGACAGTGCACACGAAAAAGAAAAGCATGTATAATGCAAACGAGCCCTTCTCGAAAAAGTAACTCCATCCCTCCCTCGAAATCCGATCATTCCTTTTTCATCATGCGGCACATCAGCGCATATCGACCAGTTTACTTTTGGAGCCCCAGTATGTACATTGTCATACCAAAGAAGGAAACTGTTCTTCAGTCCTGAATGCTTTTGTGCATTGTCACTGGCGTGGAAAACAAAAATTCCACATCACTTCAGTATAATAATAGATCTGAATAAATCCATACCTCTTTAATATTTATAAATATAAAATAAATAAATTCCCCTCGATAACAAACAAAAATATGTAAGTATTAAATTTCTTTAATAAATTAAAATAAATACCCCCAATTTAAAGAAACGTTTTATATCATCGGCTAACAATATAAACAAATAAAACTAAAAAACAATACCCCGGAATTCCCGGTTTATTCACCTTCAGTCCATCGTGTATCAGATATAACACTTATTCTGTTAGCGGAACAACGGGTCCGCCTAGATATAAACAGGTCGGGAAAAAAAGACGCCTGAACGTATAAAGATGAAACAAAAACGAGGTTACTGCTTTCGAAAAGGGGATGAATAACAGAGGAAGGGGTGGCCATGTTATTTTTGTCGGCAATATTACACGTCAAGTGTTAATACACTGTCGCTAGTACACTACGTTGAGCGACACTGACACGCTCGGCAACGAAACTCGACTGGACTTCTTTAATCGGACAGACTATACTTAGTGTCCGTATTAGTTTTGAAGACAGCTTGCTACCGGCGCAGAAATACATCGTCGGAAGCGGGGGCTGAACGTTTAATCGCCATGACACCTGCTAGCTAGAGCACAGTAACTTTCCGCGTTCAATATTTGGCGACGGCAAAAACAGAAATTAATTAAAATGAACAGGAAATTAATTTAATGAGATCGAAGTTAGAGTGATCATGATGCCGAATTGGGAAAAAAAAAGAAAAAGAAAAACAATTATACATACAAGGTGACCACGTGTCATGCGTAATAAATCTAAATCGGGTGTAAAACTTTTTGGTACATCAAAGTGCGACGCGCTAATTAGACCAGCTGTCCTCTCTAAACTTTTACCGAAAGTTTGTCGTACGAAGTGAGCTTGAGTTTGCGTTTGGCTGTAGTATTCTTAAGCAGTTCTGTGGTAAATTTTTCGATAGTTTCTAAAAATGTTCATTTTTCTGTATGATACTTTTCAAAGTCTTCCTTAATTCTTGCCATCATATCTTAAGTGTACGGTCGAGAGCCCTTTCGAATTTTTCTTACATCTTTATATAAGCACTGTGGCTAGTTAAATATTATGTAGTTTAATTGGATCTTAAATTTTTTTTTTTTAATAAAATCGTATATTTCTTACAAATATTATTATAATCTTAAATTTAGACCCGGTCGACGGATTTCTTATTCTATATCTAATTTTACCATTTTTACATTATACGAATGTTTGAAATTAAGCATATCATTTATTCATTCACAAATTCCCCTCTGTTTTTTTCTTTTTTCGTTCTTCTTTCATTTTATTTACATTTGCTTCTGTCTGTAACCATTTTTTTAATTCGTTCAGTTTCCTTTCTGTTATTTCTTCTATTATTTCTTCCGGTATTTTATTCAACATTTGCGTCAATACATATTTATCCGTTTGCTCTCCATATTTCGTTCTAGTAGTCGGAAGTTTATACTTCTGTTTTTTCCCTAATTTTTGTTTTCTTTCTATTCTCTTTTTTTATTTTTATATTTTTATATTTTTATATTTTTATATAAATTTTTTAAGTGTTCCCCCAGATTTTTATACTTAAGTACAAACCTCTTACATTTAATAAATTTTCTCTTTTTAATGACTCATCTAAACTCCTACTCTCTTTGATATCAGTCTTACGCATTTGTAATCGATTTACTTCATCCATATAAATTTTCCTGGCTGTTCCCCATGCTTGAATTCCATATCTTAGGTGTGATTCTATCAGTGCATATTGTATTATTATTTTTAATGTTCTACTAAAGTAAATGCGGATAGTCCAAAAGTAGAAAGGAACTGGCTCCAGTATTCTTATCAGATCCATTAGGCTTAGTACATTGTAAACCTTTATTTCACAATCCCAACGCCCTGTCAAGGGTATGGGATCTACTTTATTTTTTACTACCTACATATTTCCCTTAATGTATACAACGTTGCTATTACAGCTCTAATATTTTTTCCTACATAACCTGTATGTCTATTCCACCTTAAATGTTCGTCTACTATAACTTCTAAATATACTTATAACTTTGCACCCTTTTGATTATTTTACAATTTACTTCTTTAAAATTAATCTCCTATTCCCATATAATGTGCGCATTTATTCGAATACATTTCAATTTCCAACTCTCTGAACTTTCTTTTGTTTCTTTTAAATAGCATTATTTTAGTTTTTATTATGTTAATTTTTAAATCGTTGTCATGTGTCCATTTACTTATTGCTATTAAGTCCTGTTGCATCTGTGATTCTATTGTCTTAATATCTTTATGCGCAGTCATTATGGCTATGATGTCTGCAAAAGGAAATAACTCGCCGTGTTTTAATGTTTCACATAGTCCATTTATATATATATATATATATATATATATATATATATATATATATATATATATAAAATAAACAATAGTGGAGACAAATTACTGGGTTGTGCCACATTTTTATTTCCTTCTATTTCTTCACTTTGTTCACCTGATATACAAACTATTGTTTTCCTGTTTTGTAAATAGTTTATTAACATAACCTCCAGTTTCCTTTCTAAATATATACGTATATTTATTTATTTAATTTTTATATATATTTATTTCTTTATTTTTTTAATAATTATGGACATTCATAAAGTTAGGCAAAATGCTCGCTCATTCCCAGACTACTCTCCACCCACGAGAATGTCACATCACAAGCCACCACCATAAACTATCCTTACAATGTATGTTGTTTTTTACAGCTAGACAATATTCGAAGAAGACAGAAGGGACTTGGTATTGCTAGCAATGAATTCGTAACCAAAAGAACATTTTGTAGAGGGCATTTGCGTTTATTTTTCTACTTATTGTTAGAATTTTATTACCAGATCGGACTATGCACGTTAAGATTTTTATCATATTAACTCTCTCTGCACGTCTGCTCTCAAAAGACTCAATTTTTTGAAGACGTTGTCTCCACCCAAATAGGATGGTGATCCGTATATTCTACTTAGGCTGTATACATCCATTATTCTTTCAAAATTTGACTATTGTTCTTTTCTTTATGCCAGTGCTTCGCTTCTAGTCAAACTTGATCGCATCCAAAACTCTTGTCTTCGCCTCTGTATTGGTGCCCCGAATTCAATTCCAACTCTTCTGGCCGAAACTGGCTTCGTTTCTCTTTGTATTCGAAGACTTCACCTTGGTGAAAGGTTCATGATTAGACCGTCTGCACATCTCTCCTTCCAAACTTATGAATTCTTATCAATATATCCGGGCCAACTGGCGTTTCTCTCTCCGATTCTTTTTCTCATCTCTTATCGACCGTTCCGTTTTTTCACTCTGACCTCTCCTAGAACAAATCTCCATACTTTACCTATAACTTCTCTAAACTTTCTCATTCCCCTAAGCTGTTCTCATTACATTCTAACATTAAATTTGTTCCACGTCCTGCTATTTACAAAGAATTTAACCACTCTCTGTCATCACTATTTCCTGCTCATATCACGATTTTTACGGACCGATTTTATTCTTTCTGCTCGCAACTATTCCAAGTCATTTCAACTTCCCCCTTTTTCTTCGGTCTTCCTAGCTGAATCCATGGCTATTTTACGCGAGATCCTTTTTATAGCTTCAACTTCAAATTTAGTGAATTTCCTTCTATGCTCCGACTCGAAAAGCGTTATATTAGCTATCTCGTCTCCTTTTCCTGAACCCTCTTCCTGTCCTATTATTCTTTATATTCATTACTTGATTTACAATTTATTAGCTTCCCGTTCTATCCAAATTGACCTGCTTTGGATCCATTGTGGTATCGCCGGTTACGGTCTTGCTGATTCATTAACATGCTCAACCGCAGTAAATGGTCATTTCATAGGCAGATTTCCTTCCCAAAGTCTTAACTCTCTCTCTCTGTTTTCGTTCTCACCGTGACTTTTGGACTGTGATCTCCATCCGTTTCTTTTCTTCAACCCTGACTTCTTTTATCTTGCCTTACAAACTTCCCCATTCTCTTCTCCGTGATTTAACAATTGTCCTAGTATCAGCTGTTCTGTCACTTCTTCCATAGTTCGCCTTCGTTTTAATCATAGTCTGCTCCCGGCATCTCGTTTCCGTTTTGCTCTTGTTCAATCTCCTTTGTGTCCCTTTCATTCTCCTACCTTAAATGTCAACTGTGATGCAAACCACGTTCTATTCGAATGTTTTTTTATTTCCTCAGAATGCGCGATTTTTTATTCCAATTTGCTTAGCCTTGGCCTCCCTACTCCTTACAGTGCCCCTACATTCTCGCTTTTCCATCTCCTTCTGTTGTTCCATTGTTAGCCGCCTTCATTTCTTCTGTCTCTAATCCCTTTTTTAGGATTCCGTATACATATAATGTACGGAATCCTTATAAGATGGTACACAAATGACAAAAATATCAAATAAAAATCAATAATTCACGAACGGCTTGACTTATAAACTTCAAATTTGGAACATAAATTACAATTAAAATTATCTTTAAAACGATCTATAACTTGAAGATGACCGATTACCCTGGGCGGCAAAAAACCCAAAAAACCGTCAAGAATATATAATATGGTACATAAAACGACCTCAAAAATCACTTAAAAAATCATAACTCGTCACTAGATAAACTTATAACGCTGAAATTCAAAACATAAACTACAATGCAGGAGTACATTCATAAAATCAAAAAATTACGTTACAAAAGTTATGCAAAGTTGCCCAAAAGTTCAAAAAACAGCAAAAAATGACGTGTCCCCCCCCTTAGCGCCGCGAGTATTGTAGTTAAAAATTTTGAATGGGGCTAAAAATACGCACATACCCGTATATTTCTCTAGTTTGGAACATCCGGATTTCCAACTTTAAAACTGGACCCTCGGGGCGACGAAAGCTCAAAATTTTGTAAAAAAATATTTTTTTTTATAGGCATGCGATATATCGATGGAAAGATCGCTATTTGTCGGGAACGAAACCGAATTTCATTTCCTTAACGAAACTTTCAAAGTTGCCGTAAAGTTCAAAAAAGCGCGAAAAATGACGTGTCCCCCCCCCCTAGCGCCGCGAATATTACCGATAAAAATTTTGAACACGGTTAAAAATATGCGCTTCCACGTATATTTCTCTAGTTTGGAACATCCGAGTTTCCAGCGTCAAAATTGGACCCTCGGGGCACCGAAAGCTCGAGATTTTGGAAAAAAATATTTTTTTTCTTGGGCTTGTGATATATCATTAGAAAGATCTCTAGTAGTCGGGAACGAAACCGAATTTCATTTTCTTAACCAAACTTTCAAAGTTGAGATAAAGCTCAAAAAAGCTCAAAAAATTGCGCGTCCCCTAGCGCTGCGAGTATTATAGCTAAAAATTTAAAACATGGTTAAAAATATGTACTTCCACGTATATTTCTGTAATTTGGTGCGTCCGGGTCTCAAGCTTTAAAAATAAAACTCCGCGGTGTCGAAAGCTCAAAATTTTGTAAAAAAATATTTTTTTTCCCGGTAATGTAATATATCGTTTGAAAGATCGCTATTTATCAGGAACAAAACCTTATATCATTTTCTTTACCAAAAAATTCAAAGTTGCCGTAAAGTTCAAAAAAGCGCGAAAAATGACGTGTCCCCCCCCCCTAGCGCCGCGAATATTACCGATAAAAATTTTGAACACGGTTAAAAATATGCGCTTCCACGTATATTTCTCTAGTTTGGAACATCCGAGTTTCCAGCGTCAAAATTGGACCCTCGGGGCACCGAAAGCTCGAGATTTTGGAAAAAAATATTTTTTTTCTTGGGCTTGTGATATATCATTAGAAAGATCTCTAGTAGTCGGGAACGAAACCGAATTTCATTTTCTTAACCAAACTTTCAAAGTTGAGATAAAGCTCAAAAAAGCTCAAAAAATTGCGCGTCCCCTAGCGCTGCGAGTATTATAGCTAAAAATTTAAAACATGGTTAAAAATATGTACTTCCACGTATATTTCTGTAATTTGGTGCGTCCGGGTCTCAAGCTTTAAAAATAAAACTCCGCGGTGTCGAAAGCTCAAAATTTTGTAAAAAAATATTTTTTTTCCCGGTAATGTAATATATCGTTTGAAAGATCGCTATTTATCAGGAACAAAACCTTATATCATTTTCTTTACCAAAAAATTCAAAGTTGCCGTAAAGTTCAAAAAAGCGCGAAAAATGACGTGTCCCCCCCCCCTAGCGCCGCGAATATTACCGATAAAAATTTTGAACACGGTTAAAAATATGCGCTTCCACGTATATTTCTCTAGTTTGGAACATCCGAGTTTCCAGCGTCAAAATTGGACCCTCGGGGCACCGAAAGCTCGAGATTTTGGAAAAAAATATTTTTTTTCTTGGGCTTGTGATATATCATTAGAAAGATCTCTAGTAGTCGGGAACGAAACCGAATTTCATTTTCTTAACCAAACTTTCAAAGTTGAGATAAAGCTCAAAAAAGCTCAAAAAATTGCGCGTCCCCTAGCGCTGCGAGTATTATAGCTAAAAATTTAAAACATGGTTAAAAATATGTACTTCCACGTATATTTCTGTAATTTGGTGCGTCCGGGTCTCAAGCTTTAAAAATAAAACTCCGCGGTGTCGAAAGCTCAAAATTTTGTAAAAAAATATTTTTTTTCCCGGTAATGTAATATATCGTTTGAAAGATCGCTATTTATCAGGAACAAAACCTTATATCATTTTCTTTACCAAAAAATTCAAAGTTGCCGTAAAGTTCAAAAAAGCGCGAAAAATGACGTGTCCCCCCCCCCTAGCGCCGCGAATATTACCGATAAAAATTTTGAACACGGTTAAAAATATGCGCTTCCACGTATATTTCTCTAGTTTGGAACATCCGAGTTTCCAGCGTCAAAATTGGACCCTCGGGGCACCGAAAGCTCGAGATTTTGGAAAAAAATATTTTTTTTCTTGGGCTTGTGATATATCATTAGAAAGATCTCTAGTAGTCGGGAACGAAACCGAATTTCATTTTCTTAACCAAACTTTCAAAGTTGAGATAAAGCTCAAAAAAGCTCAAAAAATTGCGCGTCCCCTAGCGCTGCGAGTATTATAGCTAAAAATTTAAAACATGGTTAAAAATATGTACTTCCACGTATATTTCTGTAATTTGGTGCGTCCGGGTCTCAAGCTTTAAAAATAAAACTCCGGGGTGTCGAAAGCTCAAAATTTTGGAAAAAAATATTTTTTTTCTTGGGCTTGTGATATATCATTAGAAAGATCTCTAGTAGTCGGGAACGAAACCGAATTTCATTTTCTTAACCAAACTTTCAAAGTTGACGTAAAGTTCAAAAAAGCGTCAGCTCCAATTAGCGGCCCCCTTCTTGCGACGCGAGTATTACAGCTATAAATTTGGAACATGGTAGAAAAAACGCGACTCTACGTATATTTCTCTGATTTAAGACAATCGGACCCCAACTTTAGACTGAGACCTGTGGGGCACCGAAAATTCAAAATTTTGAAAAAAAATTTTTTTTGTTTAGGTTTGTGATATATCATTAGAAATATCGCTATTCGTCGGGAACGAAACCGTATTTCATTTTTTTAAAGAAATTTTCAAAGTTCTGAAATGTTGAAAAAAAAAAAAATTATGTGTCTCTCCACTAGCTCCACGAATATTACAGCTGAAAATTTTGAACGCGGCTAAAAACGTGCTGATCCCCTTATATTTCTCGAGTTTATAACATTTGGATTTTCAGTTTTAAAATTAGACCCTTAAGGCGCCGAAAGTTCGAAATTTTGAAGAAAATTTTTTATTTTTCTGACGCATGTGATATACCGTTTGAAGGATCGCTATCTGTCGGGAAAGAAACCGTATTTCATTTTCTTAATTGAACTTTCAAAGTTTGCTGAAAAGTTCAAAAAATCGAGAGAATTGATTTGTGACGCGAGTATTATAGCTAAAAATTTTGAGGAAAGTAGTAAATATGGGCATCCATGTATATTTCTCTGGTTTGGAACATCTAAGTTTCCAATTTTAAAATTAGTGACTTGGGGCTCTGAAAGCTCGAAATTTTGTAAAAAAAAAAAATTTTTTCAAGTGTATTATTATTGGAAAGAGCGCTATTTTTTGGGAACGGACCCGTATTTCGTTTTCTTAACAAAACTGTTTGAAATTTACTAAAAGTTCATAAAATTCTGAAAAATGACGTGTAGCCCCGCTTGTAATTTATGTATTGGTTCAAGATTTTGAACAAGGTTAAAAAAATGTGAGTCCCTGTTTATTTATTTACTTTGGAACATCTAGGTTTCCATCTTAAAATTCAGAACCTTAAGCGCCGAAAGCTCGAAAGTTTCAAAAATAATATTTTTTTTCCGGTCATGATCGATGGAAAGATCGTTATTTGTCGAGAACGAAACCATAAGTTATTTCCTTAACGAAACTTTCAAACCTTGATGTTCCAAACTTGAGAAATATATGTCGAAGCGCATATGTTTAACCCTGTTCAAAATTTTTAGCCGTAATACTCGCGGCGCTAGAGGGGATGAACTCTTTGAAGTTTTTGGCAACTTTAAAAGTTTCTAAATACGGTTCGGAATTATGTTTAGAGACTCCCGTGCAACTGGCTTACGAATTTCGACTGTTACTGGTTGAATGTCGGATGGTAACATTATCTGTTGAAAGTTAATATCCGCACGAACGGATAATATTATTCCACCACGCGCACAACTAGCAAGCACCGGATTTGATTCGAGAACTTTATAGTTTTTTAGTTTTAAATGTTGGTTTTGTTTTAAGTGGGTTTTTTGAATGCACGAAATAAACAGGTTTGTTAATCGGTGTTATTTTTCTTTTGGCTTTATCGGAATACGAGATTGCAGCGGTTTTTAGAATTTGGTTCGGATTGAAATAATTTTCGTTAGTAGTGTTAGTACGAGGGATAAGAAACGAAATAGGATCGCAGGTTTTGGTTTGGTTATTTTCATTACGAGGTGTGTTAGTGTTGTTATGAACTGTAATGAAAGGAACGGACTCACCGCATCATTGTTTAGGTGGTACGTCCGCCTGATGAAAAACAGATGCGAATAGTATTTCGATTTGTTAAACAATTTAACGACCTATGTTAGTAAATAAATAAAAAAAAAATATTTAATAATGGTCTAACATATGGAGAGAGTCGAAAGAAAATATCGAATTGTTAAAAAATCATCACAGTAGAACGACAGTCTTTTTCACATCGCGGAACTATATCGACCTTTTTTGGTAAAGTAACCAGTTCGTCTTGCAACCGAAAAAAGTTTAATAACAAAGTAACCAAATTGCCTCGAAATTCGGTTTTCCAATTAGTGACATTTACAAAATTCGTAAACTATAATTTCGATTACCGTGTCTCTCCCTCCCATTCGCCGAGAATCCAGGATGCAATCACCAACGTACACCAACCTGCCAGCAGGGAACACCAACATTCTAGCAGCCGCAGCAGAGTGATACGTAGCATCAATATTATTTCTAATTAATATTTTTTGCGTGTTTTCGTTTATATATTCATTAAATATCTTTGACGGTCGGCTATTCAAGAAAGATAGGTGTAGGAATTAACAAAATTACACATTTAAAAAAATCATAAAACCTTAATATTAGTATTATTAAATCTAAACCAATAATTTAAAAAAATAAATAAAAAAAGGATTTAATTAATTTTTCTTCATAACCGTTACATTGCACTTCAAATTAATCTAAGTCTTCGATTCAAATTAGTATTTTGCTTTACTGTTTTAAATTATTATTAGAAAAGATCTTTGAAATTTATTAAGATATTAAATTAAAATAGTAAAATAAAAATAGAAATTTATTCAAACAAATTTTCTTACATACTAAATAATTATAGTTATTGTTAACTTTCATACGGAATCCTCAGCGCATGAAACCTCATGCTTGACTGAACTTGTTTTTTATAAAACCTATCAATATGTCTTTCTATTTCTAATCTTTTGTGTTGGATTAGTGTCCTGTGCTGACGTGCCAATAAAATAAAATACCAAAAAGAAGAAAAAAAAAATGTTTGATTTGTTCAACCTGTTTCTTTCGAAAAGGCCTATAGCAGACATTACAAACATCAAACTGTAGGACACACAAAAAACGCAAGACTACACGCCGATATTACCAACGGTAGCAGTATTAATCGTTATTACGGTGATTTTAATCATTTAACTTTGTTCTCTAGCAAAAAGCCGAGAATTAATTCGGAAAAGTTAAATAAATTCGGCGACTTCACCGGTAGAAACCTGATCCCGTTTTGTAGCCTCGTGTCTCTCTAAAATTCCCGAGATTTTCAATCACCAGTCTCATTCGGGAATAATTTTTTTCATTATTTCCTAATTTTTAACAGCTGTGTCTGTTTATTGTTCTTTTTGGTGGTTCCAAAATTTCTAAACTACTAGACGCGCATTTATTTTTTCATTTTCTTCTAATCCTTCGGTCTAGTTACATATATGTATATACATTCGAATTCTTTCTTCTACTAACAGCGTAATTTCGGCTGCATCCGGATAGAACATTACGCCCCGCGACTACACTAATCGACCGCAATCTGGAGCGACCCCAATTAGCTACACACTAAATAGACGCAAGTCAACGGGAGCGGTGAGGCTATTTTTGGCGGCGTTATGTTGGTAAAATTTTGAAGTCCTCCTTCGAAGTACTATGCCTCCTTCGTTTCTCCGGAAAACGTCACTATCCTTGACGGGCGGACTGTGACTTTAGAACGATTTCTGGCGCGAGTGGAACTTTTTTTGATTTTATTAAATCTCGAGATAAAGCTCAATTGCCGGCGGCATCTCGATAATGGCGCGGCTACTTCTACTTAATGGGCCATAAAATTTATTCGACTCTTCGTGGCCGTAGTCATTACTTTAAAGCGCCCTATAACGAGTAGACAATTTTTCACATTTCCTCTCGCTGTTGCTCGAGGCGCGAATCATTTTCGCTTCTTCCGCTGAGTCATCAATTTTTATACCTACAAATTTTATAATCTGCCGCGCAGAATGGGCTCTGTTAAATTAAAAAAATAAAAACCCGCGAAATTAGTTTACCTCCGGATAATTTAATTTGGTTCACCTAACACAGCAACTAGTCGCCCTCTATATATTACTTTAGATATCCTGTTATAAACACCATCGACGTTCCTTCGACTGTTCTCGCCTACCATTCGCTAGTCTCTTAAATTTTCATTCGGCTTAAACTTCGTTCCGCTGCCGATACTGACAGCAACTCCAGTTCAGTTATATGCTGTAGTCGTAAATACTGATTGCGCGTTTGAGCCGTCCCTTCATTTATGCGCTGCAAACGTTTATCCCTCAACTAGCGTCGAATACGCCAAATGGAAACCGGAAGAAAACTATTCGCAATTTTTACTCTTACGTGTGTATCAGTAAGTTATTTTCCTTTTCCTTTTCTTTATACTACGAATCTCCTTGCTGGGTTCAGTCCGAAATGTTGTCCGTAACGAAGAAGTATCATGAAATTTTATAATCCTTATTTATATTTACATCGTAGCATAAACATTCATTCAATTTGTAATCAACATGTCTTTATTAAAAGGAAACACGTATAGAGCCGCATCGCACTCTACGCACCATCCAGAGACATATCTGTGTCGTAATGTACTTCTGTACAAAACGTAAGGAGGTACTGGTTTGAATCCACCACTTGAAAATACCTCATATGCAGTTGGATTTTTTGTTTACCTTGTCTCCTTTTACTATTTGTCACGCTGTGAGCTCGTCAGTCTGCTTATTATTCTCTTCGGTCTATGCTGTTCGAATTATAAATGCCAGCTATCTTATCATTTTCTCGTACTATTGTTTTGGCAGGTCGGCGCCGAAAGTATCCCAGACTGAGAAATTCTCATTTTCAGTTTTGATTTTTAAGATAAATATGGGTTTTCATGGAAAATTTACTTAAAAATTTAACGTGCCTTACATGTTTAAATCTTAAGAAACTTAAAATTAAAAAGACTCAAGGTTTCCGCCTACAAAGGAATCATAAACATATCTGTTCCAAAGGAAATTTTTTTAAAAGATTTATATTGAATATTTGAAATGTATCGAATTGTCCTGGAAAAAATTAAATCACTATGTAGTGTTCCACATTCTGCGATTAAATTGCTTTTAAATTTACTCGAAATAGTTTATACCATATTTTAATTCGGCTAACAAATTTGTCGGCGGTATTTAACAAAATTCTTTCCCATCACTAGAATATTGAGAAATTTAATTTCAGAAAAATTTGGCCAAAATCGCCGAAATTGTACATGAAAAAAAAAAAAAAAATAACCTCCAGGAAAAAGATATGTACACACACAAGTGGCGAATCTTGATTTTTTCCCTAGTATTTCTGTAAAATAGAAAAATGTAAAAATGGAATTAACTCGGCATATAATCACACGCATTACTCTCTCTCTCTTTCTTCAGTCGTATTGTCGTCCTGAAGTACTACACAAACAAAAACAAATTAAAAAGAAACTTTTTTTTTTTTTTAAATTTAAAAAACAACTTCTCAGATTTCTACCGACAAGCTAAAAACTGTAACCAATTTAATTTCTTAACCTTTTAGAAAGTTGTTCTTACTTCTTTTCTTTCTTTTTGTTTCTGAGTTAAGGTTTTTGGTTGACGAGCCCAAGGGGGGGGGGGGGATTTCTGCTGTTAGAAAAGTACTGGCAGATCTAAGCCACATGACTAGAAGTACCATTGGATTCACTAGTGATATATACATATATACATATATATATATATATATATCATCATCATCATTATCTCCTTATCGTACATTTTAGCTGAACAGTTATCGGTTGTACATATAAAAGAAACAATAAGTCGCCATTGCGCGTTAATTTTCATAAGTTTTGTGTCCGATAAGAAAAAAAAGCTGACGATTTCGATTATGTATCAGTCACAAACCTATGTTGTAGTACCAAAATATCTATAACTAGACACGGATATGCAACTTTGGAAAGCTGTGTCGAGCGGCAAAAACGCATTCTCTCCGTCTTGTCGTATGAAATTCACGTTATGAAAATCACCAACGCTCAGGAAGTACGGCATCATAAAAAGAAGAAGGAGAAGAAGAAGAACTAAAAATCAAACAGCTAAAATGGATCTTCTTAATAACACAACCAGTTTTCATTTCCATTTAAAGACAGACAACTGGAATAGATTTGGAATTCCATCTGGGTAATCCCTATTTTGAGGTTTTATACAATATTTAACTTTTTATAGACGGTTACATAACAGTCAGGACTCTGTAGGTTAACAAAATAAACCTATAATAATTAGAACAAATACGAATAATATAACAAACAAATTTAAATGTTTACTACTATTTAGAAATGTTTTCGGACATAGATGATCAGCTAAAAATTAATGAAACCATACGGGAAGCTACGTGATCAGAACAAACCACACTGAAGTCATCTGAAAAACAGATTATTTATATAATTCAGTTCGGTATTAAAATAAACCTAGTTATTGCGAATACAGCCGGTTCCAAAGATACTATTTTAGAATTCTTGAATATTTCAAATGGAGTCCCGTCTGTAAGGAAAATTATGAGAATAATCTCGCGCAAATAAATCACTACTTAGCGCAGATTATATCCGACGCAACGTCTTACCGTGACTTATATAAGTAAATATCTACGGATTGATTCTGATCGTATAAAATTAAAAATACACTTACTTTTCTCCAGAATGAACAACAAAGTTATCGACGTAGATCGAGCATTAGAACATTAATAACGAAAATCGTTCTAACATAAAAAATTTAAACACAATGCCAGACTCGAGGTCAAAGTCGTGGACTTGACTAAAAAATCTGTAGATTAACGATTTAAGATAAACAATAAACTGTGATCATGAAGCTATTAGTTTCCAAGCGCGTCGGTGGTTTTAATTTTAAATGCATTATTATTTTATAAAAAGTGTTTATGAACGATTTCTTTAATAATTAATTGAGTTACCTTCTCACGGATATTTAATAACTTACGTGTTTACGTCGATAATATGTACATTTATTACCGATAAGATAGTATAGAAGATGGCCGGAAGCGATTATAAAGTTACCAGTAAATCCACCATAGACCTTAAACAGTCAAAAGTATCGGACTGCACAGAAAAGTTTGCCATATGAAACCAGTGGAAAATATCCAAACGCTATTCTGATATTTCGGAATGTAAACTATGTTTTGGGTAGTAATGCTCCAGTGGCTGAGCAAAGAGCTGAGTTCTGGGATTTTAAAGTTAATAAATGTGCTAAAGAATTTATCGCAATTCCATATTCACTTTTTCATTGGATTAAACAACGACACCTAGAGAAGTTCAATCAACTCCATAAAAAGAATGTGCTAGTTCTTTAAAATATTCAGACATTTTTTTAACAAATGTAATTGAGGTTTTCAAGGCAGCTTAAAAGCTAAACGTACCAGACTGACGAATCATACTAGCAGAAATGCATTGTGGAAGCTTTGTTACTTGAAAACAATCTATTATCAGAGCACCAACCGAATAAGCGGTCTGTACATTATTAGAGCACACGTTCTCCAGCGAATACAGTTTGGCAGCTCACAAAGATAGTTACATTTTGCATTTGAGACTAGGTAGTATTCACGAAGTCGTTAATTGAAAAGTATCAGATATAACACTGAGCCTTGTGGACACCATTCATCGAAAGATGAGTTACCAATTCGTACAAAAAAATTTCGGTTAATAAAACAATTCTGAATAAACAAAGTTATGTTTCCACTAAAGTTCCAGCGGGATAATTGTCTCATAATTTTATGCCCTGGGATTTTGTCGAAAAACCTTCGGGAAGTCGAAAAAGACAGTTAATAAGTGGAACTTATTTACTAAGGTTTCTGTTGAAGTGTTTTGGATGGAATGTAAGTGGTGCAAAGGATGAATACGATTTTTGGCCTCGAGTACCCGACTCAAACATATCTGTTCGTTCAAATACTTTGTTAAGAATGAATTAGAGCGGTAGCTCACTGTAGATGATGGATTTAAGCACTGGAATCCTGACTTGGGAAAATTAATTTTCCATCCAGATTCTATTAAAGATTCGAAGCAATGTAGTTAATTTCGATACAGGATTTTGTTTTAACGTGAGCTAATATGTATACCACCATGCCCAAGGACTGCTTCTTTTGTAGATTCAATAGCGTAACTTAGTTTTCTTAAACTGAATTCTTTGTTGTAAAATTCCGAATTTAAATTGCCCATGGATAAATCAGAGAACTTAAAATTGGTAAATGTGGTAGAGCATCTTAAAATTAACAAGGAGGGGGGGGGGTCTAAAATAATTTCATATAGCTTGAACCCACTCCTTTATCCTATACAAAGCATCATAAGAGCGTTGCTCAAAGTAATGCACTAGCATCAGGGCGCATATTAACATTTGGAGCGTATTGCAATATTACCGGGAAAAAAAAAAGATTATATTGTCATATTCCTGTTATTCCTCGCCGTCTTAGAAGCAGTAACCTCGTTTTTATTTCATCTCTGTACGTTCATCCGTTCTTTTTTTTTCGGTCTGTTTACTTCCACATGGACCACGTGCTCTTAACATAGCGAGTGTTATATGCGATTTGGAATGTGAATCCTCTAATTTCGTGACCTCAGCGCGTTTTAGTTGTTTTACGAACGGACTTGTTTCGCTTGACAGACTACATATGTAATTTTCTGGTCAGCTGTATATGGCAATGATTAGATCTAAAGTAAACTATCTACAGTGATCGAAGCTATAATGAGTGGGATCGTCTGTGTTTAAGAGGCATACGATGAAGTTATCTAATTGTTTATCTATTAAACGGCTAAAGTTTATTTAATCGTTTCCGAGAATTGGACTTTGAGCATTGAAGTCGCCAGAATTACTGGTGAACTGTGCAGTTATATAATGTTGCGAAAATGTGAGATTTTTCCACAGATCCGTCCGGGGGCAGATGGAAGGAAGAAAAGTGAAAAGTTGTGCCATCTGATGTGAACACATATTTGTGGGTGGTCTGTAATAAACGGAGACTGCTGGAAAGGAATATTTTTTTGAATTGCCAATAGATCTCCGCCAAAGATTAAGACTTCAATGGTTGGTGTGTAGTCAATTATTATTTTTACGGTATCGCCATTTTTAGTTTTAAACATATATCATAAAAAGAAGAGAAGGTAAAGGGGAATCCAGTTTAGATCCGAAGTACGGTTCTAGAGATTCAAAAATCGTTCTTAAGGGAAAATCGGTTCCTCTTCTCAGAGTTAGTCGTTAATAATGCGTCGGGAACATTGCTGGTTTTCTTTTTTTTTGTTTCCGAACAGTTGACATTCATCTTCGATAGAATTAGATAAGAAGTGCGACAGAGGTCTTTTAGTTCGTTCAGACTTAACAAAACTGCAAGTGCTTGTCACTTTGACATGGTTTGGTAAAGATGAGAAATCCTTAAACAGGAAATCTGCATTATTAGGAAGATATAGAGAATCTTTGTGAAAGTATATATTGGAAATTTGAGGACGTTGATGTTGCGAAGTTGAATCTTCATTGCTGTTACCAAAATTTAGGGATTCTTTGCAATTATCTGTTTTATGACTAAAAGAATATATTTGAAGCAAATGAAGATTACCAAATAATAAAAATATTCCTAAATGTTGTTGTAATTTAGATCTATTTTTTTTTTTTTTTTTTTTTCTTGTTTGGGTTTTTCTCTGGGCTTGTCAGCAACGGACGATTACCCATCAACATATGTACATAGCAGCAATTAGGAGTAACAAGGAATGGAATCTGATAAAGAATACTATACCAAAGATGGAGAAACAATAACAATCAACGTCGAAAAATGCCAAACGTATGTATCCTGAAAAGTAAAGAAATGACGAAGGTAAGAGCAAAAGGAGTTAGCTGTCCCATACCATGGTCACATCTGCAATTACAGAGCCCACAGTACAAACGGACAAAGGAATCTGGCTATAAATAATTAAGGAAGAAGAAACACGGGATGTTTAAAAAGCAGTTAGATCCATCAAGCACGAAACCTATATAGAACACAGCGCTTAGCGTCCGTAAACAATTATCCGAAAGTTCAATGACTTTCTCCATCACTATAAAGCAAAGTTTATAGTTTTTAATTATGAAACATTAATCATATTTATGGCGACGACTGCAGAAACAGCGCCTACCATTCTGTTAAAAGGAAATGAGCAGAATTTTCACTGAACACTATGGCCACACTGCAACAGCAGCGCCCGCAGTGCCGGCTAACAAGGAGTTCACCTATCTACCGTTAGGGCCGCAAATGCGACAGCGAGCCCGCAAAATTAACTGCGAGCTGTGCCTGTTTGTGACTGTAACTGCAACATCAGTGCGTGTTCTTCGTTTAGAGAGGAGTTCGTTGGGAATCACTGGACACGATAAGTTAGGAATGCCAAAATAGGAAATACTGAAGGGATTAGATATTAATATAATGAAGTACAGAGGATAGGAATTTTGCTACAATTGGTATGATCAACGTTGACTGTAATGAGAGAATAAAGGACACACAATATGGAGTTGGAACATCATGTGAGAGAAGCTCCGCGTATAGAGCTGCCCTTTCCGATGATAAAGAGGAGCATTCAAAGAATACATGATCAGAGTCACATACGACTGTGTTATCGATACACAGCGGACAAATAGGAGAGGACACTATGGAGAAACGATACAATGAAGCAGGAAGTCGACTGTGACCAGATCGAAGACGACAAATAGCAGATATGATGAATCGGGGAAGGTGCGGAAAATGTAGATACCATGGTTGAGTAGGTGGATTAGGGTGAATGGAAAAATATTGTGAATTAGGACTGGAGAAGGATGATTTATAAAAAGATTTCCAATTGGCCTTTTGGATACTTTTTGCTATATTTAATAATTCATGAGAAGGAATCCGTCCGACTGGCCGCCCAGAAGAAATAGCCGAACGAGCAAGATAATCCGCCTTTTCGTTGCCCGCAATTCCGGCATGACCAGGAATCCAAAGAAAGTCGATGGTTAATGAGTGCAATCTGCAAAGACTGAAAATCAGTGATCGGATGCGCAGAATAATAGGATCAGAATAAGAAGGAACATATGCAGAGGATATACACTGAAGGGCGCTTTTGCAATCAGAAATTAGGAGGAACATTTTACATTGAGGAAAAGATGGAATGAGCTCAATGGCACGTAGTAATGCCAATGTCTCCGCATAATAAATTGAACAAAATGCAGGAATTTTGAACAGGCTGGAATGGTCAAGAGCAGGAATGTAGATAGATGCACCCACTCCGTGTGCCATTTTGGACCCATCCGTAAAAATTAGGGTATGGTTAGCAAAGAATGATGAAACTGCCTGGTTAAATTCATAAACTGTTGCATGAGCAGGGAGATATTTTACATAAGAAGGCAAAGAAAAAAGATTAGGAGAAGGAATAACATTTAATATCTCAAACTGGAAAAATGGAAGTTTATCGAAAGTTAGGATGAAGGGCGAAAACTTAATAAGACGCGAGGCAATGTGGCAGAGAATGGGAACCTTATTAGAGGAAAAACGCCAATCTTGCAAGAGAGAAGAATATGCAGGGACAAGATTGTTTGGGTAAATATGTAGACGTTTAATAAGGAACCGATACGCGAGATAGGATCTACGAATGGATAAAGGAGCTACATTAGCCTCTGCTAAAATCGCAGGAATAGGCGTGGATTTTAAGACTCCTAGACATAAGCGCAGGGCTGCATTCTGAACTAAATCTAATTTAGCTAGGGGAGAACGAGCAGCAGTACCATACAGAAAACAACAGAAATCAAGTTTGGATCGAACAATGGATTTGTAGAGCATAAGAAGTATCATAGGATCACCTCCCCAATGGGAAGAAGATAAAGACTTTAAGATATTCAAACGTTCTAGAGTAGACGAATGGAGGTAATTAATGTGCTCAGTAAAGGATAAACGGCTATTCAGAAAGATTCCTAAGTAGCGGAAGGAGGAAACAACAGGTATAGGTGTATTGTCGATATTTACGTTGATTGACTCAGGATTATAGGAACGAAATGTGAAAACAATGCATGAAGATTTTGGAGGAGAGATATATAGATGGATTTGAGAAAGAGAACTCTGCAGAATGTACAAGGATTCTTGCATGTTATTGCAAGCATTTAGAATGCTAGGAGTAGTTGAAAAAAGTAGAATGTCATCTGCAAAAAATAAGGAAGTAGAAGGTAGATTAAGAGAGGCGACACCAAGAGAATAAATATTGAAGAGCGTAGGACTAATACAGGAACCTTGCGGGAGGCCTCGAAAAACCTTTCGTGACTCTGAAAAGGAAGGAAATCTTAGAGTAACAGTTCTACTTAGGAAAAGACTCATGATTAAGGATGTGAAGTGAGAAGGTAAATTAATAGATAACATTCTGCTCTTAAGAGTTGGAAGGTGGACGCTGTCAAAGGCACTATAAATATCAACAAAGGTAGCTAGGGTATAATTTTTCTGGATAAACGATTTATAGATGTGGGACAAGAAGAAAGAAACACAATCAGTAGGACCTCGACCAGAACGAAAACCATACATGTTATTAGGCAAGACATCATTGTTTTCCAGCCACCAAACCAGCCGCCGGTTCAACATGGATTCGAAAAGTTTCCTCAGACAACTTGCAAGAGAAATGCAACGGAAGGACGAGGAATCAATACCCTTGGGGATGGGAACGATGATAAAGGATTTCCATGACGGAGGAGCGGAACCTAGATGGAGAATAGAGTTAAATAGATTTAAGAGTATTTTAAAATAATATTCAGGAAGATTCTTAAGAACAATATAAGATAATCCATCTATCCCTGGAGAAGAGTTAGGATTTTTCGGGAACGCTGATAATAATTCATTAAAAGTGAACGGAAAAGTTAGAAAATGCTCAGAATGGCTTGCGGCAGAGATAGAAAGGTCAAATTCATCAAAGTTAGGAACATAGGGCGGAGCAACACAATCAAAGAAAGCAGCTAGATTGTTCTCCGAAACGCCGGAAGTAAAGGGATTTAAGGACTGAGGGTTTCGGAAAGCCTTAGCCAACCTCCAGATTTGTGAGAGAGGAGTAGATCTAGAAAAGGAAGAACAGAAAGCAGCCCAAGACGCCTTTTTAACCTTTTTGAGAGTAAATCGGAATTTGGCATTAGCTCTTTTGTGAGCTAGGAAGTTTTCCAGAGAAGGAGCAGCTCGAAAAATACGAAACGTGGATACACTGGCTTGGTGAATTTAGATCTAAAGAACAGTTTGATTTTGATTTTATCATAATTAGAAATATAAATTCGACGTCTCCAGCTTACAAGGTGATCAAATTAGAAAAAATATTTGTGATGCTAATTTCATCTTAATGTTTGCTATCAAATAATGTCGGAGATTATAGCATTTATAGAGTTATTAGTGATACGTTTGAAAGATTAATTTTTGGAGAAGGTGATTTTATGTGTATTAAGGAAGTGAACATCGATTTCAAAACCACTGTGAGCAATTATAAATTTGTGAACCAAGCGAGAATTTTTGATAAGAATATGCTAGCATCATTCCCACTAACGCGAGATGCCACTATAATGTTTTTAGATCCATCGAGAACGACTTTCAATGTCGATAAGTGGTCTGAAATTTCATAACTTAAAATGTGATTGAAAATTATGCGTTGATCCTCTTCAGGGTAAGAGAAGTTTTAAATTGGTGTAATCCTCTTTGTTTTTAGTTATATAGCAAAAGTGGCAGGGTGCGAGAGGTAACTGAAAATATATTCTCAGATTGTACTGACAAGCCTGTTTCAGTTGACGAAGATGAAGGTGGTTGAGGAGGAATATAGGAAGGACGGTTTATAATGGGATCGGCCATACCGTCTGGTTTACTGGTGCGTTTCCATGAAAAATGAAATTTGAGTCAACGTTAAAAAATTATGATAAAAAGAAAAAAAAGGATTGAAGAAATATATGTGTATACATTAAAAGAAACGCGGTTAGTAAAAAATGAACGTAGAAAACGTGAAATTTCAGATTGTTTATGATTAAATATATATAACTCTGCAGCGACCGGGTTTTTTTTTTTCCTTTGGGCGCGTCAACTCAGGACATTTACCCAGCACAAAGGACTAACAAATAATGAAACGTACGGACTTGAAAGTTAAATCAGGAAGCGATTAGAAACAGAAGAAATAAAGATAGACAATATACGAACAACAGAAAGAGAAGAAAGAGCAAGAATGTAATGGGCACAGTAAGAGGTCGGGAGGCCAAGGCCAAGCAAATTAGAATAAAGGACTACGCGTTCTGAGGAGGTAGATGAGCATTCGAGTAAGAGGTGATTTACATCACAGGTCAAATTTAAGATAGGAGGATGGAAAGGACACAAGGGAGACTGAAAAATATTAAAACGAAAGAGGGAAGCAGGAAGCAGACTGGAGGCGAATTATGGAAGAAATAACAGAACGGCTGATGCAGGGAAAAGTATTAAACCAGGAAGAAGTAGTTGGAGAGGGTTGTATAGCAAGGTAAAAAGAGTTAGGATTGGAAAAAAGAGACGGATAAAGATCTGCCCAAAAGTCATGGTGAAAACGATAAAAGAGTGGACAGAGACATTGGGAGGGGAATCTGTCTGTGAAACCGCCATTTACTGCAGCTAGACATGCCAATGAATCGGCAAGATCGTTACCAACGATGCCGCAGTGGCCCGGAATCCAGAACAGGTCAATTAGGATAGAACGGGATGTTAATAAATTATAAATTAAGGAACGAATGTAAAGAATAATAGGATCTGACGATGGTTTAGGGAACGGAGATGAGATAGCTGATAAAATGCTTTTCGAATCAGAGCATATGACGAATTTTGATAAATTGGATGTTGAGGATATAAAAAGGATAGTACGTAAAATAGCCATGGATTCGGCTAAGAAGATAGAAGAAAAGGGAGGAAGTTGAAAAGACTCAGAATAGTTGATATCAGGAAGCATAAAAGCAGCTCCGATACCTGAAGCAGATTTTGAGCCATCCGTAAAAACCATGCTGTGAGCTGGAAAAAGTGAATGTAGAGTTTGGTTAAATTCGTTATGTATTACAGGAAACGGAAGAGATTTAATGTTCGAGGGAAGAGAAAATAGCTTGGGAGAAAACGACAGTTCTAAGAAGTTGTAAGTGAAGTACGGGGATTTGTTATAGGGGAGGATAAAGTGAGAAAATAGGACAAGTCGGGAGGATATGTGTGAAAGAATTGGAATTTTTCTAGGAGAGAAACGCCAGTTGTCCAGAATATATTGATAGGAATTCCCTAGTTTCGAGTGAGAAATATGAAGACGTTTAATCATAAATCTTTCACCGAGATAAAGTTTTCGAATAAATAAAGGAAGGAAGCCAGTTTTGGCCAGGAAAACAGGAGTTGGAGAAGAATTCAGAGCACCAATTTCAGAGGCGAAGACAAGAGTTTTGGATACGATCAAGTTTGGTAAGGAGGGATTTGGGAGCACTGGCATAAAGAAAAGAACAATTGTTCAATTTAGAAAGAATAATGGATCTATAAAGTATGAGGAGAATATACGGATCGCCACCCGACCGGGTTAATGTGGATTTCTTTTGGCAGGCGGGTGTATGTTAATATTATACATTTCGCTCTCATACCCTGATGGTGTTGACGTCTGTTTCATTCTCCCAGTTTCAGGCTACTTTAAATTACTTAATGTGCCGTTCTTTTGTCCGGTCTTTGCCGCCGAACTAACTGCAATCTTCTATTCAATTTTGTTTATTTCGTCTTCCCACAATTTCGTAAATACTTAACAATATCTGACTCTAAAAATTTTCTCTTAGTTATCTGGTTCCCTTTCGTTCCTACTTATATTATATTCCTTCATTATCCAAACTCGGTCTATGATTTATGATCTTCTTTCTAAATATTCTATCCGAATCGATTTTATGTGGGTTCCTTGTCACGCCAGTATTACTGGAAACGAATTAGTCGATTCTCTTGAACCGTAGAAAATTTTTCAGCTCTTGATCTTCTCTCCTTCTTTTCTGCTTGCCATTGACGATTATGGTGTCTGATTGTTACCCTTCAACTTTCTCTAATCCCGCTTCCTTGCACCTATCCATACCTTCACTCCCCAATCGTCCTTGGTTTTATAATTTGTCATTTCTTTGTCGTTCAATGATTTCTTCTATTTGTCGTCTGCGTACGGGACACTCTTTATTGCCTTCCGCTCTTCATAGATTTCTCGCTCGCTATATCTCCCGATTGTCCGTTACACTCTCATAACTGCCATTTGGTATGTAATCTCAATCACATCATATTTGAATATCCTTTCCTTTTCCCTGAAAATTTATATTTTTACTCCGAACTATTGAAATTAAGAATTCCCATCCCGTACAGTGCTTCTTTCATACTCTCGCTTTCCTCGTTCTCTTGCTTTTTATATTCAATTGAATCAAGTTCTAATATTTATCTACTTTCTTTTGTAATCTTTTAATTATGTTGGATTGACGCCATTTTTCGGCAAATCCAAAAACAAAACAAAAGATTAAAAATAAAAAAATAAATGATTTTCGGACTGGGTTGTCAATAAAAACGTAAGGAAGACGCGGTAATCAAATTTTTACTTTAATTTACCTGGATTTAACAAAAAAAACTAATTCGATTTTCTTGACTATTTGGTGACTCGAACGTTGCTGGATCGTGCTTCATTTCAGATTTCCTGACATCAGGTACTATTACCAAAATTTAGTGAATTCTCCTCGGCTACCTGACGAATACTTTCTCATACTCACCGATTATCTTTTTCAGTTTAGTATTTTTTCTTAATGTTTCCTCTCTCACTACTGGCGTGTCAATCGGTTCATTCGTTAACCGATCACCACACGCATCTACAGCGATGAAGAAAGAACTCGGTCCATCAACTTCTAGCTAGCAAGTGGTTTTTATGTACTCGCACACTCACTGGCCTTAATAAGCCTCAATTTTTATTAAGCATTTTTTTTCTTTTATTTATTTTTATTCCACATACATCCATACTCGAATTTAGGTTAAAAGGTGGTTGTTTGTATTTAAAAAGTTTTATTTATCTCCATATCGAGCGATAAGACGTCCGCTTAATCAAAAAAAGGTTTTGTCCACAACACTAGCATAGCACCGTGTGTTTTAATCAATAACGGAATGCATGACGAAAGTAGAAAAATATACTTGAGAGATGTGATTTGAAACAAGTAGTGACGCGCTATTGTTGCTGTTATTTCATTACTTACTTTCTAGATTCTTCGTGTTGTATTTTCACTAAAAAGGACGAATGACCGGATCACAGCACCGGAATTTACTTTTATATTTAAATTATTATTTATTTTATTTTTAAATTTATGTAATACGTTTTATTATTTATTTGAAAAAATATAAAACCAATAAATTTAAAGTATTAAATCAGAATAGAAAAATAATATAATTAAGCCAAAATTAGATATATACTAAATTAGCATATCGTTCAATTTTGAAAACATAACACTTTTTTTAATTAGCCATATTTTATGTTAAAATCGAATATTTATTAAAAATAATTGTTTTTACTTCGTTTTAAAATTATACGCGCCAAATTATGCATAATATTGAGGGATTAAAAGTCTTTTCCTGAAGCTAAAATTATACTCGGAATTTATTAATGTTACAACTTTTTAACTGTAAAATATAAATTAAATATTTATTATTTAAATTAAAATTAAATGTTTAAAATAACCACGTGTTTCTATTACAATGAACTTTGTTCAATTTTTATTCCGATATTTTAAACATAAACGAATTAAAATTTCAACATATATGTCTTAGCAGAATATTTTATTTAAAATTACTATTATTTTCAGGGTAAATTTACAGTTACACGGCACCAGTTCATTTTCCGTCTTTACAGTTCATTTAGTTCATCTCAATAATTTATTGTTTTTAAAATATTTCACTCTTTCTTTTTTTTTTTTGATCTTTTTAATTATATTTCGGTATTACAGGTCTGGCTTGAGGTTTATTTTCTTTTTAGTTATATTTCGGTATTACAGGTTTGGCTTGAGGTTTATTTTCGTTTTAATTCGTTTTAATTTATTTTTATTTACTTTGTTTGGTGGCTTGTTTATTTATTTTTATTTACTGGCTGCCACTTTCTACTACTCTTGTCTGACCGTTGGTTTGGTGGATTGTTTATTTTCTTTTTAATTATATTTTTATTTACTGGCTGCCACTTTCTACTGCTCTCGTCTGACTGCTTTTATATTTTTTCATTTCAATTTACGTTCCACTAGGAAAATCAAGGTATGTAATTTTTAACTTTTCGTATTAATGTAATTTTTCATATTTAACATTTCTCCATTTTATTCAAATATAATTTAATTTCCGTAACGTTCCAGCTTTATTGAGCAATGGAGATCGAATTATGTGACGCGGTCTGTAAGCCGGGCTACTTCGATTTGATGGCATTTGTGGAAGAAGATGCCATCAAATTTTACATTAAACATCGCGTTCTTCCTTTTTTCAGGTTTTTACACTTTATTCATTTTTTTTTCTTTCACGAAGTATCATTTTTGCTGTCTACTTTTGCGGTATTTTTTTAAAATTTATTTAAATCATTTTTCGTTCTATTTCTCGTATGATCGTTACGTTACTTCGCTTCTTTCCACGTCATATTCGTAATTTCAGTTCGCTCATTTCCGTTATTCACGGTGGGTTAGTTCACCCACCGTGAATAACAACGGAAATGAACGAACTGAAATTGACTAAAAATGAACTAAACGAACGAACTAAAATTATGACCAAAAATGAACTGGTGCCGCCTATCCGAAAGTTATATTTATTCTTCCTACTTTTATCGTTGTTGATATTATTAAAATTATTATTATTTGTTTGTAATTTCTGTAGTTAACTATCATTACTTTGATTTTGGTTATTAATATTATGCCGATTAAATTAATTACTTACTAAATTGGTTAATAAATGTAAAATTTCATTAGAGGTCGGTAGCCCTGAAAAGGGCTGCTGTTTCTATGGAGATAAACGACGAAAAAAACAAAATAAAAAATGAAATATTGTTACAATGACGGCACAACAACAAAAACTAAAAATCTCGTCGCTATAGTAGAATGATTAATTTCATTATGATAAAAACATGTGTAAATTCGATTATCAATTAATTAGTAGTTCAGTTTTTAGTTAGCCAGTAGTTCGCCGATATTAAGTCTTTCTGGTTAAATTTTCAGTTAATTAATTGTTAGTCAATATTTCAGTCAATTTTTCGTAAATTAATATTAAAAAGACAGGTGTGTCGGCGTGCGGATACACCGCAGAAGCAAGCCTTCTTATATTTTTCTAAGTAAACATGAAATAATAGAATCTATTTTTTTCTTTCTCCCATTTTTCTCCCACAAATTAAAAACGAAATATTAAAAAATTACGTAATTATTTATTCATAATTAATCACTAAAATAGATAAAAAAATTAAAATAAACAAATCATAAAAAAAAGTGGGTAAAACTTTACTTGACCGCCGCCAGTTCATTCTACTTTTTTCGTTCATACTGTTGTACGACAATTTTAGTTCATGCATAGTTTCTACGAGTAGTTCAATGTTTTGTCCAATATAAATATATTAGAAATATTAAATACAGGCTAGTAATACACTATTTTATCTCGTTGGCATCGGCAGGTTTGATTTTATTTACAATTATATTTTTATTTACTGACTACCACTTTCTACTGCTTACGTCCGACTGCTATTATATTCTCTCATTTGAATTTATTTCATCCTCCGAAGTCCAAATTACTTCATATCTTCAATTTCCTTTAAGAAGTACGAATTTTTCTTTTATTTTTTACATATCTTTTATATTTATATTTATTTTTTTCTGTTGAATTTTTTTAAATTTTTTCTTTTTTTTTTTAAAGTTTTTCAACATCGCTATGGAGATTGAATTATGCGATTTTTCATGGAAACATTCATTTCAAGAGGCCTGCAGATATTTCAAGGAACAAATTTTTAATTTTTATTTAGGACATCGAATTCTTCCTTATTTCAGGTTCATTTTTATTTACTTTTTTTTTTTTTTAATTCATTTATTTTAAGCTATTTTTTGCTTCTCATTTTTATTTTTATTTTTTACGTCTTAGCAAAACCATTCCAAAAATTTATCCTACATGTTAGGTGTTTTTTTTTTTTAAATTTCTTTTACGTTATGTTATCGTAAATTCTAAAATATCGTTTTCTTCATTCATATGTCTTGTGGTTATTTAGATTTCAGTTTATTCATTTAATGTTGTTTTCCATATTTTTAATTAGTTCAATTTTGATTTAGCTCAATCTCACAGTGGAAAATACCACTAAATGAATGAACTAAAATCTTATCAAAAATGAATTAGCAACACTGATGTAAACGCTTACCAAAAAATGAATAAGAAGAAATGATTACATAAACTGACTGGCTAATGTAAAAATGAATCTGTAAATATGTGTACATATTATTTGGCTATTATTTTTTTGATTGGACATGTTGCATCACCTCCGTCTCGTTTGGCCTTTTTTTCTATACTAATTCTCCATCTCGAAGCTTGCTCTAAGAAGCTTCACTATATCTTTTAATACATACATATATATATACAACGTCGTATGATTTGTGTGACGTATTTTGTGCAGTCATTTCTGTATCATACATTTCACTAACTGTAAGACACCCTAAAAACATACGTTTTTTTTTTTTTTTTTGACCTGACAATAAACCATTTGGCTATTATTAAGTTATTATAAATGTAAAACTAAACAAGGTTGTTTTTTTTTTCTTTTTTGAGCACGTCAGCTAAGGACGTTACCCAATGCAAGGTATGACAGCACTGATGATTATATAGGTAAAATATTAGAAATAGAACATATGAATGAAGCTAACGAAGGAATAACCAAGGGAGAAGGAAAAGAAAGGATGCTGTGAGCGATGTAAGGCGTAGGGAGGCCAAGACGTAATAGACCGGAATACAGTATCGCGTGTTCTGAAGAAATGAAAGGACATTCAAGTAAATTGTGATTTGCATCACAAGTGAAGTTTGCTTTTGCTGGATAAAACGGGCACAGAGGAAACTGAGTAATGGAGAAACGTAAGAGCGAAAAAGCAAGCAAGCTGTGATTAAACCGAAGTCTAATTATAGATGAGATAGTTGACCGCCTCATGTTGGGGAAATTAAGAAACCACGGAAATAGAGATGGGTTGCATGGATAAATAAAAGAAAGCAGGATTAGAAAATGAAGAAGGATAGAGATCAAACCAACAATCGCGGTGGCCACGAAAGGAAAGAGGAAAAAGACTTTGGGCTGGAAAGTGACTAATAAAGCGACCGTCTGATGCAGCCGAACGCACCAACGAGTCAACTAACTCGTTGCCCGAAATTCCACAATGACTAGGAATCCATAATAGATCAATACGGACAGAGCGGAAATGAAATAGATGTGAAATTATGGAGCGTATGAGAAGCACGATAGGATCAGCGTATGGTTTAGGAAAGGGAGTAACAATGGCTTGTAAAATGCCTTTTGAATCGGAAGATAAGAGAACCTTGGATATATTGTTAGCAGAGGCTATAAAAAGTACAGCTTGTAGTATCGCAATAGATTCGGCTAGGAATATGCAGCAGAAGGAGGGGAGTTTGAACGTCTCAGAATAGTCGAAATCCGGTAGAGTAAAAGCTCCTCCGAGCCCCAAAGCTGTCTTTGAGCCATCTGTGAAAATTACAGTATAAGAAGGAAAGAGCGAAGATAAAACATAATTAAATTCGTTATGAGCAACGGGAGAGGAAAGAGACTTGACATATGAAGGAAGAAAGAGTAAACTGGGCGAGTAAATAAAATCTGGGAAATTATAGGTAAAGTAAGGGCATTTGGTGTAGGATAGATTATAAGGAAAGAAGGCTCTGAGACGTGAATAAATCAAGGAAAGGATTAGAGCTTTACGAGGGGAGAAACGCCAGTTGTTGAATATAAACCGGTAGGAGTTAAGCAAGTAGAAATTGGTAATATGAAGATGTTTGATCAGAAATCTTTCACCTGGATAAAGTCTTCGCATGAACAAAGGATAGGAACCAGTTTCTGCAAAAATGGCTAAAATGGGAGAGGAGTTCGAGACAGCGATACAAAGGCGAAGACATATGTTATGGATTTTATCAAGCTTAAGGAGAAGATATTTAGGAGCACTAGTCGGGGGTCACTTAGTACATTGTGAACCTTAAATTCACAATCCCAACGCCCTGTCAAGGGTATGGAACTCACTTTACTTTACTTAGTCGGGGGTCACGGGTTCGAGACTTGTCTTGACTCGGATCCAAGTCGCTCCCAAGTTTACCTAGCCTGAAATAATTGGGTACCAGAGAAATCTGGGAAAGTAAAGGCGGCCGAGAGAAAGAAACTGGCCCTCCTACTCTCATTAGTGCCGTTGGGCTTAGTATATTGTGAATCTTAACTTCACAATCCCAACGCCCTGGCAATAGTATGGGACCTACTTTACTTTTTAGCGCAAAGGAACGAGAAATAATCGAATTTGGAAAGGATAGTGGCCTTATATAGCATCAGAAGGATATAAGGATCCCCACCCCAATTAAGGGAGAAGAGAGCCTTCAACCAATTAACCCTTTTGAGGGTCGACGTATACAGATAATTGATGTGATCGTGAAAGGATAAGTTACTGTTAAGAACAATGCCAAGGTAGGAGACGGAATTAAGTAATGGAATAGGAAGGTGACACACGGATAGGTTGACTGAGGAACGACTATAAGGACGAAAAGTAAAAACCATAGCGGCTGATTTCCCAGAAGAAATGGAAAGATGAAGATCGGATAACACATTATCAAGAGAGAAAAGAGAGTTGTTAAGTTCCTCGACGGTGGAAGAAAGATTAACCGAGGAAGAGTAGATGAGTATATCATCGGGAAAGAATAAAGAAGTAGACGATATCTGAAAAGTGGCTAAGCTGCGGCAATAGATGTTAAAGAGAGTAGGGCTAAGACAGGTTGTTTACACTCTTATTATTACAGGGATAGTAAGGATAATTGAACCGAATGGGTAGGATCTATCTATATCCAAGTCATTCAATTAAAATTAATATTACTTCTTTCAAAGTAAAAATGTCAAATGTGTTAGCATCGCCCACGAATTCAGCATAGAATAATTAAGAGCAAAAAGCTAACCAGACCGAGCCCAAGGTGGACTATATTCTCGAGGTCGACTGAGCAGCAGAAAACACGGATTACAAATTTATACTATAAATGATAATGTTCAGTACTTTTAAATAGTAATATTCGTTGTATATCTTTGTGCTTATGGCTGGAATCGATCACATACCCCAACTGATCTATATCCAAAATAAAACTTTACATTTTTATATATCTTCTTTTTTTTTATTTATTTATTATTTTATATATATATATATATATATATATATATATATACATGTATATATTTTTTTCTTTTATATATATATATATATATATATAACTATTTTATATGTGTATAATTAGCGTTACTCAACTTAAGGAAAAATGAATTTAACGTAAACTAAAATTTGATCTTATGAATAAATTTAAATACAACAGGAGGTCCCATATCGCAGCAAATTATATAATGTATACAACATAGTGGGTAAATCAGTGCCAACATTAAATCATTAATAAGAACCGATCTTCTAACTTCAAATAATTCGCAGTTAAATAATAAATTATTCATGTCCTCCCTGAAACTGACAGACGAATGATTGTTACAATGTTGGTTGGATCGATCTGCGCTTTGAAAATTTAAAAATACTCTGGAGTGTCACGTGCGTAACTGAAAAATAGTTGTGATAAGTTTACGAACTTGACCAGCCGATATCGATAGATAGTTCTGGTAAAACCATGGGTATTTCGCGAGTGAGATCTGAACTATACTGTAAAATTTACCTACCGTTGAACAATTTTGTATAGCTTGTAACCAATCAGACTTATTATTCCTTCTAACCATATCGGTAAGTGATCGTTAAGTCCTATGTTGCAATAACTTGGCACCCAACAAACTTTAATTGCGCCTTTACATTTCGTTATCTGAATACATTTTTTTTTGATATCTTAGATAAGAGGATGACTTTTATATTAAAAATGGCTATGTTAGAGGGCTAGGAGTACGCCACGGCTATCAGAACATATAACAAAGCTCCCTCTGTAATTTAGAGCATTAAGAATGTATTCGCAAGCCTTATCAATAGTCAATAGTTCCACAATGCAAAATAGACGCCTCAAGTGGAAGCCTAAACTTTTCTGCTGTTATGTCACGAATAATAAACGCTGCTCCTACTCTATTTGGCCCCATCAATGAAAATTTGTAGATGTCTATGATAAAGAGATTTCATTACAACTGAGAAATATTAATTATTAGCATTAAAAGGTAACTGTTTATTTAAATCCCTAAAGGAGAATATATCAATATCTAATTTAGCCAATTGAATATCATAGATTATACTAAAGTATCTGAATGGAAAAACAGGAATTAATATCGGAATGAACTTAGGTATTTATTAATTCTTCTAATATAAGAAAAAATGTTGTTATTAGTAAACCTCCGGCTGCTGTGTACCTGCAATTATTTAAAAACAAGAGGATAATTAAGATAATTACAATATTTAATTAGAAATTTATCTATTAGAGCTATTCTTCGGATGTGGAGTGGTGTGATTTTGCATTCTATTTGAAGACCTATTCTGCGGCATGATCTAATATTACCTGTGATGACCCTCAACCCTATATTCTGTGGGGAATTTAGCTTCTTAAGTCGTTTGTTGGAGGCAGCTGCATAGAAAATCGAACCGTAATCCAACCTAAATCTAATAATTACTTTATAAAACAAACTTAGCGCGAGTGGGTCTCCTCCCCACGATGAATTACTAATTGCCTTTAATGAAGAATACGTTTTAATGATTTACTCAACTAATGCATTGATGGGGAAGGTCCAGATTAACCTGTAATCGAGTTGTAGGCTTAGATATTTCACATAATTGCTAAACTCTATCACCTGATTTTGAATTTTAATTTTGACGTCTTGCCTATCAGTAAAAACAACGACAGACGATTTAAAAGGTGTTAAATTGAGTCCTATGCTCCCAAAGCATCTGTGCATATATTGACTGAGACTTTATTGTTTAATATGCACTTAGATGTATCTTTCTGTTTTGTATGTACAATAAAGTCGGCAGCTTAGGATAACGTACGTGACTGAAGAGCTAACGGTTTGTCAAATATTCGGGTTACATAGATATTAAAAAATATAGGGAAAATGACAGATCCTTGTACAAGTCCTCTGTATGAAGTACGTTTCTCTATCCCTTTAGTAGTAGGATTTGAGAAATGAAGACATTTATTTAAAAATAAGTTACACATAAATTTTGCCTTAACAACCGGAATATCAATAGTGCATAGCTGGTCAAACAGGATAGGTAGCAAGGTATTGCCAAACGCTCCCTTTATATGCAAGAAAGAAGCAACCAGAAATTCCTTGTCTATGTACCAGGAATAAACATAGATAAGGAGTGAAGCTAAACACGATCTAATGTTCCTCTTCTGGAATGGAATCCGAACATATGAGGAGGAAGAATCTCTATCTACCAGAGCAAACGATTTTTAACTATAATTTCGAATGTTTTCCTGATGCGGGAAGCAAGAAGAATTGGTTTGAATGAAGATGCTTCTATGATGATTTTTCCTGATTTTTGAATGGGAATGACTATAAACTCTCTTCAGTCCGTTGAAATTACACACGAATGTAATAATTCGTTATAAATATTTACTAGAATCTTTTTTGAATTTTCGCTAAGATTTTTAATTACAGAATAGGTTACACCATCTAACCCTGGAGAATAATTTCTCTTCTTATGCAATGCAAAATGAAGTTCTACTTACAAAATAGGTTGTAACAGACAGTGTACTTCATTATTATTTGATGGTTGTTCTACTTCTGTTGTTTCATTTATATTGGGAGCGTATGCTGGAGCTATACTGTGGATAAATTCACTAAACCAGCTGTCTGTCATCAGTAACGTTATTGCTATGTCTGTATTTACCTTTGAATCGTTCCGTTAATGACCATAATTCTTTTAAGAATGTGTTTCTATTAAATTCCTTACAAAATTTTCTCCAAGCCTCTTTTTTGTCGTCTTGAGTAGTTTACGGATCTCTGCTGCAATTTTCTTGTACACGAAGTATGAATTCATGGAACATTTTTGATGAAAATCTCTAAGAGCCCTATTTCGTTTCTTCACTTTTGAGTCGCATATATTGTTCCACCAGGTGGTGAATTTCCTCTTACCCATGTACAATGACGCTTTAGGTACCGACTGTTGTAGTGCTGAAAGAACGGTATCACGAAAAATGTAGTATCTTTCCAGGGGCCCATTTAATGTTTCTATAATACGTTAATATAATTTCTTTGTACTAGAGAAGCGGCATTGAAAAAAAGATAAATATTAAATGATTAGAACTGTTAAACAAGCTGGCCAATTTTCAATTTCAAAAAAAAAAAAAAAAAATGAATGTGAAAGTATCATATTAAAACTAATATTTGTTCATAGCCGAAACTAAAACTGAATGTTTAAAAGAAAACCCGCGGTAGACGAGAAGGAAATAAGGAAGTTTTTTGTGAGATATTGTAAAAAAATAAAATGTGTCATGACGACGGGAGATAAGTGAAAGGATATGGAGGAGAGGCGCCAGTTTTGAAGAATAGAACATTTAAAAACATTTCGTGATCGTAAAGCTTGGACTTCGAAAAGTGTCGGTATATTAATTTTAAATAAATAAAATTGTTTCCTTAAGCAGATAGTTGAATTATTTTACTGCTCAATGGATTATTTAAAGTATGTGCAGTCTACCCTCTTAAATATATTAGCGATATATGAATAATTTTAGTACATAACTTATATTAATTCGGTTCATACGTTACATAGCAGATGCGTTCGTATGTGCCATGGGTGTATATGTGTTATATGTGATTGGTGTGTAAATGTATGTGCGTATATATGAACGGGCGTATAACTTCAATACAATGAGTAATTACTGAAAAGATATTTTATGTACATAAGGAACAAATTTGTTTTTGTATTGATCAGCTGTTAAAATTATATTAATTCGTTACATGACACATGTTTGTTTTTATATGTTATATGGTGAGCGCGTGCATGTGTGTGGGGGTAAATACGTGTTATATGTGATTAGTGTTGTATGTGTGTGTACATGTGAAAGTGTATGCAGTATATTATAGTGTGTTTTACTTATGGCATATGTATTGTTATATATATATATCTAATGTGTACACTGTAATTGGCTTTATGTTGTTGTGTATACCCCTATTAAATAAATAAATAAATGAAGTAACTTTATTTAATATTTCATAAATAAATAAAACAATGAATATATCAATATAATAATAGTAATAAAAACTGTTTTCCAAAAAATCATTAAAATGTTATATTTTCACTACAAACAGATTTGTAATTTTGTATGAAGATCCCTTATATGGTCTATTAAAAGTGTGCAACATTTTTTGTTAAATCTAAAGTCTGTGTATTCAGACATATTCATAGACTTTCATGGACTTTGAATATGTCTGAATGCAGACGAAAACGGTCGGACAATTTTACATTATATTACGATTTTTTAAATAATTTTAATTGTTTATAGATGTTTCTTAAGTAGTTTGAAAAAATATATATGTAGTGACCTTTTTATATGTTGAATTACGATAAGTAAATGTTTATATATGTGTGTGAAAATCAGTGATTTCAGATAACGCAATATAACATTAAGTAACTGCAGTGTGGTTAATTTTATTTATTTATACATTTATAATAAACAGATTGATCCAGAACTCTTTCCTCCGCCTGTGCATTGGAGCCCTGAAATCCTCTCCCATTCCCGCAGTTCTATCAGAGTCGGTTACCCAACTACTGTTTATTCGCCGTTCTGAGCTTGGGTATCGCTTCCTAATTAAACGGTTTCCCGTCTTCTCGTCCAAACTTATTCCTTCCTATCTGTATATCAAAAACCGCTGGCGTTTTTCTCCTCATAAAATCCCAATCCTGTCGCTCATTGCTACCCGTCTTTCTAATTTTTCTCCTGTTGTCCTTTCCTACAACACTCTCCCTTATTTTTCTCATGACTTCAATACACTATGGCAGCCTATCAAATTTTCCTCTCTCCCACTTCGAGCCAATTCCTCCTCTCACGGTGCAGTCAACAATGAATTTCTTCATTTATTGAATTCCTCTTTTCCTGCTCATGTATTGATCTTTACTGATGGTTCCAGAAGCGGGGACGGCGTGGGTGGTGCGCTTACTGCCCCGTCGCTTCAGCATTCTGAGACCTTCCGGCTTCCTTCCTTCTACACTATTTTTTCTGCCGAGTCGATCGCCACCCTTCAGGTTATCTCTTTTATTTCCTCTTTAAGCAATCTTCCCAATTCCTCATTATTTCGGACTCTAAAAGCATCCTTCAAGCCCTATCCTCTTCTCCTTCACATTTCTCTGATAGTATTATTTTTTCAATTAGTTCTCTTACCTCCACTCTGCATTCATCTCGCTCTATTCTTATTGATTTTTTATAGGTCCCCAGTCATTCCGGAATTGATGACAATGACGCAGCTGATTCTTTGGCTCGTTATGCTGGTCACCTTGATTCATTCCTCAACCATTTTCCTTCTTCAGATATCCTTTCCTTATCCACCTCCAATCACGCCAGACTTTGGCGGGATATTTATCCGTCCCCATTTTCTAATCGTCATTCTCATTACCGTTTTATTCAGTCGATTCCTCGTTCCCTGTTTTGGTTCCATTCTATTTCTTTCGGTCGTCGCTCTTCTATTGTCTCCCTAATTCGTCTCTGGATCAATCATTCTCTCCTCCCTTCTTCTCGCTTTCGATTTGCTCTATGGCCTTCTACTGATTGTTCTCTCCACGATTGTGATCCTCCTCATACATGTGATGCTAATCACATTTTCTTTGAGTGTCCTGCTCTTCGTAACGAACGCTACCTTTCATACAGTCAGCTCCTGTCATTAGGTCCCCCTACTCCCTATAACTCTTCCTTTATCCTCTCCTTTCCTTTATCTTCTGTGGTGTCCACACTGCTATCCTTTGTTGCGTCCATTTCGGACCGCTTAGTTTTCTTGTTGTTGGGTCAATGCCGCTGGCGCGCCCAAAAAAAAAAAAAAAAAAAAAAAGAGCAAAAAGGGGCTTTACCATGTTTTTAGCATAAAATAATAATTACACTCAGTGGCGTGCCACCGTTTCACAACCAGGGAAGGCAAAAACATAAATCAACCCTATACACAGTAATAAAAAAAGAATGTAGTTTTCTTCGTCGCTACTGATAATATTTTATGTAAATAAAAAGAGGCTTTAATTATGAAGTGAAATAAAAACGCTTTTCTTTTTTACTTTAAATGATTTTTGCTTACAAAATTTTTATTTTTTCTCCGAAATTTCTGGTTTTTGTTTTCTCGGTTCGGTGGCCGCTTTGTTCTATTTTTGCGACGACGATATAATATTTGATATCGTCGTTAAAAAATTGAATTTTAATAATTCAAACAATCTCTCTTCACATTTATTTCGTTTAATTTTCTTGGACTTTTATTAAATAACTCTTAAACCCACCCCGCATATTGAACACAGGGCCGCACAGCACACACACAGCATACGCATAGCCCACGGCCACGTTTTTGTATATGAAACATGTGAAACAACGAATATCTGACCAGTTTCGAGATGGCCATTAGAGAGCGAGTTCTTCGCGACTTGAAATCACAATCAGAGAATGAAGAAAAGTTGCTTCTGTTTAATAGTTCAAATGAATGTAACTTTATATTTTCAACTAGTTACTCGTGTTTTGTGCGTTCTTATCACTAGTGATAAGATATAAGTTAAGTTGTAATAAGTGCGATTATATTTCGTCGTTTAAAGTTTTAATTGTTTTCCGATTACGCGATAAAATTCCGTCATCGAAAGAACAATTGTTTATCACCTCGGGTAAGATCGTTTCATTTATATCTATTATACAGTGATACCGTTTTACTTCGATAGATAACGTCATCCGCACGGTAGCGTGCCGTTGTGGCAACATGACGAGCACACAACCAACATACAGCTCTGTCACTCAAACCAAATTCTTCCCGTCCCGGGATCAGACAATCATACTCCATGCCGTAGACAACATTAAATTCAGAGACTACATCGCCGCTCTGGGCCAAATTATTCATCCGTTCAACATTATCTTTTCCTCTCGTATATCTAATAATCGCGTCTGCGTATATCTAAAGACAATAGAAATAGCTGATCAATTCGCTAAAAATCACACCTCAATTCTAGTTAACAATGTACTCATCCGCGTCCGCAAATTAATTAACCCGAACAAAATACTTGCGCTAATTCTCTACAACAATAAGACCGCATCTGTACAACAACTGTTTAGCAAACTTAATATTCCGATTAACTCATCCCACACGGTTCTTACCCAGCTGAAATCGGTTTATTCTGTTATAAATGACCATTCCACAAAAATAAGAATAACAAAGCTTGTTAATAAAATAACAGAAAGTTTGCCAATAAAAAACAATGCCGATGAATAACTTTCTCTTGCAATGGAACATTAACGGCTTCCAAAATAATCTATCAGAACTCCAGCAACTAATTACCCTCAAAAACCCCGTTATTATCTGTTTGCAAGAAACGCACTTTCGACCAACACAGTCTCCATCGCTAAAAAACTACCAACTTGTCCGCTATGACCATACTGCTGGATTACAGGCGTCAGGTGGAGTAGCAACCTTCATACATAAATCAATACCGATAATAAAGGAACTACGGTTAAATACGGTAATCCAGAATGTAACGATAAACATTCACTTCTGCAGATCAACTCCTTGCCACCAACTCACTATTTGCAACATATATCTGCCACCAAACGCAGAGCCGACATATGATGAAATCAACCTGCTCGTAGGGCAGCTACCAACGCCTTTCCTATTAGTGGGGGATATGAATGCCCACAGCACTCTGTGGGGATCCCATAAAACGAACAAGAAAGGGAAAATATTTCAAAAGTTGCTCAACACACACTTGCACGTTTCAATGCTAAACAAGAAGCAGCCGACAAGATTTAACTCCTTTAAAGGCACTTTTTCGACCATTGATTTAACCCTATCAACGAATGACGTCTATTCGAAATTCCAGTGGTTAACCCATTCAGACTTGTGCCACAGTGACCACTACCCAATTTACCTACGGATCAATAGAGTAAACAAGAAGGATATCATCAATAAGCATCAACGATGAGTAACGGAAAAAGCGAACTGGAATAAGTTCCAAGAACTATGCAACCTTCCCTTCAACTCCGACTCTACTAATATTAACACAGTGATTGAGTCTTTCAACAATCACATAACGGTAGCAGTGGAGAGGTCTATTCCGAAAACGTCTCCGGTTATGAAAGCACGCAATGTTCCGTGGTGGAGTCATGAAGTAAAAGTTGCTATCCAAAACCGCAACAGTGCTCTAAGGAGATTTCGAACTACCAGGCTGAATGCAGACCTAGCCAACTTTCGCCTTTGTCGTGCTCGAGCTCGACAAATAATTAGGCAAAATAAAAGGAGAAGCTGGGAAGAATTTGTTTCTGAAACAAATACCAGCTCCAGCCCTTCACAGATCTGGCGGAAAATCGACATCTTAAATGGGACTAGAGAACCCCTCCCAGTTATAACATTACAGGGGCCAACAGGGCTTACTCAAGATCTAGAGGAAGTAGCCAATATTTTTGGTAATTACTATGCTGAAACATCGTCTAATCATAGTCGACTCGAACAATCAGGAGGATTACAACACGCTGATCACAGAAAACGAACTAGATGAAGCGATTACTAGAATAGGTAAAAACTCGGCACCGGGCCCTGATGGAATTCCCTCCCTATTCCTCAGAAAGCTGGCCCCGGAAATGAAGAAGTACTTATTAAGTATGTTTAATAGAATTCCTCAACTATGGAGCAGGGCAGTAATAATTCCTATACTAAAGTCTAATAAAGACCGCACCAGTCCAGCGTCCTATAGACCGATCTCTCTAACCTGTGCCACAGGCAAGTTGATGGAAAAACTTGTGGCACACCGATTACTATAGTAACTGGAACAAAACGGACTCATACCAGAAAATCAGACGGGGTTCCGGAAATACAGGAGCGCTCTGGATCCACTGTATAACTTACACCAGGAAATATTGAAGGCTTTTCAGGATAAGCAATACTTAATATCGGTTTTCTGTGACATACAGAAAGCATATGACACAGCGTGGAGACACAAAATTATTCAACTACTCTTAGGGATGGGATTGAAGGGTAGACTAGTACATTTCGTTAGAAACTTCCTGTCAAACCGCACAATCAAAGTTCGAGTAGGAAACAAATATTCACAAGACTTTTCAATCGAAAATGGGGTGCCACAAGGCAGCGTATTGAGTGTCTAAACACTGTTACGAATTCAATCCCATCACCCATCTCAACCAGACTATTTGCCGATGATATAAATATTACGTTACGAACAGCTGACCTGGTTTACGCCCAAGCACTATTGCAAAAATGCATGGATAACTTACAGGACTGGAACAGGACTACTGGCCTTCATTTCTCTCCCCAAAAAACTAAATATATGGTATTTACAAGAAAACGAAGTCAAGCCTCACTAAATTTAACAATTAATAAAGCCACCATACAACATTCGATGGACTATAAATTTCTTGGTGTACATTTTGACCCTAAATTGACGTGGCGTAATCACATATTTTCACTTAACTAAACGTGTCAGCCATTACTCAACATCATGAAGATGATGAGCAATAGGAACATTGCTTCGGGTATACAATGCCCTCATCCGCTCAAGAATCGACTACGGATCGGTGATATACTCGTCGGCTAGTAAACGTCTGCTGAACATACTGGATGTGGTACAAAATACTGGACTAAGGATTGCGTTGAAAGCTTTCCCAACCACTCCAACAGCGAGCCTCCAATACCTTAGTAGCATCCCTCCACTTTGCTACCGGAGGAAAATACTATCCATTAAATACGTCATGAAGGTTGCTAGTCATCAACAACACCTAAACCGCATACATATACAAAAAGAGTTACAAAAAATGGGACTTCAAAGACCACTAGGGACGATACGCAGTATCCTGAATAAAATTCCTACAGTTGTACCACCTTGGAACCAGTTTAAACCCGCAGTTCGTTGGGACCTATTCTCAGCAGATGTTAAAACGCAACCGAACATGGAGATCCGTAGAAGACTTCAGGACGTTCTTCAACAGCAGCCCAACGCAGTCATTTGTTTCACAGATGCATCTAAAACTCCGAGTCATGTAGGAGGTGCTTTTTCCATCGGAAATAGGTCCTACTCTTTCAGTCTACCGAGTATGCTGTCGGTCCTTGCAGCTGAGATGATAACTTTGCTCCAATGTCTGATACAGATTGCGGGCCAGCCTCCTGACCAGTACATGATAATGACCGACTCAGCTCTGGCGTTGCAGTACATCGAAACAAGAAACTCTGCTATTACGATAGTAGACCACATATGGTACTGCATCTTGGAGTTAATCAAACATAATACTGCAGTTACCTTTGTCTGGATACCGAGCCACCGAGGGATAGAAAGCCATGATGATGTCCACCATGCGGCGTGAGGACAGAACCAAGCCTCTCTGCCGGTAATGCTTGGAGAGGACATAGCTCAACATTATATCCAGCGCATTTTAAACTCGTGGAACCAGTCCTTCCAAGCTCGCCCAAGTATGCTTGGAAATATAAAGAAGAACCTGGATGCCTGGCCAGCAAGTATTGGCAATACCTGCTCTCCGAGGCTGGAAACAACGGTCAATAGAATATTCCTGGGCCACACTGCCATCACTCACTCATACCTGCTGAACGATCAGCCGTCGCCTATATGCGAGGTGTGCTGCGAGCCGCTAACAGTTCATCATATTGTGGTATCCTGCCAAAAATACATCCAACATCGCAGAAATCAGCTGAATACACAAATTCCGGATGTAAACTGCCTGCTAGAACTTACTGGCTTTATAATTAATACAAAAATTTCTAAGTATATTTAGATAATTCACAAATCGAGTAATAGCCTAAAAGGCATTAGCTACTCGTAAAAAAAAAAAAAAAAAAAATGAATGTACAAGCTATTTAAAATACAATCAAAATTAAACATTACGGCGTTAAATAATATATAATTTTTTTTACTTCAAAATAAAATCAATTTTTTTACTCTGAATCGTTTTTCAATGTTTTGATTTTTTGATTAAAAACAGAATAACTTTCTTCAGTTTTTTTTTGACACTTAATTGCAAACGTAATCGTAAAAAATATAGTATAAATTTAATTTATATTGATACTTTTTGTATAATTACAAAATAATCTTTCTACTTTAAGAATGTAAAGCACTTTGCATTAATAACATATACTATAAATAAATACATAAATGAAAGACGCCCGAATTATATAATAATGGGAATTAAATTAATTGTAAAAGGCTGCCGAAAAAAATTAATAAATTAAACTAAATTTCTCTTTCAAAATAGATGTAATTGAAAAATTTAAAAAACCGAAAATTTTAAATAATAATAAACTTTATAAAATATTAAAAAAGACACAAACTCATCGGCACAAGTATATATATATATATATAGTTAAATAAATTAAAAAATAATTTACAACATATGCCATGAACAATATGAATGCAAAACATAAAGTTACAAAAACATGAAGTCACATCAAAACTAGTTGACATTTTATCATTTTTTCATATTTTTTTATAATTGCTGCTGTTTTAATAATTTATATCGGGGGAATCAGCATATGCCTGCGAATTATTTTTCAGCTTACTTAATTATATAATACAGTAAATCTCGCTAATCCGGACTTGTGGGGACAGTGACCTGCCCGGATCACCAAAAATCCGGATTAAACGAAATCAACTTTACAATGTACCAAAAACAAGTTTTATGGTTTAAAGAAAAAATCTTAATGATTAAAAATCAACGTTGTTTCTTCATTTTAAAGTACATATATGTACTTCAGAAAATTATTTACATATAAAACAATATGTATGTACTATGTATTGTATGTATGTATGTAATTTACATCTGCCATGCGTCCCGGGCACCTGAGATTTTTTTTTCATTTTTTATTTTTTCGATTCGTCCAGATTAATTGGATATCCGGACTAGTGAGCACCGAGTTAGCGAGACTCTACTGTAATAAACTTTGGAAATACATAAGAAATAAAACTTATTAAAATTAAGCAAACACATAAGTTATTCATTTAAACAAGAAACCAAAAGTTTTAACAACTAAAACATTTGAACCAACCCACGCGACCCACCTACCCACGAAAACTGTGTTCTTCAGAACAGGCGACTCACGCGTAGTCGTGGGTTGTGCGTGGGCTGGATTTAATATACGGTAGTCCGTTTAAATACACGTTTTGCAGAATAAACTCGGTGTGTGCTTCACGTGCACTGTGCGTGTGCTGTGTTCAATATGCGACGGGCTTTAGATATACTGGTATAATGTATATTTTTCTTAGGGGTGTCGCCCCGCAGTTTTTTCTCGGAGGGGGGCTGCCCCTGTTGACCTCCGTTTGGTACACCACTGATCACACTACAGTTGAAACCATTTTACACCAGATAAATGCAATTCCATTTGAACATTCCCCATATACCCAGAATGACGAACAAAAATAACAGCGCCTGGAAGCGAGCGAGACTCATTGAAGCCGCCGACACGGACCCGAATTTTTTAAAGACGATCATTACCGGCGATGAGTCTTGCTGCTTCGAGTACGATCCCAGCACAAAACAAATTACCACACAAAAAATAAAATTTAATTGCGTCTCTTTGTTCCATTATCGCAAACGTAACACAGTACACAAAGGTTCACTCACAACTGGCAGTCTCCTGAGTAAACTAATGCAGGTAGCGACCTGAAACTTTCGTCGTCTCTTCTCACAACATTGAAATATAAGTATCGTAAATTTCAAACAAATCACGGCATTAGTATGGATTTTATAGCCGTAGTCCAGGAACTATTTGTACAGACCGTGTATAGAGCGATAGCACTTAATTTATTTGAATATGAACTATCAATCTACGGAACTTACAATTTATCGGTTTAGTCAGCTGTGGTGTGGTTATTTGATTATATAAGGAGGAAACGTTATTTTTATTTGATTACGAAACTGATTTTGTTTTCCCTCTTAAGCGATTTAACAATATGCTTCCTTTTCCATTCCGGTCTTTATGTTTTGGTTTGTTTGGTGTTTACCAACATTCCGAATAATGTAGCGTTTATTCTGAACAGAGACGTCATATATTGTTTCTAGCAATTTGAAAATTAACCCGGTTTTCATTATACTAAGATTAATAATTTTTGTCTGACCGTCACAAAGCGGAAAGGTTATATTTATCTGAACATCTAAACTAAAAAGAATTTAATCGACGATATCAACAACTTTTTCGGAAAACATAAACGTAATGAGAAAAGAAATGTATAATATCAATCGGTATTTCTTATTAATTTCAATTAATTGCGAAGCTGTAACTATGAAATACTAAATACATAAAGCAAAGAATTTACTAGTACAAATAAAAATGATGGAAGAAAAAAAAATTTTGCCATTAACACATATTAATACGATTTTGTTTCAATACTAATTTTAATTAAAAACAGGAAAACTATAATTATTTACATTTGAAGCCCGAGGAAGCGAATGGGTATTAGGGTTTATTAAATAAAAATAAGTGGTATGGGACTGACGGAATGCTAGAGAGTAAATTAAAAAACAATACCAGTGATCGAAGAAAATGTATCGCACATGAGCTATTAGAGCAGCCGGCGGTGTCTGCATTCAAAGTAAATCCCATATCCTTAGCGGGGAGTCGAGGATTGTGAAGTTAAAGTTTAAAATGTACTAAGCCTAATGGATCTGATAAGAATACTGAAGCCAGTTCCTTTCTACTTGTGATCTGCCTTTACTTTCCCAGATCTCTCTGATACCCGATGATTATTTCAAGCTCGGTAAACCTGGGAGCGATTCAGATCCAGAACGAGACAAGTCTCGAACTCGTGTTCTCTGATTTAGTAGCCAAGCACCTTATCTATATAATAATAAAGTAATAACGAGTTACGAAAATTATTAATTCCAGAAATAAGAAATGCAGAATAAAATTTGAAGCAACATAAATATAAAACAAATTACAGAACAGCTCTGTTAAAGAACTCTATTCACCTACTTGAAAAATAAACTTATAATAAACTTAAACCTAATACGTTGGAATGCTGAACAATAAATTAATTTGATACAAATGAAAAAAAAAACATCTAAAAAATGATAAATGCGTGGTGCGTGGATAACAGCTAATATATATATATATATACATATACATATTTAAACCAAGGCCGTGTCCACGGGGGGGGTTAACCCCCCCATGAGAACTGAAATAGTTATTATAAATACAAAAAAAAACTGAAAAAAATCACAAATTTAAAATAAATATTGATGATTTTTTAGGGTGTTTTTACCTACTTTTAAAAGAAAAAAGAAAATATATGCTGCATATTTTTAGGTACTTCATTAAATTTTATGCAAAAAAAAATTTATTACGAGTATAATTAATAACATATGTAATTTTTATTAATGTTCATATACGGGGTAATTCATTTACGTAAATTATTAATATATAAATCAAAATGATGGAAATTATTAATAGTACAAATATTAGTGAAAAATGTATTATGAAATAAACAGGCAAAGAAAATTTTCACCCCCCCCTTTCCAAATTCTGGGCACGGGCCTGATTTAAACATATATATATATATATATATATACATATACATATTTAAACATATATATATATATATATAACTCGGCCATTCTGGCCTCGCAAAGGGCTGTACTCCTTGACTCCTCTTGCTTACATATCTGTCTCTTTCTCTTCTATACTTTGTATACAATGATCAAAATTTACAACGTAATTCTAAATCGGTCCATATAAATATAACAGAATCACAAAAATCTTATAAAATATAACAAACGTTACATAAAATTGGGACATTTTTTGGGGACATTTTTCGTTACATAAAATTGGAACGCTATTTTTAAGGAAGGGGGCTAAGAATTACGTTGTAATTCATGCATATTATACTTTAAGTAATAATTAATGTAATTTTCGAATTTACAAAAAAATATTTTAAAATTTCAGCCCATAGGTTTACGATTTGCGGTATAGCCGATACAAGTATATTCTGATTTTATATTCTGATTTCTAAAATATTGATTACAACGCGATATTTTCGTTACGATATTCACCTTGTTACCATTGGCGTCGCCAAGGGGAGCAGGGGAGAGCTCTTGCCTCCCCCCTGAGTCTCTAAACTTTAGTATTCATAGGCGCATAATCATGGACAATTTGGAAGACTTTTATAATAAAGTAGTAGAACAATTTGCCAGAAACTCACGAAAATTATGTTTTAATTAAGATTTTATTCTTGTTTAATTATACATTTTATTTATAACTCATATCCTCTTTTTATCACCCCCCCCCCCCTGGATCTTCGACTGGCGACGTCCTTGCTTGTTACTATATTAACGGTTCTTTTAATTATTCACTCTGCTAAATGGTGTAGAACGCAGATCACTATAATTAGAACATCGTCGTGACTACACTTAACACACTCGCTTGAAATCATATCAGATGTTTATTTTCATGCAAATATTTCACGCGTTTTAAAATGTGTAAACGATCAATTTATTCACTCGTTAGCGGTTGTTCGGGACGGAACTGTATTCAAATTTCCTCTCTTGAGCAGCGTGAAATTACCGACTCACCCTCACTGTTTTCGGTGTCACTTCCGAAATATATAATTCCAGAAATAAGCCTATTGAACTTTTTTAGTCGCTGTGACAGCTATTCGTGTTGACGCTTAAATGGTTGGAATATACGTTGCACTTATACGGCATACAAGTGTGTAGGCCAGAGAAATGAATAAGATACAAGTAAATTATGTTTACATGAAGCCATTCGGAAGTGCAATTTTACCATTTCGATAAAGACAGAATGATACTTGATGGTATCGAGACAGCGCGGAAAAATGTTCTTCTACCAGCGAGTCCCGGGTTGTTAAAATAGTAATTGCGGAAGAACGGGAACTCTATCTGTTAGAATAAACAAGAAATCAGCAATCTTCCTTCAAATCCTTGGTTCCTTCTGTTTCCTTCACTTTCTCGTTCTGTTGTCTCCATTGTGCGTTTGCGCTTTGACCATTCCTTGCTGCCTTCCTCACGCTTTCGCTTCTTGTTGACCTCTTCCCCATGTTGTCCTCTCCATTCAAATGATGCGGCTGTTTGTGACGCCGATCACGTGTTCTTTGAGTGCTCTGCTCTTTCGGTGGAGCGCTCGGCTCTGTATTCCCACTTGCTTGGGCTGGGGCTTCCTGCTCCTTTTTGTGCTCGTTATATCCTGTCTTTTCCTTCTACACTTATTATCCCCTCCATTGTTTCATAACTTTCGTTTTCCCTTAATTGTGAAGGTCCTTGGTTGACGAGCCCAATTAAAAAAAAAAAAAAAAAAAGAAATCAGAGTAAAAGTGGTTGCGCCTCTCGTTAGCGAAAGAAATGAAACGAAATATGGATAAAATGGTATAGTAACTAATTTACTTCAAACATTTCGGGAGCACAATAACGAGAATGAAATCTCGCTCTGTTAGTTTAACGAATTCACGTCGAAGACTCACTCTATAATCATATCATCGAGGATTGCGCAAGTAATATTCTCATTGAAGTCGTAAAACTGTTATACTAGCTACGGTGACATCTGTTCCGAACCTGCAGATCAGTCAATGTATTCGTGCAAAAAAGTTTAAAAATGAAACAACACTATGCCCTTAGTACGAAAGTTATAATTGCATTAGACCAATCGATTCCTAGATCTTGAAATCCAAATTTTATCAAACTCGTATTGAAGTAATTTCCAGAATTAATTGCATATACACATGTACAAGAATTGCTCATTTAATAATATACGTATTAATCGAGCTTTGCTCGGATCCGAACTTGCGAATTAACCGATGGGCATTAATAAGTTTCACGAGCAGTCAAACATTTATAGCAGTAATATGATTTTCGTACACGCTGTATATTATTCCGCAGTTTCCATGCTGAAATGTTCTCGGACAGTTGAAAACAATAAACAAAAATATTCCCATAGGCAAGTAATATCATTACAAGAATTATTATTTACGCAATTCCATAACGACGACCTGCATAGTTGAAAATTAACGTAATATTTAAATGCATCGCGTAAAACGTAAATATAGGCACATATGTATATTCCACGACAAACGGTGTAAATAAATCCTTCGCCTAATTTTTAATAAACACTAAAATTAAACATGACTACCCGACTTCCGGTTAAAATTGCTCCTGTCGGTGGTGGAATTTTCTCTGAGATCGATGATTTTTGGATTTTCACCGAAATCGTGACAGCTGTCGCCGAGAAACTGCGTACATACACAATTTTTGATCGCATAAGATTGTGGACCGTTGGGTCGCGTTAAATTTTTAAACAATCGCGAAGGCATCAAAAAAAAATTTCGTTCTTTATCTTTTTTTTAATTTACAAAATAGCCGAGCTAAAATTTTTAAATTAATTCGGAAAATAACCCCATTTCCGTTGTTACATTAAATTTAAAAAAGTCATTTAACTACATAATTAACGCAGAAATGTATATTTAAATTTATCTTCTTCTTCTTCTTCTTCCAGTCGTATAGATCTACCTGTTTGTACATTCTAGCTGTACAGATACAAGCATAATAGTGTTCATGGCAATTGTTTATATGCAGTACAAATGTACATGCACAAAACTGCACTTGCAACTGATATTGTGATTGTTTGCTTTATATCGTTACACAAATGTAGCCCCAAGTGTGTGTCAGCTGTATACTAACTAGCACGCATATAATGTTGAACGTGGTGGTTTGCTATTGCCTTCCATGTGACTATTAGCGATTATTTTAATTTAATTTTTCGTAGTAACTTCTGTCGTCGGCTGGGGTAGTAGATCTTAAGACTTCCGTAATGGAAGTGAAACGCTTTAGCAACTAGGCTATAGCGTCGTTATTAGCACACATACAATTATACGGTGTTACGCAGTTTAATTTACAAATTACGTTTATATTTCGCATCAATTTCAGTTTTTTTCTTATTTTTTTTTTTTGAAAATTCCTTTCTGCCTTATTATTAAACAAGTAAACTCCGAAGTAAACTATATATTCAATTTTTTCAGTATAAAGGGAAAATAAATTTTTCAAATTTGGATCATAAAAATGTAGAAATACACCTATATTGCTTCAGGTAAATCAGTGTAATAGAAAAAGCAAATTGCTACGCAATTTTATTTATAATTACGAAGAGAAATATCATTAAATTATGGTTTCACTTCCGTAAAAGAAAGCGGAATAGAACTATCATTAATGCACATTACTCGCTTATCTATTTCGGTTGACTCTTTTTTTAAACGTAATTTGCTACACTAAAAAAAAAAAAAAAAAGACATAAAAGCTTCACTACAACATATTTCGGGAAACAAGTCACAGTAAACGTAAAAGACAAACCTACTTATTTATTTTAAAGAAAACCGGATGAATTAAGGAACCGTCTCGAATTTGTTTCTGCAGACAAAAAAATTGTAAAATGTTTTTTTTAGCAACCTACTACTATTTTGCTAAATTCAAAAAAAAAAGAAAAAAAAACATACCAACGAAAAAATGTTATTAAAAAATTTACAAGGAATTATTTAACGATAAATATGAATTGAAAATAAATAATATTCCCTCGCCAAATGGTATACCATAACTAGACGAGTAATTTATACGTGTGCGATGATGTTGAATTACAATTAGAAAAGTTTCAAAATCTCAGCATTATACAGTTGAGTAAGATAAATCATCAGACATTTTAAACAGTGCAGTAATAATACTAGTTTTCGTAATTCATGTTTACACTTATTCAAGAAGAATTCCACTATACAATTGGAAATTGAAATCTTTAGTGAGATGAGACGAAATATCATAAATATTCAGATCGTAACTCTAAACATAAAACATTTCTTGCAATAGATATATAGGGATTTGTATTAATGGGGCTACGACAAGGAGTTTATAATATCACGTATGAAAGGAATTTTTCATACAAATTTGTAATAATAGTCCATATAATTTTTTTTATCGGGATTCAAAAGATACATATGCAGATTTACATGCCATTCTTAATCTGTGTGTGTATATGTGTGTGCAAACAGTAAACTACCTACGAAAGAGTGCATCAAGTGAGCGTACATTACAACTAACGTGTAATTAAATGGATTCAGTCAATAAACATTTATTAGTATATTGTCGTATAAGATGGCTTTCAAAGGAAAGAATCTGAATCGATTATTCAAATTTTACGAGGAAATTGAAATATTCTAAATGAACGAAAGGCAATATTAAGTGAATATAGTTTAAAAATAATGGGTATTTTCATTAATGGTCGATTTAAATTTTTCGATTGAAAAAGAACGTCAACAAATCCTTTTTTTTTAATAAAATAGAAATTTTCATTAAAAACATGAACACTCACAGGTTTAACAGAGTTAAAATTAGTTACGAATACACTTCCACAATTGCTTCAAATGATTACGAAACAAAATGGTGACTCGTGATTAAAATAATGAAATACAAATTAAGTCGTATTTATTAAAATTAAGAGGAAAGTTTTTATTATATACTCCCCCGCCTACAGAAGATATTAGTTTAGAAAATATATGTTGATGACAAATTCTCTCTATAAATGGATCTTAGAAAAAGAAAATTGAATAAGTAACAGAAAAAAAGTAATTCAATAAAAAACAGAAGAATCTACCTAAATTTTGAGCATAAATTCAGGATGACTATTCAAACCTCAATGAAAAGAATTTAATATTATTTCGCTAAAAGTGAATTTTCAACCGTGATTGTTACGAAAACAAAGGTAACAGATCAACAACTCCAATTATTGGCAATAAACAACAATAATAAAGCCATTCAAAATCGCATTGCATGTTCGTAATTGAAATGTATTTTTTTTTTCATTTTTGCACAACAAAACCGTCCGAAAAAAGGGAAAAAAAGGAAATCATTAGACTCTCTTCTGTATTTTGTAGTATATACTACTCTGTAGTTGTCGCTTCATTAAATCAGCGATTCAGTTATTGGAAGGGCCTGGCTTGTAATTTAGCATTGATCTAACCAAAGCATAAAAAAAAAAATAAATAAAAATCGATACTGTCAAAGTTAGGACTTTGTAAAAAAAAATCAAAATTTTCAAATCAAGTATCGAAACTGAAATGACAACCTGAAAAGAAAATAAATAAAACAAAAAAAAAAAGGATCAAAATCTATTATTATCAATTTTTATAATTTTTGAAAGCGTGTTGATAAACATTCTTTTAGAATAAAATTTAAAATGAAAATTTTTAGTTCAAAAAAAGAAAATCATAATTTTGAAAGCGGTTCTCGAGAATCTTAAGAATTCTCGCTTTCCAATTTTTTTTCACAAAAAAAAAAAACAAGTAAAATAAAATAATTTATTTCTGTAACCACATTTAGGTTTTTTAAATTTTTAATCCTATTGCACTGCTTTTTTTAATGTTTTTCTTCTTTTTTTTTTTTTTTTTTTTTTTTTATGGCCCGGCTAACTATTAAGCCACTTAGTCAGTTTTTTAGTTTTAATTTTTAAATTTTGAACAAATAATTTAAAACCATCCCTTTTTTGGGGTGGAAAGAATAGTGTTAAAAGACGGCATTAAACCAGCCCTACATGGAGAAAATGAATAAAACAGAATAAAAACTACATTTTTATTTTATCGGATGTGAACTAATGAAAACTTTTTTTAGAACATGAACAACCGACAAGAGGATTAGAGGAAGAATGCAAAAGCCATTATACAAAAAGAGCGAGTTTTAAGAGTTGAGAATGGAATACACGCTTCGACATGAGAAAAATAGGTGATCTGCGTAACATATTCAGAATATCAGGATGCGAAAATGAGGGAGTGCAATTAAGAAAAAGCGGTGCTAAAAAGGCTAGTAATGATGGATTATGAGGGAAATCACGAAAAATAATTAAAAATATATCGCGTCGTTTTATTCTGTAGTAAATTTTTGAAAGCAATGCATTCGCCGCTGCTTACTGCATATTACAATGCAAACGTTTATTCTTAAACATTACAGTTAATTTACCAGGACACTAAAGCATGAACTCTTGCACATTTTCTTGTTTGAGCATTCAAGGCTTTCAGAGTTAGTCGTTACTTCCCTGGGCACCAACAACATAATAAACATTTCATAATATTTCATTCGCTTTGCGCGTAATTCTGTAGTTGTTTGCGAGCATATGATTAGAAAAAAAAAACAAAAAACAAAAAACTTTAAAAATGACATTACATATTGTATATGGGCTATCTTGACTGGTTAACATTTCGGAAAAACATCAGACTTGGTTCACATGATACACAAGTTGTTCGCGAGCAAACATAAAATAAAACATACGCGCCGAATTTATAATTTCTTCCTTTTTGAAGTTGGTAATTAATAAAAAAATAAATTTACTATTAAACATTTAGAATGTGTAGGGAACCTAAAAACCTATTTTCATTTAGAAAAGAAAATCACCAAATAATATTGCTAACTGCATTTTTTTCATTTTCGCTTTGCCATTTGATTTTTGTTTTTTCTTTTTGAAATCGCCAACCGAAGGCGGCTCTGTCTAATAATGCACTAGAGCGCCGGCCATTGCAGATTATTTAATGAAAGAAAGATATATGTAGAAGGAATAAAATTAGAACCAAATATTTCCGGAAAAGAATTGCGAGAATGAAAAAATTATTAAAATGGATTCATTCGTTTTTTTTTTTTTTTGAATTTAAACGGAGAAATTAATAAGGAACACATATAATACGTACAAGAAATTATTTTGATATTCCTCTTGAAGACCGTCTAGAAAATTATTATTTCGATAATTTTTCTCTCACCGGTTTTTCGGCTTATCTCATCGACTAAAATATATAGATAAAACGGTAAAACACATATGCAGCGCCCAAAACCGATAATTAAATGCGATTTTTTGCGTTTTTCGCCGAGTAAACGTGATGATAATCGTAAACATTTTTACGAAAGAGGAATAAATAGGTAAGATAAAAAAATACTGATAAAATAAGGAAAATATATAAAACGAGCTAAAAGTGAAAATGGTCCGTGACGGAAAAATTAAATAAATTCTGTACGTACCGAAAAGTAATATTACTTTTTTTTTTTGTGTGTGTGTTCGTGAAAAAATTGCAAACGGTAGATGTCTAAAAGAAAAAAAGAAAAGAAAAAAAAAGGAAAAAAAAACCAAAAATAAACCGTACAGATGTGGGTATCGGTGAGGACGAAAAAATAAACGCACTGTCCGAGTTGTCACTTAATTATCGATAAAAGTTATCAAAAAGTGATGCAAATTCCGATTTCGGATGTGACACGCTGCCGCTTCAAACTGTGGACTTCTTTAACTAAATGACTGATATTCCACTTCCAGCCGAACTGGCAGCATAGAACGACTCGCCGTCGACGACGACAAAATTATTGGCCCACTCTCTCCTTTAACTTGTTGCCGCAATCAACAACCCTCTCACTTGTTACGAGAAAGAGCCGCCGTCCGCCCCCGTTCCTTTGCCGGTCCCGTGATCGCGGCTCCTAGTGCCGTTCAGCGCTGGTGGTCCCGTGTCTGCGACCAAAAAATTTCTCGGCCGTTCCCGTGCCTCTACTCTTTTACTTTGTTTACAAATAATTTTCGGCCGTTGACAGAGCTGTCCTACGATCGGCGCGACATTTCTCTAATGAAATATAATATTAATTCGACGAATTTCGCACATACCGCCGCCCGCTAGTCCCTGATTGCTTAGTATAAAAACGTACAGGCGCGCATGGCGCGGTTTTTGAAAAAACAGTCTCCGAAATTCGACCGGAGAAAAATAATCTCCGTACCGGAATTTATAAATCGCGCCGCAAGAATATTAATTTCACTCGGAACAGCACCATCCGTCGTAATACCGCAAAACGGCCTAGCCGTATAAATATACATCGGCCGATTTAAAGGGAAAACCGCATTTCAACGATTCTGCTCCGTGTTAATTTTAAGTAGTCTCTAAGAGGCAGCTTAAAACCCGCCTGCGACGAAGTGCGAATACACCGCGCTTATTTCCAGTTTTCTATTCGAATTAAATAATAATACCTAGAAACCTCATTCATCCGCCGCTGCGATCGCAATTTCGGTTCAACATCGAATGCACCTAGAGTTTCCCTCTTATATGGCTGTCGGCGACTAATTAAATGAAAATCCGGTAAAAGCGATAAAAATCCATCCAATTCTCAGTTCGCGCGGCAATTTATAATAATTCATTGCCTACATTCGTATGACCACCTCGCATTAAAATTACATCGGACGGCGGCATCTTCCCTCGGCTAAAATGAAAAGAAATTTTTTGGAAAATTAATGTTACGTCACCGTTATTTAAGCCAATTACTAAAAATAACGTGAAGAACATTAAAATTTACCAATAAATCATCATCGTCGTAGCATGCCTGCGCTTTCGAACGTTGGCTAACACATTTTGCCGAATCCGTCGTCTAGCATTTCTTCGAACAATTTCGTTGCAGATAATACACACCGTTGCGACGAATTTTGCTATCCGTATTATTCTTCTTCTCCCCCCCCCCCGCCGGGGTGGTCTGTTTTCGGCGATCTTGCCATACATCAGAAGGTGAAGAATGTTGTATTGTCACCCGGGTGAATGTGTGTGTCTAATATTTTTTAATTTACGATATCGAATTTCCTTTGCTCCCCTTTTTTACACATTCGTCCAATCGGTCTAGTACGTCCAATTTTCGGTATTTTGTCCATCCGTTTTATTACTTCAAGTACTCCACGGTACACGGAGCCATTTCTCAAAGGCGTCTAGTTTCCATTGTCTTCGTTAATGTCTAGCTTTTCGAGTTCCATTCGCTAGACCCTTCTACACTTTTATATTTTTACTGCGTAATTTAAAAAATGCATTTCGAGCTTTTTCAATGTTTATTTCTTTGCTCACATTTTCCCATCTACATTACTACCTAGACATTCAACATTTTTGATTTTCTCTAATTTTCTCCCGTAAGCTGTGAGGAACGAGTTGTTATGCTTCTTATCCTCTCCCTTTGTTAATCACTAAACATTTTGTTACTTTGTTTTTTCAATCCGTAATCGCATTTTACTGTTATAGTGAAGACATCTACGAATTCTTGCATAGAGAGTTTTCTTTTTGACTGTTCGGCTATTATAATCGTGTCGTCAGCGTATCCGATATTATCTTCTTTTTCCGGTTTACTTGAATCCCGCGGTTAAATTTGTTCCGTACTCTATAACATCAATATGCATGTATATTCTCTTACGCGTCCCTCACATACCAGGGTATTTTAGAAATGTTGCAATTATCCAGTTGTCACACTATTCCAGTTGATGAAAATCTATTAATGATGTTGATGAGATATTACAGGCAATTTGATAATTATGAGAATATATTTCCAGTGGAAGCTTAATGGCCATATTGACGCTTCGCAGTGTAAGCTCTGTACTGGTGAAGTCCGTAATGCTCCTGTTGCTAGTCTGAGAGCACAGTGTTTTGGATTGTGCCAAGAGTTGATCGTGTGCCTGAATTGGCTGATGCGTAGATCGGATAACCATAGTCACATTTTGCGCGTATTAACGCTTGATAAATTTGAATTAGAAAATGTCGGTCGACACCGTATGAGGTATGCGCCAGTTTCTTCATTATGTTCAGCTTTCGTGCACAGGATTTCTGAAGATAATTTATATGGTTTCTCCAATTCAGTTTTTCATCATATATTTGTCCCAAGTAACGAACTGTACAAGCAGTAGGAATTAAAGAATTGTCCAATACAATCTGTAGCTTGTGATTACATTTACGAATCCTACAGAAATGTACAGCAGTGGTTTTAGTTGGTGAAAGTTTTAATCCATTACGAGTGGACCATTCTTGTACTCGATTTGTGATTTCTTGTAATACTGACTGTCCAGCTAAGGGAACATTACAATTTACGAATATAGTGAAGTCGTCAGCAAATAGCCCGGATCTTACTGGAAGGTCGATTATGTCAACTATGCTGTTTATTGCGATGTTAAAAAGTATTGTACCAAATCCCTGTGGAACTCCGTTGAACAGATCGTGTACAAGTGAGGTCGTACCATTGACGCGAAAAAATAATTTGCGATTCTGCAGGAAGTTATTAATAAATATAGCTAGTCGACCTCTAATGTTTCATTTGTATAGGGTCTTCATGACTCGGTCTTTCCATATTGTATCGAAAGCTTTGCTGAAGTCGAAGAAGACCGCCAACACGTGTTGTTTTCGAAAAAAGGATTCTAGAATGGAGTCTTGTATGAAGAATGCCTGATCGATTGCTGAGCGACATGGTCTGAAGCCGCACTGTTTATTTGTGAGTAAATTGCAGTATTCCAGTTCCCACTACGGCATGTAGTTCACAATTTTTTCAAATAACTTACAAAGGACTGATGTAAGCGCAATTGGGCAGTAACCGTCTGGTAATGTTGGATTATTATTAGGTTTTAAGAAAGGAATAACTATCGCTAATCTCCAGCTGTCAGAAAAAGTTCCAGAATTCTAGATATTATTGAAAATATGTAAAAGTTGTTTGTGTATTTTAGAAGTGGAATTTGCCAACATTGTGATGTGGAAACCGTCATTACCCGCAGCAGTTGGTTTCATTTGTTTTATACCGAACTGTAGTTCAGCAAGGGTTATGTCTCGGTTGAAGGGTTCACTTTTGAGCGAGTTAATGTTTAGCGTGGGAAGATCAGGTTTTACAATGGCGTTGGCAGATTGTGAGAAAAACTGAGCGAAAATGGAAGCTATTTGTTGTTTATCAGTATACCGTGTCTGGTTGAACTGGATCGATGATATAGCTCTGTGTGAAGAAGTTTGTTCTAACACATTGATTTTGTTCCACATTCCTCGTGATGGGGTGCTAGCAGTAATTGTTATTGTATATTCCATCCAAGATTTGCGTATCTTCTTTAATGGTATATTTAGCTTCGGCTCTTATTTTTTAATAATATATATGATTTTCTAGCGTGTTAGTGGCTTTAAGGTTTTTTAGAGCTCTTCTTCTGTTTACTATATCAGTTGAGCAGGCATCATTCCACCATAAAGCTATCTTACGACGCCATCTGCCAGGGCGTGTAGTAGATGAACATGTAATCGCAAGGTTGACTAGAGAATTTGTGAAAGAATGGACAATGGTATCTATGTTAGCTGCAAGACCGACATCTTGCAGCTCATCATACAGTGAGTTGCATTTGTTCCAATCAACTTTTCTGTGGTTCCATCTAGGATCATTGGGTTGAACGGGTCTTCTGCCTGATTGTTCTGATATAATAATAGGTACATGGTCACCGCCTGCTAAATCTGCGTGATAGAATGAATTCAGTTTGTTGGTTAGCTGTAGAGAAGTAACAACGAGATCCAGAGTGGCCACATTCGATGCGCGAAGTTTTAATGTGTTGGTCCTTTGTTTATCAAATTAAGCTGAAGATTATATGTGAAATCTTCGACTGCATGTCCCTTGGAGTTGTACTGTAAACTTCCCCAGCTGGGACTGTGTGCGTTAAAATCGCCTGCGCTGATAACAGGTGTCGGTAGGTTGTGGAAGATGATCGCCGGGTACCTGCTAATATGGTAGTAAATAGACAGAACATATGGTGACCCGTTTATTCTTTACGTATGTTTTTATAGCAACTATATCAAGATGTGTTTGCAACTGGAGCGTTTGGAAGTCGGAGTCTGCTCAAATTGCTATTAGTGTTCCTCTTCTCGCATTCCCATTAGGAACTGGCATGGATTGAATGATTGTGTAAGGTCGAAGATTCAATGGTTGTGTAGCGTTTAGATTAGTTTCTTGAATGCACAATATTGAAGGTTGATATTTGGAAATCAGGATTTGGAAATCTTTGTAATAGTGGTATAAACCATTACAGTTCCATGATGATATGGTGCAACTCTGGTTCATGATTGCGGTGATTGTTTTGCCATGTTTCGTCGCTCAGTCTGATGGTTTTGGGTAAACTGTCGGGTCTGAGTTAAAAATGGACTGTATTTGATATTTTAGTACCGTCATAATCTTGGTATATTTTGCTTTAGCTCCACGGTCAGCTGGTAACTGATAGTTCTCATCTAGCACGGAAACAAGTCCTATGATGTCGGTAGTGAAGTCTTTGGTAACATCACTTGCGATTTTGGCTGGTTCACACATATCTATAAAGAAGGCAAGATTTTGCAGCGACAGCGGATATTTCGATCCATTTTCATAAATGTTCTTTCTTAGGGGCTCGTAAATTAAATTAAGTAATTTCTACAATGCGTGATGTTGTTGGGATTCTTCAGTATCACTTGCTCGTATTTTATCTACTTCTGGATCGGATTGTGTTTCTGAATCATGAGAACTGTGGTGGTCGAGTTTTGTTGTGATCTCCTTTTTTGTTTTAGCTCTTTTGCTTTTTTTTTTCGGCTTCATGGATATGAGTGTTGTGTCTTCATTTTGTTGAGTCGTTGTGGACGAATTGTCTGATAAGGCACGTTTTGGTCTCTCTGTTGTTTTGGGGTTTTTAATGAATGTTTGAATCGGTTGTATGGTTATAGGAACCAGTTGTACGACGTTTTGTGTTTCATTAGCTGATACGGTTGCTATGAGATCTGTGTAGCCAAGAGAATATGCGTTTGACTTGATGTTTGAAGGAGTATTGTTTTCTGTTAGTATATCTTCTAAGTAATTGTCTTGTGGAGTGTTACAGTCATCTGCTTTATGACCTTCACTGTAGCATTTGAAACAGGTATATTTATCAAGGTTAATAAAGATTCGGTGCATTTTGTCGAACTGGCTGATCTGGTTCGGGTTTTACATAGATTTGACGTCTTCAGCTGAGTAGAGATAAGCGATAAGAATGAACAAAAAAAACGAGAACACAAGAAGGAATGCCTGTTGCTTGTTTTTTTTTTTTTTTTATTTTTCTTTAAATGGGCACGCCAGCACAGGACATTTACCCAGCACAAAAGATTAAAAGAATAGAAGGACATATGGAGCGACAAGTTATATCAAGAAACGATTAGAGACAGAGGAAATGAAGGCGGATAACAAGGGAACAACAGAAGGAGATGGAAAAGTGAGAATATAGAGAGCACTGTAAGGTGTAGAGAGGCCAAGGCTAAGCAAATTGGAATAAAGGATCGCGCGTTCAGTAGAAATAAAGGAACATTCAAATAGTACGTGGTTTGCATCACACGTGCCATTGAAAGTAGGAGGATGAAAGGGACACAAAGGAGATTGAACCAGAGCAAAGCGGAAACGAGAAGCCGGGAGCAGACTGTGATTAAAACGAAGGCGAACTATGGAAGAAATGACAGAACGGCTGATACTGGGAAAATTATTAAACCAGGGAGAAACGGATGGAGAAGGCTGTAAAGCAAGGTAAAAGGAGTCAGGGTTGGAGAAACAGGACGGATAGAGATCAGTCCAAAAGTCACGGTGAGAACGAAAAGAGAGAGAGTAAAGACTTTGGGAAGGAAATCTGCCTATGAAACGACCATTTACTGCGGCCGAGCAAGCTAACGAGTCAGCAAGATCGTTACCAGCTATACCACAGTGGCCAGGAATCCAAAGCCGGTCAATATGGATAGAACGGGAGGCTAATAAATTGAAAATCAAGGAGCGTATATAAAGAATAATAGGACAGGAAGAGGGTTCAGGAAGGGGAGACGCGATAGCTACTAAAACACTCTTCGAGTCGGAGCATAGAAGGAAATTCACTAAATTAGAAGTTGAAGATATAAAGAGGACCGCACGCAAAATAGCCGTGGATTCGGCTAGGAAGACAGAAGAGAAGGAGGGAAGTTGAAATGATTCAGAATAGTTGAGAGCAGGAAGAATAAAAGCGGCACCGACCCCCGAAGCAGATTTCGAGCCATCCGTAAAAATCGTGATGTGAGCAGGAAATAGAGAGGAAAGAGTGTGATTAAATTCTTCGCCTGTTGCTTGTTCGCAAAGTGTGTTCGGTTTATTCCTTTTATAATTTTTTCTAATCTGTTTGAATTAAATATCAGCAAAATCTGCAGCCAATCATTTTTATAAATATGGGAAAAAAAAGATCATACAGGCAAACTAAGGCTATAAAGAAGAAATATATTACAGGTAAGCTACAAGATACCGAATATAGAGCTTGTTTTTCTTATATGGCTTAAGCAGTAATATTTCGTTCAGGTAGGATCTGACCTGCTGCTACACGTTGAAAATATAGATAAATTTCTCTTGTGCTGGATTAATGTACTCAGTTTTACGCGCCCAAAGAAAAAGAAAAAAAAAATATACTCAGTTTACGAGCCCAAATGCAGGATTTCTTGTATGTCGTCTTTTTTTCATCAATCATTTTTACTTTTTTCTTCATTTGTTTGCTTTCATCTGATCGGGGTAAAATTTAAATTATAATCTTTCTCTTTATCTCTGGCTTGCCTTATAGCGTGATGGATGTATTCCCGGATATGGCGAGGTTCTTCGTTTATAGATTATTTTATTAACAGCAACAGTGGACGGATGTTGTTTATTTTTGAAGTAATTGTATAAATAATTATGTATTATTTTAAAACTTGAGACACACCAGTCGATAATGAACTTGTAATGGATGGTTATCGGCCGTGGCGATGAATGATATTTCTCTGATCGTTATTTACCTGCAACAACAGTCATTAACCTCTTCGCGTACCAGTAATTTAGTAATTAACATTTCAAAGTGAACGGCGGCGGATTTTGAAAATATTGACCCTCGGATTATCCTTTGCTTCTTAATTAACGAGACTAAAGCTAGAAAGTTGATTTTTCCGGATTGAAAAGTTGATCCACAAGTATTATTTTAGTGATGAATTAGATTTGTGTTTTTTTCGTATTTAATTTTTGAAAAACATTCTATTTTTCAAAAATATGTGAAGAATTAAAAACCAACGGTGGAGAAAGGAATATTTTATTTTTATTTTCGTAAAAGTAAGATAATTAATTAATACATTTGCTATTTTTTTTACTTCCTTGTACAAAGTAAAGGAAGTATTATAATCGCGAAAAACGTTTAATGTCATATTTCAATGGATATATCCATTTTTACCATCCCTTATTACTTCCTTATACGGAAGAAAAGAAGTACTGTATTTGTAGAGTACTTCAAATTTCACGTTTCAACAAAAATATCCATTTTAACCATCTCTGGATCCATTTCAAGTCGTTTTTTCGTGACGTCTGTACATATGTATATGCTTATCACGCAGAACTCAAAAACGGCTGGTCATAGAAGGTTGAAATATTTTGTAACAAGGACTATATTGGTATCTGGTTGTGCACCTCTCTTTTTGGTTAGAATCAGTTAAACGGTAGGGGTACTTCCCCTATAAGATTGCAGCTGTACCAGTTTATTACGCCTATACTTTATATATTTTATGATTTACCCTTTAAAATACTTGTTGTTTATTTTTTATATTTGTGATTTCGGAGCTTCCCCCCTCCTTCACATACTCGTACAAGGAAGTATTGTGCTTGGCCACAACAGATATTGTTATTATTATTTGAATCGTTTTTTTTTTTTTTCTGATAATTGATTGCGGTTTGTTTCAGTAGTCTCATTGCTACTTTTTTGTTCACTATCACCTACCATCGTAGCATTTTCTCTTTTGTTATTAGTATATTTAACACTGTTATTACTATCGCAAAAATTACTGTTGTTATTATTTTTATTACTGCTGTCTCCGCTAAAGTGACTATTTTCATTGTTATCTATGTCACCCATGCTTCTTTCGTCTTCTTTTTCTTTATTAAACGTACTACTTTGTGTCTCTGCTCTTCCTCTTTGCGGGAGAAATAAATATAGGTTGGTATATTTTCCTTTAGATTTTGAAATACACAAGGAGCTGATTGGTTCTTCTCGTGCTCTTTTATTAGCCCCCGAAATGGCTGATTGATCTTTTGCGAATTTTTGTTGATTAAATTTATTCTTTTTGTTAGCACAATAGCTATACTTAGATATCGGTGGATTCTCATAATCAGGTATTTGTTGGTATATATTTTGATTCATTAAGAAAAGAAAATCCTCTTCATTCTACAAGAGCGAAAAGCGGTTTGATAAATTATGTGCATTTGCTTTTGGACTTATTAGATCGTTTTTAAAACTTAACTTTGGATGAGTAAGACACGTATGTTTAAACACTGTTACTATTTCCTTTAAGGCTTAGGAGAAATAAAGCCATTCATATTTTAATGTCTCTTTGTCGGATCCGTTCGGGACACTCCATCGATAGGGGGGAATGACGATTATAACAATTTATACAATACTTTTCTTTTGTATATTGTGTTTCAAAATGAGCGTAAAGGAGCATTGGATACATCTTTCTTTCGGAGCTTTAGTATAAGAAACGAAAACATTGAAAGCATTGCACGATATTTCGGCGACGTTCTAATAAATTAGCGGTTCGGTTTTGAGTATTCTTTTGATTTCCGGATGTCGCCGATTATCGACTGTGGTATATAGTAATTAATAGATAGCGTTCCTTTTCGGGCTTTGTTCAAACAAAGTGCTCTTACTTTTTCGTTTTTCGAATAAATATTAAAAAAAACTTAAGGCCCACCGGCGGCTAAAAGTCGGAAATTAACCGCGGTGTATTTGTTTGTGTGTTTTTTTGTTGTTTATTTCATTTTATTTCTTATTACTATTTTTTTTTTTTTTTTTTTTTTTGGGCGCGCCAGCGGCATTAACCCAACAACAAGAAAACTAAGCTAAGAAATTGAATAACTAAGCGGTCCGAAATGGACGCAACAAAGGATAGCAGTGCGGACACCACAGAAGATAAAGGAAAGGAGAGGATAAAGGAAGAGTTATAGGGAGTAGGGAGACCTAATGACAGAAGCTGACTGTATAAAAGGGAGTGTTCGTTACGAAGAGCAGGACACTCAAAGAAAATGTGATTAGCATCACATGTACGAGAAGGATCATAATCGTGGAGAGAACAATCAGGAGAAGGCGATAGAGCAAATCGAAAGCGAGAGGAAGGGAGGAGAGAATAATTGATCCGGAGACGAATTAGGGAGACAATAGAAGAGCGACGACTGAGGGGAATAGAATGGAACCAAGACAGGGAACGAGGAATTGGCTGAATGAAACGGTAATGAGAATGACGATTAGAAAATAGGGAGGTATAAATATCCTGCCAAAGTCTGGCGTGATTGGAGGTGGATAAGGAAAGGATATCTGAAGAAGGAAAATGGTTGAGGAATGAATCAAGGTGACCAGCTGAACGAGCCAAAGAATCGGCTGTATCGTGCCATCAATTCCGGAATGACTGGGGACCCACAAAAAATCAATGAGAATAGAACGGGATGATTGCAAAGTGGAGGTAAGAGAACGAATTGAGAGAATAATATTATCAGAGGAATGTGAAGGGGGAGAGGATAGGGCTTGAAGGACGCCCTTAGAGCCCGAAATAATGAGGAATTAGGAAAGATCGCTTAAAGAGGAAATATAAGAGATAGCCTGAAGGGTGGCGATCGACTCGGCAGAAAAAATAGAGCAGAAGGAAGGAAGCCGGAAGGACTCAGAATGTCGAAGCGACGGAGCAGTAAACGCACCACCCACGCTGTCTTAGCTCTTGGAACCATCAGTAAAGATCAATACGTGAGCAGGAAAAGAGGAATTCAACAAATGAAGAAATTCATTGTTGATTGCACCGTGAGAAGAGGAATTGACTCGAAGTGGGAGAGAAGAAAATTTGATAGGCTGCCATAGGCTATTGAAGTCATGAAAGAAGTACGGGAGAGTGTTGTAGGAAAGGACAACAGGAGAAAAATTAGAAAGACGGGTAGCAATGAGCGACAGGATTGGGATTTTATGAGGAGAAAAAAGCCAGTAGTTTTTGATATATAGATAGGAGGAAATAAGTTTGGACGAGGAGATGGAAAGCCGTTTAATTAAGAAGCGATACCCAAGCTGAGAACGGCGAATAAACAGTGGTTGGACAACCGACTCTGATAGAACTGCGGGAATTGGGGGAGGATTTCAAGGCTCCAATGCACAAACGGAGGCAAGAGTTTTGGATCGCGTCAAGTTTAGTGAAGAGAGACTTGGAGGAATTACCGTAGATAAAGAAACAATAGTCGAGCTTGAACCGGATGATGGCTTTGAAAAGAATTAGAAGGATAAACGGATCGCCTCCCTATCTGAGGGGAGAGAGAGATTTAAGGAGATTAAGTCTTTTAAGACATGATTTATAGAGAAAATTAATGTGCTCATGGAATGTGAGGCGGCTATTTAAAAAAAGGCCAAGATAGCATATAGAATTGACAACGGGGATAGGAATACCAGATACAGTGATGCGAGTTAGAGCTCGGTTGAAGGATCGGAGAGAAAAAATGATACAAGACGACTTAGTAGGAGAAAGAGAGAGGTGAAGACGAGAAAGGGAATTATTAAGAATAGACAGGGAATTATTCAACTCATCAATAACAACGGACAGATTGTCACAGGTGGAATAGACCAAAATGTCGTCAGCGAAGAGGAGGGAGGAAGAATAAATAGGAAGAAAAGCGATATCAAAAGAGTAGATATTAAAAAGTGTAGGACTCAGACAGGAACCCTGTGGGAGCCCACGATAAACGCATCTGGAGGAGGAAAGGGACGGAGAAGAAATAAAGAGAGTTCTATTCTGGAAGAGGTTGAGTATGAGAATGACGACGACGGGAGGGAGGTTAAGAGAAAAAAGTTTGGAACCCAAAGCGGGAAGATGCTCCTTATCAAAGGCAGAAGAGACGTCCACAAAGGAGGCAATGGTGAATTTTTTTATTTTATTTCTTCGTTTTCCCAAGTCTTCTCCTTTTTTTGGTTCCACGTATTTTTTCCGTCCCATCTTTCTTTAATTGGTAAAACTCAAAAAAGGCATGTGTACGTAACAAATATTTAGGAATGTTTTGCTCGTAGAAAAATATCTGGATAGTTTTTGAACTTCCTGATACATATATTTTCCTACTTAATCTAACTACTTCGTGTATTATGTACATACCATAGTCAATTCCCTCCATAATTTCTTCATCTGTGATATCTATATCGATATCTTGGTAATTACAGATTTATTTTTTTTTTAACCCCCCCCCCCCCCGTGGGCATGTCAACAAAAGATCTTTGCCCAGAAACGTCACGAGAGAGAAGGATCAGTTAAATTCAAATTCGGTCAGCTATTGATAAGATAAAAGAACTGAGGATAGGTACAACGAAGATCGACGGAATCGATAAGATACAGGAGGCACAATAAGGAGTAGGGAGTTTGAGTGGGAACAGATTGGAGTACAAAGAAGTGCGTTCGTTTACGAGGAATGGACATTCAAAGAAGATATGGTCAAGATCACAGACGGCTTCGTCGTCAGAGTGAAGAGGGCAACAAGCGGTAAAGCGAGATGAAAACGATAACGTGAAGAAGGAAGAAGAGTATGATTCAGACGTAAACGGATAATAGGGACAATAACGGAGCGGCGAAGCAAAGGAAAATCGTAAAACCAAGGCCGCGTGAGAAGATTAGGTTGGATGGAAAAATAAAAGGGAGGATGATTAGAAAAGGAAGAAACGTAAAAATCTGACCAAAATCTAACATGAAACTTTTTACAAAATGGGAGTAAATTAGAAACGGGAATTTCAGAGAAAATAAACTGGAGGATACAGCAATCTGAATCGAGGAATCTGCCATTTCATTACGCTCTGTCCCCATATAACGGGGGACTCAGTGCATATCAATGCGGATAGCATGAAGAGAGAAAAGAGTGTGAATGAGGGAGCGAATACGAAGGATAAAAAGGTCAGAGGAGTGCGAGAGGAAATGTGAGGAAATAGCTTTAAGAGCACACATGGAGATAATTAAATATTCAGAAGAAGAACGATGGGAGGAAATATAAATTATGGAACGAAGAATGGCCATTAACTCGGCCGTAAAGATAATACAACAGGAAGGGAGACGAAAAGATTCAGAGAAATTAATGCTCGGAAGGATGAAAGAAGCTCCAACTCCATTAGGCCCTTTCGAACCATCCGTAAAAATAGCTATGGAATTCCTGTATAACTGTTGCATTGGAAAGGGATTTGGAAGACAAAGGAAAGTAGAATACATTGGGAGGATTGGAGAGATCTGCAAAATTGAAAGAAAAGTAAGGGAGATCGTTATAAGAAATTGTGCAGGATAAAAGAGAATTCAGCCGCAAAGCAATGTGGGCTAGGATAGGAATTTTCTTGGGAGTAAAACGGCAGTTTTGCGGAATAGAAAGATGTGAAAGAATAAGTCTAGAAGATGATAACGGTAAACATTTACACAAGAAGCGATATCCTAAATAGGATCTGCGGATGAAAAGGGGAGGCGAGTTTGACGCAGCGAGAACTGCTGGTATTCGAGAAGATCTAAGAGCACCAAGGCAAAGACGAATACAAGGATTTTGGACTATATCCAGCTTGGAAAAAAGTGATTTTGAGGCAGAGCCATGATAAAGGAACAGTAATCGAATTAAAAACGGATAATCGACTTGTACAAGGAAATGAGGAGAAAAGGATCGACTCCCAATTTTGTTGAGGAAAGAGCTTTCAATAGGTTCAGTCTTTCAAGGGCAGAAGAGGAAAGGAAATTAATACGTTCATAAAATGACAGACGACTGTTAAGGAATACGCCGAAATAGCAAAAGCAATTCCTACAAGGGATAAGTTTGGAGTTTAAGAATAAGGAGACTAAAGCGGGATTAAAAGTACGTATAGAAAAGACAATACAAGAAGATTTTAGAGGGGAAATAAAAAGGTTCAGAGAAAAAAGAAATTGTTCCAAAGTAGATAGAGATGCATTGACTTTTTTGTTAGCATCTACAATATCGCGGGATAAGGAAAAGAGAAGAATGCCATCGACAAAAAATAAGGAAGAGGAGTTCATAGAAAGAGAAACAACAGAAATAGTATAGATATTAAAAAGAGTAGGACTAAGGCAGGATCCTTGTAGAAGACCACGAGAAACAACTCTTGTAACCTCGAACGAGGAGGAAGACAGGAGAATAGTACTATTTAACATCAAGTTAACAATGAGGGAAGAGAAATGTATCGGGATGTTAATTGCTATCATTCTATCTTAGAGTTGGGAGATGGACATTATCAAAAGCACTGGAAACATCAATAAAAGTAGCTAATGTGTACTGTTTATCGATGAAAGATTTATAGATATAGGAAACAAAAAGACTGACGTAGTCAGCGGGACCTAAGCCAGGACGGAAACCAAACATATTAGAAGGAAAAACGTTATTGTGTTTGAGTCACCAGACCAGGCGCTTGTTAAACATGCCCTTAAACAGTTTTCTGAGACACGATGCTAGGGAAATCGGACGAAGAGAGGAGTTTTTCTTAGGGATAGGAATGATAATAAAGGTGTTCCAGGCAGGAGGAGTGACTCCACTGGACAGAAAGGAGTTGAATATACAGAGAAGAGTTTAGGAGAGCATGATCGGGTAACTTTTTTAAGGACAGAGAAGAGAATACCATCACGACCCAAAGTGGGGTTAGAAGATTTTTTAAGAATGGATTTTAATTCATTAATATTAAACGCAGAAGTAAGAAAATGAGGATTAAAGTCTTCTGTAACTGGAAACGGTCAGGATTCATCAACGTTGGGAACATAAGCAAGAGCAACAGTATCAAGAAAAGAAGACAAACTATCGGGGGAAATAGTGTGGATAGAAGGACGTTCAGAAGAAGGGAATTTGAAAGTTCTGGCCATTTTCCAGATATGATTAAGAGGCGTAATTCTCGAAAAAGATGAACAGAAATTTTTCCAAGAGGATTTCTTAAATGATTTTAAAATAAACCTTGCATTGGCCCTTTTGTGGGCAAGAAAGTTTTCGCGTGTAGGATTCGACCGGAAAATTTTAAAGTAACACGGCTGTGATCGAAATCGGCATTGCATTCTTCGTTCTACCAGAAGGACGATGCTGATCCACGATGACATAGAATTTAGGAATAGATGGTAGTAAAATACGGGATCAGAGCCAACTAGAAATTTAGGAAGCGTAGAATCAACTAAGGAGTGGAACAGAGCACAATTAATTTTGGATAAGTTCCATCCAAGGTAATCGAGAGGTTTGAAACAAGAAGGAGAAGGAGGATTCTGGGGAGTAGTTAGAATAGGAATATGGTTACTGCCATAGGAGCCCATGAGAGTTGACCAATTATAATCAAAACCAATAGAAGGAGATGAGAACGTTAAATTGAAAGAACTATAACTAGATGGACTCTTGTAATAGCTAGGAGAGAGATCATTACGGAGGACCAAATCACTAGAAAGAACAAGATTTTCAAGAACAGTACCGTTGTTGTTATGGTTTGAGCAACCCCATGAGGGAGACCGAGCATTCCAGTCACCCCCAGTGATGAACGGATGTGGGATAGACCTGGGAAAAGGAACGAGAGGGAAGTGACGAAGGTCGCAACTAGGAGGAACATAAATAGAAATAACATTAAGCGGACGAGCTGCATCGAAAGGGATGGAAATGTGTACAATATTAGGCTGATTAGGACTAGAAGGAGAATTAAAGGAAACATCATGAGATTGAAATAAAATGTCGTTCCGAATAAGGATTGGAGATTCATCATAACCATCGTCACGGTCGCATCTGATTATCTTATACCTGCGAAAATTAATATTCATATCCGACCGTAGCCACGTTTCCGAAATGAGAGCAACGTTAATACCATGAATGTCTAACAGACCCTCTAATGGATTTTTGTTGGCTCTAAGGCTGCTACAGTTCCACTGTAAAATATTAAAAGTACCCGGCAAAGTAAATTATAAAAAGAAAAGACTTGAGTAGGGAAAAAAAAGAAATAAAGAAAAAACAAAAAGATAGTGGGGGAGAGAAAGGAAGAGAAACATAGAATGCCAGAAAAAAAACAGCGAGGTAGAGTAAAATAAAAGATAATTACAATGTAAAGAAAGAATAATAAAAAAAAAAAAAGAAGCAACAAAAAAAACCAGAAGGAAAGAAACTTTAATGGGTGGAGGAAAATTGGGGCTAGCAAGTTGAAAGGAAAGTTAATAAGAAAAGGGAAGGAATAAATAAAAATAATTAAACAAAAGTAAACTGTTGATAGGAAGAAGACGGCAATGGATGCTGGACTAGAGTAAATAAAAGAAAAAATTATAAGTAAGAAACAGGATTTTAGAGGCATCGGACAAAATGATTCGGAGCCCATTGCAGCTAAGTTACATAAAAGAGCGAAATTTGTAGTCGCTATGATTCTCGATAATTGTCTTAACTTTGCGAGAATATAATATAAATTATAATAGCGTAAAAAAGTGTCAAAGTGCCTCGGTCTCAAAAATTTTAAGACAAGAGTACACTGCATAATAAAACGAATAAAACCAATGTATCTGAGCCCGGCAATGATTTTAGTCACAGCAGCGTCAGTATATTGAAATATGAAAAAAACAACTGCTACATGTCCGCCTCTGAGTAATACACTCAAGTGTCTGAAAATCCAGAGATAATAATAAAATCAAGCTCATCAAATCAAATCAACTTATTTATAAAAATGTTTACAAATACATATATATATTCAGTAAATTCGGGTTGGTGGCGTCCTCTCTTCGCTAACTCCAACAACAAATTATTTATTTTGCTCTGCGTTTGGTTTTCAGTTGTTTATTTCATTTGCGATACATACCGCTCTTGAAAATGTTAGACTGATGTTGCCAACCGAGCAGTTATCACTTAATATTTCATGTAGATGTAAGTATTGTTGGTTGAGGGATAATGTAGATGCCAACTGGGACACTGCTGTAGGAATTAAGACTACGTACATGTGTCTGTAAGTAGGCATGCACATAACGTTCATCAGGTGCATGCATATGTAATGCACAGGTAGCAGTAATAAAATGTTATCTAGAATGATGATCTAACATTATAAAGAGAAATCGCTGCTCGATGTTATCTTCTTGTTTTTATCTACCATAAACAAGAAACTGTCTCTACAAACTCTTATTGCTCATGATAGAATACACAATGTTCATTTTATTATATGTAGATAGAATTTGTCCATAATAAAAACTAGTTCGAATAAAAAAAAAGTTATTTTTTCTATGATCAATAAATCAATAAAAAAGAGAAGTAGTGTCTAGAGGAGGATACCCGGTAGGAACGAAGTTCCTTTTACTTTTTGGTAGATATACAAGTATAAAGTCATTCATAAAGTATACGATAAAAAATTACCATATAAATCCCGTATGAATGAAAACAAAAACAACAAAAACAAGAAATAAGTTTAAATAAAATTTACACGTGTTTAGAATTGAAATTATACAACTGACCGCGCACAATGTTTTGCTGCTCAAATCTCGATACTCGCACGCACACACACACACACACACCCGTATATATAATATAAAGAGTCAAAGCGAAAGAGAAAGGGAGCGAAGGTCGCCTGGAGGACGTCTAACGCTTTTTCCTCACGTGATGATTTCTGCCAGTTTACTCCTACCGCCAAGCCATGTTAAAGAACTTCGTTCCAAAAATCAAATACAAAATTTATTTTAAAAAAGTATCACTGATTATTAAGAATTTTTTTTGTGTGTGTGTTTTTCTTTTCATGTAATGATGACAGCATGATCTAATACTTTTCCTTTAAAAAAAATAAAAACTCATGTAATAGAAAACCTTCTGGTTAATACTGTTCTATGGCATGGAAAGTTGGATCCTCACTAAAGGCCTAGAGAAGAAATTAACTGTCTTTGAAATGTACGTACACCAACGGATGCTCGAAATCTCATATAGAGACCATGTCATAAACTCAGAAGTTCTTAATCGAATGGCCAAAGAAACCAAACTGCTAAAAGCCCCTTGCAACCATTAATGACTGGCAATTCATAAGGTGAATGTGTAATGTAATAAATTATAAAAAGTAAAATATAAATTTACTTTTAGCAATATTTATTTAAAAAACAAAACTTATTCAACATGTTTTAAATCATATGTCAACTTAATCCCTTATAATTATTAATATTACATATTATTTAAATACATAAATCTGATGGAAATAGTTTTTATGAGTTAAATACATTAATATGCCCTAATTTGAAATAAAATTTCTGGAATGCCATAATGGGTGCAGTAAATCAAATTTTTTGTAGTGATAGTTCTGTTATGGAAGTCTTGGGTTCGATCCTGAGTAATGACAGAAATTATTACAAAAAAATTAATTAAACACTTGCTATTTCATGTGGAAGGTAATGACAAACCATCACATATACTATGATATGAACACTAGTTGGTACACAGAAAACACACACAGGACTGCATTTGTAGTATGACAACAAGTGGCTATAATCAGATCCAAATGTAGTCTTGCATGTGTTGACTAACATTGCATATAACAATTGTCTACTAAACTACCTATATCTGTACAGCTGAAATGTATGAATAGGTGGTAGTCGCCAATGTTCAGAAGCTGAGTTAATGCACTATGATGATGATGATGAATAAAATTAATAAATATATTTCATGATAATATACACACACACACACACACATATATATACTTTTTTTTTTCTGTAACCCCTCCCAGTGCATGTGCATGTATGATAACGTCATGGTAACATTTTATATGAGATGATGTTGGTGCAGGAATAAATCCAGTAAGGGTTTTGGGGAGGGAAATGACTCCCTAGAATTTAATACAAGCTGTTCAAGACTGCAGCAATTTAATAGGAAATAAAATTCTTTTTATTCCCTTTGTTTACAGTTATGTCAAAAATTGCTGCCAAAATATTTTGAAATGGTTCAGGTAGTTATTTATTTTTAAATTTCAAAATTGCCAGATTTATCTTTGACAGAAAAATGAAACTTCATAAAATAGGAATAAAAAAAAATGATCATTTAAAATTTGACTTTGACGTTTGCTTGTTATTCTATGAAAAAATTGGTATGTTTTTATTGCAAATGTGTGAAAGATGTAAAATATTGAGCTGAAAAAAATATTAGCTGCAGCTAGTATTTTTTATCGGCATTAACAGAAACTATCACGGTTCACGTCGATCCATTTATCATTAATATCAATAAATTGTTTTTAAAGGTTTCTCTTTTCGGTTTTTATTTATTCTCTTTTTGTTTTTAAAGCAAGATGATCTATGGACAACTTCATTTCGCGATCTCTATATCTTTCTTCTTATTTTTTATTTCCAAGAAAAATCCATTTAAAATAGCTGAAACCACGACATATTCGTTTATTATAAAGAGATAATGAACCCGTTAGAATATTTTTACAATAGGTTCTTTAATGCTACAATTAGAATTAATAATTTTAAAACCAACTGAGAAAACATTATTGTTTATAATCGGTTATTTTACTTGAAATTTATTGTTCACGCTTGCTTTTTCATTATTTTAAATTACATAATGTCATGAGCCTACAGTTCAGTAATGTAAATAAAATATTGATTTTGTGATTGGAATTCTGGTTTTACTATGCTGTGGGAAATGAAAAACATAGATTAAATTTTATATTTTTGTTTTATTTCTTATTGATCAACACAGCATAGTATTTCGTATATATTTCTCTAGTAATGTTCGGACCGAGTAAAGTAAAGCAGCTGATTAAATGGTTCGAACGGTTGGGAAATTGGAATCTAATTCCGAAGCCGTACCAACACAAGTATAATAACGTAAAATTAATAAAGGCTACACGCGGAGACACTGCCTGACTAAAGCGACGTAATTTTGCCAAAAATTACGCTTATGATAAATATGATGTGTCGGTGCGACTGATCGGGCAGTACCGACAGCTGATCGACTACCCGGGTTTTTGCGGGTCTTTCGGTCGTTCGGCAATTAATCCGTTTTAGTATCCGTTTTGCTCTGAAAGAGTTACTGTTATCGAAGCATTGCGTGGTCAGTGGACCCACAACAATTTTTAAATTAAATCGTTTGCGGAAGAATTTTATATATACATATATATTGATAATAATTGCTGTTTGTTGTTGGTCATCTGTGAGTAGTTTTTTTTTCTGTGTTCGATAATATAATACTAAAATACTAGTCATCAAAAAAAATCAAGTGCTATAAATTTCATTAATATATACATACATGATCTTGTGAATAACCATATTTCATTTCGAACATTCAGTGAACACGGCGGACTAAGCCGCCGTGAGATAGCTAGATTTTAGCTCAAAAGGTTTCGTACTCATGAGCCATTAAGAGTCAGCACACGATAATAGTAAATAATTTTTTACATATTAAGTTTTATTCAGGAATATCCCAAAAAAATTTTCTCAGTAAAAATATAAAAAAAAAAACTCTGCCCCCCGAACAACATAAATTTGACCCTCCGGACACAGATTCCTGAATTCATCCCTGATGTTGATGTATAAATTTTTAGAATGACCTTCGGCTATAAAACATATACATGTTTGAAAAAAATAAAGTTTTAACTGTAATGGTTAATAGTTGCATGCGTAATAAACAGAATATAATAAATGATTTTAATTAGCTTCTATTAAAATTAGCTGAAAGCTTAAGCTGTATTTCAAATTTAAACAGCCAAAAGCGGAAAGCCTAAACTGTATTTTGCAAGGACATAAGTCGTATTAAGTTTAAGCTGTATTATTATTCGGCTTTAAGCCCGTGGTTTATACCTTTATGTTGAACGTGTGAAAGTAAAATTAAAAGGAAAAAAAAAGTTATAATGCATTAAACTGAAAAATCAGTATTAATGAAGTTAATGTTTTTTTATTATACATAGCATTTTTTTTTTTATTTTGATAATTGTTGTACATTTATATTTTAGTCTAGAGTGATATGCATGGTTTATGCGAAAAAGTTAAATATTTTATTATAAAATCAATAATTTCTTAAACACACAGTAAAAAAATTCTACATTAAAATCAGGAATTATTTTATAGAATTGGGGGTATTATATGCAACAGATTAAGTTTTGCGCATACCGTTTTGTTTTTTGCGATGTCTTTTAAGTTATTATATAGGAAATAATTATCCGCGGACACAACTAAAATATTTTAAAATTATACTATTCGTCGGCGCATGCGCATAACAGTTCTAAATAACTTTTTGCCGGTATAGTGATAATTTTTTTCGATAGTAGTGTGCCGAGTACTAGTTGGTTTAGTGTAGTTTGTTTAATGATGTTATACTAATTTTTTCAACGAAAATAACGGTAATTCAGTACAATTTATATTTAATTGATGCGTAAAATGCTGGTAATTTTTGAATATATTTTTAGAGCCTATGCGTGTTTATGCATTTGAAAAAAGAATCGCTTCATCTATGCTCTGTACCTTTAAATTTTTAGGTTAAACATTCAGTTTATTTGCGTAATAAAACTAAATTGATAGGCAAAGTTCATTGCAGAGTAAGATTCATTATGACGAATATTCAGGCAGAGAAAGGTATTTAATTTATATTCTAATACGTTACTAATATTATAGATGTTTACTTAATTCTGTTATTTTATGTAGTAAAACGGAAAAAACTGATACATTTTAAAACGCATGGTGGTACCTAAACATCCTACATATTTAATTAAAGAAATCTACAAAAAAAGTTCTTTTCCTCAGACCTTAAAATAGAAAACACTGCAAAATAAAGATAACTGTTATCTTCTTTGCTGTTTTAATACCTATACAGAGTTTATTATAGGACAAATAATGTATCACGAGAATCTTGCTATATCAATAGAAGGCAAGTACAGTCGAGTCTCGTTTATCCGACATACGCGTGTCGACAGAATATCAGATAATTAAAAGATGTTAATTCCCATCTTTGTAGTATCACGATGTCGATTTCTGTTTATTTTTAGCGATGGAGTTGGGAACAACAAAAAGTAGACTGCTCTTAATTAGTGTCGAATAAACGAGAATATACCGTAGATTAATATTCGACGATATGTTTATGGTGCTGTTATATAAAATGTATATAAATATATTAGCTTAAAATCACATTTAATTTTTACTTATTGACACTTTATCTCGAGTGATAATTGTAAATGTTTTAGAACGTTTTTTAAACATGTCAGTAGAAGAAAAAAGAAAATTGTATCTAGTGAAGCAATATCTAGAACCAAAATCCATTACCACATGGGCAGAACAGTACGTTCAAAATAAAGAAACACTGAAGGCTGAATGTAAGTTAAATCGAAATACAATTTACAAATTTTTAAAAAGTTTAGTAATATGAGATTTATTTAAATTGAAAATAGATATTTCACATTAATCTTCTTCTTATCGTATCGATTAGCGTCATAGTTCCTTCTTTCCCCAGTATGTAGCAACCTGGATCACATCGTCAGGTGTAGTTTTTGACATCATATACTCAAATTTGCATTGTATTGGCAATAAGGGACATGTAAATAAATGATCCGAGTTTTGTTCGATTCCGCAGTCACATTCATTGCTCTCTGACATACCCCATTTTTCCAAGTTGTTTTTCGTCTTTCCTGTTCATGTCCGCATTTTATTTAAGGTTTTCCACGTTCTCCAGTATAATTCACATCCCGTCGGAAAATTTTCGGCCGGTTCTTTTCATATTTCGAAACGTTCTTTTTCTCTTTCTCACATCCTTATTCTTCTTACTGAACAAGCATACTCCCCGGCTGAGTAACAAAGTGCTAACGCTGATGTTCCCAGTACACGGAGATCTGCACCCCAGGTAGATCCAATCAGTTTTCATAAGAGCCCATTTCTTGAGTTTATCTTATTTTTCGTATTCTCACCGTGTCTTTTATGTGTCAGTAACCGGTCCAGCGTTACCTCGAGGTACTTAGGATGTTCACAGTGTTCCACATATACACCATTCCATTTTATTTTCAGTTTCCGCTCGGCATTCCGATTTCGCAAATGAAACACTGTAACTTGAGTTTTCGGTGGATTTGGTTTGACGTAGTTTTGATCGTAGTAATATCTTTCAACGTGTACAGCATTTCTATTAAATCCTTTTCTACCTCTCCAAAAGATACTCTTTGAGCTGTGATGGCCAGATCATCAGCATATATAAAATGTTTTGTTTTGTCTGGTTGTTGGTATATTAAATAGTACCGGTGCTAGCACACTTCCCTGAAGTAATTCATTATTTTGTCTTCTCTATCTGGTTTTTTTTGATCTGTAATGTTACATAAAATCTACGATCTCTCAGTAGCCTTCCTATAATTTTTGTAAGTTTAGTATCTTCGGTTAATTCGTATATTTTTTTCGATAGTAGTCTATGATTAACTGTATCATATGCTGCACTTAAGTCTACGAAGACAGCACCGGTAATCATTTTATTTTCGTAGCCATCTTCTATTTCTTGTACTAAATTCAGCATTTGCGCTGTGCATGATTTACCACTTCGAACCCCCGCTTATTGTTTTATGAATTTATCATCAATTTTTATCATTATTCTATTTAATATCATTCTCTGGAAAGCTTTATAAGTGTGACATAGTAGTGATACCGGTCTAAAATGTTTAGGATCTGTAAGTGGCTTTGCTGGTTTAAGCTGCGCTACAACATGCGATTTCCGCCATGGTATTTGGTTGATAGTTACGCACTCATTTATCATTCCAAGTAGCCATTGTTTTCCTTTTGGTCCTAAATGTTTAATATGTTCGGTCATTATCCTATCTATTCCGGCTGCTTTCCTGCATTTCATTCTAAGCTTTTCTAACACAAAAGCTTCGTCGATGACACTGAGTATTATTAGTTTCCATTGGCATTTTAAGCTCTGTTTTAATTTTATTTCCTTTGATTTTCTCATTCATCAGGAGCGTATGAGCTATTTGATCAGATGTCACATTTATATGCTCTTTTGGTTGTTGTTTTTCGTTATTCATATTTTTAATTAGTTTCCAAGTTTTGTTACTATTTTTAGTCGTACCTAACAATTCAATTGTTGATATCTATTCTCTTTTCCGTTCCTCTGCAATCTTTCCCGGTACACATTCTCCGACTACGATTGCTGATACCGCAAAAGGATCGGCCCTCATATTTCGTATAATACTCTTCTAAATCTTTAAGGGTATCTTGACATAGTCATTTTATATACTCTATACGACAGCCTCTAGAAATATAGTTTCTTGACACCCTCTTTAATATTTTAACAAATTCACTGTAGTTATTGAGGCTGGGTTGTATTTTTTCGATTTCTATGTCCATATACTTTAAGAAATCTACCCAGTTGGCTCTTTTGAAATTGAATCTTCGTTCAAAGGGCACAGATCGTGGTTTTATTACTTTATATATCTAGCACATTATTGGCGTTTGTGGAGATCTTGGAATATGTTCTAATACTGCTTTACGGCTCATACTACTTATTTTTTCACTTACGAAGATATTATCAGGAGTTTCCACTTTAAATGAGGACGGCAATTTTAAATCGTGTATCAAACTCATGCAGTTTATCTCTGCCCAATCTTCTACCGCTTTCACATTTTCATCGTCCTTTGCATATCCCCAGCTGACGCTATAACTATTAAAGTCTCCAGTTACAATATTTGTACCCATATTTTTATAATTCTTGGGTTCTTCGAATACAAAGGGCGCACTAGGTGGTTTATATACTGAAGTTACTGTAAATTTTCTTACATCAATTGTCAGAATTTCTATATTCTGATTTTCTGTAAGTTCTGTCAAAACTACTTTCATGTTTGGCTTCACAAATATTGCACTCCCGTATTTACTATGCGGTCTATCAATAGCTAATCTCATTCCTTTAATACTTGGTTTTTTATGGTCTGTCCCGCGATGTCTCTTGAATGCGGAATACATCGCATTTTGTCTGTTTGTAAATATTTGTCGAAATTGTTTTTTTCTTGATGTTAATCCTTCTATATTTATCGACACCAATGTCAATTATGGTCCTGAAAAGGACCTTTTCTGTTGTTGACCGTAATTATAGCATAATATATACGAAAATAATAAAAATGAGCTCAATGTTTATGAATATGGAAAAGGTATGTTCAGCATTATAATTATTTTGAGTTTTTAACAAACTAAAAGGAAACAGTTGAAATTCTTCTACACGCCACACACCGATCCATATATATATATATATATATATATATTTATACATTTAATGAATTTATAAACTTTAGTATACTCATAATTAAATTTATAAATTCATTAGAAAATGTTTAAAATGAAATAATTTTGTAAACACCTACACTCACCGTAAATAATAATTATTTTTTTAAATTATATCAAATATTTACATCAGCGTTTATTTAAAATGAAGAAAGGAAAAGGAGATAAACAATTAACAATGTAATAAATATTTGTATAAAATGAACTTATAGTTTCCTAATCTAATAGTACATTTTAAATTACGTATAATTGAATTACTTCCAAAAATGTTTGTAATTCATATTTTGTCGTCTTTAAATCCGTTTTGAGTTTCTATATATGCATTTTTAATTTATTTTATACTAATAAAGGTATACACTTATTTTAATACTAATATATTTACATTATTTTTTATGTTCGGTAGTTCATAAAAATGAAAACGAATTTAAACGCTATTTAACAAATAAATTTGACGCTGATAATGTAGTGAATAAAAAAATAGCTCTTTGGTCGGGTGATATTACTCAATTGGAAATTGGTGCTATTGTGAACGCTGCTAATAATTCTCTGCTTGGTGGTGGAGGAGGTGAGATAATTTTAATAATCTCAAATAAGTATTTAATTTTATTTAGCGTTATAAAGATAACATACGTTCAAATATTAATTGCAGATTGTGTGATATAAGTTTTTTTTCAGTTCCTATCAAAACTGTAAAAACCTTGAATCTATACATTTATGAGATGTAGAATTATATTAAATGTATTCGTTGATTATTCATTTATGAAAAAAATAGTAAAATTGACGGATATTAACAAAGTTAAAATAATTTATTTTCAATAAACAAATAGAAATTGAAGTTTAACTACAATTTTTTAAATTAAAATGCATTTACTTGACGTAGTCAACTTCTCCTGAAGGTTACGAAATTGACGAGTTCACTTCATTTATGCAGTTACTTAAGTTGATTTTTCTTCCTACCGCGGGCTATATCCTACTTAACTCATAGCAGCATGAGATTCATTTCAGATGTAACATACAATCTAAATTGTACATTTCAGTAGCAACTGATGACTTTTAATGAAAAAATTACAATATTATTTTATAGTTTTAGGTACCATACGTATAACAAAGTGAATTAAAAAATTCAGTGTAAATTTTGAATATATATTAGAATGTACGTCTACATAATGGACATTTACTTTAGGTTTATAAATATTAATGTTTTTTATGATTCAAAATATTTTAATACTTTGGGAAAAAGTTGATCATTTAAGTTTAATACTGTATATAAAACAAGCAGCTGGCTTGGACTGCCAAAATCGACGTAGTAAAGTAAACCCAAACTAAAAATAGAATGATTAACGATAAAACGGAAATTACTGTTTTATTTTGAACTTTGATCTTTACCATTTATGCTTAAAAAATTATATCACTGAAATGTTCACTACGACTAATTTTTCAAAAGACAATTTGATGACATTTTCTAACGTGGTCGCTTCTGTCGCATTTATTTCGGCAATAAAGTTGTGTTTAAGGCATAGATGGTAGCTGATTTACCGACGTAAACTTTGTTCTACAAAAATCTTCACAAAAAAAAGTCTACAATGAGCGAACCATTTCTTCAAATTAGGTGTTTACCAAATTTCGACTACAACAACTTGATGTTTACACGTGGTGTGTCGCGGTCATCTTGAAAGTAGGTATCCTGATTAACTTTGAAAAAGAAAAAGTCGGTCACCATGTTACTGATCGCACATTCCATCATTTTCGAAAAAGTAAAGACGAGTGATTCCTTTCGACTCCAATGCGCATCAAAGAATCACTTGTTGAAGATAAATCGTTTATTCTTGATACTCTCGGATTTTCCGTGGCCCAAATACAACAATTTTGCTTGTTTACCGTTCAGTACGCTTCCCCGCTGAAGAAGATTTTCAGTGAAAAGATGACATCATTTACACGATGTGCGGTGAATCAATCAGAGAACACACGACACTTAAAATGATTTGCTGGCTTGAGTTCTTAAACCAATTGATCTTATAAGTGATCATACTCAAACCTTTATGCATAATACGATGTAAATTGGTGGATGAAATACCCGACTATAAAGCGTTTAAGATTCTCTTTTCACTATCCTTCGCAACATCAATATTTTTCCGGTGTATGAACACTTTTTATTCTGCCCCTATTTGGCAAATCACTAACCGAACTGCTTGTCTTAGCTTTAAACACCGAACGACCGATTGTGATTTTATTTAAATGGTAGTGATGACCGAAATAATCACCGAGTGCCCGAATCGTATTTTTTATTTTTGTACCATTTTTATAGAGTTCTTGAATTCGAAGTTTAGATTTGAAAGTTTCGAGTCAGGTAATTATGTCCGTTTTAGTTAATACATATTTCTGATAATTTATGAACTTGATAATATACAATTAACAAGTTGTCATAGTACATATGCATATATATGCTCGCGCGTGTGTGTGTGTGTGTTCATAAAAATGTGAAAGAAAAATTGCTACCACTTATCATAAAAATAATTGAATTACCGAATAAACTGAATCTGGAAAAAAATTTGAGAATCATTAATCTAAAAGATCAGATGTCCCATCTACCTTATAAACATGATCATAAACTTATCTTCCTTTACAATGCTTTCTTATATGCGATCGGTATGAAAATAGTTTTTTTCTGATAATGTACTCAAATGCTTCTTTTCCGCCGAATGTTAACTGAATAAATTCATAGACAGTTTAATTTTATTTAAATACAAAAAAAAAAAAAAAAAAAAAAAAAAAGGTTTTTAACGTAGAAAAATCGAAGTCATTTTATAATGACACAAATGAAACTAGTGTGTTTTTCAGTATATTCTCCACATTCTTGATCACGAATTTATTAATGATCAAAAATCTATGATACAAAGAATTTACTCTGAAACGTGTCAGTTTTAATTATGTTTTTATAAAATTAGATTTTTATGTAAAAAATATAATTTGTACATTTCAACACAATTGATATCCAGAAATGTGTTTTAGTTATGAAAGTAGAAGTAGTTTAATTTTAAATAATTTTCCTAGGAGGTATTTAGTGTTCCTATTTGGTACCTATATGTCTTTTTACGCTTCCGTTTACCATAATAATGGTGTATATATGTACGCTTGTATGAATGTTTGTTTGCAAAATATGTATGTTTAAAAATATTCGAGCTACTAAGTTAGAGAAATCAAAAATACACTGCATATAACTATCGACCTAAACATGTATATAGTCTGCGAAGTGAAAGAAATCCGTTCGAGTTTCGTTGCCGAGCATGAGTGTTGCTCGAAGTAGTGTACTAGCAACAGGGCGCGTATTTCAATATTACCGAAAAAAATCATATTGCCGCCCTCTCCTGTTATTCCTCTCCTTCTCGAAAGCAGTAACCTCGGTTTTGTTTCATCTCTGTACGTTCATCTGTTCTTTTTTTGCGATCTGTTCTGATCCATAAGGACCACATGGTATTAACACAGCGAGTGTTACATCTGATACGCGATGGACTGAATGTTTTTGTGACGTCAGCGCATTTCGGTTGTTTTACGAACGGACTTCTTTCGCTTGACAGACTATATTTTTTACATTAACACTGATCATTTTTTTGTTTTTTAATTTCAAAGTACATGATCTTAATTTTAAAAATTATAACAGGTATTTGAATAAAAATGCAGAACAGCGCCACCAGCAGCTTATATTTCTTTTTTAGTTCACATTCTTCCATGCGATGTTGTTATTGTTTAATTCATTATTTACTTATCGGTAAACATATTTCGTATGTTACGGAAATTTAAAAAACAAAAAAAAATAATTTTTGGGTTTTAAAATATTACAAATTTAGTATTGATAATTAAAAAAAATTTTATGTATCAATTTAAGAATAATTAGTGAAATTATTTATTTTTATTTTTAAAACAGTTGCTATAAATTTGTGGTCACATTATTTTATTGTTTGAAAACTGATTTTTTAAATTGGAAATTTTTTATGAAATATGGAAAAAAATTAAACGATTCCTTGTATGAAGGAAGGTAAAAAATTGTACAACACTTCGCGGTTTTGTGGGCCATCCTTGCGTAGGGATCAAGCTAATCTTCTCTATGTCATCGCAAGTTTAGTATATGTGTTTTGGAAAACTAATTGTAAAATTTTTAATTTAACTCTATAATGAAGGCATAATTTAATAATAATTACAGTAATTTATGTACTTTCAATTTTAAAAAAGTTATAAATTTGATATTAAAATTATTTTACGCTAAGTGGTAAATTTATATTTTAATTTTAAAACCATGTGCCTAAGGCCATTAAAATATTGTAAGCTTGCGTATGTAGACAATATGATTTATTGCGGCACTTGTTATCATTGTGTGGTCATTTACATTATAATACCTGTTTAACTGGTCGCGCCTGTTTCATTACCGAAGTAATGTTTTCTTCCAGTTCCGTAAATTTTCCGTTTTCTTTTCCTTTTTTTTTTTTTTTTTTTTTTGTTTTTTATTTCTTTTTTTTATAATAATATCTGCGTAAATTTAATTGTGCAACACGCTATGTAAACTCAAATTTATTAAACTCATATAAGGAAGACGAAATTATTCAGTTCTATATTCGCCACCGTGTTCTTCTGTATTTCAATTAATTCCATTTTTACGAGTTCCTTTCTGTTACATGTTCTTCCTTCAATTAATTTTAGCATGGAACATGCTCTAGTCGCGCGAAAGCGTTACGAGTTTAAAGTAGCGTGCTTACGCGAGAAGGGAAACGAAAGTAGCGCGCTTATAATACGAATATTACTGTAGTAGGATGAACGGGTTTATAGTGAGTCAGCGCATTATCTCTTGGGCGCATAGGGGGATTTAATCACCGACTTTCTACGACCGAAAACTAATATCATAGCGTTAACCGATTAACCGAAACTTGGCTGAACAACGACGACGAGGTTGCGCCGAGGGGCTACCGATGCATTACTCAGTTCAAACGTGAAAAAGTACGAACTGGGAGAGTCGCCATATATAAATACTGCATGTTATTTTCCACTCCGCACATCCTGATGGAATTTTACAAAAATTCGTTAGAACAGAAGTGTGACAGTAAGAGTGCGGTGATATCTGCGCTATCGAAATCACTATCAATGGTCAGCGGGTATTGATTGTAACGGTTTACATTTCACCTGGCACTAGCATTGACGATATTGAAGATTTATTTGAATTGAATTTGATGGCTTACACACCTAAGGGAGCAAAGATTTTTAAAGTTATTGAAAAAAGACAATACCATACTGTATCCATCATTTTGTCTGGCGATATAAAACGGGATCTGAAGAAACCTGAAAATCGCTGATTGATTCAGTTTATGGAAGAAACGTTCGGATTACAGCTCAAAACAAATCTCGCTCTATCGACTACTCGTGGTGGATTGTGCATTGATGCAGTCTTCGCTGGCCACATTGAAAGGATCGATTCGAAAAATTATATCAGTTATTTTCGTTATCATAAACCCATACTGTCCATTAGTTCTAACGACCATGTAGAACAAACAGAAAAATAAAACGATTAACCGTACTTTTTGTATTTCTTCATTCATAATTTCCCAACAGAACAACAGCAGCTACAAAGTCGGCATTCACCAAATTAGGCTAAAGCGTATTCCATGTTTCATAATTTTAGCCGTAGGCTCTAAGTAAAGGCGCAAAGCGACGATTTTTTTTTTTTGATTTTTTTAAAACAAAGTACGGTTTCTTATGTATCTCAGGATTTAGTGAACGTGTCACAATTAAATTCTTTAACACCGTCGCAGAAATGTATCCAGCTTATTAAGGTATATAAATTTAGTTATGTTTAATACGCTGTTTTCTTAAAATTACTACACTTCATTATTCTAATTTTATTTTAACGTTATTTTGTTCACTTTACGTTACTTTACTTTGTTTTCTTTTTGCGTTAATTTTAGTTTATTCGTTATTTTTGACGTTAGCTTTTTTTTCACCGACTTCATTTTTGTTCGCAATTTTACTTCGATTATTTTTGGTCTTATTCGTATTAGTCCAGGCACCATTAATAAAACCAACAATTAACTGGTGTGCCGTTCTGCACGCTTACTCGTTGCCGTTAATTGTATCCATACTTGCAGATCTACTAACTGGAATAGACTCTAATATTTATAACTCACAAAAATAATCGAATCGAGCTCCGCGCTATTCAAAGTCTATTACATACTTGGTCTCCGCTTACATAAGCGTTTAAACGGTACTATATTCTCTTCTTCTTAGTACAATTGCATTTATTGAGTTGTTCATGACCGGTTTACCAATCTTAGAATAATAAACGTTTTAACACAACAAAAATTAATTTTAATCTGCGTGGTAAATAATTTATGTTTTATTTATGAAATGAATCTGTTGTTAAATTTTAGTTGATGGTGCAATTCACAGAGCTGCCGGCCCATTGTTGAAGCAAGAATGTGCGACTTTGAATGGTTGTAAAACCGGCGATGCTAAAATAACGTGCGGTTATAAATTACCAGCTAAATGTAATAAAACCGTATTTATTTGCTGCCTTTTTTCTTCCTAAATACTGATGCATTAAGTACATTTTTGAAACAATAACGTCAAATTTACAATATTTGAATATAGCTTTTTATTTTTTGTTATTTTTTAGGTTTTTAAATAGAAACGTGATTATAATTTAAAAATACAGTTTATTGTTTTATGTTTTTTAGATGTAATACATACAGTCGGTCCAAGGGGTGAAAAACCGGACTTGTTGGAATCCTGTTATAAAACGAGCCTTCAATTAGTGTTGGAAAATGATATTAAGATTGTTGTGCGTATATTAATATGATTAATGTAAATTAGATTTATGTTAAGATTGACGTCGTGTTCTACTTTTTAAAAATTGAAAAAGTACACCTTCACGCCTATTGTAATGAAAAAATGGTCATGCAGCATAATTGGAAATTTAACAAATAAGTTCTGATAAGTAACGAAAATGTATCAAGTGCTTATTAATACTACTTATTGCTTCATATATTGTATTCTATGAAGATTCGCGTTATTTTGGTTCATGGTAAACGGTATACGTATTTTCGTTATATAAATTATTGCATTCTAAAAACAACATAGTAAATTTATATGAAACTCGGAACTTTATGAATTCTTCGAATTTTGCTTTAGAATTGTCAATTAAACGTTGAGTAATTTTTCTGTCGTGTACGATTCGAATTGCATTTTAAGACAAGTATTCACTGTTTTAGCGTAGGGCATTTGTTATTGCAATTCTTAAACATTTATAGATTATTATCATTGCTACGTTTTAAATAAATTATATGTAAACATTAAAAATGAAAATTAATCTTACGAATGAACTGTAGATAAAAATATTTGTTCCAAATTTTTAGATTGTAAAAGTCGTAAAATTGTTTAGTATCATAGGCGTACCGAAGGGGTTCACCCCCCCCCCCCCCCGAAATGTATTTGTACGTTGCTGTATTGTCGCTTTACGATCGTAAGATGTCTTGGTATCAGGCATTCTGACAATACAACTAACTATGTACTATACGTAGTGTAAATTATTCTCAAAATGAAAGCGAACAGAAGTAATCCTAATCCTTACGCATTTAGAACTATTGTACAAGAGATTATTAATAAAATATAATTACAAAGTAAAATCCTTTTTCTGTCAAGTTTTTTTTTTTTTAATTGACCCCCCCTCCCACTAGCCTGGGTACACCTATGTTTAGTATTAAAATGTAAATGTTTCCTAATGTTTCGACGAGGACAGTATTACGTTATAATAAATATCACGTGGAATTTTTGTGGATTATATAAACATAAAATCAATGTAAACTAATTGTATAAATAAATATCTATAATAATTGCAAATATAAATAATCAGCTAGAGTAAAACTCCCCCTAATTCCACTGTTCTATCAGTTATAAAAATATATTTTTACCGAATAGTTAAAGGCCCATCGATTGCTAAATTGTTTATCTTTTCTGGCGTGGAAGATAATAAACTGTATCCACAGACTTTCCTAACTGTGAAGTTCTGTCTTCAGAAGAAACCAAAATATGTAATTGTGATAGTTGTGTAGTTATTTGTTATATTCGAAATATAATTATATAGTTTTTCATTAATTTTTAAGTTGCGATGGCCTACATTTTACTAACTGATTTTCGTCATATGGAACCACATAATTATGGTTTTTGGTCCCATGTAACTGTAATTAGTTAGAAATACTTTTATATATTTATATAATTAATTGTATTTATGAATTAGTATTTTATATACTTTATTGTAAAATTTCAATATTGAACAATTTGTGTTATGGATCTACTGTTCTATAATGAATAAAAATATAAAAACAATTTATTAATCGAGATTTCTTATATTTTATAGGCATTTCCATGTATTTCAACGGGAGTATATGGTAAATATTTTTTATTTTACTTACTATATTGTTTTTTTCCTTAAAAGAAATTATTTTTTGTGAATAATTTATTTAACTATAAAATAAAAAAAAAATATATATATATATTAGCGTTTTTCATAGCTGGTTTGTTAAAGAAAGTTGTATAGTTGTCATAAAACATTACAACAAAAAAAAATGTTATGGTCTAATCGTTGATTGAAATTGAGGTTTTAGCTCTTTTTTTTTCTTTTTATTTTCATAATTTCGTTGAAAGTAGTAGGAAAAATAATTCAGATTGCCTATGTTGTAAAAATAAAAAATAAAAATATATATTCCTATCAGGAGGAACTGTCAAAAAATTATATCTTCTGTGAGTGGAATTTTTCAAATACTGTTGCCGGAGTCATAATTTATCTTATTCCTTTGGTGCTCCTATTGTGCATAAAACTTGAAGCACCGAATTTTATACTCTCAATATATATATATAATGACATAAAACTGTGGTTCCTTCTATTTGAAGCATCGCAATTCATAGAGCGACTCTATAAGTTTTAGGAGAGCCAAAAGTTTTCTCTTACCCATTTCGGAATATTCCAGAAAAATATTTATTCGGTTAACATATTAATACGGCCGTAAATTTTGTTCATTCTATTAAAAACGTGAATTATAATTCGCCATTTCTGAAAATCCTGTTCGTTTTAGTTATTGCGAATTCTTATGTACTAATATTTATTAAATACACATATAAATCATGTATTACAGGAAATTAATTATTTAAACATTTTTAAACAGCTGACATGTTTCGGAGTTACTTAATTCATAATCATGGCAATAATTTATTGCCATGATTCGTTGCGATGGCCTAGTAGCTAGAGCGCTTGGCTTCTGTTTTGGAAGTCTCGGGTTCGATCTCGGACGATGACAAAATATCCGTGCTAGTTAGTATACAGCAGTATAGACACATTTGGTTGCATTTATAATGCGATAACAAGCGACTATAGTCGGTTCCAAATTTAGTTGTGCGTGTGCGCTAACGTCGCATAAAAATTTTCAGTCGCTGAACACTCGCATCAATGTGGGTAGGCCAGTCGTCTTGGTTAACCTTTCTCACGTTGGCCGACAGCACGGAAGCTGTTGCGCTCCAGTTTACGTGCTCCGCGCTAAATTGTGGTTGTGTACCCATTTCCACATTATCAAATTCCCGCACAGACTATGCATTTTTGACATCGTATGTGTATCGTTACATCCAATTTACCTGAAATGCATACGGCTACCTCGGATACAAAAGCTTGTCTAATAATAATGATAATTTTAGGTTGGTTCTCTACATCTTCAGTTGTTCTTTCGCTTACATTTCACATGTCTTCCTCAATTACTAACTATCTTGTATTATTAGTATTATTATAAATTTTCTCGAGTTTAATTTATCCCGATGGTATAATTTGTGACGAATTACAAGTCACAATGAATTTCCTTATTACATTACAAGTACTTAATACAACTTAAGACTTTCCACTAATGTATTTTGAGTGATTCCAGTTACTAACATTATGAGCGTTATTGCTGTGACCCTTTTTGTTTCCATAGTACTTTTGATTTCGTTGATTTTTGGTTAATATTACTGTCATAGATATGTCTATTAAGAATGCATTATTTGATGATTTGCGAATTATTATTATTACTGTTATTATTATTTATTGATAATTTATATGTTAAATAAATGCTGAACAATTTCTTTAGTGATTGCGATTGGGAAATTAGTTGGGACATTACACGTGTGCATCACAACCAGTTATTGTTTTTCTTTAAAAATAAATACTCTTTGTAATAAGATTCAATTCATCTTCGTTTTATTTCTGATTATAAATAAGACAAATAATAAAGCGATAAACGAGTTTAGAAGCTCAAATAAATCTTGTACTGCACGATACGGGATAAAGTGCATTCAGTATAAATGTAGATGTATCTGTTTCACGGTTGTGTTATATAGCTTTTTTCTGTTTCATCGGATTTTAATAGCATTTATGTAACATTCACACTTTTGTTACAGGTTACCCACAGACATCAGCCTGTTCTGTTGCATTGCAAACTGTTCGAAACTTTTTAGAACAAAATGCCGCTAAAGTAAGTAACTATAATATGCTGCATGAAACGAAGCAATTTGTTTTTTCGCAATGTAAACTAGAGTAAAATAATGAAGACAACGGAACTGAAATTAGCAGAGAAGAAATTACAATTATGTGGATTAATTAAAGGATGCAAATTTAGAGTAGTGAAGTATACTACTCGATATACATATGTTATCGATAATGCGATGAAGAAAAAAAAATGAGTGACGTTTAAAGTTGAATTGAGAAACTCGTTAGATAAATCGGCATTAATGTCAAAAAAATTTCAAATAGTTATTGAAATTTAAAGAGCTAAAAATGAATGAATTTAATACATCATGCTAGGGAAATTAGAAATAGAGTAAGCCGATCAATGATAGATATAAGCAGCTTGATAAAAAGTAGTAATCGTTTCAACTTTTGCCTTGAAATACACTATAGGAATGTCTGTGTTTGGAAAGAATTTTATTTATTTTCTTTTTTAAAAGATGATCTTGAAAAATTTTTAAATAATAGAAGAAAACAATTTTGTTACATAATTAAATGTTGAGGATGTTACATGTAAAAACAATTATTAGTTACCAAATTAATTAAAGTCTTATGATAGATCTATTGCTGGATAAATTTTGTAGGATTCCTGCACAGTGTCCACCATATAGATAATAGTTAAATAATGTAATTTTATTGTTATAATCTAATAAAAAACAATTAAAACATATAATAAGTGGTTGATGTTTTCGGAATTATCGCGTCATCACCTAAACTACGTCGGAGAGCAAAGAAAGTTGTATCGAGTAAAAAAAACGGTGTAATTTTTGAAACAGAAATGACTAATGCATTTGAAAGTAATAAAAAAGTAAGTAAAAGCAAGTTAAAATAACTAATAAGTAATGTAAATGTTTTTTTTTAACTTTTTGTATAATTTTTTTTTTTTTTGTGAGGGGAGAGCAAAGGGAAATTTACTTTTGCGACGTGCCTTGTACAATTTACTACAGTTAGTACAATTTTATTACTACTAGGTAACTCCTTTCTCCTACCACAAATATCGTGTAATTTGAAATTGACAGAACCAGAAACAGTTAAAAATCAGTACAAAAAACGTAAAATTTTAGATTATTGAACATTACTTAAAGTCTGATCAAACATGTGGTTTCAGTTAAAATTAGGCTGAAGGTTTAGCTGAATTTAAAGATTCGACTCATTCAAGAAAATAAACAAATAAAAAGTTATGTAATCGTTGTCTAAAGTAAAATATTTATCATTTTCAGTATAATTACATGAAATTAATTATACTGTATTAAGTAATTATTTCTTTCAAACCTGGTCATGGGCATTACTTTTCTCGGTAAATATCAGTATGAAACAGAATGATATTTTCTTTTTAAAATTTTTTATTACGTAAATAATAAAATTAATTGCCTCATTAAATTATTCACCTGTACTAGTGCAAATAAGTAGTGTAAAGAATTGTTCAATGTTACTGGACAGTCTCAGAGAACAAACATATAGATAAATTCAAATTTTTAATTTACAATTTTAAATAATTTAATTTTAGTTATTAATGACATATTTATTACTAGTTATTAGTTTTAGTCTCTATATTGTTTTTTTTTTTTTTTTTTTTTTTTTTTTTGAGAACGAATATTTTAAATTCATTTGATTATATTTTTCAGTCTGAAAATCAATTAAAGTAAGCTATTTGATGTTAAAGTGCCTTTAATTTGCATGTAAAAAATAGTTGCTTTTTGAAAATTTTATATTAATTGTTTAATTAATGATAAAATAATCGAATATAAAACTGATTTTAAAAGTAAAGAAACACAAATAATACGAGTACTAGATGTAAAAAAGAAATCATCTTAAAAAGGATCTAACCTGATTTTCGGAATTGCGAAACCTTCGGCTTCAGCCACATTCTCAACTTCGGTCAGGTAGTTTATCACAATGTTTTATATAATAATCGTTCGTATTTATCTGTTAATTATTGTTAGTATTACTTTCATGGATTCGATTATATCCACGCAAAAAAAAAAAAAAAAAAAAAAAAACGGGCTATTAGAAAGTGATCAGTCAATATATTTATTAGTATAAGGTGTCAAATGTAATAATTTAAAAATGAATATTTGAAACAAGAAACATCATTATCATTATAAATTTTCCGTGAATTTGGGGATTTGTTTTCCTTTCTAATTTTCCTTCTAATGCTGTTTTTTTTTTTCAAGACTTTTTAATCCCTCTAGCTTTGTGGTCCTTTTCCCACTATTCTTGATTTTTTATTTACATTCCATTATAACATGTTGCTATTCACATTTGTAAAATTAGATAAATTTTTAGGTGGATTTGGTTATCTTTGTGTTGTTTTTGGAAGAAGACATATGTATTTACCGAAACCTTGCACAAATTTATTTCCCGTTTGAATAAGGTTTTTTTTTTATATATACAATTTATTATATTATTTTATTTATAATTTTATTTCTCTTATCATTTCATTAATACGCTGTCATGTAAATAATAGGAGATAATTTTTTATGTACTGTTGAATATTTTCATACAGAATTATTTGATTTACTGTGAAATGCGATTTAAAATTTTTTACATAAGAAATTGAGGAATACAAATAGTAATCTGATGTCGTTTTCAAAGGTGTTTATCTAAAATGCGCTTAATTATATTTTTCTTTTTTGTTTTGAACATATCAATTAAAAATAATATGATTCTTTGTAAAACAAAATTTAAATATATTGCTATATACATTAAGAAAAATTTTCTTTTTCTTATTTTTATATTCTGTAACATTAATTACGAAATAACCTAATAATTTATTACCATTTTATTACCGGGGTGTTCATTTTAAAATCACGAAGTTATTATATTTTTCTCGAACTTCCCTCTTAAAATGTTCTTAATTTGAGTATAAGATTATCGCCTAATTGTTTTTTTCCAATTACCTTTATTAATGCACTTAACGAACGTTAGATGGAATGATGTGATAAATTTTTAGTTATAAATTTAAGGAATATTAATATATTCTTTAATAGTAGCTTGGTAAACTATAACAATTTTGAAAGTACGTATTTAATTTTTATTAAAAATAGTGCTAGTAGAAATTTATTTTTTTGATGTGTACGGATCTATCAAAAGATTTTATAGGTCATAGTTGTTATAATTTATACATTTAACTAATGGTTCGTTTAGTGTTGGCACTGTAATACATTATTGAGATTTTTTAAAGCGCCCGGATGCTAATCGTAATGTTTTGCTCTGTATTATTTGTATTTTTTGTCGACTTCTATAGACCGTGTATATGTGCAGATTAATCGACATGTAATCTATTAACGATGTATATAGCAGCATGTTTTTGTTTGGGCAGCTACCTCACTTAAATCCATTGACAACGTTACTCATTGTACTGAGTGTCCTTTCGCATTTAGGTTGAGTATCTTGCATATCAAAAGTAATGTCTAGGTATTTATTGGTATTTGCGAGTTTCACAGATTTCTCAATGATTTTGATCAATGAACTATATGTTATGCGACGTCGTGTAAATATTATACCCTTCAAATTTAGTGTATTAAGGGGAAGGGGTTAAGTGAAACAAAATTTTTTGACAACTTTTTCTTTTTTTTTTTTTTGCTTAAAAATTTAGTTTAACCTCTACAGAATATGCTCCTAAATTTTTAGATCCTAATTCGAAGTATGAATGTTTCTATAGTACATATACGTGTAGTGCTTCAAATGTTATCAATCGCTGGTAAACAACGCATGCAAGGACGCACTACTTTCTACTTTCTTGGCAATAAAATTGCACTAATTGGACAATTAGGAGCGCTACTAACAAATGATAGTAATCATTGGTTTTCGTGTAACGGTTAGTTTTGATATAGCGAGCTTTTATACCGATTACGAGTGAGTGCGTTGGCCATGTACAAAAAAGGATGAACAGCAGACTATGTAATATTTTAAAAAAACAGCAAAACTTGGAGGAAAAGGAAATCTTATTGATGGATTAATTACAAAATTGACGAAATACTATGGTCTTGCTATTCAGAAGAATGCAAACTCGAAGAATGATATGAAAAACTCTAAATTCGCCACTTATTACCACACAATATCGACAAACAAAAATCCGCACCAGCAATACCGTCTCCTGGTGCGCTTATCGCATCGCTGAAGCTTCCAATGCAACACTGTCTGATTATCATCCTCCTCTTCTGCATCCTAACGTACAGAAGCACATCTTGCCAATATATAAAGATTTGTTCTGTGACGATTTGCTTGTAAGATGTTTGGGAGAACACACGCAGAACGCAAACCAATCTTTCAATGCAACAGTGTGGCTCTTGTCTCCCAAACATTTAAACTGCAGCTGGAAAATCGTCGAAATGGTTGCTTTTTTGGCTGGAGGCATGTTCAACGGCGGCTACAACTTCATTTTAAATATTATAAATTACTTGAAATTGCAAATCGGTAATCACTTCAAGATATTTGCAGACGAGCAAACGACAGACCGATTACGAAAACAAAATTGCCATAGCTGTAGCAGTTCACAAGCGGCCAGAACAGTGAAAAAAAGAAAGCAGCGGCTTAAATTGATGAATTTGCGGAAGAGGAAGGCATATTATACGGCCCTGGTATTGAAGACTAAGCGCTGAAATCTCTAAGTGCCCTTAAACACTACTCTTTTGTATCAAAATCTTTAAACTCGATTTTCTCAAAACATGTTTTTTCGCGCGCCGTGCAATGTAGCTCGGTGAATTTTCAGCCGATACGCATGAATCTTCAAAGAAATATTCTTTAACTTTCTGGCTATTGATGACGTACGAGTTAAAAAAAAAACACATTTTTTTTAACAGTTGTTTATACAAAAATGTGTGAGTTTTTATTCAAAATGATGCTGAACTTTTAATTTATTTTTTTTGGGGGGGCGGCTCCATCTTGCAAAGCTTTCTGACGTATTTTATCGACAAGGTTTTGGTTTTTTGATTTTAATTGAGATTTGAAACCTGCAGGAGGCTGCACGGCGCAAATTTAAGGTCCCGACTTCCAGCAGCTGTGACACCACCATTTTGTATCATTTTTGCATAAAAAAATTTTTGAACATAATTTAAATTGTATATTTTGAGATATACTTCATGTCCATTAAATAAACTTTTCCATTTCAACAAAAAAAAAAAAAAAAACGATTGGTCCACCCTATATAAATAATTGCGAAAAAAGTAAAATGTTTTCGAAAATTTTTCCGTCTATTGTTCATTTATTGTTTAAAGCAAGTTAGTATTTTAAAGAAAAATATATGTAGTTTTTTTGCTAATCAAATAAATGGAACATTTATCTACAAAACAAATGCAATAACCACGTGAATATTTGCAGAATTAGAAAATAACCCATAATCTGTGTTAATAAATTACATAAATTTTACTTCCACACCCAATGTAAGTAGGTAAGTTAATAACTGCATATTAGCGGTAGAAAATTTAACAAAATCTTGATTCAAAGAAAACTATAGTTCTATTTCAAATATATTTTATTTGCCAAGATGTGAGCATATATTCTTTGAAACTGTTATTATGTATAAAAACGTTCACGTGCAGTTTTTATTCCAGCAAAGAAATTTCCATGATCTGAATGTTAATAAAAAATTATAAATTATGTAATTATTAAGTAGTTCATAATTTTAAAATAGTTCTAAAAACGAGGAGTATGTAAAATAAATTGTTTAGAGCAGGAGAATTCTGAATAATTTCAATTTATAAATAATAATTTTTAGCATACGGCGCCTCAGTTTACACAGTTTTGTATGGAGGAAATTTTAGGAAAAAATAAGATCATGAAAATCTGTAATTCCAATTTCGTTGTTTAATTTACATAGTTTTTGCTATTCAACGAAAGTGTTTTCTTGAAAAAGGTTTATATTCTAAAAATATTTCACTGTAAAAATATCCTACATATTACTACCATCATGCATTCTTTACTTTAAAAAATTAAAAAAAACTTTTAAAAAAATAAAGTCTAATGGGAATTGTTTTTAGATTAACTTTCTGCTAATTTCTTCTTTGTAACGTATTTAACCGGTCGTGAGCAAAGAGTAATCAGTTGAGCCGTAAGTTTTCAACAGACAAGTGCAGGGTTCGAAAGCCCCTTGTTAAAATTCAGAAATTGATATTAAATTCTCTAGATTTGGACTTTAAAAATTAGTTCTTGTTTTTGGGAAAACAGTTATTCTCTTTAAATTAAGAGACATAAACCGTTAAAGTGACCATAATGTTATTAGTTTGTTGTTGATACATATATTTTGAATGGATTGCTAGCGACCAATAATCTACATCACAAATATATTTCTTAACCACTGAAGATAGCTTGATGAAATTCATTTGCTTATATGTTTCTCAAGACGCCTTTACCAAGTACATAATATCATCATTGTCCTATTTTATTACTATTTACAGCTTATCTTCTCGAGTTAGCAGTGATTATGATTCATCATTCACTTTCAAAAAATTGAGAAGTTTTTCTGAAACTATGGAATTGAGTGTGAACTTAATGTCGTCAAACTTCTATAAGCTAACAAACAAGCTGAGGGTTACATCAATTCCCCCATATATATCAAATTGTTTACTACACTCAGCATTCTAATTTACCGATTGGGACCGTTAGTTAGGTATGGTGCAGCATAATCTAAGCAAGTCAACAACATAACATTGAACTCTGTTTGTGCTACTACATGATTATCGTCCCAGATTCTATGCAGATAGTTTAAAATAAAAAGAACTTCAACCCTCAAAGCTAAGATGCCGTTAGTAAACACCATATGTTATTATTGCTAAAATGTTGGAAAATACATATAGTACAAAAACTAAAACTGATAACTTCATGCCACAGACATTTTCACTGTATATGACTCAAAATGACACTGAAGCATTCCACCGAGTATGATAATAAAACAGATATGAATAAAGTTAACGTTCTAAAAGGTAGCTTATTTGTAAAAATTGAGAAATCTAAACATGATTTTAATAAATAAATATATATATATATATATAAGTTAAAGTATATTTAGTTGCTAAGTTGATTTGAAACTTTACCTACAGACTATGGTTGTTAATTCAATATTTTAGTGTCATTTGTATATAAATGATGTAGCCTATATAGTATGTTTGTTTTATTGATTTACAATTATACTGGATTTATTTTGATTAAAAAATAAATAAAAACTAAAATATTTCTGTTTATTACAAAATATATACACGTGCATTGTTTAAGTAATAAAACATGAAATTAATGAAACATAAAATAGATTTTATCATTAAAACTGTTTAGTAAAATAAAATGGCCTTTTTTATTTATCCCAAAAGTACCTAAAAGATGTTTATTTTTGTACCAGCTCTCATACTAAATTGTAAGTAATGAAAAGTTGTCTACAAATGATCTACTTTCGTTTAATAACCCTCTACAATGATAAGCAAACATTTTTAGTCAAAAATGAAAATTTTTATATTACTCGCATCAGTTATGCTCTTTTATGGTTTATATTAATATATACAAAGCTGCCACTTTATAGTTTGTTTCTAGTTCACTCGATTGAAAAATAATTATTGATAAATTTATTTTATAACTTACTAAAAATTAAAGAAAATTATGAAATCATAACTTAAAATTTAAAAATTGTAAGTTTGGTTTTTGATTGGTTTTTTTTTTTTTTTATTTTTAATGAAAATCGTGTGTAGTAGGTTTGGATTTTGGTTCTTTCTTTCCCCTTTTATATAAAATTACATAATTATTTACAAGGGGGCACGGGATGAGCCTACACAAAATCTATTAAACCATTATTATTAAGTATAAATAAATAAACACGTAGCTGTCGCCCCCTAGAAACGATAACCATAATAATGTGAATGTAAATTTGAGCTATGCTACAGGCTAATTGCCCCAATCCCGATCGATGAAACAACCTCCACCCGGGTTAAAAAACTCCTTTTCAGGGTCACCACTACCACCATCTAAATTATGAGTATAAATATAGAAGGCTTGCCATTGGCTAAGGGAGTACTACTAACAGATATAGACAAAACACATGATGTTGATATACTTGCAATTCAAGGAACACACAGAACAATTGACAAACCAAAATCAAAAATAACAGATATGAAAGTGGTCATCGATAGAGCCCATAGTAAACATGGAAGTGCTCTCCTGGTTAAAAATGAAGTAACTGCAAAACGGGTAGATGAAGAATGAGAATAACAATATTGGAATATTGATGGTAGAAATTGGAGGATGTACTATAACATCAGTTTACAATCCACCTTGGCAGAGATTTAAATTCACTTCAAATAATGATACATAAATTGTCTATTGCCGATTTTAATAGCCATAGCATTAGTTGAGGATACAAAGAGAATGACGAAAATAGAGATTTAATTGAAGACGGGGCCGAAAGGAATAACTTGAGACTAATGTACGATTCAAAGTTCCCGGCATCATTTAATAGTGGATAATGGAAACATGGATATAACCCTGACAACATCTCCGTCACAGGGAAGATATCACATATGTGTGCCAAACAAATAGCTGAACCCATTGCACACAGTCAACACAGGCCTCTAATCTGTAAAATAAATGTGTCAATTGAACTTCAAATTGATAAGAAATCACAATTATGGTATAATTTTAAAGAAGCAGATTAGATACTTTTCAAGGAAGACATAGATCAAGAAATTAAAAGCATACAACCAAAGCCTGGAAATTATGAATTCTTCATTGACATAATTAAGCAAGCCTCAAAAAAATCCATACCATGAGGCGCACATAAAATCTATATCCCCCCTCCAGAAACAGTATATGGACTACCTGTGAAAAATTCAATGCAAAGCTTTTTGATAATGATATATTGCAATTGGGCAATAACCTAATCACAGAAATATCTAAAGAACAATATAAGGACCGGTGCGATATTGTGGAAAGTTTAGACTTCAGTAAGGGCAGCTGCAGAGTCTGACAATTTTTAAGACGTTAAACAACAAGAAGTGCAATAAATTAAACTCGCCAAAGGTAACATCTAATCAAGTTGCTCACCAACTATTACTTAATGGCAAAATAAAGGGCCGCAAGAAAATGAAATCCATTAAAAGAGAACTAGCATCTGAAGAAAATAATTTTGCTGTTCAAATCACAAACAAGGAGGTAAAAGAAGCTATAAGAAGAGCAAAGAACAGGAAAGTGGCTAGAGTTGATGGTCTATATACTAAACAGTTAAAACACCTTGGTGAGGAAGCAACAACCTGGTTACAGCAAATGTTCAATAACTGTATGAGCAAAACAAATTTCCCAAGATTATGGAGTAGAGCACATATAAAAGCGCTACAAAAACCTAGTAGAGATTCAAGCAACCCAAAGAACTATTGGCCAGTGTCCCTCCCTTGTCACCCACATATAAAATTTTTGAAAGAATAGTCCTGAACCATATGGCTGAGAAAAATAATGTGAAACTTATAAAACAACAAGTGGGTTTCAGATCTGGAAAGTTATATACTAGCCAAGTCTTATGGCTAACCCAACACATAGAAGATGGATTTGAAAAGAAAATGTAACTGCAGCAATCTTCATTGATCTTACTGCAGCTTTCAATGCAGTTTGTCATCATACACTCAGAAGCAAAATTTACAAGTTAACTAAAGACCACAAGTTCACAGAAATAATATCAATGTTATTGAAAGACATGGGAGTTTATGTTGCACTGAATAGTAAGTATGGTGCTTGGAGACAACAAAAAAAACGACCTACCACAAGGCAGCGTCTTGTCGCCGACTCTATTTAACATATATACTAATGATCAACCAGTAGAAAGCATAATGTAACACTTTTTGTATGCTGATAACCTTGCATTAACAGCACAATATAAAACTTTGGAAGAAGTAGAAAATTCTCTGAACCATATGGCAAACAAACTTGATGCATACTATGAAGAAAACTACTTGAAACTTAATCCAGCAAAACATAACTTCAAAACCAGCAAGCTAAACGTCAGCTGAGAATCGCATGGAAAGGGGCAGAATCGCAGTATATGGATCATCTTAAATATCTGGGAATCACACTGGATAGATATTTGACTTATAGAATGCATTGTGAAACGACAAAGATGAAGGTTGCAGCTAGAACAAATTTAATACAAAAATTAGTAGGCAGTAGCTGGAGTGCTAACCCAAATGTGCTAAGAACATCCTCATTAGCAATTTATAACTCTATCAGAGAATATGCATGTCCTGCTTAGATCCACTCAGAACATGTATAAAAAATAAAAAAAATAGATGTAGCTTTAAAATAGGCCTGCAGATTGGTCACTGGTTGTTTATGATCAACACCTTTAGGAAAATTATATGAGCTTGATGGTATCACCCCTCCAGACATAAGACCAGAAGTGGCTACAAGGAAAGAAAAAACAAAAGCTATAAATGATAGCCGCCACCCCCTTCACAAATATAGTGAATTAGTTTTAAAATGTTTTTAATGTTTAAGAATTATATAATAATCTTAATAATTTTGTTGAAAATAAATGAACAGTTGAATTATTATATTTTTTATTTAAAACAATTATAGATTTGTATTATTGAAGATAGTCAGATGAAATATCTTGATAAAGAAATAAGTAATGTGAAGGTATGTTTTTTTAAACATATAATAATTGTCTACATGCTGTATGGAACTTTGAAGAACATTGGTGTATATGGAAATTTGTGTTGATCTAGTATTTTTTAAATATTCTGAATGAATTTAGTTATATGCAGATGTAAAAGTGCTGCAGCTGTTTTCAAATTAATATTACATTGTAAGTAAGCAATTAATCATTGAAATTTTTGTTACAGATGTCTATGACTAAATTCAAAGAAAATAATTATCCTCCAGAAGAAGTTCTTTACAATATAAAAGTATAAAGTTTAAATATTACCTAATATATGATAAATTATGATTTGTACATTTATATGTGCCAAGTAATTTTATGTATTTATGTAATTTTGGAATTATTATTTTAGTTGCAGAAACAGCTATTTTTATAGACATATCTTCATTTTGGAATATTATTATATTGCATGTTGGAACAAATAATTGCTCAGGTCAACAAACTCCACAAATGGTTTTTAAAGAATATCAGACACTTTTACATCATATTCGACAGAATAATACAAATAAAGTCAGATATTTATGTCAGGTACATACACGTTTAATTACTTGTTCTATTAAAATCACGTCTGTTAGTATTATGCAGTATTTATTTTTCTACTATAGTTTTCTACATGTTTAACACACAATAGCAAATTGATTTTTTCAAATTAAAAAAAAAAAATAATAAAAAAAAATAAAAATAAAAATAATTCAGAGAAAAGTTATGTAACAAATTTAAATGAAATATTCTATTTTTAATATGGTAGGTAATATTTTCGCAAAAGTGTAAATTATAGATAGCCTTGACTATTTAATTTTTTAATCTATTTTGTAGAAGTTTACAAAAATTATAGTGTAATAGTTACTTAAAAATTAATTTATTGTTCTAAATTACAGTATATATTTTATTTTAGGAATTTTACCACAGGGTCAAAACTTTTTCAATTTATTTAAAAATTAATATAGTACAGAACTTGTTAATAAAAAATCCCAAGAAATCAATATGCTTCTATCAACTTTGGAAGATAAGAATACTTTTTTTATTGATAATTGAACCACATTTTTTATTGGAGAACATTTAAACTGAAATTTGCTGTCAAGAGATAGTTTGCATATTTCTCCATCTGGAATTAACACATCATTTAATAACATGATAAATATGGTAAATTACATGGAAGCAACACATCTTAGGTATTTTATTTCACTACATAATAAAACACAATTATTAGTTCAGTTTATCTAAAAAAATGTTATTGCAATTATGAAGGTTTGCATTTAATAAACATACATCCATTGTAATAATTTTTTTTTTTTTTTTTAATGGGCTCAGTGTAAACACTGACCCAACTACATGGACTTAGATCACCTACTCAGATTCTGAGGCGACTGGAGATAGAGAGTATAAAGGAAAGAAGGAGGGAAATAATGGCTCGAGATGGGAAAGAAAGGATAAAGGAAGCATTAAAAGGGGTAGGAAGATCCAATGCCAAGAGTTCAGTGTATAGATGAGAGTACTCAGGAAAAAGAGCAGCATTCAAAAAGGATATGGTTGGGGTCTCATATAAAGGGAGGATCAGTAGAGTGGAGAGGGCAAAAGGGAGAAGGTGAAAGAGAAAAACGAGAAAAGGGAAGGAGGGAATGACTAAGTCTCAGTCTGATTAAAGAAACAATAGCCGAGCGCTGAGAAAAGGGAAGAAATTGGTACCAAGGCTGTGAATTGGGAGTAGGCTGTAGGAGGAAGTAGAAGGAGGAGCGATTGGCAAAAAAGGAAGGGTAGATGTCAACCCATAGTTTGGTATGGAGACTTGTGGAGAGGAAAATGATGTCTGAGGCAGGAAAATGCAGAAGGAATGGACCATTGAGAGACGCCGAGCGAGCTAGGAATTCAGCTGCTTCGTTGCCCTCAGTGCCAGAGTGGCCAGGAACCTATAAAAAGCCAATAAGGATAGAATGTGCTAAGCACAAGTTGGAGATAGAGGCACGAACAGAAAGAATGATATTATTAGTCGAGTGGGAAGGAGGAGAAGAGATAGCTTACAATACAGATTTGGAATCAGTAATAAAGAGAAATTTACAGATCCCTCTTAAAAAGGAAATAAAGGAGACAGCACGGAGAATAGAGATTGCTTCAGCAGAAAAAATGGAACAAAAGGAAGGAAGTTTGAAGGATTCCGAGTGATTATGCGAGGGGCCATAAAAGCATCATTTTTGGAACCATCAGTGAATGATGGGGAAATGAAGAATTTAAGATGTGGACATATTCACTGACCACTGTACTCTGAGGAGTGGAGTTATCACGAAGAGGAAGAGAGGAGAATGAGATGGGGAAACATGTACTATTGAAATCAAAAGAAAAGTAAGGAATCTTATTGTGGGAAAAGACATAAGGAGAAAACTTATAGACCCGAGCAGCTATGTGCGCAAGAACAGGTATTTTGTGAGGAACGAAGCGCCAGTGGTCATTGATATACAGATAGAAAGAAATAAGTTTAGGTGAAGAGATCGGGAGGCGTTTAATTAGAAAACGGTAACCGAGCAAAGATCTGCGGATAAACAGGAGTTTAATATTAGATTCGGACAAGATAGCAGGAATGGTTGAAGACTTTAGGGCCCCAATGCAGAGCTGAAAACAGGAGTTTTGGATTCTATCAAGTTTGCGCAGGAGAGAGTTTGAGGCATTGCCGTATGAGAAGGAGCAGTAGTCCAGTTTGAAACGAATAAAGGTCCGTTTATATCTTCAGACATCGAGTGTGTCAGACACCGTCAGACACAATTTATTTACATCTAACGTGTTAGAAGCGTGCCGTGTCAGACATCGACAGACACCGTCGTCGGTGTCGGACGCGGCTGCTCTCACCAGCAGTTACTGAATAGCTTTAGTGGGAAAAGCAGGTCGATTTATGTTGAAAATGATCCTGGCACTTCTCTGTGGAAGATTTATCCATAATTGCATCGTTACTAGAAGAAGAAGACCGGGATAAAACTAAAAAAAGAGCAAAACGCATGGCCGTACATCCGATGCTCAAGAAAAGAAAATTAGAAGGAGAATATTGGACGCTGTTTAAAGAACTTATTGTTCGTTCCACGCCTGATCCTTTTTCTGATTGTCACTGTATTTTTTGTCCATTAAATCATAAAGGCATTTATATTCTGCTACAATTTCTTTGAGCTTTTCGTTATCCATGGCAAAAAAAAAAAAAGTCTGCACGGTCCCGATACTCTATTCACATTGCCTGGAAAGTAGCCACAGATACTTACAGACACGGAACCGTTCAGACAAAATATTCTTTCCGAAATTACGGGCCGGACACGATACGTGTCTGACTGTGTCTGAGCGGTCGCGTTACGATAGATGTAAATATGTTAATACACACTGCATAGAAATATATTATTTTGTCTGACACGCTCGATGTCTGAAGATATAAACGGTCCTTAATGGATTTGTAGAGAATTAGGAGAATATATATATGGGTCACCGTCCCACTTGAGAGGACATAAAGCTTTCAGCAGATTCAGTCTTTTAAGACAAGATATATAAAGGTACTTGATATGTTCTTGGATAGAGAGTCGACTATTTAGGAAAAAACCAAAATAGCATATGGAATTAACAATAGGAATAGGATAGTTGGAGGAGACGATGTTTACCAGAGCACGATTATATGGGCGGAGGGAGAAAATAATAGAAGAAGACTTGGAAGAAGAAAGAGAAAGAAAAGCACTGAAAAAGGAACTACTGAGGACTGATAGAGAACAATTAATCTCCTCGTTAGCCACAGCTAGCACGTCTGAAGTGGAGTAGATGAGGATATCATCTGCAAAAAGGAGTGAAGAAGAAGGAATGCGAAGAGTAGCGATATCAAGGAGATAAATATTAAAAAGAGAAGGACTAAGACAGGAACCCTGAGGCAAGCCGCGATAACAACGTCTGATTGTTGAAAAGGAGGGAACAGAAAGAAAAAGAGATCTATTTTGGAACAGATTAAGAATAATGGTAACGAGAATAGGAGGAATATTGAGGGAAATGAGCTTAGAAGCAGTGAAGGAAGATGAACATTATCAAACGAGGATGCGACGTCGACAACTGTGGCAATAGTAAACTTTCTATCTGGGAATGATTTGTAGATGTCCGATAGAAAGGTACTAATGCAGTCGACTGGGCCAAGACCAGGGCGAAAGCCAAACATATTGGGAGAGAGGAGATTTTTATGCTCCAGCCAACAGACTAAACGATTGTTGATTAAGCCTTTGAAAAGTTTTCAAAGACAAGAGGCGAGGGAGATAGGTCGGAAAGAATTTCTTTTAGGAATAGGAATGATTATAAAATCATTCCAGGATATAGGAGTGTGACCAGAGATTAGAAAGTAGTTATAGATGGTTAAGAGAGAATGCAACGAGGAAAAGGAGAGATTTTTAAGGATTAGATATGAGAGGCCATCTAATCCGGGGGTGGAGTTAGTGGATTTGTTAAGAACGGATAGGAGCTCATTGTAACGAATAGGAAAGGAAAGAAAATGGTCTTCAGAGGTAGAGTAGTAAGAGAGAGAACTAATTTCCTCAAGAGAAGGAACATAAGCGGGCAAGATAGAGTCCAAAAAGGAGTGAAGATGTGGCAATGTAGGAATAGAATGAAGGGGACGCTCGGAGGAGGGAACTGTAAAGGCCCTAGCTAACTTACAAATCTGAGAGAAGGGCGTATCTCTAGAAAATGATGAACAGGTAATAATATTAATCCATCTCTATATTTCAGAAAATCTAAAAAAAGCCACCATTGGTGGCAGTGAAAGTATTAGTAGTAGTAGTAACTTATTATGTATTATTTCTTCCTGTAAACGTTTGTTTCACTGATATTATAAGTTATGTATTTTTAAACCTTAAATTACGTTACAAAGTTATTGTTTTAAATATTACTCGGACACAAAGTACCTTTTAATTCGTTAAAACATACAACATTTATTTATATTAAATTATTACTTAAAATAAAAGTTACAGACATTATTATTCACAAAAAATATATATAAAAATCCGTCCTACCGGTTTCGTCTACTTGACATATTCATGGACTGAATTTTGTTGTATTATTTATTTACATGTTTGGTCATTATTAAAGATATAGATCGATATATTATAATTGTTGGTCTATGTAATATAAAATTTTTAAATTTAATAAATAATAATGAATTGAATATAATAAAGTAAATATATAGTTACAATTGAATAATATGGAACAATATAATTAAATGATGTGTATGAATTCGTATAAAACTATTAATATTTTATTTTTGGTTTTCATAAAGTTTTATATTATATAATGTGTTTTGCTGTATTGTTTGCTGTATATTTAATATTTTATCTTTGTATTTATTAATGTAATATTCTTCAGCTGTATTTAAGAGTTTATTATCTGTAACTATTTTTAAAATTAGCATGTCTGTTTGTATATGTAAGTTATTGTATGGTTTTGTTGTATTATATGATCAGCAAATGTTGATTTATCAAGATACTTATATTTAATTGCGTATACATGTTCTTTATATCTAGTTTTGAAATTCCTTTTTGTTTGTCCTATGTAAACTAAAACACATAAATACTCAACCTTTATAGCATACTTACACAGAATACACAATACCCCAATGAATAACAGAAACAAAAATAATGAAATAAATCTGATTAAACAAATAGCAAAAAATAATAACTACAATCCAAATATTATTGACAAATTAAATCAAAAAATAATAAACAAAATAAAATATAAAAATAAAAATATAATAAATCAATCAAAAACTAAAAAAGAAGAATGGATAACATTTACATATATTAATCAAAATATAAATACATTAACAAACATTTTCAAAAATAATAAAATAGGATTTAAAACAAACAATAAACTATTAAATAAATTGATAACTCTAAACTCAGAAAATAATAATAATGATACCATATACAAAAAACCAGGTATATATTTATTAAGATGTAATAATTGTAATAAAGTTTACATAGGACAAACAAAAAGGAATTTCAAAACTAGATATAAAGAACATGTATACGCAATTAAATATAAGTATCTTGATAAATCAACATTTGCTGATCATATAATACAACAAAACCATACAATAACTTACAATATACAAACAGACATGCTAATTTTAAAAATAGTTACAGATAATAAACTCTTAAATACAGCTGAAGAATATTACATTAATAAATACAAAGATAAAATATTAAATATACAGCAAACAATACAGCAAAACACATTATATAATATAAAACTTTATGAAAACCAAAAATAAAATATTAATAGTTTTATACGAATTCATACACATCATTTAATTATATTGTTCCATATTATTCAATTGTAACTATATATTTACTTTATTATATTCAATTCATTATTATTTATTAAATTTAAAAATTTTATATTACATAGACCAACAATTATAATATATCGATCTATATCTTTAATAATGACCAAACATGTAAATAAATAATACAACAAAATTCAGTCCATGAATATGTCAAGTAGACGAAACCGGTAGGACGGATTTTTATATATATTTTTTGTGAATAATAATGTCTGTAACTTTTATTTTAAGTAATAATTTAATATAAATAAATGTTGTATGTTTTAACGAATTAAAAGGTACTTTGTGTCCGAGTAATATTTAAAACTATAACTTTGTAACGTAATTTAAGGTTTAAAAATACATAACTTATAATATCAGTAGTAGTAACAACAATATTAATAATGGTGATGGTAGTAAAGTTGCTGGTAGTAATAATATTAATAGTAACAATAACATTAATAATAGTAGTGGTATTAAAGGTGCCAGTAATAATAACAATTGTACTAATGATGTTAAGACTGGTGGTAGTGGAAGTGTTATCATTTTTTTTTTTTTTTTTTTTTGATTAATGTGTTTTATTGTACAAAAGTTTAGTTTTTTTTATTTTTACAAATTATTGGGTGGTTGGTAGATTAGCCGAGCACCGTCGATTAGGCTTAATCTCAGCCAAGTACCGCCCTTACAAATTTTATTTATTTAATCATAAACAGAATTTCTAAAGTTTAGTAAAATATAAATAATGTTATATATATGCTTGCTCATATGCACTCACACCTACAAATTCACATACAGACATACATGAGCCAGCTTATATACTAATTACATTATAGTTGAAAGAATAAGATAAAGTTAGTTTACATAAAATTTGCAAAATGGCTTAACAAATTTAACCTCAAGATTAAAAAACTAAATCAAATTATATGATATTTAATAAAAAATATAGCTATAGCCATTAAATTTATAACAGTACAGTTTAAAGATCAAATAAGTTAAACAAATATAATACTTGGGCTTAATAATGAGCAGTAATTTAAAATTTACGAACCAAAATAAGCAAAATCATAGTAATATTTAATAAGTTGTGTACTAATCAAAACTGTATAAATTATAAATAAGGAGTTACATTGTATAAAAGTGTAAATTTTTACCTAACATACTTTATAATATTATAATAAATGAAGAAATGTTAATAACTAAAAAATTAAAAATACAACATAGATACATTCAGATCAATGTGTTACTTCCTTAGCCGACCTACGAATTTCTCATGCAGTGCTTTGAATGCGAATATTTGGAATTTTGCGTCAGTAATTTTGTCTGTCAAATTTATATTTTTGTCAAAGTCACGCAATTGTGCGCATTTGTTGCATTCATGTAGAATGTGATAAGCAGTTTCAACAGAATTGTTGCTGCAGTCACATTTATTATTTTCACACAGTTTCATTTTGTAGAGATAGTCGGCAAATTTCTCATGATTTGTTAGTAATTGAGTTGTGTAAAAATCAGGAATTATTTCCAGATTTCGATTTTCATGTACATTTGGTACTGATTTATAAGTGTGGCGCCCAGTTGTATTCTGGTCCCAATAAGTTTGCCATAAACAGTAATAGTGATTTTGTACTTCTGCTTTTGTGCGTTTTAACCATTTTTTGTTTGCCTCCTTTCTTATTAGATTAGTTACAGAGTTAGTCGTTACTGAGTCTGCTTCTTGTCGCGCATGATTGTCTAAGTATTGAAAGGTTCTTCGTTTTTTTTTTAGTACAAAGATGACTGTTCTTCATAGCATCAGCAGGTCAATTGGGAGAACTCCCGTTATAGCTACTACAGCTGAGTGTGAAGTTATTCTGTATGCTCTACATGCATTAATTAAAAATTTTCTTTGAATAGAATGTAATTATTTTTTAGAAGTTTTAGATTGCACTCGCTTGGTGATAACGGAACTATAGTAGCTTAAGGTATTTTCGACTAGTGCTTTATAAATTATCATTCTATATTTAAAGTTAAAACCCCATGTGTTTTGGCAGACTCTTAAAAGTTGGCAATATTTAATATTTAGTTTGAAAGTTATATGATCAAGGTGATACCGAAAAGAGAGTTTGTTGTCGATTACAACACCTAAATATTTTAAATATTCTACAACCTGTAATTTAACTCCCTTGTAAGTTACATTAATATTTTTTCTATTTATTTTTAAAGACTTTGTGAAGAAGCAAACCAAACATTTTTCTATAGATAGTTGTAATTTAGCTTTAGTTATATAAATTTAATAATACAAAATTTCGACTTATTCTTAGGAAAAAAATACAGAGTTTAAAAATTTATAATATATTTAAAATTTATTATTTACATTTATTAACCTAGTATATGTTTGCTATTTTTTTTTTAAATAAAGAGAAAAGGAAAGAAAATCTGGTTAATATGTGCTTACAATTCTTGTATGTTATATATAATATTATGATTAAAACTAGTTATACAACTACACCCAACAGTTTCATTTTAAATACACTCCCCTTCACCAAATGTAAAAGCCTATTTATAATAATACTGATAATAATATTAATAATGATAATGTTAGTAATACAATATATATGTTTGCAAAGGTATACATTATACTAATAATAATTAGTATAATTGTAGTATAAATAACAGTATTGAAACAGCAATAACAATATAAATTTATTGTAGTAATTATAATAATAATATTAGTAATGATAAAAGTAGTATTAATAAAAATAATATTAGTAATAATACTCATAGTAATGCAGATATTAAAACAGTGCTAATAGTGACAAATGACAGGTAAGGTAATAGCATCATAAATAATGAAAATGACAGAAGTAAAGGTACTATAAAAATAGTACTAATAAATAATAATAATAATAATATTTGTTTGGTAAAATTACAAATTTAATGTGTGTATGTATATAAATTCAGTTAACTATAAAATTTATTGAGACCTGCTATAATATAGTTATCAAAATGTTTATGCCTCGTTTTATTATTTATTAGGTGAATTTTCAAGTCACAAGGTAAAGCGTTGAATAAAATGGCACCTCTATATATTACCTGAATATGCATATGAAATTTCCTGAAATATGGGACAGAAGCAATTTCAGTGTTAGCTGAACTGGTTATTCTATAAGCACTTTTTATATTGCTTCATTTCATTATTTATTAGGTGAATTTTCACGTCACAAGGTAAAGCGTTGAATAAAATGGCACCTCTATATATTATCTGAATATGAATATGAAATTTCTTGAAATATGGGACAGAAGCAATTTCAGTGTTAGCTGAACTGGTTATTCTATAAGCACTTTTTATATTAAATCTCTCCTTATACTTAAAAACAAAATTTAAAATTTGTGAAGTATATAATTCTCTCACGGATAACAGATCTTTATTTGCTAGTATACTAATACTTCACATTACAGCTCATTGTAAGATTTCAATTGATCTTATATGATTTGCTGCAGCTCCACTCCGATGTATAATTCCATATCCAAGTACAGGCTAGTATAGTCCCAAACATAACCTGTGTAAATACTCAGTAGAAAAATAATCACTTAGGTAATAAAAAATGTAATTTAGTCTCTGAACTTTTTTTCTAAGTATATAGTATGCTTATTCCATATGAGTTTGCTGTCCATCATTAAACCTAAGTGTTTAATTTCATATACCCTTTCAATCAAAGTATTGTCACTATATGAAATACAAAAACTGTCCCAAAGCCTTTGATCCTAGTAACTATAAATCATAAATTTAGTCTTATTTTCATTCAGAGGTAAATTATTATATTGTAACCAAACTATAGATTTTATGTATATCTTCTTGAATAGACATTTGTAATTTTTCAGGAAAGTAGTTCATAACTAGTGCGGTATCATCAACATAGGTAAATATTTTCCCATTTACAGACAAATCACTCAGGTCATTTATATATATATATATCAGAAATATATAAATGGCCTGTGGATTTGTCTGTTATTGGGGAAATATTTACCTATGATGACGATACAATAGTAACATTAATTGTAATGAGAATAATATTAATAATAATGTAAATAATAATTATTTAATAGATCATACCTACTATAAGAATCAAGTCAGTAATAGAAATGTAAAGCATGAAATTAATTATGTGTATTGCTGTTTATTGTTTTCTTGTAGAAAAACATTAGTTATTCACAATCGCATATGCCAAAAATTAAAAACAGTAGTACATAGAATTTTATATTTACAACCAGACTGTACAATGAAATTTAATAGATTTTGATCTATGATAACATATATGGAACAATTTCATTTGTTACCTATTCAAAAAATAATTTAAAAATTTCAATCCTATTCTGAATTTTTGCAGTGGAAAGATATTCAGCATGTACATGATTATAATTACACAATGAAAACAGGCACAAAACAAATTGGAGAAAATCGCCATGAATATTTTTCATGCCAATACAATGCTTCATATAACAGTTATAAAAAAATATTTAAAAAAAAACAAACTGAAGGTGAAAATATGGTAGGGTCCCATATGTGTTATGTTCAGTTAGGATGTTAGTTTGTGTGAGAAAAGGACTAGTTGAAGTTAAAACAATTATGAAACATTCACATGAACTATCATTTAAGAATACACAGTGGTAACGATTGTCCATTTTGGCAAGGAATTATATTACATATGGGTTAAAATTAGGTATATCACTAGCAGTAATACAAGAGAAACTGTAAGCAGGAAAGGGAATGTATGGTGATAAATATACTGATAATATCCAAATTAATGCACTAATGATTGATGACAATCCAACAATATAAGTCAGTTATAAATGCTTTTCTATCTAAAAGTACAAAACATTTGTTATGCAAGTGGCATATTGTACAAGCATGGAAGAACAATTTGCAACTGAAATTAAGATCTAATGAGATCCAAGAAAGGTTAGAGAAAGATATGATGAAGTTAATGAATTTCAAAAATATTAGTGAATTTATTCTATTTGAAACAGAAATAATTAAAAATTACAAAAATCAAGCTTCAGAATTTCTTGATTATTGTATGATTTATTATAATAAATGAGTGGAAGAATGGGCAGTGTGTTATAGGAACTTCCCAGATGCAAACACAGATACAAATGTGTTTCTGGAATCATTTCATAACCAGTTAAAAACAATGATGTTTCAGAGGAAATTAAATAGACGAGTTGATGATTTAATAATACCTCTATTGAAATTTAAAAAATCAGTTATTTTTAAGAAAAGCACAAAATTTAAAATTAGGAAAATTTACAGTATATGGGAAATTTGGTACTGACAATGGACATCTTCAAGGAATGCCCATTGATGATAATGTTAGAGTAAAATCGCAAAGTTTTAATTCTATTCATTGAACAAGTATTGAATCAATGAAATTATCCTGATCATTGTTATTTGCAATGTACAGAGCCTCTTTGCTGAAACCTTTGTGCTCATTTGTATTGGTGCAACTGCCCTGATAGTGGAAGTTCTATATGCAAACATATTCATAAGTCCATTCGCTTACAAATAAAAATAAAAATATTTCAAATAGTACTCTAAGAATAGAACATTGTAAAACTCAAAATTATTTAGTTACTTCTGAACATAAAAAACTGAATAACTTAAACGCCCAGCTAGAAACACTATCTTCATTAATTAATGAAAATTATTCTGTACCAAAAATATGTTACTACCAATTTGAAAATAGTCTTGATGATTTAATCAGTGCATGTAAAGGAATTCTTTCCATTGATCCTAAAAATTTGTCTGTATTTCCTCTTACTCAGCATCAGTTTCCTAATGTGAAGCCAAAAGTATAGTACCGCTATCCCTCTGAAGTTAGCACAAGAAAAAATGAAGTTAACCAAAAAACTGAATCATCAAACAAATGTTTCAATTTAAGTTTTATAAATACAATCAACAATGTAGAATCAATATTAAATACAATAGTGACAGTTAATAATGAAAATATTAGTGTTCCATTTAAAATCCTTAAATCTATATATAAGTGACAAAGATTTGGAAATTTTATTTGCTGCAATAAAAGGTGAATTTACTTATGGGTAGTTACATAATATTATTATAGATTATAAAAAAACATTTTAATTAAAATTAACATTCATTAACACTTATTTTATATATAGATGAGTATATTTATTTATATACATATTTTTTAATTTATATTTATATTTTTATAAATATATATATATATATACATGTATGTATATACCCCCCACACCACATGATTGTTATTTATATAAATATAAATAATAAAAAATTGAAAATATTTATTGCATTTGTATTTTTTTTATTTTATTGGCCTGACTTTCATCTTATTATATTTATATAGTTATGTATAAAGAATTAAAATAATTAGATAATAAGAATTAATAATTAAAAATATAGGATCAAAAATTTCATTGACATTGGGAGGATTTGAATCCAAAATTCTCAGCTTATGCAAATGGACTTCACTTTTACCACTACACCACAAGACAAGTTTGTTATAACTTTTGTTTTTATACTATATTCATATAATAAATGATGTATTTAAATTTTTATTAAATTAAAAATTGATTTTTTTAAAATTATTTTATTGTTTTTTAATAATTTTTTTGTTTAATATACTTAATTTTGGAATAATCAGTCTACCGAACCATTCGCACAAAGTAAATCAACATAATCTGGAATTTATTGCATATTTTTGTCTAAACGGCTACATATATTATCCATTAAATGCGGCTTTTAAAAATTTCAATTTCTCACGTAAATCAAAAAGTTGCATTCTCATATTTTACACAGTTCATATACTCAAGGTCTTCTATCAATCTGAAAAATTTCATTAAAATCGGTGACCTGCAGTTCGTGACCTCTTCTTGTAAGTAGTAAAACGGACAGTGCCATGTGTTTCTAGTGCACATGCGCCAAATTATTGGTTTTATAACGTGTCCGCGTCCATAGAATAAAATCATATAAAGTGGAGAAACCATTTCTGCGCATGTGCCATAGTTTTAATTCTTTATGCTACACCAACGATGAATAACGTTTGTGAATAATAAGGAAAATACTAAAAATTATATTATTTAAGAAATTTTTTCTGAAAACTGAATTTGTTAGACTTATTTTTTCACATTAAATGTTTTGGGTTGAAGGTCAGGAGAAATTTTATGTCGCATTTTTTTTGCCCTTTTCTTTTATTGTAAAAGAAATGATGTAGAAAATTACGAAATTTTAATAAATTGTATATAAAAATATTTCAATACAATGAAATATGATTTTAACATAGTTTGTAATATGTAAAATACATGTAATTTTATACGCCCCTTGCAAATTCTTCACAATAGCGTAGTGATTTTCAACTTTGGCGAAGAAACAATAAAATGTTAATGTCTGCAGAGCTGATGAAACGTTTACATCAACGCTGAAAAAATAGAAAGATCTAAAATAGGAAATGTAGTAAATTACATTCTTTATCAGCCTTTAAAATTATTTGCAATATTAAATTCACTAACATATTTTGTAAGAAGTCCATGTTAAAAAGAATCGAATATGATATTTACATTGATGGCCTGTAATGTATATATTTTATAGTCTCTGTTCTGTCTTGAACGACAGGTAAAATAATTAACAATTGGCGTTATCTAAATTGTTGATGAACACATTCAAATAACGTCTACAAATTACATGCAGAAAGGAAAGCAAATGAAACATCCGTTTAATTTTAAAAGATCTTGTCAATAAACTAATTAGTTAAAACATGAAGAAACCAATTTTTAACTTGTCGGCCTTTTTAATTTTTTGATAAACAACCGTATTTGATAAAAAGTACGTATTCATCAGTTCATTTTCAAAAGTATCTTATCCATAAAGTGTCAATATTAAAAATATTCTCCACTAACATAACGAAAATAAACTATAAACTGTGCATAATTAACAATGTCGGTGGACTCATCACAACTAATGGCAAAAAATGGCGATAATTTTACTTTGTTAATTATTTGTCACTTTATGTATACTGCAATATCATCGATTCTACGCTTGATTGTGTTATTCGAAAGAGAAATCGACTTCATTTCTTGCTCGGATTCTTCTAAAATTATCTGCGTGGCTTTTAGGGCACATGGTTTGATAAATCCCTCGCCGATATTGTGAGGTTTCTTTTGCTGTGCTATCAAATAAGCTATTACAAATTAAGCTTTGAGATGCTGTGATACACCTGTGTGATAATTTCCCGATTTGTCCAATTTCATGCGCTTGAGTGATTCTGCTTTAGAAGAAAAAAACTTTCAACTTCGAAATCACAGTAGAATGTTGCTGGCTCAAGTGCCTTTCAAGGCGATTGAGTCTCATACTATCGTTACTTAAAACTTTCATACATATCACACACTGAAACAATTGTAGCTCATCTTTTTCTGTGAAGGTAAGTCCAAACTTAATATAGTCTTCGGAAAACTTTCTCTTTTTCGCTACCGTTTTGCGTCCATAACAGTAAAATACCTACATGTAATTACATGCCCATTACCTACATGTAACTATAGATCAGCCGCCGGAAGTTTGCGTTCCTGATTTAGATATGACTGGTGATGGCCATGATGAATAGTAATAAATACCACTACATTGTTACCTGCTGTTAATCCAAGATTTTTATGAGTTATTCATGTTATATTATTTTAATAATTATTTGTCCGGCCTCTTATTTTTCGTTATATACAATTATTCTATAATTTAATATTATAACGAACAGTATTCATTTCGGATGCTACATATCACTACAAAAATAATCAGTTGAAGTAATCTTGGAACAGCAAATCAAGCCAAATTTAAAAGTGTACCACTTCTTTTATATTAAAGATTAAATTTATTACTAAGCCATTTTATATTATTGTAACGACGTTGTAATAGTAATTTTAATTAAATTTTGTATCAATAGTGCTTATAAACGATAAAAATATCTTTATTACGAATACTTGTAGTTCGCCGTTTCAAAGTTACGTCACCGCGTCGGTTTGATCGCGATGTGTTAAGAATGTAAAATCTCGGCGGCGATCTATAAAAGCATACCTGCCGAATTATCAATTTAATAAAATAAATAAAAATTGGGACTGAAGTTTGATATTACACAAACTTACCTTTTAACAGTGAGATTCAATAATTTCACACATTACAGATAGATTCTAAACAGATTTGAAGACAAAACTTCGAAATTTTTGCAAACTTGTCTGCAGTACAAAATGAACGATTTAACAGATGGTTGAAATGTTCCGTCATGTTGTGGCTGATTTTGAGAACACAGTGGATGGCGACAACGAATAATGACATTAAATGCTATATCCCCACCTAAAGTGTTTCCAGACAAGTGTTTATGGCCGTGCTGATTACCAACATTCGTTAATCGTATCTTGTAACAACCTTGATTTTTGACGTGTAGGCACTCTAAAAATCACTCTGATGTTAAATGGTTGTAGTTGTTGATTTTTTCTCTCTGTTTTATTCATTAGCAAACACTTTATTTGAATCTGAAGGAATTCAGCCGATAAGCTGGAATAGTAAATAAATTTCAATTGTAAACTTTGAACTCGTTAATGATGAAAGAAGAAAAAATAAAATATATTCAAAATATATATCATACAAAACATTCATCTAATTAAAATTAAATAATTAAAAAGTTTTTCCAATGAAGAACTGATTGCGAGAGTAAATAATCTTTAAAAGTTATTAATGTTTATCCTTTTCTTTCGTGCCTTATTTTTCAATTTGTATAAAATACTGAACCTTATGCTCATATAAAATCTACCATTGATAAGTAAAAAATTAAAGTATTTATTTGAATTATTATTCACTTCGATTAATGAATTCGTTTCCTTTTGCCAGTTTCCAGTCACCATGTCTACTGCAAATGTTGGTGAAAAATGCGCAAGTTGTGGTATATAAAAAAAATAGATGGTCGGGTGCAAAGAAATTGTCAGTACAGACGATGAAGCCAATACTCTCTCAGGTTGTTTTGCCAAGACAATTATAGTTGGTGATATTTTGTGTCGCAGTTGCAGTGGCATTGCTCGTCCTACAAAGTCAAACCAGCGAAAATTCCAAGAAGCACAAAACGTGACAATAACTCCTCAGTCCGAAAGTCAAGAGTCCCGTACATCTTCAGAACTACTATCACAGCCAGCCAGAAACGATCCACCTTATCAACCACCGAAAAAGAAAAAAGTTGAAGAAATTATTGAGTTATCTTTTAGGAGAGTAGTTTGTACACACAATTATTATTTTTTGTGCGAACATAGTTCTGGACTCGTTGTTGCTCCTTTTGAAGCGCGTCAACAAGTTTTTGTTGAAAAACAAATATTCATCCCAAAGGGTAATCGATGCTGCCAAAAACATCTAATAAAAAAACGATTTTATGCAGATAATTCTACTCGTATAATGGCTGCAGATATAACTAAATTATTTAAAGCTTTAAGTATAACTTCGGATCGAGAATTACACGATAGAATCGGTGATTTTTCTATTTCTAAAAAGAGAATTCGTTCATTTACTGGATTAAATTGGGAAGAGCTGATCCGATCGTGCGAAATGATGGTTTCCTTGAGAAACTCGGATAATCGAAGTGTTACACAAGCCCTTGTTGTTTTTTTATTTAGATTACAAACAGGGAATTCAAATGAAATGATCTGCTCTGCTCTTGGCCTTGAATGTCATCAGAAAGTTTCTGAGTTTTCAAAATTCTTTTAAAAAGGCGCAAATCGAGATGACTTAATTCGTAGTCATTCAACGATTCTCCTCAAACATCTTCACGGCCTAAGTGATGCTAATCTTGCGCTAGTTGCTGATGGAACTTGCTTAAGACACCAAAAGAGTTCCAACAACGCATACCAAAGAAAATCTTATTCAGGTTATAAAAAAGTTCCTCTCTGTAAACTATTTACAATTTGTACTACTGATGGTTACATTGTTGATATTTTGAAACCATTTTATGCCAAAGAAAACAACGCTAAAATTTTGAATGAAAATAAAAGCAATTCGAAGAAACTGAAGTGCAAGGAAAATTATGTTTTTGTACTCGATCGAAGCTTTCGTGATATAAAATCGCAGTTAGAAGAAGAAAAGTATCGTGTTCTCATGCCATCATTAAAGGAGAAATGAAAAAATCAATTGTCAGCGGAAAAAACTAACAGGTCCCGCTGTGTCACGATGATTCGATGGGTCGCGGAAGCGGTACATGGTGCTCTAGCTCAAAAACATAAGCTTCTCCATCATGAGTTAGATAATCGTTGCCTGGCTGAAGCTGGTCTTTACAGTAAGATTGTTTGCTTCTTAATAAATGAACTTGGAAAACGACTAGTCTCGAACGCTTCTTCAGATGAAGAGATATTGAATTACATTCTTTCAAAAGATAGTAAAAAAAACAGTTTAGCTACAGAAGTGCAATCGGGAAGGTGGAGCGGAAGAAATAGTTTATTTGAAAAATTGAAGTCTTCTGATGTGCTCGATTTTCCTGAAATGACGGAAATAGATCTAGTAAAGATATTTACTGGAACTTACCAGTTGCAACAAGCAACATCTTACTTAGCTGAAATGATAGATCAGAAAAGTGAAATAGATTTAAAGTACTTCAAAGCATCAGTTGATATTCTCAAAATACAAGTCAGATCTAGGCACATGGAAAGCACATTTTACAACTGCTATGTTCATTATAAACCAGATACGACTGGCTGTGTCAGTATTGTACGCTATTATTGCGAATGTACTAACGGCATGAAAACGATCGGTTGCTGCTCTCACGTTGCTCCCGTTATTTATTTTTTGTCACATGCTAGATACCTGTCCAAAATTGTGAAACCTGCCGAACAACTCACAATAATTTATGAGCGAGAGCGCATGGTTCCTGTAATTAAAGAAGACAGCGACGATGACTGATAAACGTTCCGTGATCATAGGTTATACAATCCAATATAGTTTTTTATTTTCGTAAAATTATAATAAACCATCATAGCATTAAGGTCTTATTTTTCCCTCTTGTTGCCTCATTTTATATTATTCTTCGACTAAATGTAAAATGAAATATGTATCATAACATTACCTATAATTGCTGGTCCTAATTGACCTTTGGAGGTAAGAATGTGTAGTTTGAAATTAAAATTCATTTCTGACATACAAATAAACGATAAAAAGTGGTCGATCATGTACTACATGTATAGAAATATGATAATCAATCTTGAGAACTGGTATTAATATACGACGCCATTAGGACTTAATTAGGACTTATTAATGATTGTTCGATAATGTGGTTTTTATTGGTTTCATAATACTTTACGATGAAGCGCCCCTACGGAAACAATTTTTACCATCTTGGTAGTATAGAATAAAGTCAGAAATAGCATTTGAAGTATCAAGTAGGTTATCAGGAAAGATTTAATGGTCAAAAAACCAAAAATATGTGGTTTTTAGGGTTTTTAGGGTTTTTAAGTACATTCCGCCACTTTTAAAAATCTGAAAAAAGATATACATATTTTTAGAAAAAAAATGCATAAAATATTTTTTTTAAAAAAATGAGTATGTTTTTGTTTTCGAGAAATTGAGTTTACGCTATAAAAATTTAAATTTTGCGCCAATTTTTTTTTTGAGTAGAACCATTTTGTAGAGCTTGGAATCCATCGCAATTTGAAGGAAAAACAAATTTTCTAGCTTGAAAACTGACCGAGATACTGTAAAAAAACTAAAAACCGCAAAATTGGGCTTTATGGGGCCCTATGAGGGTTTAGAGGTCTAAAAATCTAGGAATCGACGTTTCCATTGATGCCGAACATAATGATATAATTACTCTTCCAAATGACTTGTAATGTGGCCATTACATGGCTCAAATAAATAAAAATAAACAAAAATAAAATAAAAATAGAAAATAAAATTAAAATACAAAAAATTAAAATTTTAAAAATAAATTAAATATTTGTCGAAAACGTGGTGCGAGTGAGAATGTGAGTGTAATTGAAATCCTGTTTGTCGGTCAGAGGGAGGATACGCGATCATGCGATTCGCCATGGAGAAAGGCCCACCCCGATAAATGATGGTGATTGGTCACGGGGAGAACAAGAGAAAGTAAGGAAACGGCTAGGAAATCAAAACAAAAGAAAGCAAGGAGTCGCAGAAAAAGATGGATCAGTGAATTGCTCCGCTAGCAAGCGTCCGTTATAAAAAGGTCGAAAACCGTCTCTTATACAAGAAAAAATTCGTTTTGTTCGTGAACTTGTCACATAAAAAAGGTCATAGTATAAAGACCAGTTACAGAATCGAAGTAAAAAGTTATTCTAGCGTCCGGCTCGTTTTCGTTATTTTAATAAAAACTATTCGATTATCGTCCCCGTGACCAAGCGGATACCTGAGATTCATCGCTGCATCCTGGAGTATCACCGGCAAATAGAATATGTACAATTTTTATTAATATTAATTTTATTACTATTCGCGTAATTTTTCGTATATAATTGTGTCTTTTTAGCGGTCGGCCGTCAAAGAAATATCGTTGTAGGATATTGACAATATATCTCCCTTTTATAATTCAGTCTAATAATTCTAAGTTCATAAAACAGAAAAAAAAAAAGTATAAATATAAATATAAAATTTTAATTCCGCGGAAGAAAATCCGCGGTGGCATCCCTGGAATAATTTAACAAAATTTAACTAAAAAACAGTAAATAACCGCTTCAGACTTAAGGACCGATTTGATCATTTTATCCGGCTCGACCCTTTATCGCAGACTATACACAGTGTATAATGCAAACAATAAAATGTGTGTACGAATGGATCCCGATATTTAAAGATAAAAGAACAAACACATATAACGATGAACGAAGTGACCGCCTAAGTACTGACGAGCGCTACGATTGCATGTGTACAACGATTTTTGCAAAAAGAGGCTACTCGCTAATCTCTCAAAAATTGAAAATTACAAGTATGAAAAAAACGCGCGTTCAGATAGTGAAACGATATATCATTCTGATTTTCATAGCATTCGTTCTAATAAAACGAAAAAATGACGAATTTTTACCATCAATGACATCGAAGTACGTTCAAGATGATTTTATTCAACCTACCGGACTAAGGAAAATTAATGAAAGTTTACCGTTAACGTGCGAGCAAGATATAGATAAGGTTATTCAACCTATTGAATCAAGAAAATATGATGAAAGTTCACCATCAGATTCTCAACTGGTTGATACGCCTGTAAATCTCAGTGATGCTGAAATTGAACAGAAGGAGTTATCGAAAAACTGCAATTTTAAAAATGACGTCGGTCTTTGGAGAGCACCCTTTTCAAAAGAAGTTAAAGATTTCTGGATAAAAGAAGGATCAAAAAAATTACAAAATTGTGATGAGAAGTTATTCATGAAATCCGTTATTCAATCACGAAACGATACAAATCAAGGCAGAAAATGTTCGAAAAATCTTTTTCACCGACAGAAGCATAACAAAGAAGTCGTGAATTGTTTTTGGTTGTGTATTCCGCCGTCTACTGGAAAATTATATTGCTACGTATGCAAACTGTTAGAAATGAAATCAGAAAGTGGTTTATGTCATGACGGTTATTGTAATTGGAAACGTGAATCCGAACGTCTCTCACAGCACGAAACATCGAAAAATCATGTAGAGTCGCTGTTGGCATTTGCAGAACGCTTGCGTGAAATAAATTACATTGATCGTCTTCTACAAAAACAGGTAATTTTCATTTCCCGTTATACATATTTTTTATAAATTCTAAACCAAAATGTGTCCTCAACATGTGATTCAATAGGCAAATGAGGTGGCTGGTTACTGGCGAAAAGTCCTTAAACGAGTTGTAAGTACGCTTAAATTACTGTCTAAACGTGGATTGTTATTTCGAGTCAATGATAAAATAATTGGTTTCGCACACAGCGGTAATTTTCTGGGTGTAATGGAGCTGCGAGCTGAAAATGATATATTTTTTGACAATCATATGAAAGAACACGGTAATAAAGGAAGCAGTCATGTAAATTATCTTTCATCGACGATTTATGAAGAAATTCTTTTACTCATGGCCAAAAAAGTACGTAATGAAGTAACCAAACGTATCAATGATGCAAAATACTATTTGGTCTCTCCCGACTACTCCTAATGATAGCCATATCGATCAACTGACTGTAGTTGTAAGATATATGGAAGGCTTCGATCCGACTGAACGATTTTTAACTTTTATTCCTAATTGTGGTCATACTGGCCAAAATATGGCAAAGCTTTGCTCGAATTTTTAAATATAGATATATGCAACTGCCATGGTCAGTCCTATGACAACGTCGCCAATATGAGCGGGAAATATAACGGGATGCAGGCTATTATACAGAATGAAAATCGTTTCGCTACTTTTATCTCATGTTGTACGCATTCTCTCAATTTGGTAGGAAAAGCAACTGCCAATACGAATTTAAGAGCAGTTCTTTTTTTTCAACTTTATGCAAGAACTTTACGTATTTTTCACCAGTACTCCGACTCGACATCAAATTTTAATTGATAAAATATCCCATATGGATGTGAAACGACATTACACACTTAAACAGTTAAACGATACCCGGTGGTCTTGCTGTGCAGATGCCGTAGAAGATCTAAAAACTGGCTACACAGATATCAAGGACGGGTTATTGACGATAATTAATGATTCAGAAGAAAAAGATTAAAATAAACATTAATGATTTTTTTGAAAAATGTATCGTTATTTATAAAATAAATATGTAAAGAAAATTTTCACCCCCCCCCCCCCCTTCAGAATTCTGGGCACGGGCCTGCACACAAATTACATATAAACAAACATAAAAAAGTAATGAAGTTTACGAAACAAACTTTTATTCCCCATAAACGACAAACCCAGCAAAACTACTTTTCTTATCTTTTTAAAACCAAATAAGCGCAAGATTTTGGTCTATAAATTTATTTGGAAATGTTGATTAAACATTTTTTGCTCTTTAAATTTTGTAATTAAATTTTTAAAACTACTCAATGGTTTGCCATTTTAAATAATACTATTTTTTTTTCTGAAACTTAACAACGTTGTGTTCAAAAGATTTAAAAATCGTTGCATAATCATTAAGATATAAGAAAAAATTCAACGGAAAGCAAATACAGGAAGTTACAGAAAATAAATTTATCTTATTTAACACTGCATTACACGCGCTGTATCTGACAGATACATAGTTCAGCATTCTTCATCACTAGTTAGGCGTTTGGAGGGGGATGTCGTCCCCCATCCTCCTATTCCTTCAGCTCAGGTTGCTCGGCAGTCAGTCGAGTGTTGGTGGCTCCTCTGTGCAGTTGAAGGGGTGCTTAAGCGCTGTGTATCTCACTGATACCGCGCGTGCATTGTTTGATTTTTTTAACTTAACCCTTTACTTTTTCTTAGTATAAGTTGTGATACCTTATGGTTAGTGATATTTTGTACTATTCTAAATATTGCTGGAATCAATAGACAAGTCATTTGTCTTGGGTATGGACAAAACGTGCCATCTCGCCGAGTTTTTCTTCGTGAAGTCGCGAATGAGCTCATAACATATCAGTTGTTAGTGCGATTGCAGCTCAAAAACTTGCCACGCACTATAGCCTCACGACTTCGAAAACTTCTTCCAAATGATCAAATACCGCAGGCTTCAAGCAACTCTGCAGCTACGAATGCTGGTAAACGGAAACGCTGCCAAGCTTGCTGGGACGATAATAAAACGACCAGGCTCACAAGATATGTGTACAATGAATGTGACCAATATTTATTCCTGAAACATTGTGTTGATGGCTGTAAAGTCGAAATCAAAGAAAATTATTTAGACTGAATTTTTCTAAATCTACTGTCTTATATTTTACTTTTTTATTCAGATACTAGAGCCATTACGAGCTCAAAGAACTGAAACTTACGTCTGTATTATTAGAAATTAACATTTCAAAATTCGTATAGATTTATTTACTTCGATTTGTGATGAAGTTGTATTTTTTTAAATATATTTATGGTCTTCTTTATTTGTCTGTGCATCTTTTTGTCTGCAAAATACTAAAAATTCAATTTTGTTTTTTTTATTCAATTTACTGATCATGTGTCTCATAGACACGACGTGTGTATTAATGTTCCACCAGGGAGCGCGTGTAATGCAGTGTTAATTATATTACATCACGATGCACTTCAATTAAAAATAGTATGTACATTAAACTTTATTTGTATTTTACATTATATTACATTCTTCAATAAACTTATCTCGATTCAACAAGTAACATTACACACTGGACATTTTATTTTACAAATTGTTATTGCAGTTGTCTTATTTTCTACATGAATTCTTTCTTATGATGGAAAGTAGTTTTTCATTTGAAAAAAATTTTTCACACAACTCACACAGAATCATTTTCAAATACCGTATTCAAATATATTACTCACTAAACAATTTCAAAAGTTTATTAAAATCGAAGTTTCAAAATAATAAAGAATACAAACGATGACATCATTAATAAAGATTAATTCTGATTGAAAGTAAAAATCGGGGCTGGATCCGGTCGTCGTTTCTTTACATTTGATATATTTTGAATAATTGTGTTGTTTGAATTTGAATATACTAGTGACCTCATCTCGATTAAAATATTCAATAAAAGACCTACAGTTTTTCGTTCTACGTTTTTTGTGTCCTGCTATAGATAGTTTCTTCGTTTGTTTTAAAATTTATTTTAAAAATTTTTTAGAACTACAAAAAATATGTTTCAATATGCAGAAATTTCCATAAAATTTGATGAAGAATCTCTACGTTCCTGTTCAAAATGTTTATGTTCTATAAATTTCTGTTGTCTTTGAACAGTGAATTTAATATTCTAGTACTTTATCTTTTCGTGATATTTGAAATGGTTAAAGCGAGATAAAATAGAAATTTCCAAACTGAAGTTTGTGAAATATTTTGGAACAATATAACGTGCTGCCTATAAAAACTTATTATAAAATGTTCAAAAGAATTGAAAACACTTTCTTAGTTATTAAATTATTTATTCATTTTAGTCTTAAAAAATTTTAAATACTATTTTTGCCTTTAAAAATTTGGGGTGAATTTCAGCCTTAATACATGCTCGCAATAAAAAAAAAAAAAAAAAAAAAGTTCAACAAATAATGATGGAATGTTAAAAAATTCTAGTTAAATCATTGTTATCAACGCACTTAGGCCATGATTATAACTAACTGTGGAGAATTATTTTATGATTATCTTTGCAAAGAACATTACAGTACGTTAAGAAAAAGTCACAATTAAGCTTATTATATTCAGTGTTAATTTGATGTTGCATAATGAACTAAAATTACAAACTTACGTATGAATTATAATTTGATAAATAAACTATAAAGCGATCCATATAAAGTAGAATGATACATTTAAAAAACGTTTGCTGGTTTTGAAAGTCAATGTTTTTTAAATACATCATTTTACTTTATACGGATTGTGTTTTACAATTTATTAAGATATGCATCTAATTAAATTGAGAAAAAGAAAGGAAATATCTCATTCTAACTCTGTTCTTTACTAAATCAATAAGTTTATTAATTAAAAATGATTATAGATTGAGGAAAAATGTGACAAATAGATTAGGATTTATGTTTTCCATATTTGATAAACAGTTAGAAAGAAATAAATATGAAATAATAAAGTTCATAGAAAATTTAATGTCTACTAAATAAGAATATTTAAACAAATACAAATTAAGGATTCATTTAGTTTGCAATATAAATTCCTAAGAAATTATTGGGAATAGCCTACACACTGCACAATGCACGGCATCAAAAGAAGAAGAAGAAGAATGAAAGAAAATATGTTCTTACATATTGTAAATTGGAAGATACTGAATAATTTTTGGTAAACTAAAAAATATGACTTAATATAAATCTTAAACACATATACACAGAAAAGTTAATTTGAAATGTAACATTAAAATTACAAATTATATCTATTATCTTCTCTTTACCATTATTAAGAAAAATCAAAAGAAAACAAAGCTGATTATTTTTATTATTAAATTATTTGACACGAGGCAGATACAAAAGAACAAATAATGGACCTAAAAATTATATAAGAAAGTTATCACAAATCTACTTATGTTTTCCACAACCACAAATTAAGGCCGTGTCAATGGGATGGGTTTTAAAAGTTACCCCCCCCCCGTTTACACATGAGAACTGAAATAATTATTATAAATACATAAAAATCTTTAAAAAAATCAAAAATTTAAAATAAATATTGATAATTTTTTAGAGTGTTCTTACCTTCAAAAGGAAAAAGAAAAAATATGCTCTGTATTTTTAGGTACTTCATAAATATTTTATGCAAAATTTTTTATTATGAGTATAATCAATAACATATGTAATTTTTACCAATGTTTATATGGTAATTCATTTATGTAAATTATTAATATGTAAATTAAAATGATGGAAATTATTAATAGTATGAATATTACTGAAAAATGTATTGCTATTTATAATATAAATATGTGAAACAAAAAGTCAACGCCCACCCATCGTCTTTAAAAATTCTGGACGAGATTTTACTACAAATGATAGTAGAAACCAGCAAAAAGCTACAAATTTATATATAATTGTGTAGTATTCTTATATTATATTAAAATTGGCAAAAAATTACAATTCAACGAAGAAAAGCGAACAAAATTGAGGTATTGCACAATTTTCAAACTTAATCACTCGATGTGCATAATCATAATCACTGTTATAGATGACGTTTTTTACCGAACAAATACTACTAATCGTAATTCTATAAAATGACGTCGTATGAGAACAAACTTCCGGGAATTAACATCACTCACTACTAATGGGTCAACATCAGTGACGTCACTGTATAGTAATGTCGATCCATGCTTCAAATGATCCTTAAATACAAACAGTCTTTTAATGAACGGTTCACTGCTTAAAAAACTTCTCCAATCTATATGTCACAAGTTGGTTTTCTCTAGTAAAAAAATTAAAGTTATCAATGCCATTTTCAGTTAATCTCATTTGTTTTTGTTTCTTTTTTTATTATTGAATGTATTGTGTGCAATATAGGTTTCTATTGTGTTTTTAGTGTATCTGACATTAAATTATTCTTAAGTTTTATTTTTAATATACTTTAAATTGTTTGTTGTATACAGTACTTATTTTCTTAATAATAATGCTTAATTGAACTGTTTGTGTACAGACATATCAAATAAAATGTGGTTTGAAAAAATATACAAAACATAAAAATGGTAAGTTGGAATAGTATTTTAATAAAATTAAAAAACCAAATTAATAAGATTTTAGAACATAAAATGAAGTGATGTATTTCATATTTATTTAATGTACTTCTTTGTATTTGTATGATGTCTAAATATTTCATAAACTTACTAAACAAATGTATATAATTTTAAAAAAAAATAATTTTTGTACATCGGCTGAAATAAAAAATTTCACGCATTACTAATAATATAAACTTTACATAATAAAAAATTGTACTTCAAAAAAGTAACTATAATGAATATTTTAAATATATTAAATAAAATACTGTAAAAATATTCAACATTTTTATATAAATAGAAAATATAAAAAAGTAGAAAAGTTTTAATATGTTATTAGGATACAAATGCTATAACAAAGAACAGGAAGAGGATATGAAAATAAAATTAGATAACTTAGTATGACATCATGTTATCTAGATTAATTTCAAAGAAAATTATCCCATGACGTAACGGATCGGATAAGTTCTTCAAGTGGTAACTGGTAAGTTTCGTGTGTTTTAGTTCAAATGATTTATCAATCACTTCTTATTCACAGTTAATTTCTTTGCATAAATTACGTTAATTTTGTAATTATAACTGGAGGAAAATTATAATGTACATTAAAACAATTATTTCTTTTTATACCTATATTTTTGAAATATAAATTAAGTAAACTGTATTTTATTTTTTGATTACATAATTTTTATGAAAATGAGTTGTTTACACATTTCTTATTAGATGGACTGTAAATGTAATAAATTAGCAGAAATAAACGTATTTTAAAGCTTAATTTTAGTTCATTTGCCACTATGAAATTGCTAAAACTTAAATAACAGTCATGTAATAGAATAGATCCAAAAAGCATGCAAAATATCTTTTGAATAACAAACAACCCTATAATTTAATTTCTATCATCACCATATGAGAAATCGCAACACTATTGTCACAAATGGCTTAAAGTTTTCTAGTTTTATAGTAAGATAATAATTAGTAGTATTAATTTAGTAAAATTTTAGTACTTTCTATATTTTTAAAACCGGTTCTTAATTTATATTGAATATCACAAACATAGCACATTTCTAAGCACTGTTTCCAAGCAAAGAAATCATAATAATACAAACTGAGTAAATTTTAATAAATTACCATAACAACTATTCTAAAAACAGAATATGATAAATAAATAATAAAACTGCAACTTATTTAATGCTATGAACACTTTCATTACCACACACTAAAAATTTTTTTTAAAATACCGACTATATGGCATCACAATGAAATGGACCGTTTTTTTGTTTTTTAGGACATTTATTCACCGGTGTCTTTTGTGACGAGCGTCTATGGCCCTATACTTTTAATTCCCTCATTGTGCGTTACACAATTTTCTTCAATAAGTAGAGATGATGACGTTATTTTTTCACTATGAAATACAAGTTTACATTTAAACTATTCTATTTTAATATTTTATATTTTGAAAGAACTATTTAAATAATAATCATAAATAAAAAACATTTCTATTATTTTAATTATATTTATATAAAAATTTACTATTGTTGAGGTTTTTAACATCATTCCACAAAGTAAATTTGTCATTAATTTTTGATGTTTTGTGGCTGGATGAATAATGGAAATTATGTGTTACTATGAAAACTACATGACACAGTAGTTTTGGAACGAAGGGCCGTTCTTTGGCGTTGTCAAAAGTTGCCAGCAACAGTTATAACACTTTAAGCCCCATGTCACCATATATGGAGACAGCGTCTGTTACTAAAATCGCCTAATGATTTTGTTACAAAAGTAGCAAAAATGACAATTTGTAGCATTTTTGTCAGAGCTTATACACGATATATTAATCACTATGGAAATTATATTTTTGTTTATTAGACGTCCGTTCTCTTAAAAAATTACTTAAATTGTGTCTCCATATATGGATTTATGAACCGTATTGAAACATGGCAAACACATCGCGGGTTTATTTTATGCATTCTTGGCATCTCGTAAATACTTTTTTTGCTAACTTGTTAGCTTCATCCCTCGTTTTACCATTACCTCTATCATTTTTATAACAAACGGTACAGTTTGAACGTTTACCTTTTTCCAGTTTGTGTTTAACTTTACATGGTTTCTCAATATCTGTTACATGGTCCAGGATATAGGAGGCACGTTAAGGTTCCCACACGTGTAAAATCGGTTAGAATAAACTTGCGGGAGTGGGTGTGGTCTCATTTTGCAGTACCTATAGCACTTAAGTTTAAAACTAGTCCAAACCGCAATACTGTACGTTTTTTCGTTTTCGAGTTATGTGAATTAATCGTGAGTGAAATTGTGAATGTTGCCACGGACTATAAGGCGCGCTCAGTTATTTTCGTTTTTTAAACCACAAAAAAATTGCACCATTTTTTATATAGAATTGATGCATTCACAACAGCAGTATATAGGTAAAAAATAAAAAATGTGATTTAAAGAATATATGCACAATAAAGGCACTACAACACGATAAAAGAACAGTACACAAACGTTTTATGCAACACAATAATAAAACCCTTGTTTATGATACATCAGTTCCAGAAACACGTGACCTGCTACAAACGAAAACTGTTTACTACTTCATCTACTGATAACGTATTTTACTAGCTGTCTTATGTCAACCATATATGAGGACAAATGATTTTTCTTTACTTATGACCGTCTCCACACATGGAGACACTATACTACCCAATCAACCCTGGCTGTCTCCATATATGGAGACATTGTCACTTTTGTAAAGTTTCTTAAAAATGGCTTGGGGTTTAAAGTGATAAGCTAGTGTTTTGTTTTTGCAGTATTCATATTTAACTTATTCTTCTTTTTCTGGTATCACTGGAAATATTTTGATGGTAAATTCATGAGCGTTTTAATCTGGGACAACCAATCGGCCGCAGGGTTGTTTTTTCCTTTAATGAAATTGATGTGGGTTACAACTGTTAATATGTATTTGAGCTGTCATACTTGCTGGCTAAACATTTTCTCAGGAGAACGTGTGATTGTGGCAGTCAACGGGCGATGGCCAGTAAAAATGAACTCTCTGTCTTCTATAATTTCTTGGAAACGTTTTGTGGCTGTGTAAATAGACAACAATTCTTTATCATAGACGCTGTATTTTTGTTCAGTCACTGTTAATTTGTGGGAAAAGAATGCTAGTGGTTGTGTTGTGTCTCAGATCTGTTCATTTAAGGCGGCGCCGATCGCCTTGTCTGAAGTGTCACATGCAAGTATAACTGAGGCGTCAGGGTGTGGATGTGACCATATGTACTGATAGGGTAGACTAATGTTGATTACTTTTTGACATTTACCATATGTATGGATTGTGGTTTCATCAGCTGCAACTAAGTCGGAATTTGGTACATTCTCTTGCACGTCCGCAAGGGTTCTGGGTATAACAGAGCATTCAGCCTCCATATCTATCTTGAATTGATGCCTGGAAATTCTGTTGTTTAAAAATAGCTGTCCAGTTCCACAGTTATTTTTTTAATAACGGCTATTTTGTTTACTCATTCTTGTTTGAACATGCAGGGAGATCTGCATTTGCTTGGTAGCTGTCTATACATTTGATGATACTACCAATGGGCTGTGTTGATTCAATTTCTTTTATGTGATTAACTCCTCAGTGTGAGAGGGCAGCTGTTGTTTGTTGCCAAATTTGTCACTGGTGCACTTCTACTTTGTTGGAGAATGATCTTGAGATCGGCTGCGACTATGTAAAATGCATTCAACTTTAAATACCAGGTCTGTCGTCATCAGAATTTTTAGTTAAGGGCACCAAAAAGGTTTTTGTGAAAGTTGTGGTCAGATTATTTGATGGGATGGCTAACAGACCAACCCCTCTATTGCCGATTTTAGTGTGCTCAGGTAATGTAATTTTTTCACCTGCTACAGCCAAAGTTGTATGTATGAAATGAGGGAATCCACAATAAATGTATAACCTAGTCGTCTACTTTGTTGGCCGCCAGTTTGCACATTTGTTGAAGTAACTGTTACAGTTTTATGTTACCTAAAGCCGTCTCACACAGTGGTTGTTTTAATTGGAAAACGTCAGATTCCTGGTAATTGGAAAGCAGCACACTTTTCAATGTTTCATATTTATTTTCCTCAGCTGGTGTGAGCACCAGATCACTGACTAAGCTAAGGATGTTCTCCACCAATGCATTGATTATCTGACCAAATTTTGTGTCATCGCCATTGATTCCATCAATCTTATTGAAACAGCTTGACAGGGGTGTTTACAGTACTTGTTGTCAATATAGACGAACCCATGCTTTCGGTCTCCCTGCTCATTTTGCAAGTGATAAAAATTTGTGTAATTGCGCAGAGAGATCAAAATAGTACAAATATTTATATAGTATCCGCACACAATTGTACAAGGATCCGGTTAGACAAATGAAAAAAAAATTAATATTTGAAGTATATACTAAGTTTGAATCACATTGGAGTCACTATTTTGTTGGGGTTTTTAACACTATCCAAAAAGGTAAGTTTGTCATTATTATATATTTGACATTAAAACAGTAGAACCAAAATAGTGATGTCGTGTAAAAATCACATAACAATGCATAATATTGAATAAAAAACGTATAAAACTCGATGAATTATAACAAAAAAAAATGTCGGATGAAGTAAATAAAGCCAACGATGTTAGCAAAAATACATAGTCACTGATAAAAACATGCCAAGAGTAATGAACGAAGAATTGGTTAACAAATTCAGTTAACCAGTGAGTCGTGACTAATGCCTTAGACTATGAATAATAAAATTTAATACAATTAAAAATTATTTTTTTCAATGGACTCAATACTATTTAAAAAATAATAAGTTTATGTATATTAAAAAATTCTATATATCTAGATAGATTGTCATCAAGTTGTTCTATGAAATGAACCATTTTTTAGTCCACTAGTATACTGTTATATAATTAAAAAATTCTATACTCTATATACATAATTTGATGTGTGGAAACAAATCATGTCTTTATCTAAAATATTAAACAATATTGTACATTTTTAAAAAAATTTTAATTAGTTATTCTTTAACAGCTACTATGTGTTAAGTGGATTTAATATTTTGTGTTATATTATTGGTAAAATGGAAAATTTGTGGTGTTATGTAATAAGCAAAATACTATTATGTAAAAAAATAAATTTCTACACATTGCCCAGTAATTCCATGTAACGTCCAGAAGAGACCAGTCAGTCTGTTGCTGAATAACTAGACTAATAATTTAAACATTTAGTAGGTATATAAGGTGGAAAAAAATAAATAAATTTATTTCATACGCCGTCCAAAAGTATGGTTTAAGAAATATGTACAAATTGTATAAAACGTTTGAATTATTTACAATAACATATATGTTATTTACAATATGTATATCACTAGTGTCGTCGCGATAGCCTAGTTGCTAGAGCGCTTGATTTCCGTTACGGAGGTCACGGGTTCGATCCCGAGCGACGACAGAACTTATTACAAGAATTAAATAAATATTCGTTAATAATTACGTGGAAGGCAATGGCAAACCAACACGTACATCATATGAGCGCTAGGTCAGTACAGAGCAGATACACACGGGACTGCACTTGTATATCGATAAATCAAACGATTACTAATCAGTTCCGAATGTAGTCTTCTTGCGTGTGTACACCTGCGTTGCATATAATAATTGCCTAGTATGCTGCTACCTATATCTGTAAAGCTGAGATGTACGAATAGGTAGTCGCCGACGTTCAAAAGCTGATATGGCACTATAAAGAAAAGATATTACTAGTAACAAATGAATAATAATAGGGCTGATCAAAATGTTTCCCAGTGAGCCACGACTCCCTGAAATAAACCAGCTTACCAAAAGATTACAAAATGAATCCAAAAATCAGTACAGCATCTCGCCCGTACCTAATGAAATGGAATTCAATCGAAAAGCATAACAAACAGCTTAATATTGTGTAATAGTACAAAAGAAATATATGATACAATTCTATGAACAATGTAACGGTTCACGTCGTTTACTTGGTCCTCAGGGATGCCAACCACAAGGTTTTATCCTCGTGGATTTTCTTTATTTTTTGTTTTTATCTAAATGTTGATATATAACGATTTGAATTAACTTTCTGAATTTTTTGGAATAAACACTATATTATATAAACGAGACACCTATCTTTCTTTACCGGTCGACCGCTGAAAAACACAAAATTAATTTACGGGTACGGCAACGAAATAATATACACAATTAATTAAATATAAAATAAAATTGTACGTAACACTGTTGCCGGCGGTGGTCCGTGGTCCGTGAATCGGCGGTTAGTTGATCGGCTGGCGATTCGAATAGTCGGGCCTTTATGTTTGGATTCCACGATTCGGTTAAGTTTTTCTCGAACTAGACAATTTTCGTTATTAACGATTTTCGGTCACTGTTACAGATTCGACCGAACACTTTAACGAACGATAGGTAAACAATTTCGGTTATTCTAGCAGTGGTATAACACGAACTCCTCGGAGGTAAAAGACACAACTCAGTGACGGTAGAAAACCAACTCTCCTCGTTTTGATTAATCTCAGTCTCGATTTCCTTAAACTGCTTAGTTTCTTCCGTCTTCTCTTTCTTTCTTGCATTGTTATCTTTCTTCCGCTCTTCTCGCTCTTTCTCTATTTCCTTCATGACCCTCTTCATTTCGGCACGATCGGCCTTCCGGTCTTTCTCTATGCTCTTCTTATCCTCTTCGACACGCTCTTCTAACTCCGCTACTTTCTCCTCGACCATCAGGGTTATTTCATTTTTAAAGTTACTAAATTTATTATTAATATTATTATTGAGTTTGTCTAATTTGTTATTGAATTCTGATTTTTGCTCATCAAATTTTTTATTAACTTCTTTACATTGATTATTCATTTGAGCATTCATCATCCCAAATTAAGACTTAAAAAAATTAATTAATTCAGCGTTATCCATTTTTATTTACTTAATTTAAATTTAAAATTTTATATCGAAATAACTGTTTAATTATTTATTTTATTTTATTTTAATGGTTCGTTCCCACGAAGGATAAAAATTTTTTAAATTTTATCCCCACCAGGGATACCAAAGGTACGACGTGAACCGCTACAACAAAAAACGTCTTTTGTTTACATTTCTTTTGGTGTAGTAAAGGACTATTATATACCGTATTTACTCACGTAATTTACCCACTTTTTTGCCGTTTTTAACCTGCCAAAAAAGGCGGTGCGTAAATTGCGCGGGCAATCAGACCAACCTTCATTTTACGAGTTCTACGTAATAGGTGCGTATTTTAAAATTGCCTCTTACCTAAACAGAACACTCACTAAGTGAAATCAGTTACCTTTATTTCGAACCAGATATATTTATACAATACTAATAGGTGTAACTACATTAGGGTAATTTATAAATTCGAATACCGGTGATTTACTTCTAAGAAATTAGACATTGTCTAGTGACGTTAGTAACTATTAATGTATTTTAATAACGCGAAAATATGGTTTATATTATTTCTCCAAAAAAATGTTTGCGAAAATTAGGGTGCGTAAATTACACGAGTAAATACGGTATTTATATGTTAGTGTTTGATTTTGGTTATTTTCAAAAGAAATTACTATTTGGCAGAAGTATATGGTTTTTCTGTTAGCAACAAATCTGATAAAATGCACTGAGTTAATTTTCTTTATGAAATAATATACAGTAGTTTTTTAAATTAATTAATTCACTGACACTACCAATAGGCAATACTGTTCCTGAAAGCGATAAAAATGAAAAACATTGACAATTTTTAAACTTCTAATATTGTACTATTCATCTACTTATTCATCCGATTTTTCTTTAATCTAACATAATTAAAATATCTTCAAATTTCTGTGCATAGTTAGCGAGAAAAATAAAAAATGTAATAACTATATAAATCAACAAATGTAATACAATAGATACTGTAAATAATGTTAAAAAGCAGAATATGGTAACATATCAGTATATACAAATTACTCTGCTACAGAATGAACACTTGATCAAGAAACTTAAAACCTCCGCCAATTATAGTTAAAAACGTCACGAATTTTCTACATTAACAGGTACTCGGAGTTACCAAACCGTAATTTAATTAAAAACGATTTTAAATATTTTTGGCTTTTTTTTTATATAATTTGTCTATTATTTTAAAATAGAAACTCGACGCCCAAAAAAAAAAAATAAAAAATAAAAAAATAGAAACGGCAATAATAATTTAACGAGTATATTCAATGACATATCTAAAGATTTGAGACCCCTGCATGTTTGTTATTGTAAAGCAACATATAAAATAATATTGACCGTACCTATTGTTCTAGACACACTTTTTTTTTCATTAATTTTATACCTACTTGACATCTTTTTTAATATTGCTAGCTGCTGCGTTCTAATAAAAGTGTACATTTACTTTGTTTTTTTTTTATTGATTTAGGGACTCTTATAGTACTACACTGCACTGGTTGAACTGAAAAAAGGATAATGCCACTATAATGTCACTTCTGGAATTTATTAAATTTATTCAACATAAATTCCATTATTTATTAGAAACTATATTAAAAATGGAAAAAAGAAAAATGTCAAAATTTATTCTCTGTCTAAGTGAAAATTTCTTATAAAAATTAGTGAATTTTCAAAAATGCGAACATGTGAATGTTGCCTCACTAAGTCAATTATTTTTAAAATTTTCATTAAATTGAAGTTGAGCTTCACAGTGTACTAAGCTCAGTGGCACTAATGGGAGTAGAAGGGACAATTTCTTTCTCTCGGCCGCCTTTACTTTCCCAGATTTCTTTAATTAATAATTTATTTCATTTGAGATTCTATAAAACGTCATTGGTGTTTGAAAGGTATGTGTATGTTAAAGTCAAAATTTAACCATCATTGATTAAGAATGATTTTTAATTTCAGAGAATCAAATTGTTCTTATTTACACAATGCACAGTTTGCTGATCTCAGAAAGTTGCTTATGATGATTGTTATACAGATTTAAATTACTTGAACCTAAAAGTTGTGTAAGACAGTTTTTATGAAAATAAAAATTGACCCGCTTAAATTTTTATAGTGTTAGATGATAGGTTTATGAAGTGTAACTGTGATCCTACGAAAAAATTAAAATTTATTCAATTTAGGAGTTTTAAAATAAAATAACGAACATTATGAAAATGAATTAAAAACAGTGTAATTTTGATTAAAAAAGAAAAATTACATATACATATTTTAATTATTAATGTTGATAAAAATGTATTTAGTTGTAAATTTTATTTTTCATTTGTTCTATTCATAAACAATTATAATAATTACTTTTAGCAGTTCTAATATAATGCTATTAAAAAATAAATAAATTAAAACATCCGAACAACTACCAAAAATGAATTTAAATGTTTTGAATTGCATTTTATAACTTGAATTAAAGTAAAGCTAAAAGCAATCAGAATATTTTAAAATCACACTTGTAAATTATTTAGTTTTTTCAATTGTTTTACTTGTGTACTAATTATGAAACAACAGTTATTTGTAAATTTTTAAACATTTTAAAATATAATTGAAATGAAAAAAGTGAAAACAATATCGATATTAATATAAGTGTGTACATATATTAATATATATATATATATAGGATCATTGAACAAGTTACGGGTTCGCGTTATTGCATTTAATAACATATAGGGAAATAGTTCTACCGATATAATAACGAAATTATTTCAGAATTGTTAAAGTTGATTGTTTAAATATTTTTAATCGTTTGATTCAGCATATACATAACCTGATTTATTTTTATACTTTTTGACATTTTAAATTAAATAATTCTTGTTTCTCTGTCAGGTGTGACGTGATATTTTTTCTACTATGTGAATCAGTTGTGTGAATTATTGAATTATAATCACGATAAAAATGGGTTCGTATTTTTTTTTTTTTTCAGTTATTTGTTAATTAGTATGCATGTTTACACATATTTATTTACTTTTAATTTATTGTTTTAAATTTAAAAATTCTCGTAGTTCGTAAAAACTTGAGTTCTTGCTGTTTATAATAGTTCTTCAATATGCATCATGCAGATGTATTAGTTTAACGTTAAATTAATAGCGATGGCATTGTGTTGTTTTTTAATTATATTTATAAGTAAGAAATGTTCAGAAACATTTCATTTTTAAAATTTGTATACATTATATGAAACGTTCACTGGTCTATTTCGTTTTATTCTTCAAATGGTTGTCAATGTTTAATGTTTAAGAAATTAACGTTGAGTAAAAAAACGAGTTTTTTCCAGTAAACTTAACTGTATTTTTCGTTAAAAAACATGTTAATTTTATCCAACTGATATTTTGTACTTTATTCATGAGTCGGTGCGTAGGTTTTAAAGCCAGGTGTTCTAAAATATTCAATTTCCAGTACCGCTTGTAATAGAAACTGTATTATTTCTTTAAAAATTAAATTATTTAATTGAATGAGTTAAATTTTTTGAAAAAATTATTTGTTCCGTAATTAAACACGTACCGACTGTATATTTTATTGCTATATCCGTTATTATAATTAAATAGGTCAAATATAAACGGATATGTACAGATTTATTGTTTATTGTTGTTTTGGGTATTATTTTTTTTCATATCTACTTACGTACATTTTTTTTTTTCTATTGTTTTTTGACATGTGTCAATTATTAGTATTAATTGTTTAACGTTAAATTCTTTATACTGAATGTAAAATGTGACAGCATAATTAAAAAATAGTAAATCAATTGATGTTTATTTTATTATTATTTTTTTATTCATTTTTGTGCACAAATTTCAGTAAGCCGTTGTTACGGTACTGGTTATATGGAACATGTGTGTCAGAAATAATAAACTAAATGATTTGTGTAAACAAGTTATAAGATTCGAGGTCGTTTTCATACTTTTTTTGACATAATTTAGTATTCGGATATAAATGATTAAATTTTTCAATAATATTAAATAGAAAGCATAAAAATCTATTATGATTAAAACAATGCTTGTTGAGTTCTCTAACATTCATTCGATCCTGTACTGTTGTATATAAAGTATCTTGTGGATTACTTAAATTTATTTATAATTTATTTCAGATAGGGTGTTTTTAATTTTAATTTTAAATATTTCGATATAAGAGTGTTTTATTAATTATTTTTTAATTTTATACAGATTTAGGTCATTATTTTAATAATTCACCACTAACTATTACTGTCGTTTATGTTTATTAATTATATATACAGTTAATAGAGTGTTAAAATACATTTATTCTTATTTTAGGAGTTGGCCGCATATACTAGATACTGTAAAATTATTTGGATTTTTATACTGTACTATTTTTAGGAGAAAAACGAAGGAAATTATGAGCAAAATTTACCGAATAAAATAAATAATATATATTTTTAAATAAGTTTAACTTACTTCATAGTAGTCGAAATGTTTTATTTCAATAAACAACCGGTAATAGCAATTAGTGATGTGTAGGTTAAGATAATAATTTAAAAATCCAAGTTTACCGACATGTTAATGATTGGAAAGCGTTGTGCGCAGGGATACTAATTAATTACATATTTTGCTTAGCTATATTTTTGGTTACAAAATAATATTTTATACGTTAAATATAACTGAAATGTATGTTTGTCAATATATTTTTCTTCAATATATATTTTTAGGTTGGGATGGGGATGGAGAAGAAGGCCAGACAGGTATTTGTTGTGGAACAAATATACCCGTCAATCACATCAGTATTTAGTTGGGAAAAAATGTACGAATCCTACATATAAGCGACACTTGAAAACGTAACCCGGTACAAATCGTTTCATTTACTATTCACTTTAGACGGCAACATACAGTGTTTATTGAACGCACAGTATCTAAGAAAATCAAAACGAACGGTATCCGATGAAAGAATTAGGCTGAAACGATAATCAAAATAGAATCGTCTGTATGAGAACCGTTGGAAGAAAACGAAAATAAATAATTCATATTCATATGTCCGTTCGCTGGACTTTTAAACGTTGTTCCTATTATTTCACAAATTACTCAATCGAGCCATGTCCAACAGTATGCGGACCACATTGCAAACAGTACCGGAATCCTTACCAGCAGATCACGTCACCAATTCAGTCAGGGTAAGTATATCTTACAATTCAGTTATATATTGTTGAAAAATTGGTGTTTTTTAGAACCAGCATTTTTACGGGTTATGTATTTAATCGTATTTTGCGTATTAAAAATGCCATAAAATTCTGATTAGTTGATTTGAATTGCTACTTTTTCTTTTAGTCATTTAAACGCTTTTGTTAAGTTTTTTATTTTGTGTTTATATGATATAGAGACATCAGCTAAGTTTCTATTAAAGATGAAACTTATCGATAGACATATGGCCGGTTAATATTCGGGATAATGAAATTAATGTAAATAACGGAAATTAATTATTGTTGGGAATTATAAATTCTTCACTCCTGCCATTGTTTATTCAGCGATGTATTTATGTTGTCACGATAGCCGAGTATATTTGCACAGTATGAATGTGCGAATAAGTAGTAACAGTGCTCAAAATTTAGCAGTATGACTATAATGTATGTATTTAAATTTTGAGACTAGTTGGAGAATTATAGGAGAATGAATCTGATTATTGCCAATATTTACCCTATATTTTTAACCATACCCACACATACGCATATATATATATATATATATATGTGTGTGTGTGTATGTACTGTTGTCATGATCACACATTTGGTTTTTAAGACGGCAGTTATTATTTAGCTGCTATTAATATATATAAAGTAATTAGTTCGAAAAGTTTCTGTATTCAAATGCAGCATATTTTTATCTTTTTAGATATTATCACTGCCTAATTTATTGCTATAATATATAAATAAATACTTGTATTATAATCAAGTTGTTGGTACAAATTTCATTCATGTGAGATTTTTTTTCTAAGTTGGGATACATATTACTCACTAATTACTAATTAGTAATTATTTTTTATTATTATATTTGGTCACAATGACTTTGCATTGTTTAGTGTTAAGTTTTGAATAATAACTCCGCATAGTCTATTTTTTAATATTCTATCCTTATTGGTCGCAATTTGCAAAACCGATATAAATCTTTTAAATTAGATAGGGAATCAGCCTTTGCGTATTTTTTATTTTATTTCGGTTCCTTAAAATACTTTTGTTTCTTATATTTTTCAATTAGATTTTTTCATCGTTATATGTGTATATAGAAACATACGTATTTGTAGAAAAAGATTGTGGAAGTAAACATATATGAATCAGCTGAAATACCGTGAACATGTTAATGATTTTCTTAAATGATTAATTCAGTTGAGAGTAACAGTGATAGAAATAGGCTGGCGTGAAAATATTTTATATGTCGATGCAAAAGTGTTCATTGCGAGGGTGCCGTGATGACTGACTGTTTTAAACTAGTTAATAAAGAATAGGTAAACTTCCTTTAAAACTTGTAAGTGGTTTTAATAATCGAGTACCATATGTATGCTTCGATGTGTGAAATGCCGTTGCGAGTAGGAAAGTAAAGCGTAATGAGAAACGTTTCGGATTGTGCAGTCTAGTCACAACTCTCAATTTAAAAATATAACAAATTACTTAAATTTCATCTAATTCTGATTTCAATTAGGTTTTATTTATTTTTTTTTAGAAAACGGTTCTCTAACTTTCGTGTTACGTATTTTTTTTTGATTAATTATCATCATCATCAAGTAGCAGTCCCATTCTGGGGATTGTTCACGCCATTTCTACATTTCGCGGTTCCTTGCTATCTGGATTATTTCATTGCATTTTTTCCCATCGATTTCTATTATTTTGATTAATATTGTATCGAAATTTTCTATATTTCATAACAATGTGTGTATATGAGCTAATACAGATAATTTTTTTTTGGCATAATTTTTCTTCTGATTTGACTGGTAATATGACTGAATTAATGGAAAACATTTTATTTTGAAACTAACTTAACAACACTTGTTAACTGAGTTCACGTTGTCCTTTAGATATTAAAATAATTGTAATCTGACACACGCTCATTATATGCAGTATTTATTAAGTAGGATTTTTCATTGCACGACTATTATCACAAATGAAACTGTTTTATCATACAGTAAAAATGGAATTCTGAAAAATCTTTTGCTGATTGGTAAGTAGTTGAAGCAGATTTCTCAGTGATACCATTTTGGATAATGCACTTTACTTAAAAACATGCAAAAAAAAAAAAAAAAAAAACGAATTTTGATTTATGTCAGTTTTTTTCCGTGGTGAATTTTATATGCAGTACTTGGGAAGGAGAAATCAGTTACAAATTACCTAGTGGAATACGGAATATATGCAAGAAAATGGCTAGGGTTTATATATTTTTTCTTTTGTATTGTTATTAATCCATATGTGACCTACGAGCTATCATTGGAGATTATAAGATTATGAGCTACACTACTCCTTATGATTTGAGCAAATTTAATTTGTTTTTGACCCATGCGTCCTCGTCTAAGTATAATTATCCATTACACTTTTGGCTATCCAGTTACTATGATTATATAATCGCTCTTAGTCTTTTACAGGTAACTTAATAATTGTTTTAATTACATAATCATCGTTTAAATTCATATTTATTATTCTGTTGTTTATGTTCCAATAAGAGGCGACTGTTGTGTGAAGTATTGTATTTTGGTATATCTCTTAATCTTTCTAGTATTTCATTTTACTTTTAGACATTATAAGTAAATAATTCGTAATTATTGTATCTATTTTTGTGGAGCTGTTTTTTCGTGTTTTAACTGTTTGTTCTTTATTTTTTATTTTATTTATATTTTTTTTTTAGTTATCGAAAAATTTTTAATCGGTTATTTAATGTCTCGGTTAACCAATTCCAATTTTTTGTCAATTTAGCAGTCTGTGATTATAAACCAAATGACACACTACAATACGGGAATAATCAAAAATGTTAAATATTTATGTCGTTTGAGAGGAATTTATTTCATTTTAACATTTGCGAATAATTATGCAATTTTTTGCCTTTGTTTGAATTTTTAAATAATTGAACAAAAACCTATAATTGAATCTTTTACTAATATAAAATTAATTGAATTATGAATATTTCATTAAGTATTATTTCACGTAGATACCGGATTAAAATAAAAGTTTAGTTTCGAATTTATTTATTTTTGTCTAAATCGTTATTGTACATTTTTAGTAAAGTGCTACAATGTTTGTTTTTTTTTTTGTGTGTTTTTTGTTTTTTTAAGTGCTACGGAATTCATTGGCAAGGAAATCGAGTTCTACCCATTCTCGCATGTATCGCTCCCATAATTTTTTTCGACCCACTACTGAGAATCTATATAGCGACTTGTGTCATCGGTGTTATTATTATTCAAAGTCGATTTGTCTTCTTCATTTCAGCATTGTTCGTTCAGTTCCTCGCATCCTAACACCCGCGTTCTGCCTTTGCATGGCTCGTCAAGAATCCAGCAATATTACTTTAGTTCCGAGTCTTCTAATGAAATTTTCGACTTTAACTAAATCGTTAAAAGAAGAAAAAAAATGTTTTTTACAGCGTTTTGATTTTTATTTTTCTTCTTCTTTTGGGAGTAAAGGAATTTTGGTAAGAATAATTTTAAAAGTTTCGCGAATTCACGTTTTAAGAAGTAATTAAAACCATTGCTATAATATAACCAAGATGCGGTGTTAGCGATTAAATTTTCTTTTTTTTTACCGATAGACTTTTTGACCAATTTTCCTACTGGATTGTGTACATGTTGTGTTACATTTCAACTCTATATGTAGTTGTGCAGTTTTATATCACACCTAGCGGAACTATCGCATCAAAGTTTTTCGCTAGTATCACACTTTTAAAAGGTTGTTTCGTTTACGATTAAACATTTTGTACTGTATCGCATATGATGGTTCACTGTTTCTTTATAACTATCTCGGTGGTATCGGTATCGCATTGCTTGTACCGTACACGCATTTTGTATTATCACCACGCTGTTATCATTTGTATATGCCCCGTTCTTAAATTATTTTCAGGATACAATTAAGGTTACACAATTTTTTTTCAGTATCGGCATTTTTTATGTTTTATAATGTAGTGTGATTATTAATTTATTCGAAGTTTTCTTCAGAAATATGTTTTTTCGTTTAAGGTATTTAATATTTTCGCATTTTTTACTTTCTGTAACGAATTTACGGATACGAATATTCTTTGTGATGAAAATGTACTTACAACGTAAAAAATTGATTGATTATCAATCTATATTAATCGCGATGGTCCGTAAATATCAAAAAGTCCATCTGTGCCAGCGCATAAATATAACCAGTTGTAAGAGTGTAATTCGCCGAGCTACTGTTGAGGAATATTACATTTTAATAAATTTGCAAATAATTAAGATTTATGATCCTACTAAAAACATCGGTTAAGTGCAATAACGGAACTAACTGGATGAAACAGTTGGACGCGATAATCTTATACTGAAAATTAAAAAGTAACTGCAGCTAAAGAAAAATATAATAATTCTCTGTGATGTTAGAATAGACAACGTGGCGGGGTACAGTGAATTAGTAGACCCCCAACCCCCGTAAGTAATTAGATCGAAAAATAAGAAATTTTTGAGTAGAAGTTATATAAGCGATTAGCATTAGAAATTCGGCGTTGCTATTTAAAATTGAAAAGCATTGTAATAAAATCGCGGTTCAAGAGCCGAACACTTGAATCCGGTGGGTTTGAAGATTGCCTTTTGATTAGACGGTAATTATTATTCAGCTGGTAACGATCGTTTCTAATATATTCGCGCAGTTATTTATCTCGGCAAAGAAAATGAAAAGGTGGGAGGAACGTGTTCAAAAACCTCTTTTAAAGAAAATACCCTCGATGTTTTATTAGGGTAAAATAATAGTACGCGTTTTATTTTTATGTATATATATATATATATATATACATTGAATGAAAGCGCGTCGTTGTTTGAACCCATGTCAAGGATGTTTGTTGCCTTCCGATGCAACTGCGAAAATGTGTATTTGCGGTTTAACGATTTATTCGTTCCGTTATTTTTAATTTAAAAACTAATTGTTAGAGTTTCGCCGCTACAACATACACTTTTGCGTGGTCGTCTGAAAGGTGATGAGAAATAATTTCTTATCGTTGTTTCGGAGCAGTAGGTAAAACAGCTATTAAAAATTAATCGAAGAGAACAAACTGAATCGTAATAATAATTTATTTGCAAAACGGCTAGCTCTGTGCTTATCGTCAAATCACTTACGTCATTGAGCACAGGAAAAATGAGAGATGTGTGACGTATGTGACACTCAGGTTGCCTTAGCTTTATTGCCGCGAACAATTTGATTGTTTCCGGTTATTTGATTTTTAATAGCCCTATTCAGTGTTACACGTGACTGTCGCGGTAACGCAAGCAATATGATGGCAGTGTATTATTTTTGCAGATGGATCAATTATTGTTAAGATAACATTTTTGGAACATTCGACGCGCGTTAGTTCAACCTCATTTTGAAAAAGTTTAAATATAGGGTGTTTTTTTTTTCTTCACATCTAGAACTATAGTCATTTACTAGATTTTAATGTTAATAAGATCGTGAATTTCAAGATCATCAGCCGATCCCGAATTTATTTATCGAATAATCACGCTAGGTCAATAACGTTTCTTCTTTTCAACCTGTTGCAACTTGCTGGTCGTTGTAGTAAATTCGTTGCGAGAGCATTTTCATTTCAACTTCGACAAGTAATTTTTAATCACCAGCTTTATTTCTTCAGTAACATATTTCACTTGTAAATCTTGATGTAGTGTTTGGTTGGACGCATACCATGGTGCTCCTACCAATGATTAAAAACAAAATTTACAACTAATAATAATAATATCCGTCGAGTACATCGAGTAGGTAAATGTGTCCTTACGCATGCGTATCTCACATTTATTTGATTGAGAAAATAATAAAGAAACCTGAATCACAATCAAACTTTTCAGACATCGCTTATATCCCGTTGTCCGTTTTTACTAATACGTTTTTCGTTTCTCTTTTCTTAATTGGAGATGGACGACAATTCAGGTTTCATTTAGATTATGCAATTGTCTTTATGTGCTAATGTTTCTATCGCCTCCCTTCTTTAACGGAAACGCCCCCTTTCACCCACAAAAAAAAAAATATAAAGAAGTTTTTAGAACGTATTTTATTTAATGCTTATTCTTCAGACGCGTTAATAATTTTTTAGTTATTAAGGGGCACCACTAGTGTAAAATTTTCAAAAAATCGATTTTTTGTTTCTTGCATTTTTCGATAGCTTATACTTTTGAAAATAACTTACTAAAATTTTATATATATATCTCAAATAGTTTTTGCGTTACGGCCTTTTAAAGAGTAGCTCAGATCCCCAGGTATATACGAGAGCCGTTCAAAAAGTAAGGTTCCCTATTCTTTATTTTCGAAACTAATAAAGCTAGAAAAAAATGAACACCGGCATTAAATTCAGCATACTTTTATTAACTTTTTCACATATTCACTGTTTAAGTTTAAGCATTTGTCGAGTCGAGAAATTAATTTATAAATACCTTCCTCGTAGAAACTTGCCGTCAAATTTTGTAACTAGGTAAGAGTGAAATTTTCCAACTCCTTGTTGGTTTCGAATTTTTTTTTTTTGCATGGTACCTCGTGACACACTCAGAAACTGGCCAAGAAGATCAAAAATGGTTTGGCGGTGATCGGATCGCAGAATTTCTTCGATTTTTCGCACCAGTTCGTCTGAGATTACAGATGGTCTGCTGCTTCGTTGTTCGTTCTCTACATTCGCTCTACCTCCTCGGAACTTACGGCACCATTTATGAACATGTTTACATCACAGGACCATAAATTTCCACTGCCGTTCGATTCGTGTGTGTAATCTATATACTGTCAGAGTTGTGAATTTCGGAGGAAAAAAAATTTAGCGATTTTGAAAATTATGAAGAATAGTTCTCACAGCATGCTGATCGTGATGTCAATTACGCTGGATCGGCTTCAAACATGGAGGTCGATAGTATAAAAGAAATGTTCGGTCGCCGCTTGATTGATAATTATGAAGTGAAATACATGAGGTATATTGGCTATGGTGATAGAAACTAGAGTTCAAACACAATTATCAGCTATTTGATCTAAAGGTTCAAGAAGCTCTGAAGCCAATATACGAGGACTTGACTAGACATGAGTGTCTCGATAGATGTAAGGAAAATAATACATAAACTAATAACGAAAGTTATAATGGTTTGCTGTGGCATTTTGTTCCAAAACATCTCCCCATTTTCAATGATAGTTTTTCATCAGTTTTGAAAATTTTGAGTGTAATGGGAGCAATAATTGGCCCTGCCGCACGAGACTATGCCGCTGAAAGAGACTAAACAGGCTACGCGCAGCTGATCATCGTCACTTGGCTGCCTCGAAAGACGGTCGTTCGGCTCGCAGGAGAGTTTCAACAGACCAGCAGGCACAGCTCGAAGAAGAGGAAGGTGTATTATATGTCTCTGGAATAGCAGATTAGCTGTAGGTATTTGTAACAATGAAATTACTACTTCTATCTTTAAACACGTTTTTCTCAAAACTACATTTTACAAATTTGCTGCAGTTCTAATTCCATAACAAATCATCTGATCGACGTGATTCTTATTTTATCTTATTTAGTTCTTGTTTCTCTATACAATGACCCTCCAGTTTTTTGATTACATAAAAATTGTAATTTTGGCATGCCAAAAACTATCAAATTTTTGAGCAAAATTTAGAATTTTTTTTCAAAACTCCGGTAATTTTTAAATTTCAATTTTTTTTTTCTATCTTGGGTCATTGTATAAGTAATATTTTCAAGTTTAACGTGTTTTTTTTTTCGATTTCAGGCACTGTGAAAGGCGCAATCACTGCAGCAGTGGGGCAACTTTTTTTTTTTTTTTTAGGAGCTGGAGAAATAGTCAATAACTACCGAAAAATAAAAATTTTTATTCTAAAAGAATTGTAATGTTAACTTTAAATATGTATAAATATAGCCTGAAAATTTCAAAACAATCGATGCAGTAGTTTTCTTCAAAAAAAATCCCCGAAAATTACCTTTTTTTTTAGCGGGTCACGCTAGTGGTTTCCCCTTAACGAAATAGCAAACAGGCGACATCCAACTAAAGTGTAATCTCGAGGCTTTTAATCAGCATTATTACCGTACTGATTAAGTTTCTCGGCAATTCGGTTACGTGCCGCTTAAAGCGGTACGATGCTTTTCGTGTGAATTGTTTTTATTTTTTACAGAATTTTTCGTGATTTGATTATTACATTTTAACATTATAAATGAAAGAGTTGCCAACTTTTCCCCTGTCTGTCTGTTTATCTACGCCGGCTAATCCGGAGATTTTGGCACTTTGTTTTCATTGAAGGATTTAGGCTTAAGATGAATCATCGCGTTATGTCGAGGGAAAAAAAGTGTTTATTATATTTGCATTCATTACTAAATAGCGCGTTTGTTTTCGCGATGAGAAATTACGCGAGTTTATTTTTCATTAAAATTTTAATACAATTCTCAGAAAAACATTAACTACTGCTACGTAATATTTAAATAGTACACAGCGGCAAGCTATGAAATTTGACAGCGAACATGTCGCAACGATAATATCGAGAATCTATAGACGCGTGCTAGACTTTGCGAACAATTAGTCGCAGGTGACCAGAATTGAAGACCATTGTTTAGAAGAAGGAGAAAACAGAAGGAAACTATTATAACCGTATCTGAATATATCTTAAGAATAAATATTAAATGAAATATTCTGGAGAATGTGTAAAACCTTTAGTACTACAAAAGAAAGAAGAAAATACATTAAAAGATAAGTTTCGTTTTTATATGTTGCAATTAGATTTATCTGTATTATTATTTTCTAGTACTAAAAAAAAAAATGATGGTGTGGTAATCTCATATGAATAAAATATGAAAAGCAGAGACAGGATTAAGATATTAGTGTTCGTGCGTATACGAGAATCACAATAAATCAGTGTAAACTTGTAATACACAATGGAGGGAAATAATTTCATAAAACAATTAATAATCCATTAATGCGAAATGTTACAGTCTACTTCGGATTTGCATTTTATTTAGTTTTATTGGTACTTATGAAATAAAATAAGCTGCGGATTCCGACAGGCATAAAGTGTCCGTAGGAACCGTCCGATCATGAATCACATTTGATTTCCCCGGCGGCGTAGAATATGAATAATTTTACGCGTTTGAATGGATTTGTTATAATTCTTCGTAAAGATATAATCAATCATATTGTAATGTGCCTATTACGTAAGCTTGGGGTAAATTTCAAATAAAAAAGAAAATATCATAAAAATACAAAAATAATTTGGAGAATAGGTGGTGCGGGGAAGGTCGTCAATGTGCGCGTGATTGAAATCCTGTTTGTTGATGATCGGTGGTAAAAAGACTACCACGCGGTCAGACTGGAGAAAGGTCAATGATTGGAGAAATGGCGGTGATCAGTTCCCGCTGGAACAAAAGACAAGAAAAGTGATGAGGCACAGATAGAAAATGGATGCCAGGTAGCAGGCAGTCGTAGTTGAACCTTCTGAGTAGATTTTTAAAAACAGTTTAGTTGGTCGTCCGTAAAGAGTCGCGAAAACGATCTCCGTTGACAAAAAATTAGTTTAGGGAAAAATGAAAACCCGTCTGCAGCGCGAAGTAGTGAAGGATCGCCCGCCAGAATCGTATTAAATTTTAAATTACGCGGAAATTAATTATGTACCCTTCCGATCCAGGTTCATTAATTCTCCTTCTAATTGGGGTCGCTGCACATAGAGAAAAAGTCCAGTTCACTTTTTGTTATTTAATTGTTTAATTTTTTCCAAAATACGATAATATCAAGGAGAGGCGATGACGAATTTTTAGAAAAGTTCTAATGGACCTTTACTTTCGTATACAATTGCGGCGCGGGAAGTGTCTTTGTTATTTGGATTCCGCGTATACATGTATCAGTTTAGAGAAACGTCAAAAATATTCAATTAAAATATGCAATAACTCACTAACTGTTTCACTTATAAACTTCAAAATTAAAATTCTCTTTAAAATCATACCCATAACTTCAAGCTGACCGATTTTCCCGAGCGGCAAGAAACCGGAAAAACCGTCAAGAATATTTAATATGGAATTTAAAACGCCTTCAAAAATCAGCGTTACAAAATTGATAACTCATCATTAAATACCTCCGTTAAAAGTGAAATTCAAAATGTAAAATAAAATGTAGAAGCTCTTTCGTAAAAGCAAAAAATTACGGTTAAAAAATTATATAGATCCCCCCTCCCCGTTGGACAACCAAAAAAAAAAAAAAACAGCAAAAAAATTATGTTCATATAAACAAAAGCTCCAGTAAAAAAGTAGAGAAGACCAAATCTCAAACTTATGCACAAAGGACTGCTTTATAGGAAAATTATAGTCGAGCTTACAACTTTATACTTAGTCTCTCGGGGTGCGGAAAGCTCGAAAGTTTTGAAAAAAAAATGTCTGACCATGTGATATATCGATGGGAAGATCGCTTTTTGTCGCGAACAAAACCGTATTTCATTTCCTTAACGAAACTTTTAATGTTAGTGAAAAGTTCAAGAAAGCATGAAAAATTATGTATCTCTCCCTCTTTGCAGCGTGAAAAATCAGATTTCTTTGTTTTCAATCTAGTACACTATGCAAATATAAATATTATGGTTATCTCTTTAAGTTAACATACGGAATCCTCGGCGCATGAAACATCGTGCTTGACTGAACTTGTTGTTTTTTTTTTGTTGTTTTTTTGATCGGACAAAAGTGTGATAGGACGTGAAACACTACCGCGGCAACGGTCGCACTGCGACAGATTTCTAATTATCCCGACGATCGAAAATCAGCCGTTAGACATCTCGGACGTTTAGAGAGTGGTCGGAGAAGAACCGATTTCTCGGCGTGCGTGTGTGCGTGCGTGCGAACGGCTTAATAAATAATCGTTCTGGACGCGTGATATTTCGGCCTGCGGCGAGAACGTCACGAAGCGCGTTAATAAGGGAAAAATGATTTTATTCGTCACGGTCGGAATCTGTTCGTGGCAGAAATAACGAATCGCGACTAGAACGTTATCCGTACAGCAATTACGTTCAGTCCGTTCGTTCGGCGATGCTTCGGCAGGGAGCTTGACTTGCGTTTGTTCCTCGGCTATCCGTGTTTGTGCAAGTGTCTATAATTTCGCAACGGTGATTTATATCATCGTTGTCGTCATTGTTGTGTTCGTGTTTGTTTGTTGCTCGTATTTTTACCACCGCTGATTTCAGATAGTTTCTCTGAAAAACTGCTAACAAGTATGCGACTGCTAGCTTGCACATATACTTATAGAAAGCGTTGAAGCGGCCGTCGATTACATGGTGGTGCGTCTATAGCGTGGTACGCGCGAGTCCTATGTAAACATTTCGCCTAACCTCCCGAATGTAAAAGAGAACTAGTGACATTTGAATGATGTAAGTTAATTAGTGATGGAGGTTGTGTTGCATTTCGTTTTTCATTTCTCGCCTAACGGACACTTTTAGGCTACAGAAACGATAATCCGGCCATTATTTTGCCCGTACAAGGCAGTTTTCGGCGATCATTCTTTGTCCTGGGGATGTTTTTTATTTATTTATTTTTCTTTCAACTTGCATTCATCACGTTCTATCCTTATTGGCTTTTCACGAATTCCTATCCACTCTGGCATCGAAGGCATCCGTGCAACAGACTTTCCAGCTCGCTCAGCTTTCCACAACAGTCTACTCTTCGACAATTTTCCCCCCTCAGACACCTGTCCTCAAGTAACCGCTCCAGTCATTCATTGCACATCTATCCTTCTCTCTTCTCCAACCGTTCCTCCTATTATCTACAGCTCATCCCCAATTCTCAGCCTTGGTTCCAAGCCTTTCTCTCTTCTCGTCGTTCCGCTATTGTTTCCTTAATTAGACTAAGACTTAATCATTCTCTTCTTCCCTTTTCTCGTTCACCTTTTCTGTATTGTCTACTGAACCTCCTCTTATATGCCACTCTAATCAAGTCCTCTTTGAATGCTTTGCTCTCTGTGCCAAATGTTTCTCCACTAAACACTCAACTCTTGACGTTGAACCCTTTCCTTTTCCCCTCAATGCTTCCGTTATTCTTTCCTTCCCAGCCCCCGCTCTTATTCCCTTGTTACTTACCTTTGTGCTTCCTATTTCTAATCGTATAACGATGTAAACTTTTAAATGGTTGTTTAAAAAAAAAAAAAAACGGTTTTTCTTTTAAAAAATACACGAAATTATTATACAGACACGATAAACCACGCTCAAATCGTGCGACCTATATTTTGATTTACAGTTTAAAATCTTATAATAGGGTGAAATTAAAAAACTATTTTATTATCGCGTTAAAATTACTATTAAAACGCCGAATACACATTTTGGATTAAAATTACTATTGCAATATATGTATACATATACATATATATGTATATATATACTAGCTGTGCCCCACGACTTCGCCCGTGTATTAATGCCCGTTTAGATCTGTACTTGGAAATTCATTAAAAATTTTTGTTTTATCTGGAATTGTATTTACGTAAAGATTCTTCTTTCTTTGGGAAACATGTTTATCACCGTCTAACAAAAAATAGTCTTCATGTTTCACGTTTAGCTGAAGATTGTCGATTTTTCTATAACCTATCCGTCGTAATCTAACAAAAAGTTTTGCTCAACTAAACAACACACACAGCCATCGTTTTGAAGAGGCCGAGTTATTCACACGGTGATCTCCCATAATTACACGTTTAAGAGAACATCTTCACTCATATCTTTCAACCACTCTGTCTCGAGCGTTTTATTAAAATTAATTTATTATCATAAAATCAAAATAACAGTGGTTGAGTATAGATTTTAATATTTCTGGTAGCGAATTATTAAAAAAAAAGTTAAACGGTTAATTTAAAAAATGTATACGGCGGTTTTGGCCTAAAAGTTCGAATATTTGACATATCAGTTAAATACCCTATTTTATTTTGATATGTTCCCCATTAAGTCCAATAGTATATTGCTTAAATCTCTTCCAGTTTTAACAAACATTTTGTACGATACATTTTCTTCTACTCCTAATAATTCATTATTATATAATAAATAAGATAGAGACGAAAACAAAGGTGCACCATCCCTATCTATGTATTTTACATAATGGGGAACTATTGCATCATCAACATATATTAATTCTACATTCATAATTCCGTAATAACACGAACTTTTTTGTAAACAACAGCGAACACAATTTATTTTATCATTCATCGATAATAACACCATGCGCCAGCAATAAACATGGTTGCATTTCGATTAGCATCGCATGATACACAAAAGTCGCCACGAAAAGTAGTTGGTGCTCAAAAAGTAATAAAATTGTCAAATTTGTTTTTTTTAATTGATTGACTAAATTATTTAATATAACAAATATTTATGTAAATAATTAAAACAAAAAGTATCCTATCTGTTAAGTTGGACCAAATTGCATGTACTTTCAAAATTTCATAAAAATCGGTTAAGTAAATTCCGAGTTTACCCTGCACAAACATAAAGACACGGGATTTTTATATATATAGATATATATATATATATATATATATATATATAATGTACTAGAACTAAATTACAATCTGAACATAAATTAATTCTTGTAAAACTATAATGATTATTAGAACACTTTTCTCTGTTATATTCGGCGTCACACGCTTTAGACAAAAATTTAAAAACCCGATTTCGAACGCAAATCTCTAATTTCAGCTAGTAATTTTTTCTTACATATTAAAAATGCTCTTTAATTTTAGAAATTAATGCGTTATAATTAGTTTCTCATCGAATATGATCGACAAAATAATTTTATCTCTATAATAAAATAAACTTTAATAACAAACAATATAGATCAATAAATTAGATAAATACCTATTTAGAAACGTTTTCGGGCATAACCCATCATCAGCTAACACTAACTTAAAGGAAACTTAAAACATACTGAAGTGAATATAGGGAATACATGTGTATATATAGTATTTCAGTATGTTTTAAGTTTCCTTTAAGTTAGTGTTAGCTGATGATGGGTTATGCCCGAAAACGTTTCTAAATAGGTATTTATCTAATTTATTGATCTATATTGTTTGTTATTAAAGTTTATTTTATTATACCATTTTAACAAACAGGATGTATTCACCTACATTTAATTTTATCTCTGTTAATGTTTCTTATTTGATTATAGTTAGACAGAGAATTTGATACAAAAGTTTTGTCTTTGGGGCTTCCTTTAGAATATTTTATTTGTTTTATTTTTTTTACTTGCTTTTCATTTCTTACAAGGCTGAAGTCTAGACATTTATGATTAATCGCTCTTAATGCAGTTACGTAGAGACATTCGAATATTCTTATGCCAGGCGCCTAGTCTCTCTGTTCAAAAATTCGGTCTATTCTGTATACATTGGTACACTAGCCTTATTATAATCACCCAGAAAGTTGCTGTTTATAGGTTTTTTTTTATACAGCCGGAAGAAATATAATGCATCAGGATTTCGTTCAAGTAGAGTACGAATCTTGTTGTCCACGATTGACGAGTAAACTCAAAAAAAAAAAAGAAGGAAAAAAAACGAAAACCCGAAATTTTTTGGCGCCGATTAATGTGTATATAATAAGTGTTTAGAAGAGTACTCGGTCAACACGTTCAATATTTACCTTTGTTGCAAAATGATTTAAGTGTTATTAGACTTTAAAACGTTCTATAGGTTTCGGCGTTTTATAGTGTTACCTTTGAGAATTCAAGTTTCACCGTTTAATTTAACGTTTTCGAAAACCACTTTATCCGGAAATATCCAGATTATCGGTAATCGTAAAATTATGAGATGGAAAAAAAAGTGTAAAAGATTTACGGATACATTTTTAGAGACTAGCGCGTTCTCTACGACAATAGGTCTGACAAAAAATGACGAGAACTTTCTACGTTGTATTGCGAGTGTTCAACTCTGAACTCTGCATTTTTACTAGATTCGCCCGGTCCACACTCAGTCCACTCTCGGTCGATTCGATTGTAGTGGTGGTGAGCAGTTGCAGTTAGTTTTTTACACTTTACGAGAAAGTGTCGGATATGAAAATTGATCAACGTTTTAGTCTCGCGAAAAAAATGAGCTATTGCGCCAAATGTTCCTCAGAAACTCCCGGCGATAAATGTTTTCTTTCGAGTGCGCGTATCTTGGCGTTTATGAGATATTTAGAAAAAAAAATTCTCGCTGAAGGTGGACATGATCGATGAAAAATTGAAAAGTTTGAGACGCAATCGAAAAGACCGCAGATTGAGTCGTCGTATCGTCTCGAAAGCCTGTTCCGCACGGATAAAGTGCTTTTTGTACGTGATTTTTTGACGTAAGAGTTGAACATGAAGGTGTGAGTTGTACCGAGAATTTTGTTAGATGAAAAGAAGAATTTTTTAACTTTCTCGAAGGGATTGAAGGGAGCCCGTTTTTTTTTTTTTTTTCAAGAGCTGTGGTCAGTTTCGTACGATCGAGGTACTTTGGAAAACATGATGACACATCTCCTTTCTCCGAGGAGCATGCATGAGAGTCGTTCGAAGTTCGACGCCTATATCGTTTTCTTCGATGTGCAAGACATCGTTGCGGTAGAACAGCAGTAGAGGTCAGACAGTTAACTAACAATGCGATAAACAAGTTCTAGGAAAATTACTACGTGAATGCCGCCTAAATCGTGCCGAAGAATGGATAAGGAGAATCTTGCAGTCTCGAACTGTTTCAGTCGAGAAATTTTTGCTCAGTAAAAACATCTCTCGGTCCTCGCATATTCTGTGTATTTCTCGGAGTTTTTTGTTTTTTTACAGTATTATTTCTAAACCACCGCAAAATCAAATTGGACCGAAACGGGACCACCATTTTTTTAATCGGCGGAAGAGATACAGGCGAAAACGACAAACCTCTTACGCAGTTTTTAACGATATTACGTGAAAGTGTTTTGTAGCCTTTCCTCGAAGGTGACCGTCAATCATCATTTTATATAAACAGTATCAGACCTCTCGTAGATTTTATTAAATATACCGCAGTTGTGAAGAGCTCCGTAGCTCCCATAAAACATGTCTGAAATTTATTTTACATTTCGTAATTTTTCTAATTAAACGGTAAAATTTAGTAGATATTTCCGGAATATTAAATTTATTTTTATAATAATGTTATCAGTAAGGCAGCATAGTAACCTAGTGGTTAAGGTGCTTGGCTACCAAATCAGAGGTGACGGGTTCGAGACTTGTCTCGTTCCGGATCCAAGTCGCTCCCAAGTTTACCCAGTCTGAAATAATAATTGGGTGCCATAGAAATCTGGAAAGTAAAGGCGGTCGACAGAAAAGAACTTAGGCTTAGTACCATTATGGAAAGGTTAACTTCACAATCCCAGCGGCCTATCAAGGGTATGGGACTTACTTTACTTAATCAGTACGCAGAATCAGCGCTTCTTCACTGGTTTTATGGCTAATTCTTGTACTTTGGGAGGAGTGTTTCGGTAGGATCATACATGCGAGAATTCTATCCTATATATATATATATATATATATATATATATTATGTGTATGTGTATGTATCGAATCAGTATAAATTTACCAGGATATGTCGCCCGCTGTAAGCTGCTTTCTGTAAATGGAAAAAAATAAAACTGTTTTTACGTAACAGTAGTATAATTGCGGTGCAAGAGAACAGTCTAATCACACTGCGGCGTTCATGTGCAGGGTATTTCCGTATAATTGAATTAATTTTCTTCGTATGTGATGGCATTTAAACTACTCGACGTTATATTTGTACTCTAGTAGTCGGTAATTTTTATGCAATTGGCGTAAAACGACGCCATAAATTCGTATACATGAAATGACGTAAAAGTAGGATAGTTTGAAGAAGGAGGAGTGCTTCGGGTATTTTACTAATTTGCACATCCCGTCTGAATGTGTTGTCAGTTACCGACTATTCCGGTCTCATTACACTTCCGCATACACATGGGTAAAACGGGGCTAATATTTGATTTTTCTAATATTTCACTTAACCGGTAAATACGGTAACTAGAGACTTTTTTTACATTAATTTTCCATTTCAGTCTGTTAGCTGTTTTTAGTCTTGCCCTTTTGGATTAGTTTCTATTACTTCGATGAGAAGAAGGCCATTTCGTAAACATGTTTTCAAAATTACGAACGGTCGTTTAAATTTTTTCGAAAGCAATATTTATTTTTATACATGCGACAAGTTCGGATTTTCGATCGTTGATTCAGTGATGCAATTCATTTTTATTATTCAATCATTTTATTACACTTTTCGTCCCTAATGAAGCTACTTTTTTATCTAGGTTGCATTTGCAAGATTTCGTCGATTAGAAATATACGAGTAAAACGCGGAAACAGCCCCTTTGAACTAAAAAATTTAATCTGATTCTCATTTATTCACTTCTTACGTTTACATCTTTGGCATTAAAAATATCACTTCCTCAACAACCAATTGATATATTCTCTTCTATTGGTTTTATATTTTTCTATAGTCCGAGACCAGTTTTATTATTATTATTATTATTTACCAGGTTTGATGTTGGTGCTGTCAACGTGGCAGTTCTTTTTCGATTTAGTCTGTATAATTCATCAGGGAAATGCGAAACTCAAACTAACCATGGCATTTTTTATCTTACTACGAGTATTTTTCCACTGTTTTCTGCTATAGCATTAATTGTGATGTTGGCTCATTGCAATTACTTGGTTTTATCGACCTTCTCTTACTTTTATTTTTATTTATTTATTTTTTGCAACCCCCTTTAAAATGCTTCTTCCTTTCATTGTCGCATTTTTCCGTTGTGTATCGTTTTTTCAAAAACAGAAATCTATCCTATTCTCAACCGTGTCTCTTTGTCCGCCTTATTCTCACCGTTTCATTCTTCATCGTAGCTCCGGTTCCTTATAAATCTCGTATGAGTAGAGTTTCCGTTTTCTACAGCAAGATGACACGCTGTACGTAGAACTTTATTGGTTTAACTTAAATTTATATTCATCTCTCGCTTGTTGTAATTTGGGCATTTAATTGTTTTTTTGCCTTTGCAAATCGAGTATGAATTTTCTCTGTTCATTTACACGCGATGGTCCCCCGTGCTGGCGTAACACTATCTGCAAACCTGACATTAAAACTGATATTCCCATTTTAACACTGTCGTCGTGTTTTATAAATATCTAAATATTGTCAACGAAATAAAAATATTCAGTAATTATCGAATCTAACTATGAAACTTGTCGACTAATGCGTAATAATAGAGTTCACCTTAATAATAACGTGTTTTCTTAGTAAAGTGTATAAACTTTTTCATTTACTTTCACATTAATTAAACGGTTCGATTAGTGCACGTGTCTGTAAAAAGTAGCAAATATTTAATTAATCTGTCGCCGCAAAATGTAATTAAATTAACGTTAAGTAATAATCTGTTTAGTTTTGAACAACTGCAGATAAGTATGTATTTTTTTTTTTTTTTTCGAGTAACATACAAAAATTATGAAGTATTTAACAATTCTAAAAGATTCAAACGAGAATTATATTAAGTTTAGGTTTTTCGAAAATATAAGAAAGGGTTATAAAAGTTGAACCTCTATCGTTTCGGCTTCAACGATTCACCTTCAACGTTTCGGCCTCGTCCGTTATTTTTTAAGTCCGATATATGAACGAAAAAAAAAAAAAACATTGAAAACCGCTGATTATTTTTTAAGCAGATAAATTACTAATTTCGTGGGTTTTTTTTTTTTTTAAATACAATAATTACTTTACGTCTTAAATATGATATTAATTAAATAAAAAAAAAAAACAATTAAATAATTTCTATCACTAAACTAGACCTACTTGGAAAAAGGACAAAGTCGAAATGATTTAAGCTGAAACGTGTCGGGGCCGAAACGTTGATGCCGAAACAATACGGTCCCACAAAAGTTAACTGCTTCTCTTCTACTTTGAACGCAATGTATCAGATTTAAATTTTGAGGGTCGAAAGCATTTAAAATTTACTAATATTAATTTATTTGGAAAAATGGCAGATGACTTTAAGGATACAGTTCTACATTTACGTGTTGGATATAGTATTTATCTGATATCTTACATTAAAAAAGGTACGAGTCGGTTTTCAAATATTCTACCAAGTTTACATTGGAGGGAGGGGGGGGTGTAAATGTGAATTATTAAACTATTACTTACTTTATTTGCAGTTGCATGAATGAATGTATGGTTGCATTATCAGTTTTGAAGGAGTTACATTTTCATAAGATGGTGTATATGCATTATGACTGAAAGCGATAAAAATAAATTACCGCTCTAATTGATTATAGACTATGTTAACTTACACTGTGATATATACACTTATTTTCTTTTTTCTTTTTTTTTTTTCAGTTCGAAAGAAAATATTTAAAAAAGAACATTTGTTTTCTCTTCAGTATATGCACGAGTTTGAACAACAATTTTTTCTTCATATCATTACTGATAATAAATTACATTACACGAGGCTTTTGTATTTTTTGCAATTGAATTATTGAAAACGCAAATTTTTTAATATTCCAAATTTTACTTACCACATCATTTCTTTTTACTACTCTTAACGTTTGTATAAAGTAATAAAATTTTATTCGAATACTCAGGGGGAGTGTAGGTATCCTGTAGGGTGATTGAGCTAAGCGATAATTAGAATATTAGTGTCTTTTCTAATTATTTATAATTATAAACATATGTAAATATTATAAATTTACCATTAGAAAATTTTTTACTATTCTGAAATGTTACAATAATCGATCAATAAGATTTATAAATTTACTTAAATCCAAAATTTTCATTAAATAGAAAACTACCGAACGTTAGAAGGCGAAAGGGTTAACCGTTTCGATAATTATCAGAAATTCGTATAATTAATACTTATGATACTATAAAATTAAAAATCCGGTAATTCCGTAACCAAAAAATAAATAAAATACTTCACGCGACTACATAAAATGTTTCAAATTTTAAACTATTACCGAATTCCGGAACTTGGTTCGATATCTTCATTAGTTGGCAGTGTATTTTTTTGTTTTTTTTAAACACAAAAAAAAAAAAAAAAACAAACAAGAAAATGACAATTTAAAAAAAAAAATGATATAACATAGAACAAAAAAATATGCAATAATATTTTACGTTTTTTTTTTTCCCCCAATTAACTGGGACATCATATTTACGCCTCTAACGGTGTACCGATATCGTAAATTTTAAAATGTTTATCGAAATGATTTTAAACAACAAATTTCTTATACATTCACAACTGTAATATGCAGCGAGCACATTAATATTAGGAACAAAAAAACCTGTCGCATATAATTAGATTACTGTTTTTGTGAACCTTTTAGCTTTAAAATAAAACATTTTAAAGCAAAATTTTAAGGCAATTTTTAAATTTTATCATTTCCTTAGCGAAATAAAATGTTTACATACTGAAATATTCTACCACTGTTTCGCTTAATAAAAATGCGTTTTTATTTCAAAAATAAAATATTTACACCGTTATTTGTAAAATTTTCATTGTATTGTTTTTAAAATATTGTTAAACATTATTTACCTGCTGTGATATTTATTTCAATTTCGCCAATATAGGTTCATATTTTAAGGGGGTCTCGTTTATTATCACTAATAATATAATTTAAAATTAACGTTTATACCGGGCAATTAAAATATTTGCATACGTTAGGCAAAGATATGTATGCCATTATTATATTATGCTTTTTCGTATAATAAAAACGAATATTTTCCATTTACATCGTAAATTGCACTTACAGTTTAAAATTAAATAATTTTCAATTTGAAAATTTCGAAGTAATCGGTTTTTCATTAGGTTTTTTTTGTTAGTGAATTTTATATAAAATTACTTTGCTGCGAAAATAAAGAAGGGACCTAACTAAAAACCTTTTTTACGAGTAATTTGACTTTGTAAAAAAAGTTCGGAGTAATTCCCTAAACATAAATGATTTTAAATTTAATTGTTTTAATTAATATATCGATTAAACTAGAAACGAATGAAAAAACGTGGTCGTCGCATAGTACTAGTCGTAGTTTTATAATAATAAGTAATTATTGAAAAAAGAATTATTTAAACATGATTCACGGCATACATAGAAATAAACGTACTTGACTATCACGGTACCACTGTATATTATGAAAAAGTACATCCTCGGTTATTCACGTTAATGCGCGCGATTTATTATCGGTAAAGTTTTTGGACCTTTCAATCAACCCCTTACTCTAATAAGGGGGTAACTTTAAGCGCGCAAAATGTGTAGAGCAAAAAATCGCAAAAATGGACAGGCATTAGAGTCTCGTTAGCCAGAATTTTTACTGTGCTACTACTTATAAATACTTACTACGAATATGAACTTAAACATTTTCTTAGATGGTGGTCATCTGCTTCTCGTAAAATTATCGTTAGTTCGAATTTTCAACTACTCGCGTGTTAGCCGTCATCGCATTTGAATGTGTTCACGACATTTTTAAATTCCGATTTGAATTTGCATCGTGCGAGCAATGTTTCTACAAAAATTTATCCTACCAAAGAGAGGGAGAAGGCGCTAATTTTTTTTCCCGTGTACATGAATTACTACAGCGGATATATATGTATGTAATATACATGTGTGTAATGTAAATTTACGTTTCTTAAAAGCGAGTCGGTAATTTGAGAATTATTTACTCTTCTAAATGTCTAATTTTTAACTACTTTACTTGAACGTGTATAAAAGTACTCTACAATGATCTGAACTGCAGTATGTGGTATTTCATCGTTGATTTATTACTTTCACTCTGGTAAACAAAACGATTAGTGTACCCGTTGGTTTTAATTGCGAAGCGGCATATATTTCATATTCAACTTCCTTTAAAGTTATTATTAAATTAATAACATTCACTGATCTTTATTAATGCATCTCGTCTATTGCCGTTTATGTTTACTAGATTGTGCTGTCTAACTTGAAACAAATTTTCGCATATCTACACACCGTCATTCGACGGCCATTTTATTTCGAAATTTAAAAAAGTACAACTTCTAACTTTCTCCCGTTTCATTTTGATGCGCCCCCCCCCCAATCAAAAAAAAAAAAAACAACTAATTATTTGTGCCTTTTCTAGAGAGGAAGGTAATCATCGCTTTCGGATAGTTCCGAAAAAGACGCGTTGTTTTCCAATTATTTTTCCTTCATTCACTAGTTTAACGTTAGTATTAAAGTGTGTCCCTCATTAAAAATTGCTACATAAGGCGCGGCATAGTGTTGTTGGACTTGTTTTGATGCAATTTCGTTTTTCCTATTATTAATTATTTTTTTATTTCGTTTTCGTTTTTTTCCTTCCTTTTTTTATAAATGTTTAAAACCTCGCCGTTATTTAATTAAAACAAAAAGAATAAATATCCGTACCGGTTTGTTTTTTAATTTTTAAAATTAGTTTCCTGTTTAGCCACTGGATGGCGGTATATTATGATCCAAAATTTGTGTAACTATATTAAAAAGATTGTTCCGGGCGTACGGAATATAGTGATGGCAGAATGACCGAGCTTTTAATTTCTCTATGTAAACGAAATCGTCTTTAAATTTTTTTAGTTTTTTCAAATTATTTTGATGGTTATTTTTGAAAAATAATAAAATTATAAGGTTAACAAATTTCACCTTGTAATTATCGAGAGGAACGGGCGTATTTTACTTGTTACCTCTGCAAGCAGTGGGTTTAGACCAATGCGCTGGTTAACAAAATGTCAGAACTAGTGGAAATTTTGTAAATCTATCGTTGAGATAATTTAATCGTTAACAGATTCATATGTGTTGTTGAACTGGCCACGGCCATCGGGAAATGTGAAGAGGTTACATTTTTTTTTTTTTTTTTAATATATATATATATATATATGAAAAACGTTTACAGGCGCGAATTTGAATTTAGCCTGGGATTGTTAAAACACGCTATCGGGGGCACTGGGGGAATTAAAACGAGCTACTGAATTTCTTAAAATAGTAATATTAAATATTTCGCGTCAGTTAATGTGAACGTCCCGTGAAATTGAATAGCTTATAAATCGAGAAATAATACTGATTAACAAAGTGTATATATGTATATAAAAAGCAAAATATCAAAAGACAATTATTATGCATGTACGACTATGTAATAGAACGAACTGTCTAATTAAAATGCTACTTTTATGTACACAAATTTTTAAAAGTGCGCATTTTAAACGGGAAAAAAAAAAACAAAAAAAAACAGCTTCTCCTAATGGCTAGTAGATTATTGTTGCGTTTAGTAATATTGCTTCCTACAAATAATTTTCATAAAATTATTACTTAACTTGGAATGTAGTATCAAAATGATAATGCACACTCCGATGCAAAATACACCGGATTAACCTTGAAAAGGAGACTCACAGAAGCAAATGGGAATGCAACTTGACCTAGTCCGTACATAGTGAAGCTGTAAAATTTACATATACAATAATTAAAGAATTATGAAAATATCGATTATTTGTGATGAATTTAAAATTTAGCCCGCATTTATTTGTTTGTTAACTTTAACCCGTTTAACTCAGCTATTCCTAGAATAACAGATAAGCATGAGGACTAATCGGTTTTAACTAGAATAAAAACCATTGTACCTTAATCAGGATAGAGAGTATCAGTTTATACACATGGTCTATTCGACCGGCACGACCGATATCGTTTCGATTTATTTCAGTTTGATTCTCTTTTGTCTTATGTTTCTAAAAAATATAGAGTGGTTCTCTTGTTATCATTACTCCATGAAAATTGCCGAAGAATCGGGTGCAGCTAATAAACCAGAAATGGTAACATTTTTTAACTTAGATACTACTGTAGATGAGTTGCAAAATCCACACTTAGTCTCAAGGAAAAGTTATCCAGGGAACTCAAAATTCGGATTCGTAGTATTTTACACAAAAGGCAGAATAAAGAACAGCTAAATATTAATGTTGAAGAAAACAATTTACAAAAAATCAACGAAATATTCCTGGGCGATGGCGCAAAAAAAAAAAAAAAAACTAAAAAATAAAACACAGTGTAATAGCTGTAAGTGTTTGTATGCAAAGAGCACACCAGTTCCAGCATGTTTTAAAGGCGCAAATGAAAACAAAGAAAAGTCTAGTAGTGAGTGTTGAAAATTTGATTACACGCACCGTATTTTATTATTATCTATACTGCTTTCTAGAACTTTTTTGTATATGTTGAGAATTAAGCTATTTTTTATAAAACGTTACAAACTTATATATTTGTTCGAATTAAAATCCTATTTATTCATGCTAAAATAATAAAACAAAAATAAAACAACATAAAAAGGAATAAAAATAGAATAAAAGAACTAATGAACATGAAATATTTCTTTCAAAACCATAAAAAAGTAGTTTTTAAAAACGTTTTTATAAACCACGGTCAAAAAGACAAAACATGGCGCGACCTCTTACTGGTTAAAGATATTTAATATTGTAATTAGAAGAAAGAAGAAAAAAAGGAGAGTTCGTTGCGTCTGTAGTATATATGTAAATATTTGACGCTTTTCAGTTTCTGAAAGTATCCTATCATATCGGTATCTGTTTTTGAAACAGCGTTAAACTTCCGGGACAGCAATGCGCGGTATGGAAAATGCAGAATATAAATTCTACGTTACATCTTTTATATGTATATGTATATGGGTGTATTACGTGTGGAGTATAGAAAATATATAATGAAAAAGTTCAAAAAAAAAACTCTGTAATATTGCAAAATTATTCAAGCGAGAGTTGTTCGTATATTATTCTGGTCAGATTGCGCGCGTGTAGAGCTGTTTGACTGGAAATGAAAATTTCTACAACTAGTGTGACAAGTGTGCGCGGTTTTATTTTCGACCGGTTCGGTTAATTTGGGAAGCACTGATGAAATTCGTTTGTACGCTGCTGTGATAGCGTGCGCGAGCGTGATAGGAATTCACATACGCGCCCTACTGCTCTCGGCTCCGGTCTTGATGGTTCGCGCTTCGGTCGGCTCGCGGTGATCGGCCGCGTGTGTGCCAGTGTGTGTGCGATTCTCGCTTATCGAAAATGCGTTTGCGTTCCCTTCTCGTGCCGCCTAAAATATTTCTTCCTTGTGTGGCTCGGACCGATGATGATAAAGTTATGTGATAGAGGAAAACATCTGACGACTGCGATTATTATTATTCAGGTAGGCTAGATGTTCGCACCGGTTCGGCTCAGTCTCGAGAACGAGTACTAGTCGCAGTTCTGCTCGCCAGTGATGCCGCCTTTCCGAATCACTGTTAACGGACGATCACGAATTTCACCAGCATTGGGCCACTGGGTGTCGTCGTTTGTGCGCGCGGTGTTGCGATCCTTTCTTGTGTTCTTGATTCTAGCGGTGCGTACACGCCCTATACTCTGGCGATAAATTCCGTTCGTGTTCGCGTATCTAGAAAATTGTCGTCGCTTTTTCTTTTAAACGAAATTCGTTAATAAGTGCGTGCGCGCGTGCTTTTTTCCGTTTTTTGCTCAATTTTAATTTAACGGGTTTTCTTTTCTCTTTTTTTGGTTTTTCGAAAAGTGATCTGTCGCTCTTGGTTCGTTTCTTAGTCGGTCTTGTTGCGCTAGAATGCGCCTACTATTCGCTACCGTTAACGTAGATAGCTTTCGCACCGCGACATAAGGGTGGTTTTCGGGCCAAGAAAAACAACGCAGATGTACGAAGTGTGCTTACCGACCTCCCACAGGCATAGCATAGCGGTTGACGCCTCGTCTCTGCCTTCGAGTTCCAACTCCGGTACCGGGCAGCATCTTACGACGACTCCGATAGCGTTGACAGTGAAGAACCACATGATGAAATTGTTGAAGAGGGCCAACAGTACTCGAGGGTCTAGGGACAGCGGAGCGGCACTGTTGCCGGTTGGCGGTACCGCAGCGGCCGTGGTCATCTCTAATCACGGCGGCGCTGGCTCCGGCAGACACTATTCTTCTAACAGTAATTCCGCCGCAACAACGAGGACTGGCACCGTTGACGTGGTGCCACCTTCCAGCAGGGTAGTATTGGCGGAACCGTCGTTCCCCATTGCCCTCGGCGCCGTAATCTCAGTTCCCAGCAACAACGGCACATCAAATCCGTCCTCTTCCTCCTCCTTCAGCAGTTCTAGTCATCGGAATTACAACAAAGATCACCTCGATTCGAAAAAGTCCGACTTTTCCGGTATCGCGGCGACTTCTTCGGTGGCAGCTTCCGGAACGTCCGCGTCCCATGCACATACTGCTAATTCCAGCGGTAATAATAGTAAGCTGCCCTCTTCTTCGTCCGTTACCAAAGCGCTTACGTCCTCGACCGGCGGTTCGAGTAAAGAAAAAAGTCGGGTGATCCTGGTAAGGGATGGTGGCAATGATAAAGAGCACCGCGTCCGAATGCACTCGGAAGTTCGAAGGCAAAGCAGACACCATCAGCAATCGCAGGCCCATCATCAACAAAAGGTGTGTATTGTAAGCTATTACATTTACTCGGGGAATTATTTGATAATTCTAGGCTTTTTTTATCGAAAGGAGAAAAAATCGATTTTATTCTTATTAAGGAACCCGATTGCGAATGTAAATTTCGAAGGTTGTAGTTGCTCAGTTAGTTTAAACGTACTTATTTTAGGATTATTTTATGTGTAGTATGAGGTTAATGTATTCGACGGGCGGAAATTTTAATGCGCATCTTTCACATAGAAACAATTTTATCTTCGGCAAACCGTTAGGAATCGGAGCGTAATCTGAATTTTCTTGTTGATGGAGGGGATTACAGAAAATATTGGAAACAACAATCAACGGCATTTCACCCATCAAATTATATACAATTACTTTTTTTCTCATACTGAATGATTAAAATTGAATAAATTATTTTCAGTTCTTAAAAGCTGATTGTTTATGTGCTTTTTTATTAATTTTGTTAATGAGACCAATATTTAATTAATAATTTATCGTTAAATTAAATGATCCTGGAGGACGATTAAAAAGAAATGAAGGCGTTTCGAAAGTGTGTATAGAAATTAAAATTAAATTTATTATTTTCCGTTTTAATCGTATTTTGAAGAAAACCTGCTATTGCGATATGTTTTTAACCAAAAAGCTGATTCTTTGCTTAATTGTAGACGTGTAAAAGGCACTTTTAACTTTACGTTATATACAGAACCTTTACATTTTTTATATATGAAATTATTTTTTCCTTTTAACTTTCTATTTATGTTACCCCACCCTTCCGTTGCATAGATCTTTACCGAGGCGGGTAATCTTAATAATTGAGCTTGGCCTATCTACCAAATGTGCAGGCTTCTAAGTTTTGATGATTTGTCTTTTCCGCATATTTTATGTGTAATATATTCAAGAGATGCTCATTTAATAGTACATTATTACGATATTGCATATTAATTCGTACGAAGCTTATTATAAAAAGTGTCGGTTTATTTAGTAGAAGATTGTGTATTAAAATTAAATACGTTTAAAAAAAAAAAAAAATCGTCTTCGATATTTAATTTAAAAATTGCATAAAAATCCTCTAAAAAGTAAAAAAACTCGATAAAAGAATAATTTACAGTAAAAAATACATAAAAATATTACGATTATTCCTAAATATCATTAGTATTTATTAGAGTATTCAAATTGCAATAATAATTAGAAACCGCATTAAATATATAAAACCAGTGATTGTGTGTGTTGCTCTATACTCATTTAATTTGATTACAATTTGGTTTGGTGGCGAGTGTAATAAGTATTAGTGTTGTTGTTAAAAAACAATTATTTTATCTTTTTTTGATTGGATTATTATAAAAACTTTTACCTTAAAGCTTGAAATCGGTGGGGTTTTTTTTTGTTTTTTTTGTTTTTTTTTGTTTTTTTTAAAAATATTTTAGCATAAATATTTTCGAGTGATAATACGAATAGACCCCCTTAATTATAAAATTTTTAGCGTTCATATTTCCCCCTTTATTACGATAGAAATTTTATTTTTTGGCTAATTTTTACCCAGGCAAAGAAAGTATATCCCTAAGGATATTACTTTTTTAAACATTTATTTTAATGATTACTCAGTGTTTATGTTCACTCATGCGATGATGGCATTTTCCAATTAACTATGAGAATCGTCCGAATCGATCTACACGAGCGTAAGCTATCCGCGACCAAACAAAAAATCATACGCGTTGAATATACAAAGTTTTTTTTCTTTTTTTTTCTTTTTTTCTAAAGTCGCTAAAAAGTATCGACAAGTGTCACCGAAGTATACCGAATGGAAATGTTAAAACGTATTTTATTTCTGTCAGTTTGTCGTGCTATTAAACAGAACGACTGCTGTAAGATGAATGCTATAGCTGAGAAGATAATTAAAATTAAGCACAACAGCTGTTTATCGATATTTTGTTTATTTAATATTGGATATTAGCATATTACAACCTTGAAACTAATTTAATGGATGGCGCAAATGAAATAATGTGCGAATGAGTACATGTGACAGATAATAACTGCGCATGGTAAATCAGTTCATATGTGTACTTTTCTGTAATCAAAAAGACCTGTATATTGTTTAACATTTTCAATTTTTTAGACAGGTTTTACAAGATCATTCTCGTTTGTATATCAATTTCGCACCTTTCCATTAGTACGTGAAAAATGTGTTCTTCGGCTGCGATGTCATTGCCTTTTTCTCTGTTCGTTAATATCACCACTTCGATTATCTCAGTAGTGTTATCGACGGTAAATTGCAATTTTTGTGCACTTTAAATTCTGTGTGAATTTTTGGTATATTTCTAGCTCGGCTAGTTTTAAAAATGAACTCTATTCTGGCCGCATTTCAATCTTGCAGAATTATTTCTTATAAAAATTTTTTTTTTTTTTTTGGCTTCTTGTCAAACCATTTTGTCACCGACTGTTTATCTGCTGCCAATATATTTTAATAGTATTACATGAAAACTTTTTTTTAAATTTAAATATATTTTACATTTGTAAATTTATAATTTTCTGAAAAATTTCCATCTCACTGTTCTGTGAAACTTGATTTTCTTTCGTTGAATTCAAACATATAACGGTGTTTAGGAAAATAAATTAATTTAGGTTATGCAAAGAAATTTCTGTTAGTAGTTTTAGTTAATATTTTTGAAGCTCGAAGGCGAAATTTGTATAACATCAGGAAAAGATCTGTAATTTATTTCCATGTGGCGTATTAAAGTTTTTCTGGTTTTTTTTTCTTCTTATTTTTACTTTCCTGATGATTCTTTATTACCCATACTTGTGCCATGCAAAACAATTAGTTATAAAGGAAAATTGAATGATTAATTTTAAAAATTCTTAATGCGTTGTAAATTCTAAGAAATCGATCAGACGATCTTTAGCAGTAACCTGAAATGTAATTTGACGTAAACGTTAATCTCGGATTATTCGAGAAACGTATTTTCTGGTTGAATTATAACGAGAATACGGTGCGTAAGGTCTTTTATAGTTTTATCGACTAACAGCAGATACAGAATAGAAATCAATTTAACTGAAATTCGTAACAAGCATAAACTGAAGTGCTTTTCAGAGTTATAAGGGCCACCAGGAAAAACGCGCCGATTCCTATAAGTTTCATTTAAATTATTTTATTTTAGTTAAAAAAAACGACCTTTCAAAGGCTAAATGCTTTATTAACTAATCAGACAGTCAATTTAAGAACCGAGCAAAAAATGCTGAAACCTTTATATTTATGCTGTACTCTTATATGGCGCAGAAACTGGAACATACACTGCCAAATCTTCGAGATATCTCGAGGCACGTGAAATGTGGTTTCACCATAAAATGTTACGTATCCCATGGATATGGAAATTAACTAACGGACAAAGTACCGAAAAAAAGTCATACAGAAAGACAGTTCTGGTAGAAGACACGAAGAAACGTATAATATGTTATTTTGGACACATAATTAATTAGGGGAAATAAGTACAAGTTGGTAAAGCTAATAATTCAAGGAAATATAAAAGGTACCTGGAAGAAAGAAAAGAACATGGCTGCGAAATATAAAGCAATGGACGGGACTGGGAGCCACTGGAGAGCTGATGAGGGCTGCTGAAATCAGAGATATTAATTCTGTGATGTCAGCGCGTAGAAATACGTGCGACACATGGAGAAGAAGAAGAATAATAGTTATATCGATTTATACAATATTGAAAATATTCGTCGCTTAATTTCTTAACGATATGGAGTTACTTTATTATAAAACAAATCAGAGATATAGTTTTCTTTCAGGACAACTATCTGTATTCGTTGTCGTTAAATATAGTACGAATATATACATTTAAAAAAAAAATATATATATATATATATGTAATATAAAAAATACTTACCAAATTCGATGGGGATTTACAAAAAGTATATTTAAACTTGGAAAACTTGCTGTCAATTATTTTGCATTTGTCCGAAAATTATAAAATTTGTGTAAAAATGAAGAATGTGTGTTTTTCTGTATATATGCCGATGTATTTATATTTTATGTTTATCTACTTTTTTTTACATGCAGTTGTTTAAAAAAAAACACAAAAAAAAAAAAACAAATGTTATTTATACATATATATTGTTGTTTTTAGAATCACGCTGGCAGGTTATCGCGCACATACGTGCCAAGTTCTCTGCTTAGGTCTCTGGTTAACTTCCTTACCGATTAATTACTTTCCCTTTCTCCCTGCAACCGTAAATCTAGTACACATCAGTTTTCCAGCATATGAACGGCCTATATATTTGCGTGCACGCGTGTGTATGTGTGTATAACCAAAATGAACAGTCTCTTTGGGCATATTCAGCTATTATTGTTGATACCCCGGCGTATTTTATTTTCTGACTGGAATAACAAGTGCGATAATTAAAAGCTTCTTTGCTAAATCTACCGATTTATTTTAAAATTCCGGTTTTTATTTTATGATCTACAATTTTTTTTCTTAAGGTTCAACTCTGTTCCTTTTTTACCTTTAAATTTTTAATTTATCCATATTCCGATGTACACAGTACTCTTGTTGCAAGCAAAATTTCGATAGTGAAGCAGAGTGCGTTGAAATTTTTTAGGGTTAAATTAATGCTAAAGAAGTAGTATAATGAAATTATCTGATTAGAGATAAAGTGCATGTATTGTAAGATTTTTTCGGAGAAAACTAATATTCACTTAGTTCCGACTCAGGAAAAAACAAACAGGGATATGAGTAAAAAGCTAAATACAGAATGCGTGGTCAGAATTTGAAGCGGACCTAAAATTAGCACTGCCCGAAAATCCAGCAACACAAGCGCATTTTATCTCTTAATCGGTTAATTCCATCATCCTTCGGTATTGATAATTTTTATATACGTATATTTTTATTTTAATTTTCCAAAATTAAAAGTCAAACATTTAAGTCGGTTTTTAGTAATATTCTCTAATTTTCTTTTCTGGTTATTTAGGTGTTTTTTTTTACAGATGTTTAAATAATATAACACTAAATCTATCTTCTATATATATGTAAAAGTAAATGTTTTTTTGTTTGTCCGGTATGAATGAACAAACCGCTTATCCGATTGCAATGAAATTTCGTCAGATTATAGATGACGTACCAGAAAAAGCTTATGAGAATCCCCCAATACTAAACGTAGAAGGATCGCAGGTTAAAAGGGTTTAAGTTCTACGGACTATTTTATTGCGAATGACTTTATAAGGTGAACATAGCGTTGAATTACAGCATAATAGTATTATTTTTTTTTTTTAATAACCAAGCATTGTGTTGGTAATGTTCGGCGTAAATTTAATTAGAATATTTTAAAGAAATGCACGGCGAAACTACGGGAAAAATGAACTACTGAACTAATTTCGTTTCAGTTTTCATTAGTCGATTTCCGAGGAAAGTTTTATTGCATAATTTATGGAATTTTTTGCTGTAACTCAGACGACCCACGCGGATTTTCATCATTAAAATGTGTGAATAAAAAAGTGGAATAGAGTGAAAAATTTTAATAAAAAATGTTTATGCGATATAAATTTTAGGTAACACAAAAAAATAAAATTATGTTATCGGATTAAAAGTGTTAACGGATTTTGGTTTTGCACAGCGGAAAGAAACAGTCGGGATTCTTTAATGCTCATTATTTTAAAGGGATCGACTTTCCAGAATTACGTGATGGACAATGAATCAGAATTTATCGCTAACCAGCGTTTCGCCTATGAAGCTATGATAGTACCAATTGAGATAAAGGAAAAATAAATTTCATTGATTCTGTTGGAGAAGGATTTTTTTTAATACACTTTTTATAAAAATTTTACAACTGTTGCGGAATGAATGCGCTATATGTTAGGCGGTTAATATAGGGCATTATATCTCTATATATAAATAGGCAAAGACAAAACAGTTCAATGTACTTTTTTCTCCTCTGTTTATTAATGGTTTTTTTTTTTTTTTTAGTAGCTATTGACGATTTTTAGTGTTACCAATACAAAAATTTTGGAAACAATTACTTTTTTTTTTCTTATTTAAATAAAAAATTAATAAAAAAAATTAAAAATTAAATCGCTATATAGACAGTAAATCTGTTCTTATTAAAATGTTTTAATTTTTCTTAATAATCATCATTATTGGCTTTTTTACAGTGTACTAAATTTTAAGGTGTCATTTAATATCAATTAAAGCAAGGTTTTTAAATTGTGATTTACCTCTGTTTTTTATTCATTTATAATGGTACTGAACTGTTTTGCGTTGTATGTACATATACATGGGCTGATCAGTAAGGACTGACACTAGCGCTCCTAACAGTCAAGAAAGTGTGCTATGCAAACGAATCACGCGGCTATATGGAATCACAGTTTCCTACTGATTTATTTGTCACAAAAACGAAGTCGCTACGTTGATTTGATTAGTTTTTATGTTCAATTGAGTGAAGTGTAGTTAGATTTCGCCTCTAAAGTAAGCATGGCACTGATTATCGTGAGCAGCGTTATGCCATAAAATTTTGTGTCCTCTTAAAAAAAACGCCGGTTGAAACCTACGAAATGCTCTAAATACGGCATTCGATGGTGCAAAACTATGGTCGGAAGAACGTGTTTGCGGCGGTATCGCTCGTATCGAAAAGGCCGAACTGCAAGGCGGTGACGTCGCTCCCGTCACCTCGCTCATCGAAGAGAACATTAACAGTGGAGCAGTAATGATTTGCACTGACCCTCGCCTGACAATCAGGGAACTTTTTTCATACCTCTATATATCAATTGGAAGCCCCCCCCCCACACACACACACTATTAAAGGAACATCCCTGCACATGTCTCGTGTCTGTGCACGATGGATTCATCATTTATTGACGTCAGATCAAAACCACAACCGTGTCTCCGTTTGCGAATATTGGCTCGATTACATCGCAGATCAAGGTGATTCCTGGTGGAAAAACATAATTACGGTCGACGAAACCTGGATATATTGCTACGATCCCGAAACTAAGCAGCAAAGTTCGGAACGGATGAGAAACCGCGGTCCTCCACTGAAAAAACGCCAGCACAAAAATTTGCAACTAAAGCGTTGATGATTACTTTCTTCGATTATCGAGGTATGATGGTATACACTTATACGGTCTCTCAACGCCAGAGACGGTTACTGTAGTCTATTACATCTCAGTTTTATTATAATAGAACTGATGAAAGTCACATCCCTAAGAAGCGCTCAGATCTCGTTGGGCTTTGAAAACTGCATCAAGATAACGCGAAATCGCATATCGCGAATGCGGCGCTTGAATTCTTGACTCAAAAAAAGGTCGAAACAGTGCTGCCCCCGCCTTATAGCTCGGATTTGGCTCCGAACGACTTTTATCTTTATCTTACGGCAAAAAAAAAACAACAAAAAAACGGGTTTAAATGGCGCACGCTCTCCTACTGCTTTTGCTGCCGTAAAGGCTTTAAAGGCGATTATTTTGAAGAGATTTTCGGCGAAAGGCTTTTGAGGACGTTTTCATCGAATGACAGCGGCGAATGGAAAAGTACATCGTGTTAGGGGGTGAGTGTATTTAATGTAATCGATCTGAAGATCAATAATTTTTATATAATAAACAATTTATAGCTTAAGTGTCAGTCTTTATTGAACAGCCCTTGTAAAAGTGGTGTATGTTCCCCCAGATATACAATGAACGAGTGTATAAGAGTAGGAAAAAAATTTTTGGAAATATTTGCATATTCATACGTGTTTTCCTCGAATTTTTAATAATAATTATGGTCGAATTTCGATCATCGGGCGAACACTAGTAAGATTTAAAAGGTCACTGTTAAAAATTATGGAAGGATTGACATTTGTGTTATCCGGTGAATTCCGTCAGCTATATTCCTCGCTGGCATGCGCAGACGTTATAAAATCGTGCTTAAAATTTTCTTCAGTATGGCTTAATATTAACGTGTATGAATGAGAATTACGCTTTCAGATAATTCCAACGATGATACTTTGCATCTTTGCTATTAGATACGTGAGTCAGCGCGGTAATTGACTTTATCGGTGAGGGATCCATTCGGTTATTGAAAATTTACTACGCGAGAATTTCAAATGATTAAGTGAAAAAGCTATTACAACTTCTAAAAATGCTAGCTTCGAGTATTAAATAATCTAAATTACAAAAGAGATGTGAAAAATTGAGGATGAGATTAATGTTCTATTCTGTACATACCGTATAAATTAATTAAAATTGGAACACCTACCGCTGCGTAATAAAGTGGTAAATACATATAGTGTTTATCCGTAAATGTTAACTCGAAAAATTAAATGGCTTAACCATCTTTTTGACATTTAATAGTCGTAACACTTAACTGGATTGTATGCAAGATTCTTAGGATTAAAAAAATTATCATTTTGTTTTCATTCATTATTACCGTTGCTGTGTCGTTACATAAATATAACACTGTTAATTAGTTGTTTTGATTATTATTTTTAATAATATTATTTACAGTTGAACATATTTTCCCCTCCCGGGCAAAGCTGGATATTTCAGCTAGTTATTAATATATTTTCTTTTCTATTTTTTAGTACTAAAAAGATATGAGATGTTCCTCCGGAAATACATCGTTTCCTGTATATAAATTTACATTGAATCTTAAGATGTTTTTTTCTGATATTTATAATTTTATTCTTTTATCCACTGTTTTTAACAAACGCGATGTATGAAGACACTGTATACTATATTCATTATTTCCAATGTTAACTTGAAGAAGGTAGTAGAACACAGTGTATTATGTATATTTCGATTGTGTACGTTTTTTTCTGGAAACATTTTATAATAACTCGGTATAACATACGCAGCCGTAATTTTATTACTTTATGCAGTGTGAATACAGTTTTTCCCACTACCATGGAGATACCTAATTATCATTTTACTCATTGCTCCATCCAATAACTGGTTTCTAGTTTCTTTTGCGGGTTGTCTCCGGTGCTTTTTTTCGAACATAGTAATTTTAATTACGAAGAAAAAAAAAACAAAAAACAAAAAACAAACTATTACTGTTATTTCTAAATATTACTAGCATCTTCAAACAAGCAAACAACTATGAGACTACTTTAGGACTGATTTTTTCATTTTCGCTGAATAATTCCATTTTTACTGTTTTTGATTTTATTATGTCTGTACACCGTGTTAGAGTTTCGCACAGTGATTTGTTAAATTTTCCGTGTTTTGACGTTTTATGAAGCTGATGGAGTTCACTTTTTATTTTATTTTTTCTGTTTATTTATTTTCCCGCGTATAATGTAGCATACGAGAAATAGCAAGGATAACAAGTATAAGTAGTCGGAGAAAAAAAAAAGAAGAGAAAGAATGATAATAGTTATTAATCAATTGATTTATGCGGTAGAGATTCAAAAAATAAACTAAAACGTTTCGGCGATGTTAATGTTATATGCAACGCTTTAAATAACAATACGGAAGGCTTAAATAAGCGTGAAATGCTTTATATCATCCTGATTTTAATAGCCTCAAAGACTGCAGAAACACTAGGTGTGTTTTTGATTTTTTTTGTCATTTTTTTTTTTTTTTTTTTTTCTTTGAAAACCCGTTTAATACGAATCAGGGTGCGTGTTAACCGTTTAGTGTAGGATGTTCGCGATTCATTAGACTGAAGTTATTTCGAGTGGGTTTTCTTCGCTGAACTGCAAAGCTGAATATTCATACATTCGTACGGGTTTGATTATGATTTTGTACATGATTTGTTTTTACCGACGATAGCTTTAATCATTTATCTATTAAACAGTCTAAACGGAATGACCTTAATTTTTTTATAGAAATGTAGTATATTAGACATTCTGCTAGTCTCTACTACTTGTTTTGTGTAGTGCAATATTTTGTATTGTTGATTCGGATTTTTTTTCTTCTTACTTATACAATATGTTAAGGGTGGTGTAGAAATGAGAGAAATAAAATCTTGAAAGCTAAATGTGTGTATATACATATGAGCAGAACAAAATCGTTTAAATACTTTTGTATAGATCTATTGCGAAATGGTAGTAGAGTAGTTTGCTGCTAGAGAATAGATATCATTGAACTGTACTTGTACTAAAAGTTCTTTTTATTTTTTGTATCTATTAATGACGTGGTAGTTATTAAAAATTTTATTTAAATTTCGCAAAATTTGTAATTAAAACGAATTATAATTTTAATTTTTTCACGCGAGTATAAAATGGTTTTATAATGTACAACTTCTTTTTAAAAAGGAAAGAAATTTAAGTGTACGCCTGAAACTTGTAGTAATAATAATACCTTTTTATAATTTCCTACAAATGTAGCACAGTAATAATTAATAATTTCAGGCATCCTTATAAAACGCCGTCGTTAAAGGAGGGGGGAAAGATTAGTAATGAAATTGCTATATCGTATCAAAAAAAAAGAAAAAAAGATACTGGATTAGTCCTTAAAAATCTAAAATTGAGAACATTAAACGTTTACAAACGAAACGTGTATAGCGCGCGATGTTATTTCTATGACCTAGATTTAGGAGCTGTTCTACAGTGTTAAAAGGGCGTGGAGACGGTCACAATTTGCGATATTGAAAGAGAATGTAGCCATGTAATGACGTTTTTCGTTGACGACTGCTCCGATCCAGTCGCTGATGGACCTGGCGGTGATAAAACGATGCTAATCGGAAATCACTCGTTCCTATAAGTCTGCTTAGAAATATCATCGCATCTTTCCGTATTTGTTCTCACCGACGTGAATATTATCTGTATACCTATTTTTAAAACAGCCTTTCTCTAATATCGGAACACTACGAATAGTTTTCTTTTTCAATCGCGACAATTGCGAAATAAAGGTTGACTACTATTACTCGTAATAATTGGTAATGTTTTCTTAGTATATCGAATGTCAATATTAAATTTAAATGCATAATTATAGAACGAACTTTTTATCCGTAGGCGCGCTGGTTTCAATTAAGTAGCTTTTGTATTTGAAATTCATCGCTCGCCCCAAACGTCGATTTTCATATAAATTTCATATCGGTTTTTATTTTTCTACGGGCACACGCACAATTTCTTAATTTATAGAGGGGAGTGTACCTTCGACGTGGTTAATTGAAAATGTAACATTATACCGTGATGTTTTTGTATATGTTCAGTTATAAAGTACAGGGGACACATTACGTAATGGAAACTGTTAAATGGATATTTATACGCGGATTAGTCTTGGATAAGCGCGATGGATTGAAAATACAATCGTTAATTTATTTCACCGAGCTGGTTCCCTGGTTAAGCAGTGAAACTGACGCAGTTTACTTATTATGATTATTATTATTGACTTAGTTCGCTTCAAAATTATTCATCACCGTTCGGCTCTACCGTTAACGAAGAACGAGATGATTCATTTTAAAATCCACCGTATGATATTACACATAAGCGACATGTAAATGGAATTATCGTTGTTTTGTTTGTTTGTTTGTTTTTTTTTTTTTTTTTTTTTTTTTTTGCGTGTAAATTACAGATATTAACCCAGTGCGAGTGAAATTTTTGAAAGCTTCAGTGTGCGGAAGCGGAGTACCGTACGAAATGCCACCGCCTAACCAACTGCAACAACACGGTAACTGGCTGAATTATTGGTTCTCGAGTTATAAAAGAAAAATTTAAATTTATACAGATTTGGTGTTTTATATGAATGAATGAATAAATAAAAGGCATATTAAATCCTTTACTATGATTACGAATCACCAATTGTTGTTGTTCAAAATTAAACCGAACCTAAACATGAATGTAAAATGTCAAATGTCGATCCGCGATTCATTAACAGGTTGCCTTTGGTATGAAATGACTCATTCTCGATGAACACGCATCGTTGTCTCATGGAAAAACTCAATTATTGTTCAACGTACGTATGCGTCCAAATAATTACGTTACGTTATTCATTTTTTTTGGTAGTTTTATTGATGAATTTTTTTCCCCTTAAAGCATAGATATTACCTTATGCTCTGTTTTAACATACCCTTACATTTTTTTTTTTTTTTTTCAAAAAGTTTGCATAAACATAACTTTTTAATCAAAACATGAAAAAATTACCTAGTGTCCGAATATTTTTGTTGCTCACTGTATATTTGATTGAATTTTATTAATAACGGTAGTATGCTGATTAAAGTCTATTCAGCACTCCTAAATATTTGATATCGGTCTTAAACTACAATCAGAGGCCCAGCAACCAAACATTGTGAGTGGGTGCTAAGAACATGTGTCTATCGAGGAAAAAAAAAAAAGCATAATAATTTTTCCGAAATAAATTACGAATGCGACACCAGTTTGAAATGTATTTATTTGTCTTCAATTTATGTAATTGTTCAATTTTCATTAGATTTTGTGCTAAATTATCCAAGTATGGTCTCACGATAATTTGATCGGGTAGACTCGGTAGGTGTTAAATTAAAACACGTTAGTCTTCGCTGGGGGTGTGTCCATCACAGTTGAGTGGGTAGTTGTGTTCTCGAGTATAATAATTTATTTCGTATTATAATCGGGTTATTACAATTAGGCTTTAACCCGTCAGTACTCGCTAGGCATAGCAGGACGCCAATACTCGCGCGTGAGATTTTCTCACGTAGGATTTCTGTGTAAACTCTACCCAGTTTTTGAACAGCCTGGTTGAAAATAATTCTCTGTTCATTCATCATTCTCTTCTTTTACTTTTTCACTATACTTTTACATTCCAACTTTCAAAAATTAAGGCTTTAAATACCATTTTCGGTTAATTTTTTCAATTGGTACCGATAGGTATAATTAAAAACTCAATATTCTATGGTCGGATCCATCGTATGGGAATAATAAATACGGCCGAGTAGTGAAATATTCCCCTATTCTTCAAAAATAAATTGACTTAAAAAACAACAAAACTAAAATAATATTTATTTACATATATTAATATAAATTTTATTATCTACCGTTCACATGAATACTTTGAAACGCTTGAAAAACTATCTAATATCTTGATAAATTCACTACTCTATTCTCCGACAATCGACGAACGACATATATATACTCACGTCCTTTAGTTTTTATCGTCTAGAATTGTACACTTTAACGATCTTACTTTTATTCAGCTTTTTCTTCGAAGAATCTTTATTAAAATATGTCAATCCGCATACAACATTAATTTTTTAACTTTGAAATAATCAACTTATTACATTTCTGATTTTTATTTTATCACGTTAATTTAACAAAATCATAAAAATCATAATAAATTGCAATCCATTCAGCGTCTGAAATTACATAGAAAACGATACCCCACATGCCTATATTCTGAAAAACATCAAAAAACCGAACTCTTAAACCCATTTTTCACCCATAGTCACCCGTATGTACTACGGCTGTGGAAACCATATCAATCGATTCAGCACTCAAAACTACAAGGAAAGTGATACCCCACATGCCCATGTTTCACAGGCACCGAAAAAATTGAAACTACTCGCGCGTGATTGTTTTTCTCACAACTCAGCACTAACGAAAACAAATACCTCCTTCCGAAGCCTAGAGGTGACTGACTTTGACTATAGGGTGTCCTTTGGCTAGCGGTGATCCTCCCTTCCAGCTATACAAGGTCCCAACTTTCCTAACACCGTTTCATCCGGACATGTGAGAGAAAATCTTATGCAGCGAGTACTGGCGGGTTAAGTAAATAAAGTTGTTTCCATTCTGTATGAATTTATTTTAATTTTCCATCTATTGAGAAATTTTTTTAATTCACGTGAGTCTTTATATGTTTTGTGAAGTTTTGGAACAGGCGTTACCCGTTTTCATAGCTTTATTGCGAAAAAACAGTTTGGCGTTAAATCATCAGTTGATTTTTAAAATTGCAAGAATATTTTAGTTAATAGATTAACTTTATTTTTATTTGCTAAATTCATTATTTCCGAACTTGCATGGCGTAAAAGTGTATGATTTATTTAATGTGCTTACTACTTTCCGTAGGAAGAAATAATGGTCTTTAATATTCATTTTTGTTAGATGTGTGAGTTTGTTGCGTTTTATATGTTCCACGGTGTTCTGATGTTTACAATAATCAGTTGTAGTTCTAAATTGTTGTAAAAAAATATTCTAACTCTTAGATTTCTTAGCGTTGCAATTTTAAGTGTCGCGTCCTATACGCCGAAGGTCTATTTAAAAAAATGTCTTACTGATACCAAATCATGCAAACGCTGGTCGTCCCTTTTGAATGTATAATATATCAAAATTTATGTTAAAAACAAGTTTCAGTTATTTTCACGCTTTACTTTTTCTAAACATGTTCCGGCCAGAATTACGTTTCAGTTTCGAAATTAGAAAAGCTTTTCAGCACGTTTCGATCAACATTGACGCGCTTCTTAGATCATTTGACAACACTATAAAAGATTTAGTCAAATGCTAAAACTTCTCTGTCCTAGTTTTAGCAAGATGTAGGGACGGAATTAAACGGAACATTAAATAATCCCATCCCTCAAAAATAAAAATTAATTAACTGCAGTTTGATTGTTTTTATTTTATTTCTACTGTTTCGCTCCTTTTAAAAGGCAAATTTTCCTAATAGGTTTTTTGGACCACTATCTGCCCTCCAAAAATAAAATAACTCTCCGTCAAATTCTAGCGTCAAGTGTATGTAGTGAAAGTCGAACTTAATTAACTTCCTAAAGATGATAACGGTTGTTCTAATTGTTCTAAAAATCGAATTAGGAGATTTTATGATGATACGCAAAAAAAAAAAAAAACAAAAAAAAAACAATGTCTGTTCTTGTATCGTTGCTCTGCCCGTGTTTATGTAGGTTTATGTGTATGTGAGTGTGGACTGTAGACGAATTTTGTTACGCGACTGCGCTTAAATAGTGCTATTTTCTTCTGGTCATTACATTTGGCACCTGCTTAGGATAATCGTTAACATATCAAGAATATAATGTTGAAAAATTTTTCTCTTCATGCAAATGGTCGGGTCGCGAAAAAATTACTTTTTAGAAATTGCATCGGGAAAAAACTAATTGTAGGCTTTCATGTTGAATAACTTTTTTTTTTTTTTTTTTTATATTTATACACTATTACGAGCTGTCCATCAAGGACATTTAGTAATACGTGTGAATGAACTTAAACATGAAGGGAGGAGTACCCAATGGCACCTACCCGATTACCCCTACCTTAAACAAGGTCCTGCGGTTTCTGGCGTTTCAGTCTTCTTACATTATCGGTAACATCGAGCAATTCTCTAGCAAGAGTGTTCGGATGAGAATCGAGTCTGTCTGCGTGTCTTTTAGCGTGAACTTTGATGACATCAGCCACATAATCTATACACAAATCTCGATGTAAGGTTAGATTAGTAACATACCAGGGTGCCTTGGTTATCAACCGAAGGATCTTATTCTGGGAAGTCTGTATTACCTTCAGGTTTGACGGTTTAGCGCAACCCCAAAGTTGAACCCCGTATGTCCAGATGGGTTTCAAAATAGTTGTGTATATTAGACGTTTGTTGTCCGTTGTCAGTACACTGTTTCTCCCTATCAGCCAGTACATTTTTTTAACCCGGATATCTAATTCTTTCTTTTTAACCTGTATATGGTGTTTCCATGTCAATCGGCTGTCTAAGTGCAAACCTAAATACCTGACCGTTGCTCGTACAGGAAGATCTATGTTATTGATCTTAACGGGTGGGACTTCAACTTTTCGGTTAGTAAAATGGATATTCACCGATTTGCTTTCGTTTATCCCGATTTTCCATTTTTTAAACCATGTTTCAGCCTTCGTAAGAGCATTTTGTAGATTGTTGCTAGCTTTCTTCGGATCTTCATGTGATGACAGTAGTGCCGTGTCGTCCGCAAATGTAGCCATCTGCACATTCTCTGTCGCAGGAAAATCTGCTGTGTATAACAAGTACAGCGTGGGGCCCAACACTGAACCCTGAGGAACGCCTGCTAAAACTGGATGTATTTCTGAGTAGGTATGTTCGTAACGTACTTGAAAATGACGATCTTCGAGGTATGATTTTAGCAACAGGTAAAGGTTACTCGGGAACAAACATTTTAATTTGTATAATAAACCATCGTGCCAGACTTTATCAAAAGCCTGTTGAACGTCGAGAAATACCGCAGTACATACTTTTTTAGTTTCTAAACTATTTTCAATTACACTAACCACCCTATGCAATTGATCAATCGTGGAATGATGTTTTAAAAAGCCAAACTGATGTTGCGGAATTACATCAGTTGACTGTATATAAGGCTGTAACCTTTTTAATATTAATTTTTCCATTACCTTCGATAAAACAGGCAACAAGGAAATCGGACGATAAGACGTTACAGAGTAGGGATCTTTACCAGGTTTCGGAATCATTACGATTTGCGCAAACTTCCATTGTACCGGAAAGTATTGTATGCGAAATACTGCGTTACATATAGAAGTGAGCAGTACTATAGCTTTCCGCGGAAGTTTATTTAATAATTCAGCGCTTATTAAGTCGAAACCTGGGCTTTTCTTCTTTTTCAGCGTTTTAAGCAGACACCCAACCTCGTGAGGAGAGGCTGATTTTATTGCTAAAGATGGTCCACATGGACTGGTTATAAATTCATGTATTTCCCTGTCCGTGTTTGTCTGTATGTTTGGCTTAAACACGGTTGCCAAGTACTCGGAAAATAAATTCGACTTCTGTTTATGATCTTTCGCCCATGACCCGTCACCATGTTTCATCGGAGGAACATGTTTATTCGGTTGCCTAATATTTTTGGTACACTTCCACAAGGAATAATCATCAATTGCTAAGGGTGATAGTTTAGTTAAATAATTATTGAGCGTTTTATTTTTGATTTCTTCTAAAAGTTTTTTTAATTCTTTTATTTTGTTATTAAACAACTTTTTATCCGAAGGGTTTCCCGATTGGAACCACCTTCTTCTAAGCTTTCTCTTTTCTAAGACAAGTTTCCGGACTGATATTGGATAATTTTTATTACTTTTTTTACATTTAAGAACAGGAGTGCTTAAGGTAGCTGCTATTTGTATTTCGTTTGTTAGGTACCGTACGGCATTCTCGACGTCAGTTGGGCTTTTTAAAGGAATTTTTAAGTTTAACTTTGTATCCAAATGATCTCTAAATGATTCCCAGTCTGTTTTGTGGTTATATAAATGTATTTGCTCCTCTCTGCATATAACCGAATCACCGAAGGTTAAAATAATAGAAGAGTGATCTGAAAAGAGATCGAAGGAAGAATTTATATTTGTATAATAACTAGCGGTTCCTTTTGTAATGAAGAAATCTAAAAGATCCGGTATCTTACGATTATCGGTTGGCCAATAAGTTGGTTCCCCTGTTGATATATAGTTGACATTGTGACTTTCAAGTGCTTGTTTGAACACACGTCCTCTTGTCGTAGTTATCCTGCATCCCCACGCTGTATGCTTAGCGTTCCAATCTGCTCCTGACACAAATCTGCTCCCTAAATTTTTTATATATTTACAGAATTCCATCAATGTTATTTTATGTCGTGGCGGACAATAAGCAGCTGATAATACAAGTTGGCCACCCATCGTCTGTATGCTAATGTTAGTTCCCTGCAGATACTCCTCCCTAAAATGATTTAGTTCGTGCTGTACAATGTTATTTTTTATTAATATTGCTGAACCGCCGTGAGATTTTCCTGAGGGGTGTGTGCAAGAATACGTGTTGTAATTATTTATTTTGAAACAGTCTTTATCAGTTAGGTGGGTTTCGGAAACTAAAATTACATCCACAGAATTGGAAGTTAAGAACAATTCAATTTCGGCTTTATGATTTTTTAAGCCATTCGCGTTCCATTGAGCTATCCTCAGGTAGGCGGGCATTATTTGGATAATTTCTGAATTAACATGGTAAGCATGGATAGAACCATGCTGTTTTGCTCGGCTAATTGACGGAACATGGATTTAAATTCATTCAGGAATTCGAACAGGTTCACAAAAGGAATATTCTGTATATCATCCCTTAAATTATTTGGTGATTGGGCGTTAATGGGGATTTGACCGGAATTCCTTATATGAGTTGCATTTGCTGTTATATTGTCCGTCTGACTAGGAGTGTCAGACTTAGTAATTTGTGAATAAGTTACGGTTGGTCGTCGATAGTTTTGTTTAATAGGTTGATTTGCTGCAACCCCCGAATTCGTTTTATTTTGTACTAACTTTTGATAAATCTCACAACCTCTATAATTTGCGGGATGAGATCCGCCACACAGTCCGCATGTAGCCGGAAATTTCGGGTCTTTTTTACATTCGTAAGTCTTATGGCCACCTCCACATTTAACACAAACCGGCGTTCTTGTACAGTAAGCTTTGGTGTGTCCCCATTGCTGACAGTTCTGACATTGCGGGATTGATGCTTTCTTGTTGGGCGATTCTACTTTAATTATAGTATTGCACAATGATTTTAAATTATGTATTTCTCGGCAATTTGCTGTGGGCTCGAGATCCACGAAGAATAATGGCAGCGGTTTTTTTGTCTGATATTGTTTCACATTATGAACATTACGAACTTCAAAACCATGTGATTCTAATTCTTCTTTTATAACCAGCGGATCGATTGAAAAGTGTAAATGTCTGATTACCACCTTATAAGCTCTGTCCTGTTTCATTTGATAAGTGTGAAAAATAATATTTTCCTCCCTAAAAACCCGCGTTAGCTTACGGTATTGTTCCGGAGAAAGTACGCTTATTTTAACCACGCGATCTGTCAGTGCCTTCGCGTAGTAATCGGACTTGTTTATAACGAGCTCTATTCTCTCCTGCATTTTTCTGAAATTTTGCACTCCATGTACGAAAATGGGTGGTGGCTTGGGAATGGACGGTGTGGAATTATTCATTGAACTTTTTTCGGCTGAACCTACTTGACTTTCTTCATCAGAGTCATTTCCGTCGTTCATTGAGAGGGCCTCAAATCGATTGCGAGTCATTTTAACGTGTTTCTTATTATTATTATCGTTGGCAATAGCAGATTGCCGCTTTTTTCCCTTTCTCACCTTAACTTGCTGCCAATCATTTTCCTGGCTGTTTTCATTCTCATGCATATCGACTTCTTCGCCACTACAACTCTGATTCGTTCGTTGCGCATTGTTTTGCGGTAAGGGAGGGAAGTGTTGATTATTGATGACATTTTGATTTTGTACGTAATTAATATTTGACTGATGTTGAATAACTGAGTCGGAATAACGAATCTATTCAGGAATTAGAAAAAATTAGGGTCAGTCCACCGAGATGATACTCCATTTCTACTGATTGATTCCCGGTCGAGATTAGATAAACCGAGATGCTCCCCTCATTCCTAACTTTTATTTTTCCTCCCCTTACTAAGGCTGCCAATCTAGGCTAATTATTTCGCAGTTTTTTTTTTTGCTTTACAAGATGACTTGAAATTTTTACAGTTTGTATTAAGTGACGACACTGCTTTAATTGGCTCTAGATGAAACTGATATTGCATAACAATGGGACGATATTTTTTTTTTTTTCGTTAATCATAATCGAGAACAAGTTTGAGGCCTTACGTAGTAGCTGAGGTCGTTTCCCCTATATATTTAAAAGAGTGGATGGTTTTTTTCCTTGTTTTAGAAAGAGAAAATCCACGTGTTAAATAGACTTTAGCTGTATTAGTGGGCATAATTGGTCTTATCAGCGCACAATAATTACTAGTTTTGTTTTAGGAAAGCCGGCCAAATCGAAAAAGTACAATAGATTCAAAATAAATTTTACGGTTATTTGGTTTTCAGTTAGCTAGGGAATAACGTGAGCACTGCTCGTATTCGAAAGTAAAAGAGTTGCACTAATTACAGTTTCAATGGAATAATTGGTAGATAGTGTATACATAACTATATAAAGGTTCATTCAGTGTGTAGCTTTACAGCATTCTAATTGAATAATTCAGAATGCGCCTAAAAACTGTAATAGTGTTAGGATTCATTCGTACACCTACATATGTGCTGTATATACATTATATATATATATATATATATATATATATATATATATATATATATATATATATATATATATATACGCGTGTGTGTGTGTGTGTGTGTGTGTACGATGAAAGCGGTAGCAACTATTTAGAAATAGGAATTGAATTTAATATGTCTTGTGTGCGAATGTTAGGCAGCCAAATTGTTGCCTTGGGGGGGGGGAGGACTTTTACGGCATTTCATCATCTAAAACGCTATTGTGGCGCACTTAGCAAATTAGTCGTCCTTTAAGATGAACTAAAATGGCGCGAATGGCCTTACGAGGAAGCAGTGAAGATTTTGTACTTTTTATATTAAATGTTTAAATGTTGAGTACGGTGTGAACGCCGAAAAAATGTGTTCCTGCAAAAAAGTACAGTTAAAGGGGAAAAATAAATGTACGAATATTTTTTAAATTGTTCATTTTCTTTTTTAATAAATGCTCTTACAGATTTTCGTTGTTTTTAACTAATTTTTTTATTACGTGTTGTGTTTTTTATTCGTGTGTCTCCTAAATAAATTATTACTGTAATTTGGGAATCTTAAAATCGTCGCCGAGACTGATTAAAAATTTAAGAAGTATCATGCGAATGAGTTGTTTACAGCTGAATACCGAACAAAATCGGGCTGAACTCCTACTGGTGTTATTCATTTCGAAAGTATGACCAATTGGAAATTTGAAGTATTTTTTGCTGTTCAGTTTCTGGAAAAGAAACCACCAATGAATTTCCGCAATGGGCACTCGTTTAATACGTAATGTAAACGACAAATGAATAATTAAAGATTTTTGTATTACCATGAGTAGGCGGCCATAACACGATGTGTATTTTCTGAAGGTTATCGAATCGGAAAGTAAACCGGTTGCGTAATATTTTCGCGTTCTTAACGTTGTTCGGGAAGTTTAATCGGATCTGTTTCAAGTAAGGACTATTGTAAAGGAAACGGGTCACGCTGAAAATGATTATTTCCTGAAATGCTTAATCGTGATGCGAACGTTAATGTAGTAGTTTTTCCGTTAGAGGGATTAATTTTTCATACCCATTACGATTCTTAAAACATGTTCACAACTTCTTTGAAAGAGCGGTCGTATAATTTTTAATAGGTTTTAATCAAATTTTAATACATAATTTTTGCAGCTGTATACATATATGTGTGTGTATATATATATATATCACTGCGTTTTTATACAGTTCTATATGCACGTTATGTAAATATGTCAGATTAGCCGATCCATTGTACTTGAACTCGATCCTGAGTAAGCTACCGGGAAAGTAACTTAGAACTTAATACTTTGTTTTACTATTACTGTTTTGAAAAAAAAAATATCATCTGTCTACAGTTAACACGTATAGGAGGTCTATATGGATTGGGTTAGAGCGGAGGGTCCTCTTGAATTCTCTTTAAATCTGATCACGAAAGAAAAAAATAGAAAATACGCGGGGTTCGAATAAAATTATTAATCAGAAGTGGGTCATATCAGTGAAGAAGAGTTAATTGGCGATGAGAGGTAGACAAGACCGGTCGCTATTATTTAAATGTTGGCGAATTAGGAGTTCGCGACTTTAAACGTTTTTCAACGTTGCTTTATTCTAGCTTAATTATAAGTTTATTGTTGCGTTGACTGGCTATTGTGTTATCTCTGCTCGCGATATTTCCCAACTATTATATTTATAATCATCGTCTTATTATCAGCTTGATTTATGACCCTAGATTTTTACGCGTGTGAGTGTACTACTGAAATTTATACAATTACGAAATTTTCCTTGTATCATCCCTTTCCTCTCTTCTCTTCATACAACTATCGGGAAATTTATTCTTGAGGTCTACGCTGTTACATAAGATTAATCGCAAACACAACAAATTAATCTTTAATAGATTAGATTTTTTTTTTTATTTATTTATTTTTTTTTAATACTGAAATATGTACGAAAGAAAAAAATGAGTTTTGATTAAAATGCAAATTCATATTCGTTCTCATTTTTAAGAAAATAAAAGGTTATTAATAAATAAGAAGAGCCTTTTTAACGCGAAAATGATGTTTTCGCAAGATAAGAAATTCTACGAATACGGATGCTGCTACGTTTTTTTTTTTTTTCTTCTTCGTTTTTTATTCTTCCTCCTTTTCGATACCTTTTTATACGATTAGAAAGCGAAGTCACTTAACCGAGTTTTGTAGAAAGAAAGGGGAGCAGTATTTAAAGAGAATTTATATAAGAGCATCTTGAGATTAATGTGGATAGATAAAATTACGGTCATAGAAATTTTTCGCGTGTTGAATACAAAAATAAATAAAAAAAGGGAAATAAAAATAAAACTACGACAAATTTATCTAAGCGTTTATTACTAGAGGAGGAAACAAGTTTGAAGTTGCTAAAACGGGCATAGGAAGATCGTGCTTAAATATCATCGATGGGAAGATGGGGAGATTGGAGTTGAACTAGTCGCTTCAAATGGACTAGGAAGAAAACATTTTTAAACTGTGATATTTTTAAAATCACACTCGCTAAAATTGTATGATAAAAATCGAGGAATTAATGTATCGAAAACTAAAGCAATGGCACTACGAATAAAAAAGAATAGGTGTGATGTCCACTGTTCATATTTAATAATGCACTCAAACGAATGTGTACGTGAGTGGGACGAAAGAAATGAATGTAAAAAGATTAACTGCCGCAAAATAGAAATAGTGACCCAATGCAAATATATGGAGGTAATAATGGATCGACACTTAAGGTGGGACGTATACACAGAATACACTGCAAAGAAAATTAGGGCAATATTATCAGTATTATACACATTAAAAAATAAAATATATATATTTTTTTTTTAAATACGCCTTTATTTATGCACTAAAAAGTACAAAATAACTTTATTAGTGTGCGACTACCCAGATACGCATCTTAACATTAAAATCTGAAATTACAATATATTCTGAACAATAAAAGCGGGGCCGCAGATTAATAATTAAATATTAATATTATGATACATCCTAAGCCAAAACTACAATCATCATTACGTTGTTCTATTGCTGTGCATCGCAATACTATACACACCGAATATTTTTATAACTGCGGCTCTGTTTTTATTCTTAAGAATATTTTGTAGTTACAGATTTTAATTTTAAGATGCGTATCTGATAGTCGCACACTAATAAAGTTATTTTGTACCTTTTAGTGCATAAATAAAAGCGTATTTTAAAAAAATAGATGTTTTTTTTTTTATTTTTTATTTTTTAGTCTAAACTTTTTATTATGTATTTCAATAAAAAACAAAAAATATTGTACTAGGAACCGGTCACGTATTAATGCTTAACGCGTACTTCAATATTTCCGAGAAAAAAAATCATATTGTCACCTCCTCCTGTTATTCCCCTCCCGTATAAAGAAATAAAATATGGTTTTGTTCTCGACAAATAACGATTTTTCCAACGATATATATCACATGACCGAAGAAAAAAAATACTTTTTTCCAAAATTTCGAGTTTTTGACGCCCCGAAAGTCTAATTTTAAAACTGAAAACCGGGATATTGCATAATATTGTATTGTCACCTTATAACAAGCATTTCTGCAAAAGGACACTTTTTTAATTCATCAGGAAGTAAGTGAAAAATCGTTCGCGAGATTCCCCCAGACAGACAGAATGACAAAGCGAGTTAAATGAAAGCCTAAAAATATGCAACAGATAAAACATTAAAAATGGTGTATCATGCGCTAGTGGAATCGGGAATCAGATGTAGGATTTTCAGGCATGAGGAATGGCTAGGAAATCATACGCGGGGAAAATAAGTCAACTGCAAATAAAATGCTTGAGACTAATATCCGATCATAAATGCCTGACCGAAAAATAAAAAGATATGAGAATACATAATGACAGGTAAGGAAAAATAGAATTGAAGGAAAGAAGAGAAATAGAACACGAGCCGGAAGAAAAATATTTGAACAAACTGCCGTTAGCTAAAACAAAGATGGAGGAGCAGACTGACAGATATCATTATAACTCAGTTGTTAAATGAAATGCTTAGAGAAATAATAGAGGAAGAAAAAGTTGGGGTGAAAAAAAAGAAAATAAAAAAAATGATTGCAGAAAAAGGGAAACTTCGGATTAACAATAAGTATTAGATAAGAGAAAACGGTTTGGAAAACAGTGACTATTAAAAGTGAAAACAAAGGGGAAGGAAAAAAGATACTGAATAAAGTTTAAATAAATAATAGATAAATTAGAAATAAGTAAAAAATAGGATAAGTTGTAACAAAATATTTGTGTGGCGATAAGTATATGTGACGGCGAACGAGAAAAGGGACTTAACGACCAAAAAATAAGTTTTGAGTTTAAAATGGTACACCACCTTATAGAGAATTTATGGAGGAATCGAATGAAAAAAGTCTGAAGTTTCTAGCTATTTACAAAAGTCATCTTTTCAAGGTTTAAAGTTTAAATGTTACACCTAAGTTTTACGGATTCTATCTGCGTGAAAATACAATCTTTGATCATAAATATGCCAATAAAGTATCAATGTTTCGTGGATTGTATGATGAAAAAAGGCCGAAGAATCGAATGAAACAAGTCCCAATTTACTACAACGCTTTTGAACGGCGCTTTCAGACTTTTGACATATCTAACAGAAGAGATTTCGAGCTGAACATGCTATCAGTCTTTAAAGTGCTCTACTGAAAAGTTGTGTTTTGATCACTAAGTCCCTTTTCTTATTCGCCGTCACATATATTATATATATAATATAAGTAATATAAACCGCTACATCGACCAGATCAAGAAAATATGCAGATTAAATTTACAGCATACCATAGATTTAGCACACGATCGGTATAAATGGCGACGTGTTGTAGCTTGCGTCAAATAAGGTCACGACATCCGACTCGGATAACGAAATGAAAAAAAAAAAAAAGTAATATAATATAGAAATTATTACATATAAGGAAACTCGCCGACAAGCGTTTGGCTTGACGGGACAATGTGTAAATATTAGTATATATATTTTCAAAAAAAATAATAATAATAATAATAATGGGCGAAGAAGGAATTGGGTACAAGTCTGTATTTATTGCAATTACGGTGAATTTTGCGTCTGTAAATTTTCAAGTAGGTACTCTACAACAAATATTAGTAAGAGATTCTGCCATTATGTTGGTGATAACCGATTTTAATGTCTTGAGAATTTCAGGAAAAGGGGCGAGTTGCATTTAGTCGAATTGTACTATAAAATTTTGATGAAAAATTGACTAAAGTCTGTGTTACGAAAAAGGTAGAGCTCACTTTTTTCCTACATTCGTTTTTATCCTATAAAGTAATGAAAGCGCGCTGTTCTACATTTCGTCTGATTACTCGGTACATTCTTGAATAATTAGGGGAAAAAATTTGAGTTTGCAATTTATGCAATCGAAAATTAATTGCAAGTCTGTGCAAGTATCACCGTGTGCACATTACAGCGAAAAATTATATTATTTGCTCGTAAAATTATGGTTGAATTTTAAATAAAAACTGTTCACTATTTCTCCTTACTTTTCCGATTTCCATTTTTCACAGTATTCTAACATATAATTCGCATAATTCGTGACGCCATGCTTTTCCTTAAGCGTCATTTTATATACAACCAATTCCGTAAGGTTTTTTTTTTATTTATATATATATATATATATATATATATATAGTTAAAACTCATTCTTCGCTAATAATCGTGTATGGTATATAACGAGAGGCATTGTTAATCGGTTGACTGAGCGGGTGTTTCAAGGGGGAGAAACCTTTCGCTACTCTGATTACGGTACCCCGGTATAATGTGCTACGTGATCGACGTTAGCGACGTAACTGAAACACATCGTAGTAATAGTATTTCGAAATTTTAAACGTTCTAGATTATCGGTAGCAGCCTTTTGAATTCGATGTCGCACAGAGTAAGAATCTCGTGTATGTTCTCGCATAATTGTTTACATTCGGCGTTGGTAAAGTGCTTTATGCTTTTTTATTTAGTCGTCGCCGCAACATCACTACCGCTGCTGCTGCTGCTGCTGCTGCTGTTGTTGATGCTGTTGTTGCTGCTGAGCACATTATAAACCGTGCAAACGGCGGAGATTATGTTTATTTGTCAGAGAGTGCATGCTCTTAGAATAAACTTGAGCACCGCAGAATGTGCGGGTGTAGTGGTGAAGAGTGCGCCACACTTGTTGCTCCGACAGCGAGGAGGAGTGTAGTATAGTCAACTTTTAATTTCAATGCAGCATCTTCAGAGTTTGTTTTTGTGTAAGCGATAATTACAACGTACACAAGCGTATCTAGCGTTTCCCTAAACATATATGAGCTGATAAAAACTAAATTTTCCTTTGTAAATATTTAATGTAGATAATGTTACCAGCGAATTTCTTAGAAAATGGGCTATTCCCAGAACTGTGTTCAGAAAATTTTTTTCACCGCGGTAAAAACGCAACATTTTCCCCTATTCCGTTGCTTTTAATTTTTATTCGTTCTCCTATCATTATCTACTGAAATCCGCAAAGTCAACACGGATAATTTTATTGTTACCGTTATTACGTGGCCAAGTCAACCAACGAATGTCGCAAAATTACTATGAACGCGTTAAATTTTTTTCCAAATTTAAATCTATTTATAGTTGGGCCAAAAATTAAGCGATGCTTTTGTCCGTCCAAATTTTGTTATGTTTTACGTTTGAAGGCTTTCACATAGATTATATATATATATATATATGTGTGTGTGTGTGTGTGTGTGTGTGTGTGTGTGTGTGTGTGTGTGTGTGTGTGTGTGTGTGTGTGTGTGTGTGCGTATGAAGGTAGAGAGATTAGTCGTAAACACATTTAAAGTTACTAATTTACGCACATGTAAATGCATATATGTATGTTATATGTGCGTTCATATATATATATAACTCGGCCACTTTGGCCTCGCAAGGGGCTGTGCCCCTTGACCCCCCCTGCTTTTATTCCTGTCTCTTTCTCTTCTATACTTTGTATAAAATGATCAAAATTTACAACGTAATTCTTACTGGCATCAACACACACAAAAAATAACATAACCACAAAAATCCTATTCTAACATTTACCTTCCGTTATATAAAATTAAGACATTTTTTCGTTACATTTTTCGTTACATATTTCATTACATAAAATTGTGACATTTTTTAAATAACAATAACAAAAATCATACAAAATATAACAAACGTTACATAAAATTGGGACATTTTTTTGGGACATTTAGCGTTACATAAAATTGGGACATTTTTTCGAATGGGGGGTAGCCTAAGAATTACGTTGTAATTAATATATGTAACTCAGCCATTTTGGCCTCGCCAAGGGGCCGCCGCACCCCTTGATTCCTCTTTCATACACATTTCTGTTTCTTTCTTTTATACACTTTGTATAAAATGATCAAAATTTACAACGTAATTCCTAGGCCGGCCCGATTACATTTTATAATGTTCCAATTTTATATAATAAAAAAAAAAACACAATTAATAATTTATGCCATAAGTTTTATTAAACTGCCGAAACAACTTAACATATTACAACACATATAAATAATACTTTTTTTTTGCGTTTCCATGGTATTATTAAAAATGTAATCTTCACATGCTTTTACCTGTGATGGAACTTCTTATTCATCAACTTGCACAGTAATAAGAAGTGTGTATTCATTATGTTTCCAAAAACGAAAACCGCCACCGAACGGAAACGCAAAATTTGCGAAACAAATACGGGATGACGAACTGTGTGCAATAACGAAGAATTTGCCACATTTATACGTGATACGCGTTTTGGTTTGGAAACGATATAAGAAAAGTTTGAAGCGTCTGATAGCATTTTAAGTTAACCGCCTCTGTTACACTAATACAAATAAGAAACAAAAACTATCTAAATAGGCCACATTTTTTCACGTTTTTTGACGAATACTCAATTTATGTTCACCGATTTTCATCATTGCCCACATGGTACCTAAGTTAAATGGTACTCTTCTAATGGACAAGGAATCAGTAAAATCGGTATCTATACAAATATTAATTATGCGCGAACGAACGTAAAAAAAAAAAAACAAAAGAAAGAAAGAAACATTCGCGACAACGCTGTATAACCTCCTTCTTTTTGGAAGTCTGTAAAAATCAAAATATTACAAACGATACTTAAAATTGGAACATTTTTTCTGATGGGGACCGATCTAAGAATTATGTTGTAATTAATATATATATATATATACACCCTGTCAAGAAAGTATCGGGAATTGTCAATTTAAATCTCCCGGGTAATAGCTAGGCAGATAATTTTTTTTTTCCAGGTTGGTACAACTGTTTTGTATTATGATGCCTATTTTTAGCGCGATCTGTCAACCAGTGTGTTTACAGCAGCTGTTAAAATCAGTCGACCTGAAGTGTTTTGTCGAAGTTTTACAATGAGTGAAAATATTGAACAACGTACTTGTGTTAAATTCTGTGTTTCGAACGAAATTTCTTGTGCCGATACACTGAAAATGTTACAGAAGGCTTTTGGTGAATCTGCTTTATCAAAAACGCGGGTTTACGAGTGGTACAGAGCGTTCAAGGATGGTCGGGAGACGGTCGAAGACATGCCTCGCTCTGGACGGCCTTCAACGAGTGTGACCGATGATAACGTCGATAAAATCAAGGAAATCGTTGCTGAAAATTGTCATGTGAGCTTGAGAGAGATGGCTCATGGATTGGGCATGTCACACGAGAGCGTACGTACGATTGTGCACGAAAAATTGGGTATGCAACGCGTTGCGGCTCGGCTTGTTCCGAAAGACCTGAATTTCTTTCAAAAAAAGTACCGAGAACAGGTAGCTGCAGACATGCTGGATCGAGCCAATTTGGATCCTACCTTCTTGGAAAAGATAATTACTGGTGACGAGACATGGGTGTACGAGTACGACACGCTTACGAACCAGCAATCGTCCGAATGGCGGCCAATTGGCGCGCCAAAGCCGAAAAAACCTCGCCAAAGCCGATCGAAAGTGAAGATCATGTTGATTGTTTTCTTCGATATTCGAGGCGTGGTACACTATGAATATGTGCCAGCCGGACAGACAGTCACCAAAGAGTTTTACTTAAGTGTTTTGAGACGTTTGAGAGAGGCTATCCGTCGTAAACGTAACGATTTGTGGGTCGACAATTCTTGGATTCTCCATCACGATAATGCGCCGTCTCACAAAGCCATAATTGTGAATGAGTTTTTGGCCAAACACTCGGTAAATATCATCGAACAACCGCCGTATTCACCAGATTTAGCACCCTGCGACTTCTTCCTATTCTCAAAACTCAAATTTCCGCTACGGGGAATGCGCCTCGAATCGATTGATGACATCAAGACGAATGCGACGCGAGAGCTAAAGGCCATCCCGGAAACCGCCTATCAGAAGTGCTTTGCCGAGTGGAAAAAGCGTTGGCATATGTGCATCGCTTCGAATGGATGTTATTTTGAAGGTGACAAAATAAATTTGGATGAAAATTAAAAATTGTTCGTTTTATTTAACAATTCCCGATACTTTCTTGACAGGGTGTATATGTATATATTAATGGCTATGACATTTTTACGTCAGAGGTCATCGGGAAAAGTGTCCTGTCACGAAATTTGTCCCAAAAATGTCGCAATTTTATGTAACGAAAAAATTTTGTCGAACGGCGTAGCCAATGAAAAAGTTTATTCTTCTATAAGAATTATAGAAGAACTAGATCTGGTGGTGAAGGAAGCTTTCCCCCTTCCGGTCGAGTTATATGTATCATAAACTTGATTTTCCGGACTTTCTTTGATGGCACTTCATTTTTGAAAAAAAAAAATGAATTTACAGTTTGCATAGCAGTTTCTACTACGGATCAGTTGTATACTTTATAGCGTTTATTGTAACATTTTTATATCGCTTTTTTTCATATTATCCTTGGCGCAAAAGTGACGTCGTTAATATGTAAAATTTTATCCTTCAGAGCTCATTATGGAGACATCTCGCGGACCTTAAAATAATTAATCTATAATACTTATAAAAAAGTGAACTTCAGTTGACTGCGTCAAATTACCTCCCAATATACATACATACATATATATATATATATATATTCCCGATTTGCGGAGCAATTTCTATTATAATTTCGTTGCGCAGAAATGTAACAGGATTTCTGAATAGCGCAAAAACCTATCATAATGAGATTTTTGTATTACGTAGTTATTAATGTATAAAATGTGAGTTAAAAATTATAGGGGCGCTTACTATTAGAAATAGATTTTCTGTGTACATTTTAACAAAAATTTTATTTCGATGTTGCCGAAAGATTACACTAGCCATCGTCGGAAAGCGGCTTTTCCGTGATGTATAGTGCAATATCTCAGTACCAGAAAATAAGTAATTTGTGTATACTTTTACGACTTTAATTGCTATTTTAACTGCGAACGCTAAAATATCGCCTAAAGTGACTTTTTTTTGTTATTTAAAGAATATTCAGCTAACAGAAATCATTTTCGTGAGTGTGCATACGTGATTCTACGATTATTCTCTTGGGTTTCGTTCCGGAATGGTTGTAAATTTATTCATTAGAAAAGGAAAAAAATATGTATTAAAGTGTACTGCTAATAAAGAATTGGTATATTTGTGCAACGGTGAAAAAATGTTTGACAACAAGAATTGTGATTTTTCTTAAGTCTTTTTCCTCGCATTACATCATGGCGTTTTAAAGATGATTTTCTTTTTTTTTTGTTTTCTTGAGAAATGAAAGCGGCTAGCCACCGTCCTATTGAGATTCGAATAATGTCGCCATTATAAAACATTATTACCGGATAAACACGTTCACCGGGTTGGAAATTCAAAAAAATAAAAAAAAAAACAGATGAAGTGGAATAAACCGTATTTTTGCCATTTCTATATTAATATATGCCGCGTGTATTATAGGTATTGCGATTATTGCTAACCTTGTTGTTGAAGTATACTGCAAAATTTTCTAGTGGATCTTAAACTACGCATTTACGCAATTATCCGGCTTTCGATGAATTTCGGTTGCATCGACAACGTCGTGAAAAATACGATATGATTAGATAGGAGTTTCGTTACATCGGAACATGGCGACTCTGGCTGCAAAACTTGCATTCGTTTATGCGTTGCCGATTTCGCTAGAATCACAAACTATTGCGTGTACATGTCGAATAAAAACTTTGGCGCTTGTTACATGTACTACAGTATAGTAAACTAGGGTAACAAATATTTTACGGTAAAAAATATTACACTTCTAAAGTCAATACCGTTTTGTTTAAATCTAGATTCGTATTGCTATAATGGTGCTCGTTCTGCGCTTGTTATGCTGTCGGAAAAAGAATGAACTTCGTGTTACACTAGTTTTTCGATCGCTAGATAAGTCCGTACGGAGAGTAGTTGCAGTTGTTTTGGCCCACCCTTTGTATAAATTAATTACGCTTTGGATAAATAAAAACAAAGGGAAATAATACAAAATATACATACACGCACACACGTATATATGTATTGCTTGGCATTAAAAACACCATTATTTGACCATTAACATATATTGCTACCATGGTAAATCGACGTCAATAGTGTACGAAATGATTGCGACGAACTTTATTCACGACAGATCAAGTCAAAAACTGAATAAGAAATTATAAAATTCAAAGATCATAATATACACGGAAGCTCTAAACATAATAAATGAACAATAAATTCGTGCGGTATAGCTTACTAAATTATTTTTCGGTTGACCTGGTAAAGCTCTACGCGATAAAATTAGCTGCGGAAATAATATTGCAGTTCAAATAGTGACAGATTTCTAATATGCTCAGATTCGCTTAACCCAGTCAAATCCTCACTAATGGTCCTACATTACTTCATCCTATTACCGCTCACATGTTAAATTTTTTGCCTCAGAATGCTTCGCTACAAATCACGATGTTGTAGATACCAACACTTAAGTCAGTGAAAGGGGCAGAGCAACTATACGATGGGTCGACATCACATGAGCACATATTGCGAAAATCAGATCGCTCTTTCTGCCCACAATGTAGCATGATATCACTCACGACACATACCGGCTGTCCACAGTACAAAAAATTGCGTCCGAGTCGAGCAAAAATCATTAAGAAAAATTTTAGCAAATAATGGCTTCATGATAGAGGCAGTAATGTAGTTTTGCTCGAATCAATTTCTACAGATTTAATTACTTTATGCGGATGTTAATTTTTCGACTGTGTGTAAGGAAGTCAACGATCTACAGTTATTTTTAACAAAAGTGACTCTCTCATATACTCAAAAAAAAAAAAAAAACCGTACCCAGACACGATCTTTATATATAGTAAGGATGATATTTAAAAAAGAGAAACAGTTTTATTGCTACTGTTTGAAAATGTTAAATCATGACTCAAAAAAATATGAAATAATCTTAAAAAATGTTAAATTTCGGTTTATAGCAGAATGTAAAGCAATAAAAGTATCGCAATTCTGATAACACCGTCATTGGAAATATTAAAAAAAAAAAAAATATGTAAAATATAATTCTAAGTCTTCAGAATGTACCGCAACCTAAAAGTAGAGCAAAAAAATCGTAAAAAATCAGATTTTTCGCTAATATTTAAACGTGTCATATTAAAACTCTTTATTAAAATAATATCACATCTTAAAGAGCGGTAAAAAATAAATTCCGAAAAACACGTTTTTCGATTTTACCGCGCATGCGCAGGGGATAAGGAGTTAAAAATTTGCTCGTTTGAATGTTTTTTTCAGCCCCTATCGATTGCTGTATGATCCATGCATTTTTTTAAAGGAGACAATTTTACCATAGTAACGTTTATACATATATTGTTTTATTTTAATCAATTTCTGCTTTTGTTAGAAATTTTCCGGTATCACGACTGCGGTACCCGCATCCGGCTATGGGATGTGTTATGTGCTTCTTCATGTTTTGCAATACTAAGACCAAACTATTGATTATTGGTTGACGACATATCTATGCTTATTTATTTATTTTTTTCTTTATTGCAAATATTGCTCAATTACGGTGTACCGATGATAATCATATGTTTATGATGAAAAAGTGTCGCGTTAATGTTCCTTCTTGTACTTATTTTCCATTCTTCAATGTATTTATTTTTGTTCATCGAGGAAAATATTAGTATAGTTGTTGCGAAACATTAACGCGCCAGGCTTTGCGAATTGTACGTGAAAAATTTTTAAAAATGTCTTCAAAATTTTGGAATGTTGCCAACGTTTATAATTACACATTGAGACCCTAAAGCCAGTGGTGATGCGCTACTATTGGAGGGTTTTTTTCTTCTGCGATATCTTGTCTTATCAACGAGCGTTGCCTGTTGTTGCATCTCGACCACTCATTTGACAGTTTTCGAACACACGCGCGATCAGTTCTCTCTCGAATAAGTTTTCACGACTTCTTAATGGTTTTACGGTGTCGTTATTTTTCTCGTCCTATACGCAGGTTTCATTTGTGCAATTCATTTTTTCAACTAATTTTTTAAATTCCAGTTTTCTCTGCTTTTTCGTTACAATCATTTTTTATGCGTGTTTCTGGTTAAGTTTAGCACACTGGAAAGTGTTCTAGTACGTTTCTACACACATACACACGTATGTATATATATATATATATATATATATATATGTATGTATGTATGTATGTACGTATGTATAATAAGCTAGTTTGAAACCCTTTTTTGTAAAAAGGTACTAAGAATTAATGAAATTTTCACTAATATATATGTATATAAAATATTTAAATATGTTCGACAAAAATTAACTAAATATACTGATCAAAAAAATTCCAAAACGACTTTATGCCATTTTTACGTCGAGGCTAAGTTGAAAAATGTCACTTAACGTTTAAGAAAGACATAGTCAATTACAGTAGACTCTTCTGTAAGAATTATAGAAAACTATTATCTGGGGTTCATGGATGATGAGTCCAAAAAGTGGAGTAAGACACAGTTTGATGATACGTTTCGTTTCTAAGTATGCTTGTTAAAAGCTAAAGCAACGTGTTAGTATTATTTTTATATCTTTCCACTTATTTCATTTACAGTTTGTTCCGAATGTTAGCGTTTCTTTTGTCGTTTAGTTATTTTATTTTTCTACGTTCTACGTTATTGTATTTATTTTACTAGTAATGTGAATATATGTATTAAAATTAATGAATTAAACGGCGTGATTTTGTTCTTTTATGAACAAGCACTCGGCAAATACATAATGCAATCCTCGCGGTTCTCGGAGTTTCCTTTGCTGTTCTACCTTTGGCCGGTAATCGTATTTTGTTTTCTCCGTCTGTTGCTCAGTGATGCCATTGTCTGCGTTCCCGTTATCGTACATTCTTCGAACGCCCTTCTTTTCTTCCCAAAATTTCCGTTCTATATTCATTCGGTCTTTTTATTTCTTATTGGGTTTCTGATATCCTGCATTCACCACTGCTCATTATTCCTGCAATCAGCTCCTTATTATACTAAAAGTATCCAATCGAATTGCAATTTAAGTCCCCCTCCCCCTCCTTCAAGTCTGTGCTGTGGTTCTTAATTGATGCCAGCTTGTTAAAAAAGAAAAATGATCCTTATCAAAACCTCCCGTTTGTGATATCGATTTCTTTCCTAAGCATTTATTCCTATCCTATTCTATTCGCTATATGCATCTTTTTACTTTTCCATCACGTTTGTCTCTCTGCATTCCACGTGTTAAGGTATTCTGAAAAAGATTACTTACCTCGCTTATTTTATACTTTAACGAGTATCAAAATGAAATGTCGAACGTGTTTTTCTTTCCCCATCTTCGCAGTCGGTATTTTCTCACCTCACACCCTACCCCACCAATGTCTTAACTTTTACTTTGTTTTGCTACGATTCTTGTTGCTTTCTCCTTTTCCACTTTTATCCTCATAATTCCATTCTCCTTGATCTGTCGGTCAAATGTTGAAAAAATATCGATAGAAATGTTTCTTTAGCGTAACTAGATTTCCAATTCTTGGAAACGGTTATTTGCGAAAAACAAATAAACGCATAGAAAAAAAAAAATAAAAATGGGGCGGTTCGATGAAGCATGAGAAATGTCGGGGATTTCGTATGTGAATTAACAACATTACGAGGTCATTGCGCGTCTCAGCGTAACGCGTAGAGTTGCCATTTGTGATTTTCATTAATACGAATGTACGCACTTGGGCATAATTTTGTTATTTCTCGCCGATAATATTCTGTTCAGGTCGAGCACAGCCAGGGCATCATTCGCGAAATATTTGAGATTCTTCGACATGTCCGCATTTTTTTAAACTTTTCATCAACAGCCAGAGTGCACTGGTAGCAACGAATTCTTAGTGTACGCCACCGGTATTTGACTGTTTATCCGCAATACAGTTTCCTAGTACGGCGTGAATTGTTTCTGCCGAATTTATTTTTATCGCTCAACCTAGATTATCGATTACGTGATGTGCACGCTGTTTCCTTTTTTAGGTTGAAAAGAAAACATCTGTCGGAAAACCGGTAAAAACATATAGGACCTCGGATTTCGTAATTTATTTTGCAACTCATTTGCCGGATGCACGATGCAGAATTAATCAGGGTACAGTAAGCAGTAATTCTACACGTTAATAGTATGCACAGTTTAGATTTTTCACTGCGTTGGTACGACGACGATACGTATATACGTATATGCATATATGCATATAGCCAGGCAGCTGACGAGAAGAACGGATCGAGAGGAACAGCGAAAATCATACTTAGATATCCATAGAAAGTAAACGGAACTCTCCCAAAACTATCCGGAATGAGGTGAAATTATAAATTCAAACGGAATTTAAAAGTTTCCATGAAGCAGAAAGCAGGTCACAGAGATACATTCAGGCCGTTTAAATGAGAGAGCAAGCTGCAACGTGAAAACTATTTGTTGAACAAAACTACTGTGTCTATGATATGCTGATTGTTATGTATGCGTGCACATTAGTGACTGTTTCTTATGTTAGAGGTAATAAGACAATCCTGAAACGAAATCTGTAACGTTTTTGTGTCATCATCAATGTGCCAGTCTTTTAACCTCTCCAGAAGATATCACGACTTTAATGTACTCCTGGTGTGTATCAGTTGTCGTCATTAATCGTTGTTGCGAGCCCAATGAACACGTTCTCCGAAACTTTACTTTGAGAATTATCCGGACCGTGTTTGACCACCTCATTAGAGCACAATCGTGTTTTCTTTCTGTCATTCTATTTTACTCTTGAGAAGTTATCCATCCGCTCTGTATGGCCAAAGTATTTCGGTATTATTAAATTACTTCCGATAATACCATCGTATTGTCTTCTTGTAATATTGAACTATTCGCACTCTTCTGGCCGCCACGTAGTACTGGTTCAGTTCTATCCTTCATCGTTAATAATGTCCATGTTTTTGCGCCAAAAAGAAACACCGAAGAGAGGAAGGGGCGTTTTTACTTTTACCTTTTTTAAATTTTATGTCGTGCGCCTATAAAATTCTATTTTGCCCGAAGGAGGTAATTACAACCGATTCTTCTACACGAATTATAGAAGACTGGCATTTGGGGGGGGGGTCTAAGGCGTAAGGTCTAAAGCTTCCAATTTTATATATATATTATATACAATGCAATGATACTATTTGATTCTTTATTTGATTTAATTGTTTACCCCACCAAAAATGCTAAATGTGTAACGTTGGTTAGTTTATTCCCTCGGGGATGCAGCCGTAGAATTGAGTTCCGCGAAAACTGGAAGTTAGAATTATTATTTCTATTATTTTCCTCTTTACCATTATTCGATTAACTCGATTTTTTTAATAATTTATTTAACAATAGGCCGATTTTTCTTTAACGTCCAACCAATGAAAAGCACAATTATCCAAACTACAACTTAAAACGATTAATAAATATGTAAAAAAAAAACTGCGCGCATACTGTTCCCGGCGGTAATGCGGTGTTTGTTAAGTCGGTAATTTCAAAGTGACTGTAAGATCGATGTTACCGATAGGCGCGGAGTTTGGAAATACTACGTTCGCGAATTTAATTAGCGAAGGGCGAACGGTATTTTCCTAGTTCTGGCGGGCGTTTCGATTCATCGTGTTGCAGATTCGGAGTCTCGATCAACTCCTTTTTCTTTAATTATTCGAAGCTGCACACTCGACAAACGGAGTTCATTAACCAATTTCTAAATTTGGCTGCTCATCGGCTTGACCGAAACCAACTAACTAACCCACCGAAAACCTCGGTCGGATCTTGCTTCTTTTTTTTTTTTGTATTTTTTCTAACCCTTATTTATCATAATAGGCCACCGAAGATGCGCGTTTCACTCTGCAACGATGCACCACATGGTACCATTCACTTTTGATCGACAATAGGATCTCATCCACCCTCACATTTTCTCTCACCATGCAGTCCGTAATTTTAATAATTTTAAAACCCATTATGAAATATGTAACTTTCTCCTCGTACATTTTGAAATAAATATGCAATAAAAACCAAAATAAAATTGAAGTTGAAAACTGTTTTTTTGTTGTTTTTTTTTTTTTTTTTTTTTAAATATAAAAATGACGCAATCAACCGAAATTACTTTTTTATAAGCATTATAGAAAAACTAATATTGTTAAGGGCCCGTGAAGTTCACATTTTTGTAGCGTCCAAAGTACCTAATTTATATAATTAGGTAGATAGACAGATAGATGGATAAATAGAGAGAGAAGGATAGAGTTTAAAACTTAAAACCAAGAAATATTATAGATAATGAGCGGATATAAGTTTTAAAGTATAAAGAAAAACGGGACTGATTAATAACCGTCGTAGTTGTCATCAAGATACTTTTCTTTTGGATTTTTGAATTTGAAATAGATTTACAAGCGCATCGGTAAATGTTTTCAATTATTCAATTTTCCTACATAATAGTTAATAAATTAATGCGTATACTTACGAGGGGAATAATTAGCTTGTATACGTTTTCGGGAATACTCCTTTCGTAGTAATATGCGCAAGCAGCGAAGGTGTGAAGTGAGAAATATTTTCGCGAAGTGTACATTTGTGCAGAAAACTGCCATCTTTTTCATGTGTTGCTCGTATCATGATGGGATCTTTTCGAAAAAAAAAATTTCAATCTAAACAGTTTATAGTTGTTGTTTAGGTTTTATAATGTTTATTACTTCATTAATAATGGCTGATTTGCGCTCGAAACCTGATAACAACTAAACCACAATGTAAATGATGACGTAACAGCCGATCACTTATTAATTTTATTATTCGTAATAGGGTGTTTTTTTTTTATAAGTTGTAAACCGCGAAATGTGCAATATATCTGGTCTCTAGAATTGAGAGTCGGCGAACTTTGCGTGCTTAATGTAGTCTGGTAGCTGTTTGCTTTGTCATTAACCCCGTGGCGGTTGTCAGTTTCCGTGCAACCCATTTACTCGAAAATAGCTGCTTGTCGTCAAACGTACAGAAAATGGTTAAATTGACGTGGGATACCGTTTACTTTTAAAGAAGAGGGTCAAAGGAAAGGCGAAAAATCTGTTATATAAAGAGAGTTTAACGTCCGTTGTTATATTGATTGCGGTTCGTTACTAGGCAACACAATATGAGAGCGTTCTGTAAACGATAAGGAGCACCCACTTGCGCCAGCTCAGCCACTGGACATCGTAAATTATTTAAGTATATTTCCCGTCTCATGTTGTTCATCAAACTTTATTCGCGTCCGTCTGCTATGATATCGCGGATCGTCGTGTAACTCAAAGAGATAATCGCTCTGAATTCATTACTAAACGCTTCAGAAGTAACGTCAAATTGTCAAATTGATGTTTATTTAACGACGATGAGATTTATGCAGTTTGTTGAGGCGGCGGTTAAGGATTTCGTTGTTTAATGCCTAATGTCTTTCAGTCGGAATCGAGTAAACTCTTATATTTTGGATTTCTCCGGAAATTTCTGATACCGAAAAATCGATTTGATTTTTCTTTTCCTTTGCACTACAGCAGTGTTTTAGTTGGGATGGATTGATTTACAATATATAATAATAAAGGATATCTCCGTAATTCTGAAATGCTTGTGACGGTTTTGCTAACTAAAAATGAGACGATATACAATGTAATATTTGTAATCCGCGACACAAATAAAGGTCTGTCCGTATTTCTTGATCAGGTAACGGCTGTAGTATTATTGTGATTCTTTGATCTTTTTTATAATCCTAAATTTCAACGTCTACAATACAAATTTTTCCCCCTCCCGTCCGGCGGCGAGGTCAACATTTTCTCTGACAAGCCGATAGGCCGGAAATAATATCCGCCCGTCAAGAATATTATCAGAGTAATGGCAACTTGTGGCAGGAACACTTTTCGGATTGATTAATATTTTTCAATGAACAGAGCATTAAAACCTAATGACAAAAAACGTTGGTTATTAAGAATCGCTAATTTATTAATTATTTAACGAATTCGTTCTTCTTCTCTGAGTCCTTCTCCGTTATCAAAGATTCACTACAACTTCCGAATATTTGCTTTTTGTCCATAGTTAAATGTGTATCAGTTTACATGTCGATTTTTCCCTGTCCTTTTTTAACCGAAATCATTTGCCTTCCATTTTCTTTTTTCTTTTTTTTTTTTTTTTTTAGATCGTTGGCCTCCTATCTTTTCTTTCAATATTTTCTGTAGTGGCTTGTATTTCTTATTACGTACGATACGTTTCCTTAGTGTAAGCTGTTTTCCTCTTTTTTATAATTGCAAGCAATTCAAGGTTTTGACTCGTTCGTTTTGGGACTCCTTGTTAGATGTACGGTCGACATACGCTATTTTCAAGATCCTTCTAAAAATCCACATTTCAAAGGTTTGTAGTCAACCATCTTTTTTCCGGTAGCGTCCGTGCTTTCACTTTGCACAAGTATAAGATTCCCCCGTTCTGTACCGGAAATGTTGAAACTTTAAAGGATGATCTCATTTTCAAAAATTCGACTCCCATTTGCTCGATTATTTTCTTAATTTCCATATATATTTAATTTGGATGATTATCGTAGCATCCAAGGTATTTAAATTTCTGTATTATTTCAATCATGTTTCCATATATTTATATCGTTAGTTCTATATCATCTTTCCTTTTTGCGCAGTATTATGAATTTCGTTTTTTGAGTTTTCACGATATATAACCCGTTCGTTTTTTAATTTTTTGCGGCACGACTAGTGATTTATGAGGGAAAAAACCATTTCTTTAATCATTTTTGTAATTTTTAAGAATTTCATGATTTCCAAAATTCTAGATTCGGCCGCGTACACGACTTCCGTAAGAATCTCGTAGTTCGGCAGGTGATACGGAAAAGAGCGGATTATCCTAAGGAAGAATAGAGAAGAGAAAAAAACAACCGTCTCCCAGGTGTGTAAGTATGCGGAGACGCACATAAAAAAAACGCCCTTTCAGACAGGAAACTGATGCTCTATTGTCGACGACTGCTGCTGGCTGGATAAATGGTCCCTTCTGAAAGGTAAAATGGAAAAGAGAGAGATTTTAGTTGAATTTAAACGGTTTTACATTTTCGTAAGAAGTGGTGTGCAACGAAGCGATTCGTTCGTTAAGCAATACCTCTTCGTTTAATGTTATCCGATGCTTCGATTAATAACAGAGATAATTTTCGAGTAAAAATTGTCATACAGAAATGTTAATTGTGTGGAGAGATGAAGTAAAATTAATGTCACGAAATAATTGCCTATATGTGCTCGTTCGATTATTCGTCATTTACCATGGACAGACTAACTTCCATAAAAACTTGACACCGACGACTGTTGCTTGTCGTTCGTTAATTTTTCGATATCGTCGAATGAGAGCGTGAAAAGTACCGTCCGAATACACTGTTTGAATGTACTACGAAATCGAGTTGTGCAATTTTCCGAACAAGGCATGTTGAAGAATTATTATTGACCCTTCCTGTTGTAGAGTGGCGTTGTAAGAATCACCGCCTGCGTGAAATACACGGTAATCGGTCAGACCTCCGGCGAAAAAAAATCCAAAGCGATTTTTTGCATTCATCGGCGCGAAAATTTTTGAAATTTGAAGCTATGGAAAAGTGCTCAATTAAAGTTGATAAATTTGTTTTTCGTTGCTTATGTGCGTTTCGTTACTGATGGTTTTTTTTGTTTTTTTTTCAGTTTGATTATTTGGACCATTAATCCAGCGCAAATTGTTTAATTCCACTAGAACGAAATGTGACCAACCACATTAGGTTAATTTTTTTTTTTTTTTTTTTTATGATTTAACTGTGCAAAACAGATGGAAGATTACATTTTACCGCAACTTTTCCTGTCGATATTCCCGTAAATTGAGTCCTTCGAAGCAATAGTTGCTCTTCCGGAAAAAGCGCAGTTGGTAAAATTAAACTGCATTTAAACGTGGAAAGAGAAATGCCACTATATCGGTGGTGCACCTTTTTATACATACCCATCTTGATAATTCATTAGTGGATAATTAAGAAGACTGACCATCTTCAACTATTGAGCAAAACATGCTAAAAACGCATCTTTAATATGCTAGATTTGCGATCTAGGTTTATTTTTTTCGGAACAATATTATCGTTATATCATTAGTTAGAAAAAAGGAAAAGAAAAAGATAAACGTTACGAATAAAGGCAAAAATGCAGATTATACTGAATCTGAAGATTCAAAAGTCTTTTAGATTTAGGCTACACCGCAAGTACGGCGTTCATCTTTACTTTCTTGTTTTCTTTCTTACTCCAAACTCTGGCACATTTCTGCTCAGATATTCATTCCATGTGAAACGCAGAAAAGGATAGACGGTCTATTCCTCTTTGTTGAAAGTCTATATTTTAGCTTCTATAGCGGAACCGTGTGAACCTGTATTTCTATAACCCTCATCGATTCAGTTTATATTTGCTAGGTCGGAGTTATGGATGCACGTCCGAAACTGTAGTCAGAGTTAGATCATCAACTCCATTATGAGTAACGGATCTGTAGATACGTATCCTTCCAGACCTACTTATCATACTACGCCTTACAATCTTTATTCATTTCTTTCCATTGCCAGTTGTAATTCCCTTCCTCTATTTATAATCTGGTTCTTCGTGCTGTTAGATCAGGATCGTTGGCGAGCCCCCATCCAAAAAAAAAAATTTACACGAAAACCTCCATACTATTGCGCAACATTGTGATATATCTTTCGGCTGTTTATATTTCGTTTTAGTGCATGAGCTGGAAACTTTCGCTAACAAAATCAATATAATGCGCACACTACGGTGTAAATATAAATGTAAAAATTTTAATTAAATTTCTTTATAAAAACATGAACTGAAACTGTTGATCATAGGATCACGGTAACGTCGTCATCGCGGTAACACTTTTGTGTGAGGAATGCATTTTGCGGAATGACTCCCCAGACGTCATAAGACATATTTATGTCAAAAAGAAAAGGTTAATGTAAATCGCCTTTAAATATTTAGATAACACTAAAAAATTTTGTCTCTTTATTAAGAAGGTTTTTCTTTTTTTCTTTCTGGTGGGGGAATATGCCATGTATTTCCCCAAAGACAATTTCTAACAGTTGTTAAATATTTATTTTTAAGATGTTTAGTTATATTTATAATTTATTTTAAATTTTAATATTTTTATTTTATTACTTGCGATGTAGTTTCGGGAAAAAATCTCCCAAGTTTTACAGTAAATCAATTCTAGCGTCGTTGATACGAGTTTTTTAAGCTCGTTCCGGATTCCTTTTAATCCTCAAACTGTTGCAATTGAAAATACTCGCTGTACGTTACGTGTAAGCTTTTCTGTTAAAGTTGCTGCTGGTGCAGTTTTTTTATTATTATTATTATTATTATTATTATTATTATTATTTTTCTACTTTAAAATAAGTTGTGGGTCTCACAAGGCGTACTGTCCGTTTATAGGTTCTGAAAACTTTTATCATCAATAAAGTTACAACATTACTTAAGAATTAAAATAATTAACAAAAACGAAAAAAAAAAAAAATCAAGTAACTCCTTAATACAATTGGCAAGCATCATCTTAATTGTATAAATATGAGATCGATTCTCAGCGAGTAGACCATGTACAAATTTAGTACTTGCTGAAGTATCACTCATTTGTATTATCTACCAACCACTGCCTAATTTATACGGTAGTAATAATCAAAACGATTTTTCCTAGAAAGTTCAAATCCGAACAGCAGCACTCTAACGAATTTTTCAAAAAAAGAAAATCACGTGAATTGTGCGGAAAAGTGTAGCGTGGCAAATTGTTTTCGGACGCTCCGTTTGCTAATGTCACGTTTTTTCACCAGCGTGTAGGTATATACCTTAATTAATCATCTACAGTCTCAAGATGGCCGTAACGCGGATGATGATTAATGATATTTTGCCGGGAGAAATTGTATTATTGCGTGCTTTCGGAGCAACAGCGTTTCGTTTATATCTGGTTGTTCATCTTTAATGCTAGTAATGATGCTAATTAAATATGTGCAATGAAACACGGTGTGCGTCGATGGAAAAAAAAGTGATCATCTCCTTTTAAGGAGTAGAGCCGTTGAAAATTGTTGCAGCTTGACAAGCCCGTTCAACCGCCACACCCTTTTCTCTGTCCTCAATGCGTCGGAAGGCCCTTTTTATATTTTATAAAACTTATATATAAATTTGTACACTGTGTGCGTATCCAATGATTTTACACCTAATGTTGCGAAATCTGAGCTAAACAATTAATAATAATAATAATAATGCATTAAAATGTGTTGTGTTCTGTTAAGTATGTTGTCGCTGCAGATCGTTCAGCTGGTTGATCTAGTCGCATTTTAATCTTTTTGACCTTGCTTTTAGTTCCATACACCGACTGCACATCTGTGTATGGTGGAAACCACTTACTCGCTGAAACTTTCAGTTCTGATTATTTCGCCATTTTAATGCTAATGAAAATTAATGTCGCTAATTATTGTTAGTCGAAGCGGTATACTCTGTGTTGGCGATTCTTCGAACGTCGGTTTCTATTTTCTAGAGTAATCTTTATCATCCGTTTAAAGCTTGGTTGTAAATATCCGTTATAATTACCATTATTAAAGTATATAGAATAAATAAACCCACTATAATACCTAAGGTGGTAAAAATGAACTGATTATCCCAGTATGTAGTGGCTGAACTGAACAAGAACTCGAACGCTGAAAATGATTTTGAAAAAGAAAAAAAAAAAAAAACTATAATACTTTCCTGAAAGGGAGTTTTAGTGCGAGAAAAAAAAAGTAAAGCGGACGCTGTAGAAGTAGCGTTTGCACAATATTAAAGCACAAGGGCGAAGGGAAGGAATAGAAAACGGTGAAAATATTAAACAGATATGGGAGAGGGGTTAATATTCGGATAATCTTATTTGACGGAATCCTTTTTGTCGAAAATTAATCAGAAAAGGTAAATTGTGAATAATTTTTTATGAATTTTGGAAATAGAAAATGAAGCCAAGTGAAAACGTATAAAATGTCGCTGCTTTATCTGACTAATTTTTACATTTAACTTGAAATCACCACACAATTGTTTCATTCATTGCTGAATTCGCAAATACGATGAAACTTTGAAAATAAATGCTAATAATGAATAAATATTTTCGTGCCAATTAGCAGGCGTGATGTAACGAAACTAAAAATGGGATTAAAATTAAGGAAATAAAAGTTAAAATTGAGGTCAGTGTTTTCCTCTGGCCAACACAGTTTAGAGAGAAAAAAAAGAAAGGAAACAAACGAAATCATGTAGAAATTGGCAAATTTTAAATTATGCGGGCTCCGATGCGAAAAGATGTTTTTTTTTAATAAACGCTTAAATTATGTTTATTAGCGCTATCTTTCGATAGTTCTTTCGTTAATTTTTCATTATTCCGTATAATAAATAAAAACTATCTCTTCACATAAATGTTATCTTAAACAAAGATTCGAAAAGTAAATTACGAAGTTGCTTAGTCCTCTCCTTTAAATGAGATATAGTACTTGTTATTTACGGAGTCGCCTAATAAACAGATCCAAATGATGATAATTGTTTTCAACTTCTTAGCTGAAAATAAATTTCCCGAATATGTTTAATGTTTTAGGCGATTCGTTGTTAATCTGCTCCCTCGAGTCATTTTTTCTCCGGAAAAAGCGATTTTTCGTTTTTAATGAAAACCTAGTGCGAGAAGACGCGGTTTAGTATTATTTCGTGATTATTATTCGGTAATTGTTCGAAATCAGATTTACACGCGAGAGAACGAAGTTTTTGTTATTACCGCCGATATGTATGTATTATCGAAATCGAGTGAGAAATGCAATGATTCGGAATAATGTAGCGTATAATTTAAAATCTGATTGGACGGCAGTATCAAGTCGGTTGTGAATGTTATTTCTTTTTTAAATTATTCTCATCCGTACTTATCGTCGTTTGATTGCCCGGTTTATTATCTCGGTTGGTCGATTAACAAAACCGATTCGCACAGCGATTAAAGACTTGATCGGGAACGAAAAATTTGCCAATTTCGACAAACAAATGAATTTTGAAAAATCCTTTTCGTAAATAACGAATATCTTAAGAATATTCAATAAAGCGGGCTAGTCTTTTTTTTTTTTTTTTTTTTTTTTTCGAAGCGGAACATTAAAAAAGAGAAAATTGCTTATCAATAAAAACAAAATAGTAAATTATGTTGAATCGGAAGATTTAAGTTATAGATTTCAAGCCAGCCGGCAGGCATTCTTCCAAAATAGTGGCGCTCGGTTTTCTCGTTTGTCTGAAGATTAATTCGTGGTCTACATATGATACATTCGGTATGTGTGCTACGTTTTTGTCTTTATTCGTAAGGTTTTTCTACTCTCTATACTCTGAGATGGTGGTTTATTCGCGAAAAAACATGTTCCTACTTCAAATATATATTCTTAAGATATTTGTTATTCACAATTTTTCATGAACCGTGTTAACTGCTATATATTAAGTCGGATATTTTTCACACACTGTTTAATTACTGCTTGTGTACCGAGCAATGTCGTATTAGTGCAGACCTCGTAGGAGGCGTGTTCAAGTCTTTTATTAACGCAAATGTATTGCATCCCAGTTAAATGATTTCTTTTGCCATTTCGGACACATCTTTCTTCGCTCTCTCCTTTCACGAATGTCCTTATGATAACTGTCACTGCAGGGATGAGGTCGGTTTACCGGAAACTTATTATCGAGTAGCGCAATGGAACCGCCTTCGCTTTGTAAAGCGACGATTTTTTTTTACCATACTAGTTTGTATTTACTTTAAGCTCCTGTTTTTGCGTGTCGTTTTTTCACTTTGTTGTCCTAACGATTTTGAACTTATACCATGAATGCATTGCTCTTGGGCGGCTTTGAAATGCTCTCACATCGTGTAGGTCTATGAACACAGTTTATTCGAGATTCTTAATGCAACAGAAAATTCGTTTAGTCGTTCTCATGAAGTGATATGGGATATTAAGGATAGGAGAAAAAAATGCAGGTCCACTGAGGCGAATCTTGAGCTACGTTAAGACGAGTTTTGTGACTTCGACCAGCTCTATTTATGTACTCAAAAAAGGAGACGACAGGACTTGTTGTTCTTCTCACAAAGAATAGTAACCATTTTTCCAGTACCGACTGTTTTATGAATCGGATTTCTGAGCAATGGAAATGAATATTCAGTACGACCGTTGTACCTTTGATATTAGCGGTATGTGGGCACACGCATCATAAGGCTTTCGAAGGAAAATTCAGCATATGAACTGGAGAAGGAAGGAGGCTGTTTTAGCGCGATGATTATTACGATGGCTGTAATAAATGCGGGATATCGTAATCGGATCCGATTAAAATTGGTTGATTAGCAATCAGCGTGTAATTATTTTACATTACAGTGACTTGAATTTTGTTTGACGTATCAACATGATGTGGGACCCCGTTAATAATACAGGCGTGTGTATCCGGCCGTATAATGACTGTATCGAGCGGGGTCTTTTTAAGTAGTACATATTATATAGACGCTAGAGCTTGTTGGATGATTGTTTTGATAGTTTATGTTGCATAGTTATCGGGCTTATTATTTCGTAACAATGATGCGGAAAAATTTAAATCGAATTAGTACAAAAAAAAAAAAAAAATAGGGACAATTTGTGACGATATGTCCTCCGAAATGCACCTTATTTAAAAATAGATTTGTGCGCGAACCGAAAGAAAAATCCTTATTTGATACTCGGTGAAACAAATGTTTTACGCGAAGGTTCGAATATTAAATAATTTCCGGCGTTGTCATTTTATTTTTCCGAAACAAAGTGTATTATTCTTTTTCGAAGTATACATAAGATATTTAATTAAAAGTGTGTGTATTTGCGCTTTACGGAAGCAATCCAACATTGCAAAATCAAAATGAAGAACCAAACTGAATTTCCGTGTAAAACAACCCCCGGCTCATTTCTGAAATAAAACAATTCCTAACCGGCGACAAAAATAAATTTCGAAAGTAAGTCTGTCCCGATTGTTTTCATCCGTATTCGGTCGAATATTGTTTACAACCAAAGCCGTAGTCATAACGGAATTGCAAGCTGGTTCGGTAGTCTTGCGGTATAACTTTTGCGGCACGCACACTCCTCTCGAAGGCGCTAGCAAAAGAGAAAACTTTTTCATTTACTATTCTTTCACCGCCCCTATCTGTTCGGTTGCTGGTTAATCTGATTTTGTACCACTGCGTGATATATATGTATATATATAGCATGCATGTGGGAAGAGGAATTTCCAAACGTTGATCGGGGCAATACGAGCGCGGTATGTTGTGGCCTAGATTCGCGTTATTCCTTAACGTGTCAGAACGCGCGGTGGATTTTCCATCACCTTCCGCTCAAGTTAAAGATCGGTTAATTATTTCATCGGTCCAATCGTAAGGAATTTTATGTTTATCTAAATATGTGAAGCTAGCGGCAAAGTTAGGGTACTTTAGAAGGAAAACAATGCAGCGGCGAAAAAATTGTATCATTGTAAATGATTTCGAATGAAATCGAGAAAGAGGCACGCTGCTACGCACACAATATATCGAAATATAGAACGACTACCGGCTCCTCTGTTCAGGATGACGGGGAAAAAGATCGACGTTGTGTTTTATGTTTTACTTTCACTTTTAAATTAATGCACCGTTCAGACATAAAACTAATTACGGGCGCTTAACCGAGTCTGCTCATTCGCGTCTTTCGTGATCATTGCTAGCACACGGAAGCACCATCACCTATTATCACTTTTCGACTACATTCGTCGGACTATGATGCAACGTTAGTATTGGGGGGGGGGGTATCTTTATGGTTTATCACGGGAAAAAAAACGGTGTTTTTTAAAAAATAGATAGAATAGAGTAACAGTAATAGTCGAATATCGTGGTGAATACGATGAATTATGATCGTTTAATGAAACAGTAATCTTTTATTAATGGAAACTGTTAGTTTCTTCTTTTTTTGTGTGACAATTATGGTCGTTAATTCGGCGCGGGTAAATATTTTTTTCAGAATTTTCAGTTTGCGGCCGCAGGATTCTTACTCCGTGAACGAAATACCGCTGCTTATCCAAGCACGCCCCGGTAGCTAACTGTAAAAAAAATATACGTATAAGCTTTTTCTGGAAGACGTGTTTCAAAAATAAAACGAAATAAAAATAGCGTAGCTTTAATTAAAAACAAAAAAAAAAAAAAAAACTTTGCAAATAACAAGGCAACATTAATATTCCAGTTAACTATTTTCGCTCTTACCTTCGGCAACGTCATTCCTTCTCTTTTCAAGATGCATATGTTTGGCATTTATCGGCGTTGATTGTCATTGTTTCTCCATCCTTGGGATAGCGTTCTTTGTCAGCTTCCATTCATTGTGACTTGTAATTGCTGCTATTTACACGTGTTGATGGGTAATCTGACAAGCCCAGGGAAAAATCCAAACAAGAACAAAAAAAAAAAAACCATTAATATTCCGCACAAAGTAAAAATACAACTGAAATGACGATTTATTAGTATTTGATACGTAAGCCTTTATCTTTGTAATTGTCGTGGCGTTGATTAAGCTTTCCAGGCAGTCTATTCCATAGATGATACTTTAGTTGAGATTTGCTTTTGATGTAAACTCCGCGCGAATAATGCCACAAATTTTCAATCGGATTACAATCCGGTGTCTTTTTTTTTTCTATAATATAATATATTTATTTATTAATGACAAATATTTCCACATAACGGTTGATTAATATGATATGTTCCATCCCCACTTAAGTGTTTTGTTGACACATTAAACCCATTTTACATTATTACATTATTATTCTACTTATCTATTATAAAAATATATACTTAATACCAGCGTCGTACCTTTTAATATAAATGCATATACTATTTTTACGATATTTGATTACTTGTAAATAAGATATTGAAAATAGTATTACTGATTTACATAATTCCCTTCGTAGTACAATTTAATCTACTATTGTTGTGAAGTTTATCAAAAATACGTGTAAACTTCATTAATTTATTTTTCATATAATTAAAGAGAATTTAAACTGATTTATTACTTCCGAGTATTTAATCTGCCGTACACGTTTAATATTAAATCCCCATATTGATTACTCCCCCCCCCCCCCCCGGTGCGTCTAAGATTGTGTTTCAAATACTTTTGGAACAACCGTTTACGCGTTTTATACGCTTTATTTGTAACTTGAACAAACTCGAAATACCAACACTTTTCAGCACTTTGACGAAGGTTTTTTTCTTTTAAGCCTTCATTTAGTTGCCCTCTATAAATACCAATGGATCAATCCCATTTGCGGAGAAACCAAACCGTTACATTTTCGCTGCCATATTTCACGATTGTATTTTAAATATTTCTCGTTTGTAAGAGTGTTTGGTTCTCGCCGTGTTCTGTTTTTCACGTTACTTCGAAAAACATTGAATTTCAAATAGTGCAATTCCAAAACTGCGTCAAGCTATACTTTTTAGCAAAATGAAGACATTTTTTTTCTCTTTTTATTCAGCGAATTGATGTGCGGTTTATATCTAGACTAATCTGCAAATTATAACCATTATTATTTTTAATAATTCTACGAATTGGCCGAGCAGAAATTTTTTTCTCGGTCCTAATGCGTAGAGCTCAGAAATGAAATTCAGATTTTTCTCTACCGTTCGCGTGATTAATTGTTTATCTTGATCGGAAAGCGTTCATGGTTGTCTCATTTTTTCACAAACAATTTCGGTCCTACTTTTTCAAACTCTTGCCTGGAGTAGATGACTTCCGTATGAGATTTATGCTAACTTTTTGAACTCTGAATTCTTATTATTCTCATTTATGAGCCTATCAAAATGTATATACTAATCATGATTAATTGTTGCGTTGATAATTTCATTCGTCGTTGCCAATTAATCGGATATCGTCCCTATTAAATCGAATTTACTTACGGGGTTATTGTACGTGTACTTATTTCCTCGGAGAATGTTTTATTATTATAGCTTATTCAAGTTGACTAAATTATTACGTGTTTCCCTATAAAAAAAAGAAAATGATAATCTAAAAAAACCAAAAAATAACCAATAGAACTTCTAAGGGGGAACTCTTTTAAAAAATATATTATAAAACTAAAAAAAAAAAAAAAAATAACACTGTGAAATACATCGGAGATAACATTTACCGGGGAATGAGACCCCCATCATCAGCCAACGAACAAATTCCGTTATTTTGACGTCGATGGATATTTACAAAAACTATAAAACGCCTTGCGCGTCATTTTATCGGTTATTCATATAATATTTATTATTTCATTAATTTATTAAAATTACTAAATAAAGAAAAATTTAATTTGAAAATTTTCGTTTAAGAGTGTAAATTGTTTCAAACGCATCGAAAATTTCTGTGCGTCTTTCGGGAGTGTAATAGTCCTAAACAACCGTCTGTGTACACTGGTTTACGATGTGCAGATAAGGTCTTCTCTTTGCAACCTGTTCTTTCTACTTGATTTCTACTCTACAATATTATTACCATCGTGTATGAAAGGGGGAAAGTGACAGTATTAAAATAGATAAAAACCCTCTGTATAGCATGAAAATGGCCGCTTCCATAAACGGATTTCGGAAACTGTTCATATCTTCTTTCGATGAATGATAGATAGATAGCCTTTCAAGCTCGGTGGTACACAAGAATCGCATTAATAAACGCGTCTATTACGCGTCCACTTTTCCAACGTGATGTAGTTATGTGTGTACTTACATTGATGTTTTTTTTGGATGAGATGGTGTAAGACACATGCACAACATATTTATCATACACCAATAAAAGCCGATTGTCAAAACAAGTTGGGTCAAAAACAACGCGGCGATAAGGTTAAACATTGTTTATAACACGCGTACAAAAAATGATGCTTACGTTGCAAAATGTTACCATCATCGGACATTTTAAATTATCGCCAGTTCGTCTAACATGCCCGGTGATGTCTATTTTTTATATTTCTGCCGTAGTTGGAGCATATCGAATCATCTGCATCAAGAAAAGAAAAAAAAAAATATCATTCGTCTATCACGGGCCGGTCGCTAATTAACGTGTTCGCAGCCAAAGTAATGGTGATATAGCAGCTTGGTGAAATTGTCTCAGTTATTACGGTAACTATGATAATACGCAAAGACAAATCAATAATTAGGGTCAAAGTCGAGAATACGTTCGAATTTTTTTTCCCCCGAAATTTTCTTTCTATTTTATTTAGAGAGTGTGTCCTTTGTTAATTATTGAGCAACTCACTTTTTTCTTTTTTTTTTAAAATAACGCAGAATTAAGCACACACGTGTAAAACGGTTGTATTATTTGGAAAATTTTAAAAATTGCCAACGCGTACGAATTCCGGAAAGATCTCAATAAAAAGGCAGTCAATAAAACGCGATATCTTCAAAAGCATATGGACGAACCCGTAATTGCAGCCTATGATTATTCGGTGTATTTTTTCATTTAATCGAGCCCATCGAATACGAAGAGATAAGCTGCATGGAATGCTGAATCTGGCGCGTAAAAAAATTACGATTACGTCAAAGTGGAATTTATTAATTATACTTTTGATGCGTCGTGCTCATATTTGCGGATGCTGAAGAAGTCGGAAGAAATGGAAACCTCCCGTAATCATTTATTCGAGAAGATAAAGCTATAAAACACCACGGGAGCAATGAAAGTGTTGCATGAGTTTAAACACTGCCATAGCGAGAGCTCGCCCGGAATACTTGAAATAATAATAAGTCAAGGCGTTTTTTAAACGAAGGCGATGTATATTGTTCAACAGAACGTACGGCAATGCGATGGAATTAGAAAGTAAATCGCGACATTTAGTTATGTTTTAAATTGTTATTTGTTCGCGGCCGGAACTGCTATTATATTGAGTCGTTAAATTTAATTGAATTACCGTCAAATATTAAAAAGTTGCCAGTTTGGTTAGGTGTGCTACGCATGTTGAAAAGAAATCCTCTTAGTTTTACTCGCGCGCGATCGCACTTTAAAGTTACGTAACCCGTTGATTATACGCTTTACCAATGGATAATTTTACCTACGTGACCAGACCGGATTGTTATCGAACGGTCTACGATATATATATATAAGATAAGTATATATATATTAGAGCAATCCGGACCGAATAAATTGAAAAAAAAAAACACAACAAAAAAGAAAAAGAAAGAAAAGCATAATTTCGCTAGGCGAAAATTAAATAACATTTCCGGATGTTAATGCTAACGAATTTTCGGTTTTTGGATTCCATCTGCCCGTTGGAAGTAATAAAAAGTTGGCGACAAATAATTACTATAATTTAGCCGATCGATGCTTTTTCGGCCCCAGGTTCTTCATTGAAAAGGAAGCGTGTTTCGTGCAATTAGTAGCGCTATCGAAATTAATCAGAGTTTCGGTATTATTCGACTTTTGTTGTCTGTTGTAGAATTTATTTTCCAAGTGAAAACATACTAGCGCCGTTAACTTCGCAACCTCCTGTTCAGTATTACTTTTCCTTCAAAAACGCGTTTGGCCCTTTTGATGTTTGAGTCATACGTGAGTACGCAGACGAAACTGTAATATCTAACCATTTAACATATAAGCAACTCTGTGCGTCGAAAAAACAAATATTAACCGTCTCTATACATAGTAACCAGTTTTATTGCTTAAATGTGTGTGTGTGTGTGTGTGTGTGTGTGTTTGTTGTATGTTGGAAAAGAAGCGGCGTTTTTAATTGCGCTCGAGTGTTATAATTTTAAAAGCGAGCATCGTCGATATTAGATAAAATATAATGTCCTTAGAAATAAAACCGATTATCAAAGAGCCAAAATATCGATCTAGTTATCAATTAAGAATTATAGAATATTCTACAACGCTGATGAACGTTTTAAGTGATGTCTTCAAATCGTCTAAACATAAAATGATGCGTGATAGTTTGAAAAGTAGAAACTACACTTGCACTACTAGTAAGCAAAGCGGTACATTTTATTATAGCTTTAAAACGCTTTATTCTCTACGTTCCATTCAAATGGCTGGTTCTTTTTTTTTTCGCTTGCTCTTAACGGTGTTACTATCTGCGAAAAATTCAAGCTCACCATACTAATCTGAACATTTTCACTTCAAACTGTGACACTTATCTGCTCTTTCTCCAACCTTAATTTCTTTTATCCTTCTATTCAACTTTTTTTTCTTTATTTCTTGGTTTTGCAAGTTGCCTTTTGTTTTTCGTTTCCTGATCAAATGTCGCATTCATTTCGTGCTTCGCCTAATTGCTTTTCCTTCATATCCTCTCCATAACGTACGTGTCCCTTCATTTCAACGACGATTCTTTGCCGATGAAATTTACCAATTGTGTTTTTTTATTTTAATGTTTTTTTCCTCCGGCCCCGTTCTTTTCTTTGGATCTCAATCTCTTCTTACTTCTTATGTTTTCCCCCTTGTTCCCCCTTTTTTAGCCTCCTTTATAGTCGTTCTGCTTCGTGCGAAATTAGGTTTTACTCTGTTGTTGGTGCGGTCTTCGATTAGGGCGTTACTTTTAGTTAGCGGACCCATAAAAAGTAATAGTAAATATATATATATATATATATATAGCTGTAAAAGTAACAAAAACGTGACAACAAGACTATATTAAATAGGTAAATAGAATTACGACACTTACACACGATCACTACCTATAAGAAACACAAATTAATCTTCTATCGTTAGAAATCATCTGAACAGTTTTCACGGATCTTCTAATTACATTTGACGCACATTTTCAAGCAGCCATATACAGCCCTTTGGCTATTTCAAATTTGGTTTCATTTCGCATAGAACTCTTTTTACTTTGCAAAAAAAAAAATAATAATAATAAAGAAAGAAAAATTGTTCTCATTACTGACCATTAGGCCAAATCGACGTAGGCCGCAGTTCTGACACATTTGTTGACCTTCTTTATTAATATTTCTTGCGTATTACTGCTCAAAGGGGGGAGACATTGTGGGATGCTCGGTCAGTTTGCACTATTTTTTTCTCTTCTTTTTTTCTGTGCAAATGACGTAATTTATCTAAGTGTTATCTTTATAATATTACAATAAATTTTAAAATATTTTTCATTAATTAAATAATAATCAGTTTAAAATAATGTATTTTGTTGTTTTCGTCTGTTTAATAACGATTTTAACTATTTTAAATGATTTGTTTGTTCCTATGATTTTTCCCAATTAAATTTATTCTAATTTTTTTTCTTCCGATATGTCCATGATGTATTGCTTTTTTTTTTTCGATTTTTCCCATGTAGTTGTAGTGTTTGCGGTTGCAATCTATAAGAAATTCAAAATATTCGCTGGCAATTAAATTATCGGAGATTTAAAAATTTACATTGTTATGTTATTTTCGTCTATATATTATTTTACCTAGTTTTGCACCAGGTGCACAATGGAGTTTATTTTTTATTTGTTTTTCCGCTTGTTGCTTTTTAATTATGTTTTTTTTTTTGATATGTTAAATAATTCGTAATTGATTATATTTTACTTTTTAAATCTAAGTTTCTTTTTGTTTTTATTATTTATTTGCATCGGGTCTTTAATTTTTCTCGCACTGATACGTTCTTTTATTTAATTTTAATTGTGTCCCGGTTTTTTTTATTCTCCGTTTTGTTTTTGTTTCACTACTTTACATATTTCCATTTTAATTTTTTTTTATTTTTTTTGTTCTTTATAGCAGATTTCGTTAAAATTAGTTTAATATATATCTTCTATGTGCACTAATTTTGATTGTTTCTAAATAATTGTTTGGAAGACGATGGTTTTATATTTTTTTTTTTTTTCCGGGAATTCTTATGGCATATTTTTAATTATTCATTGATTTTATTAATTTGCCATCCTTTTATTAGTTTTCCCTTTTTTTATATATATATATATATTTTTATATAGTCGTCATATCCACTGTTTTTTGCTGTTAAATCCAACGTTTCTTAATTCTACTTTTTTCTAGTGATGGCTCGTTAGTTTTGTAGCTGATTTTATTAGTGCGTTATTATTACTTTTTTTTTATTTTTGTCCTGTAAAACTGAATAGTCAAAATTTTAATTCTTGTATTTCACTATTATTCTTGTTTGTTATTGTAAAAATTATTATTACGGACTCGGAGAATTTAGAATGTTCGTTCATAGTATGCTATAATGTTTTCCATTAGCATTGTTAACAAAAGGTTAGTCTAATTTAGAATAGCTTGGTATAACGAATCCATTCTCAGAGACATATTCGTTGAAACAAACATGGGAAGCATGGTAATATTGTATTAGTGTGTTATATTAGCATTGGCTAGTTACAGATATAATAAAGCACATCCCCAAAGCGTACACATACAAAAATAACGGATTTAGCAGGGATTACAAAAGCTTAAAGGTGGCTGGTCAACAGTAAAACATATACTCAAAGCATACACATGCAAAAATAGATTTTGTAGGGGTTAGAAAAGCTTAAAATAACACGCAGTATCATTGATCCATGGAAGACAAAGGTGTTTTTGATTTGTTCCGTAATATCTCATTTTCCCTTATGTGCGTGTGTGTATGCAAAAAAGTGGAAAACTTATTCAATATCGGTATTATTGTTTAAATCCTATTGTTCATTTTTTGGTTTTTTTATATTTGTCTAGCCGGCGTCCTTGGTTTTTAAGATTCTTTAGTGTAAGTGGTTAGTCGCAGCAGTATGCTTCGTTAATGATTAAAAACAATTTCGTCTTTCTTTTAGTGTTAACATTGAATGTAATGCGATTACTGTGTTCTCTATGTTAAAAGTATACATTTGTATTTTCATAAATGAACGTAATGGAAAAAGTAATTCACGCCATAGAATTATTGTGCAAATAACCAAAAATACACTTAACCAATAACCGGAAATTAACATGTAGATTTTAATTTTTAGTTGCCGCTCTCGTTAGAAATTTATTTAATTTAATTTATCAATGTTAACGATAGTTGAAAAAATTTTAACAGACAACTAAACAAGTACAGATATTGTACTTTGCAAGTATTCTATTAATAATCTGATTTACCTTGAATAGCCATAAAGGTTATTCTGTTGATTGGGCGGCTCGTTTCATATGCAATTTAAAATATTTCATGTAATAATTTATTTCGACAATTCGCTCTTATCCTATCGATTTACGGGCGTTTGTTGGAGGTTTATAGAGAAATTTGATACGTAGAATGTAAAGTGTGATTTTCGTGTCTACTATTAGTTGTTTCTCATTATCAATATTGGTACAAAAAATACCGATCTCTATTAAACAACTTAACTTCGCGACAAAAAAAAGTTTTTACAGTCGCACCAAAAATCGAAAACTACGCACGCATAGCGTGTATATGCGTGTCTTACAGTATGATCAAAAAAAAAAAAAAAATATATATATATACATATATATGTAACGACTATATATTATCCTTACGTCACGAGCAATGAGAAAATCCTATGATGAAATTTTTAACGCTTTTACAAACTTATAAAGCGTTTATTTCATTTTGGAAAGAATGGCATAGTTAATTGAATTCGACTCAAGGTCTTCAAGTTTTTAATATATGTGTTAATGACTGTGTAATTTTCCCCTTGGAATAATATGAAAAATAATCATGCGACGTTATTTTTTTATGCATTCGATTTATAAACACCTCTTATGGAACAGACGTGTTCGGTGAAAGCTATTAATGAAATTTGCGAATTGTGATGTAAAGCTTCATCAACTGGCAGCAATTAGAATATTTATTCTTTATCAAGCTACATTTTATACGGCTGATTATCAATTGTCAAACAGAAAACGTTTTTTCGTACCTGGTAACTGGCCGAACTTGCAGATCGGTCAAAGCATATTCATAAGTTTCAAAAACATTTGAAAATACAACAAAAATACGCGCGTAATACGACAGTTACAATATTGCATTACCAAATTTTTAAATTTTGAAAGCGATTATTAATTTGCGTAATATTTAAAATTATTCGCCGTAATAATATTTATTTTATTACGAAATTTCAATTTTCTGTTTAACGCATGTTAAGTGAGAGGACTGTGTTCTTCTTCTTCTTTAGGTGCCGTACGATACATAGCGCGTTGGCGCAACCTATTCGTACATTTTTAGCTGTATCCATATAGGTTGTGTACCAGGCAATTATTACATGCAACGCAGCTATACACACGCAAGACTACATTCGGAAGTGATTAGTAATCGTTTGATTTATCGATATACAAATGCAGTCCCCCGTGTGTGTCTGCTGTGTACTGACCTAGCGCGCATGTGATGTTGTACGTGGTTCGCCATTGCCTTCCACGTGATTATTAGCGAATATTTTAATTTTAATTCTTTGTAATAAGTCTGTCGTTGCCCGGGATCGAGCCCGTGACCTCCGTAACGGAAGTCAAGCGCTCTAGCAACTAGGCTATCGCGACGACAGAGGATTTTTAAAAATCCTAAATACAAGTTAATAGCCTCCACTTTCTAGAACAATCGATTTTCAGACCTTTTAGTGGTCCCTGCTAATTCGTAATTTCATCGAATATGTAGATGCGAGAATTGCCCGTTTAATTAACCGACCTTTGCTCGGATCTACTCCGAGCTTGCAAATCGATTAAAATACACTCGGTAGGATTGTAGTTTAATCAGTATTGCCGCAAAACTACATTACCCTCGCTTATACGTGTGGACAGAAATCTTCAAATTGCGACATCTCTCTATTGCAAAGGGAAATTTCCCGTTGAGAGGTCAACGGTTGATAATTAATACTTGACATTTTTCCGGCATTATTTTCGATTCCTCAGAAGTGAACAAAATTTTTTATTATACCGGTTTTAAGTAAACGCGATCATCCCGCCCACATGTGTGTTTTATTGTTTTTGAAAGTAAAAAGAGATAAACAATAAAACTTGACTTCGTATTCGACGATTTCCTCGCCGTATGTTCATATTATCACATAGCCGCGTTTTTTTCTTTCTTTCTTTCTGTGAATTGCAATTACTAGTGCGATTTGTTGAAATTTTAATTAAATCGCTTCCCAGTCGAAATTATTATTCAGATATTTTTGTGCGCCGTGTAATAGAACAGACGCTCTGCCGCGGTACGAGTATGATGGTTAAGTGTGTTGTCTGCGATAAATAATTGTAGCCGATGAATTAACAAAATGCATGATGATGTGATTTTTGTAATCAGTTGATAAAAAATCGAGAATAGCCTGAAAAAATGCAAGTTCGGTTCAAATCACTAATGTATCGCTTTTTTATGTTCCTTATTATTATTATTATTATTATTATCACTGTTATTATAATTATTATTTAAATTTGAAATATAAATGTTCGAATCCCCATTTTCTATTTTATCATTTTATTAGATAAACATAAAACACGTATTACAGAAAATAATAATTGTTATAAAAATATAAAATACAGCCGACATGTTTCAGAGATAGATAATTATTATTATTTTTCGTTCAGTCACTTCCAATGTCATTAAAGTTTCGTTAAGAGACACTTTAAAGTTATCGATAAAATCTTACGAGTTCATCCTCTCGACTTTAACTTTTATTTTAAAAAAGTAAATAAACTGCTATTCTCCGATGGAAACGATGGAAAGTATATTCCTAGAAGCGGCCACGACCTTTGTAGTAGGACATTTTTCGTGTGAAAAATTTCTTTTTTCTTATGGATGGCTAAATAATTCTCAATACGAAACAGTATCTAAATCACTGAATTCCCCGAGAATACATTATTTTATAGCATTTATTCCGAACGTACTTACACGATTTTCCGGCTTTATGCGAAGCTGCTGACCGTTCTTAAATTTAAGACGGGGTCACTTTCATCAGGGAAATCAATTTAAATCAGGGAACACAAAAAATACCCTCGTGTTATATAGAACTCGAAAGGAACAAAAATTATTTCAAAAATCTGGCATACGAATATTTACTGCGTATAAAGAACAAAAAATCTTATTATCACTGGATTGTTCAAAATAATCGGAAAGTTTAACGAATTTTATTCATTTTTTAACGAGAAGTAAACATTTTAAGCAATTAAAAGTACACTAAAAATACACCGCTAAATATTTGGAAATTAAATTGCACGCAGTTTTTTTCTTAACGGCTATTATTTTTACTACATATCGGAGAAAAAACTAAAAAAATTCAAAAAAACCGAAAGTAGCGAGGGAAATTAATTAAAAAAAAAAAAGAAATACACTAAAGCCCCCCCCCCCCCCCCCCATGATCTGCTATTAAACTGAACATCGAATCAAGCAGATGAAAAATAGTAGACCTGGAATAGCACGCGCATGTTTTGTTCTGTATTGTTTCAGGGTCGAGCTTCAATCACATACATATCTTGGTTGTCGAAAACATTGTCGAATAAAATTTAATACTGCAATTTTTCAGAAAAATCGTCACCCTTCAGCTGCTTACGTCACGGTACATTTGAAAAAAAAAAATAACTTCCCATTTTAAATATAAAAAAAGAATTAGCACAGGCGTACATAATATCTATTCGCCCGTCCACAAATTTCCAGCGGGCAATTACTACCGGCTTAACCTATCGAAATAATCACATACAGGTGCAGTCTATAATATAAATACAGTTTTCGTGTAAATGTCAGTTCTCGGCACCTTTAAAATTTTTTTTTTTTTTTATTTATTTTAGTATGTCGACTATGACTGACATTAATTCAATTCAGGAAGAATTTTTCTTTTTTTTTTGAAAAATATGTATTTATAATTTTTTATATACAAAAATTTTCGTCAAGCTAAAACGCTTGTCGACGAATTATCCTATTTGACATTTTACCATCTTAAATTAACTTATACATATACATGATCGTGCAGCAGTAGGATTCGAACCCAGCTTTACCCGAACGAAGCATCACCGCCTAACCAGCATTTGCTGCAGTCGACTTTAGCGCATCGGTGTGCTTATTATTAATAATAATAATAATAATAATAATAATAGAATGAGGAAGAAACTTTGTAAAATTTGGCTTCATAACTAAGTTTTTAACTTGCGCTCAAGACATACCCCGGTGTCTGGGGTTGGGCGCAAAAGCACAGAACGATTTTAAGCGGTCATTCAAATAATCTCTAACACAAACGAAGAAGACTATATATAATCGAAAAGAACAAAAAAAAAAAAAAAAATTGAAAATTTTTCAACTTCCTTAATGCTTACTATTCGCTTGAGTTAGTCGAGATCTTTTTATTCCTATTGTTAACTTCCCTTAGTCACGACAGTGCACGCGCGGATGGACCTGGGTTTTATCTCATCCATATATGTATGTGGGTTACGGTCACTTTTAAATTACGGACGAATTTATGATTTGTGCTGCCGATCTCATGGACTAATCAAAAATACACTATCCGCTTACGTTAGCTTTAGCAGCAAGTAATTAAAACTGTGTTTGTGATTTTATCATTTAATTATTTGTAGTTTTGTATTCCTTTGTATTTTTCTGTATTTAAGCAGTCGCAAGTAAAGTTAACAGTTTTATTTTTTAATTTTTTACACTTTCACGATAGAGTGTGCGCTCAGTTGAAAAGCCATATAGAAGAACAAGTTGATGAACCTGTACTTCTCGAATTCACTCCCTCCCCATCCAAAAAAAAAAACCAACAAAAAACCAAAATAACAATGGCAATGTTTTTATAACTTACTGCATTTATATTTTTCCTTGAGCACCAGTTTTACATAATACAATCCGGTTAGGTCTGATTCACCGATTTCCTAGAAAGAAAAGGAAATACAGTACATTTCTCGATGTACATAACGAGAAACAAAATAGATGCGCGGGTTAGCGATAATTAATTACATTAAATCCCCGGCCGTTGTTCTGTCCACTACGTTTTCATGCTGTCCCACTTGGACGCGTGTGAGTATCGAGGAAGTTTCCTTATCGAATTGTTGTGTCAAGGCAATGCCCCTTTTATTAACGAAATCCCGACAGAAACGCGATCGGGCAGAGTAAAAAAAAAAAAAAAAAAAAAAGATATGTATGAATAGAAAACAAAGCCGATCGAGATTGCTGTCATCTATCGGTTGATTAACCGGCTGAACTATCCAAGCGCTTTGGTGAAGAGGTCGCAAGAATTCGGAATTTATTTTTATTTTCGTTATTCTCTGGCATACTTGCTCGTTCGAAGTAAACAAAACAAAAAAAAAAAAGTTTGTTTTTATTGTCCGGTCGACGGGTTTTTCTATATGCTCTCTGGAGCATACGCTTTGAAATTCTATCGCTTCCGTCCGATTATCCCTCCAGTATGAATGTCGTTCGATTACATTTTTTTTCTTTTTCTTTTTAATGTATTCGGTGTTAAATTGTGGTCACGATCAGGTTTTTTGAACCGGACCTGCTGGAAAGCTCCGTTTCTACGACCGGTTAATATACCATGCCGTACCATTAGTCGTTTTTTTTTTTTTTTTTTGTCCTTATCCGATTGTTTCGTCGTTCTCTGGGATCGATGTCGCAGACCCGGAGAATTCGTGGTTTTGTCACACTGCCTTTTGTGGTTGCTGAGTGGTTGGTTTATTTCGAATATAATTTTTAAATGGTTTATATTAGAGTTTCCGGATATTTTTTTGTTTCAAATTTTTGTGCAATTATTTCTGTTTCACGCCGTCCAAAGTATAGACAGAAAAATAAGTATAGATGAACTTCAAAAAAAGATGCATCTCCGTCAAGGTCCGCAAGCAATAATCATACTGTTAACGATCAAAATATCGAATGGTAAGAAAAAAACAAGAACGTTGTCCGAAAACTGGTCCATATTTAAAGCGGAAGTATCATGGAACACCTAGTCTCTAAAATCTCGTATTGTTATTCTCTGTTTGGGCCACTAGTTATGAACGGGGGTCGGTGACAATTAATTTCATAACCATGATAGGAAAAATCACAGCAAATTGCGTATCCTATGCGTCATGCAAGGTACAACGGATGATATTGTGAAGCATTTTTCAAAATATACCTTAAGGATGCGAGGGCGTCGTCAGCCGATGAGCCGGGGGAGGAGCAAGATGATAGAAATAGGATATGAGTTATAGGAAAAATAAAATTTATAAGTTGTATAGACTTAATATTTTATTAAACAAGAATAAAATCTTAATTAAAACATAATTTCCGTGGGTTTCTGGCATATTGTTCTACTACTTTATTATAAAAGTGTTCCAAATTGTCTATAATTACGCGCCTATGAATACTCACCATGGCCAGTTGATTAAAAAGTTTCAAGGCTCTAGGGGGGAAGCTGCCCCCCTGTCCCCTGCTGGCGACGCCCATGTAAGGTTGTAATCTGAAGTGAATATTGCTCATCAGCATTCTTTTATCGTCCGTTTTTACTGTTTTTTAGTTGACCTTTCTGGTGTTACACCCTATATTTTATTTCAGATTAAGCATATGTACCGCCGACAGGATAAAGTCACTTTGGTCTAGAACAAGACAAGTTTCTAGAAATTGTGATACTCGCTGTCGAACTTTTTTTTTTTTTTTCTTTCACTTTCGTTTCCTCTTTATTACTCGTATTATTATTATTATTATTGTGATTGCGGGTTTTTTGGCTATATGTTTTATAATTTTTTTATTTTGTTTCAGGTAAGTGTTCATATTTAACGCGCTATGAATTAAACGCAGAAATATATGTAAGTACCTTATTATTAATTATTTTTAATTACTTTAAAAAAGAAAGAAAACTCCTGCCGAGTTCAAGTAAAATACAACAATAAGGATTTGATTCGTGGCGAATTTTGGAAGAAAAGCGATTAGCGGTGCTGGTAAAAGTTAAGTAAGTCCCATAGCCTTGATAAGGGGTATCATGGATTAGTTAGGGTTCACAATGTACTAAACCTAATCGATCTGACGAGAATATTGGAGCCAGTTCCTTTCCCTCGGCCGCCTTTACTTTCCCAGATTTTTCTGGTACCTAATTTAGGATGCCAAATAGAAAACTTCGTCGAGTATTAATTATCGGGGTATTCTCAGCAACTTACAAGCAGCATTTAACTCCTTTCAGCTTTAAGATTAAGCGATACGGACTCAAAATAGAGTTTGCGATATCAACGCCAAACAATTAGCGCCCCTGTCACTGGATTTTTTGAGAGACGGAACGGAATAAATTAAGATCGTTAAAAATAGTTTTTGAATTAAATTACGGAGCAAGTTAATTTTTTTTTTATCGCGTGTTCGAGCGTAATTATTGGTCGGCTCGAAATCCATCAAAAAGAAATTGATTTTAACGTACACAAAGCATTGCGCGGATAACAGAGGGGAGAAGAAAGGGGCGAGTGAAAAAGCGTATTAATTATTTATAAAAATGCAATAAGAAATATAATAGAAGGGAGCGTTTTATACACTGTGTTCAAATGTTGTTCAATATTCCACTTATTGGGATTACATATTCGGCCGATATGTTTCTACGGCAGCTTCAGTGAGTGCCAGTACGTCCGTCAATTGTTGCTGACCTTGGAAACTAATTTTGGAACTTGAACTAGACGTTTTCCTCTTTCGACGACGTATATTCTACGGTAGCAGTCGCGAAGAACCAATCGGTCTGCGCCGTGCATTATGTAAAAATACCGTTAAAGGTGGACGTAGCAAAAATCATTTCTAATCATATTAATAAGCGTATTCTATTTTGCCTGTGTTGTAGTAATCAGCCTTAAGCACGTGAATAATTTATACGAAAAAAAAAAGAAGGGACTAGATTTTTTGTATGACGTTAATTTGTTTCCTTCTTTACTGTTTCTCTAAGTGCACACGTCTAATGTGTATTTTATCGGTGATTTCGGAATTATACGATTGCCGATTGACGTTATATATAAACTCATCTTTAGGGTATTCTTGTAACATTTCCGGAAAGGCTGAAAATTCGGAACACAGTTTCTTCCTATTTACGTGGATTAACTTCGTTCGGTCCATCCGGGTAATTTTATAAGCTCCGATGATGCGTTTTTCGGTATTTACAGTTTAATACAGCGAACTAGGTTAAGATCAAGAAAAATATGCATCGAAGAAATACTCAGTACACTGTGTTTTGTATGTTTATCTTTTATCCGTATTATTTTATTTTATTTATTTATTTTTCCGATGAACGTAGAGCTTTTCGATTTCGCGCTGTAAAGGTAATTTAACATGTAAACAACTGAGATTGACTCGTAGTTTAATTAAAATCAGATCTGCATTATTATTTTCGGAACATTTTTTGTTGTGTTTTCGGCAGCGATAGCTATTTTTAATTCGGGGCTTTGAGTAAGTCACACCTTCTTGCTTTTCTTTTTTTTTTTTTTTTTAACATCCCCTGGTTCATATCGGAATTCCTCTGTGGATAATTCTGTCGAAAGCAAGGACCATATTTACATATATTGTAATCTAAAATGTAGCCAATGAGGTGCCACTTAATTTCCAAATTATCATTGAAGTTGTGGTGTTCGTGTAGTGAAATGAAGCATTAAATTTCTGAAAATTATAAAAATCATATTATAAATTTAAAAAAAAAAACGGTATTTAGGCTTAAATGTATTATAAAATATTTATCGGTGTGTGTAGCAACGATATATAATTAAAGAAAAATATTTGAAAAAATATACTTTTTTTTTTTTTTTAGTTTTCGAAGAGATATATGGCATAATTAAAAATAATCGTTTTGTTTTATTAATAGTTAATATTCAATAGTTGTGGATACTAGAATGTGCTGCTGACTAAACACGTGTCTATTAAAAACCCCACAAATTTAACGATACTTTGGAAATCAAAAGCGGCATCTCTCGATGGCTACATTTTACATACTTCTCCATATTTACTAGTTGTTTTCCTTCCTCATTGCGCATTAGGACATTGGTCAGACTTGACACCGTGTTCGAAGTTAATCATTCTCTCTTTATCTGTATATATTCTGTTGGTAGTTTCTCGATTTCTCGATTTCTCGCATCATAACGGTGACTCATTTTTTATCGTGTTCCCAAACCACGCTCTATTCCATCACCGGTTTGTTACGATATTTTATTTCTAGGATGAGGACCATCCCCTTCTTTTCTCACTCATTCTCATCCTTTTGAAATTTTTACAATTTTCGGAATTTAACTTTCGCGTGTTTTTTATACTTCTGCTTTTTTTTTTTTTTTTTTTTTTTTCTGTTGTTAATATTGTATTCGGAATGTGTCTGAAAAAAAGCGTAGCATTGATGGGAATATCTTTCGTTCTAACTAAAAGAATTTGAAAAACATTATTTTTTTTTTTATAACCCGATGATGATAGGTTTCGGTCGTTCGATAAAGAGCAGCGTCGCCGTTCAGGGAAATTGGTTCATTATTAATATCGCGTGTATTAATTTTAAATCGTTGAGAAGTGATGCCACGAGCCAAAACAGGGCAGTCTCTTCTTTTGCTTTGTACATAAACTATATATATCGAAATGAGCCATCTGTCAGGTGTGCGCATAAGTATTATAAAATACTAAATCTTAATTTAACTCAACGGTTTTTTCCAATATTTCTATTTTTTTTTGGAGCCACTTGGACAAGTGCGCAAAGCCTAATTATTATTAATTTCTTATTTAACCCACCCCGACACGTAGGAAATACGGATCATACAGATTAATGGTTAAAATGCCGAGAAAAACTCATCAGAATTCAGAACTCTGCAAAATACGCGCTAAAGAATAACTGTTTGCCGTATCCGGCTGCTAAACTAATTTGGCAGCAAAATATTTCCAATATGAAATAGAGGCGTATTTGTGACTAACAGTATTGCTGAAAAGAACGATATTCATCCTTCTTTTTTTTCATCCGATGTATCCGCCTCGAAAAATACTTTTCCACGTTGCGTAGCGAATACGAGTATATTTCTATAAGCTATGTTATTCGCTTCTTTCGCACAATAAAATAACCATTTTACACGGTGCTGTTATTTTTTATAGGGAACAATTGGGCGTTACATATTGTTCTTCGGCGTTTCGCTCTTGCTGTGCCTGTTAATATTATAAATCTCGTAAGAGTGCCTAACGCGTTACGTATTGTGTAGAGTGAATACATTTAAACACATTTCAGTCGTCATTCGCGAGATTATTTTGGCCACGATACTATTTATGCGTTACAGATTAAACGATGGTTGCAAATTAATTAACCACGTAAATTACCGTAGAATCGATTATTGTTTATCGGCTGCATTACTCGTGCATGGCACGACTGTTTTCGAGATTATTCCTTTTCAAAGGTTCCTGCGAAAATATAAAAAAATTTAATTTTAAATTCAACTTTAAATTTAACGTCAAATTTTTTTTTAGTTCCCTACAAGTTATCACTTACCATCACACTTCTCTCTCGTTTTAAACCCGATTTCGAGGGTCATATAGTTTCCGTTTAAGCACTTTTTAGTGTCTGTTGTTTGTAAGATCTGTGCGGAAAAGTTCTCTTCGTATGAAAATTCTGTCATCTCTGATGTCAAATACCCTCAACTTTCTGATTTTGCGTGTAAATAACGCATCTTCTAACATTTTTATTTTAAATTGTTCTCACGCATTTATCAAAGATGTGCATGCCATCCCCCCCCCCCCCCCATAAATTTCCGATTAACCTGAAAGGCAAGCCGCAATGTTGACACGTAGCTGTTACCGTTTTTGTAATTTTACATGCACGTGCTCAAACGTGGGGACTATTCGTATCGAATTTTAGGCACGACATACGTAAAATCTTTATCTGTACACGCTAACTGACAGTTTCGCTGTATACTATACAGAGAGCTGATGTAGTCAATGTGTTCCGTTGTTCTCTTGACATCTGCTTGTTTTGTCTCGGCTAGACCAATCGAATGTCGAGTGTGGGAAATAATATTGACGGCGTCGTATCACTTTCGAAGTGATCGCGATACGTAATTGGGGAAAGTACGTTGAATACAGAATACGCAACGCTGTATACGCAATGTTTTTTTGAGACGTGTGTGTATTCATTCGCCGTTTTGATATTATCTGTATTTTGGAAATAAAAAAATGTATAGGGCAGCGTACCAACTCTTAACTAATCTGCCGTAGCGACGGGATATTTCTATAATTTAATGTCCGTCGAAACCATTTTTTTTTTTTTTTCTTTTCTTATCTTACACGATAGCGAATCTTAATTTTCCGGTAGGCGACCCGTGTTGTGTGTTATCAGGAAAAATTGGCATCTTGAATGATGACCTTAAATAGTTCGATCAGGTTAAGTATCTAAGCGTTATGCACCGGGTAAAAAAAAGGTGTTAAGGTTTATAAAAAAATAAATAAATAAATAAAAATCTTAAACCTAGAGTTATTATTGTGTAAGATATATGGCCAACATACGTATACAGTATGTTTAGTAATTTTTAATTCGAGCAATTACAGTTTATAGCGAAATCAAATATCTCCCTCAGAATATTACTGATCGCGTAGTAGGAAAATTAATTTTTCCTTATTAGCGAAATGCCATTTTAGAGCGTTGGGCTCATTTTTATTACAGCTGCGCACTAGGCGCCTCCAAAAACCTTATTAAAGTTAAACAGGTAAATTTACACGTAGTAGTATCGGCCTTTCTTAGTTTAACTGCACTTTTATATATGTATGTACGTACATACTACTCTATACGATGACGATACAATTATGAAAAATTGATATAATTTTTACTAAAAATATATTCGATATTATGCTTCGCAGGATCTTTTCAATATTTTTTCTCTCGGTGCTGTTATTATATCATGTGCAAACGGTATTATTGTAAAACAAAAAAAATCATATTTGATACTACCGGTAGTTTATTAGTCAAGACTATTTTTTCTTCCATTCTATCTGACACGTTTCAAAGCTGCATTAGCAGTGAAAAAAACACTCTGTTATTATCCGTCAGATTTTTCTGAAGTCTCGCCAATGTCAAGTCGCGTAGAGCGAACTCGAACTGACTGCTTCGGGATGTTATTTCACCGAATCGATGTAAAGCAGCCGTGATCGGATGGCCAAAATGGCAATTTTATTACCATTGCAGTGATGCGTGCGTGACACGAGCGAGCACATGCGCAGCAAATAAAACGCGAAGAGATGTTTCGGTTATCGACGAAGAAACGAGTAGTGTAACGTAAAGTGAATAATGATTTTGAACTTTGCTACTTAGATTACACGAGGACCGAGGAAAAGCTACTGTGTGTCGATATTGTTTATTGATCGGGAGCGGAGGCATGTGTGTTGTGCGTTACACACATTAGCTTACATGGCCACCTAATATGGCTTTTAATATTTTTCTTTCACGGTGAAAAATTCGAAACAGCCCTCCTCTCCACGCTAACGTTAATTGTGTGTGTGTGTGTGTGTGTGTGTGTGTGTGTGTGTGTGTGTGTGTATCGCTTGTAATTTGTTCCCTCGGTACGTAATAACACGGACTACGTGATAATATACGCTGCTCAGTTATCAGCTTATTGCGACATCGAAAGAGACACAATTTAAGTGGCCAGTACAGATTTTCCGTGCATGTGTTTACTATGCTGTATGGTGTTATTATTCTGATTATTTATTATTTTATTATTTCCATCATATTAGAAAACATACATGCGCGCTGACATGTGTCACAACAACCAATCGAGTCGTATCTGCTCTGGGGCTGTTTCGCTAAGATGTCACCGTTGGAGACATCTGAAACACAGATTATGCTGGAAAATAGGAAGTGTGTGGCGAAATAAAATTATACAAAAATAGCCTGCGAGAAAACGAAATCGAAAAACAGCGCGTCCCACGTTTTAAATAAAAAGTTCGATGGCTTATTTAAATAATATACCTTGTGTACAGGAATTATTAATAAACTTTAAAGAACAGGAAAGCTGTTAAATTTATAAAAAAATTCTCATGGTCCAAATATACGTAATAACTGTTTCTAAAATAAAATTGGCTCGCAACCCCAGAGTCAACTTAGAAGGAAAAGTTTAGAAAAATACTTAGTACAAAATCGACGTGCTATAAGGGTAATAAAGGGATCGCAGAAACTAAACTGTAATCGAGGTAATTATGAATTATTTTAATAGCCACTTTCGCGGTAAACGGTCTTAATGTTGCCCCGTTACATTTAATTTATTTACGTAAGTTCGTCTCCGCCGACTACTGCATCTTCTGAAGAATCTAGGAGAGATTATACTTTTCGGCGTTTCGGTTTATAATTAAAAATCTCGTCGATTCCATAGAAGTGAACTTAATTTGGTTGGTCGACTCTGTTACACGACTACTCGAGAATTCAGTAGATGTTTAGTTTTTTGGTAAACACGATTCATTTTTATAGTTACAATATAAATTAATTGATTCCAGCGTACGCAGGTGGAAGTCGCATATACTGTTGGCCACTAATGACACGAACGCCCCCAACGTATTTAGTTTTGTTTTTCTTTCAGTGTATTTTACTGAAATTGTCATACGACATGTTATGACCGAAGTAAACCAACCGGAAGAAAACTCGTAATAGTTCCACTATGAAACGAATTGAGGAACATAAATAAGACCTGAAATATGGCGCTGCTATTGATGAGTGTAAGTGGTAAGAAAATAAGAAATTAAGTAAAGTGACGGGTTTGCTTACAGAGCGTAATAGAGAACATCTACCATCATCTGTTAACAAAGAATAAGCTGATTAAAGTCGAGCCGCTCCTGCCTTTTTTCAGACTTCATGGTCAACTCATTTATATTAAACTGTTGGTGGTGCATTCAACGTTCGTTCGACTCTCTAAAAGTCGGAGTCGAATTCTGTTTCATCGATACATTTTTTCAGAGCACTAGAAGTAGTAGCCCCGCGTCTCTACTTATAATGAATGCTCGCATAAAGTTTGTAAAAGCTGTATTTTGATTTAACTATCCACGTTGCACTCTAGTAACTTAATCGGGAATTTCGTGTCACAGTTTCGCCGACGCATTTGACTACAAGTTAACAGATTTTTTTATATTAGTAGTAATCACATAATCTCGGTCGGGGATATTTTTCTTTTTGTTCGAAATCTTTTCGACGGTGGTACATTATTAAAAATTTTAAAGTTACCATTAGAAATAACATTTTCAGCGAAATAAATATTGAACCGTAATTTCAACATTCACTTATTACGTTTGCCCCGATATCAGTTCGCCGTTGAATGCAGACTATCCTTATACCTTCTTTGTGCCACTCGCATCTCGTTGAACTCTGCAATTTTATCACTCGTACTATTTCATCCCGCCGTCGTGTTTTTCCCCTTTTTCTTTTTCTTTTCTGTAATTCATTGGCCGCCATTCTAGTGAAAGTTCGGTGTTCATCTGTCATCGTTTCTGCGGCCTACATGTCCTAAGTCCATTTAAGCTTGCCTATTCATTCTACTGCACCCGTCAGCTTTGTTTGTTCTTCCTTGATACAAGTAATATTTTCCGATCTTTCAACTTGATGTAGACGATGATTTTTCGGTGCGCTATTAGTGTCTTTCTAATGCTTGTGATTATAATTAATACCGGGAAAACGCATTGATGGTTATATAGTTTACAAACTATATTAGGTGTATAATTTTATTCCGGAATACCGTAGTTAACACCGCTAGTGCGAGACATTCGTCCGACCTCTGAACGAATGATTTTCTTCCTTTTTTTTTTTTTTTTTTTTTTCTAATTATTTTTTGTCCTAGGTACGTATATCGATTTACCTGTTCGATATTTTTTCCATTTACCGTCTCGTCTATCTATTTTCGTTTTCTTTTATTTTGTGTCCTACCTTTCCAGACTGTATTTGTTCAGCACCAAATAAAACTACATCATAATGTAAGGTGAGATTTATTTTTTCTCCGTTGACTGTGTTATACCTTTTAAGGTCCAGTGTAATTTTCTGAACAAACTTTCTAGGGCCACACCATGAATAATTTTGACGATACGACATGTCTTACTTTAACGTATTTCGCCCGTGTCTTTCCATAGATCTTCACGGAAGCAGATTCGTGTACATCTTTCTAGTGACATTAATACATTCTTCCTTCATTTTTTTAAAGTGATATTTCCACCGAGTCAAATGTTTTTTTGTTTTTTTTTTCCATAGTCTGCAATCGTTGTCCTCGTCGCATATTTGTATCAAAGTCCTAATGATTTGTAAGTGGCTCACTGTACTTTACTCTGATCTAAATCCCGACTTATTCCCTCGGATGTTTAAAAGCAATTAACCGCGTTTTTAAATTCGGCTTTACTAATTCTTTCCAAAATTTACTTATAAAATAATCTATACCGTACATATAGAGGTTGTTTTAATGCTTTCAAGCGCACGTTATCAAACCATTTTTGAACTGGTTAGTCTCACGTGAAGCATATATATATATATATATATATATTTAAACTGGAAGGGGTGTGTTTGTGTGTGGCGAAGAAAAAAAAAGTGCGGCCGTAATTTACTTTTTATGTAATGTTTTCTCGGAGGATACCGCCTCTGGGTTGTAATATAATTTTCTAGCCTAATGTAACATTGTGTAGAGAATTATTAATAAAAAACTTTCTTTTTCAATACGGATCTTTATTTTATTGGAGAAGGAGGGGGGGCGACATTTTAGTTTTCGTTTTCTGACGTAGGCGATTGTTTTCATTCTACTGTAAGGTCTAAGCATAATAAAAATAAATACGTTCATCAATTGAGCTAGAAAACACGTTTACAATTCGAGATTTTAACGAAATACGTCCATATTTCTGGTCGAATGCTATAAAATACAGACCCACACGGCGACGACGGTTTGACCGCGATTGGTTATTTAATGTGTATTGCTACTGCGTTTCTACAAGATCAGAAGTGCTGGCCCCGTTCGCTCTTCCCTAAATTTAAAAACTGTTTTATGTTTAATATACTGCGATCTACCAAATTTAACGATTTTTTTTTTTTTTTTTAATATATGCTGTAATCTGGAAATTAGCCAAAATTAAACTGCAATCTGAGCTTTCGTTAAACCAAATTTTACACGTAAGATCATTGTAAGATCGTTTTTTCCAGGTCTCAAGTAATGTCTGCAACAGTTTTATGGTGCTATTCCTGAAGCGACAGCGCTAATACGTCAATTTCGCGTCACCCCGGTTTGCTGCGTTATTATTAAAAAAGAAATTTCGAAAAATTATCAAATAGATTCTAGCGAGATTGCATTTTTTATTTTTTTCGAGTCCATTGCCCGTTACGAGGAGTTTGCTGGGTAACTATAGTTTGTAATTAAACTACTCTGCTCTTCTTTTATAATCGCCATTTAATATGTTCAAATACGTGCAAGGGTAATAAATGCGATCTGCTTTTATTTGATGTGTGTTGTAAACTTTTATTTACTTATTTTTAATCGCTATATTACCGTGAAATACTCGGAAGTGACGTTCTTTTTATTATGTAACAATTCATAATTTCTGACCGCTTCAATTACTAAAATAAATAATAATAATATAAATTAGAGTAAAGAAATTTGAAGGACGTTTTAACTTTAAAAAATACCGAATTAATTTGTGCAGAACTCGCTCCGCTGCTAGCGATTTGAATGAGGAATATTTTTCGTTACCAGTTCCCGTTCCAGCGATCAGCGTTGCATTGGAACCTGGTACGATCGTCGATTTCTAGAAAACGCATTCTCCGTTTCACATTGCTCGTTGCTGTAATAGGCAAAGAGAAGAAGATACTTTTTCGTTAGTCAGTTCGCTCTTTACGGTTTGACTGCCGCCTGCGATAAAACGATATGCAACGTTGCGTATACGACGAACAGATTATTACATATCCGATATTTGACAGGCGTCATGGCGATCTGTTTTTAATTCATTATTACTAAAAGAAAAGTGCTTAAATAAGCGCTAAGATTTTTATCTTTTCCGATTAAGATCAAGATAATAATCTTGTAGGGGGAAAAAGAAAAGATATAACAAAAATCACCGATATTATTCAGTCAAATCTGTTATTATGTGACTTTAAGCGATTTCTCATACGTTTTTCGTCTGATCGTGATAATGCAAAATCGCGAAAAGCGGAAGAACCGGAAATTTTTTTATGAACTATAACAACGTGCGCCGAAGATGTACTGCAAATTAGGTTCGTCGTTAAAATATAGCGATTTTTCGATTTTGACGTAGTATGAAAATGTTTCAGAGTACGCGGTGGTAGTTAGTTAAGCGTACTTTTAAAAGTAAAATTGATGCTTACGAATAAACGTATAAACGTAAACATTTCTATCAAGCCGGTTTCTAGCGAACTTTTTACACTTATATGAATATAAATAGTCTAATATACATACCTCATACTGCAGTACATATGTACTAATCAACCGGTGACGGGAGGACAGGCAATTTTACATTGTAAGGCGAAGTTTACGAACCTATGAAAAAGGAATTTCCCTTTAAATATTAATATAATTAGACATTCTTTAAATGCGCAATATGATTTTCATCTTTGGAATATAAAATAGTATTATAATAATAGACGTATTTAAAATTGTGTAAGTTGTTTTTAAATTTTCCCCGTCTGAAGTTAATATATAAATTTTACGAGTTCCTCCGAGGCTTTTTAATAAAACAATACGAAATGATTCTTTTACTTAGCGAAACAACCGCGTCGTGTTTTTCGTTCAGTTCTAATCGACTCGACGTACAATCGCACCCGATACTACACAAACAAAACCAAATTAAGAAGTTTATCTCTTTTTTTAATTTTGACAAATTAAAAACTGATATTTAAATTTCGATAAAGAAAATAGTTTACGCGAGCAACAAAAAGGAATATTGCAAGTAGGTCGCATAATTTCAAAACTATTGAGTGAAACATAACACGCTTTTGCCTTATAATTTGAAGAAGAAAAAAAAGCACAGTTGAAATATATTACCTAAAATTACAACCACATTAAGAAATCGATTTAAAAAGTGAATACGTCTCTAATCATAATAAACTTTTCTTAATTGCCAATCTAGTAATTGCTGGATCGCTACACTACCGTCGTACCGCTTTTCTTGTCACAGTCGATGGATTTTCGCTAGCGCTATAGTTCATAAATTAGCCGTGTGAACGTCATTTCGCTTCGATAAAAATTATCGGTAAAGTAGTCGCAATTTCGTAATGAAAAATGTGCAGTGGAAACGGCGTGTGTAATTCGGCCAAAAGACGAAGTGTGGAGGAGGGCGTTAAACGCTTTGATGATCTGTTTGCTTCTATATACGCTTTTATGTTTTTGCGCTTCTTAATGTGCTTTTAGTGACTCGCTAATTTCGAAGAAATACAGCGTCTGAAAAAACACGAAAGTCTAAAAGATCATCAAATACCGGAATTCAACAATTCCTCGGCATTGATGGAGCAATTAGCGTCTTACAAATTATGCCTTTTCTTCGCATCGACTTCTCGGGTTTTTAATGGCAATCTAAAATCTGTCTTTTTGGCCAGGTTTGCTGCCAGTGAAGTAATGGCAGATTTCTTTCTTTTTTAATTTGCTTTGGTACTTCGCCGTATAACCAGAAGTATCGTAAGATTCGCCGCACACACACATATATATATATATATATATGTATGTAATGTATGTATGTATATTAGTCATTTTCGCTAGCATTGAATCTTACACTTTAATTCCTCTAATTTTCCACAAAGTGTTGTTCTGTCGGTTAAAATTTATTCATCTTTTGGCATATCACCTTTTTGTATGCTCCTTTTTTCCTTACTCCCAAAGGCTCAAGTGATATCAACAACTGTTGATTAATTGAACGCCCCTCTACAATACCCCCTTCTTTTTTTTTCTCGGGATGCTGAGTTGGAGAATTAGTGACTATCAACGAATAAGAATTATTAAAATAAATAATCGTTCGATATTATTGCGTGAAGATAGTTACGCCATACATAGGTTAATATAGATACATACAGACATCGCATACTTCAAACTGCAGTTGTATAAATCAAATTATTTCAGCCAGTTTATGTGCATTGTTCGTTTCATTTGTATACCATATTTGCCATGAGCGGCGCCTATTCTAACAAGAATGTACCAGCATCGAGAATTCTAACAAGAATGTACCAGCATCGAGAGCAGTACAATTATAAATTAATGCCAATATTTTCTTTTTCTGAAATATATTTGAATACTTCCGCTATAATTTTCCGTACAGTATCAATTAATTAGTGAAATTAAAACATGTATAGCGTGGTGCCACTAGATTTGTGATATATACATATATATATATATATATATATATATATATATATATATATATATATATATATATATAGGATGTCGGATAAAAATAAAAATACCTTATGGCACCGAATGTGAAAGATTTCGTATATTAAATCGACCAAGTAGTTTGCATTGCACGATGTATATGGTTCGTAAAATATTTCCCTAATAACAAAATTCACATAAAATACACTTTTTACAAAATAATATTTTTAATTATTATATGTTTCGACGCATTTCGAAACTGATAGCTTCATGACAGCGGAATGTTTACTAACATTAGTTTGTAATGAAAATAAAGTATAAAACAATACCAATTAAAAAGTCGATTATAAACGAGACCCAATACGTCGTTACTGGTATAAAAACCATAAAAATGGTAACGTTAAAAATTAAAAAATGACACGTAAATAAATAATGGTTAAATAAAGTGATAGTAACAAAAATACAAGATAAATACAAATATTAAATTATTTTATAGCGTGCTATAAGCTCTGGTCAAAAATGTTACAAAATGAATAATGGATTATCGTGAATTATCTTTATAATTGATATATTTTAAGATGAATACATCTTTTGTAATACCATATGTGATTGTTGTACGATTATTGGTTATAAGACTGTTGATGGTTTTTTTTTTTTAAATACATACATATCCACATTTTAAAACATGCTTCCTGTATCTGGTTTCGACATTTCTACGTGTTTGTCTACAAAACAAATACCAGAAGCGCGCGTTTATGCAGTAAAATATATATATATATATATGTATAGAGAGAGAGAGAGAGAGAGAAACCATCAGTGGTCGAATATATTATAACAAATAACCGTGCACGATCATTTATATTAATAATTGTAAGATTTAAAACTTTGCTGAAAACTGTTACATCAATAAATATGAAGATATTGATTTTATCTATAATTTACGTATTCGTGATAATCCATTATTCAAATATCTAAAATATATTTTAACCGTATCCATATCGCACTATAACATAATTTAATGTTTGTATTTATCTTGTATTTCGTATTATTTATTTTTTTGTTCCTATTATTTTTTATTTGGTCAATGAAAAGTGTATTTTATGTGAATTTTGTTTGTTAATCATTAAAAACATTTAAATTTTGACATATTTACCTAATGATAGGAGGTAGCCTGGACGTACACATTTTCTAAGAATAAAATGTTTAACCCTTTCGGAAGATTTTCATTCGCTGATTGACATAATACGCTGCAATTTATTACTACTATATTTTTAGTGTTTAAAGGTGATTTCGACTCTGTTACGAACGTGCTACGCTACTGCCGTAAACCTTCTTTAAGTGCTTACTGATTATTAAATGGTGCGCTATTAAATTCCAGGTGATTTCTCTTTGCTGCTTCACGGTATGAACTTCTGACTGTAATCACTAGTACGATATTATTAAGTAAATATGCTTTTTAAGAATACCACACGTTATAACCTTAATAACCTGCAGACGATGTCGTGCGCGATCTACTTTCCGAAGTTCAAACTGAAAATAAACCTTTCCTCGTAGCAGCAGAGGTTAAAACGGGGCTCGTATTAACGAGCTGTGTTGGCTAATATAAAATACGTACAACTTTCGAAATAAGCATAATAATAGCTCGAGAAAGAAAGGTCAAACGGTATTACTTGCAAGACCGAATTACCCGCGATAAATTTAGCTTTTGATAATTGATGAAGCAAATTTGATGTTTTGCTACGTGATTTTCACCGTTCATTTATCGAAATTTTTGTATTGTTTTAAAATCACCCGAAAGTTTCGTCGAGCAATGTTTTTAATCGTGTTAGTTTTTTGTATTATTCACTAACTCGGCTAAAATATCAGTATTATTAAAACTGGTGGTTTGCGCCTGATTTCGTATTCTACACTATAACTGTATACTGAATGTTTTGCGTGCTGCTCCGTTTGATTTTCTGTCTGATTCTAAAAACTCTACATATTCAGTTAGATCACTGCTTTCGTTGTTTTTTCAAGTTTAGTATTTTCAGCATGTTCTATTTTGTCATTATTATTTTCAGCATGTTAAATTACAGGAAAAATGTATAGCTGCAAACCGAAAGCTTCACGTGGTTTCATCATGGTACAATGAAATAAAAAAACATAATGGCACTGAAAATTTACGTTCCTCGATAAAACTAACATGTTCAATGAATATGCGCGCAAATCATGTACATCATGCGCTGAATTGGATTCGAAGTCATTTTATCAATACTACCGACACATAGAGTTTTACTCTGTCTCTAATATTCTATTACTTTAGCACCGGATGCTCTGCGAACTATTAATAAATTACGCAATGTTCGACTGATAATGTCAATTACAGACGATTTTTGCCCCCCCCTCCCACGGCATCATGATATTCGACGAAAATACGAAACCGCCTGGAATAAGTGTGATTTCAGATGATGTGTCATGAAAGCGTGAATATATTTTCAGCGATAAAATAAATGAACGCGTAAATTTAAAAAAAAAAAAAAAAAAATCCTGTTCAATTCCGATCAAATTTAAAGGATGAGTAAAATCAAAAAATAATGTACACATCGAACACGGTATGTTTCTTTTTTTTGTGCAGCATTGTTTACGGTGTATTTAACGGTGTGGTTATGAAATATTGAACTAGTTAAATTGGTCTTTGGAAATGGCTATTTTGCGTGCAAAACAGTATTCGCGTTGAATATATTTGAAAGGAATGGCAAGTTTTCCCGACGAATTCTAATCTAATTTTAACAACACTGCCTTTGCATTTCACCTTTGAAGCGAAAAGTTTAAAAAAACAAAAAAAACACACAAAACAAACGCCTTGCACATTTAGGTTGACCGGGATAGAAACACGCAGCTTTGTAATAGCAACACGAGTCCGACTTTCAGAAAATTGGGGCAAATTTTAATGCATTTAATTTGTGAACAATTTTTAATTTGTTAAATAGCTAATTATTATTATTATACATTCTCCGTATATTTTTATTTGTAAACAGAAAGTGTTTTATTTTCCGTTCTGTTATTAAATGTAAGTAAATTAACACTGTCTGTCGGCTATTAAAGCATGTATACGCGAATTTATTCGGGCGAGATTTTAAAAGGTATTGTCGACATTAAGAAAATAATGTGATTTGTTTGAAAGTCGCCATTGAAATTAAAAGTGCCTGATGGGCCAAATTTATTTTCAACGTAATGACATCGTCAGCTTTAATTAAGGAATATGATGTGAGAAAGAGCCGAGCACAATATTAATATTAGGTCGCTGTGATTTTTCTTCCGGATGAATGCCTGTGACGAGGTTAAAAATTCACGGGCAAAATTTGTGACAGATATTTTTTTCGTTTAATAACAAAATACGAGCACCGACGCTGCTGCGTCTAAGAAGATGTTCAGAGCCGTAACGTACAAGCAGAATGTCGAGAATATATCTTACGAGATAGCAGAGACTTATCAACGAGAACGCGAAGGAAACGTTTTGAATTTCTTCGGTCAACGAACATCGCATTTTTTTTTTGAAAAGACTCGCTATTTCAGTTAAAAATTAAATGGGGGAATTGGGTAGATACGCTGATAGATTAGTTTGTAACTAATCAGACTGAACTCAAACATAAAGCCAGATCACTCGATAATATTCGCCAACCAAATTAGCATCATGGCAATAAACGGTTTTTGTACGCTAGCAACTTTAATCGTATTTGTTTTATTTAGTATTTTCATATTTTTAAATATTGTCCGTTTACAATCGTGTTAATTAACTAAATTATCGTGTATAATAAACGGATTTTATTTTCATCAAAGAATTAACGTCATAAATATCAGTTGTATCAAATTTTTTTACTGTTACAAATTCAAAAATATATACTTAATTTCTATATGTACACAATAACAGTTTTTGATATGTCGGCGAAAAAAAAAATTAAAAGTTTTACCAAAAGTAAAATGAATTTTTCAAAAAAAAAAAAAAAAAAAAAAAAAAAAGAAGAAGAAGAGGTGATAATCAATAATCAAGGCCAACTCTGTTGACACCTGAGAAAACAAAAAAAAAAACTAAACAATTGATAAAAAGTAAATTTAGAACGCTGTATAAAAACATCGTGTGTTATGTGTGCTTTTTTTGACCAATTTTTTCTCCTTTTTTTCTTCTTCGAAATGAGTAGTTTTGTACAGCTGTTCTTATGGGTTCCAGTTAAACTGAAATTTGTTCAATTTATTTTTTTTTGAAACAAAAGATGTTTTAAATAACCTTTTTCGAAATCTGTGATACCGCCTCCTTTGTGCATTTCGTATGTAAACGCAATTATTTTACGTTGATGTAACGTTAATTTCGTTATTTTTACACTTTCTTATAGATAGAGTATATTATTTAAAAATCACTTTTTTCTTTTCCTCCTACATATAAAAACAGATTATATACTTGCAAGTTAATGTAATCTATATGTGCGAATTTTTTTGTTTACACTTTTTGATTGAACGTTATTTACGTAAAAATGCAAAACTAAAAAAATTTAAAATGTTTTTGACAAATTTTACGGCACAGACTACGTCGAAACAATTCGTATTAAACCCTTAACATTTTTCGAACAGGATTATACACTGTTGTTCATCATCGACGAAGCAAAATTGCTTTTTTGATGAAGAGAGTATAGTTTTTTTTTTTTTTTTTCTTTTTTTCGAAAAATGTTAAGGGTTTAATACGAATTGTTTTTACGCGGTTTTACCGGAAAATACATATTTATGGGTAACAGTAAGAAAATTGTATTCTTTTGAAGGTATGAAGTTATTATTATTATTGTTTTTATTATTATTATTATTATTATTATTATTGTTGTTGTTGAAGATAAGGTGATTTTACTTTGGAATTCGAATGTGAATTGGAATAAATTGGTTCATCAGAGTTGGATTGAAAAACATATACGAGTGTAACTGCGAAACGAATTTGTTAGCTTACTTACGTGAACGGATTTTAGATACTCAAACCAAGCGAGTGTGGTAACCTGCTTGCTCTGTAAGAACGAATCTTGCAACAATGGGAGTTTTTTTTTGTGTAATTTATAGAGTTATGTTTTCTAAATCGTTTTTATAGTATGAAAATTTTAATGCAATAAGGTAAACCGAACATAAATTTGTCACAAAACAGAACGAAAAGGAGTATTTTTTTACTTAAAGAAAACGAATTTCCATTTATTAATTATATTTCAACCGTTCTCCAGATATTCCCGCTAGAAAAACTTTTCCCCTCTGGATTAAAAGCGTCGTAAATTTGGCCGACTTTTTGTCTCGTGTTTATCGATTTTTCACTTCAGTAGTATACGCATTCGTCCGTAAATGCGTACGAGAATACACGATTGTTGTGTGCACGTTTGTTCTTTTAATTCTGATTTTATTTACATATTTCATCATCTTAATTCTGCACGAAATTCCTTAAAATTATCACAAACACGCACACATATATAATATATATTGACGTATAAATATTATATTGAATATTACGTTCTCGGATATTCTTTGTTCGTTTGCCAATAGGCTCGCGACGACTCCATTATTGCCATCTGCCCTACGTTTATTATTATTATTATTATTATTATTTTTATTTTTTTTTATTTTTGTACGTATAAACAATGTGGAAGTTGCGTTCATTTAATTTTGTTGAAACTCTTCGGCAAAAAAGAGCAGGCGACTCTTTTGTTTTTCCTTTTATTATTGTAAACTTTAAAGTAAAGTTTATTCGAAAAACATTCACCGAATTTTATAGATCGCTGCTGTAGAGTTTTAACTGTTCGGGGACAACGAGCGAGCATTAAATTGTATTTTTGTAACGTTGGTAGAAATTATTTCTACGATATACACTGCTCTGAGTAAAATAAAATAAGTCTGCTCGAAATTATTTTAGTAATGTAAAATGAAAACGAAATCTATCCTTTAACGTTCAGTGAGAGAAAAGTTTATGCTCAAAAAATCTCGAGCGATAAACTACTTTTGCAATCCTTTGATGTGGTTAATGATTTGAATCTCTAGACTCTACATCTAAAACCAGTTACGCTTGCTAAGCGTAAGAATTACATAATTGTAAACTTGATCGTTCACGCAGATACGCGACCGAAGTTGCTAAAATTATCGGAAATTTTGCCGAAAATGAAAGTTTTAAAAACTAGCCAGTGAAAAATTTCATTTTGTAGCCGACTCGATTGTTTTTTTACTAAAAAGGTCACCGTTTGAGTGCTTTACAATTTTCAGGAAAAGCTTTTTCCGCAAATTTTTTTTATAGCGGGAAAAGAACTAAGAGTATTTGAACATTTTTTTCTTTGCATAAATTTACAAAATATGGCGGATTTTTACACCTTCCCACATAGTTTCTAATTGCCGAGAAAGATTCGACTTGTAATGCTTATCTGAAATGAAAAAATCGAGATTACTTTTAATTCTCTTTCTCGGTAGAGAGGCTAAGGAAAAGTAAGGGGAAAAAAAGAAATCGTAAATTATGAATTTTTTAATGTGAAAAGAAAAATGTGTATTTTTTTCTTTAGAAAAAGTTGAAGAAGAATTACAGTAGCCTCCCGATTATCCGATTTTCGGTTTAACCGAGCAAAAAAATGCATCCGATTTCTCCGGTTCAACCGATGCCAAAAAGTCGGTTAATTTTTTTTTTTTTGTATCCGGTTTAATCGTTATTTTCGTATTTAACTACGGAAAAACGATCGTGAACGATTAGAAAACGCTTATGATTATGTTAATATCGAAATGCGACGACGGCTGTACGTGAGAAATAGAATTGTCATTTTCTCCAATTATACATATTAATCGCGATATTCGTATAGGAAACACATGTTGTTTTTTGTTGAGTTGATGTATGGGCAAAATTGGTACGCGATCGGAAGCGTTACTCTGTTCCTATAAAGTGTTTTTTCTAGTCCATCGGTTAAAAAGTTGCGTGTTCTTAATTTCTCTTTGGTTTTTTTGCCATATTTGAAAAATGGATGCTAAATCGAAAAGTAAATCTGTTACCAAAAAAAAAAAAAAAAAAAAAAAAAAAAAAAAAAAAAAAAAACTAAAACCTCGACAAAATCAAAACGAAAATGAGTCATCATTATTTTCATCGATAAAAATCTCGAAGCCACCAGAAGACTTGATCGAGGAGAAACACTAAGTGTGGTCACCACTGCCTCGTGTTGTAAATTATGATGAAAAATCGCAGGCTAGTAGCAAAGATTATTTTCAAATTGGTGATGAAAAATTTGTTGCTTTCACACGTGGAGTACTATTCTCTCTTTCTAGTTATTTATTTTTTTTGTAAATAAACTTTTCAGCACGAACGAATATACAAATAAGAAGAAATAATAGGGAATTGAATTGTTTATGTTCATTTTATTTTAATTGAACAGAATTAATTGTGTAGCGCGATTTTTGATTTCGTATTTTTTTTTTTTATCAACCCTCCGCCTCTCCCACCCGAAAATATAAGTTCGTTTTGGGTCGAGCTTAATATTGTAGCCGGTGAATGATTTCATTCATCTTTTATACTTTAAAAGGTCTGCTTGGTAGGAATTATAACATTTTCCGGATTACACGGGTCTTTGTTAGACGCGTACGACCGAACGTGTCGATCTCCACAAAAATCTCTAGTGAAGGCCAGAAAAAATAAATACTGTGCTTGCTAGATAGGTTTTAACCGTTTTTAAAGTTTATTACGTATTTTATACGTTTTTAAGTTGTTTATAAAATATTTGTTTAATGGCTTTTATAATGAATTCTTAATGAAAATAAAATTAATTTAGTAATATATCCTTTTTGAATTGCGCGCAATGGCACGCGTGTGATAATGTATGAACCCTGTAGGGATTCTGTAAGTGATTTACACAACAAACGATAATTTGATCGATAGGAAAGCTAGTCTGAGGAAGATTTCCTTTCCGAAAGTTAGCGCCCCCTTCCGTTGTTAAATTATTAATGCTTAATATTTCTGTACATTTCATTTGAGAAATAAAATTTCAGAAAGGTTAAAATGAAAGTTAGAAGCCAGATAGAATTGTACGTTCATCGGCTTGTACTATTTATCGATTTAACCGGACGATAAAATTAACGATTAAATGTGGTCTAATATAATTCCGCAACCGCTCATACGTTTTATAATGCAGCTGCGCGCTTTTTGGAAACCCGGGAAAATCTGGGAATTTTATTAATTGCAGAAAAATTAGAAGATTTGAACAGTATGCAGGAATGCCATATAGATCAAAATTATTAAAAATAATTGCAAAACTCTAGTATATATGTATGTGTGTGTGTACATTCACTCTATATATTATTAACATCTGATCGGATTTCAAAAAACGATAAAACCGGAAGTAAAGATGCGAGGAGGTACACAAGTGCAGGCACTTTTTAACGAGAAGTGAAAATTATATTTAGTGATTTGAGATTTTACCGAAATTATATGTATCTCGGGGTATGATAAAAAACATATTGCAAGAAAGTTAAATTTGCGCGGCTATCGGTTTTTTATATATATACGAGAGAAAAAGCTGAAAAAATCTGAGCAATCGGAAAAGGCCAGGGAAATTTATTTTGAAAAAAAGTAATCACCCTGTTTTAGTAGGAACTGTTCTTTGAAAGTCATTTCAGTTTTATGATTAAATATAACTTGGTTCTAAGGAAAGCTTAGTTCCAGAGTTCTGTTCTTTGAAACTCATTCGCCCATCAATAGTATATGTTTGTTTCCTTTTGTTGATTTTTTTTTTTTAGGGTGTCTTAATTCTTGTTTGTTGTTTTTATTTTTTATAAAATTACAATATCGGTTTGAACGCAAACGTTTTTTTTTTTTTTTGTTTTTTTTTTTTTTTAAATCCAATCTATAACAGTTAATTTCAAAACTTCTGCGTTAGTATCTTCATACGTTATTTTAATTCCAAGATACAAGTGGATGGTTTTTATGAAATCCGTAAATCCTAGTGCCTTCCCTCGCACACACCGTTTTTGTAGTCTCAGCTGATGCTTGGCCAGTCTCATGGGAACTGACGTTCGGTGCCATGCAGCCACTTCCGTGGAGACCAACCAAAGGCGTTTCAAAAAGTGACTATTAACGTTTTTTAAAGTTACGCTTTTCTTTGGCTCCACTAATTGTTGTTCTAGATTAGTCTGAAAAGTGAAGCTTCTAAGATAATCTATTTCGGACGACGATGTGAGCGGTAGGCTGCAATAAAAGTATCGTCAAAACCGTGTTCTTCTTATCGATAAAATATCAACCTCCCGTGAGTTTTCTTCGCATGAACGACAGGCACGCCCACACTATTTTATTCGCGTTGAAGATATCTTCAAAACTATACTTAGACTAAACGCCAACCGAAAACCGGGAAATGACTTATTACGATCACGTTCTTATTCAGCTAATTAACCTCCCTATTGTGATTAAAGTTAGGTGTGGCTCGTTTTTATTTTTTTTTTTTATTTTTTTCTCTCTTTCATATTGAACCGCATCTGTGTCGCCGTCTATACGTCGGTGACATTGAAATACATCTAGTGGCGGTGTTATTTCGGCGCAAGCACGCCCCCTACCGGAGTCGCTGCGCTTTGAACGCCCTCGTCTCGGGAACTTTTAATCGAATGTAGGCGGCCCACAGGGTGCTGCGATATTGCACAATTTCAGCAAAGAATTATCAAATAAAGCACACTGATACGGATTATCCACAAATTGTCGACTATTACCAGTGTAAACGAAATGTCTGTATACATGTTTTCATTTTTACGATCGACCAGCATTTGAACGAACAGTTCAGTATCTTAAAATCGGCTCTTTCAACTAAATTCCATTTATACAAACCGAGACTGTGTCCATCTTTATGTATAATACAATTTGAAAAAGTAACTATACTTCATTCCACATAAGTAAAAATAAACAAAAACCGAAGATATAAGCGAATGTATAGGTATTTCTGAAATTTTTTTCAGTTCAAATTCCCTATCGAGTTATAGAAAAGTTAAAAATTACTTCCATATATGATTTTAAAAAAAAAAAAAAAAAAAAAGGAAGACGCATGCATTCCAATATTTACAAAAAATTTGTTAAATTCCGTTGATATGCCTGATTTTGTGTATGGTGAACGGTTAAAAATTATTTAATCAATTCGTAATTAAATAAAAAACGAACAAAGCAGCCTAGTTTTTCGAATGTTTCGGTGAGTGTTTTTTGTTTTGTATAAATTGCAATACTGCTGTCATTTTCTATGTTTTTGTCATTTTCACGTTGAGGCGAAATATACATATACGTGAAAATTCGTCGTAAGTCAATTTATTCATATCTCAACTGAAATTATAATTTTTACAGTTTCGTTATTTTTGTATTGCTTTTATTTTATGTTTTACCTTTTAACTGATGTTGTAAATATTTAATACTTTTAAAATTTAATCATGCCAGAGTTGTTAGTGGAACCTGAAAAACAACTATTATATCTGCTAACACAACCAGTTTATTAAAGGTTCATCATACATGAAGAACAGAAAAATGCGGTAAAATTTTTAACGCCAATTGGCAAAGTCGAAATATGGATATATTCGCAACCTACTGTTGGCAAACAAATAAAATCGAATAAACTATGAAAATCTTTCAACACAAAAAGATGAGTGCCATTATTTGAAACGCATTGCGCAAATTAAGCGAGAGCAGAATTGATTAGAAACATTAAGCAAATCACAAATAAGTGTCTAGTATTGAATTTTGATGTGACACTGTGCGTGTTGAATAAAAAAGTGAAAATTCATTTTGAAGGCAAAGATTAATGTGACTATTAAACAAATAAATTAACACTGGAAAAGAAAAAGAAAAATGAAACGGAAAAACTTTCATAAACAAAAATGTAAAAATAATTTTTGACCCTTGATTAAATATGCAGATGTTAATTTTTTTTTTAAATTAAAATTTCATTTCGAAAATTTCTTCTTATTGAAACCTTTTAAACAAATAATGCAAAGACATTAGTCCGCTACTATTCATAGAGATATCGTAATAACACGAATAATTCTGTTATTTTCACCTAACGACGGAAATTTGATGCGTAATTTAGAAATCATATGAACAAAAAATTTAAATCTGAAAAATTACTCGAATAGAGAGACACGAGATAGGCGCCCGAGGTTAATGTTCAGTGATATTGCAACACGGAAATTTTTGCAGAACGTACCTCTGTTGATTGATTAAAAAATTTATGGATAGCACTTTTTGGATCCGTGAGGCAATAAAAGAATTTGCTATATTTCCCCTAAACCATATAGTCATTCTGTAATCATGAATAGACTGAAATTGTAACATTACATTAAAATCGTTAATTTACCCCGCCCTATAAAACTTCGCAATATAAACAAGCCGGTTTATTTTACTTTTTCGGATTACATCATTTTACCATCAACTCCGAGCATCGTAACTACCGACTTCTAAGGTTTTGCTTATATAGGTATATAGGTTCATGGCAGTTTTATATGCAACGGGAGTGCGTGCAAGACTAGCGGCAGTTTGTTCGCAAATCGTTCGTTCTTCAAGAACGGCTCGCGGTTAAAGGTCGCTCTCGAATAGAATCCCCGTTCCTGGCGGTTTTTTGATTGCAGTATATTAAAACTAAGAATGAACCAGTGAGAGTGAGTTGAACGAACTGAAATAAAATGAACACAGCAAAACTAAAACGTATTTTTTACTTATTTATTTCGTTAATCATCAAATAATCGATTTTAGAAGTAATTTGAATTCAAATATTTACGTTGTGCATTAATGCGATTGTTATTCACGTATTTCGGATTCAATTAATAAATTAGCCGGATAGTTCGATTTTGCATTACTGCGAGAATCATTATTGGAAAATGATAGAAGGATAAGAATATGTGAATTTTTTCTTAAGCGTTGTAGCCGGTTAGGCTTAAGAACATTTTGAACTGAGAACGTTTTTTAAGTAGTTATAAAAATAAATTTTAAGCTAGTTCTTTGAAAATGAGCGTTCTTTACCGTTGCCTTGCAACTGATATGGTTTGTTATCGCGATACAAATGCCGTCCTACGTGTGTCTGCCTATAAACCAGCCAGTGTGTGCTTATGATGGTACGTGATGATTACCACTGCGTTTCACGTAACTACTAATGATTATTTATTGATTTTAATAATCATATGATTTTTCTAATAAGACTTTATTCTAACATATAAAGTGAGCGTTGAAAAAAAAAAAAAAAAATCGTTCGAAAAATTTATTTTCCATTTTTGCTTTCTCGAATCATTAAACAAAAGTATTATTTCGTTCCGTCAACATCAACGCGCATTCAGCGATTTTTTTTTCACGTTAATACAATACCGGTTTAATTCACTTAATGGCGTTCTAGTAGGTAATTGTCGATTTCGATACCAACGCTAGAAGGCAACTGAAATCGGAAACCGTATATTTGCGGCGTGACACGATTGCATTACCACTCTTCCACCAAAAAAACCCGATATCCTGTAATTATTAATTATTCCATCGCATATAATCACATAATCGAATACGTTAATTATAATTTAAAAATTCCGACTGGTTATAATTTGATCGATAATCCGGGTGATGTAACTATATCTTTAGATCACTCACGGCGTTACGTTTCATTTTCTGCGTAGCTTCGTTTTTAATTTTACATTTTACATAGATTTATTTAAAACTTAAAATTTTCTATTTGGGACGTTACAATGACATACATACTTATAAAAATAAAATCCGGTGATAAGTATGAAGTAGTGATAATCGAAATCTATTTCCAAGCCTGAGCATTCAATCGATATAGAAATTGAACGTGAAACTATCATTATCATAATGTATACGTACAACGTGTATATCATTAGCAATTTAAAAAAAAAAAAAAAAGTTCAAGTGAATATGGAAAAAAATTAGATTATTTTCGTATTTATTTTATTCATCACATGTTTTACATTTGTACATCGAATAATGTTGCATACTGTACTTTAGTGTGAAATAACATATAGATTACAATTTACGCCGTGCAGTGATGTAGCCAAGTGAAAGATGCAAATATTTCTAATGTAGCCATATAGTCAGAGTAAAATTATAGTTTTAAAGTGAAAATACTGTATTAAAGATAACAAGGATAATTTGATGCTTTGATAGTAAGATTTTTCACGTATGTAGTTATAACGAAAGAGATATTAAAATGTGTAAAATTTAGTCATTCGTCTCAAGTCGTGACGTAACTTTTCTAAATGCTATTCAATTTCGGAAGGGACAACGATTAATCTATTTTTGCATGTAATATGCTGTATATTTTAAATAACTTTTCCAAAGCAAACTCGTAGCTTAGCAGTAATAGTAATGCGCTTATAAAGCATATGCGAGTCCGAATCTCTTTGTTTTTAGTATACATTTCTTTTTTTAAATATTATGTATTTCACGAGAAAAAGAAAGAAAAAAAAAAAACGAAAAAACAGACACATCAAAGATCGGAATTTCCGAGTTTTTTATTGAAATTTTACATATAAAATATTTTTAATGCAGTTCAGTTCTGAATCATTTAAAATCTTTGTACAATCGCAACCTAGTTTGTAAAAGTAACTAATATATTACGATGATACTGAAGATTAAGGAAGAAAGTATAGATCGTTTATTGATAATTTTATAACAAATAATCGGTTTTTTGTTCTGTTTCTGTTTCCGTTTTTTTTCTTTTAAAGGTATATTTCTTATAAAAAAAATTTCATTGCGAAATTTATTTTTAAACTCTTTAGTTCCGTCAAACTTTATTACCTTTAAAGTAATCGCGTATTTATCGCAGGGACGTATTTACGTATAGGTTTATTAAGTTTGTAATTCAGTTTGACCTATGTCTTTTTTTTTTTCTCCGTCAAGTTGCTGCGTGTTCGAGTAATTACGTAATAGTGTTGCAGGTAAAATGGTTTGTTGCGCTCAGTGAATTGTAGTCAGTACTTCTTGATGGAAGTTAAAAGGTCTTTTTCTAGGATCATCTTTAATCTGTAACATAATTAAAAGTTTTGAAAAAAAAAAAACGAAAACAAAATAGGAAATGATAATTAAATTTGAACGTTCGCGAAATTCCAGCAATTAAAAAGAATTAAAATTTTTATTGTAAAAACCAATAACAAAATTTAATCAAAAACATGTATATCATATTAATATCATCAAAATGAAAACAGGAAAAGGAATTTAAAAGTGACCGCAGCAGTGCCGAAGGTAAGTTTTTGTATATGTCTGTAAATAAGTTATTTTCGCTAAAGAAAAAAAAAGAAGAAGAAGAAGAAAATGTATTTTTTCGAAAATATTATTTACCGTAAACGTGCGTAAAATTGCTAATAGCGAAGTAGCCAAATTATGAGACGTTCGTCATAGGTGACTTCACTGCCTACGTCAGAACTGCTCAATTTTCAACAATTGTGACGTCACGAATATCGACGCGCACCACCGTATAACAGCGCAATTTTTATTAAAATGCTCGTGTCAGAAGTAGTCATTTATTGTCAGAAGTAGTAATTTATTGTAAGAAGCGTCGTGGCGTTGTTTTTTTATTGTACTTCAGTGTTTGGGGGGGTTACCTTATACTTTTAAAAAAAATTAAGTGTATTTGTTTTTTGTTTTTTGTTTTTTTTTTTTTTTTAACATAATAACAGCAAATTTTACATAAACGTTATCGTGTTGGCCTATCCAATGACGTGCTTTAAGCTAACGAACGGTTTTTGCCAAATATGTTAGAATTTTGACAGATCCCGTACTAATGATGAATTTTAATAAAAAAGTTCTTCCACTTTAACGATACGAGAAATATACCGGTGTAAAATTTCCAACGTGGAACCAGTATTTAATTAACTTTTTTTATTTTCACCGTTTCCAGCTAATTTTAGTTGCGTTTTATTAACATTTTACACGGTCCCTTTTTATAGACTTTAATCATTGCGTGCATCGCGAGAAGGAAATTATTCACACGTATAGGGGGGTTATAAATTATTTGTGGCGCTATACATGGGTAAAGAACATCGATAGTGTATAATCGTTAAACACTAGCGTGCTCTATGTGGACATGAATTTTTTCGCGTCGCTTGCTCTGACGTGTAGACCATTATTAATACTATTCCCGCGTCACAAAACTCGTCACAGATGTAGTAATCGTTTTTCACGTCTAAAATTAAACTCCTAAATAATAAACGATTAATAATATTTGCTCTCTTTCTTAAAAAATATTTTTAGTCACAAGAAGATTTCATGCGTATAAAAGTCCACCTGTCCTTTTTCAGATACGGTGAATGAATTCTGGACGACTTGAACTAGATAAAATTAATTGTCCCGGCACGCTGCATTATTTATGTTATTTTAAAAAGGTGTATTTTATTTTGAACTGTTTTTGCTTTTTATTTATTATATAATATCACCTACACAAATAATGGCGAATTAATTATAAACGAGTACTATTTCAAATATATAATACTGTAAGTAAAACCGTTTTTAAAACAATTTTGACTAAAGTAATGTGAAGATCCGAGAGGGAAAAATTTTTGCTACAGCAGCGATGCAAACGATTAATGAAAAACAACGAAACAAAAGGAAGGAGACAAATCGAAATAATAGGAAAAATGCGATGAATTAATCCAGACGGCAAGGAACCGCGAAATGTAAAAACGGTGCGGGCAATCCGCCCAGATTAGGACCGGGCTACTCGATGGTGCTGATGAATGTGCCGCGTTTTATTTCTCACTCTTTATTTCATGTTATATATTTTTACATATTTATTATATACATATATATACATATATATATATATATATATATATATATAGCGTCTTAGCTGGACGGATGAATAATGTAAAATAGTTGTTATAACAAGTTACCACGGTAATATTGTAAGATCACTTTACACTACTATTATTATTAATAGTTGTTACTAATATTATTATAAACATTTACGCTTCTTGTTTTTTCTTTTCTTTCTTTTATCACGTACACATATTTTATATCAAAAATTAGCTATATATTTTTTTCATTATCAGGTATATGTATATAACTCGGACCATACTGCTACTAGAGATCTGTATAATATGCATATACATATGTCTTTATACGTATTTCATATATGTATGCACCTACACATATTTATTTATGATTGCTTGTTAATATATGTGTGTGTGTGTGTATAATTATACTTAATACCTCTGTGTTGTTTGTATTCGATTACCTGTGCCAGTATTTGATTTTGCATTTTACGTTTCCCCTTTTCATTACTGTATATTGTCTTATTTCGGCCGGTAATTTGTATTTGCGAAGATCGGGGGAGACTATTTCTCTATTGTATTTTGAATTTAGCTACGAGTCCATTCGCGCAACCTGAATACGTCGACGAAGAAGAACAGCACACGATGCACGGTGAATATGTCGAAATTTTGCATTTCAAATAAAACCGATATATAACATTCGGTGACGCCATAGCCTCCGCGGAAAATGAAGTGATTGTGACGCAGTCCCGGCGAAATTATAATTCAAGAGGCAGACCTCCCTCCTCAGGGCAACGTTGAATCGAAGTATGTCACACACCGATTTATTCGTACTGATTCGCGCACTGTTTTTATTTTGCATTATTTTCGTTATTAATAAAACGATATTTCGAAAAAGTTAAAAAAGAAAAGGAACAAAAAATCTGACAGTTGTTCGATCGTGTCCCGCCGCCGCCGCGAACTAGTCGAACCTGCTGGCGAAATCGTGTCGCATCGCAAACTTACCGTTTCGTTGTAGTCGTTCGCTTATGGCCGCTGCATGTTTGCGGTACGCTCACCGCTCGGCACCCGTCGCCCGCCGCAGCTGTTGTACCGGCGCTCGTAACGCCCTCTGCAGTTGTCATTGAGAACTAGTCGTGCTTGGCCGCCGATTAGGCGGACGCCCTCTACAGTCGCTCTAGCGAAGCAGTAGCGGCGGTGTGTCGTCGAGCGCGTTTCGGGTCTGCTCTGTCGAACGTGCGCAGCAGTGGCGTGGATAGGCGCCTGAAATGGTGGCGGCAACGTATGCCGATGACGCGCGATAATCGCATCGCGTCGCTCGAACGCAGCGCCGTGTTTTACACACATGTTTTCGATCGCTGTCCGCGGCGACTACGTTAGACACGTTGTTCCGCTGTTCCTGTGCATTTACGTCTCGCGTCGTAGATGGAGAATTTCGATTTTTCGATGATATATGTGTACGGTGTTTCGTAATTATTTCCGTTAAATTCGTTCGCCGTGCCATTTTCGTATTTTCTTCGGACGTGCCTTATTATCGTGTATAGTTTTCGTCTTGCTAGATTAAAATCGTGCTTTCTTCCGATCGGATATTTGGTGCGTTTGTGCGATATTTTAAATGTCGCGTGTTTAATCGTGTGTATTGAAATTAACGCGCGCTGATAGATCGCGTTGCCATATCACCGATCGATCTCACATATTCGGTTTACCGGTTGCGTTTATTCGTTTCATCGCGCAACGTTTGCCCCCCCCCAAGTGTGATAAAGTAGTAAAAGTTTTATCAAATTATTCGCTGATAGTGATTGTTTCCGTTTAAAATCGCGATTAGTTGTCGAGAGCCGTACGCTAGCACGTTTTTTCCGTTCGTTTCGGTTTCTTAAGTAAGTTTATTTCCGTGCTTTGCAGTTTTTACGAGATAAAGCGCGATGGGGTCTCTATAAAGCTTCTTCGTATCGCTTTATAGTTTATCCTCTATCCCCGGTATTTTGTATCAACAAGGAGAAGTGGTCACGAACTGCGGATCGCCGATTTTGATGAAATTTTGCAGATCGATAGAAGACGATGATGAATATATATATGAATCGTGTAAAATATTAGAATGCAACTTTTTGATTGACGCGGGAAATTAAAATTTTTAGAAGCCGCATTTAACGTATATATAATATATAATATAGATAAAAATACGCAATAAATTCCAGATTATATTTACTTTGTGCAAAGGGTTCGGAAAAGACTGATTATTCCAAAATAAAGTATATTAAACCAAAACATTATTAAAAAACAATAAAACTATTTAAAAAAAAAAACAATTTTTAATTTAATAAACATTTACGTACGTCATTTATTATATTGACATAGTATAAAAAAAAAACGTAAGTAATAACAAACTTATTTTGTGGTGTAGGGGTAAAAGTGATGTCTATTTGTACAAGTTGAAAATAAGATTTGTGCAAATGGTGTTCGGAAGACCGATTATATCAAAATGAAGTATATTAAACAAAAAAGTTATTAAAAAACAATTAAATTGTTTAAAAAAAATCAATTTTTAATTTAATAAACATTTACATACGTCATTTATTATATTGATATAGTATAAAAACATAAATAATAACGAACTTATTTTGTGGTATAGTGGTAAAAGTGATGTCTATTTTTATAAGTTGAAAATAAGGTTTGGGTTCGAATCCCCCGATGTCACATAAAAGTTTTGATCTTATATTTCTTAATTATTAATTCTTGTTATCTAATTATTTTAATTCCTTATACGTAACTATATAAATATAATAATGCGAAAGCCAGGTCAATAAAATAAACAAAATACAAATGCAATAAATATTATTAATTTTTTATTTACATTTGTATAAACGATAAACATGTGGTGTGGGTGTGTATATATGTGTGTGTGTGTGTGTGTGTGTGTATATATATATATATATATATATATACATATATATATGTATATATGTATGTATTTATATAAACAAATATACTCATTTACATGTAAAATGAGTGTTAATAAATATTAATTTTAATTAAAATGTTACAAACTTTATCTTTACCTTCATAATTTGGACTGATATAAAAACAAAACAGCAATTCCTGCAACATATAAATGAATTTATTAACCACAAGTGTAAAGTTTTTTTAATTTTTCATTTAAAAAACAAATTTCGTTTACGTCTGAAAATATTTCACGTTTATCTGAAAGTCTAAAGGAAAACCACGCGTAGTTTAGCATCGCCGAGAGAGGATAGGTGATGATAATTGATGCTGTTCAAGAGAATGGATTAGTTAAAACGATTCTTTTCTATTAATTTTGTTTCTGCCGGAATTACAGTTAATTTTTTTTTGCTGCAATAAGAATTTGCTACAAACCACCAGTCTAGAGATATTAAAGACGCAGTTGAATTTAATGTTTATTAATAACTTTTTCACATTATCGCGTATACGTATATATACTACAAATCTAATTAATAAAAAAATTTTAAAAAGTCATTAAAAAATTCAAATGTTTAAAAATTGTTATTTATATAGTTATGTATAAAGAATTAAAATAAAAGATCGAAAATTTTACGTAACATTGGGTGATTCGAACCCAAACCTTATTTTCAACTTATACAAGTAGACATCACTTTTACCAGTACACCATGAAACAATTCGTTATAACGTATGTTTTTACACTATACGTATCAATGACGTATTTAAATTTTTATTAAATTAAAAATTGATTTTTTTAAAATTATTCTATAGTCTTTTAATAATGTTTTTTTGTTTAATATACTTCATTTTGGAATAATCAGTCTTTCGAACCATTTGCACAAAGTAAATATAATCTAGAATTTATTGCATATTTTTATCTATATTATTTTAATTTCCCGCGTCGATCAAAAAGTTGCATTCTAATATTTTACACGATTCACATATATTCATCGTCTTCTATCGATCTGCAAAATTTCATCGAAATCGGTGACCCGCAGTTCGTGACCACCTCTCCTTGTAAGTGTTATATATTTAGTTAAAGTGTCGCAGAAAAGACAGTAGTTCAGTTTGCGCTTGCCATGATTCTAGTTCGTTGCCCCCCCCCCCCCCGTTATCGATTATTTCAAAAGCTGCTCATTAAGTTGTACCTCTGCCCCTCTTCCGGTGACCACATTCCTAATATAGTAGTGGAATTCTACTGGCGACATTATAAAGGATAAATCGTTATCAACTGATTTTTCTTGCCAGTGATAAAAATCATCCGCGGTCTTTTGCGAAAATTAAATGATGTCGAATTTAATAAGATTGGAAGTGAATCAACACTCGGCATTGTGTATTTATTGCATTTTAAGAGACCTACTAAAAACGGTGCAGTGTAATCGTAGGCAAGTTTCAGGGACAGTCTCTATCTTCGCAACTTTAAAAAGTATTACCACCTTGCATTTATACGCTTTATAGTAATTATAAGCGAACGAATGGAAAGAGTAAAAAGTATAACCACTTTGTATTTGTACGCTTTATAGTAATTATAAACGAACGAATGGAAAGATATGTCTGTTTCTAAAAAAGAAAAGAAAAAGAAAAAATTCTACCGGAATATTTTTAATCATCTGCAATAGAGTATCAACTACGTAAAACGAATTACTAGAAAAATATGTGCATAGTATTTCGTCTAATAATTTCAGAGTAAATGAAGATTCTGGAAAATTTGTTTCATTTCTGATGGACCTTGTCGGAAATTATTCAAAAACATATAAATAAAGGGAACATTGAAAAATTTAGCTTCAGATTAAATTCGCCATCATTTTTCCGAAATAATAAATGGGAGTGAATATAAACAAATCACAAAGCGGTCATAACACTTTTAAAAATGAATTACGTGTTTGATAGCGGACTATCTTTTATTTCTAAAACAAATTAGAGAAAAACCACGGCTTTTTGATTGTTTTGGTGACTAAAAAAAAAAAAGGAAAATATACGTTATTAAACGACAAGAATATTTAAATAAAAATAGAGAACGTGCTTTTTTTTTCTTTTTTTTCAGCACACTCGTATATGCTTCTTTGAGTTTGTGACGGACGCTCGAGCAACGGTGCGCCTCGTTTGGCGCATTTTTGAACTAGAAAGTTAGACGGCGTGAAAAAGTAGGCTAAAGCGGGAAAAGAGGCTGTATGCAGGAAGCTTTCGACGAAATACGAACGCAGCCCGTCACAGTAATTCCGCCCCCATCGGTATTGTCCTATTTCGAAGTGCAAAATGTAACGAACTAGAAATGTGTGTATTAACGAACGAACGAAATCCTGCAAATAGTAAAAATTGAACTACTGCCGTTTCTCGTTAAGCCTTATCTTAATTGCCGTAAAATTATACGAATAAAAACGAGCGTTTAATCTATTGCAGTAGTAAAAATTGATAAGGGAACTATTTAGTAAACGTTGGTATTATCTACAGCAGCACGGTTCCCCTTCCCTTACGCTCAGCGTGTTAATTACTAAGAAGAAAATCGTGTTCGACTATCTACTAACAAAACGGGTTTTCGTTTCTTAAAACAATAAGTATGCCCTAGAGTAAGCAAAATGAAAACCGCAAGAAAATGATACTGATAAAAAGACGGCGTTTTACATTAACAAAAAAAAAAAAAAAAAATTAACAGCGGTTTTGGATTGCCTTTTTATTTTGCAACAAATAAGTACACAGTCCGCTTTCTTTGTACACGCGTGCATCGTTTAATTCAGGGGTGGCCAACTCAAATGATCTTGCGGACCACTTTGGAAATGCATCGTAACTCCGCGGGCCGCATATAAAATCATATATCCCCATATTAGATTTAGACTCACTATAGACATTTTTTTATTATAAAAAATTGAAACATAATGACTGTTATTATTATTGTGTTAACTATTATTCTTACATGTAAACATAGATAATGCAATAATAATGATACTAAACGCACATTGCAAAGAAATATATAACACTGAAAATGAAATATAAAAAAAAATGAATTAATTAAAATATATTTATTTTACTAGTGCTACTTTGACCATCACGCGGGCCGCGGGTTGGCTACCTCTGGTTTAATTCATGTTGGACAATTAATTGTTGATCATATTAAGAAGATCAACGTCAATTTCGGTGGTCCAGTGCGCGTAATCACTATTTTTAATTTTACCTAATGTTCGCAGGATGAAAAAACTATTTATTTCCAATAAAATGTATAATTAACGGAATATTTATATTGGCGATCGTCAATTGCGTAATTTCAGTTATTTTTTAATTATTACCCCCGCTATATGACGCTACAACGCGCGAGCAGTAATAATATGTATTTCGGTTTTTATTCAAAATTGTCTGAATTATAAAACTCGTTTAATGCGTCCGCGAGAAAACTGGAGCGGATTTAAAATTAAAATATCTTCATCGCTAAACATATATATATATATATATATATAGCGCTAAAATTAATTAAAGTGCAACTCGTGACAATAGTTTGCCTGTTTTCAAGATTATTAAGAAAACTAGCCTTATAAGCAATTGGTAGAGCTGACGCGTTTTCAAACATTATGTGGGGAAATTTTATGTGGTGCTCAGCACTGCATGAGGAAAATGTGGAAATTGTGGAAGGCTATGTGTACGTATAATACTGGTTGGTTGGTTACTCGGGAGAGAGATATTTCGAATAGCTACGAAACTTTTTTGAGATATGCTACAAAAAGAAGACCGCAAATGAAATAAGATTTTTATTGCATACAATTTTTCCTCCAGAAAAAAAAAAAAAAGAGAAATTTGACGATTCATTTCCGTGCTGATTATTATTTTATAAAAAATTGACGCGTGATAATTTTGTAATTTAAAAAAAAAAAATTAGAAGTCATCCCGATTAATTTTTCTTTTAACTCTATATTGGAATGAGTTGTGTTCTTCAGTTCAGACAATTTGAGATTAACGTGAATTATAAAATTTGACTTCGTAATTATCATCAACAGCCGAGTATAAGTATGAAAAACGCATGGAAGATGTAGCAAAATTCTTCAAATTTTTAATAATCTATCACGGCTATTTTAGTTCGCGAGGTCGATGCGACAAGGAGTTTTTATTTTTATTTTCAAACGATTAGTACAAGTGAAACACTGTAGAAAATACCTCTTCAAGAATCTCATTCTCGCGTCCAAACAGAATTTTTTCCCCGTAATGTGATCATTTTAGAATTTTCTGGAATGATAAATGATGGATAAAAATTAGATATTGACACTTGCTCCGTGCGTGAGAGACATAGAAAGCTGGTAAACGTTTTAATGACACCGGAAGACTATTGCGGACAAAAAAATTTTGGCAGTACAAATCACTGATAGGTTTATTATCACTTGAATAAACTCGAAAATTTGAAAATTTTGTTATTAAAAATGATAATAATGTATTGGCGGATAAAGTGCATTCTAAATTTAGAGATAGTTTGCTAATGAAGTTACGTTACATGATATTACGAATAACGGTGAAGAATGCTTCGTAATATTCCGGAGAAAAAAATGTATCGAGTTCGTTCGTGTCGTATAACAGTTTCCCAGTATCAACAATGAGGAGAGCCCTTTTGCATCGCATAAGGAGCCGTGCCCTCGTCTTGTTCCTTATTCAGAGCGGAAAGGTTGAATTATTTAAGTGAACTGCGTATTCATAAAAACAACTACACTGAAGCTTGGACCTTCTCTTACGAATATACAGTTCCGTCAAGAATTCAAACTCACGCGTCGACGTTTGCAACGGAGTTATAGCATGGAAATTTGATGAATCATTTAACATTTCTTAAATTTCTCGTGTTAAAATTGTCGGAGCACGTATTTAAATGAGTTCCTAATCTTCGTTAGGTTCGCGTATGATAGTATCATATCATGGGATAGAACTCTGTTGTTATTAAAAACATATTAAACACCACTTTCATTTTGACTCGATTTTCTATTGATCTTTTGTGAACTTTACTTTTGTATGATGCCCGTATGAGAAACCTTAATTTTCTTCTCTGGTTACGCACCACATGGGACAATGGAAAAGCGCCGACCCCGCTTATAAGTGTAGATTTTAAAAAATCGTCTGAAAATTTAGCGATCGGCCTTATAAAAGTTGTTGTAACATTTGAATTAAACGCTACATTAGACATCAAATAAATTCTGCAACAGTGTTTTTGCAATCAATTTCATTTTCTAATCAGAATTTCTATAAAAATACGGTACATTTAATGTTTATTAAATCTTTTTCGTGCGATTACTTCCATAATACCTCTTCTTATTGTTCCAAATTTCATAGGTGTCATCATCATCTCAAAATAAATCGATTATGTCGTTGGGTATACCACACTTTTCAAATTTCTTGGTAGCAGTTACTCTTATCCTGCCATAACTTTCAGGTATTGCGTCAGAAAAACACAAGTTGAATCATGCCATTTTAATCACTTTATTACTGTAGTAGAATGATGTTAGTATTGAGTTGTTTTTTGTTTGGTTGTTTTTTTTTTTTTTTTTTTTTTTTTTTTAAATTCGATCTGAGGGTGCCTATAAATTAGAATCTCCTTAAATTCAAAACAGCTCGTTCACAGATCTTCATTGCTTCAATCATATCTAATTGTTTCCGTTTCATTTCGTTCCAACTTTTTTTAGCGAACTCATAATTTCGTATGTTATTTTCAGTTGTGGAAAAACTTATCTTGTATAGCTCTTTGCAAAACGTATTTTTTCAACGGTTCGTTTTTTTTTTTTATATATTTTTATTTATATATATATATATATATATAGCTAAAGTTTTTTTCGTTTCGCATTTTAGTTGTAACGTCCATCTAATTCTGCGGCAGGCAGTGTAGCAACTTTTTAAAAAAAACCGGGAAAAGTTTGGAAATTTAGAGAAGATGCCGAAATACCTATGTTATGTAGTTAAAGTCGATTGCAAAACTCTTCAGTTTATGTACATTTTTACTTCATATAATTAATAAGAAATTTCATCGGATTTTCCTAGTAGTCAAAAAAAAGGGAAATAAATGTGTGGTAACGAATGTTGTTCATTTTTTAACAAGAAGTAAAAATATTAAGTGATCTAAGGTTTTATCATCGGGGTTAAACTGTATGTGTAGTGATAAAAAAGAAAAAACACTTCGTCGCATCAATTTTTTGCCCTCTCTTTTTCGAATTGAATTTTTTTTTTCAATTCTTTATCCCCGACATTTTCTGTTTTTTCATCCTTATGTGTCAGATTGCTTTTGCTCGACCTTTGACTGTGGTCGCTCATTTCATTTCATTAAACTCGCATTTGCTTGAATCGTCTATGAGAAATCTATCCTTGTAGCTTCTCGCACTTTTGTTAATATCTCTAAAATATCCTTGCCTAAGAAATCGTTTTCTATTCGCGGTAAGGAATTCGTGTAAAAATTGCCACGTAAATCTCAATAATACTTATTTTCTGTGTGTCTGCATTATTTTTCTGTTTCTGCGCCACTCCTTAAATCTCCAGCCAAGCTCTTTGTAGTATTCTTTTGTTGTTTAGATGGGAAATTTTTGATTTTCGGCATCACGGAACAAAAAAATAAAAAACCAAATTAGCGACATCGCTTACAAAATATAAAAGACGTTACGATAATGTAAAAATGGCGGAGTATCGCTTGTCAGAATAGAAATGAATCAGCGAAAACGTTGTTTTGATTAATCTGTTAGTATTTGCAACTGTTACTCAAATATAATTTTATTTCTACGCAAAGTGTACAAAAAAGATTAATGGCGTTTTAATGTGTCCAGCTGCTGATATCTCAATAAAATCGGTGTTATCTCATTTCTATGAAATATTACTGAATACCCATTTTATTTTCATCAGCGCGCTTTTCAGAGTCTCGATCGAAAGAAAATACAAAAAAGAAAAAAAAAAACAGCTAGTATACCGAATCTCACTAGATCTCAATTTCTCGCGTTTAGAAAGTTTTAATATGCATAAAAATTACAAAATAGAAATTTAGAAAATGGGTAACCTTTAAATTTATTACAAATCAGTTCTGCATGCATTTTTAAAGTTTTTTGGGGATTATTAATAAAAAGCAGTTAACGGTTAAATAAATTTATTTTTTTAGTGGGGAAGGCTCGTCAACTATGGTCATGGAAATTTTTTAATATTTCTAGTAGCCGGATTCGAATCGGGCTCTCTCCGGACGAAACAACGCTGCCTATCCTACTATGCTATGAGAGTATTTTTTTTTTTTTTCAAATGAAGTTCATTAATAAGTACATTTTTTATTCGAAGCATGATAATTACCAAAAAAAATGATATATTTCAATATAAATATGCATAAATATATTTCAAGGATTACAAGCAAAATGTACTGGCTGGTGCCGTAGGGAGATAAAAAAGCCGTGTTGTGTGCTTCTGTATCCTAAACAAAACACTTTGAATGGTAATTGGGCGGCTATTCTGGATAGGTTGAAAAAATCGAGTATTGTATTATTTTTGTGTTGCGGTATTTTATTAGTCGCGTTTTGAAGTAATCTCTCCTTATTTAGTCTTTTTTTTTCCCCCGAAAGAATGAGTAAAATGAAGGGATTAATGAAAGAAAGAAAAAAGAGGGGAGAATAGCAGTAAATGTTTGTGATTGATAAAGGCTGTTGATTTACGCCATTCTTCAGAGTCTTAAAAAACCAAACTGATACACATTTGTTTTGTCGCCTGATACGCAAAAAATCCACGGATTTCATGCTATTGAGTGAAGGATTTTTTTTTTTCTTTTTAATATTTAGAGCACCAATGGAACCTGAGTAAAAATATAAAAACTAGCCCTTCGTAAGATTTTCTCAATCGCCGGTTTAAAGGGAAAATCCGTCAACCTACTAAATGATCGCGTACTATCTCCGATTAATTTGAAGTAGAAAACACCTCGTATAAAAAAAATCAGCAGCATAATTTACGTCATCATGTTGTGCCGCGCATATTTACAAATCACATTCTGTTTGCAATTGCCTCATTTACGCACATGCATGAAACGGAATAAATCGTTTCATTTCTGCTAAAGCTTGTATTCGATATTATTACTGCTCGTGCTCTTAGTGTAAACTACGCGTGTGTAATGTTAATTCGCGTTAGTGGGTGCAACTGTCTCGGGATAATTATAATCTTTTTTTTTTTTTTAGTCTGATGTAAAAACAAACGAGTTAAAAAATAATTATTGCGCCATTTGCAATGGAATAAAAACGTTTTCTATTGAAATTCACTCCGCATTACTTGATACCAAATTAATTGTGACAAATAAATAAATTTAAAGTTTTTGTGTATAAAAAGGTTCTATTTAAATTGATAAGATTTGAGAAAACTCTAATGAACTAATGAAATTTTCAATTTCGTTACAGGTTAGATTGGTAATGTCTGTTTTTTGTAATATTAAATAAGAAATATAACGAAACACATTCGGCAAAGTATCTATCGACTAGACCATCGATAAATATACGGCGCGAAAAAAAAAAAAAATACCTTCCTTTGCTAAGATTATCTTTACTTTTAGATCGTGTTGTACTTTTTAATTTAAACGGCTTATTATCTCCTTAACGTTTCTGTGCTATTCATTGGTTTTTCACGTATCCCTCCTCTATTCTTCATATTCGAATTAAATATTGGTAGTCAACCAGTGCACGTTAATCTTATATTAAGGAATTTTATTATAAGTGATTAAAAAAATTGTAAAAAAATAAGGAAATAAATAAATAAACAGCAAACTCCGTTTAGTTAAAAGCCGAATTAGCCATTTCGTTTCGGATAAAACCGTATCGAAACTTATCTTTCCCTTGCCGATAATATGAAGTACATTTTCAAACGTTTTAACACGAATAATTGCCGCCTAAAATTTAAAGTTTTGGTTTTTAAGTTATTTTCACATACTGTTAGAAAATTGACGAGCTAAATCTTGTTATAGGTGTGGGATAGTAGAGAATTTATTAAATTAGCCGATGTGGTCGTTGCGTACTTAGATGATTGTCGTCAAGGTTTAGATTCGCGCTAAAAAAAAAAAAAAAAAAAATGGAACCGCTGACGACGACAGAGGCGTGCGAATCGAAACCCTGTTGTAAAGTGGAACCTCCGGTGAAGTTGCTAATTACGCCGCCCGATGTAATACAGAACGGAGTCGGCGACAGCGACGTCGCAGTCCGTACTGAGGTAGCTATTGATGGCGATGCGAACGAAGCGTCTCGGGACGGAACGGTAGCGTGTAAATCGAATAAAAAAGCTCTGATAGTGGACAAAACTACCGGCGCTCCGTTAGTCACTGTCAGAAGTCGGAAATCGATTATGGAGTCTAGATTCCGTCTAACGTTCAAAACTTGGGATGACGTTTGGAAGTCGACCAGCTGGGCGAAGAACCCGCCGGAAAAATTCAAAAACATCGCTCAAAAACTGGAAGTCGGAGAAAATCCGACGACAGCCGCCGTACCTACTGCAACCCGTCCGGCGGATGTCGTCGGACGCGAAAAGATCGGCGCGAAATGTGAACTGGAGAAAGAAAACGTTGAAAACGGCTCTCAAGAGTCGAAGTGTGATAACGAGCTGCAGCGACCGGTGACGGTAGACGCCGAATACGACGACAGACGTAAATCGGATCCGCCGGTTTCCTCTCAAAGCGACAGCGGCGATTCGAACGAAGAACGAAGATCGTCGTTGAGCGCAGTAAATGAGTCGAAATGCCAAAGTTCGCGTAACGCGGACGACAACTGCGAACATTCCAGTGAAACGACTGAAGGTGCCGGCACGGTTATTCCGAACGAAGGAATTAGCGTGCCATCGCCGAATCATCAAAGTTCAAACACCGGCGGTACCGATGCCGCGTCCGCGACGGTGGCAGACACGGTGTCAACAACTAACGGCGACAGCAGTAGTGCTCAACCGCAACAAATCGCGCACAGTCGATTCATCGTGATACCTAGCGTTCAGGAACCGATTGTCGACGATAGGGAAGAGCGCAGTAAAAGACGCGATACGACTGCTGCTAGTAGCGACAGTGATGACACCGAGTCCACCGGTGATAGAACTACGATCGGCACAGACGATATTCCGATGATCGAAAGCTGTCTAAACGAACTGACTATGGTAGAGTCGCAACTGAAGAAGCTCGACTTCAAGCCTCGCCCGCGTCTAGAATTGCCCATGGAGGAAATGCTGTCGGACGATTCGGCCGGCAGAGTGTCCGACAGCTGTAAGACCACAACCGCTATAGAAGGCAAGAAAATGATGAGGAACAAAAATCTTCTAGAGAAGCGAAACAATTCGTTAGAAGGTGCCGAAGATGTTACCAATACGGAAGGCGTGAAAGACTCTAAAATTTGGGCCTGGTTAAACATTTTCCGGAAAAAGCCCAGGACACCTCCGGCTACGCCGCCGCAAAGCAGAAGTTCTAATAGAGGTAGCCAGACGATGAATTCGTCGTCGAGCAGTCGAAGATCGTCCGGTTCAACGTCGAAGCATGCGACTGAAGCCAGTCGTAGCCGTAAGGCACACCAGGTTCCTAGACATCGTCGCGACGACAACAGAGCTCGTCGTCTAGCCGCTCCGCCGATGCTGGCTCAGATGAATCCGAACATCCTGGTAGTACAGGTAATGCGATATTTTTTTGTTTCTAACTATATAATGCTCTTCCGGCTGTGCCGACATCATTTTAATCGTCATTAATAGCGCGAAATCGGGATGTTTCGTCAGTTTTGAAGACTTGCGTTCCCCGTTGTTTACGCATGTGGAATGATTACTTTTTGAACATGCGTCGATTTTGAAAAACACGCTCGGGCGCATTTTTCACGGGTCTGCGTGGAATAATCGGCGAATCTAATCGAAAATGTATTCGCTTCTCAATGGGGGAATTGCCTTGTCTTGTATTCGAATCGAGATAAAGTTTTGAATAATCAATTCGCAAAAGAAAATCGAAATAGGGGCAAAATTATTCATTGCCGTCTAAAACCTCTCTCTCCAAAGGACTTCCGGAAAGAGTTTCCATATAATAAATTAACGACGAAATTTATGACTCAGTTCGAGGAATCTACTAAATTTCACTATCGAATTTTTTATATTACTTCTATCCTTTTTCGCACTTTGTTCGACTTATCGATGGAAAATTGTGTATCACATAAAAGTGTAGAAGACGATGAAAAATTGTACACTGTTAGCTTAAACCAAAAAGGAACTGATGGCCACTTTAGTTGTGCAACAACTGCCTTATGTTTATATAATGTTGACGAGTGCTGTTTTTTAATGTATTCGAAGAATAAATTTTATTGTTGTTTATTCGTATTCGAATACATATATATATATATGCGCGCGTGTGTGTGTGTGTGTAATAGGGGATGGTAAATTATCTTTCTGAACAAATATGAAGGTCGCGTTATTGTACGTGTATAATGTATGCTCTCCGTTCTTCCTGAACGATATATTAGCATTTCATTAATGTCGAAAATAACCTGTTGTGAATTCCGTCTTTGGTTTTATTGCTGGTTATTTATTGTATTTGTCTTCTTTCCATATCCTCCAGGCTCTGCTCCATGTTACATTGTATCATCATTTGATCTCGTTTTGTTTCAATTTAACTTTACGCTTCATATTGTAATCCTTAGATGTTGTGTGACCACTGTCAAAGGATGCTGCGCAAATTATCACTCGGTAAGCGCCTTAATCGGGCAGAATGTATCGATTTCCGGGTTTGAAACGTGTCTACGAATTTACGAAAGTGTCCTTCCTTGTCGTTGTTGTTGTTGTTGTTGGAAGTTTTTTATTTTTTTCTTAATTGGTGCGCCCTCTCACGGACGCCGTATATTCCGGCTGGCCGACACTGTCATCGTATCTGTTGAGCCTACGATGCAGTGACTAATCCGAAAGTGCGTATTGCAGCGTAAAATTTTATTATTGCTTTTATTTTGCTTCGCTGCTCGTTGGAAACCAGCCCAGTTGTGCCACCGCCGCCTCGTTATGATGACGTACTGGCCGAGTTGTTAATGATGATTAATAAATTTAAATTAAAGGATTTATCAACGCTGTCATTTCATTACGCGGAAGCCAACGAAACGAAATAGTACTCGTCGGAAGAGGAAGAGTGCTTGTAAACACAGCAGCATCCTTCACTTCGTTAAAAAATACATCGGTTGTAACGTGTAGCTTTTCGGTTTAGACGTAGCACGTGTTAGTTAGTGTGCTTTTCGATGGTGCTTATGGATTTAAATGAGTTATTAAGACGAAACATAAATGGGAGCGCTGAAACAGAATCGAAACACGATTATTGCGAAAGATTCGAGAAATGTTATTTTTAAATAAACCAATAAGAAAGAAGGAATTCGCAGAAAACCCGAAAACATAGTCGAAAGGAAATATAATGGAGGAATGAAAGAATATGAAGCGAGAGCGATGGAAATTAAAGCCAAAAGAGGAAAAAATATCGAATAAAATGACACGATTCGTAGATGTCTGTGAAGAAGTGAGGAAGAAGGGGAAATAAAAGTAGTAAAATATAAAGCGCACAGTTTGCAGAGTACAGATTAAAAATAAATAAAAACATATAAATCATGCGGCTAGTTTAATTATTTCGCCTACTTTCTTCAGTCAGCGGTACCACGTTTTACCGGTATTGTAAAAGACGCCTCCCCCGGGAAACATTTTAATCGAATCGGATTACTGTTAACGGGCACGTTTTTTCAAACTATTTAAACCAACGGTTATGTTTAAATGTTTCTTAAACGAAAAAGTGTCTTGAACGCTTAAATACACACGGTTTTCGAACAATGAAACGCAACCTGTGATTTTGAAAGAAAAAGAAGGGGAGACAAAAAATAAAATAAATAAATACATAAGAGTAAATAAAAGACAAAATAGCAAATTGATGATTCACAATTATAACTAAGCAAATGAAAATAGTATTAATAAAAATGAGGCGATTTATATTTATATATTTATATATATATATGTATGTATGTATGTATGTATGTATGTACACATTTATACACAGATTATACATACATATACGTACACACCACACATAAACCTGTACATATTGTTTTGACTATAAATGTACATCGAACTAAGAGTTATATATTAACAGTACAAAACGCCAATGTATGTACTACATATATATACCCATTTATACATATATACAATATACATACACATGGATTCCATGGACAAGTATGTACATCCGTACACGCACACCCACACAACACTCATACGGGCTATACATACAAAACCATGCACACACCCTAAATATGGCTATAAATAACAGTAATCAAAAAGGGATACACGTTGGCTGGATAATCAATTAATTCTAATGTGGTTATTCTCACATATTACAAATTATCCCTCATTGAGACGAAATGTACCAACTTTTTATGTCTTTTTTTTATAATTCTTTAAGTAAGTTTTACGTGTGTTTTTGTTGTTGTTTTGTTTTGTTTTTTTTTTGGGGGGGAGTATATTTGAAAAGAAATTTCTCCAGTTTTTAATGTTACAAATTTTTCACAGTAAATGTACACGAATTTTTTTATCGTTGTGGTATTACAACATAATGTTATGATAAATGTTGTTGTGATTGGTGTGACGACCTTCGGCTAAAATCCCCATATTCGTAATTATTTCTGTATTACGAAAGTTGCCGAACACGGCCGTGTACACATCGTAAATATTGACACGAAATCATCAGGGCGACAATAACGTAATTCATAAAAATTCGCCCGTCTGTATGCGCGGTATTTTTATCGCTTCGTTTACTTTCTGGTTGGCTATTTTTAGGATTCCGTATACATATAATGTACGGAATCCTTATAAGATGGTACACAAATGACAAAAATATCAAATAAAAATCAATAATTCACGAACGGCTTGACTTATAAACTTCAAATTTGGAACATAAATTACAATTAAAATTATCTTTAAAACGATCTATAACTTGAAGATGACCGATTACCCTGGGCGGCAAAAAACCCAAAAAACCGTCAAGAATATATAATATGGTACATAAAACGACCTCAAAAATCACTTAAAAAATCATAACTCGTCACTAGATAAACTTATAACGCTGAAATTCAAAATATAAACTACAATGCAGGAGTACTTTCATAAAATCAAAAAATTACGTTACAAAAGTTATGCAAAGTTGCCCAAAAGTTCAAAAAACAGCAAAAAATGACGTGTCCCCCCCCCCTTAGCGCCGCGAGTATTGTAGTTAAAAATTTTGAATGGGGCTAAAAATACGCACATACCCGTATATTTCTCTAGTTTGGAACATCCGGATTTCCAACTTTAAAACTGGACCCTCGGGGCGACGAAAGCTCAAAATTTTGTAAAAAAATATTTTTTTTTATAGGCATGCGATATATCGATGGAAAGATCGCTATTTGTCGGGAACGAAACCGAATTTCATTTCCTTAACGAAACTTTCAAAGTTGCCGTAAACTTCAAAAAAGCGCGAAAAATGACGTGTCCCCCCCCCTAGCGCCGCGAATATTACCGATAAAAATTTTGAACACGGTTAAAAATATGCGCTTCCACGTATATTTCTCTAGTTTGGAACATCCGAGTTTCCAGCTTCAAAATTGGACCCTCGGGGCACCGAAAGCTCGAGATTTTGGAAAAAAATATTTTTTTTCTTGGGCTTGTGATATATCATTAGAAAAATGTCTAGTAGTCGGGAACGAAACCGAATTTCATTTTCTTAACCAAACTTTCAAAGTTGAGATAAAGCTCAAAAAAGCTCAAAAAATTGCGCGTCCCCTAGCGCTGCGAGTATTATAGCTAAAAATTTAAAACATGGTTAAAAATATGTACTTCCACGTATATTTCTGTAATTTGGTGCGTCCGGGTCTCAAGCTTTAAAAATAAAACTCCGGGGCTTCGAAAGCTCAAAATTTTGTAAAAAAATATTTTTTTTCCCGGTAATGTAATATATCGTTTGAAAGATCGCTATTTATCAGGAACAAAACCTTATATCATTTTCTTTACCAAAAAATTCAAAGTTGCCGTAAAGTTCAAAAAAGCGCGAAAAATGACGTGTCCCCCCCCCTAGCGCCGCGAATATTACCGATAAAAATTTTGAACACGGTTAAAAATATGCGCTTCCACGTATATTTCTCTAGTTTGGAACATCCGAGTTTCCAGCTTCAAAATTGGACCCTCGGGGCACCGAAAGCTCGAGATTTTGGAAAAAAATATTTTTTTTCTTGGGCTTGTGATATATCATTAGAAAAATGTCTAGTAGTCGGGAACGAAACCGAATTTCATTTTCTTAACCAAACTTTCAAAGTTGAGATAAAGCTCAAAAAAGCTCAAAAAATTGCGCGTCCCCTAGCGCTGCGAGTATTATAGCTAAAAATTTAAAACATGGTTAAAAATATGTACTTCCACGTATATTTCTGTAATTTGGTGCGTCCGGGTCTCAAGCTTTAAAAATAAAACTCCGGGGCTTCGAAAGCTCAAAATTTTGTAAAAAAATATTTTTTTTCCCGGTAATGTAATATATCGTTTGAAAGATCGCTATTTATCAGGAACAAAACCTTATATCATTTTCTTTACCAAAAAATTCAAAGTTGCCGTAAAGTTCAAAAAAGCGCGAAAAATGACGTGTCCCCCCCCCTAGCGCCGCGAATATTACCGATAAAAATTTTGAACTCGGTTAAAAATATGCGCTTCCACGTATATTTCTCTAGTTTGGAACATCCGAGTTTCCAGCGTCAAAATTGGACCCTCGGGGCACCGAAAGCTCGAGATTTTGGAAAAAAATATTTTTTTTCTTGGGCTTGTGATATATCATTAGAAAGATGTCTAGTAGTCGGAAACGAAACCGAATTTCATTTTCTTAACCAAACTTTCAAAGATGAGATAAAGCTCAAAAAAGCTCAAAAAATTGCGCGTCCCCTAGCGCTGCGAGTATTATAGCTAAAAATTTAAAACATGGTTAAAAATATGTACTTCCACGTATATTTCTGTAATTTGGTGCGTCCGGGTCTCAAGCTTTAAAAATAAAACTCCGGGGCTTCGAAAGCTCAAAATTTTGTAAAAAAATATTTTTTTTCCCGGTAATGTAATATATCGTTTGAAAGATCGCTATTTATCAGGAACAAAACCTTATATCATTTTCTTTACCAAAAAATTCAAAGTTGTCGTAAAGTTCAAAAAAGCGCGAAAAATGACGTGTCCCCCCCCCCTAGCGCCGCGAATATTACCGATAAAAATTTTGAACACGGTTAAAAATATGCGCTTCCACGTATATTTCTCTAGTTTGGAACATCCGAGTTTCCAGCTTCAAAATTGGACCCTCGGGGCACCGAAAGCTCGAGATTTTGGAAAAAAATATTTTTTTTCTTGGGCTTGTGATATATCATTAGAAAAATGTCTAGTAGTCGGGAACGAAACCGAATTTCATTTTCTTAACCAAACTTTCAAAGATGAGATAAAGCTCAAAAAAGCTCAAAAAATTGCGCGTCCCCTAGCGCTGCGAGTATTATAGCTAAAAATTTAAAACATGGTTAAAAATATGTACTTCCACGTATATTTCTGTAATTTGGTGCGTCCGGGTCTCAGGCTTTAAAAATAAAACTCCGGGGTGTCGAAAGCTCAAAATTTTGTAAAAAAATATTTTTTTTCCCGGTAATGTAATATATCGTTTGAAAGATCGCTATTTATCAAGAACAAAACCTTATATCATTTTCTTTACCAAAAAATTCAAAGTTGCCGTAAAGTTCAAAAAAGCGCGAAAAATGACGTGTCCCCCCCCCCTAGCGCCGCGAATATTACCGATAAAAATTTTGAACACGGTTAAAAATATGCGCTTCCACGTATATTTCTCTAGTTTGGAACATCCTAGTTTCCAGCGTCAAAATTGGACCCTCGGGGCACCGAAAGCTCGAGATTTTGGAAAAAAATATTTTTTTTCTTGGGCTTGTGATATATCATTAGAAAGATCTCTAGTAGTCGGGAACGAAACCGAATTTCATTTTCTTAACCAAACTTTCAAAGTTGACGTAAAGTTCAAAAAAGCGTCAGCTCCAATTAGCGGCCCTTTTCTTGCGACGCGAGTATTACAGCTATAAATTTGGAACATGGTAGAAAAAACGCGACTCTACGTATATTTCTCTGATTTAAGACAATCGGACCCCAACTTTAGACTGAGACCTGTGGGGCACCGAAAATTCAAAATTTTGAAAAAAAATTTTTTTTGTTTAGGTTTGTGATATATCATTAGAAATATCGCTATTCGTCGGGAACGAAACCGTATTTCATTTTTTTAAAGAAATTTTCAAAGTTCTGAAAAGTTGAAAAAAAAAAAATAATTATGTGTCTCTCCACTAGCTCCACGAATATTACAGCTGAAAATTTTGAACGCGGCTAAAAACGTGCTGATCCCCTTATATTTCTCGAGTTTATAACATTTGGATTTTCAGTTTTAAAATTAGACCCTTAAGGCGCCGAAAGTTCGAAATTTTGAAGAAAATTTTTTATTTTTCTGACGCATGTTATATACCGTTTGAAGGATCGCTATCTGTCGGGAAAGAAACCGTATTTCATTTTCTTAATTGAACTTTCAAAGTTTGCTGAAAAGTTCAAAAAATCGAGAGAATTGATTTGTGACGCGAGTATTATAGCTAAAAATTTTGAGGAAAGTAGTAAATATGGGCATCCATGTATATTTCTCTGGTTTGGAACATCTAAGTTTCCAATTTTAAAATTAGTGACTTGGGGCTCTGAAAGCTCGAAATTTTGTAAAAAAAAGAAATTTTTTTAAGTGTATTATTATTGGAAAGAGCGCTATTTTTTGGGAACGGACCCGTATTTCGTTTTCTTAACAAAACTGTTTGAAATTTATTAAAAGTTCATAAAATTCTGAAAAATGACGTGTAGCCCCGCTTGTAATTTATGTATTGGTTCAAGATTTTGAACAAGGTTAAAAAAATGTGAGTCCCTGTTTATTTATTTACTTTGGAACATCTAGGTTTCCATCTTAAAATTCAGAACCTTAAGCGCCGAAAGCTCGAAAGTTTCAAAAATAATATTTTTTTTCCGGTCATGATCGATGGAAAGATCGTTATTTGTCGAGAACGAAACCATAAGTTATTTCCTTAACGAAACTTTCAAACCTTGATGTTCCAAACTTGAGAAATATATGTCGAAGCGCATATGTTTAACCCTGTTCAAAATTTTTAGCCGTAATACTCGCGGCGCTAGAGGGGATGAACTGTTTGAAGTTTTTGGCAACTTTAAAAGTTTCTAAATACGGTTCGGAATTATGTTTAGAGACTCCCGTGCAACTGGCTTACGAATTTCGACTGTTACTGGTTGAATGTCGGATGGTAACATTATCTGTTGAAAGTTAATATCCGCACGAACGGATAATATTATTCCACCACGCGCACAACTAGCAAGCACCGGATTTGATTCGAGAACTTTATAGTTTTTTAGTTTTAAATGTTGGTTTTGTTTTAAGTGGGTTTTTTGAATGCACGAAATAAACAGGTTTGTTAATCGGTGTTATTTTTCTTTTGGCTTTATCGGAATACGAGATTGCAGCGGTTTTTAGAATTTGGTTCGGATTGAAATAATTTTCGTTAGTAGTGTTAGTACGAGGGATAAGAAACGAAATAGGATCGCAGGTTTTGGTTTGGTTATTTTCATTACGAGTTGTGTTAGTGTTGTTATGAACTGTAATGAAAGGAACGGACTCACCGCATCATTGTTTAGGTAGTACGTCCGCCTGATGAAAAACAGATGCGAATAGTATTTCGATTTGTTAAACAATTTAACGACCTATGTTAGTAAATAAATAAAAAAAAAATATTTAATAATGGTCTAACATATGGAGAGAGTCGAAAGAAAATACCGAATTGTTAAAAAATCATCACAGTAGAACGACAGTCTTTTTCACATCGCGGAACTATATCGACCTTTTTTGGTAAAGTAACCAGTTCGTCTTGCAACCGAAAAAAGTTTAATAACAAAGTAACCAAATTGCCTCGAAATTCGGTTTTCCAATTAGTGACATTTACAAAATTCGTAAACTATAATTTCGATTACCGTGTCTCTCCCTCCCATTCGCCGAGAATCCAGGATGCAATCACCAACGTACACCAACCTGCCAGCAGGGAACACCAACATTCTAGCAGCCGCAGCAGAGTGATACGTAGCATCAATATTATTTCTAATTAATATTTTTTGCGTGTTTTCGTTTATATATTTATTAAATATCTTTGACGGTCGGCTATTCAAGAAAGATAGGTGTAGGAATTAACAAAATTACACATTTAAAAAAATCATAAAACCTAATATTAGTATTATTAAATCTAAACCAATAATTTAAAAAAATAAATAAAAAAAGGATTTAATTAATTTTTCTTCATAACCGTTACATTTCACTTCAAATTAGTCTAAGTCTTCGATTCAAATTAGTATTTTGCTTTACTGTTTTAAATTATTATTAGAAAAGATCTCTGAAATTTATTAAGATATTAAATTAAAATAGTAAAATAAAAATAGAAATTTATTCAAACAAATTTTCTTACATACTAAATAATTATAGTTATTGTTAACTTTCATACGGAATCCTCAGCGCATGAAACCTCATGCTTGACTGAACTTGTTTCTTATCACGCGGCGTTGGCCTTTTGTTTTCTATTTATTTCGTTTCTTTTTAATTTCTTCTAAAATTCATTTATCTGAGGTTTGGCGTTCATGTCGTCCAGTGATTAATGAACACTAACACCCTTACGAACAGAGTTGTTATGATAATGTTTATTATATTCTACGTTTAGTTGTGTGGGGACTTGGTAAATTTATTGAAATTGGTACACACACACACACACACATTCTCACTAATACTATCGTTTTTGCGAAATTTTCTCTCTTGCTTTTTGGAAATTTATATGGGATCGTGTTGGTCTCTGTGGAATGTTATGCTGTCATTCCGTGTTGATTGTGATTTGTACAATCTTTATACATCGCATACACCGCGTTAATTGCTTATACCATAACGGCGGCATTATTTGCTAATGATACGGCGCGGTACTTGCAACAGGGAATACGGAAAAAAAGAATGCTTCTAGCCTGATGCAAGCGGCAGTTGATGAAATATTCTTACGGATGAAAATATGAAAAATTAAGCTTAACACGAAGCTCTAAGTCAGCGTATATAGTTGTTTTTTTTTTCGTTAAAAAAATATGGTAGTTGACAATTTTATTATTCTCACGCCCACGCCTATATCAATGAACACGAATTTGACTTGGAATCTCCGTGTCAAAATGGAAAGGAAGGAAACAGAACATACGTTTCGGAATTTGTACTGGTTGCTGTAAAATCCAACTTACGAATAGTAGTTTGTCGAATAAACCTTTTTAATGCACATATCCACTGCTATAATCTAAACTGATACGGATGCACAGAGTACAATTATGAGACTGTGTGAAGTCTTTAACCCTTTGACTACCGATTATTAGATTTTTGAATTTTTTCAGTATTTTCGTGTTTTCCTGTTTAGGCACGTCTGTTTGAGTTCAGAAACGAAGGATCACAATTTTTTAGTCAGGGGGAAGGGACAAAACAAGTGGGACATATATGTCCCACTGGTATTTTATGTCTGGTCACATTTTTACCACTGGTATTTTCTTTTCCCAATATAAAAAATAAGTAAACGGTAAAAAAACAGAATTTTATTTAAATACAAGTAAACTGAATAAACATAAAAATACAAAACTATATTCCAGTTTAAAACAAAACTGAGGAATCAGAAAATTATGAACTGTGATAAAAGGAACGTTGCATTGTGTGCATATCAACTTTGTTTTTTTCAAACATTGTGGTCGTATTGATCTCTCAACAGGGAGATGTCCGCCTACATTATGCAATAATCGTACTCGTTTTGAGGGCCTCCCTTGTCTGGTCCCACGTTTGTTTTCCATGAAAAATCAATGATTCTGCAAGTGGAACCAAGAATTGGAACAACTTAGTTTTTTTTCTCGTGTAAATCTCTATGGAGATGACCCATGCATTGACTACAGTGACCATGAGAGAAGACGTTATAAAACCTTTTTCCGCCATTCCAAAGTCGTAACAGGTTACCTTCTGTCTAATAAATATACACCACCCATATAACGGTTGTAGAACTTGACCTGAGCTGGACAAGAAACCTCCAAATGTATCCCGCCCTTCTGTTTTCCGGTAGCAGTCATTACTGTGACAGTTGCTTGCATCTATGAAATCTTTGCTGTCCTGCCATCTGCTCACTAAAACTCCATCTGCTGAAACTCTTAATTGACATTCTAGTTTTCTCAATTTCCTTGTGAATTTTGGTACATTTTTACGATTGGAAATCAGTGTACCCATAGCGGGTTGTTGCAATGTCTGCAAACGACTGATACTGTTTAGCTGTTCGCCACTATCGGTGATGTTGGACGGCTAAATCGCCTGAAACCTATAAATCTAGTCATGTAACCAAAATTTTAATTTTATTAAACGCTTGCATGGAATATTCGCAATGAACAGATCCTACTGCTAATGAGTGTTATTTCTTACATCACTGTATAGTGTGTTTGCTTAAGTTTTTTTACTAATTAAGATTATTGGTTAATGAGCAAAAAAGCCGGTCCCGATATAAAAGAGCAAAAAAAATTAATCAATGCCGCAGATAACCCGTGTAACTTCTGCAGAACACAAATTATGTTAATCCATTTATCATGGTTAAAGAAAAGGTATCAAAACATACGCGATGATGTACACGCTATATGGTAGTGAGTGATCATTTTTGGTAAATCACGGCTCCGCTGGAAAAGCTGCCTTCCCGTTATCAGTTGATAGCGGAGAAGAAAACTTTCCGTCTGTCCCGCAGAATCATCGATACGTATAAATTTGCTGTTATGACTGAGTCCGGTCGACGTAGGCGGATGTTGTTACGAAATTGCTACGTTTCCTTATCACAGTGTGTATGTTTATGTTAACTCTGTTAAGTTGTTTATCGTATTCACTTAAAACTAATTAGTATCATTACGGTCGTTCGCCGTCCTCCTCTCTCTTCGCGTTGCGCGATCGGAATATTTTAATTAGAGACGTTCTACTGTTATTTTATTAATTGGGGGGGAGACTGATGATGCATCTTAACAATAATAATTTCATTCTGCGTAAACGGCTACGTGTAGCTTGCTTCGTGTATGTTTACGTAACTGGCCACAGCGTTTACGGCTGATTAATTGACACAATGGCGGTTTCATTCCACGGAGACCACACCGATCCCATTACCCGATAATACGTTACGTTTCTTTATTTTTATACTTTCTCTTCGAACGTATTTTTCAAAATAGGTAGAACAGCTATCGGTTGATCTCTTTTTTCTCTTTCGCTGTCTTTGTTAATTTCTCTACAGTTTCGACCTAATTGTTTTACGGGTGGATTATTTTTCTCGTACGTGATCGTTGAAAAAGTACAGATTGACTTACTTTTTCCTCTTATTCGCTTTAGCTCCTCTCCCCGGTGTATTTGTGGCCACCATTTCATACTTAATCGTGTTTAGCCAGTCGGCTGCTTCACTTTTTTTTTCTTCAGCGTTTTAACAGCTTCTAATTCGTAGTGCCTATCGTTTTCGATGGTTTCAATAAATATAGTCGCACTTTACGAATGACGACACCTGGTTGCTTGTAGGTATCGTCGAATAATCTGTGAACATGTTATATGGAGTCAGGTGTGCGTGTTGGTGATTCTTGTTACCAATCGGTTATATGATTAATAAAAAAATGTTAAATATTTAAAAATTTCTATTATACATATGTATTTATATAGTTATGTATATTAAAATAATCGGATAATATAAATTAATTATAAAAAATAAAGATTTTACATTACAACGGTGGATTCGAACACACGAGAACCCTTTGGTGTCTATATGCTGCACAAGTTATTATCACTTTCGACCCTACACCACGTAAAAAAAAGAAAAAAGTTTGTGTTTTTATACTATATAAATATAAATCAATGGCGCGTTTAAATTTTCATTAAATTTAAAATTGATTTTTTTTTTTTGCATTATTCTACACTGCTTTTTTGGGGTGTAATTTTTATGTTGAATTGATTTCATTTTAGATTAATCAGTCTTCCAAACCATTTGCACGAGATAAATAAACATAATCTGAAATTTATTACATATTTTTGTCTAAACGGCTGTCCATATAGTCTCCGTTATACGCGGCTTCTAAAAATTTTAATTTCTCGCGCGTAAATCAAAAAGGTACACCACCCTTCCCTCCCCCAGTATTTTATACGATTCATAAATTCATGGTTTGCTATCGATTTGCAAAAATTCATCAAAATCGACGACCCAAACGTCTGACAAACACACTCTTGCTTTTCGATATTATTACTGGAATTTCATCTTTTTTTCGATAGAACTTTCTTTCATTCGGTAATTATGACTCAGTTGCCCCCTATACTCTGCTACTAATTTAATTTTATAAAATTCGCAACACCTTAGTAACAACAATTTTAAAATTTTTCAACTATTGACATTTCCAAGAAGTTAAAAAGACCCTCCACCTATGTGTAACTTGTACACATTAAACACATATTTTGAATGTGGCCTGATGAAATGTAAAAAGCGACAGCAACAGTTTCAAAGACGATTAATAATAAATGCTCAAAATATAAAAAATTACCGAATTTTTTTCTGCTCAATTTATTTTACTTCTCCTAGTTTTAACGAACAGCAGATGGTAACTAAATTTAGAATGCTAAATTTTCATTACGGACCCGTTTTAACCTAAGAGAGACAACCACCCGAATTGGAAGGGTCAGTTGAAATTACTCGTACGCTATCAGTAATGAACTGAAAAATGAACGGGCCGATACAGATAACGTTGGAAGTAAAAGTGGATCAGAAACGTTGACCAGTCCGCTGACGACGACATCTCTAGTGTACATGAATACATGAATACACGAATGGAGGGAACTGTTGTCGGAAAGTCAGAATGTTTTTACATGCAATTTGAAGTACCTTATTGCCTAGGGGGGAGGCGAAACAAGTTATTCGATAGCTAATATATAATACTGCGTACAGTTTAAAATTAAACCAGCTGTTGTGATTATAGTGTAAAGCAAAATTGAAATACCGACTAGTAATGCTAGAATGGATATACACTTTTACGTTGCTCGTGTTGGACATGCACATCTCTCTATATAATAGTGTGTATAATATCAATGGACAACAAAAACTCTCTGTTTATTATTACACTGGCGTTGTTATTGTTATTATTAATTATTTAGGTCAACGAGAAATCATTCAACGCAGTATAGCGGCAATACCACCGATTGTCTGAAGATAAAAACAAAAAATTATCATTTCTGCGTACGAAGAAAGCGAGAAACACGTTGCGCTGTGGCACGAGGAAAACAAGGCTACGGACGGAGTCGAGCGTGAGACGTCGTGAATTGTAAGTTAGAGCAGGCATTCGACGACAACGAACGAATGATGATGATAAGAGCGAAAGACAATGAAAAAGTGTCTAAACACATTGTATTTTCAGGCATTAGTTTAACTGGGAGCGCTTATTTCTTTAATTAACATCGCCGCGCGATTTTGACAGCCATTTGCGGACTTATTTTCTGTCCGTGTAGAGAGTAAGTAACACAACAGCTGATTATTCGTGTTTCGTTCTCGGCTTTGTTGTTATGCACGGCGCGCCAAGCGGCAAAAATAAATTGAGCAATTGCTCGTCGACGAATACGAATAATTTCTACCCCCGTCGCCCCGTACTAATCAATTTCCTACAAATTTGTACCGTTGTGACGTAAGCTTCTTTCGTAATTTTTCGCCAAATAAAGCGGGAAGTTCGTTTTTGTGCCTATTTTTTTTCTTTTTTTTTTTTTTTTTTTAAATAACGGTATCAAATTTAATAAGCTGGAGTCGTCGGCGGAGTGGAATAAAGTTATTTACATAATGTTTGCACGCAGTACAAAAAACCCCATGGTAGGGGGGAAGGAAAAAAAAACGCGGTGGTTTAGGCGTTGTTAAATTAATGGATGAACACGTAGACTCTACTACTAGGTGTGTAAATTTCGTCGTCCTTGACATTGTTTATCCCGTTTTTATTTGTCCGGCTGCTATCTAAGTAAATTTTAATTGATAATATTTTTAATTTGTCTAGCGCGGTCGGATTTTAATTATTTTCCGAAAAGCGTTGTACCCCCCCCCCCCCCCCCCCCTCGTTCAGGTAAAATCCGGTTGAAAAATTGAATTGTGCCCGCCGCGCGGTCCAGCGGAAAAGTAAGGATTTCGGCAATTAATTTAAAAATCGGGGAAAATGTCGGTTCAATTATCGGTCGCTAATTACGTCTTATCATTTAGCATCCGCGATAATGATGGCTCATTCTCGAATAATTATCGTAATCGGTTTTCTTTTGTTTTCGTTATCCTGACAGTTGTTGACAATTCCGAAAATTATTTCCTAATATTTCATTTACCTCTTGCGACGTTGCTCGTTTGTCTGTGCTACTGTGTGCTGCGTGTGTCAATTCTAAGTGGGGGCGACCTCTGCTATAGTGCTCCAACTTTTACGCGTAGTGTGTCATTCGCACTTGTTTAACGTGTATTATGTATTGTCTCTTTGCTACTATTATCAATAAAATTGATTTGATTATATTCCCCTTCGCTTTCGTTGTTTAGCAGCTACATTTTTACTTTTAATAAATCGCGCTCATACGTGAAAGCTTTCAATCGTGTCTGCTTTAATGTGTCATATATCCTCGATTTAACATTCTAACTGGAAATAATATCTGAACGAAAATTCCCAACGTCAGCAGAAAAACTGCACGCAGTTGCATAACAATTATTCTATACACCGTATTATATGTATATGGATCTAATGGTAACTTTAAAAGAAAAAAGTATTGCGCAAAACACACGAAATGTGCTTCTAGACTGGCGAAACTGTTGAGAATGATAATATTACAAAAATTAATAGGCATTGTGCTGTGAAAAGTAGAGCTACTAGTTTTGCTAGCTTGTACCGTACGTATTGAGAAAAAAAAATATACAATACACGTGTGTTACCCTTTAAACCACACCTGTTGTGCTCTGTACAGTTCTCGGTAGCAAATATACTTTTATATATACATATATATATATATATGTGTGTGTGTTTAATCACCGCCGGAAAATCCTGATTTTCCGAACAGCAGTACTTCTCTAAAGCAGAAAAATGTCGAAATGGAATTAACTCGATATACAATCGCCCGTATTGCTGCACAAACAAAACCAAATAAAGAAGCCGTTTTTTTTTTTAACTTTAAAAAATTTTTTATTTTAATTTTAATTGAAAGTAATTTGATATTTAAATTTCGATAAAGGAATTAATTTATGTGAACAACAGAAGGGAATAACGGAAAATGAATTTGAAAAAAAAAGAAGTAAATAAATGAATAAATAAAAAAAGGATTAAGTAGCTTTAAAAAAAAGCGAAATAAATACAGCGATTTTGACTTCTAATAATAAAAAAAAATTTTAATTTATTACTTAGGCGTGAATTAAAACCGCATTAAGAAATCTATTTAAATTCTTTAAAAATGAAACCTTCTGTCGTATTTACAAACTCTCTCTTAAACTGCCGATCTTGATTCGCTGCACTACCGCATTTTGTTCGCCGCAGACGACAGATTTTCTCTAGCGGTTTGTGTTTCTCCGAATGAGTATTTATAAATTAACATTCCGCTATGATGAAATAGCGATAGTTTTCGCGGCATTTATCTTCCTCGGCTTTTTATTTATTTATTTATTTCGTTGTCCCCGCAATTTCTGTAATTATTTTCAATTGCGCACCGTGTGTTTCCGATGTTTAATATCATTCATTACTACAAGCGAGATGTGTACACAGACAGTTCTTCTTGAAACCAGACTCCGAGTAAAAATAAATAAAAAAAAAGCTTACAAATTCGAGGTAATATCGTCGGATAAACGTCCGAGCTATGATGTCGCAGATCAGCAACGGCAGTTACCGACCCGTACACATTCAGCAGAAACGATATGTGCGTATAATTAACCAAAACCATATGTCTGATGCAGGTGAAAAAAACTAGCACCGAATTACAATAAGAAAAGGAGTAAAAACCTTCTGCAGGACTCTAGAGCAAGAGCGGTTAAAATAATCGCGGAAAAAGGCTTTTCAAAGTAGCGCACTTGTGCTATAGTCAGAAACGTGGAGTGAACTAACCGTCTGCTCTGAACGTTGAGCTTCGTAGGTTGCGAACCTCGACTTGTCAGTCTTCGACACTCTGCCAGTGGTCTCGCTATACTACACTTTTATTTCATCCTTCAACACCGCCGTAGGATACAGTAAAAATATTCATTGCCGAAAATTTTCGCGTCGTGCGTACTTGAAAAAAGCAAACCCCCCCCCAGAAGCAGCAGCAAACTGACATTTAAACGCGGCGGTTAATTTTGAAAGTGTCTGCCGGTGAATGTGTATAATTATCGCGAACGATAAACACCTGTTGATTGTCGGCCAAATCTAAAAATACGATATTTTTGCTCGCTTCTATGCATAAATAAATGTATTCGTAGAAAATCAGCGCTCCGTTGTCGCGACATTTGTTTATTTATTCGAGTTTTTCGCTGTTCTTAAGAAATCTCAGCCATAGCGTGTCCGCCAGTACCCAGTGATATTGTCTCGGCTTCTACGAAATTTCCGGCTTGACGTTTTTCCTAATTGCGTTTTCTAGGAGGAAATACGCTTCGTAAATACATCGGTACGCCACATTTTTGTCCGATGCGAAACCGGACGTGTGTATTCATTGCTTTTTGCATTTTATGTCTTCGAAATTTTGACCCGTGCCTAATCCGCCTTTTAATCACATCGCACACAGTTCGACTACTGTGTCCTTCAGAACTGGGTTTTTGAGTGATTCGTGAATTGCACGAGTGTTCAAGCGAAAGACCGTTGCATCTTTCTTCTGTGCATTGTGTTTATGACTTTGCTGTTTTCATCAAATTAAAAGCTAAAATTAGTTCCATTCATATTTATTAAAATATATAAAAAAAAAGTAATTTTCTTAAAATATTTCTCTTTAATTATAGTCGCTCTGCATGTAAAAATTGTTTTTGCACATACACCTATAACCACGTATATTTATTAAACATGTTATTTTTCGCGTTTATTTTTAACAATTTCATAAGTATTTATTTCGCTATCGAAAAACCGCATAAATTTTGGAAATATTTCGAAACGATATGGCTCCGAAATTGTAATCTAGAATAAAATGATTAATGAGGTAACGGAAGCAAAATGGTTAAAAAAAAAAAGTACAAAATGTAATTTGACCGTTTTTCAAATACTACTCGTTGAACGCAGTTGAAATTTTTCTCTCTTCTTAATTGCACGAGATACTGAAACAAATCATTTATATCTTCCGCGTAAATTCTTTCGACCTACATATACGTCTTATAGCTGGAGCTCGTTCCGTAAAATGCGTACGTCATGCAAAAATACATGCGTCATCGCGGAAGGGTTGTCCTGACGACGTTATCACTGCAATCGTGTGATTGACAGTTTGAGTTCACGTTTCTACTAAAATGAAAAGTATCTACTACCCTAAAATAACAATAGTCCAAAACGTTTCCAATGAGGAGCCGTATCGTTTCGAAATATTCCCGAAATTTGTGCTGTTTTTGGATAGTGAAATAAATACTTGTGAAATTGTTAAAAATAAATGCGAAAAATAACATGTTTAATAAATATGCGTGGTTATGGGTATGTGTGCCAAAACAATAAAACAATACGTGCATAGCGACTATAGTCGAAGAAAAATATTTTAAGAAAATTACTCTTTTTTTTTTTTTTTCAAACAATATTTTTTATAATTACGAATGGAACTAATTTTAGCTTTTAGCGCGATTTCTTGCGGATAAATTAAAATTAAAAAGCCGCGTAAAAATGAAGAAAATGTGATGTTGCCGCCTGAGGTCGTACTATCATATTAAATTTCGGAAATATTTCGAAACGAAACAGCCCCTTATTGGAAACATTTTAAATGCTCCTCACAATACGTGTCCCCATGTCAGAATGTCCTTTTGTACGAATGATACGGAGGTCTATTCTTTCTTATACTTTAGACGTTTAGTTTTGGCTGTGTAGCATTCGATGAAACTGTTTTTTGTTGGGTTTTTTTTTTAATTGTAAACAAGGATGCAATCTGAATTTGTCGTTTTTATAGGCCTACTTAAAGTCGTAAAGCTTGCTATTTCGTATCACGAATGCAGTCGAAAAATTCATCGTTGCGATTTGGAGTCATTCATTAGTCAGTATATAATCTTAGCCGAATGGAGGCGCGGGAACAATTTTAATACGCTTAAATTGTCATCCCGAGTCCGGTTTTTTAATCAAATAATCAAACGATCGATTCTAAAAACTAGCCCCGATTGATTATGCCGAGCGTCTAGACTTTTTCGTTCGCATCTTTTGCAGCCGATTCGGTTGCCAAAATGAAGATATTTTTCGCACGTTTACGCGCTTCAAAGTCACCTTTAAGCAGATACGGTGATTACGTCTTGAACCGTTCATTTTTGCTTGCCGTTAGCCTCGCAATGAATGAAAGATATGTTAAAAGATGTCCATTTCAGAGGTGCCGTATTTCATTTTATACGTATAAACTGTTGTAGCTATAGCAAGCAAACCCCGTTGCCTCTTTTATACATAAGAGCTTTTTTTTTTTTTTAAAGCATGCTGCTTCGATTGAATGTGAAAAAAGTGAAACACAACTATTATAATGATGCAGTCAATTAAGGGGGAAGTACAATGTGTCCATCAACCTTGAAATTAAATGCGAACAATGCCCAACGATAGCTAGAATTTCGTGAATTCAACTTATTCATGAGAAGTGCTACACCACTACGACAGTGGAGAAAATTAAGAGGGTGTAATTATTCGTAATTACCGTAATTTGTTTCGTTCGATGTTGATGCCTCCCGACGCTTAGAGTTTTAATCCTTGATCCATTTTAACGTTTACCGAGAACTAATTATCTGGCGTGTATTTATTCTCAGAAATAAAGATTCTAAAACTCTTAGCACGACGTCAAAGCGGGAAAAAAAGGCGAATTAAGACTGCGTGGTCTTTGAGCTTTTACTGTTTTTATTTTCCCTCAAGTCTGATTTTGTCTGTTACGTCACGATATTGCTTTTCTTTTTCTCGCTTTAAGTTTCAGTCGTGACATAAACTAAGACCCGCGCCGTTGCTAATAAAATCGGAGGACAGGTATATATTTATTCGATGAAAAAATATATTTCCGCTAAAGCACTTATTCGTGTCACTTCGTGACAAGTTGTTGCGTCGAATTCACATTAGAAGAATTACGAATTTCACAAAATGTAATTTAACAATGGAACTGCGTAGATGTTATTCGAGCCTTTTCGCGAACAGTGGAAATAGATTATACGTTTTCTGGTATCTTTCGTTAGTAAACAATAATGCGATTGGTGCGATGTCGAGAAAAATGGTTCCGTACAAGTGTTGCCGAAATGGATGTTAAACCTAATTTAGCTTAAACATTAAAGCGCTGGTTATTAGTAAGTTTTTTCGGTGGGAAAGTTACGAAAAACCAACCGCACTCAGTATTCGAACAATCAGATAAATTACGCCTCTAAAGCTTCCACTTTGGATATAATTAAGAAAACAATTTACAGTAAACTTTTTAAACATGGTGTTTGCCGTAAATTGTTTTCCAAATTACACCTCTTCATCCAGCTCAAAATTATTATTCGGGTCCGGTAAGAAAAACCAATTTATTCGATTTCCTTTACTCGCCAGTGTGTCTGAAAGTTGTAGTGAAGCTGTACGACTCAGCCCGGGGGAAGGGGGGGGGTGAAACGTTCTTTCGATAACTTTATGTTGTTGAGATAAAACTTTCGCAAAATCCGCGTATAAAAATGAGAATATCAAAACAATTTACGACTAACCCATTTCTGCGGTGATCCCGATTGGATTATATTTCCGATTATCCGTCAGGATTTTATTGAATTTACAACTAACCGTTTCAAAAGCACAGAAATTCTTTTAACGATAGTAATGAAATCCCTCAGCTGTTACAACACCCTGTGCAGAACTCTCGGTTCATATCTCACTATTGAAAAGTACATGAAATTTTCATTTTTTTGGGTTAATGTAGGGGAGCACAAATAAATCAATAAAAACACCGGTTGCCAGCTTTTAACGTTCATTATTTTGGTTTGAACACCATGATCTCTATATCCGTGCCCCTAAAATTTATTTTATTTTATTTCGGATTACAGATTATTATTATTATTATTATTATTAAATCAGATAGTCGATTATTTGGTAAATTATATTAATTCAATCCATACAAGTTTTTCTGTGCCGGCTGACCTCTGAAAACAATTATGTAACAGTAAAATTATTACACGAATTATAAATTAAATAAATATAAACAATACGTGTCACTAATTGCGGCTAGAGCGCTCTAATGTCGGTGTAGCTGATAAATGAGTCACTGACGGTCCAAACCTGTTCCTTGGGTAACGGTAAAGATGAAATTCGAAAATTAATTAATTTGGGAAAATGTAATTCGCGATTGCTTTAATTTAAACTAATATCTTGAAGGTGTTCCTGGCGACTTCGTAAAGTAAAGTAAGTCCCATACCCTTACCAGGGCGTACGTTCACTAATAAGGATCAAACCTTCGGGATTCAATTTGATGGATTTTGAAAAGCCGCTAACTTTTTATACCCATCGCCCATTCAGCTACGTGGAATGCATAATGAAGTAATGTTTTGTTTTTTTTATTTTTATTTTATTCTATATATTAAGTACTGATTTGTGGGCGGTGCATACATTCTGAGACACTAGAAAGTTCTGTGGACCTTTTTTTTTTTTAATTTGGAGTTTTACTGTTTGAAGTGTGCATTAAGTAGCGTTTATGCATAAATAAAGAGGAAATAAAAATAGTAAATGAAATTAAATACTCGAGAATAATTACAGACTGTAACTTAAATTTTAGTAAACACGTCGAATACATAATAGACAAGATTAAAAAAATTTATTTCGAATTAAGATCACTATGCTCAAATTTGTTCGCGGTTTTAAATATAAAGATAAAACTTTACAAGGCTATTTTTAGATCTAAAACTGAATACTGCTAATAAGATGCTAAAATTGCGAAGGAAAATATTAATGGGAACAATAATTTCCGGTTATTGCACAATATCATATACTTCAGTCAACATCATAGCAGGAATAATACCTATAGACTTAAAATTAGAAACGGTAAACCAAATCAAAACAATGAAACAAGAAAAAGTTACGAAAACAGATTAATAAAATTAACTCAAATAGTATACGACTCTGGCAACTCGGATGTGATAAATCACAAACTGGCAAAGTAACACGGAAAATCATCGAAAAAAGAACTACAAATGAAACATTTTTATACCGATTATAACTTTACTCAATTTTTAACCGGACGTGGAAATAATAATGGGGAGTATATTTGAAACGTTTTAAAATTGCTAAATTGAATAACTTGTAAAGACTGTGAAGAGAAATCAGATGATTAGCATTCGATTTTTGAATGTATAAAGTTTAATAAAAACGAAAGAGAAAAAGATCGGAAGATAATAAAAAACCAATAACCGAAATACATAAGACTTCTTCAATTTGCTTAATTTTGTTGACTATATAATGAATAATAAAACAAAACACAATAATTAATAAATAATAGCAGTAACAATTAGGAACTCTAGCTGTGAAGCCGCAAGGTTCAGCGGAGTTAAAAAAAAAAAAAAAAAATCTGATAATGTAATAATCATAATTTTTTCATTTTGAGTCTTGTTCTTGAAAACATACTAATAAAACTGTCGCGATTAAATTAATAAATTATTTGTTCGCTCTTTTCTTTTCTTTTTGCAAAATTTTTATTTTACAAATAATTTTTCCTTCTTTCTCTAGTACAAAACACGGTGGTCCCCCCGGAAGACTTAAAACGGTCTTCGTTTAAAGTATACGTAATAATATTTTGGGAATTAGGAAATGTTAACATAACTTCGTTTTTTCTAATGAAAAATAAAATACCATAAATATTAAATTTTCATTTTATATTGGAATTAATTTTATTGCTAGTTTCACGCCTATTTACAGATTCTACGTTTACGGATATTTGAATTAATTTTATCGCTCGAATGACGACACATCCCGAATTATAATTTAATTTTCTTGTTGTAATCAGATTGCGCAAATTTTTCATTATTGTTCAACTTTTTTTTTTACGCTTTCTGAGGATTTAAAATATATTTACCATTTGGAATATTCAAAACGATTCATGATCATACGTATTGAGTTTTCTTTTTTAGTTCTTTCTTTTTAAATTTTCTCATCAGATTCCCTCTTTTAACGTCGCTGTTTCCTCCGCAATACTACTATCAGGTTCAGAATTCCATTAGTTGTGATTGACCGCACTTACCTTTTTTTCAATTGTTGATATAATTAAATATGAACCCTTTGAAAAATCTGATTGTACAAATTGCGCGCGTGTCACACTATATCTTCGTGCGCGGGGTATTAAGATGTCAATATTATCTAATTTGTTCAGCTCGTTTAGAACTTTTTGAAAAAAGTACGCTGAAAAAAATTACTCTGTGTTGAAAGTTATGAGAAGTTCATGTCTTCATTCGTCAGATTAATTTGCTTTCGCGTCGTAACGGCATTTCGTTAATTTTTCCAGATCTGCTGCTACACGTATTTTAAAGAATAAAATGAAGAACCTTTAATGAACAATTTTGCCTGTTTTTATTTTTATCGAGATTTTTGCATACTAATTCACTAAAATGATACAGTACCAGGTGAAGAGTGAAAACGTAGAGCTTTCTTATTCGGCCGTTTAATTTATTTTTGCGTCCGATTAGTAAATGTCGATTTGTTTACGTTGGCGTTTGCGTGGGATGATAATGTCGCTCGCGTCTTTAACGTTGTCGGCGCATTTAGCAGATTGAGCTCGGAGGCCGCTCCGAAAACGTGGCCCAAATTTTTGAAGTTGAAGGTTACATCACTGCGAAACGGTGTCTGATAGCGGGGTGCAGGGTGAAATATTGGGCAGAAGAAAAAACTGTTTGCGAACTTCTTTACCGCTTCTTACAACGTTGCGTTCTCGTTGGACGACAACGCTTATGCGTACTATCGTAACGTTACGTTTGTTTCTGCGATTCCCTCTCTGATGTAACCTTCATGTTTTGGGCTTAGTGCATCATTTTTCGTATTGCATCGCACCTAATGTAATCGATCGAGCCCAGCAAACAAGAGCCGTGGACTGCTCCGCGCTACAATTTGTCCTAATGGGTTTCTATCATCGTCTACATTAACCGTCACCAAAATCCCACTACTTTCTGCTCGGCATTTGAGTCATTGTTGCGCCGCTGTGATGGATACGTCTGTAGGCTGACCTGTTTTGTTTTGTGGCGGACTTGTCACTTTTGAGGTTATCTCGATTACTTCGGAGTTGCGTGCGGCCTACTGTAGGATCAAATTTACTGCTCGAATTCGTTCATTAATTTCAAACTGTTTCTCCATGGAGTATCATAAACCGAAAGAAAAACTATAAATTAAACCGTTTTTTTTTTAAAAGTATATAATGCTGATAAAAAATTTAACAGGAAAAAGATTAATTATAAACGTATATAATTAGAAAATTGTTCGACGAAGAATTTTTTCCGACGGTTCACGGTTAAATATGGTTTTAAAGTCTATTAAACATATATAATTTTGTTTAATAGCCTTCTATTTTATTTTATTTAAGAAGAAAATAGTATTTAATTGTTTAAACTGATCCGAATCCTAAATCATATTAAAACATATCAGCTGGAGAAATACTTGTTCCGCTCGTGGTTTTTTACAAATTAAAGTCACACGGTGGATTATATATTTTTATATTTAGCGTGCCTTGAATAGTATGAAAAAAATTAAAGTCGCTAAATTGATCGATTATTTTAGTAGCTGGTTTGACCGCCGTGGTAAGCTTCAATAACCGTTTTACAATGTTTTTTGGCATACTCGTAACTAAATCCCGAATTGTGTCCTGTACAATCAGATCCTATCCGCGAGAAGCACATTTCTAAGCTGAGCCAGTGAATAGCCAGTGAATAGCCAGTGAACTCAATGTTGGATTTTGACTTTGAACCTGTTTACGAAACATATCGCATGGATTTCAGTCTAAACTATCCGCTAGTTAAGCCTTCGAACCGTTAATTGTAGTTATGCACCGCCATTAGCTTCGTGAAATCTTTTTTTTTTTTTGTTAAGGTTAATAATCTGCCAGCACATCATTGTTGAGGAAGGAGCTATCATCGTTTGATTACAGACGTGGAGCTCTACTTGATATACTGTATATAAGTAATGCTTGACAACAGGGCGTTGTAGAAGTTAAGGTTCACAATGTACTAACTTAACGATACTGATGAGAGTAGGGAGGCTAGTTCCTTTCTCTTGGCCGCCTTTACTTTAACAGATTTCTCTGGTACCCTGTTAATTATTTCAAGTTGAGTAAAAACCCGGGGGGAGCAACTTGAATCCGGAGCGAAATAAGTCTTGAACGTGTGTGACCTCTGGTTTGATAGCCGAGCACCTTAACTACTGAGCTACTGCGCTACCCGTATTGTATATACACCTATATATGTATATTATATAACCTATTTAATTCGGCAACATATTTTATTTGTTATTAGGGAAATTTACATGCATTTTTTTACACCGTATAATGTATATTTAACGATACAATCATAATTTGTATATTTTTTAAAATCAAAATGATACAATAGGCAAATAACAAATTTGTGGTTAAAATAATTTCAGTCAACATATTTTTGAATAATGAAGCGGATGAAATTATTAAAATAATTCGGTGACAAAAAATAACTCGTGTATTTCGGTAAAATTTTTAGCCTGTTACATAACTTTACATTTTATGCATACAGAAACTTTATATGTAAATTCGAACGTACTGATAAAATCATTTTTATCTGACGTCATTCGGGTACGGTCTCGTAATTTCCTGTACCGCGTTTATTGGATTAGCTGCCAAAATAGTTCGATTTATTATTTAGACGAATTTTGAGCGCGATTTTCAGAGTTGTAATAAAAAATATTTTTAACGACCGGAAGTGTCAAAGAGGCACGTGATATAAGACGTACAAGACTTAATCCTTTTTGTTTCTAATTTTTCGTTATAAAAGATTAAAATTTTTTTGTGTGTGTGTGTTAAAAATTGATTATATCGAAAAGTTTAAAAAATATTTCTATAAAACTTTAACTTCCAACCAATCAGAGCGCTTATTTATTTTTGTCAAATAGTAACGTCATGCGTGTAATTGTTTTTGTTTTTATGAAATTTTATTTGTGGCAATAATAAAGAAAATACATGTAATCACCGAATATATTAAATGTTTCCATAACATAGAACGCGGTGATAAGGAATTTTCACGTAGATAATGTACACAATAAATATAAATAATTGTAAATTTTAATCACTAAAATCAGCTATTTATTTATTATTCATTAAAAACCGCGGTTATTTTAATGCTATCCATTATACCAACTTGTCTTCGCATGTCGCAAGTTTTACAGTGAATCGTATGTTTTTTGAAAGCTGTACTAAATTCCGATTAAGTCAAATTCTATTTTTTTTATATATATGTGTGTGTGTGTGTGTGTATATATATATGCATGCATATAAACTTCTTTTCTTTTGTAAATCATCCATATTGCAAGTTAACTGAACCCTTAATTCAGTTTTTATATTTGTCACGTCTCAGTTTGTTCGTTTTTATTAGAGATGTGTAGAACCGTGTAGCTTTGTATTGTTTCGAAACTACAATCTCATTTCATATGATAAACTTGAAACAATAAAGCGATGAAATTATTTTTTTTACCACTTAGGCCTGTTCTGATAACGATTGTTATTATACGCATAAATTGTCGCTGGTCCGCAATAAAAAATGTATTCTCTCTGAAATTGTTTATTAATTAATTAGAGTTAATGTGGTTAGCGGTGGAAACCATCCAATTAAGTTTTTGGTTTCCTCCCCCCACATTGTACAATCCTTAATCGTATCTTAACATATTAGAAATTAATATATGTAAATTGATATTGTATTTTCTGTATTGCAATTCCTTTTCGACCAAATTATTCAATATATTTATTTTTTCCATCACCAATTCTCTCGTGACTTCATTAAACATCTAGTTTTACTGAAATATAAACAATATTTTTAAAACGGTCGCAAGAAAAATTCAGCGATATTGGAAATTTCGATATAAGAAACGAATTACCGATAGAATTTTATTTGAGTCCATTCATAATTGTTTACTTTGATGAAAAATTGTTCGTATAATTTTTATCCACTTGAAATAAACGGATTTGTTAAAATGGCGTTAAATATGTAATTTTTGTAAACTGCTGTTTGCGAAAAATATGTATAATAATTAAAAAAGGAAAAAGGAAGTCCGTAATTTGTATTTGTTTCGGTGCACATTCATTGCATGTTTAATTTAAAAAATAAGATTCTTTTTTATTTTCTATATTCAAATATAAACGTAAAAGATTGTTTGATTTGGCCCGATGATCTTTCTACTGAAATAATATTAATACTGAACAATTACTTTATCTTACTATATTTCTCTATTTGAATTGGGCAATTTCGAAACAGAAAATAAAACAAGGTCAGTCGAGCATTATGTTTCATGCGCTGAGGATTCCGTATATTAAGTTAAAGACAACTATAATTTACATGTGCATAATACTAAATTCAAAACAAAGAGGTCCGATAAAGACGGAGAGATACGTCATTTTTCACGCTTTTTTTAACTTCTTGGAAACGTCGAAAGTTTCGTTAAGGAAATCAAATATAGTTTCGTTCCCTACAAATAGCGATCTTTCCACCGACACAAGTATGTCACATGCCCGGCAAAAAAATACTTTTTTTCAAAAATTTCGAGCTTTCGGCGCCCCAGGGGCCTAAATATAAAGCTGTGAACTCTGCTATAGTTTCCCTATAAAGCGATCCTATATGACGTTTTGTTTCCTCAAATTTTTTACTGGAGCTCTGTTACTGACGTGAACATTTTGTTTTTTCTTTTTGCTGTTTTTGACCCAAAAGGGAAAGTTTAGATAATATTTTAACCGTATCACTTTTAACGGAGGTATTTAGTGATGAATTATGAATTTTTTTTTAAGGGTGATTTTTGAGGTCGTTTTAAATTCCATATTACATATTCTTGCCGCCCAATACCAAAATTATAAATACGAATGAAAATGAACTTTTAACCGTGAAGAATTTATTGTGCCAATTTAAAAACAATAATCACACGTATAACGTCGTTTTATTGGTCGAATTAAAATAGTTCCCTTGAGAACTATCAGCACCACCGAACGTTTATTATTATTTTGAGTCTCTCGTGATGTTTTTTCTATCGCTGCGATGTTTTAGTCGACTGCTACAGTTTTGGTATTACTAAACGCGATTGAATTAGAATTATGGAGATGGCGCGTTCCGAAAATGTACGTTTATTTTTCTGTTCCAAGTATTAATCATCATTATTTGACCTATATGAGCGATGGATAAATATTGCCGAAACCGAATCTGTTAACTTTTTGCGCGAATGTCTGACTGAAATTAACGAGGAATGAGATTGTTTTCTTCGTGAAATTATGATAAATCACCATGTAATGTCTGATTATCCGACGCACGCGTACTTTGCCCTTGGACCACCCCCTATTATTTACACGAACAAATTCTGTTTATTACTAAACGAGTTTTCTGGTCCGCTTCGATGTTACATTCAGATGTAGCTGCCAAATAAATTAAGAATATATCATCCAATAAAGTAACACTTCTGTATCGTTATCGTCTTTACGCCGAAAATTTCCGCTATAAACCATTGCTATTTAGGCGTGATTTGAAATACAGATTCAGTAATTTAACTTTTAAATTTACCGTATGAGCGATAAGAAGAAGTACGCTAACGATTTCAGAAAGGCTGATAATGTTTCTGCGCGCAAGTCGACTGTTTTAGAATAAATTCGATCCTTAAATACTATAAATAAGTAGTAAAATACGGTAACTTGAAATTTAATAAACCACTTGCATTTATTATAATTCTTTTGGAGCATAGAATGGGCCCCTCTTCTCTTTGTATTCTTTGCTAATTAGGTAAATTACATGCAATAAACGAAATTTTCAGTTTTGTACTATTTTTAAAATTTTCAATACTCCAATATCAATCGTTACCGGTTTCCCGCATAACGTACACTTATTTTGCTTTCTGTGACTGCGTTTCGAAATGTCAAACACACATCTGCAGTTTTTACCGAGTTCAATTAGAATAAAATTGGTCTGACGTTACCCAAAAAGAAAATTCCGAATAATTTTTATCTTAACCGTTAAGAAGGCTACACACGTTCATTTAAAATTAAACCATCGGTCTACAAATGGAGACCAAAATTGCTCCTCTGAACATTAGAAGAAATTATTTAACAGATAAATTTGTACTTAAGTATTGTAATTACAAATATCCGCAGTTTATAAGTAAGATAATGCAGGTAAGTAGTGATTGGAGATTTGTTCCCCAGAAATGCCGCTCTTGCTCAAAAGAACTAGGATGTATTATAGTTATAGTCCAGCTCTTGTGCCATCTTCTCCCTCCAATTATTTTAATTTCAGATACGACCTTAATCTTATCAAACTGGACATCAATATTAACACCTTTAAAAGCCAGAATTTGCATCTGCTGCCTGGTAACATTGTGAACTACTCCGTTTTTCTAGGTATCGCGAAAGAATTATACCCCGGTTATCGGTTGATCTTTACCGATGGCGCCAAATTCTGTGGATTTAATGAAGGCGTAGGGGCCGGGTTTATTATAGAAGGTATCACTGAGCAGAAATTTAAATTACCTCCAGAAGCTTCGATTTTCACGGCCGAGCTTCTTGCAATTGAAAAAGCGTTAGAGTTTGTGAAAAACGTGTTGCAGTCCAAGGGGGAGTTTGTAGTATTTTCGGACAGCCTTAGCTCTCTCTTGTCGCTTCAGAGAAGTAACTTTGAATGTAATTGCCATCCAATTATTTATGAAATTAAGGAAAAGTATTTTAATATTTCCGAACTTGGAGGAGTCATTAAATTCTGTTGGGTTCCGGGTCACTGTGGGGTACCACTTGGTGACCGTGTTGATTTAATCGCAAAAGAAGGTGTTAGATCAGGTATTAAGTTTCCATTTATCCCATCCTTCGATCTTCTAGATAAAGCCAAAATAAATAATCATGCGGATTGGATAAGTCTTATTTGTAGAGAGCAAGGACCTGGTAAATATTTCCATATGGTCCTACCATCTTTGCCGTCCATACCTTGGTTTTACCGCATTAGTGTCCCAGTTAGTTTGACCCGTGGGTTTGTGACCGTTGTGTGTAGGCTCCGCTCCGGCCATTGCCGATTGGGTTTAAATTTTTCAAACACCAGGCACTGCACCGGTTGTAATATCTATTGTCGACAAAATTTTAGAGAAGACATTAACCACTTGTTATTTAATTGCGCCCAGTTCGATAACACGAGACTTGCGTTTTCTAAAGACCTCATGTCCTGTGGTGTTTATCCTCCATTGTGTATTTTTCATCTTCTCTGTTCCAGTGATAAAATTTTATTTGTCCTTTTTAGGTTTATTGAAAGAAACAGGATTGTTGTTTGATTTTTTTTTTTTTTTTTTCTCTATTATTTTACTTATTTTTTTTCTTACATTGTAGTCTTTGTCCAGTGTGGCTGTGACTACCTCCTTTTTCTCATAATGCATTGTGAGCATTGCCAGGCAACTGTGGTCATAATGTGAGATAGAAATATTTATCTATTTATCTATTTTTTCTTTTGCTCCTTTTTCCAGAATGAAAAAATCTTGTTTGTTTCTGTTTTGTTTCATTGAGCATTGTGGGCACTGCCAGCAGTTGCGGCCATAATGTAGAATGAATGAAATTTCTCTTCCTGAATTTTCTATTATTAGTATTTTTTAATATCTAGTCGTGTCGTAGTTTGCTGGCCAAATAAACTGTTCTGTTCGGGCCAAAAAAAAAAAAAAAATTAGAATTTTTTTTGGTTCACGTATAGTTTTTTAGTTTTCTGTAGATTATTTGATTTTATTACAGTTCTTTAATTCAACTATTTTTTTAATTTTATTCAATTTTATCTAATTATTAATTAATTAATTTTTATTTTATGATTTCTGTGTTTTAATTATAATATTCATTTTTATTTTTATTTATTTTTTTCCTGGCCACAACGAACATTAAAATAAGCAAACGTGTAACGTTATTATTATATGTTCCGTTTAGGGGAAAAAAAGAAAAACTAATAATTATTTGTACACATTCGATATAATAAGTAACGTAAAGTAAAGAAATTTAAGAGGAATTATTATTCGTACCGAAAGAGAAAATGTTTCTTACCGGATATGAACGTATCAGTAATTCACTTAATATTAATTAACTTAAGATTTAATTTGCAGGGAAAATTACAAAATATAATACCTGTGCACACACAAGAACAACCAATCTTACAATAAAACGATTAATTAGTAATTTAATCTATGACAGTGTATACGAGAGAGAACTAAATTAATAACTTATAAAACTAGCTTAAGATTTCTAATTATATGACGCTTGTTTTCTTATTATGTCGCCAAGACACAAGAGTTGCAAGATATTTTTCATTTATGTGTCAGTAGGATGTGTTTTATTCTTTTATGTTTGTATTTTTTGTATCTATGCCTAAGTGTCTAGTAATCATAGTCACCTATATTATTAACTTAGGTTAAGTCGGATTCACTGTATGCTGCATCAAAATATTTCCACGACTTCTTTGTAATTATTTCATGAATGAATGACATTTTTAGGCGATCATGCATGGAGTTGATGCTGGTTGTATCGCGGTGTATGTAGGATTATTCTTAGACAGGGATTTTGAATTCTTTGAAGTTCCTGGATGTTACTGTTACTGGCAGACTGCTGATGCTGCATATATAGTAGTTTTGGCAAAATTATTAGTTTATATAAATAAGCTTGTTTTGAGATGTTAAATGCGATTTCCTATTAAAGTAGGGCTATAGGCAGCAAATCTTTCACCGAGCTTTTATAACTTTATTCTTAATAAGTTTGGTGGACGTTAATCTTTTATCATGTGTTAGACTTAGATATTAGATTTTATCCTTCCATTCTACACGACAATTTTGGATATTTGTTTTCGTAAATGCGGGATCGTCTTCCAGTAAATTAAATATCTTCTGTTTTATTATCATTTATTTTATTATCGTATTTGCTGCTTTATGAAGTGTCTATTTGCTATTGTGCCTGTTCTGTAAGATGTCGCTAATATCGCGCTATCACCTGCATATTATATAAAGGTATATTTCGAACTCTTTTCAATTTTGGGTATGTCGTTTAAGTAAAATATAAATAAATGTGGTCTAAATTTGCAGTACACCAGCAGTTACGTGCTGCATGAGTGACTCTCATAATCATTTAATTTAACATAAAATTTTCGGTTTAGTAAATGCGATTTTAATATACTTATTAGTCCCACAGGATACTTAAGTTTGATTAGTTTAAATATTATATTACATAAGCTGCTTATATGGAATCTGTCATTATTATCTATCCCGCTAATAATAGATAGAAAAACGGTTTCGTCAACTATTTGGTGTTTTCAATTTTTTTCTCTTCTCTTTGTTTTATTTGTCAATTCGAAAATTATTTCAAAATTAATCAGATAACCTGAAGTAAATAACATTTAGGAATTACTGTTCGTTTTATTCGCGTCGCGCTTTGGCGTTGTTAGTTGACAATTGAACATCAGAAGAGGAATTTGTTTTGTAAAGAAATAATTGCGTAAGAGATTATTTGCATATTGTTGTTATCATAAATTATAATTTTCGGGAATGCTTCTTTAATATATAGTGTACGGGAGATAAACGTTTAAAATTTGCTAACAGTTGAAAATGTTGTTTTGGTGATTAACGCGACGAAGGGGCAAAAGTTTAAACATTTTCATAAATTACCCTAAACGGGATTAACGTTGGAATTTTGTTTACTATCTGTGTATTTTTCTTCTTTTAAATTCCGTTTTTTCCCATTTTATATTAGTATTATTGTTGTTTTCTTCTTCTTTTGGTTTTTAATTTTCATTATGTTTCCGTTAGTTTAATACGAGAAATTAAAACTTAGAGGTAAACGCCGTTAAATATTTACAGGTAAACAATATTTTATGGGCCCGAAACAGATGCAGTCAAGTTGCTGTTTTCCTCTGTATTATCGGTATAAACTAATTCAAAATTAAATCGTAGAATAAATTAAACGTTAAATCTAAAGTATAACGAATTTTATTCTGTGAACATATTGGCAACAGCCTCGATACGAAAATTAATTTTTTTTCGCATTGCTTGTGCAAATAATTTCACAGTTACACGCGTTTACGGTTGTACGGTATAATAATTTTTCCATTATAGTTAGTTTTTCAGTTACCGAATATGTGTACTTTTTTTCATTATTTTCTCCTTACCAAAATTTTAAAGTAAAATACGTTTAAATCAAATATAACTCTTTTCAAAACACGCTACAATTGACTAAAATTCGAAGTGTACTTGTCCAGTAATCACAGGAATTAGATGATAAAAGTTACATTTAAAAATTGAAGGGGGGGGGCGTTCGGTAATATTACTGTATGGCCTGCGGTTTTTAAATTAAAATGTTGTTTAGGTTTGGGAATCGAACGGTTCATTGACGCTGTTATTTTGTAATTTTAAAAAATAGCGCGTAGTGGAAAAGTAGATTTGCATCTTAAATTTCTCAAAACAACATTACCGCGTTGACAGTCATTTTGTTTTTAGGATTGTGACAGTAAATCGATGTTTCATTAACATCGAGAAAAAAGGAAATTCATGACGCTTTGGGAGTTTAAAAAATCTTGCTTGCAAGTGTTCACTTGTTCGTTTTTCATCCCCGTTGCATAAATATTCTTCTGTCGCAGACTTCCTGTTCGCGGTCTTTTTCCTCCTTTTCATTTTCTTCTTAAACAGGAAAATTATTTTTTATTTTTACTTTATTTTTATTTTGTGGTAAGAGCACTACTGGAGTGTTCGGCGCGCGTTCATTATTCAAATGCTTTTTGTTATTAACGGTAGAGACAGTACTGTTGCAAAATACCCGAATCGGCCGTGTCATTCTCTTAGAGAGTTTTCGATGTAATCGACTATTTTGCATTGCTTTATGCAACTATGAACATTATAACGTCTTCTCAACGTTTTCTTATTGGGCACAGCGTTCTGGTTTGTATTCTATCCGATATTTATCTATAGGCAAATCTTTACATCTAGAAAATCTGCAATGCCTCTATTGTTTCACTAGACAAAAAGTAAATCAAGATTAATACCAAACGATCGGTAGTTGATAGTAGTCGGTATTCTTCAAGTTCGGCGTTGAACAAGTTTTAAAATTTTCGCCGGAGAAAGAAAATTAAAATTTTGGTTCATTTGTACTGTTCAAGCTTCAAAGAAAATGCACGCGATAAAGCCGAGCTTTTAATCACTTCTCGTTCTTTTGTCCGAAAAAAGAGCACTATACATTTTGTTGTGGTCGTAAATTTCTAAAAATGTAACGCAGTAAAAATGCACACAGAAGAACCCTACTAACTAAGCTTTAACTTTCAGCCGCAATGTATAACAACCCTGCTAAAAATACGTAACGAAAAATCGTTGTGTTACAGATGTCGAGCAAATTCTAACAAATGCCAGTTTTTACAAACGTTTGTACGAGATTTTTTCCCGCTTCGCGATGCCTTTTTCTCCTTCGTAGTTTGTCGTTTTGTAAATAAATATCCGACGTATGAACATACCGGATATTTCAATTAGTAATATTTTATTGCCATCTCCTGCTCCGTAGTCAAACTAGACTAAACGATATGTTCTAAAACATTCGTGTGAGGCGGATGTTCTTTTCTGCGAATAGTGCATGATATGGTTGCAGTTAATAGGTCGAAGATCGGCGTTAGAGGAGGGACCGTTGTAACATTAAATGATAAAAGGATTCATTCCGAGGTGTATAATAACAAAAATAATGCCCGAGCAATGGTTATTTATTTATCATTTGCCTGCGTGGTTAAATAAAAATATTCAGCTTCCTCCAGTCGACTTCCAAGTTTGACCGCTACGTGAGATTACGCGGAAATATTGCACCATATCTGTGCCAGTTTTTCGAATGTAATTTCGTCCATTTCCCCGTATTCTTTCTCTTTCAAATCTGCGTATTATTTTGTTTGTCTTAGGTTTGTTTTACATCCATTTTTTTAAAAAAAGCTGTCGATGATTAATGTACAGTGAAAAAAAACAGCGGCAACGTCGAACTTTTTCACTTAATATACACAGCATCAGTTTTTATTGTAATGCTTTCAAATTTTTAGACTACAGGTTAGTCCGTTGTCGGCTGATTATTGTGCAATAATTTTCATGGTTATTTCTTTCGATCGCAGCGCTATCTATGAGCATGTTGCAGAAAGTGGTTCTGGCAGACGGGAATATCTTGAACTGCAGGATTATAATTAACGTTTCCAAATTATTCCCTCTTTCTTGGAACTCGATTTCTCCGCGCCGTCGTTGCTGTTGTGGTTTCGCAAATGGCCTTTGATTAGCTTTGTTTATACGATTTAATTCCGGGAGGGTGTCTTGTTTTGGCCACTTTCATTTGTCATGTGCGAAGTGGTGTCGTGTCGTTTTTGGCAAAGATAAGGCAGGTGAAATGATGTGTAATTATTATTATTTTGCTTACTCTATCGGTTATGAAAATAAGCTGATACTAGTCGCCTTGACCTTATTTGTATGTTGATTCAACTAATAATGCCTTGCTCTCTCTAAGCGCGCAATATTCCCTCTAGTTTCCCGTTCGTGGCCGGTGTATCTTTACTAGTATTTCATTAAACTGTATAACGTCCGTTCAATGTTGATGGTAGTGTGTGTACATACCGCATATATATGCTCGCAGTGTCGCTTTAGTATGAATATACGAGTATAGAGTGGATAATAATAACTGCATTAATAATAATAACAGCTATAATAATAGGCCAGCATAATAATGCCCAGTGTGCTACGGAATGTGCGTCATGATAGTTCTTGATGAACTTGGTAGTGAACATCATTTTCTTTTTACTTTTTTACATACAATATTTATGGCCTCTTCCCTATGCTGTACTGATTTTAGTATTCCGTGAAAGTGGTCTTATCCGGTTAATCTGGGTGCACCAGTGGCGGTATTCTATTCTTTTAGTAACCCATTAAAAAGTTCCATAATTTTATAATCTTCGGTTTGCCGTTATTTTCTCTTTGCATATATATTACCTCGTTTTTTAAACGGCCATTATGTAATGTTGACGATTTCGAGTCTCATTTGTTGAACGTTACAGTCCTGAAAATAATGTTCCAAATAAGAAACATACGAAATAAATATCGAGTATGGTTTAGGAACGTTTTCGAGAATACCCCATCTTTAGTACTAGAGAATCATAAAGGAAAAAGTTTAGTTAACCCGAATAATGAATAATGTATATGAAATTATTGGAAAAATTTAAATTTGCCAAAACGATTTTACAACAAATAATTTTTAACACGCAAACACCTTTAAACAGTAATACTTAAACCTGTTACTGATTTTTGAAAAAAGCGAGGGAAGGAGGAGTCGTTGTATTGTATCCTCTTCTTGTCAAGAGTTAGCCACCAACTGTCATATTTCTTTTCTCCTTGCAATTTAAATTATATCTTTTAGCTTTTTTTCGTTAAAGCTTGTAGTTGCCATTTCTAACCTATTTTTTCCACGAGTTTTTCCCTCAATTTTTTCTTGCAGAGCGAGCATGAAAATTTTTTCTTCTCTAATTTTATGAGTAAGGTACTTTTCCTTCTTTGAATATCGTCTGCGTTTGGTATAATCTATTCGTTCCGCTTTTTCGACTTCTTTTCCGTCCACGCAATTCTCCATACTCTCCTCAGCGTCCACATTTCGAAAGCGTTTATTCGTTTAATGCTTTCCGCACTCGGTGTCCATATTTCTACCACATACTTCAATTCTGACATACGTGTAGCATTGTATTATTTTCATTTTCGCACTCATTTCAACTTCCGGTCTTTCAGTATCGACTACAGGTGTTGCTTTTGCCATCCCGATGCGAGGCCTTATTATAATAATTATATTAGCAAATAACACTCGTAATTTATTAATAAAGTACACGTTCAGATTCACGATAGGTAGAACGGTTAACTGCCGCGTTGGACAATTTTTAATTGGTTACGATCACAAAATTATGCGTAATCTATTTTCAACAGAGTATTAATTATAATTAATGATAATTATAACGCGTAATTAGGAAGTATTGTTAATCGGATCGAATTACTCTTCATCAAAATTAATCAATATACACAAAGCGGCTTTAATGCTTTAATATTTAAGAATCAGGATAATGCTTTAGTCTATCGGTAATACGCGCTTAATAGCAAGCAGAGTAACAATAGTAGGTTCCTTTTTTTAAAATAATTCACGTATTTATTATTTTTGTGCGAGCATCGTTTTGTGCAGTAGAGTATAGGCATTCTGTTGAACGATTAAAATTATCATACGGTTGTTTAATTGTTAAATTTTTATTGTATTAATCGTACGTACTGATGAGGCTACCTCAAATCCCAAAGATTCTTTTGTCAAATCTCCGATTTCGTAATTATGCGCAATAACTATTAGTTATAATTGGAGAATGATCGATTACGTCCCTCTCTGGTCCAGAATATGTTAAATGCAATCCTGTAACCGTGGTGCTGATTATCCGCGAACCCTAGTAAAGAGCGAGTTTGCAAAATAAAATTATAAAATAAAAACATCGGTGAGCCAATTTTGTTGTAGCCTTTGTTTATATTACCTCCTTGATGATGGATCCTTTAAAAAAGCTGGTCAAAAACAAATTCCAGCCTTAAACTACGGTTACATTGGATCAGAATTCGAACGAATTCTTACGACTTGGTCTGAAAGGAACGAACGTATACAGAGTTACGCGCCTGGTTACATTGCTTGCATTTTTTTCGTACAATTAGTTTCATAACGACCAATATATTTTGTTTTTTCATCAGAATTCGTTCGATGTTTGTATTACAGTGTCCGTTTTCAGTAATCGGTCTAGTTGAAGAAAGAATATCCGATTTCGCACACTGATAAATTGATTTATTTTACTAAATTGTCGAACAAATTATAAAAAAAGAACGCGCAATGTAACTACTGACTTCTGTAAATTCTCGGTACGAACAATACCGCGAATAATGAACCACCTTATTCGTACGAATTTGCATAATTCGTATGAATTCTGATCCAATGTAACTGCGGCCTTATTGCTATGGTTGAAGCGTTATTCTAGTTTTTCTCATTTCGTGTAGATAGCGCTGCTGGCAGCATGTTCTTATTTCGGGATTAACTAATAAGCATATTATACCATTTATGTTTTTTTCATATTCACCGAAAGAATACGTCTTCTCGTGTAATTCATCGCTATCGTAAAGCTAAGTGATTCTAAGCGAATGCAATTCTTTTTTAGATCGATGGTCCGATAAAACCCAAAATTTTCAATATACAAAAATATGTATTAAATTTAAAATTTACAACAACGCAAAACTGAACTTTTTTGTAATTTCATTTTTTTGTTGTTTTTTTTTTTTTTTTAATATAACGTAACCCTTTTAATTATTATTTTTTTTTTACTAATTACGCCAGATTTATAATATATCCATTAATAACTGAAGATGTTACATTTGTACCGCCCTGTTCATAATTTTGTGAAAAAGTTTTTTTTTTTTTTTTTTTTTTTTTAATGTGTATATGTTACTTTTTTTATTATTTTCTAATTGCGTCTTTTCTTAAAGAAATAAATTTTCTAAATTTGCAATAATTTTCATCACTATTTATTCTCTTGGTTATATTTTAATATTTAAATGCAGTTGTAATGATTTCATATTTTACTTGTTTTTTTTAACCCGAGAGAAACATAGTAAAGAAAAATTTGTAAGCGATTTGAAAAATAATGTTTGTTATTTGACTGATCTGTTAGCGTAATTCCCGTTTGTAATGTGATAAACGTTCACATTAAGGTGGAAACAACAGAATCACACACACTTATATAAATAGTGAGTTACTTGAGCCTACGCCTTGATTCGCATCTTTGTTGGAAACACCGCGTACGTAAAAAAGTTATATAGATGCGATTAAAGTTGAAAGACATGTTGTCCGTTACAATACCTGCAAAACCTCAACACTGAAATAGGAGACAATATCACAAAGATACGTGCTAAGTTATATAATAGATGAATCTAATGTCATCCAGATCCTGAAATGGGAACAGTCGTGAATACTAGTGCAGATGTCAGACGATTAAAGAAAGTAAGCCGCACGATCTTGTAATACAATATAATATAGTTACATATAAATGTGTTCAGGAACCTGTAATGGTGTAGGTGTGTTTCCCATACGTTTTCTGTTATATAAGCCGTAAATAGTTATTTAGCTTTAGCCAGGACCGTGCTAGAATTTAAAATTAAAAAAAAAAAAAGAATATACATTTTTGTTTTTAATAGTAGAGAATAAAAATTTAAAAAAAAAAAAAAAACAAAAAAAAAATTGAATATAAATTTAATAATCTTATCGGAGGTCTAGTATTTATATAATATTTATTAAGTAACGATTCGCAGGGAAACTTTATAAGATAAAAGATTGTTCATTAATATGTGCGTCTTTTCGATTAGGTTCAATATTATACCTGTTTCCATTTTAAATTAAATCTAACGCGTATACGTTTTATTTTTTCGATTACATCAAATTTCGATCGTTAAAGATCAAATTTATACCAGTTCCTGGATATCGATCTTTCCAGTTTGGGTCCTTTCCCAAGTCTCAAAACTTAAAAACCATATTAATGGCACACTCCTTGCAACATGGCAGCGGAGGCGGGACAGTTGTCCAACTGGAAGAAAGACATACATGTTCTTCCCGACAGTTTTTGACAGATCAAAATTTAAAAAAAACTTAAACATTAAGTTTTACAATGCGCGCAGGTGTTCTCGAGGCACGGAAAGTTTGGCTCCTACTTACATAAGTTCCGCCTTTTTGGTGGCCCTGGGTGCACCATGTACACCTCTGGTGTTGAAGATAACATTGAACATCTCATTCACTGTTCCAGATTTGAGGATCTTAGATCCAAATATAACATTAATAGCTCCCAATCTCTAATCATCACTGGAGAAAATTCTACAAATCTCCTATTGTATATGGAGTCTGCAATGCACAGGAATTTCATAAACGGCAACTAATACACTATTAACCCCCCGATTTAAGCACACTAGTTCTCTACACCTTTATACACACACATTTTTTTTTTTTTAAATACATAATTTATATTCCAAAAATTAAATAAAAATATAATAAAGTAAAAATTAAGAATGTATATTTAGCTAAGTATAAAGTTGCACAATATATATAAACATAAAATGCGTACCAGATCGAAAGAGACTTAACCGCATTACATTAATGATAAAAAAAAACTAGAATGTTTGCATATTGGTAACGAAAATATAAATACTATACAACAAACAAAGAGCGAATATTATAACAAAAAAAATACCTAAAATAATCAAAATTGCAGCCAATTTATACCATTAAAAACATTACACTTAATAGTTTAGCGGTATCACTGACTAACTAAATTGTATTTAATCCGACGATGTTTATATTTAATGTACATCCGGGCTAACTACTCGAAATTGTAATCGCCTATATTCCTGATAAGCGTTATGGTAGGAACAGCGATGAAATTTTTTTTTTTTTTGCTGTGTTAATTTAAAAATCTTTTACATAAGGCAGGTATAACTAATTATGCATATTAGCAAATTTAGTCCAGCGGGGAACGTTTAAAATACACCGACAACACCTATTATTTCGCAGTAATTTAAATTAATTAAAATTTGAGTTTGAAATTAAGCACCAAACACTGGAGCTGAATAAACCGATATAGGTCTAATAATGCTTTTATAGATAATAAGTTTGTTTGTAATGTTTAAGTAAGATCTTCGATTAATAATTGGGTACAAGGTTACAATAGCTCTATTTGTTTTCGCTTCAGCGTATTTTAAGTGTTCTTTAAAAGATAATCTCTTATCTAGAATTACACCTAGATATCGAACATAATCAGCTAGTCCTGGTGCCTTTAATGCTCAGTTGTTGGGGGGGATGGGGGTATCTACGAGTAAAACTTCTTATAGTTTCTGTTTTAGTTGGATTAATTTCGATTTTCCATTTTTCTTAAAATTTTAAAACCCGAGAACTGTGCAGCTTCGGACGATTATAAATAGTAGACGTTTTATATGAGCTGCAATATACAGCCGCATCATCAGCACATAAAACCATACTCGTGTGTTGCAACTTCGGGAAATCGGACAAGTAAACTGAAAAGAGAAAAGACCCCAGCACACGTCCTTGACGAACTCCTGCGACGGCAGTTCTGGTCATTGATAGTTTTATTATTATATTTTATTTTAAATTCCGAATTAATTAGAGATTTTAAGTTACTAATTAATTGTTTGAGATTTATCGAACTATCAGGGTGTAATACAGTTATCGGAGAATATTTCGTAGTGGATACAACGGCATCATTAAATAACACAGGTGCTTTATCGCATCTTCATCTACTTGTAGTGGACTATAGCAATTAAATGTAAATATTACTTGGCTCTTACCAGGCCTCGGATTCTTTGTCGCGCATTTACATTTCAGGACTGAAGTATAAATCCGAATCTTCTTCATATTCTTCCAACTGCAGGACGTATTTATTACCGTTAAGACGAGCCGGCCACATTGTTATAGCACTGCTCGTGCAAATCGTTCATCGGAACATTATGGATATTGGGAACAGCTCCTGCTGCTGTATTCGATGACTTATCCGATACCGACATAGTCGGATGAATAGTATTATCAGTCGACCGAAATCAGCCGATAATACTCACTGACGAGAAGTACGGTTAAAAAACAACAATGAACGCAGAAAACAACGACATACATCAACGAAAACAGATAGCTTTTTCATTTCTTATTTTAGGAGAAGTGCTAAATCTTTTCTAACGGAAAATTGCAGGTTAATCGACTGAAAAAATATTTCTGAACTTGAAAAATAGTGTGTCACAACGGAAACTCAACCTGTGCGAACAAATAAAATTTCAATTTAAACGCATAAAGCATTTATTTAGTTGCTTAAAAAAAAAATACAGATTTTTTTTTAAAAAAATGCTCGCTTACTATTATTTTTTTTTTTTTTCCTATACTATTCAATAAATTTTTGGATCTTCGTTTTAACGATTATTCCCTTTTTAAAATCTATCTGTACCTTTACTATCACTCACAAAATTATATGTAAATATCCTACGTGTCTTTAATATATATATATATATATATTAGGGTGATCACTTTCTGAAAACACGGGAAAAGTCAGGGAAATTTATGGGAATTTGAAGAAGGTACGGAAACACCTGCGTGGTGTATATATAATGTATAGAACTTGAAGGTATTAAAAATAATTGCAAAATTCTGTGATATACATATACATTTACTTTATTCCGATAATAAAACATATATCTGAATTTTGCTAGTAATCGAAAAAACAAGCGATGCTATTCATTTTTTAAAGGGGAGTAAAAATTTTAGTGATCTAATATTTTATCATTGGGATTAAGCTGTATCGCGGGGCATGATAAAATGTTTGAAATTCTTAGAAATTATGTCTGTATGGCTATTGTGTTTCCGTACTAAAGAAAAAACTGGGAATTTGAAGGGGGGCGGAAGTAATCACTCTATACATATTCAATACTAGGCGAAATACTTTTAAATTTTAAACTTTACCTGTTCACTCCATTCGGTTTTTTGTACCGACACCTTAATGACGTATCATTACGCTTTTCTGCATTATAAATACGACCCGCAAATTAGAGTACAGTTTGTTCCATTTTTCCCCCTTAAATAAATAGGTTTTAATTGTTTCCTTATTTCTTCCCAATTATTTTATCTCCCTGTTACCACACGGCCTTAGGGATGTGTAAATTTTTTCATTTTTTCAATAATCTTTCTACTTCTGCTTTAATCGTTGATTTTTTTTTTCGTCTCTTAGTAACGTAACTTCCATCTGATAGCCATCTGTTTCTTTTTTTCGTTCCTCATCTACCTTCTATATCACCGTATAACCATCTTGGTCTTTTCGCACTGGTCTCCCCAAAGCACCTGTTTTAAATGCGCTTTATTTATTACAAATTTATTATAAACATCAATCTTGTCTCACTTTCTGTAACTGCAAAAAAGACTGCCAGTATATTAATTCACCGTGCCTTCCCCCCTGCTCTCTGCGTATTTCGTTGACTTAATCTTCCCATGTTTATGTTTGCATAATTGGAACGCACGCCTGTTTCGATGCTGGATATTGGAATTCTACAATTTCGTAACAATTAAATATTTCATTTCTAGAAGTTGAAATAAACTGGTGTCAATAGCGAAGGTCGGATTAAAAAAAAATCTTACGATTTCTATATTCGTTCTTAAAATATTTTTTTGTTAGTTTTAGCCAAGTGTTCAATGGGACACTTTGTCATCATCTGTAAAACTAGAAATGTTCGTTATTCAAAATCTACCTTTTACTCTAACTGTTTTTAACAAAGAACTTGTTTTCTTGTTAATGAAACTCCATATCTAGCAATTTTTTCTTTCCTATTTAGTAGTCTTTCCAACATGCTGAACATTGAGAAAGATTGCAATTTTATATTCATACCGTAACACATCCTGAGAATTCATTCGTTAATGTTATATTTACATACATTCTATCTCGAACTAGTTCTTTGTTTAACTTCTTTTTTTTTTTTGCGTCTTAGTTATTATCCCCGGCCGTGTGTCGGTTTCTAAAAGAGTAATAACTGTATTATTATAGTTTACTTTTCAAACTACATCAGTTAAAATATCACTAATACGTGTTTTTCCGCGAAATTATCGCTTCTTGTTGCATCTTTTCGATGTTCGATTCATTAACCGATTAACATTCTATCGTTTTATCGAGCGTACGTGTACCTGTGTGCTGTCTTTCAAATTTTTAAGCAAAGAAGTTCCGATTCGCAGTTCAAAATCCTCGTTTTGCACGCATTCGACTATATAAATAAAAATAGGTGTTTATTTCGAAATATGAAAAAAATGCAAAGAAACTGCAGCAATATGCGTATAGTTCGTAAATGACGTGTTAGACCTTCTACGCTGTCATAGTTCTCTCTCTGTTGATTGATTTCAAAAATATGCATTATGCAGGGGAAAAAATTCGGTTGCTCGCAAATTCAACCCTAATGGATTGGCTGTGTGCGTGACTGAATGTGAATAGAAAACAATACACGCATTTACTAATGAGTAAAAACTTGTTATAGTAATTAACCATAAAAATTACTTAATTAACGCGGAAGAGATAAACGATCAAACACGCGTAGATTTTTTTGAAAACCCCGGAACTTAAACGGCCAATGCTAAAAGAGTTTGTTGCGAAGACTGTGTGTAAACGCAGAGAACTCTTTTCGTGTTATCTTAACTCGGTGCTAATTTCGTCGGGCGGTCGATAGATAGCTCTAGCTGCACCAACTAGAGAGGGAATTTTTACACTTGACATTTTCTCGCGTTGACATTTCGTTTAAATTTTATCTATTAAATCGGAGAGCGGACTGATTTTCAGTTGTAAATAATACAATATTACGACCTTTCGCTGATATTCGTGAAATTGAACGTACAGCGGAACAATTCCGTTATGAATATAGGCAGTCGCGCCTCCATGTTCTTTCGCGTATCCTCAAGCTATACCTACTGCGTTTCCAGTGATTATTTTTAATTCGTTACACGCTCCTTTCATTTCTCTTACCGCACGATAATAGTCGTTTGTCCTTGTACTAACGATAATCGGATTGTCAGTAGTCTTTCATAGCAGAGTATAATGTACTAACTAGATGGTTTTTTTTTTTTTGTTTTTTTTTATGTTTTTTCTTTGGATTACTTTTTTATTTTGTTTTATTGTTCTCCTGTCTCCTGTAACAATAAATTTTAAATAAACTCCAGTAAAAATCTAAATCTTTTTCGCCTCTTTTTTTTTTTTTCGTGATGTTTCTTTTACGCCTAAAGAGGTATTTTTGATTGAAAATCCGTCGCGTTTGTTTCCGATATTTGTTTTCATTGTTATACATATATTTACAGTGCCATATTTGTAATCCTCTGTTGTTTTTATGTAAAAGTGTAGAGCCGCTCTTTAAAACGCGTTAAATTGTGAACAAAAAAAAAAAGAATGGAATGTGCAGTTTATTTTTTTCTTAACAAAATTTCACTCCTATGAAAAAAGACCAGGCCTCCTGTTACTCACTTTAAAATAAAAGAAGATGCGTTACGTGATCGTGATGGATTAAGTGGCTAATACGATCAAACGGCCAATTTTTGAAATCCTACAACGGAATGTAAAAGTTATTGAAAACAATAAACAATATAATCAATCGCTCTAATGGAAAAACAGTAAGTACGTTGCATGTACGCAAAAATCTTCCGTGTACTGACATAAACGGATTTGGATTGCGTTGACATAACGATAAACGAAACCTCTACCGTCTCAGATGCGGTGTTGAATATATTTTTGCGTACTGTATCTGCACAAAAGTTGCGATTGGGTGGTCACAATTAAGGAATTACAGTCACGCAGTTGCTGTTGCGTAATTTAATAGGATAAATGTCCGATTTATGTTGTTTATTTGGAATTCGTCTTCTCGACGCACAATTGCACTTATTACCATTGCTGTAAGTAATCTTCGCTGTACGACAATGCGTTTCGTTTTTACTTTCTCGCCCGCTAATGGAACATCGGTCTTTAATACTTTGAATTTTCCAAAAAGCGTAATTTGTTGCACGGATCAGTGTGACCGGTACCCGACTGTCGTCGGAAGAAACAATAAATAGTGTTATCGAAGAGTGTCGCGTATAAAATAAAATCAATTACTCAAAGTAAATCTTAAAATTGAAAAAATTCCGTAAGTTAAAAGTTAACGAAATTGATTCTTCGAGAACGCTACAGAAGACATTTGAAAAAATTACGCCGTACTTAAACAGTACAAATAAATTAAGTAGTACGTACGAGGCAGAGGTATTCATAGCGAAAAGTAAAAAGAAAATAACGATAAATTAATTCGAAAAGTACACACAATATCCGTAGATTATTTCTCCGGCTATCAGAATTTTAATAAAATTTTAAGACTGTGTCGATGCAGATACGATGACGCAATAATTTAGTTTGTTGATTCTAAAAAGTAAGGGTGATTTTTAGATAAATAATTGAAATTCTAAAATCAGATTTAACAATTTAGAAGTCCGATTTTTGCAAATTAAATCATTGCGTTAGAACTACTACTTTTTTATTCTCCTTTCGTGTATTATCTTTGGATACACGATGGTTTTTCATTTCCTCGGATTGATTTTCCTTCTTTTCTAAAATTCTATCGTTTTTCGCTTACGATATTGTTTCTTTCTTTGCTGGTCCATTTTTGTTGTTTTATATTTGTTCATTTTTTGTTTTTAGCGAACAAAGCATAGTGTTTTTAAAATTTTATTGTAGGACTTTTAATATAAATTTATAATGTAAGCCTTGAAAAAAATTGAATTTCCTATTTGGGTTATTTTAGTTTAAAATATGTATGTTGCACTATTATTAGTTGTTGTCTAAGTACCTATTTTAAAGTAAGTATAAGTTTATTATTATTATTTTTCTTTCTGTGAAAATTCGAAAAGGTCAAAAAATGATATTTTAAAAAACTAGTATTTGTGCTAAACCCCGATTAAGAGGTAATTTTATAATGAATTAAAATGAATACCTCCAGTTTTTAAATAATGAAACGAAAATTCGTCAAATCAGCTCAAAGCGATTCTCGTCTGCATTACTTAAAAAAAAAAAAAAAAAAAAAAAGTGCATCTTAATAACTTAAATTCCAACTTTTTATGTTAAGAGATTCGTAAAGTTATTTCTTCAGAAAAAAGAGTTGTACGTTATCTGCTGCGATCGTTATATTGTTTTGCTCTCGTGAGAGATACCTTGAAACTGAAAACTCTGTAAATTATGTACCGACATTATTGAGTTCAGTAATCATTATTGCACTTAAAAGTGCTGTGAAATAAATGCTCCGAGAAACTAGTCCAAAAATTAAATATTTCTACGGAAATAGAGTTTTCGTTATTGAAAATGTTATAATCAATTACGCATTTTGTCGGATGGGTTTAATAATAATATCGTGTTACCGCCATTTTCGTAACACCAGTTTCGCAGGATCGGTCGACATTACTCGATACAGCGACCTCTTCGATGTAAAAAGCACGTTTACGTCGCGTTTAATTTTTTTTTTTGTAGAAGCCATATTGCCCGAGAGAACTTTTCGATTTACTTCCATTACAAAGCTTTTTCCGATCTTATAAAGATTCTCGTCGTGAGTGCTATATACCGTTTTCTTCAATCTTGATTCAGCTCGTGCGATTGGTTTATTATGTATACTATATTCCCCCGTAATGGTGCCCAGAAGATATTTAAATTTCATCATTTATCTCTTTTGGACCTTTTAGATATGAATTTGGCGTCTAACGACTTTTATTGCAGCGCGATATCTGTAAGGCTAACTGTTTTCCTGAATTTTCGATAGGACATGTCTCCCGCCATCTTTTTTGTTTCTTTTCTTTTGCAATAGGGGTTATTTTGACGACTATCGAGTGTTATTATTTATTTCATGGATATCGGAATAGTTTCTAAAGTAAAATTTAGTTAGATTTATCTAGCGTTATATAATAAATCTATGAAAAACAAAAATTCTTCTATATATCGGCATAAAATTATTGTTATTCTGATGTGTCCTAAACCCCGGAATATCTGCATAACATTCAAGTAAAACAATTAACAATTTCACTTAGAAGATGAAATTCAAACCAACACCTCTAATAGACATCGGGCAAAGAAAAAAAATATACATCAAATCAATAGTAGACACACATTTGTTTACTAAAACTAGTTTAACATCATCTACGCTTGTTTATAATATTTTACAGAAAAGAAAGAAGAAAAAAAAACGGTGCGATTATGTCTTGTCGAAAATTCAGGAATTTTGATAGAAGATTCGCGCACCTGTTGTAAAAGAGTTCCTTCCAAACACGGCCGTTTACGCCGGCCGGTTTTCGCCAAATTTTACAAAAACCGCGTTATTCACCAACAGATTTTTAATTTTGAAAACGAAAATAACCCGTATCCAAATTATTCGGAAATCATTTTCGCATTATTCTTTTAACGAGTCTAAGCAAAAAATAGTAAGGGCAACGTAAATTTAACGCAACAGATTAGAAAGAGGAGTTGGAGAATAAAAAAAAAAAAAAACAAAAAAAAACTCAAAATTATTGTGATAATGCAAGAAAAAGAAAACGGATATCGCTTAGATTCAGTTTTGGGAAACCGCAAAGCCCGATTGTGATAAAATTATGCTGTCACAAAGAAAATTGTGCCGGTTAAAAATTTAAACATAGAGCTGTGTTTTATCTGAGAGCTCGTCAGTTTAAACCAATACACAACCTGCTGCTGCTGCACCATCTTCTCTATATATGTATATAGTTTGCGCAAATGCGGTTTTATACGATTTAAATGTATCGTAAAAAAATGGAATTTTAACATTTTGCGGCCATGCAACTCAATAGCCAATAACAACCCTGGGCCCGAGGAAAAAATACAAGCGCCGGAGTTTGTAATAAAAGCAGCCAAATTTCATTTTGTATTTCAGTAAGTGCAATTACACAAGTACTTGTTTCGCAACTGGGAACAGTCTAGATTTAACGGCGAAAATTTCGCAACTCTTTTGATCTCAATTATCTTTTTCGTGTGGCATCCTATAATTTTCCGTTTCCAGTAAATTACAGACTCGCACGCCGCTCTTGCTGCGGAGAAGTTAAAAAAACATTATTATTTTGAAGTAATAAATAAAGAAAAAACGTCAAAGTACGAAAAACTAGCTTTCTCGTTTATCGATAGAAAACCGAAACAAAAAGGAAGAAGACAAAAAAAAAAACGAAAACGAAAAAAAACGCGTCAATCGTCGTTTCTCAGGTTCGTTGCTATTGGCGGCAACGTTGCCACTTCTACGCGCGTTTTCCGTTCTGACGTCGTCGAGTTCACCTACCGCTACATCGAAGCTGCATCGGCTCTCTGCGCGGCAACCGTGCAGCGGCTCCGAGCAACATGATTCACTCCATTTGTTACGGCTCGCGCTTCCAACCACTTCCACCCGCCCCTTCGTCTATGGTAATTGGAATACCCCCACCCGCCCGTCTTTCGACCGTTCGCCCGGCCATTGACGAATCCTTGCGCGCGCTCGCACTGCCAAGGCATAGCGACCTGCGGCAGCAGCGGTTCCACTCTGGAGTTTCGCCGTTTTATCGCGGCCCTCTTCGCCCTCAGGCCTCTTCTTTGCCCGTCTCTGATCCATCGACGGTATCCTTCTCGCTTGGCACTCTATTCCGGTTGCACGCTATATTACGTTGTGGTGGCGAGTGGCTGCGTTAAGATTTCGCAGCGGCTTCGTCCTTTTGAAGGCGTGCGTAATTTGACGACTTATGTTATCTATTTTTGCTTGCGTTAATAAACGGCGCTCTGTGTGTTCGACAGGTGGTTTTGTTCGGTGACGTAATTTACGATACATTTTAGAAATTTGTTTGTTTATTTTTTTTTTCTTTAATTTTTCGCGTTTTCCCGATTTTAACGATTATTTCGGTAATTTTCCGATTTCTTCTAGCGCGTTTTGTGTTAAAATTTCGCAGTAAAACCGATTTTTCCTCCCCCTTCCGATATCTTTACCGTGGCAGCGGAACGAGATGTACCCAAAAATTTTGGTTTGCCCCGTTTTATTTATTTATTTGATACAGTTTTCGATTGTCGTCGTAATAGTAGTAACACAGTTACATTATCGTTATTAATTATAGTTGCTGATGTAAAGTGTATAGAATGTGTTTTATGTGTGTTCGTTTTTACGCGCGCATGTGTCCCCCCGGCCTAATACATTGAGTAGTGCACGGTTGTCGCGGTGCGGCAAAGTTTATGTTGGAACCGTTTGTTAGATCCTGAAGAAATATATGTATGTACATATATGCTGTATGTATGGCTTCAGTAACGAACATTGTATTTTAACTTGAAAAGTCTTTAATCGCAATAAACGGTTCCAACAAAAAACACCCTACCTTTACATCCAACTATTCCGTTATTAAGTATACAATCATCAGATTAATAAAAATAAACCCGGTATTAAGAACCAATAGCAGTGTACTCGTTATACTACGAAACATGATTTTTTTTTTTTTTTAATATATATTTTCCGATCGCGTTTTTTCTTGGTAATTTGATTCTGAAAGGCTTTCTATCTAATTATTTCAAAGTAGCCGGTAAATATTAAACTAGTCATTTTTACGAGCTTTAATATGTAAAATACACTTTCCCTGTTTATATTGCTACTTGTCAATATTTTGCCTTTTGAACAAGGTATTCCCTCCTGTTATTTTTAAAAATTATCGGTTCTGTTTTCTTTTTATTATTATTATTACTATTACTATTACTATTACTATTACTATTACTATTACTATTATTATTACTATTATCACTATTATTATTAGTATACTCTTGCTGCTGTACATTGCCTATTTGACGGCAATTACATCGGCAAATCGTTTAACCTTAATAAGAATAAAGGAAGAAACATGTTACAACCAATTAAAAGAATTAACGCAGTTCTAAATAGTTTTATTTCGCTTCACCTTGGGCCATCGGAAAATGTTATTTTCTTTTATAATCAGCGCGGAGTCTGAATATTATACTTTAGTTTTTTCTTTTTTATTTATGTGTACAAGAGGGAAGCAAAGAATTAAGTAAACAATATTACAGGACTCAAGTTGCTATAGAAAAATCATTAAAATATGCCGAACACTTAAATAGGAGTACGTTTTATTGCCTGATTATTATGCTGTTTTTTCGGATGATGGTTTACAATAGATTCGTGATATACGCCAAATTCTTTTGAAGTATCGCATAACCCAAAACAGTTTGCAAATATGTGTATTCGACACGAGTGTAGTTGTATATTTTTACATTAATGGCTAGCAAGAAATACATGTTGCTGTTTTGTCAGCGAAATAAATATAAACATTTTAGCCAAAGAATATGACATCTATATAGTGTAACCATTTTAATTTTAATTTAAATATAAACACCGTTTCGTTCTAGATTATCGGAGCGCTCACTTATGGTGATAATAATTTTCGTTTTGTTGTTCTACTAATGTTCTATTTCGGAATAAACAATTCAGTTTTTTTTTTTTTTCTTAATATGCGTGTGTGTTGTATATATTAATGGCTAAATTATTTTTACGCCAGGAGTCGTTAGGAAAAGTTTCCTGTTACGAAACTTGTCCCAAAATTATATTGTATCGTTGTTGTAAATAAAGATTTCTTAATTTTATGTAATGAAAGTTAAATGTGTAAATAAAGAGTTTTTTTTTTTTTTTTTTTTTTTGTCGAACGGCGTAGCCAATGAAATTTACTCTTCTATGAGAATTATAGAAGAATTAGACCTAAGGGTGAAGGGGGCTTGCCCTCTTCCGAGTCCCGAAGGTCCGAGTTATGTATATAAAGATGCGTGTGTATATATATTTACAGTTTTACGTAGTTAATAGTTGGCCATTTTCTGCGGCAATCGATGTAGCTAAAGGTTATAACATTTAATTACTGTTTTAGTTGGAGTTTTGTTTTTTTGTTTGTTGTTGGTACGTAAGTTTGAATTTTTTATTTGTAATGTTTTCAATTTTTTCGGGAATAACCGATTCGTGTTGAAATCTGCGTCTCTAGTCATTGATGTTTTTGATGTATTTTATTTTTTGCTGCTGAGCACTACTAGATAAATGAATAATAGAAAAAAATTGATTTTTTCTTGTCAGGGCGTCCTATTCGCAAAACAGTCCGTTTAAGTGCGTGTACTATTCCATAATATAATACACAAGTTTCCGTTTGTGTGACAATTCGAAATTATTACGCCAGTCGATAATATACACTAGTCCGTTTTATCAAAAAAAAAATTCAACTTAAAATAACGTCTGAAAATGATATTTAAAAAAAAAAAAAAACTCGCGACGAAAACTTTAAAAATTGACACAAAATGAGAAATGGTGTAACGTATTCATTTTTATACGATAGTAAATGTGATGTTGCAACTTAGTGCGATATAATAAAAATGTCGAGCTAACGAACCTTAATATTTGATTTTTCTCTTTTAACCTATTCGCGCGAGTTCATCTTCGTTTAATCTTCTGAATAAATCTGAGTATCTGCGAAATTGACTCTAACACGGTTTCTGTCGAAATCAACCGTTATCGTAATGATAACTGTAAAACCTGTGTACCATTAACTGTGCTTTATCTTGTAGAGGTGCAGTAAGGATTGAGTTATCGTTATTGACAAATTACAATCTATAATCAGCAAATACGGGGATTAGGCAGTAGTATCGCCGTGACGGCCGTTATCAACATTTCAATAATACGAAATGTTGTTATCTTCAAGGTCAAGTGTTAAGAAATTTATGAAAACTCTTGTTCGCATCACGTTTATCGCTTGTTTAACGAAGTGCCGGGGTAATCTATGCTAGAAAGCGCGAAAAAAAGTATACTCCGCATTGGTATAGAAATCAAGGCGCGTAACTGTATAAAATCTTTGTTCCGTATGATTGAAGCATTTGACGATTGCGTGGTGGCACTGTATCCGGGCGCTGATTTTTTTAGGGTAATCTCTTAAATCGGTAAAACTTTTTTTTTTTTTAAAAAAAAACTTCTACATATGCCCTTCCAATGAGAATCTAAACTAGTTTCGAAAATGGAGGTGATTTGAGGCGGCCTTTGTAATGTGCCAATTAATATTTATCACATGGACGACTGATCTTTATTCAGTGTGCCTTAGGCGTTCTTTCAGTAACAGGAATTTTTATCGCCCGATCTTGCTTTTGTTTCTTACGATTTTTCGTTTTTATACCACTTGGCCGTTTTATTGCTGTGAATACAGTTCGCTAGTATATAGTTTTTCTTATGTGTAAGTTTCATGTATACACTTCTAGATATAATAACTAATAGAAAACTTTAATTTATCGCGAAATATAATAGTGTACTGTAAAGTAAATAAGTCCTATTCCCTTGGCAGGGCGTCGGGGATTGTAAAGTTAAGGTTCACAATGTACAAAGCCGAACAACGGCACTAATGAGAAAGTATTCTAGTAGCCAAGCGCCTTAACCACTAGGCTACCGCGCTCTTGACTACAAAACCAGAGGTCACGGGTTTGAGACTTATCTCGTTCCAGATTCGAATCGGTCCCAAGTTTACCCAGCCTGAAATAATTGGGTACCAGAGAAATCCGGGGGAAGGTAAAGGAGGCTGAGAGAAAGGAACTAGTCCTATACTTTCTCATTAGTGCCGTTCGACTTTGTATATTGTGATCCTTAACTTCACAATCCCCGACGCCCTGTCAAGGTCTCACTTTACTTTTATAGTGTACTGTGCCGGCGGTAGTTAATAATTACTTTACTATTTGTGGCGATGCAAAAATTATTCTCGAGAGTGCGCCTGCAACAAAAATCGATAGAACATTCATCGATAATATCCTCTTTGAGATACAGAGGATCCACACGCTTCATCGGTCCTTGAAAATGCGCACCTAATGGGTTGCACCCCAGTAGATGTGACGAACAGTTTGAATGGTGAACATTTTTTTAGCTAAATTAAGTTTTTTTATTATATTTTGAACATGTTGTTGCGCTATAGTTTGATTTTTTTCCGAAACCTCTCGTTTCATATTTCATTATTCATGCTTTTGCACTTGTATCGTTTAAGAATTGACGATTATGAATTAACATTTGATCTTCCGTGTATGTGTTCGCCTTATTTTTCGGCTAATTGTGGTATCGGTTGTTAAAATGATGATTAAAACAGGTACTCGAAAATAAAGCGATAATAGTACAGTTTTAATACTTCTAGTTATGTACCGGCGAGTTTTAAATTTACGACAATTATAATAATTACCGGCATGTGCCGCATTCGTTTGAAGAAGTTCGGATTAATTTTTTTGTACTGAATATATAATTTCTCTCCGATACCGTTCAGAGAAAAAAGTATTTCTTATATGACAGAAATTGAATCTCGAATTTTATTCCATGTAGTTAACGTGTGAATGAATGAACTTAATTATACAAACTAACATTATAATTGTACATCGTGTATAATTCCAGGCTTATTATACGCGAAATTACCTCCCTATTATAGCCGATATCGCTTTACGGTTTTTTAAACTCAAGCTTAATGAAGTTCCTAATTGCTACAAGAGAAACCTACTAATAAAACGGTTAATTGTATTTAGTTTTTATTAATTTTCCCGCGGATTTTTACGCGCACTAAGCCTAACGCAAATACAAAAGTACGATTTATCGAATGCAATAATTTTAATTACTTGATTCGCACGAAGGAACAGTCAGGTTTGAACCCGGCAATTATTCGATAAATCACATTCATCTTGGTGTGCGTGCAAGGCCTAATTTGTCTATACCCTGCTCGTCATTTTCGGTCGCCGTTATAGATGGATATAGAGTGGATTCTAATCGCCGCTTTTCTTTAACAAATTAATTTTCCTTTGGCAAGTAGTTCAATTATTTCTGTAAATCTCGTAAATACATCGATCGTTCGCCATATAGTCAAAATGCATCGGCATATTTATTTACCTAAATGTTCCGAGTTTTACTGATTGAACCGTAAACGCGTTTAAACTAACTTCTTTCCGATTTGATATTTTAATCAATCAAGAGTTCGTATATCTGAATTGGTGAATGTGGGTAGATAAGTGTGCGGAGGTCGAATCTGTACACTTGACAACAGGAAGGACTATAGTTTTATAGTTTTTTGAACTTGACGCGTACAAGTCAACCTACAAAGGTGCGCGCGATCTAAACATGAGGTATACGCTTTTAACTAGAGTCAATGTTAACATCACCGGTAATAATGTCTACTGCGTTTGATGAATTTATTATGTGTTTTCATATCTCGGCTTATGTACCGAAATAAAATTCTAGTGTGCGTTGTTTTCTTTTGTCAGGTAAAAATATCTATGCGATTATTATATTCCCATTCCGACTGCTCTTTTATTTTCCGCGTGTTCTGATCGTAATGTATAATAAAACATGAAATTCAATGTTTCACACTCCGTATCTGCCAGAAGAAGATCATCATTAGATTGCCTTAATTTACCATTTCCGTAAAAAGAATGTCAAGATTTTTTAGTCGTTTATTGTTTCAAATTTCAACTAATTGTGTTTAATATTCTAGAAGATGATATCATGCTTTTAGTTTAGCGAGTGGATGAAAATGTGGCAATAGCGAACAGATTCTTGGAAATGTAAATACTTTGTTGGTTTTTTTTGTTTGTTTTTTTTTGTAATGCATGTTTGTAACTTTTCCGAATATTTATATTCTTTTCATTTCCTACGAGAATATTCAAGATCTGTATGTAAAAATCCTTTGCATCAGAATATTTAATCGGCTCGAAATTTTCAATAGCACGTGTTCTGCACGACGCTGTGTATTGACGGAAATTGCACCACGGGCCTGGTAAAATTATGATAATAAGATGGTACAGTTACTAACGTAATAGTATAATATAGGTGTACCAGTTACTAAGCTAATTATTACCATTAAGGTCTCGACCGCGATCTATGCAGAAAAATAAAATCCTTACGCATAAGTTACATAACGTGTAACGATCAGCAGCGATGTATTAATGGACGAAAGCAATGAAATGAGAGCGAATGCATTTGTTATATTAAACCCGCCGTTGTTGCGAAACGCACGCGCCGTTCTGCGTATATTATGAATAAAACGAAGTTTAGGTATACAAAACAGGTATTCCCCGCGTACACGTGACAAATGTATATTCACATAATAGACGTAGTCTGTTTTTTATTACGCATGAACGCGGGAGGTTTTAGTTACAACGGTAAAGTATCTTCATTTTCTGTCTTTTATCCGCATAAATCTTGATCCTGATGCCGTCAAGAACTGTTTTGCGTTTTCCGTCGCCAAGTCTCAAAATTTTTAACGCGAAACACGAGCTTGACGACATTTTTCAATAAATTTTCACCGCATTTCTTCCGGATAATGTTGCCTTTGCCCTTTCTTAAGTCTGCAGCATAAGTCAGCTACCGTGGCGCAGTTGATTAATTAATTGCGTTTCGTTCGGGTAGAATGTCCCGCTAAGGTACATTGAAAATTCTAAAAAATTCGCTCATACTAAATTGTAATATTAAAAAAAAAAACAAAAAAAAACTACATATAGAATGCCATTTTCTCTACAGCGCCTGCGTTCTTTTCCGGTAGCTTCTCGAATTCTAACTACAAGGCCGAGTTTCATTAGCCCCAACACTCTCAAGTGTTACTAAATAATAGTGTGTTATTTTTTCTCGCGCGTCGTTCAACTTCAGTAGTCCTTCTTTGTTCAGGTTGTATGTTTTATGTTTACAAAGTGCACTCTATCCCGTCTTAAAGAATGCAGCAAATTAAGCTGGCATCATTCGGTTTTGTGCGAAAAAATTTATAAGCATTTCTGCTGTTTAGCTTTTGCTCGGATGGTCAGTGCCTGTTACCTGTGTGTTTACTCTTTCACTAATATATCTTTTTGTTTCTTGTCGAGATGTGTTGCACACCTCTACTAGTAGTTAGCAGCACACTTCCCATTCGTCAGTGAAGTGTACATCAGTAGCTACTGTAAGAGTTTGTCTTCTGTATAATTGCTCGACACTTTGCAAGTCTCTATCTTGCTTCTCTTTTTGTTACATTAATTACTGTGTCTTTCTTTTTTCGTATTGACCTGGCTTTCGATTTTTCGCCAGCTTGGTTTTTAAGCACTTGAAAAGTACTTTTATTTTACAAAAAAAAAAAAAAAAGAAATGTCAAAACCATTTAAGTTAATACACGATCACAAAATAGATATTGTACCGAACAGCGAAATAAAAGTAAAATAATGTGTTATAATCATTAAACCGAAGCTTCTTATTGTTTTTTTTTTTTAATGTTAGCCTTTGTTGTTTTATAAATGTATATTTTACTTGCCCGTGCGGAATAAAACCTAGCACGAGATCAATGATTAAAACACCATTACTTTAATTTTTCATTTTATCATTGTACATTCCGTTTATTAAAATGCATTCGAATAAATATCATTTTCGTTACGGTTATTGTCTCTTAAATTTGATTTTTCTTTTTTAATTTTCGACAACAAATTGCTAGTGCGCGTAGGGGGCTGGCCGGTTTTTCGTGGAATTTAATTTTTCAATATTCGAACGAGATATTTAATAATAATATTGTTTGCGACATCGAGATCAATTAGTCTGTCGAACTGAAATATCATGGTACATTTTATTATCATTTGCGGTTTCCTCCGCCGTATCATTATTCTGCTGCCGATATACTATTAATTTTCTTTATCAACGCTAATGAAGCGTATGCAGCGTGTTGTTATTTCCGAACTAACCGAAGATAATATAGCTTTTCTGCCGATAAGTTACCGAGATTTTTACAAAATGCTTTTCCAGTTCAGGTTCATCTGAAAACTTCGTTTCGAAATCATTTTCTCGCACTCTTAATGAAACACGCGCGTTAAGGTCAGTGACTCAAAATCAAGGTCGAACGCTGAAGAAAATATATTTAACTATTTCCTTTAAATTTCTGATTAAAAACATTAATAATAATAACAATAATAATAATAATAATGATAATGACAATTATTGTAAATGGGAGGAAGAAAAAAAAAATGCGGAACTTTTTGAAATGCATCCGGCGAAGGGGAAGGGGTTTTCGTGGCGAACGAGAAAATCCGCGTATTGCAGCTCAGGAGTTTATAAAAAGATGTAGTAATTTTTTATTTCGCCGCGCTGCTGTGTATCGATTTCTAATATTGTTTAACGGTACTTTTGTCTCTAGAGTGTGTGTTTCGTACAGTCGTGTAAGTACCGTGGTTTCTCTTTTTAGATACGACGTTGGCGAATTATGCACAGAGCCGCCCGATGTTTAGTTGGCTCTGTTCGGTTCCGTCTGCTCGATCGGAAACCAGTTGTCAATGATCATTATTGCGTGTTGTACATTGGAAGAGAGTAGTGTATATTTGTTTGCGCGATCGTCGCATTATAATAACACACAGGCACGAGATGAAAGATCGACCCCCCCCCCGCGCCGCTGCCGGCCCATGTGCGCACACAGGTACTTTAAGACCGGTGCGAAACAGCTGTAACCGCATCGCCGCGTCACCACCGGTTTTCTTCATCTTTACGAGCGCAACCTGGTCTCTTGATAATGCCGATATCCGAGATGCTAGAGTAGAGGAGCAATACGCGAAACAGAGGGCAACATTGAAATGACGTCATACATTATCGTTAATTACCTGCCGGGCGACGGGCAAATATGGGAACAAAGTAGTACGTGGTGATACGTGATAGTACGAGTTGCGAACAACGTAAAGTTCTCTCGCGTTCGATAAAGACGATCTAAGAAAATTGATAAGAGAATTTTGCCACGATATCTCTGTATTTGCCCCGGTGTGTGTTGAACAACCGGATATCATCATATATGTAGCCCCAATTTCGAAAAATCAGCTACGTACCTGTCGAATTCCTGTCGTACTATTTTCACGTCTTACGCTGATGATGTACCGAACAACTTTGCAATTAGCTTTCGCCCTTATTGAACCAGATTTATGGGGAAACGATTTTTCATATCCAAATGTCCGTTTCGATTTATTTTCAGTTTAGCCTCGCGACATACATACATATATATAGGCAGAATTTATTTATTTTCAGTTCCGGTCGATTGTGTCGGTAGCAAGCGCGACGAAACCGTTGACGGCAATTTTTTGTACGCCTTGACATCGCTCGGAAGAAGTAATTCGATAAACGTGTATAGAAATATATACTCGGTGTTTTTTTAAAAATTCCACTTCCCCCCCCCGGACCTACACACGTCCGCATCTCCTCACTGTCTGTCCCCTTTTACTTGACTAAGTCTCATTGAGGCAGCATTCTTACATAGCTTATAAATCAAGGTTCGCTGATTCACTGGAGAAATTTAAAAAAAAAATCTTAATACCGTTACTCTTAGTGTGTATTGTGAACCTTACAAGAGCGATGCGTTTCGCCTTAACTGCCGTTCGCCTTGTTTATAAAATCGCTCCACTCCGTAGCGCTTTAATTTTCCGACAGAAACACGACAATTTTTTGAAACCGGAATTACGTCATTAAAGTGAAGTCGTATGCAACTGTAACGGTCCTCTGCAAATAGTTATTTACACGGTATTTTTTCTCTCTCTCTTTTAATTTATCTTCGCCGTTTAAATATTTTCGATGAAAATGATTTTTTATCTTTACGCATCTTAACAGTTTTCATTAAGCGTTGTCTAAAAAATAAATTATTCGATAATTTCAAAAACCGTTTTTTTTTGTTTTTTTTTTTTTGGCAATTTTAACTCCGTTTGGGCCTATACTTGAGAGTAAATATAATTACCAATTTATCGACATTTATTTTAATGTTTCCTGTTGTTGTAGGATATCTTTTCGCTGTTTATTGCTTTTTTTATATACATATATGCATATTAAAACGATTCGTGTCCCTGTTCCGGAAAAGCCACGAAACGAATCGTAATTTTTTACCAGGTCTCTAGATGGCGGGGCCACTAAAGTGTGAATTCGTATTTATTTTCCCTTTACCGAACTCAAGCATCGCCGAAAGACCAACACCGAATCCGTATCAATATATATATATATATATATATATATATATACAACTATTAGCATTTTCTAGCAAGGACTCTATTTTCGTCTTTTAAAACGTTACAGAAATATAGCTGTGTTGGGAAAAACAAGTTCGCATCATAGGCTAATACGGAAAATATATTAGATATACCGGGAATTCTGTCTGTCACGAACAGTTGTGGTTTCTGATGCATTGCGAAATTTTATTTTTCAACTAATATTATTAAAGTACAATATTTAATTGGTGGCAATATCCTCGTGACTTCTAAGCAATGAATTTTTTTTTTTCGCGCCCTAGTATCTGGTAGATTCTCAGATTATTGTTTTAAAAGCGGAACAGAACAATGGCGAATTGCAAAAAAGGAATTCTTTCGTGCGAAAATAGTTTGCCTTTTTTTTTTCGTCACTTTATATACCTAGTAGTGAGTGACAATCATTCCAATCTCATCCTGACATTTGCATGTTTTCTTGCTGCTTCTCGAAAACACGGTTTGTGTCATAATTTTTTCAAAACTATATTACTGTTTTTTATTCCGAAAAAATGCAGCGTTTCGTAAACCTTCTTCTTTTACCTTCACACATCGATTAATTATGCGGAATGTTAAAATTTAAGGCATCATGCACTGTTAAGTGGACTCCCCAAAACGACTAAAATTGCGTGTCAATCGTATTTTGCGATTGTACGTATTAAATAAAAAAGTTACGCTTATTATGAAATGTAGGCCTTTGCCGAGAAAAAAAAAAATCATCTCCGGAGGAGCTACTTTATAAATCGATATTAAAATTTTGTGTTTTTTTTTCTACTTCGTTATTTGGGCTTGCCAGCATCAGGGTTACACATTAAATATGCGACGAAGGAGTTGCAAAACATTTAAAAGGGAAAAAGCCGTAAAATTCTAGGAAGTGAGAAGGAAAGTGGCCTTAAATAAAGTCGAATGGATGTTATATTGAGGAAACGCGATGACAATAATCGAACGAAATAGAATAATAATATTCTTACTAAAAGATTATAAAGGGCGACGTTAAGTGGAAAGACGAAAAAACAATTAACAAAGGCGATTAAAACAGACTGACACTGACACTACTTCTGATAACATAGTGACTGGACTGCGGTTGTTCGAGAACTCGTATTTTATTTGTTACCAAAGTTAATTCTGGGCCATCATCTTTCTAGGCGCAATTTAGACCGCATGTGTGCCGGATCTTGAAATTCGAAAAAGAAAAAAAATCCCGGCCGATCGCTTTCTCGGAATTATCGTTCAGAGATATTTTGCCGAATCTTAGAAGTCCTATTTTAAGTAATACAGACACGTGCGCGCCCCGTCAAAATTGATGGCGTATTTTTTTGCGCTTTATTTGAAGGAGCCAGAATGAAACTATTTAAAAGTGTTCGAAGGGGCTGAATTTTTACTAGCAAACGCTTCTGCCCCCTTCCAATTTTTTTTCAGCAGACATAGTCAATGCGACCGAAATGATATCTTACATTCGTTACTACTGCCTTTTTCACAATGGCCTACTTCACCGTCCGGCGGCCGTCACTGAAATTACACAGCGACGCCGCCAAGATGAAGAAGAAATTCTGCACGCAGTTCGGAACAAACATAACGGCGGTTATTCTGCATCGTTCAGCTGAGCCGGACGGAAATCGGTCTTCTTCGGAACGAGGAACAAAGCTGCGCATGTTCGTCTTCTCTGTCACGACGTAATTCGTTTCCGATTAATTATCCACGCGATGCCTCCGATATGCGCTGTATCTTTTTTTTTTCTACTCGCGAGGTGGTGTCGTCTTTCGCATTTTATTCGCGCCGTATCTGAATAATTCGTTTGCACATTTAACGGATCCGCGCTGACCCTCGGACGAGAGCAGCTTAAACTGTTCTCATCGTTTAAGATAACGGCGCATGCGCGTGTATTTGGAGAGGATAAATCGCAAACCGTTGTCTTTTCCTTTGTACCGCCACAGTTATTCTTCAGGCTATGGCGCGGAGTATTACATCTCAGTTCCTTTGTAATGTTGTAGCCTATCAGTTGAATGATTTGAAGTAAATCAAAAACCCCCTCCCTTCTCCATGGGATTGTGTCTCAGCTGTGGTTTGTAAAGTACATTTTTTTTTTTTTTTTGACTTATCGTTCAGTCGGTGGAATAGACGGAATGATAAGATTATTATTAAAATCTATTGTCCTTTTAAAAAGGAAGAGGATAGTAAATTTAGTTTAAAGTAAAATTATTACGGACGTTTAGGATTGGTAATGTGGTGATAGTAGTGGTCAGGACTTTTGCGGGGGGGGGGATTCGATTACGAGGCAGGAAACAGTTTAGTAAAGAAGTTTGAGTACAAACAGAATTATCTGATTTGCGAGAGATATTTTTCCGCGTAATCTTTTTAGACTATTACACACACATATATGTATATGTATAATTGCAGTCGGTTTAATTGACGCGGTTTTTTAGAAACATCAGTGCGCTGAATGACAGAGACCGAAAAATTTCACTTAACCTTTGCCTTATTAGTTTTATTAATAAATCCGGCTAAATTGAAAATGTTCGCGTTTTCATCAACCGAATCTGATAACTATTTTAAAAGAAAACGAAAAAGAAAAAAAAAGTATGCGTCAGTAAAAGGGATTGCAAAACCTTTCTAAAAGCGGTCAAGTCTACCGCTATATATTTTTTACTAAATAAAGGTTACGTTTATATCGAGCAAAATATGGTAACATGTTGGCAGTCGGGTACTCAGTCGTGCAAGGTTAGCGGTGTATTAGCACAAACCTGTGTAGTAAGAGTAAAGTAACTGTTTAACCGGTCTCACATTAGACGGTCATCCATCACATAGTAATCAGCTTTCGATACTTGTCCAGGGTGAGTGGGAGAATAATTAATACCGAAGAGTACTTTACATTATAAGAAACAGAAACAAAAGCGATGGGCAAGCATTAGAAAAAGTCAATGTCGCGCGAAAATTTTATAAAACTTTCAATTTATTCGAGATTTATTTCCTAGCTATATTTCAGTTTTGTTTCCCATATGCACTTAATAATAAAAAGAAAGTCACTTAATTTATCGTGACAAAATCAAGTAGGCGAGCAAACGTTTTTTTTATTATTATTATTATTATTATTATTATTATTATAGTGCCGAAGAATTCAAAATTAGGCTGCGTCCATTAAGTTTTTCTTCCCAGCTGAAGCGTTGAAATTTTTTCACCGAAAATATATCGCGATCTTCTTTCCTAGCTGCTCATACCTCACGGAAGTTCTCTTATAGACCGTTCTGCGCTGCATTTTTAATAAACAAGTCGACGAGACAAAATTAATTATAAACGTAATAAAATCGTTTTTTAACAACAAAAGAAAGAAGAAAAAAAAACTCCAACTCGCTCTAAAAATTTAACAAAAATGCACTGAAAAGCTTAAAATGAATTACTCGAATAAAAGGGGGGGAAAATTGAAGTATTTAAAAAGTAATAATTAAAGAGAGAGATGTTATGATGGAGTGTCATTCGTAACATCGCGAATACTTAGCTTGAATTTACGTGCAGTAACAAATTTAAAAAGTGCAGTAAAAATCTTTAAACCGTGCGAAATAGCTGCAATATAAAGTTTGCAGTAAACCTTTTACTTAAACTTACGTTTTGAAGTAATTCGTATGTAACATATTTTGAATTAGACGATATAATTAAATCCTAAAATTGCGCGTAATTTATTGAATACGTATTATTCAAACCGGGAATAAGCCGGAGATTTTGTTGTAAAACCGGCGAAAAAAGGAAAAATAACCAAACGAAAGTATTAATTTAAAAAAAAAAAACATTGGAGCGAAAAATAAATGCATCTTTTAACCGACTTTACTCAAAATAAATTACGGAGTTATATTCTATTCATATAAAATATGCCATGGCGATCAAATCTTATCAATAATAACAAAATTTCTTTTCGTACGGTTCTAGTAATCAGGAAATCGGGAAGAATTAAACCGTGAAAACCGGCGGAAGTATTTGGACCGGGAAAACCGGAAATCCAAAAATTATATTTCAGTGGTCACCATGCTTCAAATGGTATAGTGTTTTGAGTGTATTTCTCTAAAAAAGTTATTAAATAGTTTGGATGACAGTGTTCATATTTAATGGAATATCTGAAGCTTCCATACAGACAAGATATTCCAAAAAAATAAATCTCTTAGAATAAATCTTGAAGTTGGTAATTTTTTTTTTCAACAATTTTATATTTGATATTCTTAAAAATTTATTATTTTTATGGTTGTAATTAATATCTTAACTAATTAACAGACCCAAGGATGCAGAGCACTGCATTATAATAGCTATATATCGTATTGTAAACGGAGTTTTACCTCAAAACACGAGATTGCGGTAATTTGAAGGAAGAAAAACCTCTGCGAATCTATATCGAATCATAGTCTGTGTAATGCGGGGTGTTAAGCCCCATCGGCGGTTATTATCATGCTTGGCTGAACTTGTTTTCTCTTAATTTAGCTCGTTACAGTTAAACGGCACAGCAGTAGCTGTTGTGTTCTTTTGATTATTATTACTGCTACTATTATTATTATTATTTATCTTTATTATTATTATTATTATTTATCTTTATTATTATTATTATTATTATTATTATTATTATTATTAGTTCAATAATTCCAGTAACACCTGTTAAGCCAATTTCTTCACTACAGATCGACGGAAATCTCGCGCGTGAAGCAGTAGCAAATCATTACCGAATTCGCGGACGAAATGATCGCGTATACAAAGCCGAACAATTCCAGCGGACGTTACAGTTTTTTTATCTCATTGTAATCAATCGCTTTTTAAAAAAGAATAAAGTCCGTTCGGTGCTGCTTACAGTTCGGCCATCTTCGGTCGACTACACCGTGGAAACGCCGGAAGGAGCGGGAAAGGCTTTCGACGGCTAATTCATTCTAGTTCCGCCGCGATGATGATCCGGGGGTATCGACGATAATTTCCGAAGCGTTAACTTTTACGAACCATGACGCACTGTCCGAACAAGAACGAATTGAACAACCGTAAACGCTCCATTTCTCTGCGCGCTGACTATCGAGCATAGCGCGATTATTAATCGATCGTCGTTTTTCATTACTGCCCGTACGCGCTGAATAATTAGCGTACACCTGAAATTTCGAGTGCGTTCGGCGTTGTGAAAATGTGTTATAAGTAGGGCTTTTAGGTTACAGCTAACACGCAAAGGTGCCGCCGCTGCCGCAGGTAATTGGGCCTAATAACAGCTAAAACCAGAGTGATTTTTGTTCATCGGTCCGCTCACGCATGCTACCCATCTCCGCGAACGTGCACCCGCCGCTCTCACATACGCTCCGGACGCTTTCCCATTTTTTCAAAATTCCGGGCCTAGGTATTCTGGCTGGGTTTTTAAAAATTCCATCGCGCAGCCCCACGCCGGCTTATTATACAAGTCTCTGCATGTAATGTATATAGCTAATTTTCAATTTAAATTTTTCGGATGATCGAAGGAGTGAAAGTCATCGTTCGCTACCGTCATTTTTCAAAATTCCGGGCTTAAGTATAGCCGGGTTTCAAAAAATTCCATCGCACACCCACACGCCTACGCATACTTTCCTCATATACAGGCTTATTATACATATCATCGTACGTAATATATGTAACGTAATTTTTAATATTAATTTGCCGAGAATGGGAGGTGCGAAATTTTGGCGCAGTGTTTAAAACGTTCGAATCTCGACACTTAGAACTCAAAAATTTTAAAGAACCTTTCCGAGTTACGTTCCGTTCCGGCATATTTTTTTTTTTTTTTTTAAATTTAATTTTTGCTTTAGAAGACGTATAGGAAAATGCGTAATTTCATCAGTCGTCCAAACGCGACTGTATCATGTTTGCATCAGTTGCCTCAAGCGGTTGCTGCTGCAGTTTAATTATCTTATATCACCGTCACACAAATACACACACTCGCGCGCGCGCGCGCACTGTAATTTCTAGGAATCGCGAACTTTTCATCAATCATTAATGGGAGTGGATGGGTTTATATACATATTTTTTTTGTGTCTCGTCGTGGAAACCAACATCGAATAATATTTGTCATGGACACGTGCAATTTTTATGTACAAATTATCGCCGTAATTGTTACTTTACAAGACGCATAGAATAATACGTTATTTTTGTCGGCTGTACTCATGATTGCATCTCCTTTCCAACAACTGCCTCAACCGCGTCTATCATCTTCTTTGTCTTATTTCTCCGTCACACATACACACTGTGTTATTTCTAAAAATCGCGAACTTTTTTCATTAATCACAGATAGGAGGCTGGTTGGTCTACACATTGTTTTTATCTCATCTTAGGAACCATCTTCAGATAATATTTGTCACAAGACATGTGCTGTTTACTTTAGAAGACATACAGCAAAATACGTAATTTTTATCGATAGTGCAGATGAATGCATCTTCTACGCAACGGTTGCCACAACCAAATGCTGCATCATTTTCATTGTTTTATTTTACTAGCACTCGGCATTGGACTAATTATTTCTAGGAATCGCGAACTTTTTTCGTCAATCTGTGCGTATACATAGTGTTTTTTGTCGCATTTTGGAAACTATCCCACGAATAATACTGATCGTGACATAAGCAATTTTTATGTACAAATTAACTCCTAATAATTTGTTATTTACAACATCAATCTCCTCTATTGTTTCTTGTTATTTTCGGGAAACTACTGCTAAATAGGAGTATAGAAATTGAGCGAGGTGTATTGTTTAAAACTATTGCGAACGGAAAGAAAATCTCATGCGAAAATCATCATCCTATCCGAAACAAATAACCACCCCTCAAACGTCAAAGCTTTTCGAAGATTTTTTCATCTCGTCATTCGTAAAGTTTCCTTCCAGAGAAATATTTGGAAAAAAGTCTCTCGAGTGCGAAATTATTTCCAAAAGTGTTTTTTACATTTTATAAAAATTTTTAATTTTCATCATTCCTAAAACGGTGAGTAACCACGATATATTTATTTAAATCACGTTATAATATATTTCATTTTATTTATTTTTTTTTTTTAATTGAGTATTGATCTCCTATACCTTTCTATGTAAGTTACTACTTTCATATCCGCTATTACATATCTCTCACACGTATTTATAAATATCTCGGTTCCTATAATTAGAAACTTACGCTTAGTAGTATCGATAAAAAAATTTATTTTATTTCTAACTTATCGTACTTAGTTTCTCAATATTGATATGTCATGTCTCATTTACCTATTCATTTCACATCTCTCTCTTTCGCTATATGCTATCATTTGTTCCTTCACACATAGTTTTTGTATATGTCTGAGACTTTTGCTAATATAATACACACGTAAATAGTTAATATTCCTCAAACAAATTATACTAACTGTTACAATGTATGCTTGATATTATGTAGGATATGGCTCCTAAGAAAGCATGCCCACCACCTGTTTGTTCCCCACTATCCCCGGATACTTCTCTCCAAGACAAATCCTTACCTCATCCTTCCGTTGCTCAACTCGTATTTAATTTCTATAATGAATTTCGATTACACAATATATAACAGGCTTTGAAATACCAGTTGCTATTCCAAAATCTATCGAGGATGCTATAGATGAATTTACTTTACACTTATCTTCAATAATGACAACCGACGAGGGAGTACGCACGACAGTAATATCTTCCATAATGATTCCATTTTCCGAATGGAGGCATACATCCTCCGCAGGGAACGTGGTGTCCATATTCTACTCCCCCTTCTCCTGGGTGGTGAAATCGATACAGCTTCTTGCCCGGTTCATACCAATAAAAACAACAATAAAAATAAAAAAAACATCGGTTGCGGTTTATATTTCTTTTGAAAACTTTTTTTTCCTTTCTGCTTCTGCTTTCCTCCTCCTTCTATCTTCATAGGTTTATTATATATAAGTGGAGGCGCAGCGAAGGAACGGGAGAACAAAAAATAAAAACAAAGAAAAAAAAATGATACTAGGAAATGTCTTCGCCCAATGAGTTAGTACATTATGTTATTAGTATTTTAAAAAATGAACGATTCGTTTACCGGGGGGGGGGGGGGGGGCAAAAACAAATCATATATACATTTTATTGTTTTATTAGATTTGATTGCGTAATAAGTGTGCAAATTGTATATTTGCAGGGGAAAAAAATCAGAGCATTATTTATAACGTTATTTAGTTATACTACCTTTCGAAAATTGAATTTAATTATTTTCAACTTTTGAAATTAGTAACACAGATAGAACAAGAAGAAGGAAAAAGGTGTAAATACTTTTCGCTATGCTTAATAATTCCAATGAATGACAGAAAGTTACTACAAAGGTTATCTGTATTTATTGTTACTATAAATATTTACGATGTAAGCGAAAAATTGATAACTTTCGGTACTACTGCTTATTTCGCTGAAATTAGTTCATCGTACTATATTTTACGGTGTAGAGGTAACGGAGATATTAAATCCGGTGTATTATAAAGCGTCTCCATCCGTATCTTTAAAACTGTTTTCGATAAAATCAATTGCTGCCGCTCTCGTTGTTACGACAGAATTAATTATTGAGTCAATCAACATCCATTGTAATGGAAATTGAATTTTTAACTTCAGCGAACTGGCTCACTTTTTAAAAAATTATAAAACTGAAAAAAATTGAAATATCTTATACACTTTAATAAACGAGAATTTCAACGCATGCGCTACGAGCTCTGAACGACTAATATATACTTTACAATTATTCAACAACTTCGGCGATCATATATACTTCCCTAAAAATGAAACGTGTTATGCGACCCTAGCGAGCGCTACTAGTTAAACCTGTCGGTAAGAGTGCTGAGTGGTGATGAAATAAGACAAAGGAAATGATGCAGCTGGTTGAAGCAACAGATGCAAAGATGATAACACTGCACGGCTGATGAAAATTACGTATTTTTCTATACATCTAAAGTAAACAGCACGTGCCAAGACAAATATTATTCGACAGTGGTTTCCAAGGCGTGGGAAAAACAATATGTAAACCTACCTCTTACCGTCTGGATTGATGAAAAGATGCAGCGTACGTGGAGTTGCGCGATGGAATTTTTTGAAACCCAGCCAGAATACTTAGGCCCGGAATTTTGAAAAAAAGCGGTAGCGACCGGATCTCGCGTGGGAGCGGAGGGTGCGCGTTCGCGACGGTAGTGGGCTTGAACCTCATGCGTGGGCGGACCACCGATCGGCAAGAATCACTCTAGTTTCAGCTGTTATTAAGCTCAATTACCTGTGGCGGCGGTACCTTTGTGTGCTAGCTGTAACTTAAAAGCCCTACACACTGTTATAGAGGCACCATTCTCGGCTTCTTCGACGGCCGCGCGATATTTATTTAAGCATTTCCCCGAGTGGCGGAGCGGTTCCGCGGAAAAGAAGCCGGTTTGTAACACCTCATGTGTGTGTGTGTGTCAAGAGCGACGGGCGATGGTTCACTGATGTGCGCATCATTCATTGTTAGGCAGCTTCGCGGAAGTGAACGTTACTCACTGGCCGTTTCAGAACGATGGCTCGTTATGCAAGTCGCTCTGGCCGATATCACGATGCGTGTTACTTGTTTTTCTTTGTTAAATTATTAATTTTTCCTATAAAATCGGCCAGGTCGATGAATAATTTTCGCGCTATGTGCAAAAGGAAAAGTAACAGCGCACGATGGATGGTAATCAGGTAGCTGGCAGGATGATAATTGAACAGAAGACAGTCGCTAGGAAAGACGGTTTGCTGTTGGTCGGTCTCGTCTCTATTCTCTGCCGGTAACGCCATTCTAGCGGATAAATGATGCATAACATTAACCTAAATTTCCATTATGAGAGAGCGGCTTTCACTAGTAGACATGGCGCGCTGCCATATTACCGGCCGATTGTACTCGGATCCTCTCCGATATTACTCACCGAGTGCTTATCGCAAAAGCTATTATTATTTACAAAACTCCGACCGCCATTCATCCGCCCTCAACAATAAGTATAACAGCGCATTGTTATTATCCTTATCGGACACTCTCCTTATGTTGTAATATTTTTTTTTTTTATTTTTTTTTTTTTATCTTTTTTTATTATATTTCTTTTTCGCCTCGCGACTTCTTAACCCTTTTTTTATTTGCTCTAACATTCGCATGTGTATTTCAGTTGTGTCTCGATCCGCCGAACAATTTTCGGAAGGAAATTCAAATCTTAGTTTTTGCGTGTTGGCATTTTTTGGGGGTTATGATTGTTTTCGCGCTAGGTGATTTGTTCGCCCTGCTGCTGAAACTTAATTCCACCGAACTAGAACAACACGCCTACAACTTCCTACCAGTGAAAATCCTATGAATGAAAGTCTCCTTTTCGTGTCCGCCGATACATATAGCTTACCCCTTACGATTCTGCAGTTGATTCTTATTCCGCGATTTACGTAATACGTAGTGTTATCGCCGCTGCCACGTTACTCTCTCTCTAAGGATTACTTTTTCAACTCCCCTTATTTCACTGTACCATCAATGTCGAAGACGGTTCTGCTGCTCCAAAATAGTCTTAATAGTTTTAATAGCGCGCGATAAAATAAAACTACGTCAAAAGTGTTTTGCGAGAAAAAGGGCGTTCGTGATTATAACGACTCAGCGTAATTTGGCTTCGAAACGTGTAGTTGCATTGTTCACTTGTACCGCGAGGGTACTTCGATTAGCGCTTGTTTCGTAGAATATTCCAGAATTTTGAAGGATTTGCGGGTAAATTTCATTACGGATCCGATTGATGTGTCCACTGCTGTTTTCCCTAAAAAATAAACAGATTGCGATTAATTTTTCACGTTAACACTGCTCCTAAAATCGCTCAATGTATATGATACGTATATATAACTCGACCATCATCCGATCCACGGACGGGTGGCTTCCGCTGGACTGTCAGCTGGTCGAGGAGAATATCGATTTCAGTGGACTATGTATCGTTCTCTTTAATAATAATATTTTTTACTATTTCAGAAATGTATTAAAAGATGTTCAGAATCGATAGATTTACACTATGAATTTCTGTTAAAACTTCCTCGCAACGTCGTAAAATAACAGAAAAACATCACAGATGTTCTTACTTAGTAGCAGCATAAGAGGGGACAGTTATTAATATAATGATACAGCTTTGACAAACAAATGATCATAGAGAGTTTACAATTTGAAATCTTTCTCACACTGGGTGATACTCATTCTTCACGCGTGACTTCAGGTTTCCCTGATCATCTCCGTGTCATTGGCAAATTACACGGTGCGCCTTACTTACCGTGCTTTTTTACGGATGCAAGTTTAGTTTTCGAACGCGTACCGATTCGCGGGCTGTGCCCGTAATTTTACGGTTCTGACGAAACAGAAGAATACAAAAACACCACTCTTACGACAACTATTAACACCTCGTACTTTATGTGCATGTCGAAGCTCGAAGTGAAAATAACACCACTTTCTCGCCCTTAAATTTGCCTAAAATCAATTTTTATTTTACGAAAACATTCATTTGTAGGTCGATCCCGTTAATCCTAATTTTCTTTCTTTCATACGCTATAAAAAATTGTTTTCCTTCTTTCTCTTTTTTTTTTTTTCTAATCTTTCCTCGTTCTCTTTGATTTGCTTTCCATCCTGAAAGCTAGAGTTAAAAATAGCGAAAGAGTTTGTGAAATATACGCGTAAAAACAAAGTGTATACCACCTGTTCTTTGCTTGTCGGTGAAAAATTTGAAAATTTTCTCTGTTGAACGTTAAATTTTTACGTTCAAAGATTTCGCACGTTAAATAAGCTCCGCTCGTAATTCTATAAATAGATAACAATCGTGGAAAAAATAAACTTACTAACAAAGAAAAATAATGGTATAGGAATCGTGACGTATTTGATAAATCGTAGATTACGCTTTAGCGAGTTTCCGGCGTATTATTATGTGCCCGTAAAATCTTTAATATTCGAAATGAAAAAATAAAATCTACTAAAAAGTGGCACAAATTTCGCCTACTATTTCGGAATCGTTCGTATTCGTCGACTAAAACTGATCGGGTGACCGACAAAGATGATAATGGAGTTTCTACTATGGCTTCAGCACTGGGTGTTGTTAATACGGTCATATTGCGCACCGAATTTGCGGTTGCGGGGAGATTCTCCTGCCTCGTCATTTCACGCAACAACGATCGGGAATCTGTATGTTTGTATTATTTGGGATTTATAAAATATCAAATTTATATCGAGACGCTGTGTGCGCGCGAATAATTCTCCAACTCGAATTGGTATTCGACGATTCGTCAGATCGTATCGCGAGACTATATGATCGTCGAATTTGCGTTTCAAAGTTACATTAATCATAGTGAGCGTGCTATTGTTTAATTTTCGAAAAAAATAAGAGAAAAAAGAAAGGATGTCGTTAAACCTTGAAGCCAATATTATATTGAGATATATAAAACATAAATGAAGAAAACGAGGATGTTATACGTTTTAATTGTCGCGATTGAAAGTGAAAAAGTATATGAAGAATGGACGTAGGAGTAAATAAAATATAACAACAACCGATGTCACCAAGTGAATTCGCTTTTTTGTGGAGAAAGAAGAAAAGCTTAGAAGTAGACTGGAAAAAGAGAAGTTTTCGCTTTAATTTAAGAACTAGCTTTTAGAAAAAATAGGATCGGTTCTCTCTCGTTTAGTTCTCTCTCAAGTCTTCCAATGTCAAAAATCGATAAAAAAAAAACCCATTAAGATCAGCGTAGAAAAACACTCTTCAGTCATGAAATACATGAAAGGAATTTAATGAAGAATATTTTTTCATACTGTTTGTTAAATATATAAATATAGAGTTAATAATAACAGGTATAATAAACAAATAAGATAACAACGAGGACATCAGCCCAAGAATATGAAAAAGGAGGAAATAAAGTTTGCATTCTTAAACGTTTATTGAGGATAACGCAATAATTCGAGGACGGGAATGATAGAAGCAATAGGAAATGAAAGAATATAAGAAGAACCGATAAAAGGAGTGAGGATACCAAGTTCTAGTAGGGAAGAGTAGAAGGGAATTTTTCAACGTAAAACGTTGAACATTCAAAGAAAATATTGTTTGTAATGTGACCTGATTTTACATTGTATTCGAAAAATTTATTGTCAATGTAAATTTTTTTTTTTTTTCTATTATACGACGACAGTTCAAATTTACAAACGTTTTTTGCGCGACATCGTGTAGTTTTACTTCGAAATATTCGGTATTTCTTATCAGTTAAGAATTTAACGGAACAATAACATTCGCGATCAGTCTGTAAGCGCGATATAACTTCGCCGTACGTGTTCTACATATCGCAAGTGGAAACTACATTGGGAAGCGTGAAAAATTATTCCTATTCGATATCGACAAAAATATTTAGACGATTAAGAAGTATATAAAATAAACGCGACGAACAGAAATATATATTAATTCACCAAATAAATAAAAATCGACCGACAAGATATTTATCGTTTTTCGCGTGTTTTTATTCATTTCTAATGCTGTTGCTGAAATAAACTAATTAATGAGATTTTTAGTCATTTTTAACCAACGATAGCGTTCAGAAAATGTCTCGCAACGTACGGGCAAATTGCGTGCATAGTAGGGGGAAGTTATTCTTCCGTTTTAGCCCCAGTTTTAAATAGCGCATTGTCCATTTTGCAAATTAATAACGCATTCGAGGAAAGTATTGGCAAGGGGTGGGGGATGAGGTTCGTTTATAAGTTTTCATTAGCACCGCGTAATTGCGTATTGTGGTAGTACCGCGTCTATTTCCTTCTTCCTAAATTAGTTATCGCATTAATGGCAAATTTCTGTTCTTCATCGGAATTTTAATGGGATGCTGTTGCTACTGCTGCTGCTGCACTATTGATTCGATAGCCAAATGTGCTCGACAGACGTTCAGTGTGAGAACATGGAAACGGCGGGAAAATTGCGCGAGTGTGTCTCCGGAATTGGTAGCTTGGCGAAATTGACTTACCGTTAACTACGGAAAAAATAAAAAAAAAGAACCGAAATCTAAAACGAGTATGATTTTTGATGTCAACGGAAATATTTCCTTTCTGAAATTCACGAACAAGAAGCAGACTGCTATTACGAATCACAACTCCTCGAACGAAACCCGGTTCAATAAATTTTCGAGTTACTTGCAAATCTCTTTAAGGCAATCGGTGGAATTAGCTCGACTTTTTTCCCCCATACATAAAGTAGGTCAACAAAAGCGTTTCTTAGAATGTAATATATTTCTCGGATAACGAAAAATTGAGGGAAAAAGGTGTGTGTGTGTGTGTGTGTGTGTGTGTGTGAAATAAATAAAAAAGAAATTACGTATTCGTGGCCGCCGAGTAATTTTCAGTTTGTAACCTAAATAGAATCGGGATAGATAAAAGACGAAACTGTTCTCAGCTGCGGAACAAATTGATTAGCGTCGGCTAATACGCGCTGATGGTAATTAGACGGAGACTGCGTCCTGTACACATGCTTGCGCTCGCTGACACACTTCGCACTACTCGAATATTACCACAGGCAATTTCCAATTTTACTGGTATTCACTATTAATAATAATGAAACGTAGGATGACGATAGTTCGAGCAGTCTGAAAGGTGTTGGACAATAAATAAATTTTATACGAGTGCTACGGTAGCCCGCTTGGTGAAGTAGTCCTGTTGTCTCGTAGCTACTTGGAAAGTACTGGATTATTTAACGTGTGTGTGTCGAGTTATGCCGAAATTATTTGAACATAAACCAGATCAAAGTTTTACCAATTTTTTTGCCTTTTTTATATTCATTGTGATACGAACTGCGCCGGAAGAATAGAATACGTTTTTTAATGAAGGAAAGGTATTATGTGAACACATAGACGGGGACATTGTATTTTGGTCTATCTAGACCGATCTGGAAAACTAGCTTAGCAATTTTGTTGACGCTAATTAGACTATTTCGGAAGTTATTGCCGAAATTATCAAGAGCCCGAGTAGGATATTGCGATTATTTTCAAAGTCAAACACATTCGACAATTTTCTGTTTGTCGCTTCTCGAAACGCTTTGGTTAGGCTGTCCCATACCTTCCCCTATGTTCGCGATTAATTAAGAAAAATAAATAGTTTTTATTTAGGATATTTACAAAATAATAGATAAAACTGCACAACTTAATTTTTTTTATACATATGTATTTATGTTTGGTTTGTTGTTGTTTTTTTTACTGCTTATTTTATTTACGTTTATTAAATCGTTCGCTATTTGCGATTAACGTAACTAATGCTAGAGTATGGACTGTCCTCTTGGTTCTGCTCAGAGGCAATTTCGACCATCCGAATCAACGCAATCTTTATTGAACCACAGAAATTTGGATTAATTTGTGCATCCTCACGTGACTTGCGTTAAATTTTTTCTCGCGTTTATTCGGGTCTTATCGGGAAAGCAATTATCGATCGCTGTGTATTTTAAATTTTCAGTCGTTCGTTTTCTAAAGGAAAAATTAGAATTTTTTAAAATTTTTATTCCTCCAGCCGCTGTTCGTGCCGAATTGTTAATTTTCAGTTGCGACCACACTTGTGGTATGCGTGCATATACATAGCAGCAGAGTGGTTCTTATCGCAAACGGAAATGAAATAAAAATGAATACGTTTTCTTACATTTTTGTTTTTTGGCCTTGGGAACTTCTACACCAAACGGTACGAGGTCCATTGTAATATAGATATCGGCTTAGGCTTATAATTATACCTTTAAAAAATCGCTTATTTCGAATATTTTTTTAAACTACAGTATTAGTTTTTATTCGCTCCTTGTAATTTTTTATTTATTTTTTTTTATTTTTATTTCATTTTACTTTTATTTATTTTTTGCTCGTGTCGACCGCGAAATTAGTCTAGTATTTACCGGCTGCTTTGAAGGGGCGGTAATGACCGACCCCGTTTATTTATTATAGGTTAAGTTAAAGAAATTGATTTTGGAAATGAAATTTTATTAAAATATTTAGTATACAGCGCAGTTTAGAAACGACCCTCCTGCCACATTCACAATGCATCTATATATATATATATATATATATATATATATATGTATATCAGCATTCATTTAGCATTACGCTTTTCTTTTTTCTTGGATGCGTGTATGTGTGCTAGTGTTACGAATATTGTTGTTTATCTGACGCTATCCCCGTATCTTGTAGATGAATCGGATTCTTGCTCGATTGTTGTCACACCCACTAATGTGAAAAATCAGTATTTGTTGTTGTTAATATTCGTCATCATTGGTTGCTGTCCCAAGCGACTTTGCGGAAAAATTAATACAGAAATTTCAAAATGCCTAAATACGGCTTTTATGCGGCTACTGCATGCGCGATTTTAGCGTAACGATCACCTATATATATGTATATAAGCGTATGTAAAAAGGAGAAAAATTTTAATGGTCTACGACGGTGGTGATCGCCGCCATGGCTGCCTCCTCCACCACAGTCAGTTACATAAGTTGGATACAATCCACCGGAGGTGCCGTCGTTGGCGGTGCCGCAGCCGTCGGAGGCAGTGGTGTTAGAGCCAGTGGCACGAACATTGTGTCGGCCAGCTCCTGGATTCAGTCCGCGGACGATGCAGGTGCAAATTCTACCGCCAGCGCAGGCATTGACGTAAATGCAGTCGCTCTTGCCTCACTTCGTAAATCCTCTCCGTCGCCCCCGCCGGTTCCACCGCTTCCAGCCTTATCCTCGTTGCCGCCTTATCCACAGATGGTGCAACCTTTGCCGCCGCTCACACAAGCAACGGTCCTTTCGCGACGTCAGTCGAACACAACGTCGTCGTCGTCGTCGTCGTCCGCATTTACCAGAGCTTCCATCGCTGTAAGTAAATCGAAGTACACACCCCCCCACACACACACACACACATATCTTTTTTTTCATCCTGGCTATCTTGCCCGGCAAATGGTTCGCGAAAGGAGTAACCTTTTCACGTTGCGCGATATTCCCTTATATAAATGTCGCAAATCTTGTTGAATATAACGCGATTACATTATTACAAGGACACACTGCGCATCCGGCTCGTATCGATTTTCGGATGATTTTTTTAATGACGCGAAGAAAAGGGTTCAATTTTATGAAATGAATGACAAGAGGAAAAGGAAGGGGCGACGATACCTGAGCCGGCAATTTGCCCCGTACCGAAGAGAATAGGTCGTATCAACTTAATTTGTTCACAGTTGAATAATTTAATAAAACCTCTTCGTTAAAGTTAATAAAATCTTACCGTCAACCACTATCTAAAGGTAAGGAACAACTGCGTAATTGTTTTTTCATGGAACTGTTACTGGGACAGCGTTGTTATTATTCTATTTTTAGGAACATTACACAAGTCCGTAATCGAAGTATTATTTTTTTTTTTTTATTATTATTATTATTATTTTTAAGCAGCAATAACGACTGCTACGGATAAACGAAATTAATGTTTTAAATAAAATTGAAAAAAGCAACCTGCTCGATCGAGAAATCTTTAAAAATATTATAGTCTTAAGAACTGTTCCCAAAAAGGGCGGGTGAATTAACCGTTTGTGCACACATTCGTTTTTGATCAAGTACGAGTAGTTTGCGCATCGTTTACTAAATAAAAATAATTACTTGTAATAAATGCAGTGCTAATTGAAAACCACTTAGAGTAAATTGTCAGTGTCGATTGGAAGCCGAACACCGTCATGCAATTCAGTTCCAAATTGTAGAATTAAACGCGTTTTATTACGTGCATTCGTCTCATTTCAGTTGTAATTTAAAGATAGGTAACAACTTCACATTTCCTCTCCGATAAAGAGTAATCATTATGCTATGTATTAGAAGTGATCGACATTATCCGAGCAGAGAAGTACACGCCGTATTTAATGTACACACTAATATACGAAGGCGATCTATCGAACACATCAAATTGTTGTTGCTCGATTCGCATTAAAGAGCGATCGGGTTAGTATAAATTAACCGCGAAACATGAGCGTCAGCAGCCGAAGACAAAAATTCCCCCGGTGACATCATAATGACGATTCAGCGTATAAAAGAATCATTTTGTGGCGTCACCGTTCGATTAAATTGAATATTTTTACTGGTACGTTTAATTAAATTTAAACTCGGTTGCGTGCATCATTTTTTGCTTTCTAGTTTTCTGCGCGTATTTTGTAAATTAACGTAAAAAAGACATTAAAATTAATAATGAACATGTTAGACGCAGTAAGTTACATTATAGTTTTTTAATTAACAAAATACCGGAATTGTAGAACAAACTTTAAATATATATCGAACCGTAATACTCCTTCTCATGTGCTTGTAAATACAGCATATAATGAAAATAAATCAATTCCGCAGTACTATCCGAATAATTGTCACTGTTTAGTAATGAAAATGTATTTTATATATAACGGGCTGTTCGATAGTCACTATTAAACGTCGTTGTATTTAGATCAAGCTTAACTTTAGATGTACAAATATTTGTTTAAGTATTTAAAAAATACTCGGTATTGAATAATTAAACTAATACTGTACTTACCTGTAAATTTATGTTCTTGCCGCTCGCATCATACAGTTCAGCACGTAAAAAAACAATTGTCCGGTTTTGCGAATCCTATTTTTAAATGCCGCGCAGAATGATCGCATCTTTCACAACGCATTTTAAATTTTAAAAAAACGGGGAGGCGGGAATCACGAATAATTAAAAAGTAAGAAAATAAAGATCTCAATGATTAAATATGCACAAAATAGTCTGTACTGAATAATTCATAATTTCAGATTAACGAAAAACAGAGCCTTATGACGACGTTGAGGAAATTTTGTCTTAGGCGGTGGACGTCCCTACTAAAACTACTGTGTACAGGTCGCATTCGTGCTCGTTTAAGTGTATGTGAGACCTCATTAGCGTGCCTCATTTCGTAGAAGTGAAGTTAGAAGCCCTTAAACTTTGATGCGAATGGTTCCTCAGGCGCTCCCTTTCTCCCAATAAGATGATAATGTCATGTTTTTTTTATCTTTTTTTTTTTTACACTCTTTTCCAGATCGTTCACAGCTTGCAAATTAAGATATAACTGCAGCTTAAGAAAGCTTTTCTCTGCGACTTGCTTAGAATTTAGTACTTTCGGTACGTAGTATACGATGAATTTTATTTTTTGAAGAATTATTAAGATACATCGGCATTGACGCTGTGAAGGAAATCCTTGCGTAACTTTATCTCACAAATCCCCTATTTAACGGACGAACGCTAATGAACTCTCTTCTAAACTGATAGTAAGAATTTTTTCGACCGTTTTGTATGCCATTTTAACGGATTGAACAGTGTAAAAATAATCATTCTGTATTATAATTGATGGAATTGTTCTTTAACGCCACCACTAAACAATGTATTGTATTTAATTTTGTTGCAGGGCGATGAAAATTCTCGTCGCGTGTTCGTTTCCAGTAGAAATCGAAGTTCCGACGAGCCACACATTGGAAAGTACAAATTGCTCAAAACAATCGGCAAAGGCAATTTCGCTAAGGTGAAATTGGCAAGACATGTTCCAACCGGAAGAGAAGTATGTTCGCTTATTGTCGTAATAAACTCTATTATCTTAATCTAATAATTAACAGCAAACGTGTAATGTTTCTCTTTTTTTTTTCTTTTTTTTTTTTTTTTTTTTGTCTTGTAATTTCAGTATTTTACATCCCGTCCTCATTATCGCAATGTTAATGTCTAGTCTTATTATATACACTCTTCTTGCTCTGTAGGCGAGTAATAATTATACTGTTAAAGAAACGCTAGTTGTATACGTGTTTCCTCCTGAACTATGTGTACCCTTATCAATTTTTTCACCGTGTTCTATATGCGTAAACAATATTCGAATTACAACTAAATCAACTCGTTTAGTGCCATTTTATTGTGACGTAATGTTATGGGTGTGTCTATCGGGTTTTTTCAACTGTTAACTTTGAAGGAGTAACATTTTTTTATGTGTGTGTGTGTGTGTGTATAATTATATTCAACTAGTGAAAACGAGTTTAGTAGGTAGTTTTGAATATGATTAAAAAAAAAACAGAATGTAACAAGGATTGACTTAATACCACTAATTAGCCGGTACTAAATCCAAAAATATTAATGTGGTTTAATCGAGTCGTAAATACCACAAATCAGTTTTTTCAAATGAAATTTGATGTTCCTCTGTACTTCTATAAGACAGAAAAATGTTGAAATGGAATTACAATCGGGCATACCACTACACAAACAAACACAAATTAAGGAGCCATTTTTTTTTTTTTTTTTTTTTGTTTTTTGGAACTTCATAAAATAAAAATAAAAATCGATACATCAATTTAGGTAAAGAAAATTAACAAATCTGCCATAAATAATTTATGTAAGCAATAAAAAAGGAATAATGTAAAATGTATTTAGAGAATAATGAATAAACATTTTTATTACATTTTCATTATAGTTTTCATTGTAATGTATTAATGTGTGTGGCAAATGAAAGGCGGCAAAAACGGATTTTACAGAACCACACTAATTTTTTATTAAACGATGTTATTAAAAATGATATTTTATTGTGTTTAACACTTTATTTTAACGTTTGTTCTCACAGGTAGCTATTAAGATTATCGATAAAACGCAACTTAATCCCGGGAGTTTGCAAAAGGTAAATATCATTTTGTACGCCATACGATAACGCTAGTTTTGTATTTATTACGACTTTGGTCTTTATAGTGTTTACTTATTACTGTATTATTACGTATGTGTTACCGCCCGCGGTTTGTTTTAATTATATCTATTATTTACATTTGATTACAGTATTAAATGAGTAACACGAATTGTTAATGTTCCCTAAGTTTCTTGTATATACTCTGAAATATAAGATGCTTGTTGAGGTATTAGCGTCATTTATATGCATTCTTATCAGTTTTGTGTGTATTTCCATTTTTATAGATTCTTCTCTCACCTTGTTCCTCCTTTTCTGTTCCGAATAAACTGTGTAAAATAAAATAATAATTGTAGTGGATAGAATAACGAATGTTGACTTTCGGTATGTAAAGTTAACTGATACTACACATGCATACATATAATATGTGTGTATGTCACGGTAAAATAAAATTATCTCCCTTTTTTCGATGAAAATGCGATTGAATGCGCGAAAAAAAAGAGCGGTCGATAAAATTTCTCTTTTATAGAACAAAACCGATTTGTAAAATGTAATTATAATATATAGTAACGTTACATTATTATTTGAATTTTAATAATGCTACAAATGCAGCTTAAAAAACTGAGTTTTTTGCCAGACACTTGTCGAAAAAATTTAAGCCGCATGAATCCCAGTCTAACATTATACCGAGAATAACACCTGTTACCAGAGGAACGGTTTAGGTTATTCTTGCCTCACGAAGTTGCAGCTGAAATTGATACAAACATAAACCGTATGACATCTTTCCGAGAGTACTATGTGAACTGTCACGTAAAGGAATAGTACTGTTGACGTATTTGTTCGATGTCTGCCTTCGTCTTAAGTACACACCGGAACGTTTCGAGACAACTCAAATAATTACACGGAAAAGGTCTAACAAGCCGAAAGTGAAAGTTGAGTGATGTAGGTTTATTTCTCTGCTGCCTACGATTTCAAAAGTATTTGAAAAGAAGGGTGGCTAAATTTTTTATATAAGAAAACTAGCTACCGTTATATAGTATATTATGTTGTTACCTAGGACCACGCAGTATTTTTTAAACGACATTGTAACAAATCATAAAATATTTTTAAAAACTCCGTAATGTGAATACAATTATTGCGTGCATAAATTTAAATTAAAATGAAAAATAAAAAACAAAAATAACATGTGAGAATTTTAAAAATGCCTATATAATATTCGGACTTTGTCGTGAGATAAACAGGTAAATTACATGCGCAAGAATGGTTAAAAATAGGAATGTAACATTATTAATAATAAAAATATATTTATAACTAAATCCAGAAGTTTAATGTGTAAAAATTGATGGTGTAAATGGTTTTTCTAATTGTACGTTGTTTATTATTTTTATATAAAAATTGTACACTAACGTGTGCATTTATATTTCAAATGAATTAGACGAGTACATTATATTTGCATATTTACCTATTCTCATTTTTTTTCCTTACAGCTGTTCAGAGAAGTCAGAATAATGAAAATGTTAGATCATCCGAATATAGGTAATTAGTTGTATACGTTAATGAAATAATTTTAATGATATAATAATCCGCATGTGCGCGTCTGTGCGAAAAGAGGCCATTGCATAATTTTAACGTCATTCGTGTAAGTTACGGGTTTTGAAGATCCGGTAAAAATAGACAAGAGATGAAAGTTTAATACCTACGGGAAAACAAAGTAGAATGTAGAATGGTTAATGCTCTTCTAATTAAAAGTGGAACAAAATAAATCTTTTATCGATTAAGAGTATAATTTTTTTTTCTTAATTACTGCTGGTAATACTAACATGTTATTTATTATTGTTCGTTTTTTTTTTGTTTTTTTTTTTGTTTTTTTTTTGTTTTTTTAATAATTTTAACGTTGATGAATTGTATTTGAAAATTCTTGTTTAGAATTGTTTATTAACTTCCGTAAATTAATTATAGTAAGGGGAAGAAACCACGTTTAAATTTAAAAGAATAGTGGAAAATGGTAATGTTTATAATATGATAAAAAAATAAAAAAAAAAAAAAAAAAAAAGTAGCTAATTTTTGACATTGTGTAACGTTTTAATTATAATTGCTGGAATTTCCAAGTTAAATATGCTGCAATAAAATATCTGATTAAATTTCTTCCAGGTTTTGAATTAACTGAAACGCCTGATAGCGATATTGTTATCGTAGCCTCGAATGCGGTTGATGAATTTTCGAAAAAGATAAAGGAAATATACCTTTCATTACAATTTCCAAACCGTTCTCTAATGTCAAATTAAAATGTAATTATTTCGTAGAATGCGCGTCGAAAACCGCATCTATTAGCGGTAGGCGTAACCTTCAGGCTACGTGAAGATGATAATTTACAAGGAGTGTGCTGAATAACTTGTGGTAGGTTTGTGCTGTTGTATTAGAACACGTGGAAATAAAACGTTTACCCAACTCTCTCTGATTATGCGCAGTTCGAAGATTAAGTTTACCGAAAAACGCGGAATCTGCGTGCACGTTATGATAACGTTTGCGATGTGTGAAAGTGGCAGCGGGAATTATTAAATTTGTTAAACACGGCAGTTTTTCAAAAGACAACAATAGATTGACGTAGAAAATAGCACACTTCTAGTGTTCGTGTTCGGAGGACATATCTCTTTTGTCTGCTAATCATAGTGGTGCGATCGTAGCGATCAGCCAACGCCATCATAACGTTAATAATTCAACACTGTCCAAACGCATTTTTTTTTTGCAATTCGACCGCAATTGGTGACCGGTATAAACTTGAAAATAGTTTATACCAATTCTTAAACACCACGGAAGTACTAAGTTGTTATGGCGAAAATCTTACAGCGTATCACTAACAATAATAAAATATTTTTCGTTGCCATTTATGTGTGTGCGTGTATATATATATATATATATATATATATATTTATATATAGATATAGATATAGATATGCAGATATATTAAATGAGAACTGCCTTCGTTGTTGGGATGGATTTATTCGAATTCTCGTTGTGACGGTATCTGCACACGAAATTAATTAATGCGATGCACGTGTCGCTGCATGCCTATGTCGTCAAATACGTGTTTTTAGAAGCGAATTATGCTTCAGTATATAAAAAGCTTTGTTCCACTATCTCCGATTCCCTGTCATGAGACCTGCTTTAGTTTTTACCCTCGCTGTAGGTGCGAACGCTGCAATTTCCTTTGTTAAATAATACTCGGTGGAGATCGAAGAATGCCTTTTATGTTGCTCCGCAATGTCAACCAAATGTCTAGCATACTTTCATCAGAGTATTCGATGTTTCCAGTGACAGCTTAATCAGCCACTGCGTGATCTGTATGAATTTGAAAACCGAATTTGAATTTTTACAAGTAACGACCGATGACGGCTGGTCGAGAAAGTAAAAGGAATTCTAAAGGTTGTTTTTCTTCGCTTTCATTTAGCGCGTTCACGGGCTACAGAATTAAGTTTCGAAAAGACGACACATATGTGAAGATAAGCGGTTTAGGAGAATTGTTTGCAAAAGTGTTATACCTGTTGCCCCATCGGAATATGAATTAAAGGAGCAATTAATAGTTTACGGAAGAGGATAATGGTTGCTGGTAACAGAGGTACAATTGCAGGGTTTATCGGGAGATTTAACAGCGTTTCGGAACCTTAACCATGATTTCTGGCAAGATAATGCCGGTAGCAACAAAATGCGTCAGATCAGGCTATAGCAGACTTTCAAAGCAATACGTCATATTGAAATGTATACTACATCGATCGCAGGTTTAAGTGACTTTATTTCGGACATTCAACTTGGTTTCTTTTGCAAACGGACCTCTGAATAGGTTTACGAGGAGGCCACCAATTTGTATCACGCTGTGCTAACAAATATAAATTCGATCCTTTTCAAGAAAAATAATTTACTTTTTTGATTTATAAAAAATAATTTTGCCGAGATTTATACGAATAAATACGATTAGCAAACAATCTTGTTAACAATAATATAGGTGATACTGAAACTTCTCGTTTGTTCTTTTAACATTCGCAGAATAAGTGTAGGTATTTTCTCACATTATATAGGGTGACTCAGTGAAGATGACCACATTTCTTTTATTAATAATACTGGTGGTAACAGTGTTACAGTGACGAATGCGCGGTCTATTGGAAGTACTAACCATGAAGTTTTGATTACATATGTTGTCAGTCACCACGGATTGTTATACTGCGAAAGAACGTGCGTTTTGTGTAAAACTAAATTTTCAAGAAAAATCATACGTGAAAGTTCAAAGGGCTTTTCGTCGCGAGTGTAATGTTTCGATTGGTAAACCTGTACCACCGAGGAAATCTGTCGTGAGATGGGTTAAAAGTTTTCGTAATTCGGCTATGGCGACTCATAAGAAGCGTCCGGGTAAGAAAAGACGAATTCGTTCACCTAGAAACATTGAACGACTTCGAGAAGCAATAAAAAACAGCCCACAACGTTCTGCTCGCTTCTTTATAATTATCGAGGGAATCTGTTCGTCGTATATTGGCTAGTGACTAAGATTATCACCTAAATAAACTGATTACAACACAGGAATTGAAAGAAACCGACTACAGACAATGTTGTTAAACCTCGCTGAAACGATGTTACAAAAAATGGAGGGTGGTGAGATTAGCTTGGATAATCCTTTGATGAGCGATGGAGCTCATTTCGAGCTCTCTGGGTCCGTTAATAAACAAAATTGTCGTTACTGATCGAGTGATAACCCGAAGTTAGTTTACGAGAAGCCACTACGAAGCCAACGCGTAACGGTGTGGTGGTGTGCTGTAGCACAGTAGAGAGTGATCGGGCCTTATTTTTTTACCGGTACGGTACAACGAGATGATAAACACGTTTCTCAACTTCACCGTAGACGTCGTCTGAGCCGAACTTGGTTCCAGCAGGACGGTGTGACGTGCCATACGGCTGAGGAAACGCTCGAATTGTTGAAAAAATCATTTGGTACCCGTTTACTGTCCCGCTCTTCCGATTTCACCTGGCTACCAAAAGCCTGATTTGACAGTTCCTGTTTTTTTTTTTTTTTATGGGAATATTTGAAGAGCCTTGTCTTTGATTTAGAAGATATAAAAGCGCGGATTCGTCAAGAAATTTTGGAAATTTCATCCGCTATGTTGAAGGAAGTATATGAAAATTTGGTAAAAAGATTAATCGATTGTTTAAGCCAAAACAGCCATCATTTAAAAGATGTCATATTCCATAAATAATTTGTATAATCGATATTTTCAAATAAAATTTAATTCATTTTTGTACGTGGAATAGTTTTTGAGTTATTAAAAAAAGAAATTTGGTCATCTTCATTGGGCCACCCTATAAGTTGAACAACTGTGAAAACTCCTTTTTTTAATTAGGAAATTTATTTTAAGTTATAATTAGGTGCAGTTTTTATTAATAAAAGTAAGCATTTTACAATTAAAATATTACACATTTTTATGTCAATCGTTTTTTGTTTTTTTTATATATATATATATATTAAAAAAAAAAAAATACCACATTAAAAAGATTGCGAAATATTTGTTAATATTCCAGTTAATATTATAGAGAATAAAATTATTCATTATAGAAATATGCATCACTTAATAATTACACTCAGTCACTCACTGTTGTAATCAAAGTTGTTTGTAACGTAAATTTTTAGTTACTGCAATACACGTGAACATCGGAACAAACCTCCTCAAATTAAAACACACTTTATAAACTTACTACCTTATGTTGTATATATCTGCCACGTTAATGAATTTATGGGTTTATTACACCGAATGACATGCTCCGTGTAATGAAATTAAACTTGTGTATAAAATACATATTACACGAGTGCATATAAAGAAAATGAGTATAAACGGGGTTTTTTTTTGGTTTTTTGTTTTGCCGATTGACATGTTTTTTATTTTACACATTTCAGTGAAACTGTATCAAGTAATAGAAACTGAAAAAACGCTATACTTAGTGATGGAATATGCAAGCGGAGGCGAAGTCTTCGATTATCTAGTTCTACACGGAAGGATGAAAGAGAAAGAAGCTCGCTCGAAATTCAGACAGGTAAGTGTTGCAATAACGGGTGAAGCTTTGAATCCGTTCCGACTTGCATTACGTAATCGATTAAACATATCGCGCTAAATTCGTACGATAATCATAGGTTCAAATGTAGCAAGTCCGTTGCGCGAAAGAAAAAAATCGAAATCATGGCAACGAACAACTTCACCTTTTCGTTTTAAGCGAACCGAATACGTGGTCTAACAACACGTTGTTTTTTGTTTGTTTTTTGTTGTTTTTTTTTTGTTTTTTTTTTTTCGGATAACTTAAAGTGCCGGTTATATATTGAATTTTCTTTATTTTGGCGAATAATAACTACGAATAACAAGAAACTGTTGAATGTTGCATTTCAAAAATCCACCCCATGGATGTAAAAATAGTCGAAAAGAAAATTGTCTGAAACTAATGATTTACTACATATAGATTTCAATTCGACATTTCGTATAATACGTAGGTATTTTGTATATTATATCTAAAATAACCGAGCGTTCTATTTAATGCGTGCGTGTTCCGCTTAAATTACGAAATCTAAGAATTTATAATTTTAAACTTTAAACGGGTAAATTTGTAAAATTAAATATCGTCTTTTGTTTAGAAAAGTGAACAGAGCAACGCGTGCTTTAATTTTTAATTCAGTTTTTGTTTGTTTTTTTTTTCATGCACACATTACCTAAAACGGTTCGATATTGATAAATCTAATCATGGTATAAATTACCAGAATTATATATGGTGTGTGTTACCGATTTATACTTTCTAAAAATACGTAATAAAATGACTTTTTTCATTTCAGATTGTATCTGCCGTTCAGTATTGTCATCAGAAAAAAATTATACACCGAGATTTAAAGGTAATATACACAACACGCTATACGTTTTGTTGCATTAAATATTTTATTTCGCGGAATATTTCATATCGTTTTTAATTTTGACGTACGCACAAATACGCTAAACGTGTGTGTGTGTATTGTTTAGCGTAGTTCTTTAATAGTTGACCACCGTTGTTAGTAAATTAAGACAAGATATTTTTTAAAGAATAATGAATAGATAAAAACTGAGGAGGAAGCCTATGCATCATTGACGGGACGTACAGAATTTCACAACTTACTAAACTTGGTGGTGCTCTCAAAAAATGATGTTAATTAATCGTTTTAACTTTAGAGATCTGTTTTTAAATTTGCATACCTTTCTCTGCTAGCTCGATTTCAGATTCTATTCTTATATCCGCAAGTCATCTGAGTCCACTAGAACATCCATGTTCCAAGTCGGAAGTCCAAGTTTTCTGGATTTAAGTACCTTATATTTTAAAAAAAATAAAAGTAATTTAAAAAATTAATGATAAACACACATACATATATATATATACATATTACGAGTTATTTTTATGAAAAAATACATTAAACAAATAGTGCGACTAACATTCTGCAAAGTGACGGAGGCGATATATTGTTTTCACCAATTCATTGTCATTAGTGATTTTTTTATCACAGTTTCAGCTTTTTGGTACTATAATACTATCTTTTGTTCATTGCATTTTGGAATAACACTTTCACTGCAGTCGTCCCTCTTTGTCGATATTATTTATAGAAATACACGAATTTTTCTGAAGCTAGGTTAAAATATCAATTTTGAAATTTTGATTATTTTCGACCACGGCAGCCTTGCTCTTTTATTTCTCGTCTGCTGCACGTCAATCCGACCTCCCGTTCATGTTCTATGAAGCCAAACGTGAACGTGCTAGCTCTCCTTTCATACTACCGCGTCGTAACCATAGCAACGATAGCTAGTATTTCTTGTCTCGTCAGCGCGTTATCAGCGTTCGTCTGTTGTGAGTTATTTATTATTGGATTGTATTATGATTTTTGTTAATTTTGAATTAAGCAGCGCGAAACCAACAAAATTCGCTATCGAATTGTGAGCAAAAAAATCCGCTTCTGAACGTAAACCTAATATGAAAAATTCTAGTTATAAACCGAAATCGAATACGGAAAATCCTATTTTAAAATGGAAACCAAACGCAAGAAAATGATGTATTACAAAGTATCGAGCTGCTGACTAGTTTAAAAATAAATAAATAACTGTAATGTAAACGAATAATTTTATATTGAATATTTTTTGTCAAAATAAATACTGTATAAAATCTCTAAAAGCGTTTTTCTCAAAAACGTTTTTTTTTTTTTTTTTTTTTTTTAAATTTCATTTCAAAATCGAATAATCTACAGTATTGTGAAAAGAGCATAACCCCATTTCGATAAAGTAGGACCTTGTTAGATATACACGTATTTGTAATGATTTGAAATTTTAACGAGATTATTTTCCTGTGTCGCGGAGTATGATAAAAAAAAATATATTGCGAATTATTTCGAAATTACGTAGTTTTTTCTGTGTGGCTATTGTTTTCTAAATGGGAGAAGAGGCTGAAAAAATTTGGAAACCGTGAAAAATCTGAAAAGTTTATTTAAGGAAAAAACAGAGATTACCCTATGTATCATTAGCAACTAGGTCCGTAGTCACTATTAACATTTGGGAGGAGTCAGTGCACTGTAGACGCTACGGTAGTTACGATCTTTAAAAAATAAAAAAGTTTAATGAAACAGCAATTCTAATATTACAACTTGCTTTATTGTCAGATAAATCAACAGTTTACTATTCGATTTTAAGATTTTTGTAAGGTCTACTTCGTTCGTTTACCTTATAAAAATAAAAAATTACAAATTTGCCGATTACAGAATAAATAATTCACGAAAATGGACTTGTAATTTTTTGTAATACTGTGCTCATTAATTCTGTACGGTATAAAAAAAAAATTGATTTAATAATTTTTTAAGTTTTGAGCAATATTAATACTTTCATATCACCTTCCATAGCTACGAGCCTGTTCGTAACAAAAGTACTACTGGTTATGTAAGCAAATTAAACGGAAATAGTCAAAGGTGATGTTTTCATGCGGAATTAATTTTTTATGTATCAATTTGTAATTGTTTTGTACTCTATGCGTACTAATAATTTTACTTAAATTGTTTAAAATAATGTACGAAATATCGCGTCTACAACTAGTAATTATAAAATAAAAATTATTTGAATATTTTAATAATTAATACGGGATTTCTTAAATATGTTTTAAAAAGGGAAAGTAGCTTTTTATTTCCGATTTATTTTGAAGAATTAAAAAATTGGTGTTCTACAGTAAGTTTTTAAATGGTGTATTAAAGGAATTAGTAAATTTTTGTCATTTAAAGTAACTACTTTTCCCCCTTGAGGAAGGAAATACAATTTAGCGGTCGAAAAAAGCGGCATTTTTCAACAATTTTTTTATGAGGAAGTTTTTATTCAATCATAATGAAATTTTGTAAGTTTATTAACACGCTTAATAAAGAATTTTTTAACATTCCTGATTGTTAATTATAGAATATAGTAAGTTATAACAAATACAAATATATCAAACAAATTTAAGAGAATAACGTGATTGCTTGGTTAGAAAAGTTTTCAGATATAACCCATCATCAGCTAAAAACACAACTCAATATATGTGATCAGAAACAAATTCTAAATCACATTGAGGTCAAAATAGGAAATAAAACGATTTATATAGTTTAAATCAACAATTTAAAGTCGATGTATCACAATTGTTAGAACGAGATGTAATGTACATAGACTAAAATAAATATCTAAGGATTATATTAAACATTTAAATTAATATAAATATACATTTTAAAAAGTTTTAAGTTATATATTAAAAATTGTGTTATTATTATTTGGGATTTGGTCGTTTAATATAATAATTTTCAGCCATGTTGATTTAAACTATATAAATCGTTTTATTTCCTATTTTGACCTCAGTGTGATTTAGAATTTGTTTCTGATCACATATATTGAATTGTGTTTTTAGCTAATGACGGGTTATACCCGAAAACATTCTAAGTAAGCAATCATTTTATTCTTAAATTTGTTTGTTATATTTGTATTTGTTATAACTTTCTATACTCGTATTATATTAACACACTATTGAAGTATACAAAACCTTTTTTTTTTTTTTTTTTTTTTGTGGATAAAGTGGAGACTGTGCGTAAGCGCGAAGAGAACTCTTCAAATAATGGCGTACTCTACGGGAAATTTCCTTCCTTTCAAGAGGGAAAAAAACATTTTTTAACAGTCTAATTGTGTTTCCTCCCTTGACTTCACGACTTTTGATCTTAAAAAAAGAGGGTTAAAGAGAGAGACAAAAAGAATAAAGTGGAAAGTAGAAAAAAGGGCTACCGAATTTAATAGATATTCTCATAATGAAACAATCTTAGTCGAAATTTAATTTCCGATTACTGAACAAGAGCCCACCAATAGAAGGTATCTTCAATAGATTTAAATTTATTTAGTACAATTTATATATAAAAACAAGCAAAAATTGTTCAATGACGAACAAAGACCACATCAGTAGCGTATATGTGTGTATAGATATATTATACTAGCTGTTACCCACGGCTTCGCTCGTGAATTTAATACCTGTTTAAATCTGTACTTGAAAATTAATAAAGAAATTTTCGTTTTATCTGGATATGTAAAGAGATTCTTTCTCTCTTTTGGGAGAAACATGTTTACCACCATATCCAACTGAAAATGGTCTTCACATTTCATGTTTAGGTGAACATTATCGATCAGATCTTTCTATAACTTGTCTGTCTAATCCAACAACAATTTTCGCTGAACTAAATGGTACACACAGTCATCATTCTGAAGGGGCTGAGTTGTTATTCACACATGGTGATCTTCCATAATTACACATTCAAGAGAACATCTTCTTATATCATTCAAACTATTTTATTGAAATTAATTTATTACACTGCAACGGCAAACTACAATAGTTGAGTAAGGATTTCAAACTTTAGTATAAATAATATTCCCCGTATCAAATATTAAAAATACAGTTTCCAGTCTTTCTCTTTTTTTGAATGATGAACTCTGTATTTTCACCAAAGATTTGTTTCCTGTATTCAGTTTTCCTTTCTTTCGGAAATATTACTTTTGCGGTGCTCGCCTAATATTCGTTTATAGTTTCTTTTTTTCGTAACGCACATTTTTAAATATGCAATTTGTGTACATAAACACACGTACATATATATATGTATATATATATATATATAATAAACAATATAAATAAACGCATAGCGCAGTAATTTCTTTATTGTGGTACAATCTGTCGGCAATTCAACAAAATTAATTGGAACTAAATACAGAAACTTTAATTTAAAGATTTTTAAAAGACTGAAAAATTATTTTAGGATAAAAAGTATATAAAAACACTTATATAGAAATGCACCATTGTGTAAAAATTTCAAGTCAATCCATCGAATACTTGTCGAGTTATGCGATCACATATTTCCGGGCACCATTTTTATGTATATAGATATATACTGAAGTACCCGCAACTTTTTATTATTATTATTTAAAAAAGAGGAAAGAAGCTATTGCTTCATCATTTATTTATTTTTATTTTTTTACAATTAGACGATATATAGAGTTTAGATAAAAACGTGTTATATTCACTTTCACATTATAGTGGTTTCCATGAAAAATAACTGAAATTCTTTTTTTTTTACATTTTTTTTATCACACAAACCTTTTAAATTTTAAAATAAATTTTCCTTAAAATCTAATGATCCCAATTATCTATATCAGTGCGCATTGGATGGCATAAACCGGAAGTATAAACACTACCTGTTCAAACGCAAACATGTCACAAAAGTTTGTCTGCGTTCTAGATACGTAGCCACCGAGGCAAATAAATATTTGCGTAAAACATGTTTTTTCAAATTTGATTTTTTAGGTAAATGCAGTAACATTTAAAAGTTTATAAACGGAATAAAATGTTAAAGTTAAATGAAAATACGCTTTATATATATATATATATACAGTGTTACGATTAACAAAACTAATACGTATATTTTTTTACTTTTTATTAGGCGGAAAATCTGTTATTAGACAGCGAAATGAACATCAAAATTGCCGATTTCGGATTTAGCAACGAATTTACGCCCGGTAATAAACTGGATACATTTTGCGGAAGTCCTCCATACGCGGCTCCAGAATTATTTCAAGGTTTGTTTTTTTTTTTTTAGCTTTATACGCTTCTTAAAATTATTTTCGATGCATTATTCATTAATAAACTTCTGTAACAAAAGATATACGTCATGTCCTTTTTGGACTTTAAATACCCAGACCAAATATTTCAAAATCTAAAGATATCCTGTAAGCCAATTTAAAATATTACTGATTCGAATATTTATTCCATTTAATAAACATTTTCTTCTATTTATATTTAGTTTTTCAATAATACGTTAAAAAAATTCTATTTCTTAAATAATGGATCTGAGATAATGTTACATCTAATTTTATAGTTTTGTAAGGTTTCATCGCTGCATTGTTTTTGTAATATATGTTTTTATTATTTCCTTGTACTTACTAATGTATGCGTGTGTGCGTACAGTGTACATACTCCTCGCTTTACTCAGAATTGTATGCTATTGCTAGAATACCATTTCAATCATATTCATTACAAAAACCATACAGAAATTCTGTGTGTCTTCGAGAGAATAATTCTGTAAAATAAAAACGAAAATATAAAGAGGCGAAATGCAAATGCTTATAAAAGCGAATTATACAAACGGCTTCTGAGAACGAAAAAAAGTAAAATATTCAAAAACGACATAATTAACATCGTATAAATCGGTACAAAGTGTAGAATAGATCCTTATTGTAATGTTCAGTTCTATGATTGTATAATTGTTGCATTTAAGTGGTTCTATGTAAAAGAACTGGAGGAGATAACTAATTAGCTTATTTCTCGAATTCTTTCTACTTCTCCAATTGCTTCCTCTCTTGTTTATTTCTTTTCAGATAACCCCGTTCTTATTTTCTTGTTGACAAAAACTCACCGTTTAGATAGAACATTTCTATAAATTATGGAGTGTTGTATCTTATTGTTCTTACCTTGTACTTGTGCGTAGGAAATATATATATATATATATATGTATGTATTTTTTTTTCCTAACAGTTTAAATCAAATTAATTCAATTGCGGATATAATTGTGTTAAAAAAGAATTATATCCGCAATTTATTTATTATGAGTATTCACTGTGAAAGCTTTAAACATTTATTAATTTAAATCAATTTTATAGAAATGTTTAAAAAATAATTCATTTTAAAGATAAAATTAACTCCAAAAACTAGCCAAATAAGTCATTGATGTCAATTTTTTTAAAAACCGGTGAAAGATTTTTGTGAAATATCAGTTTAATATTATAATTTTTTTTTTGCATTTGAACAATTTTCAACAGGAAAGAAATACGACGGTCCAGAAGTCGATGTCTGGTCATTGGGAGTTATACTGTATACGTTGGTTAGTGGCTCTTTACCTTTCGACGGTTCAACGTTAAGAGAACTGAGGGAACGAGTTCTAAGAGGAAAATACCGAATACCTTTTTACATGTCAACAGATTGTGAAAATTTACTTAAAAAATTCCTCGTTTTAAATCCCGCTAAACGAGCATCTCTTGAAGTAAGTTGTTTTTGTTTTTTAGTTTCTTCTTTCTTTTATTATTAAATAGTCTTCGGATGAAAAGTTGCACTTTTTTAAAGTGATTTTACGTTTTTTATACGAAGTTTTTTTATTTAGTAATCGTAGTGTCCTTTCCGGCATAAAAATATTTAGAATTTCGCCTAAGAAAATTACATTTTACTCTTGTAAATTGTTCATCTTAGAATATAAGGTTTGCTTCGTTTTTTGTTGTTATACAACGAATATAAATATAAATATAAATAAGAATCGTTACGTATCACTGTTTGTCGGCGGTGACGCAGGAATACGTTGGTGAACGGTCCCGGATGAGTGGGCTGGCGATGAGTCCTTTTCGGGTGAACGTTGAATAATATTTTACTAATCTTTACACGATTACTTTTGCGATGGGACGGATATTATTGAAACCTATCTGACGGGCGAATTAACTGTTGTGCGCTGCAGAGGTTGTCTTTTATCTTAGTCGTCTGCTACCAAAATTTGACCGTTCTTCCTATGGATGATCGAGATTGACTCGCCACCTTTATGCTATTTTCCCGCTCGTGTCTCTACGAGCCTTTCTTCCTTTGTCCTCGTCTCGGCCAATCACCGTTCATTTCCTTTAAGGGTGGCCACTTCTCCAGTGACCGCGTGATGTATTCGCCCTCCAGCCGACAAACAGGATTTCAATCACGTGCACATTCTCACTTACACCACCACGTTCCCGAGAATTTACATATTTAATTTTAATTTTTTTTTTTTTTTTATTATTTATTTACTATTGCCATGTAATGGACACATTACATATTCTAGAATATCGAAATTCAAACATTGATTCCGATTTTTTTTCTCCCTCTCTAAACGTATAGTAGAACGCGTTGCTCTAATCTCAATTTTTTGCTTTGTCATTTTATAACTTTCTGTATAAATAGTTGTTCTTTAACCCAAGTTCAAAGTACCAATTGCGATATCCTAAAGGTTCGAGTCCTGTACTGCTGGTGCACGGTGACTATCGCCAGTAAATATATAATTAGAAATCAATTAAATTAAAGTAAAAATTAAGATAATTTCGTGATTGGTTAGAATGATCAAATATTGTAACGCAAGGTTAAAAAAAATGAGTTTAAATAATAATAGAAAAGATCAAAATAAGAAGAAATGTTTAATATTATTTACCATCATGAAGTAGACGGAAATTTCTTACAGCAAGTAAAAAATGTCAATTAATAAAAATTTTAAAGTTACGAAAAATCTTTTATTCTTTCACCTGTATATCATTTTATAATATTGCGATACATAACTTTGTTACGATACTATAATTGCAGGTCATAATGAAAGATAAGTGGATGAATATGGGATATGAAGACGACGAATTAAAACCATATACGGAACCGGAACTAGATTTTAAAGATGTAAAGAGAATAGGTGAGCACATAAGCACATCAAACAAAAAAATAAAAAATAAATTTCTCGACTTCTTTTGAAAATTAAATTTTGTGAAATAATTCTGAAAATAAATAATCGCTAGTGGAGTAGACAAATAAATCGACTACTGAATTAAGTGAAATTGCGATTTGCCAAATTAATATTTTTCTTTACAACGTAACGATCTTATTTAAAGTCGAAAAAAGGGAATTTTATTTTTTGACACGGATCGAATGTAACGTAAAATTTATTTACAATTAAGTAATAACGGTTGATTAAACTAAAGTTCCGATAATTTTTAAAATGTGACCGACTTTAATGTAAAGATTCCGGACATCTGACCGCAAAAGTCATTATAAATACACGCTGCAGATGTAAAAATAATCGAATGCATCTATTGTATAAAGTAAAACACTTCTCATTTTTCAATTAGCAGAGAACATTTTTAGTAGGCACCTTATAAGTAGAACCGAGGTATATAATGAACGGAAAAAGTAAAATACGTTTCGTCATGGTTACTGTGAAAAAGTCACATTTTCTTCTTCAAAGAAACAAACAGTTTTATAGGGAAACGTAAAAATTTAAACAAAAATGCATCTGTTTATTACCGATTATGTTTATATCAATAATAGTCAGTTAAAGTTTCCGCGTTTTCAGATGCCTTAATGAGTATGGGTTATAACAGGGCGGAAATCGAAGATAGTTTAACTCAGTGTAAATATGACGATGTTTTCGCAACGTACTTACTATTGGGTCGTTATTCGAGCGATGTAAGTATAAATGCTAATGGAACATTGCAGAGCATGCAGATTTTTCTTTCTATTTCCGTGTTATAATTGTGTAATTCGTTTTAGTTTCCTAGTAATAGTCGAAAATGGAAATAATTCATTTTTCGAATATTGCTACGCAGTAATGTGTTTATTTAATTTTTTCGTACAAGTAAACCTTAACGTCACAGTCTCCAACACTCGCCCAGCTGAGTCGGTGCTCTACACTAGGCTCATTTTGTGCGACTTGCGGTATAATAAATATATATGGAAGTCGCTAGTTTAATAATTATCAATGTCTCTTCCACAATATAAACTATATTTCGACGTAATTTATTGTCTTCCATTTCCGTGAAAAATGTTGTGCTTCCGCTACTGTACATAAACATAAATGATTAAAATGTAAATGAATCGCGTAAAATATTAATAACGATGCGTAAATAAAATCAGGTGCAGACAGAAAATTGAAAAAAAAAAACCATTCAGGATTAAATAGCAGTATATTTTTTTCGTTTTAGTTTAATCAATTTATTAAAATATTTTTCGGTACTTGAGAAATGCAGGGCATTTTTTTTTCTTATTTTTAATTTTCAGTCTGTTAGCTTAAAAGGTTGCACAGCCTTGCTCTATGCCCGTGGCGGCAAATTTGTGACACGCCGATCAAGCACTGACTCGCGTTTCGATTTTTATAAACTTCCTTATTTTTTATAGAATGGAAAAAAGAACAGGAATCAACAATATTTTAAAAAAATAAGTAAAGAATATACAGCGTATCTGATGTTGAATTTATAAAAAATATTTCCAAGTGGTTTTTGACTAACTGATTTTCTATCATCACTGCTCCTGTGTATGACAACACAATCGTAAATGTCGTGTTTCGTTCTTTCGGTGCGAAGCATGTACATCATAAACTTAACGCGCGTACATGTTCGTTATATCGTAGAACGGGGAGATATAGCAGTGCTGAAACAGCAGTCTTGTCGTACGCATCTATAACTGTTTAATAATTCAACGTTATTATTGTTTTCTTATTATCAAAAAATTTCTCATCTACTGTATTTATGTCAAGTTCGTTAATAAATTTTTTTCTTAAATTATCGTATTCTAAATATAAGCGTTTTTAGTTGTAACCCTGTACTATGTCGTCGGTTAAAAGAATAAAACCAAACGATACGACTTCCAGACCAGTTCAAATAAAATGGTTTTTGATAAATCTGGCGCAATTGAAAAGAATAAAACGACCGTGTTTGTATTTGTAACGAAAAAGTCACTTTACAAGTAAAAAGATACTTCGAAAAATTGCATTCTAATCTCGGTTTTTCAACAGAAGAAAAAAGGAAAGCGTATTTTTTAAAAAAGGAAAAAAAAGAATCATCTACAAAACGGTGCTTTAAAAACTTTATTGGTTCCAAAAAACAACATTATAGCTGCTAGTTTTCAAATTTCCCGCTACATTGCTCGCCACGGAGAAAACCTCTCTCAGGGGGAAAGTTAATATAGGGTTGGCCATATTAGGTGGACCCATTTATTTAACAAAAAAAAAAAAAAAAAAACATGAAAAAAACGCTTTTTTGCCGTTTAAGTGAAAAATCATTTAATTTGGTTTAAGTAGATTTGATTACATCACTTTCTGAAGATTAAATCGCACAAGTGGTCATCCTGAGCTCGAATGACATAATGTGCCCGTTTTTCGGCATTTTCCATCATAGTTGCTAATGCTTCGGCCGATATAGCGGCTATTTCCTAGCGGATTTTGGCCTTATGTTCGTCTAGCGTCCTCGGCTTGTTGATATAAACCTTTGACTTCAAGTAGATCCAAAGGAAAAAGTCTGGCGGTGCCAAATCCGGTGAACGCGGAGGCCAGTCAAAATCACCTTTTTTTTTATATATCAAGCGACCGAGGAACAATGGCTTCAAAAAATCGATTGTGGCACGAGCTGTATGAGGTGGTACGCCATCTTGTTGAAACCAGAAATACTCCATACCATTTCCACGGACAATCGGCATCAAAAAATCGGTTATCATAGCCTGATAACGCACCTGATTGACGGTTGTTGCTTTGCCACTGTTGAACCTGATGTTTGCGGTGATCGTTCAACACTGGCTTCTACGGTCGCAATATTTTCATCGTTTCGTCTCGGTCGCTTTTTATTTGGACGGCTGGGATTGGCGACAGTACCAAAAGACAAAAATCTTTCATGCAAACGCTTTATTGTGTTCTTTGACGGATCACTTTTCGCTTTATTTTTTTTTCTTCGTGCATATCAAGTTTTCACTATTGATAATTTATTTTAAATGTACACAGCTGAACAATTTCAGCGCGTTCGATTGATGAATACTGCTCCTTAGCAAACATCTCCTAAGACTGATGCTTCAAACACGTGCTATCGTTAGTCATTTTCACATTCCTTGTCAAAGTTACAGTGTTGCTAGATGGGTCCACCTATATGACCAACCCTGTATATCATCGAGCGTTTTTAGATTGTAGCGCTATTTAGTTACCGTTTTTTTTTTTTTTTTTTTTTTTTGTATATAAAGAAAAAGACTTGATTATAAACCGTATAAATGAGTGCCGCAATATAATTAAAGATCGAGTAATAGAATTAGAAAGAAATATTTGTTCGCAAGTATATAACAACTTAAATTACGCAGAAATGCACGCGTTCAATTGCTTTAGATGAGAGTAATAATGTAAATAGTTATGCGCACTTAACAGTTTTCGCTCGATATAAATCAAGTAGTATAATCGAAGAAAATCTAATGAAGCTAATAACGTTGAAAGGGAAGTGTTTTAAAGAATTTGATATTGATCTACAGAAAATTGTTTCTGGAACAACAGATGATGCAGCCAATGTGTCGATTGGTTTTATCATCCTCTATTTTAAGCAAAATATTACACATTCTTTGACTAAATTTCGTTGTATAATTTATCGGCAAGTTCTATGTGTGTGAAGTGAGAGAAGGAAAAATGTTTGAAAGTAATGCAGATAACAATGATCCTACACTAAAAATTTAATCAACACGCGAACATATGCTGATTTTAATTTTCAAAGAAGTGTTCTGTCCGGTATTGTTGAAGCCTGCAGTTTTAGCTCGTGTGACTCTTGCTAAAAGCAGGTTTTTTCTTACGAATTGGATATTTCATTGTCCAATATCAACACAATTTTTGTTTATTTACTAATCCATTTAAGTAGAAATCCGCTTCATTTGTCATCAACATTGTTTTGAGTAAAATTTTATCTACTTCAAGTTCTGCCGAAAGGACTTTATAATCAGTTTGCTGCAGCTGCTGTGCGATAACGATTTTATGTGAATGCGTATTTATAAATGTTTATGAAGAATTCGTCTGATACTTGCCTGCATTATACTAAACACGTTGAAATACTCAACGACAGATTGTTTAAGATTCTATCTTCAAAAGTTCACCGAACTCTTTCAATGTCTCGTAACGTACACGGTTTTTTTTTTGTTTAACCATATAGATTTTTTCTTTAAAATACTGCCGATAAAATTTTGCGAAAAAGCAAGCTCGGATGACCGCCAAACCTAAATTGTTTACGAAATTAACAAATTGTTAAAGTACTAACCATTTTTAAAAAATTGGAAAATAAACCTCGCCGTTCACAATTCCACAATTCTATGATAATTATTAACTAAACTTTAACTTACGAATGATGTGCAGTAAAACGCACATTACACATTAGTGTTACCATTAAAATAAAGAAATGTCAGGTTTATTTGCGATATCCTATGTAGTTGTTCTTTATTAGAACTAATCTGTCCCATCTTGTAATCCTAATTCATGTTTGTGTTTTCATTTATTCTAGAATCTCGGAAGAAAAATAATGTTAAACTTTGTTTTAAGAAAAGCGTGCTGCAAAAATTAAAATAGAAATTATTTCCAAAGGAAAATTCGACAAATAAGTATGGGACTAGACTTACGGTGATTATGTAAAAAGGGGAAATAGTTGGCGCATGAATTTCGTATTTCTTGTGTTATTTCCTTTTTTTAATCGTTTTAAGTAAAGATTTAGCTGAAAAAAGGTTCATTATAAGAAAATTAAAAAAAATGAACCACTGAATAATATAAAATAGTTTAGGTATCTCGCAATTATATGCGCTGGTTTTCCATGGAATCCCCCCCCCCCCCATCGGGGAAAAAAAGTTCTTAATAATAATAATAACACTTGCGCTATAATTCGGTTTTCATTATCGAAATCTTTACATGTAATAGTTTTATAAAATGAACGATTTCGTTACCCAGATATTTTTTCCTTAATTTCAGCCGGAAAGTGATGGTTCTCGGTCTGGTAGTTCGTTATCTTTGCGAGGATTGCAGCAAGTCGGCAACTTAAATGCAGCTGTTACCAACAACAGTAATGGTAGTAATACAGCAAATCAGTCTCCAGCTCATCGTACGGTGCATCGATCGATTTCAGCCACCAATTCAAAACCTAGTCGCAGAGCATCTTCCGGCGGAGAAACGAATAACAGAGACTCATCATCAGCTAATGCCGGTGCGAATCATCATAATATCCTCTGTTCTCTGTTACCTTATTCTCCTTTACCTGTTTCTCTTATGATTCGTGCTAGTGAAAGTATGTCCCAGCAAGGTAGAAAGAAACAACCCGGTAAATGTGCTGTTTTTATCGTGTTCGTTGTGTGATCGTTTGTTAAGTGTTGTTGTTATTCCAAAATACTGTGAATATTGTTTTTTTTTTTTTTTTTTTTTTTTTATTGTCCAGTTTAAAGTCAAAATACGATACATTTTCTTTTTTACCGTTATTCTTTTTTCTTCTGCCAGATTACATGCGAATATTGTTTATGTGTTTGTCCCGAATCGTCCCATAGTATCAAATAGAACGATTTTTCGCTTCAAATTATACTACCGAATTTCTTCGTTTCAAAAAAGAAAAAAGAGCAATAATAACAAATGCGTTCTGTTTAATATAACTAACTTTTTCTTTCCTGTGTGAAAATTACATATGTAAAATCTCCCATGTATATCTTGTTTTTTCACTGCTTTAAAACGGTTCGATAAAATTTATCGCACAAGGAAAAAAAGTTACGGTGATGTTAATTGTTATTAGTTTTAATTGTGATTTTCAGTGTCAGAAAATTTAAACATTTTTTAAAACCCCTAGCAAATAAACATGAATCTTACTTTTCTATTATATGCCGAATAGTCTAAAAAACTTGTATGTTTGAGCAGTTACTTGAAATATATTTAACAATTAAACCGCGTATTTTACTGCGGAGTACGTAAGAAGAAGAAAATGATACATTGTTTAGTAATGTGATAGTGATGTTTACGTGAGTGAATAAATCATATTGTTTAGAACTGTTTAATTCTTAATAGGTTATCTGTTATTCTTGTTCGTTAAATTCTTTTAGTCAGTTTTCTCATTAATGTTGTTACTGTCTTGTAAATTACGTCACATTTAAACTGTTTTAACGTTTAAATATTAATAAACTGATCTGGAAAAATAAAATATTTGAATAACATAGAAGAATGGGTTGTAATGTTTCTTTTACCTTTAAACTTAATTTTTACTCGCAATATGTCTGTTACGCAATTTATTTTAATTTAGACTATTTCATCTTTTTGAGAATTCAAGAGGAAACAGATTTTCTTCATTACCGTTTATTTAGTTATATATAAAAGAAAAAAATGAAGGTCATCCCAAACACGTTCTTTCTTCTCTTTTTCCATGTTCATTGTAATTTAAAATTTACAACTGTTGTTTCCTAATTAGCCTTTCCTTTTTTTTTTTCCAAACAGTTAAAAAAATACAGTCAACTCTAATAAAAAGTGTTTACAATTCGTTTTTATTCTAAATTTGCAGTGCAAAATATCGTTTTCTTACATGAAATAAAGATCTGATTTTTTAATTACACATTAAGTGATGATCAATAAACATTAATTACCACTTCTGTTATCATAATTTTATAGGTGCAGGAACCACTGTCACCGGAACTACCACCAATCACAATCATACTGTTACTGCTGGGTCCACTGTCACTAGTAATTTCAAAAGACAGAATACGATAGATTCCGCATCTATTAAAGAAAACACTGGTAGACTGAGTTCCAGACCGGTGAAGGACACTGCCAATTTAACCAATGCTACCGCTGCGCCTTTAGATAGTAGTAAGTGAATTTTTCCTATTAAAACGTAAAGATTGTTGATTGAAATAAAACGAATGTATTATGTTCATACTTTTAAGCGTTTTAGTGTGCAGTTTTGGTTATAATTTATAAAAGCTCACATTGCAGACCATAATGAGCAAATTGAAAGTTGCAACTTCATAATTAAACATGGTTAGCAATATTACGGCTTTTGATTCATTTAGTGATCTTTAAAATGCCAATTTGTGATATAGCTTTGATAAAATTAATTTACACAATATTTTCTTGTTTTTAATCGGCCACGTCTAATAAAACGAAATATGAATAACTTTAAACAAGACAACAGAAACAAAAATGTTACGGCCACATCACGTTCATACCACACTTTGAATATGCATCGAAAACGCATTTATCCAAATTTCCAGATTGTCACCTAAAATGAACTACTTAAAAAAATGAAACTGTTTTTCATGTGTCTTGTTTACAATTATAAATGTAAATAAATTGATCAAAACAGCTTACGTTTGATAACTGAAATGATACTTTTAATTTTCTGTAAGGAGCTGATTTTAGAAAGCTTATTTTTTTTTTATGTATAAAACAAACTAAGTCCCATGTCATTATTAAATCGGCAATTATTTTTCTTTTTTTTTATTTAATCTATGTTCTCCATCGATGATGAATTGGAAAAAAACATTAAAAAATATAAAAATATTCAATTCCGATTTCAGTAATGGACTATATTGAAATAATATTCACATTGTCAGTGAAATTTAATGCCGCTCTCGTTAACATCGTGATATATCGAGAACGGAATATATGAGATTATAATAAAAAATATTCTAGGTACAATTTAATACATGAAAAGAACTGTCAGAGTAAACGTGAATATTTAATGGGACTCTTAGAATGATATAAATAACCTGGGAGTCTGTAGAATTTTAGCCGGTCATTCCAGTTTTGAGATTATAGAGAAAACGGACTTATTTTAATTGAAAGAATTTCTTCATTATTTAACGTACTGAATATTGAATCTGAAAAATGTATTAGTTTATATAACCAAATTGTCACAAACAGATCTTTAATCATATTAATTCCACCGATGAAACGCCATTAAAAATTACGCTTTGATTTCTTCGTTAATTCATTATCATCTTGTTCTACAAAAAATATTTCTTGCTTTTATAATGCAGTCACTTTGTCGTCACTTTTCGGAATAATTTTTCAAAACTTTACATTTCCGTTAATGTCAATTGATAAGGTTTGTTGCAATTAAAAAGTTCTTTTGCGAATGTAATTATCAATAGGATGCGTTTTTAAAATTTTTAATCGTTTAACATTTCAAATTTTTGTTTTTTTCGAATAAGTAAAAAAGTGTGATACAGTTTTTCATGTCTATAACATTACCTTGTATAATCTTAATATTCAGTTCAGACGCTAAATATACATACACACATAGAATAAATCATTCTGTTTTATGTTTTTTAAATTTAATTTTCGTTTATATAGAGCAAAGTAATAATAATATTTAATTCGTTAGGTTTATCAAGTCCAGTGAAGCCGCGAGGCGTGACAAAATCAAACACAATGACAACCGCAAACCGCTTAACAACAACAGCTGGCAGCGGCGGTTCCGTTGGAAGGCGCAGTACGATCAGTTACGACGCTGCTAAGACTTCATCCACAGAAAAAACAAACACCACCAGAGCGATCATAGATAATAACAACACGAAGTAAGCGTAATTTTATTTTAATCGTATCGGTTAATTATGGTTCTGCGATTTCATTTTCGTCATATTAGTACCTCTCCTTTACATATTCATTCATATATAGATATATATATATATATATATATATATATATTACAACGTAATTCTTAGGCCACCCTCATTAGAAAATATGTCCCAATTTTATGTAACGTTTGTTATATTTTAATTTTTACCGACTTTAGGCCGGCCCCTATTAAATTTTGTAACGAAAAATGTCATAATTTTATATAACGAAAAAATGTCCTTATTTTATGTAATGGAAGTTAAATATTAAGATAGAATTTTTGTGATTATGTTTCTTTTCTTCTTTTTTTTTTTTTTTTTTTTTTTTGATGCCGGTAAGAATTGCGTTGTAAATTTTGATAATTTTATACAAAGTATAGAAGAGAAAGAGCCAGAAATGTAAGCAAAATTTCGAGTCCAAAATGGCCAAGTTTATATATATATATGTGTGTGTGTGTGTAAATTTCTGTTAATATCATTCACAAGCTTAAGCTGAATGTTTATGTGCTTCTTACGGGCAATTTGATTACTTAAAACTTCCAATATTTATACCGCCAAATGCATTTTTGTTAACAGTAATGGAAATTTTAAGAGGCTTTTCCTATGTCCTATTTTATTATTTTCTTGTTTACTTTATGATTAATTTTAAAAGAGAGCGTTTATTTTTGCGCGCTATGCTGTGTATTTTCAACGATTCAAATAAGCACAATGTGTTTAGTGGTATACACCGTATAGATTAGGATATAATGGTATTCGCGAAACTAATAGGTAAAAACTTCTTATCGGTCAGGAGAGGAAAAGTAATATATTCGCTTTATTGGAAATTTCTCGGTGCCAGGAATAGTCCAGTTCAGTAGGAACAGTAACAAACGAGATTATACTACGACTATAGCTGAAGTGAAAGAGACGTATTGTTAGCAATGAATCGTACAATGCAAACTGTAAATGGTATTATTTGATACTGCTATTCTTACGTGAATTTAAAAAACAACTATGTATGCTTTCGATAAAATTGAATAAGTACTAACTTTAATAAATTCTTTAATGAAAGAAAATGAAAAAAAAAAAAAACGAAAAACGAGAGATCATCTAAAGTGACACCTTTTCTAATTTTCTTCCTTTGTTTCTTTTACCAAATCGTTGCGTTTATACTTAAAATAAGTAAGATATCAAAAGTTTGAAACAAATTATTTTAAAATAATAAAAGCGTATTTTCTTTTTGTTTTTTAATTTTATCCCTATTCTTATAGTAAACAACTGCTATGCTTGCCTTTTTGGATCCCCATCCGTTCCCCACTGGTCGTTTTACTATTGCATGGGATATATTTATGACGATTGCATCAACTTGATTCGTATGCTAACACGGTAGATAATAGTATAACGTTAATCAACAACACATCATTTTTCGTTAAAAACTGCATTCTTTAATTCCGCTATCTCTGTGAAGCGCATGTTTCAAAATCACCTCAGTTTCTATCGTATTAAATCCCGAAACTGCGAAAGTTGTAAATAGCTAAATAGACATTTTCATTTACGCGGTCGTAAGAGAATCACACTTCATTTGGTCATTGTGTATGGGACATCGATTTATACGTCGTATTACCAGGTAAGAAAATCAACTTACCTGTCTCGCTAGAACTGACGAACTTTAAATAATAACGAGTTTACTTCTCGTAGTTCATTTTAAAAAGATACAATTTTCAGATAATTTGTTAAGGAACTACCTTAGTAGTGTTCGTAGGCAACACTAATGGGTTAGCGACAACAAATCACCCGTGTACACCCGTTGTTAAGAATCAGTGAATACTGTAGTATACGTATTTTACATCTAGGAAACTTAGCTGATCGGCTCATTGACATATAAAGTCTTAATCACTGTCGATTGTAACAAACACATTCACCTAGGAAAATCGACTAATATATTAATTATCCTAAATCTTCTGTTGGCAAAAGTGAATTGTGGAAGCTTTCTTAATTCTCTATTCTCGATAGTTATTTTTATCGCTAACTGCATTAGTTCTTTGTAAGGGAAAATGATTATAATTGCACAAATAGTTGAAACCAAACCTCCGTGATTTGCGATAAAGTCGTTTTTTTGTTTTGTTAAGTTCTTTGTTTCTCTCCGATTTGTCTACCATCCGTTATTTACATTGCGATATGTTGTTCTCTTAGCGCTGTTACTAGAGCGGCTCCTGTGTCTCCGGCGGTCAGCAGCAGGCAACCATTTCCGAGAAATGTTCCGAGTCGTTCGACGTTTCATTCTGGTCAGAATAGACAAAGAGGATTTGGCTCTCCGTCACCTACCGGCCCGCACGATCCTACTTCCGCTAGAACATCATTCTTTTCGAAATTGTCGTCGAGATTTTCAAAGCGGTAAGTGACACGGTTTCATTAAAGACGCGTCTTTACGGCACGCGATAATTTCGTCGGTATTAATAATAGTAATGAAATTTAACCATTTTTTTTTTTTTTTTTCGTGTAAATTCGTTTACAGCTTTTAATTAACAAATTATTAAAACGCAGTTCGCAAGCGGTAAAACTCTTGCCAATCCAACAATTTAACTATTAATTTTGCCCCGTAATTAAACAGCCGCTCAGATTTAGAAGTTGTATTCATTATTTCAATAATGAGTTCAAATCATCTTTTTTCTACTCGAGAAGTAATTTTTCCAAATTGAATTTATAAAATTTGCGTATTGCGGGATAAATTTCAGTCGCCAGTTTTAAATTGAACATGTCTGCGTTGAAAAAGTAAAATTGCAACAAATTCAAAGTGCTTTAGAGCATCCCCAGATTCGAATAAATAATCACTAGTTGTTGTAGGCTGAATATTAAAATTCTAAATAATAATCGTTATTATTAATGGCTGTATTTGAATTATAGAAAATACGAAATTCTATCAAAATTTTACATATTTGACGTTAAATCGGGTTTTCATTTTAACATGAGAACTAGAAAAATTATATTTTGAAATTTTTCTTTCAATTTTTAATCTTTAATCATTTTTTCTCGTTTGCGATGTTTTTTTTTTTTAAAGTGCACTTAACATTTGTACCAGGTATAGGTAATGAGAAAATTTTTCATTACTACAGGTTTTCACGATAAATCCAACTAACTACATTTTTTTTTTTTTTTTACTAAAACTACATACGTTGCACTCGTTAAAAATTCAAAAATACGAATAACCGTTTTTACGTTTTTTGAAAAACGAAATATTAAATTTCGTCGCCAGAACTTTATATTAATAGAAACTTTCGAATATTTTTGTGCCCTATGTATCCTAGATATTTCATATAGAACGATTACACTTTTTCGGATTTAAACTCGGTCTTTTAAAGGTTATTTAACTGTAGCGTAAATTTTTAATAATCTCTGCGAATAAATCGCCTAACTGCAGACATGCAGTTTAAGATTTCATCCATACTGTAATCCAAAATGTCTGAAAAAAACACGTATGACCGGATTGTTAAGTGCTACTTTCTTGTTGGATTATAGTTTCCGAAAACATTTTACCTCCATATTCAAGAACTATAATAGGTTGCAATATAAAATGAGAAATATTTTAGTTCAAAAAATTCAGTAATATAAAAAAAAAAAAAAAAAAAAAAAGAATTTAAAAAACCATGTCGTTGAGAATAAATCTCGGAAAATTCTCTACTCTAATGGCGTAAATATTTGATTTTCCAAAACTTCCTTAAAAATTATGGAAAAAAATAACAATTGAATCTCTTACATCATAAAAAGTGTGCAAGCGTCTCTTTTTGCCAGCTTTATTTTAACTTCGATGAAACGGTATAATTCAAGCGTTCTTTTTGTATAAAAATCTTATAGTTTACGTTCATTCAATTTTTCTTTGCAACCTAATTTCTGTTCACTGAACTAACAATAATGAAGCAGATTTTCTTTAAATTGCCCGCCTTGATTCATTTCCCACAACTATATTTCCCTTCTTCAGACATCTTTTCCTTATCCACCTCCAATCACGCCAGACTTTGGCGGGACATTTATCCCTCCCTATTTTCTAATCGTCATTCACATTACCGCTTTATTCAGCCGATTCCTCGTTCCCCGCCTTGATTGCATTCTATGCCTTTCAGTCGTTCTTCCTAATTCATCTCCGGGTCAATCATTCTCTAATCTCCTCTTCTCGCTTTCAGTTTACTATGTCGCCGTCTCCTTATTGTTCTTTTCACGATTGTGATCCTCTTCCCGTATGTGATGCTGATCACATTTTCTTCGAGTGTCCTGCTCTTTTTAATGAAAGCTCCCTTTTATACGGCCAGCTCTTGACATTAGGTCTCCCTGCTCCCTATAACCTCTCCTTTATCCTCTTTTTTCCTTGATCTTCTGTGGTGCCTGCACTGCTGTCCTTTGTTGCGTCCATTTCTGACCGCCTAGCTATTTAGTTTTGTAGCTTAGCTTTTCAAAGGTGTTTTTCTTTTTAATTTGAAAAAAAAAAAAATGTTTTTCATTAACACTTCCCTCTTGCTCGATTGTTGTTCTCTCTTTTGTGAATGGTTTCTTTTATGCTAATTGATCAGGCCTACATGATTTTCTTAATTAGTCAACCCAGTTCTCTGTATAAAATGATTATTTCGTAAGCAAGTTAGTTGATAATACTTCTGTATTAAGAATTTTTGATTATTTTCCATCCGGCACCTTCTTCCTGCCATAAAAAAATACGTCACTTTGTTCTTCAACGTATTATTTCAATGACTAGTAGGGCTTCCGAACGGAAGACTCACGAAAGAAAGAAAAGTCCCCCCGTTCTTTATTAACCGGAACTGGTGGTGCCAATTTTTTTCCTTCTTCCATCGTACCGTAATCCGGAATAACCCTTCGATATAGACGCTCGCGCACCTTTTTATTAAAAGCATTCTTTGATAACCCGATATTAATGTATCTTCTCCCGAAGTATTTTTTTTTCCTAATACTTCACTACGCCAAAATAATGTAATTTATAAATCTAAAGAGAGAAGAAAGAAGTTGGTATTATTTTTAATTGGTGTAAGATATTTTTACTTTTATAACCCGCAATTTTCGCGTTCATTCGTTAATACACACATACACTATGTTATTATAATCGTAATGCGTACGTAAAACTAAACCTTACTTGTGAAAGCTACGTGTTTTGTCGACTACTACTACTATCAGCTTCATTATGCATGCTGTTTTGTTTTTTTTCTGTTTTCTGTTTTTTTTTTCTGTTTTTTTTTTTCATTGTATTATTATTCTGACTCTGCCTTTTGTTTGATCTTTTTATATTTAATAACTATGCACAGTGGCGGATCGAAGGGTTAATGGTTGTTCTTAGCATCTCTAAATTTTCACTATAAAAAAAAATCGATTCAAAACAATTATTTAAGACAACTCCGAAGGTGGGATTCATTTTACCGTAAATCATTTATTATTTTCAATTTACCCAAAAAATTCTATTTTGACGAATCAAATACTTTAAATTTGTCCTTTGAATGTATTCCAGATCCGCTACTGAGTGTGCGCGTATAATTAAAACAGTGCAATTTTATTACTGTTCTGGAACGCCGTCGTGAAATCGTTTTATCTGCCGAGTTAACAGAAATAATTATTACTACCCTAATTAATAGTTGTGTTTTGTACTGTAACATTGACTGTTCTCTACTAACTAAACAAAAGACATAATAATAATGCATTGATATAAAATTCATATAAAAATTTATGCCAATGTGTTTGTGAGCGCATACCTAGAAAACAAAGATAAAATGAAACATTCTCTTGACGTCACCGTTGTGAATGAATAAAAAAATATTTAAAATTATTCCCTTTTTTTCAATACAGATATAATTTACGCTTTTATACGCGTGCTATGCTTGTAGGAGGTAGCAAAGTAAAAAATAAATAAAAAGCAACATTTAGTTGTCGGTGTTGTCTTCGTTTGTGTGTAATTAAGCTTACGACAGTTCTAACATGTCACTGTAACATCTAGACAGCTTCTCTCTAATGCGATCTAATCCGCGGCAGTCGCTAGCTTTACGTTAAAACAACAGCGCAACTATTAAACGTAAATAGTATTCTGTTCTTACTATTATTATTTGGCTATTATTTTGTAATTTTTTTTTAAATTCTAATAACAGTTCAGCATTTTATTTTCCTTTTCGTTTGAGCGCCTGTCTACCGTTTGCACTTTTATTTTATGATTAAAATTTTATAAGCGGAATAGAATTCTGTCGGTAATAAAATTCGTACGTTTCAACGTTCGACGTCATCGTATGAAGAAGAGCATTCTGATATCCACGAGCACTTTTGTAAATTCTAATTGGAAGAAATCAGTTCCTCGTTATTGGGGTGTAGCAAAACTGACGAGAAGGTGATATATTTTCTTGAGGAGTGAGTGTCTTTCAAACGCCGAGAACAATGTGATAATTATTAATTTCGGGTTTAAAGTAAGAACACACAGAAACGATTTGAAATATGTGAAAAATGTGGAGCCGATTTCGACGTATCATAAATCTACCATGCGCTGTGTTGAGTCAACGAAACATTAAATATTATCGTATAAAGTTCGACGTAAATTAACATTTGTTATAATTTAGATTTACTGTATTTATGTGTAGTTAAAATGAATTTTATGGAATTTTATGGAATTTAAAGAAAATAAAAAAATTCATTGCGAATAACCGGTTATAGAAAAAAATAGATATCTATATATAGCAGCATCTTGGTGAAAGGGCCATCATTTCGTCAATTATTATACGCTATTCAACTGCTATTTGTTTGTTTTACTTTTTCAGTTATTAATCAGTTTAAACTTGTCATTTGAACACTGCTTTTTCGATATTTTATATTTCAAAAATTACATTTGACGATAATTTTCTTTATAAAACCAAATTTTTATTTATTTCTTTTTTTTTTTTTTTTGCATATAGACGTTAAACTATTTTTAAAGTAATTTCTATATCAAACGATTTTTATTTATATCTTAAAATTAACATATAAATTTTTAGTTCGTTATTCATTCATTTTTGCTTAAAATGCCATATTTGAATTCATTTTGTCTACAAAATTAATGTAAATAATGAAGTACAAGTGTACAACACAATACAAAACGAAATTTTAAAAAAATATTTAAAAAATTTTCGTATTATTCTTCTTTTATATTACACTTAGACGTCCGTATATTAATTCCTCGAATCTTTTGCACGTATCTTCGGTTTATGTATATTTTTGTCTTAACTGATAAAGATGGACTTTATTTGAAAACGTTACTAACCGATTTTGGATACTTATTTTAATATTGTTTATTAAATGGTTGTATTAAGTTTTATCATTTATATTTGCTTTTACATTCATGCATTATTTTGTTGCTTATAATTTTTCGATTATAAAAACAGTTTATCGAAATTTTAAATTTTTTCAAAAACTTTAGACATTACTCCAGATTATAATTAATTTACATACAAATTATTATAATAATAATATAAAGTAATTAGCGTCAGAATATAATAGTTGGCAAATTTTTAATTGACGTATATTCTACGTAACAAGAATCGCATTTAATTTTACGTTTACTTTAAATACTCGTTTATCGTATTTAATAATTAAATTGCGTTATCACAAACTCACGCTGTCTGTATTGTTACAAAATAAAATAGTTAGACCCATTTTACATACACATATACATGTAGATATATACTTATTTGTTGTTTTTATTCTCTTTTATAAAATTAACAAAAACAAAAGAGTAAAAAACAAGACGCGTTTTGCTTTCACACGTGAGGGTCTTTCGAATGTTTCGAAGAGATTTTAATTTTTTTTGTTGTTTTTTTTTTTGTTTTTTTTTGTTTTTTTTTTTGTTTTGTTTTCTTTGTATTGTTTGTATTCCCGACACAACAAGTGCTCGTTGTAATGTAGTATTCCATTTTTGGTTGATTGTAGGGTAATGCAATAAAGAATGGATATGAACCCGTGTCAAGCTACTCAGAGTGTGCGAATCCAAGCGCGTATGCACGCGAATAACCAAATGATTCCTCCTTCTCCTTAATAATAATGAATAATAATATTTTATTATATTAATAACGATATAATAGTAATCGTAATAATAGCAATAGTAATAATAGTAAGCAGACCGCTTATGTATTGCGGCAATCAGCATTTCGTTTGTTTCTACGCCTGTTTTTTATATAATTGAGATTTTTCCACTTTTATCTCCTTTCGATATCATAAATTTTATTATTACGTAATAGTGATTACCTCTACCTTTGTATGTATGTATATGCATTTGTGTATGTATATAAATGCTTATGGATAAGTGTATGTATGCTTGTGTTTTATTTTTTATATATATATATATATATATATATATATATATATGCGTAACAATTTATATTTATACATATAATGAAAATACAAAGTGACAGACACATTTAGGCGCTCACGCCATTACATATGCAAATGTAACACAATAGCTGTATGCGTCGATCATTTTATTGTCCTTTCATTAGTCAATGCAGTCCTTTCTTTTTTATTTCTTTCTGTAAAATAAATAAAAGTGGTTGTAGAATAATTTACCGACTCAACACTTTTAGTAATCCTTTTACTCGTGAAAGGAAAGAAAAATATTAATAAAGGAAAACGAATGAATTTTACCATCATTTCTTATCTTTTATTTTATTTTTTAATTTATGGATTATTATTTATATATTTGTGTGCGTGTATGTGAGTGTGGGAGCGAGAGTTAGGGAGAGAATTAATGCTATAAATAAATTCATTGTATCTCCGTTTTGCATAATATGTTGTATATATATTTTACGATATATTTTATGTGGCACACATCGGTTTATGTGTGAGATAAGCTTCTCTTTATTTTTATTATTATTATTATTTAATAAAATAATAGCAACCATTTTCTATATGCAGTGTAGTAAATTATCTTGAATTATTTTGTTTCCTTCTATTCGATATGTAATAAATGTTTATTGCTTGCTGTATTTTTTATAAGAATATCTTGTTAGAAATTTAAAAAAAAAAATATATATATATATATATACAACGTGAGTTTGTGAGATATTGTAATGTTTATTTTAACTTTTTTTATATAAAAAAAATAATAAATAAATAAAAAAATATTTTTTTGTACATAACTACGTTTCGCATTTCGTTTCCTTTAATATATCATGTATCGTTCATACATGTATATGCGTTTGTATGTATATATATACGAAATTATGTTATACTTTAATAAAATAAACGATCTGTTTTTCAGCTTTTAATTGGTTTTAAATACTTACGTTAAACAGAATTTTCAGATTTTTATATTTATATTTATATATTTAATATAAGATCAGCCATTTTAAAATCTTAGTAAGGCAACAACAATAGTAAAGCTATATACAAAAAAAAAAAAAAAAAAAAAATGATACTTTAACAGTACTTGACCCCACCTCTTATCCGTGCAATAACATTGGTATTGCTTTTTCGTTGTGGTTTCTTCAGACAGTAGGGTACTATGCTACATCATTTTTAATATATTTTTATGACATCAAATAAAAAAAACTGATTAAACTAGATAATACCAGATTCGAATGCCGACAATTAGGGTTATGTCATTAAATTAATGCCATTTCATTTTATTTTTTTTTTTGACTACTATAGTCTACATGAGAATGAAGAAATAAACATCAAAATCATATCCGTCTGTATAAAAATGAATCCGCGTTGAAATAAATATTACTTAATCCTGGAATAGATGCCAAATCATGTAAGAGATCAGTGTACATTCCTTTTCATATAAGTAATAGCATTTTAATTTTGTATAATAAATTTATAAGTGAACAACTTCATTGTCGAGCAAGTTGAATGTGTTATTCTTAAAAATCATTTTTTCAGTGAATTTAAAAATTTGTCACAGTGTACATTAATTTTTTGTCTCGAATTAATTGAGGACAAATGGTTATAAATTTAATTCGGTTTCAATTATTTCCCGCATATTAAAATTTTTCATTAATATATGTATCTTACGGTGGAAGTTAGATATGTATAAAATAAGCGACAAATCAACCTTTAAACGACAACATCTGCAAAACGCACAACTTAGATCTGTCACTTAAGAATTTTTTTGGTAACTGAACAAGACGTGAAACTTTTCAAATAACAAAAAGCGGATAAATAAGAAGACAGTTGCTTCTGCGTATAAACGTTTTTCGAAGTTTATCAATGATATAAAATTAATGTAAAACAATCGGCAATAATATTTTTTAATTCACATTACAAGCGCTTTGCTGTGTATTGCAAAAAACACTTCTTCTATACCATAAAATGTTAACGTATTTCCTTGTATTTTTATTTATTTATTATAAAACTCGACTGTGTTAATTTACCCGAAATAAAGGTTGATTCGTTTTTATCACAGCAACAAATGGATTTAATTGGGTTTTTAATTATTTTCGAGTAGGTCACAGTAAAATTTATTTGTCCCTAATAAAAACTGTGTATGTGCCTGTATGGAACATTTACACTACTTGACAATTTACCGGAACTATATAAACGAGATAGATCTTTTATAGTTTATACAGTAAAAATATGATGAATTCATAAACGTATTCTATATAAAATATCAGTTAATTTTGAAATAACTAGTTCAAAATCTTCATATTTTAAAGTCAATAAGTGTTCTTTATGCACCCAAGACTTTTATTTTTACTTGTACATTATTATATGTTTATAAAATTATCATGACACCTAATTCGAGTACGATATTTCGAAATACAATATTATTTTTAGAGAATTATTTTTTAGGCATTTAAGCGGAAATAAATGTAAACACGATTTAATTTATCCGCAGTATAATATTATTTATAAAACTAATTATTGCGCCGTAAAAAGTTTTAACAAATTCGAAATAATACCTGAAGTTAAAATAAATCACAGTTCAGGTGTTGTTCAAAAAATTGTTTTTTTTTTCGGTGGTCTTAATGACAAACTTAATAGTATTTTTTAATTAACTTAAACTAATCGTTAAATATTATCTGTTTTACTTTTTGGCAATGTTCCTTAATTTTTTCCGTTTTTTCTTTCTTTCAGGCCACCAGGAGGAGGCGATGTCGTCGCAAAACCACTTATAAATAGGTTCGTATCGATCTTCTCCGGTAATAACATTTGATTTCGTTATATTATGCAAAATGAAATTTATAGTATATAAGCAATTGAAATTATTTTTTTTGATTTCGTATTGCGTTCCAAACAGCATAACTAAAGTCTTCCGATAACTAAATGCCAAATACTTACATTTGGTATAGTTGTGTTTTTTTTGTTTTTTTTTTGATTTTTTCTGCACGAACTGATCTATTTGGAATAAACTGGTGTATTAAAAAAATAAAACATTCAAAATTTTCCCCTGTTTTCCTCTTCTGTAAATTAATCGATCAGGGAAACGATACCATTCTTTAATTTGACAATTACTATCATCCGTGTCAGATTTAATTTTCGTGCGTATAAATATGTATGTCGAATTTTTAAAATAATAATACTATTTCATTTTTCATTTATAAAAAGTTTGTCTTTTTAATATTTAAAAGGTTGTAATAGGCAGAAGTATTATCAAAATAAAAATGAAAAAACATCTCGCGAATTCGAAAAAAAAACAGTATCCAAATTTTTAATAATAAAATCGCATAAATGTTCATTTCAGCCACTTAAACGCATTCTAATTTATCGCTATAGAAAAAATAAAAAAAAGAAAGGAACCTACGTTCCAAGTTATTGTTAAAAATTCTACATACCTTTAAGTCATTTAGGAAAACGCTAAATTTCTTTTATAAATTTAAAATATTCATTCGAACAGTCCACGTTTTTAACGTAACAGCGATGAGAATCTTTATTAATGATTTTCAGAAAACCATATTTTCTCCTTTTTTTTTTTTTTTTTTTTTTTAAATGTAGACATTTTACCAATATTTATTTTTTATAATTTGTCATACCAATTTTTTACATGTTCAACATGTTTTGAATTTTCTTTTAAACATGTATAAACCAAATTTGACCGTAGTAATCATTGCCGTGTGGTCCGATTGATTACCACCTTTGTACACGATGATAATATACAACGATGCTTTCGTTGTAAAATTTACAAATAATTTTTCCATCGCCCCCTACTCGAGCAGATATTGAAAAATATGTTGAAAGCAAAATTTTTAATATAAATCTTTTGGTGATTAATTTCTTTTTTCGAATGCCATGAAATAACCACGAGTGCTTATCGGTGGGGGGGGGGCAAAAGAAATATTTTTTTTTGAAGTTTATGTATTTGTCGGTGACGAACGAATAAAAAAAAACAAAAAAACGCTGAAGTTCCTTAATAAAATATGTATACTATTTCCTTTTTCTGTATTTGTAGGAAAACCTAAATCAGTTCACTGTTAGTTGTTTGCTTTCATTGCTAAATATGATAATTTGTATTTCCCCTTTGAACTCTTTTCTCGATTTATGTCATAACACGTGTGGCCTTAATCGACTAGCCGTAGAGTGAATTAGACGGCCGATCGAAGACTAGTCCACTGGAGACAAACATCTTGAAAATCACCATCTATTGTTTGTTTTAAATATGATTTATATGTGTTAGTTAGACACGCATGGATTCTTAAACTTCCTTCCATATCGATTTACATTAACCTCAGTGCTCTCCGTGTAATTTTATAGTAAATAAAAAAACTTAATAGTTTGAAGCAGTAAAAAAAAAAACTCATCACCCAAAAAGATAGACTAACATTTCTCACACTGTAATTTTTTGGACTCCATGCTCGAATGAATATTAACACAATTTGGAAAGCATGAAAATATTAAATAAAATTCAGTTACTCCGGATCAGTTTAACATATAAATTCGAAATTGTGCACATAAATATGGATAAAATTCTCTTCCAAAAAATGTACAACTCTTAAACAACTGGATTACCAGCGACAGGGTAAAAATTGCAAAAAAAAGAAAACAAGCGTATTGAAAGAAATTTTACGGAACATAATTGGAGTTTCAGAGATAAAAAAAGGCTATATTTTTTCCAGGTGTATTCTATATTGATGAAGAGCTCGCTGCTTAGTAACAACAAAACTATATTTTGACTTTTTATCAAAACTTCAGAAATTTGCGAAAAGTTTAAAAAAGTGTGGAGCATAGTGCGTTTTTTTCGCCTCGGCGGTGCTTATATTATACTTTGAAAATTCAGAACTATAAATATACATATTTAAGATGATATTACTGGAGAAATATAGTGGATATTACAATTTAAAATTTAGATCTTGGAGACTCTAAAAATCTTGGAGATGGGGAAAAAATATTATTATTTCCGATGTGTTGCGGAACGATAGATAACTTCCTCTTCAGAGGAAATAAAACCGTATTTCGATTTATTAACAAAACTTTAAAAGTTCACAAAAAAATTCCAAATAGAATGAAAAATACAATATCCTGCCATTTTGCGAAACGAGAATTGTACTATGTAGTTATCAATTTTAAAGTTGTCGTTAAAAAATTTTTAATAGAAAATTTCTCTAATTGAGTATAACTAAAATTTTTACTTTAAATTTTTGGAATTTCAAAGATCCGATGATATTTGTGAGATAACAAAATACGCGGTGCGGTATGATAACCAGAAAAATAAAATTTACGCTATGGACACGAATTTTCTTTAAATCACACCGATCATTCCTCAACAATGGATTTGTATTTTGTAAGGTTTTTTCAAATTTTTCCCTTACCCCACATCCCATAATGACCATTATCTCCTTGCCTGGACAATTTAATGTTAACAAAATTTTATGAAATGTAATTCTGTTTCTGTCTTAAAAAATTTCTAAATAATAGTGAAATAAAAAATGTCAGACATTGTACGCCAAAAGTATTTCTTAAAACTAGAGCAGAAACGCCCGAAAACCGATTTTATTTTGAAGTGCAACAAGTCACCGGTTGCTTTCTATATATTGTTCATTTGTATTATTCTTTTGTTCCGTGAACAGATTCATTATATTAGTATTACCCACCTAAAACGGTAATTGCCATTGATAACATATACTACAACAGATGAAGAATCATTGCAACTGATCTCGTTAGTGGTTCGTTAATTTTATATTTTGAAATGTTGAAGGTTTTATTTACAAACATTCAGTAGATTAATTAAGCGATTGAAACTAATGTGGGTGACTAAAAGTGATTATGAATATTGATTAGAAAATAATTAGACCATTCTAAATCGACTAATACAAATAGTTGAAAATCTTCCCCGCAGAACATATAAGTTATTTTTGAAAAAATACGGTATATCTGACGTGGTTTGCAAAAGAAAACTTATAAGAAAATGATAGCTGCCATTTATTTTATATTTTGATCTCTATATTTTACCACTTCATTTCGAAAATATTTTTCTTCCCTCGGTATTCCTCCGTGTACTAAATTAAAGAGTGTGACGCAATAAAAATTTCAGAATGTTGAAATTTTTTTAATAGAGAGAAACAGTATTCTGAAGTTTATCGTCCTGGTCCTACTTCGTAATGAAGTAAGTCCCATATCCTTGATAAGGCGTCGGGATTGTGAAGTTAAGTGTCACAATGCACTAATCTCAATGGCACTAATGAGAGTAGCAGGGCCAGTTCCTTTCTATCGGCCGCTTTTACTTTCCCAGATTTCTCTGGTACCCAATTATTTCAGGCTAATTGACGCATTTGAAATGCACTGTTGGAGGCGTATGCTAAGGGTCCCATGGACTACGAAAAGAAAGAACTTGTCGATACTACAATAAATCAATTTTCAGCATGCTGTACAGAGACGGATAGCGACCTTCTTTGGCACATTATACGACAGGATGGACTCGAAAAGCTGGTTATGACTGGAAGGGTAGAGGGTCGCCTGAAAAGAGGAAGATCCCCAACAAGATACATAGATGGAGTCAAAAAGATAGTTGGCGCCGGATCATTGCGTGAGATGATCAATCGGGCAATAGACAGGACCCCATGGCGGCTGGACACACGTTACGATGATTCATAGTGTAACGATGCTCGAAACGAGCAACCCATGATGATGATGATGATGATGATGATGCAACTTGGGAGCGACTTGGTTCCGGGACGAGACAAGTCTCGATCCCGTGACCTCACCTCTGATTTGGTAATCAAGCACCTTAACCATTAGGCTACCACGCTGCCTACTTCGCAGTAAATTTAGTTTAATATTAGCGGGCTTTCAAATTTTCTCTTATTTAATTAATATTAATTACCTAATCAAAAAATAAATAAATTATTATTGCCCTTTGTAATCAGTTGCTCCTCGGGGGTTGCATATTTTTTAAAGGAACATTTTATCCGTGAGTTATGTGACACGGCTCCAGAGTTATTAAATTTTATTCGATGTTTTGGTGTTTTTCAAATGGTTGTATTATTCGCGCATCAAGTCCTAAAAATTGCAGCGCAAGAAGTGTCAATTTATCTTCGGTTGATGTTTTTTTTTTTTTTTACTGCAAAATACTCAAATAGCACGATCTTTAAAGTGACGTAAAACAAAGTTTGAGAATCAGTATATCCCACTAACAGTGGGTAGTCTAAAAAGGGTTTCAAGATATTTACCTTCGCCAGACCCTGGCTAATCAACTTCCTCGTATACGCGGTATATTACTAATCTATCAAAATAAAATCGATCCGTCCCCCTTCGCTTACATACTAAGGATACGAGCTGTTAAAGATTTACATGAGTTCAGTGCTTCATTACGGTCCCTAGGTTTCAACTGAAGTCAAAGTTGACAAACGAAAATGCTAAAAAAAAAAAAAAAAAAATACCGGTTTCTAATCAGTGTTATTGTACTATGACCTTGGTTTCACTTTAAACACAGCTTCTCGTAATTATTGATTTTTATTAACTATTCATGAAACTGTTGAAGGAGTTCTATTACGTTACAATTTAGCTGTACACTATCACTAAAAATACTTTGATTTATAATGTACATGCGAGTGCTTTAAATTTAAACTAATTACCGTACAACATTCTATTGCAAAATACTGTTTGCGTGTGTATCGCGTGTAGTTGTATTAGTTGTACGTTAAGGCTTTCAGTGGAAATTCCGAATTTTTATCCTATTAACAACTATTTATCATAATTGTTGTAGTCACTCGCCTCGTTAGGCAGGTATCGTTTAAAAACGATAACAATTTCTATAACAATAATTTGGTTGACGGAAAAATTTTTACTTTACAACATAAAATTTTACATTTAAAATGTCGATCTTGGTTACTAAACTTTTTCTTCGATCAGACTTATACATTTTATAATATATGTTTTTATATTTTTTTTAATTTTTTTAATTATATTCTTAGCAAACCGAATATCTTAAATTAGCTAAACATATTACAGATAATTTACAAAATATTCGTCGAAGAAATGTTTAATTTTTTTGTCTTTTATTCTAATTACTGGACGTTTGTTCACATTTGACGTGTTTTCAAAAATCTCGTTGTTTGAACATACTAGTGACGTTATCTCGATTAAAATATTTAATACGAGACACCTACAGTTTTGCGTTCGACGATTTTCATGTCGTGCTTTAAATTTTTTAGTAGAATTACAAAAAATATGTTGCGATATGCAGCTATTTCCATAATTTTTAACGGGGAAAATCGTTTCGTTCCCGTTCAAAATGTTTATATTTTATGTATTCCTGCTGTTTTTGAACGACGAATTTCATATTCGAGTACTCCATCTTTCCGTGATATTCAAAATGGTTAGAGCGAGATAAATAAGAAATTTCCAAACGGAAGTTTGTGAAATATTTCGGAACAATGTAAAATACTGTCTATAAAAACTTATTAAAAAAAGTTCAAGGGAATTAAAAACATCTTTCTAGTTGCTAAATTGGTTGTTTATTATAGTGTTAACAAATTTTGAACATTATTTTAGTCTTTAAAAATTCGGGTTCAACCTCGGCCTTAAAACATGTTTATGATAAAAACAACAGAAAAAGAAAAAAAAAGTGGGGTAAAAATCGAACATCATTTTAAAGAAAAAATAACAAAAAATTAAACAAAAATAACTTGTATATTGATAATCCGCAGTATTATCAACAAATAATGATAAAATGAATTTTAACGCATTTTAAAATTCTATTTTAAATTACTTTTACCAGTGCACTTAGGCCGATGCTTATAACTAACTGTGGAGAATTACTTTAGGATTATCTTTGCAAAGAAAAAGTCACAAAATTAAGCTTACTATGTTCAAAATTTGATATTGTATAATGAACTAAATAAATAAACTATAAAATAATCCATATAAAGTAAAATGACGGCTGGTTTTGGAAATCAGCGTTTTTTTAAATATATCACTTTATATGGATTATGTTTTACAATTTATATCAAGATATGTATTTAATTTAATTTTAAAAAAATAAAAAAGAAACATCTCATTCTAACTCCGTTCTTTACTAAATCATTAAATTTATTAATTAAAAATAGTTACGGATTGAGAAAAAAGCGTGAGAAATAGATTAAGATTTATGTTTCCCGTATTTGATACATAGTTGGAAAAAAATAAACGTAAAATAATAATGGAAAATTTACATAACTTTAAAGTACAATTACACTGTTACGTATTTTACTACACGAACAAATTAATTATTCACAATTACATAAAATACATAAATAACGCTATTTATATTAGATTTTCGTTAAAACATAAAATAATACAATTAAATTAAATTCGCAAAATATATAAAATAGTCCGACCGGTTTCGTCTGTTTTAGACATATTCTATATTTTGTGAATTTTATTTTATTGTATTATCTCATGTAATTGTGAATAATTAATTTGTTCGTGTAGTAAAATACGTAACAGTGTAACTGTACTTTAAAGTTATTTAAATTTTTTTAAATTTTACATCCAAGTAAGCGGTTACGGAGGAAATCACACGTAATAAAATAATAAAGTTCGCAGAAAATTTAATATCTGCTAAAGAAGAATATTTAAACAAATTATAGAAATTAAGGATTCGCAGTATGAAGGCTTAATGAAGGAAAGTAAGTTTTTACATACTGTAAATTAAAAGGTACTGAATAATTTTTGATATAAACACTTAACTGAAATATATGATTAAATATAAATCTTAAAAATCATAATCATAGTCATTGTTATAGATGACGTTATTTCGCCGATCAAAAACTACCAATTATAATTTCAAAAAATGACGCCATATGTGAACAAACGTTCGGGAATTAGCATCGCCCTATTTAACCATCAGCCGCGGGTTAGTGTATACACACGTTGATAGAATCGGCCGATTTTAAACTGAAATCGGCACCACGCGCTAGTTGCTATAGTTAAAGAAATATTAGGTTTAATTAGCCGCTCTATTAGCATCAGCTCGAAATCTATATTTTGTCGCAGCTAGAGCTCAACCATTGTATAGTTGATTAGATGGAAACTCTTCGTTGGAGCAGAATGTAAATTTAAATTCCATCACTCATCGAAAATTTAAAATTAATATTTCAGATCCTGAACTAACGTGCTCGGCCAACGAGTACAAAAATTTAGAAAAAACAAAAATGCTGCTTTATACATTAAATAAAAGATGCTCGTTTATTATGACCGCCGTGCTATTTCTTTAAATTTTCATGCACAAAACGTGTGTAATCTCTGTATTTTAATTGAAATCTTTTTTTCTTCTTCTTCAATTTCAACATCGTACGATTACGTAATAAGAAAGCGTAAAAAGTAATCGGGCCATTTAAAAGGGCTGTCGTCATGCTGAAAATTAAACTCTTGAAATGTACAGTTGTCAAAATATTTTGTAACTTATTTTCCGAAACATTATCAGCTTCAAATAGACTTTTAATGTACACAGTTGTACCGTATTAATTTCATGTTTTTATTGTTTACTATTTTAAACGCGAACCCTTGTATATTTTTAACAAATTTCTTTAACCTACACCGTAGAAATTTTTTAGGCGCACACGCAAATTAATAATACGTTTGAAAGAATCAATTTTATTAACCAGTAAAATTTTATTTAGCCTACAAAAGTTTATGTAATTGAAGTACAAAACATAATTGTGCGTTTTCAAAAATGTTCAACATGACGTGTAAACGCAACGGCATTGTTACAAGAAAACTAAATTGAACATTCACGCCCAAATTCGTTAAACTTTCTAACATCAGTTATTATCAGAGGTCAACGTTTAAATCTCCTTCGAGAATGATTAAATCAGTGTTTGTTTTCACGAACAAATCGATTAATTAGAAAAATCTCGGAATCCGTTCAGTCTTATTTAAAACGTTCGCGTTCTCTCTATATATTCTCGTTGCTTTTGCAGAACGAATTTGATGTCTGATGACTTCGAAATTGATGGTTCTGTGGCACAATGAGGAGACGATCACTCTTCTGTTTCAACATTCTGTGACGCTTCACTTTTACATTACAAATAATTGTTTGGTTTTTTTTTTCGTTCCCGCCTTTTTTACTTACTTTTATTTTCTTTAATTGTCTTCTCCCAATGCAAAAACACTATGTGCTTTTAATCATCACGCGATTTTTCGACCACGTTCTCTGTTTTCTTGTTGTTTTAACATATGTTTTTGCTTAGTGCAAAAAAAAAAAAAAATATATAAAAAAGGCGGTGAAAAATGTATTACTTAGAAATTTTACTGGAACTAAAATTACATAGAGGCGATAAAATGAATTAATTTAATTTTACAATCATTACGGAAAATGTAGCATAAAATGCGAAATATAAAAAATTATAACCATCAAGAAACAACCATGATTCATATGAATAATGTACTAAATTTTACTTTTTTTTTTTTTTTCTTATCAATAGCGAATTTACAAGTACTTCATTTTATTCGCGATTTCTAATGTGTTTGGAGCGAAATTAGGAATTTTCGGATTGAAGTCCGCGCAATAATTTATAATAAAAGCAAAAATTAATATTTTCATATAAGAAAAAGTAGTGATTACTATAGAAATTTAAAAACTTTGTGTGAAATAGTTCGTACCGTGCACTACTTATTTAAATGGAATTTTTTGTTTATCAATATGTGTAATGTCTTTCTCGTGTTAAATTTCACTTTTTTATCAAGAAAAAGAAATAAAAAATGGAATGACTGCAACCATAAAAATATGTTTACGTTAAGATAAAACCGAATTTCCGCTATATTTTCACTTGCCAAGGAAAAGAAGTAAGAAACGCGATTTTATTTTAACTTTATAAAAAGTTCTGTAAATTTACCGGAGAAATGTTTATGTTTCACATTGGTTTTGTGTATACAGGCGTTGTTTAACTTGCTTCATTTTTTTTTTTCTGTTCTTAGCAATGCTGTAAACGAGGAACAGATAAAACCGAGATCTTTGAGATTTACATGGAGCATGAAAACGACCTCTTCGCGCGATCCTAACGAGATTATGGGCGAAATAAAAAAGGTTAGATAGTGACCGGATTATTTATTTAAAGCGTCGAAAATGCCTCTTCAGGCAGCCTATATAATATACTCCGGTACAGACCTTCGGCATTTATACAAAAAAAAAACATTAATTTTCCAAAGTATAAAAATTGGCCCTGTTCTTACAGTTAATAATGAAATATTTTTGTAAGCCCTCATCCCTTATTGAAAAATTAACTGTCGCGCTATTAACTTTTCTGCGAGTTTAGACTGTTACGAAATATTTGTAATTCTCAGATTAATATAGCCTGACGTAGAATTTGCCGGTTATGTCGAAAACAGTAATAATGGTCTAACTTTAACGGTGAAAAATATAATTTAGAAATAATAATCGAAAAATAATCATTAATTGTCGTCTTAATGTGCGAGAGTGTCTAAAACACTTCAATTTAGAAGAAGTTCCTAATTGTTTCTAAGACGTGTTCATTGTTTTCGTATCTTATTTCAAATGTAAATAATATACGACCACAGCTGTAATTAGTGTTTATTGTTTATTAAATTATAATCGTTTAACTGGGAGTATTATTAATGCTCGCGCCTATTTAGAAGTAAATTTTTACCGTTAGAGAAAACGCTGTTAACGTGCGTTTAAATAAATCGAACGTAAAATATTTAATTGTAATATTAGTTTAGTTAAAGATTTTTTGGTTTAAATAATTTTATCGCGTACACCTTAATGAAACTCGATAATGTTAGTGTGTTGAAAAACATATACTTCCAATAATTTGCCAGATAAATTTCAATTTTTATGTATTGCCATTTGTTTGAAAAAAAAAAAAAAAAAAAACTATTAAAAATAATAAATACCTCGTGAGCCAGATCCTTTTTTCGAATCTTGTATTTTTATATTTTAATCTATAATGTTCTCTATCCCGACGAATCTTTTGAACTGAAAGACGTTTCTCCATCGCTCTACTTACCGCGTGCCCATATGTAACTTCTTAGTATAAAGGGTATGCACATCGGGTATCCAACAATGCGCTCACAGAAAACACGATGAAATTCCACTATTTTTACTTTATTTGTTTTAAAAATCGCGACACATCGACAGTTTCATGAAAACATAAGATGTTTTCTATTCGTACTTGCCCACATCGATCTTCTTCTGACGCGTATTACCTCAAGCAGTCGATCGTTTTTTCTGCTCTTTCCAATAGGTTTGTATTCCTAATTTTCTCTTTTTCGTCGACATCTCAGAAAAGCCGGTTTTTCGTTTTTCTCTTTAACCAACTTAACGGGAAAAAAAAAACAAAAAAAAACGCTTTATTCAATTTGCAATATTTTTAAATCTTTTTTTTTTTTTTTTTTTTTTTTGGTGATCGCAATTCTTATCCATCTTATTTTCGCCGCGGAACAAATTACTGAAGAATACCCAAAAGAAAAAAGATGAATTAACTCGCGCTTTTGCTTAAAGTAACTAATCGACTCGCTATTTAATATTTATTAATCATCTGTGCGGTGAATAACAAGGATAAAAGAGAAAAAGGAAAATTGTAAATTATTTATATCATCATCGTCGTAACCCCCCATCCCCCCTATTCCTCAATATACTATTTTTAGTCAATTATTACTTCTTAATATGTTTGCTTCGCTAGAAAATGTTATTTCAAAAAGAAAAAAAAAAGAAAGAAAACTACGTTTATATCAATCGTGCACAATAAAAATATTTATCGAAGCATAAACGTTTAAATTTTAACATTCGCCGTTATTCGAATAGTAAAATTGAGCCGGTAGCGTCACTATTATGTTTCTGAGGACCTCGTCTTTTATTAAAATTTAGCGAAAAGATCAATAAAAGCCTTAGTGTCGGATGTCGACTGTTTCATTATTTTTTTTTTTTTTCTTAAAATTGAAATAAAGTTTATAAATGATCAGTCGGTTAACCAAACAATTGACTACTTTAGAATGGCTGATTTTGTAGTTCGTGACATATTGTTTTTCTAGTAGTATTAAACACTTTTTACGTTACCTCCATACATTTTATGTATTATAGTCGATTGTAGGCGTAGTGGTTGTACGGCAGCGTATAGTATTCGTAATGCACATTTGTTAAAATTTTTTTCCCCGCATTATTCATCGCAAATAAGGCACAAATTTAAATTTCCTCAAAAACGTATATGCTGTATTTTTTCGTTAGCGAAGCAATAGCACAAAGCAAATAAGATATTAAGCAACATCGATCGAGGAGAAATGGTACACGGCTTATTTTAATTCTCTTTAACGGTTTATTATGAACTTATTTTTAATGGTGGAGATAAGTTTCAACAGATGTTTAGATTAAACAATGTTCTTTCTGACTTTTAAAAAAAAAAAAAAAAAAAAAGCATTGCTTTTAACTGTAACCGTTAAAGGAAATAGTCTAAAAAGGAAAAGAATTATAATATTAAAATTTTCGTTTTTGGTTAGGTTTTAGACGCAAACAACTGCGATTACGAACAACGAGAACGATTTTTGTTACTCTGCGTTCACGGTGATCCAAATACCGATTCATTGGTGCAGTGGGAAATCGAAGTGTGCAAATTACCGCGTTTATCCTTAAACGGTGTTCGTTTCAAACGTATTTCGGGTACATCTATCGGATTCAAAAATATCGCTTCGAAAATCGCCAACGAACTGAAACTGTGACCGTCGACTACATTCGATGACCAAAAATCTTCTCAATCCCCTATCCCACCATTACCACTACTCATACGGCATTAATAATGTAAAGGTAATTAAGTCTCAACTCTCTGCTGCCCGTCTAACGTTATTCGATTATTAACCGAAGGAAAAGAATTTCCGAATACGTACGTATCACTTATTTTTAGTAACTATTGTGTCATTTATTCGTATACACTGTCGAGCAGTATTTAAAGGCTACGTACCGCGAGTGTTCCGTAAAATTAAAGATAATTAAACGGTATTATAAAATGCAGCCGATCTAAAGAAGCGTGTGACGAAATAATTTTTCGATATTTTTAAAGCTGTCAAATATTCGAAGTTTATTTTTATACACATACATGATGTATACACGTCATTCTCCGTATTATAAATATATATTTAAGAATTATATATATATATATATATATATAAATAAAAATATGTGAGTGTATGTGTATGTATATGGTTACTAAGCAATTTTTACGTTATGTACTAGGAATGTTTGTGTGTATGTATGTATTTTAGTTCCTCGTTTTAAAATTTTGGCATTATTCAATATAGTCTTGAGTGTACTTTTAAGTTGTATAAAAATATGTGATAAATAGTAACTAAATTTACATCAGTATTACGTTTAAACAAGTCTTTGTGCGGTAAATCAATGATGATGTTTTATTATTCGCCTAATTGGCAATTAAACTTTTTTACGCGCCCCTACTTTTATTCAATCGTTTACTGAAAGGAAATATTAAGATTTTCCGCCATTTTTAATAACACGTTACTTCTGCGTGATTTTATTGGTTTTTCTAAGTCAAATAATCAAAACGAACCACCGTGGAGTTATTTCAAATTACACGCACGCGCGCGCACACACGTATGTGTGTATATATAGTATATTATTAATCGTTCGAAAAACAGTAAGAAACTTGGTCTCAGTAAATGTGCGCACTATTTTCCGATTCGCGGTAAAAGGTAATTATATTGGCGCGGGTCTATCAAAAACAACAGTGTGTCTCCTTTGAGAGACACTTATAATTTTTTGATACAAAAAGGTCCTCAGCGAAACTGTCGGCGTTCTGGTACAATGGGGTTTTAAGCAGTTATTTTCACGGCAGTACAACTGTTAGTCAGACTCGAATTTATTTATAGTTAAGGTTGGCTGTTAATTATTCACCAAACAGAGCTTTAGAAAAGATTCTTCGCATATCCGTTGAATGCAATTCACCTATTTCTCCTGAAAAAATATCGCAACAATTATTTCTGTACAAAGTTCAGTTGTTTTTTTAACACACGTACGCGATGCTATTGTTAGAACAGCTTTTATGATACCTTTTTTCAACCTAAATCCCCATCTTTTCACACCCGCTGTTCAAAGGCAATTTGACGCACGCTCCTTATTCATAAATTAACGAAGAAAAATTAATTTTCCTTGCAATCGGTATTATTAAACAAGAATTCGAAAAACGACTAAATATAACCGAATAATAAAGAACGTGATAAAAATGATTATTAAATGTAATAACGGTATTCTCTGAAGGGGACGTAGTACACTTGAAAATAAACCGTGCTTAAATTACGATAAAGATTTTGTTTTTCTTTTCAGAAAGAAATATAATTATTTGACCGTTTAATATATCTTTTTTAAAAAAAAAAAAAGGCTTACAATCACCTTTTTCTTTATTAAACCTACATTTTTTCTTCTTCTTATTATTATTTTTTTACAAATAATTGAAAATACTCGAAAACCAAATTCCAAGTTTTACTTAATAAATACATATTAATAGCTTTAAAGCTTTGAAACGCGCTATAGACAAAGCAGTCGCTTATTTTAGTGCGAAAGATAAAATAAATGAACAAATTAATTTAAGTTGTATATTTAAAAATATATATTAAAATAATTAATATTACTCATTTTATTCCTGAAATGTAAGGTTTCTTACGTCTATGATTAACGTTAAAAATATGTACTTTTTTTTTTCCCTAATAAAATAAAATTGTTTTAAATAAAAAATTACAATTATCGCGATTACACGAATAAATGGATAAAAATTTCGTTAAACGAAAGTGTAAGAAGGAAAAAAAGTTTATTAAGCGTATCTTTATCGTAGCCTATTTTATTCGCGTCGTCGAATATTTACGGGAATTATAAGTTCCCTCCTCGATCGTCTTAAATCGAAACGTTTCTCAGTCTACGCTGGAGCGCATGTTTGTGTAGTGTATTCTTTCACAGTTTTAAAATCACGTTCTAATTGAGCTAGCTTATCTCGCAGTTTCAGAATTTTTTATTTCCAACAATTCGTGTTAATTGTTTGCGTTACGTAAACGTTAATTATTTTGCGAGTTTAGCCGCTAGAAAACTTTCAATTTCCGTAATCGTTTATCTCATTTTCATTTAAAAAGGAACGCGATGGTTACCTTTTTAAATGACTAAAATAACACCTACGATTTCGTGGATTAATAAAGTATCTGTAGCAAAAAACGATGCGTACTTTTTGACCGACGCTTCCTTCGAAAAGGCAGTAAACCGCAACCTTTAACACGTTGTCGTCCGGATTCTGGATTTTCGTTAACGTTGGTTGTCTCAGTGCCGGGATCCTAAAAATACCTCGTATTACTAATAATAATGAAATGATGCTTATATAAACATTATTTCAAAATTCAGTAAAAAAAAAAAAAAACAATGTACGAGTTCTAAAATATTTTATTATATTTTATTCCTGTTTTTTTCCCCCAAAAATAAAGTGTGTTAAAGCGAAAATAAATTGCCTTTTCGAAATTTCACGAATTTGTATATCCAGAAGTAAATTTCAATTCATCTATACAAAATTATACACAGAATTACAATAAGATTTATATGCAAATTATTATAGTTATCATTAAAACAATGCTGCAAATAATGGCGCCGTCGCAAAGACCGTTCTTGAATGATCCGGGTTTTAGACTTTCCATTCAGCTTGGAATTTTTATTGAATATAGAGGTATTTGATTTGATAATGACGCGATAATTTCAAAATTGGAACCGGTAATTGAAAACCATTTTATGGAAGATATATAATTAATTAAAAATAGTCTTTTTTTTTTTTTTTTTTCTTAAATGTGAAATTATTTTTAACGAGGCGAAAGAACTGAAGCTAAAATACACACTATAAATGATAACGTCATGTTAGGAAGTAAAATCTGTTTGCAACACATTAACACGTATCTTAATAACACACCTTAATATATAGTCTGTCGAGCGAAAGAAATCCGTTCGTGAAATAACCGAAACACGCCGACGTTACAAAAATCAGGGGACCTCACATTAACCTTCAGTCCATATTAGATATAACAGTTATCCTGTTAACACCATGTGGTGGTCTGTCTGGATCAGAACGGATAAACGTACAAAGATGAAACAAAAGAAACAAAAACCAGGTTACTGCTTCCGAGATAGGGGGGAATAACAGGAGAGGGACGGCTATGTTATTTTTTTTGGGTAATACTGAAATACGGCGCCCTGTTGCTAGTACACTACTTTGAGCATCATACTCGGCAACGAAACTCAAACGGACTTCTTTCGCTTAACAGACTATAAATATAAATCGTGACTAAAAACTTTAAATCGCTACGAATAAAATTACAATATTAGACGTGAAGAATTTTTTTCATTCCGCGTTGTTCAAAAAAATATAACGCCGTGATCCTCGTGGCCGGTTCGCCGACATCAAACATTTCAATAAGAGTCGAACCATTTGTTCGCCATGTAGGTCCATGGAGCTCAACTCTAGAATGCGTTCACTGCCATGTAAAAACGTTTTTTTTTTTTTTTTTGGAATTCCACGATATAATTAAATCGCATGCATGTTGGTTTAACACTCTGTGTCCGAAATATCCTCAGTCTTCTTGCGTATTTTTCAAATTTTCGCGGCGACATATTTCAAAATTATGTGGTTTTCTAATAATTTCAGTTATTTTGTCGTTGGCTAAACCTCAGCGATAGTCGAATTTCGTTATTTTATACTTTTGATCCGGGAAATATATATATATATATATATATATATAAATTCATTCGCCTCTCTGAATTTCGCTGGTCATCGTTACCTAGAACAGGACGTCAGCGTAAGGGTGATCCGATTTTTGTACCTTCTTTATCCAATCTTACGACATCGAAAATGTTATTTTAGCAATTGTTCGTTTGCAAAATTTACTGTCCAGTAATTTATATACTGATAATAATTGTCTAGAATATTTTCCCCGCGATAAAGATGCCTAAAAAGTAAAGCGTGAGGGAACATTTTAATTTTTAGAACAAATTCGACGACAGTTTTTTCTAATTTTCACTTCCGCGTTACAGCTTTTTTCAAAAATTTCTAAATGCTTCGATATTAGTTGGTTGCACTTAATGGTTCTGTTGTAAGCAAAAGGATTTTCTTCTTGATTATAAGCGGAACGGTTTATCTGTAATCTCGTTTAGGATTATGCCTAAACATATCCGGAACATAAAAATCGACGCCATCCACGGATTTACAACCAGCTCAAAGCATTCTTTTTGTTTTTCAGATTCTCCGATTTCGGTATTATAAATTTTGCGCATTTCGTAATAATATGTAATATCCTTTCGTTTATTACACATTGATCCTAATTAAAATTTGCTTTATTATTAAGCGTAGTCGTAATAGTGTAGTAATCGGAATAAATAAATTATAATATTACTAATATACAATTTTTTTTAAATAAAAATCGTGAATTATTCCTGTGATATTATTCGGCAGTATTTGTTTTGAACACATTTCGGTTACACATCCTTCATTCATTTTTAGTTTGTCTCTTTTTTTCAGTTTTGTATACATTTAGAATTTCTTAAGAAACGCCGCGCCTAAATGATAATCAACTTCGGTGTTTTTATTGGCTACAAAAAATTTTGGTTAAGTTCCATTTTTATTCGATCTCTTTGGATACATATTAAGAAAGAAATCTTCCATCGAATTCTGGATATTTTTATTTTCATCGACGAATTTTAATGGCCAACTCTGACATGTAACGGAAAGTTGGTACAACACAAATATAAAAGGAACTCCAATCTGTCGCTCCGAAGAATTCTTTAGAAATAGCCTTTCACGTTCAATGGCGAGGGAAAATCTTCATTTTTTTTTTTCTGTAACGCAGTGATTTAATGACTCAGAATAAATTATTTCTCTTAGATGTTTCTGTTATTTTATTTTTTAAAGCTAACATCATTGTTAAACTGTCTACGATGTTAGTGGTTTGTGACCCCATACGTGCTGTGTATACATATGTTATGTAGCTTCACTTTCTTTACATCTTGTAATTAAACTCGTTTATATGAGTTTTGTATTTTGGCTAACTGTGTCCCGAAGAAAGTTTTCATAGTAATAGCGAAATTTTTTTTTTTTTTTTTTTGTGTCGAATTCCCTCATTAACCTCTTTATCCAAACTTTTTCGTCAATGCACGCCACAGATGTTTAAAAACTTTCGATTCCAATTTTTTTATTTAAATTGATTAATTATTTTTAAAAAAATATTCGAAAACGTGTGCGTTTCAGCTACACTATTTTTTTTTTTTTTCTATCATGATAAACGACATGAGCGTACACACATTTATAAAAATGCTATACGATTCGCGTACAGGAAAATCCTGTAAAACAAAAGCCTCGTGTTTCGGCGTTGTCTACTTTATGACGTATTTACTTTGGAACGACATAGCGTTGCACAAATGAAGTAGCCCAATCATGATAGGTCGTAATGGGAAAAACTAACTGTCTACCGGAAAAATGATGATAGTAGCGATATAATACCCCTCCTGTGGTGTTGTGTAAATTTTGTCCTACATTGCTATCGAGAATCTGTTACTAACGTATCTGATAATCGTATAAAATTTATCATCGAGCTTAATAGTTTGATAATTCGCGTTGATAGCTTTGAAAAGGCCATTTCCGTATCGAGTGATTTTTATTCATCTATTTATTCTATTTCTGCGAAGTTCAAATTTTGAACTCAAAGAAATGGTAGCTTCTTTTCTTTTTTTTTTTTAATCCTTATCTCTATTTTTTACTTTTCCTATGCGTAAAAATTTTAACATATTCCCTTATAAAATTAAAAACATGTACATGGGACAAAATCCGGGAATCCTTAAGATCTGTTAGAATATAAAACTGATAAAATATCATATGTTTGTAAGTTTTCGTGAACGCCGAACACAGTCGTTTTTTCTACGACCAACTTCTGACACAATTACGTGTCATAAAGTGTATAATTAATTTGTATAGTTATAAAACCACGGTACAACTACTAGAATACACGGCAGGGATCACGCGCGATGTTTTTTCGTTGTGACGTCACTAATCGGAACTGAAGCGCTATTACTATTATTGTTAGCGGTCGTTGCATTACTGTTTTCATTGAAAAAACATACCTATTTTTTCTGCTATTCGAAAATAATAATTATCCTAAAAAAAAACCATAATTAAATATTAATAAGTCAGATTACTTCAGATTCTAAAAATAATTATTAATAATTACGATATTTTTAAATTTCATTTATTTCGGGTGTGTTTCTCACGTAAAATTGAATGCTGTCAAAAATTTTTTTTTTTTTGTTCATTAGCCATGTTTTATATAATAATAAGTTTCAACTAATCGCAAAATTTATTATCTTATTCCGAAAAATACGAAACCCCATAAACGTGTTCATATTTATATTATTAGATTTGGTTGTTCGCGCACCCGGCCGCCGGTGGAATGTTATTAAAAAGACTCCAAAGGAACGCTAACCTCTTTCACCATTTCGGAGGACTTGCCGATTTTAAGAAATGAAGCTCATAGACCACACTTAAAAACGTTTTTGATACAAAAAAACTTCAAAGAATTATTTTGCGCGTAAATACGCGTGACCGTATTTTAATTTTTATTACCCCTTTATGTACGCTTATAGTTAAAGTGTACAATTTTCTTCATTTTTTAATTTTTTTCCTTCGATTACTTTTATTAATACTATTGGTCCTTGTATTTTTTTCTTTTTCTTTTTTTTTGCGTTTGTTTATTTATCTCGCTTTTATCTGAATAAAAGTTCGCGTTCTTACGAATGTATCTTTATTATGAAATCATCAAATTCTGAATGTGTTTCCCCTTTTTGCTATTATCTTTCTTTTAACACAACATTCCGCTACCTAGTCGATAATATATTTTTTTCTTTGATTCCGACATATTTTTTAATTTCATTAATTTACAGTATTTAATTATTTCTGTAAATTCGCAACTCTCTGTTTGAACATTTTCACTTTTTAATAAGCAGACTGATCAAAATGTGGTGTAAACACAAAAGCTCCCATTTACAGATATTTTAATTCCGTATAATCACGTTTCTCTCTCTTTCGGAAATCAATGAAATCTAATACTCTTAGTTTTTTACGGAATCTAATAATTGCAACTACCAACCGCACAACAAATCATAATAAATAAATGCAAAAATAATTAATACGTATCACTAAAATTCAGTTACAATCAGCTACTTCAGGGGACGAAGCTCGTAATTTTGCATACTGCTAATGGAACTCTACCGTGTATTCTAGTTATCGTTGTTATATCGTTCTTTTTTGATCGATGCGATTCAGTAGTAAAAAATTCAACATGTTAAAATTCCGCCAAAAAAGTTATAATTGGAAACCAATTTTCCATGCTCTCTTTTTCTCCCCCCGTTATCAGTGTATATATTTTATATAAAACATATCCACATTATATTTGAAAATAAGATTTTTACAGGTTACAGAATTTCTCTTATTTATAAATTAATTTAATTGAATAACATTTTCGTTAAATTATTATGTATATTATATAGCGAAATCTATCATCCGCTGATAATGTGTGACAGTATCTCCGTTTAATTTATTGAATAATTTAGCTCCATATAATAATAATAATAATAATAATAACATTTAACCTCTTCCCGAGAAATTCTCGCGATGCTTAATCGTCGTCATATTCTAAATTATTATTTAAGGATTTTACGTATAACATCACTCGTATTTTTAAATTATATGTATGTATTTTTTTTTTCCAGTTAAAAAAGAAATTCTGGTATTTATATTTTTGATATATAATTCCAAATGTTTATTATTTTTTAATGTTCGATTTTTTTTTTATTGTATTTTACAAGATTAAGCTTATTATATGTAAAAGAGTAAATAGTAGTCGCCGATTTCTAATCTTTTTTTTTTAAAAAAAAAGATTGCTCTAACTGAATTTTTTAAATTATGTTTTTGCTACTGCCGTTATGTGCTATTGGAGGAAAAGTCGACGTCGTTTTGATCCTCGGTGTTTTTTTCTATTCTTGACTAAATCTGAGCGACGTTATAGCGTATGAAAATTCAGTACTAATCTTAGCAGCATTTAAAATAATTTAGAAACGTATTAAATTTATTATACTTACATTATTCCGAAAAAGCATCATCGATTTAGAATTTTTCGCGAGAAAAAAAATTATAATAAATTACATATTTGTAATTCGTATTCTCACAGCTTGTATTTTAGATACGTGAGAAGCGAAGAATACTGCCCACGCGTATGAACGAACGTGTACAATTTTGATATTTGATACACAAAAGTATAATAATGCGTACCCTCTCTGCTAATAATAATCATAAGAGAAAAAACGAGAATAATACGTTAAGAGTATAATTGTCTAATGTTAGTATTGATTGAATCGTTGCTTATATTTTTATATTTTATTTGTGATTTACGCGATCCTACACCACGTCACACGTTATATGTTATTGTATACCTAAAATTCTCTCTGTTGCCAACTATTCTTACCTGAAACATTACTATAAATAAAAGCGTGTAACATAATAATATTTTATAATAAATTAAAGAATATTACATATATTTCATTACAAATAAATCTGTTTTTCGTGAATTTTTTAACTTTATTTAGAGGAAAGTGTATATTAAATGTATCTGTATGATAATAATAATGAATACAAAAATCATTGATTCGACCAAATTACCTTAACATCGAAGATGTTTCATTGTTACAATATACACGTTCTTCCGAGTTCGAATTTTTTTAACTAATGAAATGGAAACTAATGAACACACACGTTTGGAGTGTAAACGTGGGATTGAGTTCTACGACCACTCAGTTTTAAAAATTGCAACAAAAAAATCATTAGAATACCTCATTTTATGATGAGTGTGTGTGCGCACGCGTGTGTGTGTTTTTGTAAATTTCTACATGACCGTGTTTTGTCTTTGGTTGTATTTTTACAAATAAAACATCTTCTACGTTAAGAATGCTAGTTCTTAGAACTTGCGCCATGTTTTTCCTTGTTTGATTTTTTTTTTTTTTACTTTTTTTTTTACCGTCTTTGTCACCTAAATATGTATACATAAATTTGTTTTCCTATATATTATTACTATTACTGTTAGTGTAATAACTTAATGTGTTGTTTATGCACATATTTAACCTCAAAATTAAGGCTTAATTTTGTACTTAATAATCTTTTACAGTACCAATTTCTAACTTTGTTTATTATGTATGTTTAATCGATACTACTTTATATATCATATTTTATTTATTCTACATACATTTTCTTTTTTTGTAGTCATCACACGTTATGTTTAAAGTATCAGTGTTTAAGGATGTGGTAGTGCGATGAATGAAAATATTAACTAATTAAAATTCGCTTTCGCGTATGTCAGTATAATATATTATTTTGGTACATGAAATACAGCTTTTCATCACATCATATTGTGTTTTAAATTAATTTTTCTAGGTAATTGATACAACTTGTAAAATTGTATTTTATGTTTTTTGCGTGCAGTTATTATTTCCGAGTAATTCAATTTGGGAATACTTCTATTTGGTTTGCTTGTTGCATATGCAATACGAAAATTTTTAACCTCATACATATATATATATATATATATATATATATATATATATATATATATATATATATACAGGGTGATTGGTAATTCGACCTATTCCCTGAAAGAGGTTTATGCTAGAGATCATTTGTAGTAAATTAGGTCCTATCAACTAGAGGTCAAAAATGAATAGTTACTGAGTTATAATGATTTTAATTTTTAGAAAATTTCAGACTTCGCATTGAAAAAAAAAAAAAATAGTGAAAGAAGAAACTTAATTTTGAACAATTAATTGATATTTTTCTAAATGCTAATTAGCTATTTATTACATTGGAAAAAAATACATGTCCAGAATTATCATAATATCAGAAATAAAACTATTTAAATGGCAATGATAAATTTATTTCCTAATTTTTGTTCATAATTAAAAACTATTATTATTTGAAAAAAATGTATGACACTTGACGTACAAATTACAGAAATTACTTCCCTGTTTCATTAGCTTCCTAAAAAAAAAACGTATAGATGTTATTAGTTTGTACACGTGCACACAAAGAAAATTACATTAGACTGAGGAAATCCCTAAATTCCAAGAAACATGCAGTACAAGTCGATAAACTTCAGAAACTTTCTGAGCAGTTCGTGAACACGATGGACGATGCTTATCTCAGTTAGTTACTTCCGTTCATTCAGCTGGTTTAATCTAATTACCACGGAGAGTGGACGTATCGTTAAATTGAAAAATCTCAAAATAAAAGATTGTTTTTTTTTTTTTGAAATGGCTAGTTTTGAAAATGAAGAAGTATTTTTTTTTTATGCAAAGTCTAAAATTTTCTAAAAATTCGTAAAATCGTTATAACTTAGTAACCATTTATTTTTAACCCCTAGTTGATAGAACCTAATTTGCTACAAATTGCCTTTACAATAACCCCTTTCAAGGAATAGGTTGAATTACCAATAACCCTATATATATATATATATATATTATATATTATATATCTAACACTATTAAATATATTATTAAAATTAAATAAATTTTGGTAGGTTAATCAAAAATATTATTGTGATTTTTTTTTTTAAAGAAGTACAAGATATGTGTCTAGAAAATATCCGGCCTATGCTTATTACTACATGCTTGAACTCGTTGAGATTTTCCAAGTAAGCGTCTCCTTCATAGTGCACTCCCTAAGAGTCGAAAGCTGGTTGCTAACATTTTTTTCACCTTTTCAAGCACTCAAAGTAGACGATTTTTAAAATAGATCAGCTCCTTCGTCACATTTTGTTTTATGTTTTTCACATCCTCAATCTTTTTCCTTACACCGGTGTATTTTTAGTTTGAAAAGTAGCCAAAAGTCACATGGAACTATGGCACGGCCTTAGAATATCTGCCGAATTTGAGTGCTGTGATGTTTTCCCAAAAAATCTTGAACAAAGCGCGATGAATGTGCCGGCACATTGTTGTGATGAAGTTTCTCGAAGATGAGATCATTTTCGTCTTACAGTGTCCCTTAACCTTGTCAGAACTGTCAGATAGTATTTTTTATTGACTATTTGGCCACCTATCTTATTTTCATGGTCAAAAAAATCAGCATCGTCTTGACATTATTCTTCAACAGTTAAATGACTGTCCTTTTTAATAGCTAATCGAACTCTGTTCACATTCTTCAGTGTTCTCATTGATATAAGTTTTTCAGAACGAAGATCACTTTTGACCGATTCTGAACCATTTTTAAGGCAACTAAATCAATCCTTTATTTGAGTTGTACCAATAGCTTAGTTTCCAAAAGTCTTTTAAGTCGCAGAAATTGTCTCCGTTCGTATACGGTCAATATTAAAGTAAAATTCAGTCAGTGTGGCCACCCAACCGAGAAACCGGGAATTTTGTTGTAAAACCAGAAAAAAGTAAAACTAGCGAAAAACGATATTTTTAATAAGAAAAAAATCATTTGAGGCAAAAAATGAATGCATTTTTTAACGTACTTTACTCAAAATAAATTACAAAGTTCTATTTTATTCATATAAATTATGCTGTGGCGGTCAAATATTACCATCAGTAACAAAAAAATTCAATCTTCTTTTTATACAATTCTAGTAATTAGGAAATCGGGAGGATTTGGACTAGGAAAGGTAGGAACAAACCGGGAATTTAAAAATTATATTTGAGTAGATACTTTGTTAATACAAATTCATTAATTGGCACATTTCCATTTTCATAAAATAAGCCGCGTGAATGTTACATCAGACAAATACTAAAACCGGTCGAATGAGTTCAAAAATGAATTGGATAATAGATGAAAGTTTCCACTCCACGATGATTGCTATAGATAATGTTAGTTAAATTTACGTGAATTTAAAAGTATTAGGTTGAATCCTTTCTGAATGCACTTCGTATGTGATACACAAACATTTCTTTAGAGCGGCCACCCGATCCGAAAAAAGCAGAAATTATATTGTAAAGCCAGGAAAAAAAGTAGAAATAGCCAAACAGGATTTCTGATTTTAAAAAATCAATTAAAGCGAAAAATGAACGCGTTTTTTAATGTACTTTACTCAATAATAAATTGCGTAATTTTTTATTTGTATGAAATATTCTGTCAGTCAAACATCAATATAGTATTAAAAAAATATCATTCTTCGTTAACAATTAACTTTTAATTTTGTTCGCCAAATGATTTTTTCTGTAATGGCTGATCTACTTTCCTGATGAGTGATAAATTATTTATGTTCGCTGCCGGTATACATCTATGGTATGAGGTAAAAGGGATCAAATTTAACCACGCTTAACATATCTTGCTAGCATTAAACAAATTTTACATACCACACGGATGCATTTATGGGGTTGGGAAATAATTTCTTACATTGTGCAAAATGCTGTAAATGTTATATATATTTTTTTCTTTCATTTATATTTTGTAGGTAGTGATTTAGTAACATTTTTGTGAGTTACTCTATTTTTACTTTACATTTACTCGTAAATTTGTGAGATGTATTATTACTAATTTTGAGTAACTCTTTAAAATTTTTATCCTTTTAACATTTTAACAAACTAACAAAAATTAAACATCTGTATTTGCTATGCTCTTTATTTCCACTATTATATTTCTAGTATGATAAATTAATTTTTAAAATAATTGTAGACTAACTCTATGAAAGTTGTAGAAAAGTTACAATTTATTTTTGTGTTCGATTTTAGTTTTTAAAATCTTAAAAATATTAAAAATGTATTAATACTGTTAACTTATTACTATAATAATATATATATATATATATATATATACATACATAAATTATGCATTAATTTTGACTACTGAGAATTGTTACTGTTTAAAAACATTATATTGCAGAATATTTTAAAAATTTAGTTAAAATTATCGTTAATTTTTTTTTTCTTTTTTTAAAGTATTAAAACAGCTTAACATTTAAACTAAATACAATTAAAAAAAAAAAAAAAATTATAGAATTTAGAAGATGAAAAAATATAATTTTCTAAAGTTACATGTTTTATTTGAATTCTTTACCATAAAATGCCATAAAAATATATAAAGTAGTTAAAAATTTTTTTAAATAATTTTGTCGAAAAAGATTAGTCCGTAAACCCTTTAATAAATGTTTAAAACTTTTACAGTGAATCACAATAAATAAATTGCGGGGCAGTCATCGAGTTTTTAACCCGTAAAGGACTTCAACCAAGGCCATTCACGACCGTTTAAAGGTTATTTATGGTGAATTCGTGATGGACATTAGTGCTGTGCGTAATTGGGCTCGTGAAGCGAAGAAAAATTGGATACCATTATTCGACAGGGATCGTCCGGGTCGTCCGGAACTGCCAAACACAGGTGAATTGCGTAGAAAAATCGATAAAACAATTCGCTCAAATCGACGGGTCACTCAGCGACAATTGTCAAACCAGTTTGGTATCGCAGTTGGGACTGCGAATAAGTTTGTGAGAAACCTCGAGTATCGGAGGTTGTGCGCAAAGTGGGTGCCCAAGTTCTTAACGAATGAAATGAAGGCAAAGAGGAAAGCTGCCGCTGAGGAACTGTTATCGCGCTACTTCGCAGAAATCGAGAATTTTCTTAAGAATTCAGTCACAGGGCATGACACCTGGATCAGTTATTACGATCCAGAACTACCGTCAACATCAAAAGAATGTAGACATAGTGACTCACCGCGATTAAAGAAAGTGCGCAGCGAAAGATCCACCCGTAAGCTAATGTTGACTATGCACTGGGATATGGAAGGAGTTGTGCATCGGGAATTCATGCTGCCAGGCAAGCGAATAAATTCAGATTCATACTGTGTCACACTGACGTCCTTGAAACGACGAATGAGACGTGAGCGACCGAATAGACAGCTGTTACTATTGCAACACGACAACGCACGCCCTCACACTAGTGCCCAGACTACCGCACGTCTGGCTGCACTTGGTTTCGAAGTTGTTGTACACCCTCCGTACAGCCCTGATCTCGCTACTAGCAACTATTACCTCTTTAAACACACGAAGAGACATCTAAAGGGTGTTCGCTTTACATCAGATGATGAATTACAGACCGCTACGTCCGCTTGGCTGCGCGAACAACCACAAGAATTCTACGAGAACGGGATTAGAAAACTTATTTCACGGTGGCTGCGTTGTATTGAATTAAACGGCGATTATGTGGCAGGTTATCATTTGTAATTTGTAGAAAATAAAATTTCCTATATTTTAAAACCAAAATCAGCGCGTAATCTTTTTTTGTTCACGAAATATAGCGGTGGAGGAATTACTTATTGAACAAATGGAACTGTATAGTTTGTTTAATTATTTAAAATATTGTAAAAGTCTTTGCCACCGTTGAATCCTTCTTTCAGAAAACATAAATCAGCCCTATCTGAGTTAACAGTTACTTCTCATTTCACATTATTCATTTCCTCATTCTCTAAACTTCAATGATTTGAATATTAAAAAATTATGAAGATTTTTTGCGTGAATAATTAGGAAGCTAAAAAACACAAAGTGATCTATATAGGAATCCAAAGGAATGTCTACTGTTCAAAAGATTCACAGGGCACATTTTGGATCCTTGACGTCACAAAAAGTTCAACTTCAAAATTTCTGTGTTTTGTTTTTTAGTTGCTATATTTTTTCCCATTTAGTATTGGTAAAAAATATTATATAATTCAATAATAAAAATAATTTTTTTTTCCTTTGATTATTTATTTATAACAATGGCAGAAAATTTTGAATAAATTGACACTCTAATGATACATTGAGAAGCAATATTGAATGTTTATATTAAAAACTGTTAACAAGTCTTATATAATGTAAACTACAGGAATATACGTGGTAAAGAAGTTGTTTACTTTTGCAATTAAAAGCACACATTTGCCATTCAGTATGGATTGTGGGTATTTTAATTTTTAATGTTATATTTCTTATTGATTTATATGTATCTATCTACACTGAAGTTTTATATTAAAATTAGGTTTAACTTAAATAAAGTTCAATAAAATATATCTGTAAATTGCAGAAGAGAAAAAACTAGGACTGTTAAATAAAAAATCAAGTGATTGATTCTAAGGAAAAAGAAATAATAAAAATGAAATATATAGTAAATGAAAAATCTGTTGTGGCCAAACACAATACTTCCTTGTATCAGTATGTGATGGTGAAGTGGCTTCGCCCCCCCCCAAGCCCTGAAATCACAAACATTAAAAATAAACAAGTACTTTAAAGGGTAAATCATAAAATATATAAATTAATTATCTGATAAACTGGTACGGCTGCAGCCTTATAGGGGAAGTACACCTTCCGATCAACCGATTCAAACTAAAAAAGGAAGTGCACATCTAGATACCAAGATGGCCCTACCTACAAAATTTTAACCTTCTGCATCCTGCCGTTTTTAAGTTCCTTGTGATAAACACATACATATGTACAGATGTCACAAAAAAAAAGGACTTAAAATGGATCCAGGAATAGTTAAAATAGATATTTTTATTGAAACATAAGATTCAAAATACTCCACAAATGCAGTACTTCTTTCTCTCCATACAAGGAAGTAATCAAGGATGGTCAAAATGGATATATCCGTTGAAATATGGCATTAAACATTTTTCGCGGTTACGGTACTTCCTTTACATCGTACAAGGAAATAAAGGAGTATATAAATCCGCAGAAATTGTAAATAGTCAGAAATTTTGAGTTTATTATGATCAAACAAATATCTTTTAAAAAGCTAAATATACAATTTAACACTGGGAAACAAAATTAAAACAAATAAGTAGATAAACAATAGTTATTTTAATGTTTCATTGTTTAATTAACAGTAAAAATGATATTAATATGTTGCATATGATTTGTTTTAATGGTAAATAAATGTAATTAATTATGCCTTGGATATTTTAGAAAATAGATACAAGCGCGACCTGAATCAAAAAATTGGTAAAATTTGGCTTATTTTAAAATCGGAAATTTCAAAAATTGGTGTAATATATCGATGATTGTGTTATTCTTACAATGAGAATAAAATGAAAAAACCATGTGTTGCAGAAGAAATCTTGACAAATATATCTCAAATGCTTCTAGTGTTTAACATTTTAATCTTCACTGTCTATATTTAAAAATTCAATTTTAATTACAATATCTCACGACCAAGCTTTACTCAGATTTATTTCGAACGTGCAAATCAGTTAATATCTTCACAAATGTATCCACTTATATTGCAAATCTAAGTAATAAACAATACAATTCATTTATGCAAATACTTTTAAAAAGTAAACGTCTAACAACGAATATACATATTTTCAATTCGTTTGTTTTATAATATAGAAATTTTATATGAAATGAAATGCTTTACATCACATTACTGTAATTAATTTACTATTCTTTATTAATATTAAGCCCTGCGGGGCACAGGTTGTTGTAACTAGAGTCACCTCCTCTAGTAAGTAGTCACTCGATCGTCATTGGTGCTAGCCCCGCCGACGGAGAAACGAAACAACAACCAGGTGAGTTCTGTACGTCCACGTCGTGCAGGGTGGTAACTTCCCTTTCAGGGGGTTTAGCGCTGATGGGGAAGGCTAAAACAGAACTTACAACACACACTGCTGATAGGGAAACGGAGGAAGGTTCACTTGCCGAAGGTGTTCCTACCGGTAAATACCGTTAAGCGCTCTACTGCATTACAATTGGCAGACTATCAGCAACTCACTCATGACAATGTGCTCCAGTCGGATTGGTGAATACCAGTCTAGGGTGAGTAGGCGAGTATCCGGCGCCTCCAAACCGAGTCCTTTCGGCTAAGGGAGTAAACCCTGAAAAAAAATCCTGCAGTAGGCAACGGGAAACCACTGCAGTAGTTCCCATGAATACCATGAAATCTACAGCTATCAAAGAGGTCTTGCCATGCGATCCGGCTAGCACCCGGCGTTCCGACGACTGGGTTCGGAATGAGAAATATGTGATGTGAGTGCGGTACACTAGCCACTTCATGGAAAAAATGCGACTGGGAAAAATTTTGCAAAAACTAGAACTAAAATAGCTACATGGAATGTTAGAGAACTTTTACAAGCCGGGAAGCTTCGTATTGCGGAATTGGAGATCGAAAGATTAGGAATTGCAATATGGGGGATATCGGAAATCCATTACAACCAGTCTGGCCATTTCGTTACAGATAAAGGAACACTTTACTGCTCCAGTACGGACACAACAAGTTTTAGTAGCGTTGCTATATGGGTGTCAAAAAAAATTTAACAGAATAGTTACAGGTTACAAAACCAAAAGCGACAGAGTCATAGCTATCCGATTAGAAGTTGGACTGGTTCCTGTTAATATACAAGTATATGCACCCACTTGCGCGGTGAATGAAGAAGCAATAGAACTATTCTATAAAGATATTGAAGAACTTATGAAGGACATATCGAACAGAGAAATTACAATCGTAATGGGTGATATGAACGCTAAAATTGGTAGCCAGTTTGATACACAGTTAAGAAGAACAATCGGGAAGTTTGGAATAGGCAGCAGGAACAAGCGAGGTGAAAGGTTATTACAGTTCGCAATGGAAAATAAACTCAGCGTAATGAACACGATGTTTAAACATCATATACGACGTCTGTGCACGTGGAATGATCCTGGCGACCGATACAGAAACCAGATTGATTACATTATGATACAGGAAAGATGGAAATCATCGTGCGATAATGTCGTAGCTTATCCTGGAGCTGAGTACGGATCGGATCATAGACCATTAGTTATGACAATGCGGGTAAGACTGAAAAGCAAGTTCCATACCATACCAAGAACAAGAATGAGGATGGAAATTACACGTCCAAAACATTTTAAGCAAAAGTTTGAGCAAATAGTTGAAGACCACGAATCGAAGAATATGGATAGGCGAATCGATCGAGCCGATCTAGTGTGGCGTAACTTTAAAGATAAAACTATTCTAGCTGTACAGGAAACTCAACCGCAGAAAGAAGAAAAGAAACGTAAGCAGTGGATATCATCCGAAACAATGCAATTAATAGCGAATAGAAGAAAATTGAGGAATAGCACTTGTGCAAATGATCAGGAAATAGCCCGTTTATCCTCGAAAATTCGTAAATACTGTCGCAAAAATAAAAATACTTACTACTCAACCATATGCAAAGAGATTCAGAATCATTCGGAGAAAAACGAACCGAGGGATCTATATAAAAAGATATGCGTAATTACTAGAGAATTTAAGATGAGAAGTTGGGCAATTCAGAACAAGCAAGGAAATATTGTAACAGAAAAACTGGAGGTAGCAGAGGCATGGAAACAATATTGTCAAGAACTATATAGTAATAGATCTTTAAGAAAAACAATATCAAACTCATTATCGGAGCTTGAACCGAATATACTTAAATCTGAAGTAGAAGAATCCATAAAGTACATAAAACCAAATAAAGCAACAGGATGTGATAGAATACCGGAAGAAATAATTAAACAAATGGGTGATGCAGGAGTCAAAAAAATGCATGAAATTTGCAAAGAAATTTGGAAAACTGGAAATTGGCCACAGGAATGGTGTGAGACCGTTCATATACCGATTTTTAAAAAAGGACAAGCTACAAAATGCGAAAATTTTAGAACTATCTCACTGATCCCGCACGCCAGCAAAATAATGCTTCGAAGTCTGAATAGAAGGCTAACAGGATTTACGTCCAGACAAATTCCAGAGGAGCAAGCAGGCTTTGTCAAAGGAAGAGGGACTCGAGAACAAATATTAAGCATACAACAGCTAATAGAAAAAACCAGAGAACATAATGTTCCGTTAGTGCTGTGCTTTATTGACTATTCAAAGGCGTTCGATAATGTACTCTGGGAAAAATTGTGGCCTGCGCTCATGGAAATGGGAATCCCGAAGCATCTGGTATACCTAATAAAGCAATTATACGAGTATAATATAAATATAGTACGTATTGAAAACGATATAATGTCAAAAAAATTTAAGATGGAAAAAGGAGTAATGGTGGACAATAAATACACCAACGCTGCGGTAGGCGAATACTTAAACTCCGCCCAGTTATACTTTTCCGTTTGTACAATGATCGTAGAATTCATGACGTCATATATTTGAAATTTTAAAAATGTTCAAATGCTTCATTTCCACTTAATAACTAAACATTTTCACATTATATATTCATATTAGCCATATTATCTTTTAATTTAAAAATAAGAACAAATAATTAGAAAATGCATATAACATCGATACGAAACTATATAATCATCTGAAAAACATTAATTTGAATTTCTGAATTGATTTTTGATCGAATCTGTACATATTTTTGTAATAATGAATTTGATCATCTATAGTAATTAGGAAACAGAAAAGAAAGATTTGATATTAACGAAATTCATTACAATAGTTAGGTAGTTCATAAAAGCAGAGAAATTTATCGAAGAAAACGAATTATAACTATATATACAGTAAAGATACAAGTTTCTAAATTTAAAATAAGGTAACTAAAGATTTTAATTTCAAAATTTAAACGAATGTCAAAATATAGAAATACTATCTTTTTGCTCACTATTTTATACTATTGCAGTATTGTCGATCTAGATAAATTGAATTCATCTTTTTTTTTTAAATTCCGTATACAGTTCTGTATTTTGAATTCTTTGTTTCATGAAACAAACTTTTATTCGCCAATATTGTAGTATCGCCGACTAACTGAATTCCTCTATTATAATATACATTTTAGATTTTAATTTTTTATAGATCCTATGTGCTGTAGACCTATAACGTAACGTAAATTTGTTTTTAATTATTATATAGGACAAATCCAAAATAAACAAACAAAATCACTCTGACTTATTAAATACAATCCTTTTTACTGTTCGTAAATATAAAAATCACAAAGATTAATAGCTGATAAATTTTATTAATAAAAATGACACACAACCGTGTTGACGATTACATTGAACAATAAACTATAATAATAACAGCTAATAAATTAACGTGGAAAAACAATAAAAGACTAGAAAATTAACATACATGTTTAATATGCTAATATTGTTTATAATAAAATCAATATATTACAGCATTATGGAGGAATCAAATGGTTGGATAAATTTTTTTTCTGGTTTTTCAAATCTGTTTTTCGGATTTACAACATCATATGAAATTGCAAAGGAACTTATTGAACAATTCCAAATTGCAACTAATACTCGATATGTTTCTAAAATAATAAAACATAAGAGACTAAATCAAAACAGTAAGTTATACTACACAATTTTATTAATGTTAATCAGTAATGTGAATAATCACAAGAAATTTAATAATGTAAGAATATGTGATCCCATTATTGTTTGTTACTTCTCACCAATTAAGCAAATTTAATATTATTATTCAGTTATTAATGTATTATTTAAATTTACAATACGTTTGGTCCTATTTGTATATATTTTTTTTATCCTAATTTTTTGAATTATATCCGCTGTATATACAGTTCAGTTTAAAAAAAAAATTTATTTACATCATTAGCTGATATGAATGTATTATTCAATATTAAATTGTTAGATATATCCATTGATGGGCACTGCATTCATTTCAATGACTTTAAGAACAAAGACTGGAAAATAGAGTGTGATAATGTACCCTTTATATGTGCAAATATTGAAATGTTCAAGTGTCATCGAGAAGGGAAAAAACGAGTAACAAGAAATGATTCTTCTGAAGTTAGTGAATAATTTATTGTTTCTTACATAGTAAAATATAGTCGTTACAGCTTATCAAAAAATTATATTATAATTTGTATTTTTCGAATAAACTGAGTTTATCATATGTGCTTATATCATAGGAGCCTATAAATGAAACTTCAGTAGGACTATTAAATTGTTTAGATCTACCACTAATTACAGCAGTCTAGAAGACAGGAAAGCATTTAAATTGCTTTTTCTGGTTTTTACATTTTAAACATAATAAAACAGTTGTTTAAAAATATATGTCTTTGAAAAATATTTGTATAAAAGTCTAATCTATCTTTGTTTGAAATAAAATTTTGAATTATTTTTTAATCAAATCTATGAATTTTTAAAGTGCAAAAATATCTATTGACTTTGCACTTGATAAGTTGAATTAATTTTACTGTTTTACAAAAGGTTTATGTACGTATTTTTAAAAAATGCAAGAATGCATATTTAAGCAGATAACATCTTTAAAATTTAAACTTGAATAAATAATCAAAAACGTCGACTATGATAATTTTCTTGCTGAAATAAATACAGATCACAAGTTCCTCCTCAAAAACTTTAAAAATTAAAAGTTATTTTTTTCCCTTTTTTATTCTTTAGATAAAGTGGAAAAGTTAATAATTGTTTTATTTGATTTTCTGTTAAAAATAGTGTGATCACAATTATGATAAAAGTGGTGTAAGAAGAAACATTCAAAGAACAAAAAAGCAAGATTGCACAGCTAAAATAATATTACGCGAGATCATTCGTTTTCCAACATTTAAAACAGATAAACTCACGGCGCATATTAAAAAAAGAACATCTCTACAAATAAGAAATAAGTTGAAAGAATCTTCAGATTCGATTTTAACTGAAAAACGGTATTATGTTTGTTTACCACAAATAACAAATCACAATCATGATTCCAAAATTACAGAAGATTGTGTACAAAGGTTAGACAAACGTTTAAAAAATAGAATTTATGAACTGGTTAATAATGAGGTAGATAGCACAATAGAAATAAAGAGATATTTAAATGAATTTCTTAATTCAAACAAAAATAGTTGGTTTCAGGATGGAAATTTTCCAAGCCGAATTAACAAACGATTTTATCCAAATAATAACACAATATGGAACCATGTTAATCTAGCTCTCAGAAAACTTCGCTATTCAAAAGTTGATCAAGAAAATGTACAGCAAATGATAGAGCAATGGAAAATTGAATATAAAGAAGATATGGTATATTTTAAACCATTTGTGAACAGTGACAATCATAAATCTCCATTACTTTTTATTTTTCAGTCAAAAAATCAAAAAAATTTACTTCACCGTTATGGAAATGAAGCGTGTCTTATGGATGCTACTTACAAAACGTCGAAATACGCACTACCATTATTTTTTATTGTTGTGAAAACAAATGTAGACTACCAGCCAGTAGCGACCTTCATAACAATGAATGAAACTATTCAGGCAATCACTGAACCACTACAAATTTTACGAAACTGGAATCCTGCATGGAATCCTAAATATTTTATGACTGATTTTTCTGAGGCAGAAATAAAAGCCATCGAAGCTACTTTCCCCGCAACAGACACATATCTTTGTGACTTTCATAAAGAACAAAGTTGGTTACGATGGTTGAAAACAAAAGAGCATGGCGTTCATTCTAAAAAAGAAGAATTATTAAAGATGTTAAGAGATATTTCTCATTCAGAAAATAAAATTGATTTTGAACAAGCTTTGGCCGAGTTAAAAAAAAGTAATATATGGCAAACATCAACCAAATTTCAGGATTATTTTACGAAAAAATGGGAGCCCTACATGACGAAATGGGTATGGTATTTTAGAAAAGAACATTTTATTATTAATATTAAAACAAATAATGGCGTTGAAATCCTGAATAGTGAATTGAAGAACTGTTACTTACGTCACCATAAAGATAAGTCATTAAGTGGTATTCTTGGGGTGCTGCATAACCAATTTTTCACAGAAAAATTTCATAAATATGTTGAAAAAAATATATCGTCTTTCTTCTGTTAAAGGATATAACAAGGAAATTCCAGTATTTTTAAATAATCGTCCTCAAAGTTTTATAACGCACTGTTTAAAACGAATGTCAAACTGTGAATTACTGAAAAATGTTGTCGAAATTCAAAAGTCACAATTCATGGTTCAAAGCGAAGACAATCCGAACAGAAAATATAAAGTCTGTTTTGCTAATAATGAGGAAAATCCATCTTGCGAATGTTTAGATTGGAAAAAAAACAAGTGGCCCTGTAAACATATGTTTGCTGTTCTAAGAGAAACAAAACAACCATGGGAAAGTATTGGAATGAATTATATAAACTCAGTTTTTCATATTTTAGATGAAAGTGTAACTTCATATTCTACTTCTCTGATTATACCACCAGCAAACAGTGAATTGCCATTGGAAAAAACCGCATTAAATGACGAAGTAATCAAATTACATAACGATACCATTAAATATGATTCCGAAACTAGAGTTATGTTGCACGAAATAATAAACAATAGTTATAATATCACCGATCAGAACAAAATAAAACAACTTTATAATAAAGTTAAAGACTTATTTACATAGTCATCATCCCTAATAGAAAAAGACAGGTCAAATAAAAGAGCATCAGATTCCGAAAGTATTTTTTCCGAATTACCAGTAAGGAAAAAAACTCATTGAAACCTAATAGATATAATATATATATATACATTTAAAAGTTTTTAGAAAGTTTTTTGTAAATAAATAATATATTAAATATATTTTTTATTATAACATTAGTAATATTTTAGTTAATTATAGTTACACACTATATTTTATAAATGTGTACACACATATAATGAATATAGTGGAAATATGTGTAATTTACGATTTTATATTACAAATTTTGTAAAGAAATAAATTTATATGTATTGCCTAGTAATTATAAAATTATAACACTAAACTGGCTTGTAATAAAATATTTATTTTATTTGATAAAACGTAAAAATACTATTGTTTATTCTCGAGTTATTATGTTTTTCATTGTATAATGACGTCATAACATTAATGAAAACGAAGAAGTACAAATAGGCGGAGTTTAAATATTCGCCTACCGCAGCGTTGGTGTATTTATTGTCCACCAGGAGTAATACAAGGATGTGTCCTGTCGCCTCTGCTCTTTAACCTCTATGGTGAATACATCATGAGGCAAGTACTGGACAGACTGGAGGCTGGCATATCCATTGGTGAAAAGATCATTAATAATTTATGCTTTGCAGACGACCTAACGATTATAACTGAATCTGTTGACGATATGAGAACATTATTGGACCGACTAGATAAGATAAGCACAAAATACAGACTAAAGATAGATAAGAGTAAATCAAAACTGATGATAATAGATCGAGGTAAATTAATACCGAAATCAGAAAAACAAATCCAAGATTATGAAACAGAGCATGACTTATATATTTGGGGTCTCTTATTGAAGACAAAGGCACTTCAATGGGCGAAATAAAACGAAGAATACAACTAGCCCGGAATACAATGAGTCGGTTAAATAGAATATGACGCGACTCTTCTATCACAATTACAGTGAAAAAGAAGATAGTACGAAGTTTGGTGTTCTCTGTATTTATGTACGCGGCAGAGACATGGACAGTGAAGGCAAAAGATCAACAACGTATAGATAGCTTCGAAATGCGGGTTTGGAGACGTATGTTACAGATACCCTGGACAGCAAAGCAAACGAATGCTTCCATTTTACACACACTCGACATTAAGTGTAGATTATCCGGCGATGTTTCATTAAGTATATTGAGGTTCTTTGGCCATACTGTACGTAATGAACACTCCATGCTACAATTAATAATTTATGGGAAAGTGCAGGGAACGCACCCAAGAGGAAGATTAAACATGAAATGGATGGATATAATTATAAATTTATTAAAGGAAGAATCAATTATCGAATGTAAACAGATACTGATCGAATACAATGGCGGGAAAAAATTGAAGATGCTGTAGTGTAATGGTCACGACATTCCTTTGGGGGATTACGACCAAAGAAAAAGAAGAATTAATATTAAAAACAATATTTAAGTAAAACTTTCACAACACATTGTACATCTCTGATTTCAAGTGAATTATTAATTTCTTATGTGTTTATAACCAACATCATATAATTATTTATTGTTTAATTGAATATTATATTACTATTTTATTAATAACTGTAGAAATAAACATAAATTAGATAATCTATCATGATATATAAATAATGGGAAAGAAAAAAAATTAGTTAAAAAAATACAAACTATAAACTTACATTTAGCACAATAATAATACATTATTAATTACAAAATTAGATGTAAATATACTTATTAATTATATAAACATTAATTTATGTTCTTCCTACTAGGGCTTGAAAGCCAGCTGAAAACCAAAAACTAAAAGCTGAAAACCAACCAGTTTTAGATATAAGCTTAATCCAAAAGCCATATTTAAATTTCCATAAGCTAAAAGCCGAAAGCTCAAGCTATATTCAATATTTAAACAGCCGAAAGGCAAAAACTCAAGCTGTATTTTTAAAAAAGCTAAATTAAGCTTTATATTCGGCTTAAGCATTTTTTAAAAATACATACAGGGCCTGAAAAGCCGAAAGATAATTTGATCTATAATTGTTATAAATAATCGATGTAGTTTTACAATTTTGCTATTGTATTATGCAACGATGACGTAGATTAAACTTTGGCTCCACACTTCCAGCATTTTAGTTGCTTTTGACGTCACATACCATGTATCACTGTTAATACATCGAATCAGAAACTAACATCGAGGTTTGAAATTGAAAATGAAGAAAATATATAATTGAAGCAAATAGTAACAGTGCAAAATAAAGTATAAAATAAATTGGACCATAGTCTCTTATTTGTAATTTATACAAAAGAAGAAACTTGTAAGTTTAATTAAGATACAGATACAATGTTAATTTTAATACATAAACAGTAAATAGAAGTTGAAAATCGATTATTAATATTAAGTTACGAGTTATTTTATACCAACATATTTTATTTTTAAACTTAAAGTAGGTTTCCTGGTTGAATAAAACACTCTCCAAATGCTGCAAACTACTATTTTTATTTTAAATGTCTGCCTAAATTAAATCAAACAATCATAACTCATCTATAGGGTTCAGAAAATTACCATATAAAATTAATTTAAATAATTGTTTTATAAAAAGTACACTAAATGAAATAAAAATTTATGACAATAACAAATTTTTAAGATGTGCCGCTAACGTTAATCTGAAAAAAAATGTAAATCTATTCAATGTAACAATATAATGCAAATAGTATGTAACAAATGAAAAGTAATCTAATTAAACTTTTTTGCTATTATACAATAAAATTCAAATGTATTATCAAAATTTGAATTGTGCAATTAAATAAAAGTCATCTTACAAAAAAAAAAAAGGGAATGTGATTAATTTTATAAAATGAAAAAACATTAATCAGATAATATTTACTTCAAACCTATTGCATTTTATAAACAACATTTCGTTATTGCATTAAAATTTTTTAAATAGTTCGGCTGCTGATATACATAATTATAGTAAAAATATTGATTTTCTTCGTACATTATCTAAAATCATTTATGTATAAAATGTTTAGATAGATAGCAACCATAACATACAAAAGAAAAAATATATTACCGTTTCAAATCGTTGTGTTTTCTTGATGATAAAGAAGTGTTTCTTGTTCCTTTTAGTTTGTTTCCTGTATAAAATTAAGTAAGAAATGAAAGTATTTCACGTTTGTTGTGGAGCGCAAGTTAATTTTTCACATACCACATATTTGATATAAATAGTATAAGAAATCTTTTTTAACAAACGTGATTGAGTTTCATTTTTACTATGAATCTAGGAGAGGGTGATTCAAAATGTAATTAAAATCTATATAAAATTAGTCGCATTTTTTCTTATTTTTCATAAGATGAAATTTATATTATTTGACAACTTTTATAACTCTAGTCGAAATTTTCTAATACATCTGAATTTTAAACTTAAAAACTACTTAAACAATTATTAAATAATTTTTTAACTTTAGCAAATTATACAATAAAAGCTAAAGATCTATGACTGACTTTTTTTCTTTCTTGTTGGCAGGTCTTTTAAAGTTGACTGTTGTTTTTTTAATAAAACTAATCAATTGTATTTTCCTGTAAAATTCACCTATTGTTCTTTCAACTTTTTAAAATTATCAATGAATTGTTTACCTTCATTTTTTGAAATGTCTCCAAGAGTAAGTGAAATCTGACAATTCTTTCTCGAATTTCAGTTTTCAATCGCTTATTCATCGTAACCTATATGCTTCCCATTTGCATTTGAACTTGTAGATTCAAAATTTTCAATAGAAATGTTTTCATAATTTTCAGATCTTGATGATTCAAAAGCGGAAAATTTTTTAGACGTATTCATAGAAATAAACGGGTTATTCCAATATTTTTCCAGTAATCTTTCATAACCATAGTCCGGATAATATAAAAATACCGCACAAAAATGTTTACAAACTAAGCGAAATTTTTCAGTCATAAGAGTTGCAAGATGGAACGTTAAAATTAACTATATAATGTAGTTTTGGATTTTCTTCTTTTAACATAGAAAATACCATTATCTTTCTTTTTTTTAAATTTTGTCAGTAGTATATGCATTTTCAGCAGATGTGTGTACCTTTGGTGAACGTGTTTTACATACGCCGTAGGTCGCTGATGTAAAAAAGTAGGTATATGAGTTTCAATTTTTTTCCATTTTGAACTGAACTTGCTGTTTTTTTGGTAATATTTTTGAAGTGAATCCGGTAAAAACTTTTCTAGAATAATATTTAAAACACCACTTAATGATTTGTCACCAGGGCCATATCTGGACTCATTTTTTTGGCGGTGCTGGGGGGGGGGATACGAAAATATATTTATAATTATAAACACATATATATATATATATACATGTATGTGTGTGTGTGTGTGTATTTATCATGAAATATATTTATTTATAAATGGTACACTAAAGCCTTGTAGTCAATTATTGTATATGCAATATTTAAACACTATAATAAAAACAATTTAAAAAGCATATCTGAATGTGTCCGGAATTACCCATGCCTACCCTATACAATGACGGGGAAACTTCACTCCAGTCTTTTACAGACGCACTAACATACAACTATTCTACCGCTTGTGTGTGTCCTACAGTTCGGCGTTTATACAGCATTAATGCGTGTCTGCACACCAATTGTGCGTATTAAGCCTTGTTTCACTGTTTAACGTTAATGCATCGCTCATGAGTCATATGTGTACTTCGTATAATCCAGCCGTTTTCTTTTATCTAAAGATTAAATGTATAAAACGCGCAAGTTAATTTTTATACGTGAAATCTAAGTATAACTGCGGCCAGGCCAGCTCGCAAATGTATTACCTACTGTAAATATATTTAATATCAAATAAATCCTAATTAAAATTATGATTTATATTTCAAAAGATCATCTTGAATATTTGTGAAAATAATATAAAATATGATTGAGCACTAGTTAGAACAATAAGTTTATTTTATTATTCAAGAAGCGACAACAAAAAATTTAGGCCATAAGGCTAGTAAATAAGATTACCAATTAATAATTTAACGAAGATTTTAATTATAATACCCTCGATTAACAAAATGTAAAATTTCATCCTTTAACTGAAGCATAAAATACACAAGTTCACTCATAAAGTTAATATTTCAGTTTTTACGAGTGACGATATGGAACGATATTTTAATTAAAGAGGAACGTTTTCTTATTATTAGGAACGAACTGCTGTTTCGTTTTTATGAAACGATGCGACCCATATGTTAAAGATAATCAAAACAAAACTGAAAATATTATATATTCGTAAGGTTAAAAAAGTTACGAATAAAGTATCAAAAGGGTTAATGAATATTACCGTTTAGTACACATTTATAACTGTAGTAATATTAAATTTGAGTTATTGTCTAACGTACTTATCGGTTTAATAAAGACATGGAAAGTGAATATTCTTCACTTAAGGTATTCATTTTATTTGTTAAAAATTCACTATTTTAATAGAAATTTGATAAATTTATCTTTCAGAATAAACAGCGCGCAAAATAGTAAATATGTGAATTATTGAAACTGTAATAAAACCTTTATTGTTAATATTTCACCGATTTAATCAAAAGACCCGGCAACTATTAGCGAATGTGTTTGGTTACCGTAGTTTATTTTATTTCATTTTTTTTTTTTTTTTGTTTGCATGTTAAATTTATAACTTAATAATTCATTTGCACGTACATATTTCATAGTGTTAAATTATTTCCATTTCATCCATGGTTTCATGTAGGTTGTGGATCTCAAAAGAGAATTGAGGAACAGGGGGTTAAAAACAACAGGCAGTAAAGAGGAACTTATAGACAGATTAATAACTTATAAATCTAAATTACTCGGAACTTCTACCGGTTTGTATATACATAATATATATATATATATATGTAACTTAATGTAAATTTTGATGAGTTCTGTACGGTGAAAAAATACACCTTTTATGTTTCTAAAAATAAGTGAGCTAGCGTAAATAAAATGAAGTTTTCAAAAGTTGAAGTCAGAAATCGTTTAAAAATGAATGGCACGTTCGTATGTTTTATAAAATATTCTGTTTGGTAAAATGGTTAATATGCCGTTTCCACATATAGTGTTTTATATATATTTAAAAGTACTGTTATATTTATGTGTATTTGGTAAATATTTCATTTTCAAAATTACTCTGTTCGGCTTCTAAACCCGTTCATTAAGATATACTAGTAATTTTCGTTTTCTTTTCAATTTATTAAAGTCTTTTTATAAAAATTAAATTATAATCATCATTCAGTGATTAAAAAATGTATGCATTTTTCGACAAATTTTAATATCAGTTTTCACAAACTTCGATTTTACCAGTTTAAAATATATAATACTATCCATTTTAGTTACCTTTTAATCCATTATAATGCCTCGTATATATTTCATTTTCAGGTTTCATAATATTAACAGAAATATTTAATACGGTTATTAAGTATGAGCTAGTCCAGTTTCTTAACTAATTTCTATACGTTATTTTTGTATTTGAGTTCTCTTGGTTTTGCAAGAAATGTTTATTGTTTTTTAATGTATTTTAAAATTTTAGACATGGATAGTATTAATGAAAACATAATAGAATCTGATATTTTGGACGAAGAAGGAGTTCTAGTAAGTTATATTTATATTTCTATATTTTTGTTTTAGGATATTTTTAAATAACTTGCATCTATCTTCCACGCGTTATAAATAAAATCGGACTTTTTAATTTAAACGAGATAAAAAATTTACAGTATAATATTTTTAATACCTACAATTCGAAAATTAAAAGTACACAATACGATTTGAAATAATATATAAAATAATAATCACTTTGTCTAACAGCAGTAAAAACTGAAAATTTCTGTATCCTTCGTTGTTTATTCTGCCACATACTCCGGAGTATCAGTTTTAAATTAACAATTATTTTAGTAGATAATATTGACCATGTATTTTTTCTAGAAATTTTTTGAAAATAAAATTAATAAAACTGGTGTTATCACTATTTGTACTGATCTGGATTATTCTTTGAATTCTGTTTGTAATCAACTGAATTTACGTGATGCATAAATAATTCATGTAGCACCTTCTCTTCTCTCGTAATTGCTGTCATCCAATCAGTTCTTTTTCGATCTCATTTATCTAATTTTTTACCTTACTTGCAGCTATTTATGATATTAATAATTATGGAAACTCAATTTTTCGTCCACAGAAGCATTACTGAGGTTTCATATATTAAATTAACTTACGTTAAAATAACTCGTTATCAATATAATACATATTTTTTATTGATCATCATCAGCGTAATGCTAAAGCATCTAATGAATAAATAGTAAACAAAAGTTAATTTGTTCACTTTGATTGGTCTTTATCGAAAATCGTTAAGCCTAAATTATTAAATTTGAAACCGACAAATAAACTGCTATAATTAATTGCGACAAAATATTTACAGCAATATGTCGTAAACTTTTTCATTGCAAATTGGTAAAAATTGAATATGAGACGTACAAAATAGATTTAAAACCGCAGTATAGAAATAATTTAATGGAGTTTTAAAAAACTCAAAAAATTATAAGCATAGTAAATTTTTAACGTTTGAATGTTTCTTCCTTCGTAAAGCTGTTTACATGTTCAAAACAAAAATAAAATTACTTCTGTTAAATTAATGAAATTTTTCTGCGCCAATTGAGAGACATCAGCTTAGGCTAAATTTTATATTTACAAAGAGACGCGTGATTTGATTTCTGTTAGCGTATTGGTTAATATATAATGAACGGGTAGATATTTAATAGTAACTTAGCTGAAATATTAATATTATTAAAGAAAAGCGTTGACATAAAATATAAACACAATTGTCCAAACATTAAACTGATTTAATTTATTTTCGTACCTTTAGCATTGAAAAAATTAAAAAAAAAAAACATATGTTTATGTAATATAACTAAAATTATTGTAAAGTTCAGGTAATCTAAAGTATCTAATCTATTTTATATTTAGAACTTAAAAACTACGTTAAAATTGGTAGTGAATATGTTTTTTGATATTTTGAAAAAACATAAACTTGGAATCTAATTGCGTCTTACCGTCTTGTCGTATTAGCCTTTTTATACCAAAAAGTAACCAAAATTCCACTTCTTGTACATAGATCACGTTTATCTGATAAATTAGTATTAAAATATTTCTCATTAATAACTAATAGACTAATAATTAGTAAGATATTTATGATTTTTGAGATTTTTTTGGACTTATTTACACATTTCCGCATTCAGTTTCTGCCAATTTAGTAGATTTTATCGAATAGAAAACCCCGTTTTACTTGCCAAAGTATTTCTCAGATCCTTTCAAATGCAATGAATAGGAGTTGAAGTTCTCTTCTCAGTGTTTGATGGTATAAATGTTCTACTAGTCGGTCGATAAGTAGTATTTCTAATAATTCTCTTAGGAGTAAATGGTTCAATGGTGCAGCATATGTTATTCTCCAATAAAGCGTTGTTTAAAAATTCTTTTTATCTCGTTTTACTTCGAGAAAGCGTAGCGGTCGTACGGGCCTAATATTTGCATATTTTTTTTTTTCTATTCCCAAAACTTCGGGTAGCGTACATTTATTAATCGAAATATTTGTTTATTATAATAATGGAATTAATATAACCCATCGAGTTAAGTATTTGGTATTATATTAATCTCTATTTTAAAGTTCTTTACAAAATATGCTGTATTTCTACATGTTACTTAATATAAATGTACATTATTTTTCCGAAATTTGATTTCTTCTATTGCAAATTTGTTCAATTCATTAAAATAATTTTGTACAAGTTGTTTCACATCGTAATTACAGAGTCCGTTACTGTTATCACAATTTCATCTTTGTAGTATTCCCAAAATTACACATATTACACAGTTTTCAAAACCGAAAATGTTAAATTTATATAAATATATACCTTAAATAGACCGTGTCCTGTTATAAGTTGGATATTAAAAAAATTCAGGTTATATTGATTATTTTTAAATCTATCTATTATACATGAGAAAAATTGATACGTTGCACCATTATAATTATTCCATATTTCTTGAAGCTTATTTATATAAAATTTATCCATAAGTTTCTTCATTTGGTTTACTTTTATCTTCATATTTCAAAAATGGTGTCTTATATTTTACGTTATTGAAAGGAGGCTTAATGTTTGTACTCAATTTAAACAACATCGAAAGTATTTTAATTTTATTTGATTCTAAGAGTTGTTTGATGTCGCTGTCAAGGTGACATTCAATTATAAATTAAATTAGATATTCTCATGTCAATTAAATCATCAATTATTTTTTGAAAGTCTGATATTTCCGTAAATTCCAGTTCATGTTAGTACGTGTAAAAACAAGAGAAAATTCGAATGATAATTACGAAATGGTACGACATATTCCATCCAAAAGTTTATTGAAGTTACTTAAATTAATAGTAAAGGATACTTGGAAGCTTTGTTGGCTGATATCTGTATTTGAATAAACACTATAAAAACGTACAGACGATTAGCCCTGCCAAACTTTGGTATTTTCGCATGTTAAGTTTTGTTTAGTGTACTCAAAAATTTTCTATGTGAAGATTAGAGATTACATTTAATGGGTTTCCTGCCTTTTTATATAATTCAAGGGATGATTGATTCTCAATTATGTACATATCCAAACGACATAAACAAAGTGGCCGACGTAACTCATATTTTTCTAAAATGTTTTTATTATACCACTTAAACTTCCGAAATTTATCATACGTAAATATTACTTGGCATATTACGTCTATAAAATATGCATTTTATCCTTTCCATTCCTGTTATATATCGTGCAATCTATAATATTATTTAAAAAAAAATAGTAAAAACTGGTATACAAATTTACAGCTTAAGACGTAATTGCGATATTAATGTTAGTTTTAAATAAATATCGGCGAGTAAAATTAAAGCTCAAAAAACTAAATAAATAAATAAAAAATAATTATTTTAAGATTAGAGTCGAAAATTTTTTTTTCTTAAATTGTATTTCTGAAATTAAATTCTGTAAAATGAAAACCACTGTAAGTTCTAAAATATTTGTTATTATAATACTAATTACTTATTTCTCTTTCTTAAGTTATGATTTAAAGCCAAGTTTTTACTATCCCATGACGGTCGTGCTACCAAAAATCATCTGCTTCCGATGAATAAGAAATCAGACGAAAACGTCTGACTTTTCTTCTTTATATCATCTTTCTTCCCTAACTTTTTCTAAATATTCCACCACTATAAATGTGTAATAACTGTTCTGCTTGTAAGAAGGCGCACCAAACTCGCTGGATTAGTCGTCTTTATTCTCCTTGTCATTAGAAATCTACTGTTTTAAAATTTTTAATAGATTGATTGCCTTCCCAGCTGGGAGGAGGCCAACCGCCTCATTTAGCGAATCTGAATAAATATGAATAATTTGAAGAAATTCAGAAAGTTGTGTTTTGATAGTCTTTATTATAAATGCATTGATAAAATTTTTTTCCTATTTTCAGTTTTTCAATGAAAAATTAAGTACAAGTCCATGTCCTCGAGTAAATATAGGGTTTTTCAATAACTATGTCCGAACTTTGACAGCATATTGTTGTGACGTATCAGGTGGCAACGCTGTCAATCTTCGACGCTTGTGTTCTACCATAGTTACCATTTTACCATGGAGCACTACACCATTCAACAACGTGTCGAAATCGTTAAAATTTATTATAAAAATTTGTGTTCTGTTCGCAAAGAAAAAATCGTCTTTGGCGATAAAGCACATTTTTGGTTAAACGGCCTCGTGAACAAGCAAAATTATCGCATTTAGGGAGAGAGTAATCTACAGCGGTATCAAGAATCTCCATTGCATCCGGAGAAACTTACTGTTTGGTGTGGATTTTGGTCAGGTGGCGTCATTGGACCGTACATCTTCCGAAACGAGAATGGCCAGACGGTGACTGTCAGTGGCAAGCGGTATCGGGCTATGATAACTGACTTTTTGTGGTCTCAATTGGATGACATGGACCTGGACGGCATGTGGTTCTAATAAGGCGGCGCAACGTGTCACACAGCGGGCGTTACATTGGTGTTGTTGCAAGAAAAATTTCCAGAACGCGTTATTTCCAGAAGAGAAGATGTGGAATGGCCGTCAAGATCATGCGATCTAGTACTTTTAGACTTTTTTCTCTGGGGCTACGTTAAGTCACTGGTTTATGGTAACAAACCAACAACACTTGGCCAACTGGAGAACAACTTCATTCAAACCATTGGTGAGATCAATCTCGACCTATGCAACAGAGTCATAAAAAATTGGACTTCTCGGATCGAGTCCTATAAACGAAGCTGCAGAGGCCATTTGAATGATACAGTTTTTAAGATACAACGGTATTGAATGTACTTTAATCCGCAATAACGGTGGTTTCCATCATATGTCACACACAATTCTTTTTATTTAACTTTGAAGTTGAGATACGCTTAATAAAAGACCCCTTATGATTTTTTTTTTTCGGATTTATAATAGTTTTATTTATTTATTTATTATTTTTTTACTGTATTAATTAGGATGAATTGGATGATGCTGAGGAAGATGAGGTCCTAAAGAAAGTTCCGTCAGAAGATATATCAACTTTATCTAACAGTACGAAAAATGATACTAATACAGATGTAGAATCTTCTATAAAACACGATCAGTCATCATCGTCCGAATTACCGGAATCAAATAAAAAATCGGTAAATTTTGCGCGATTTTTATAAGTTCAATATGAAAAATCACTGCTTTGAAACGAAATGTAGTAACTTGACTTTTTGTAAAAGTTATCGAACGGAAAAAAACTGTTAAAAGTACATTCGTATGAAATGGTGGTTAATAATTTATACATAATAATGTTTATAAATCATTGTTGCAAAAGCCTATTCAGTATTACTTTTATATACAATGCTTCAATTACGTATTTAATTGGAAATATACTGGTATTGTAGTTAATTTGTTGAATTATCGAAAATATCGCATAAATTCTTTGAAATATATTTTAAGTATATACTAATGATCAATAGGTAACTCATTTTTTGAAGTTTGTTTTTCCAAATAGCGATATTATAGTTTTCAAACTTATTATTAACTACAACTTTTTTTTCTCGCTCTACATAGCAGACTCTAACATCCGCATTTTCTACGTTCACGAGTTTAACATTCGCGGACGAAAAAAGAGTGACCGGTTTTAACATTCGCAGAGTGTAAAATTCTGAATAATGATGTATATGCTTAATTCCGGTGAAATTCGGTACTTTTTATTTTTACATTTCAATAAAAAAATGGCACTAAACGAAACGTTTATAATTTTCAATTATATATTGTATTAATACAATAATGAAATATTTAATGGAAATCTTAAGTGTTTCACAAAAAATAGTAGTCAGTTGTTTTCCAAACGATAAATGTAATTACTGTAATTTTTATGAATATTTTTAGTTAATTGATCATTCATATTAAAAGAAAACTTAGTAGAATTTAATATACTTTTATCATTTTTTAGAAACTAATTTTCTGGTTGAAAAGGAGGGAATAATTTTTTCGCCTTCTCGGTCCTTCATATAACCCCCCTACGGGAAAGTAGACTAATTTTAGAACGTATTCCTCGCAAATCTTAAGAATTTTTAATTTGTATAGTCCAAAAATAATTTCGTAAGTAAATTGTTTTCTAAATTACAAATTATACAGAGAAATGTCTAATTAATCCACAGTGACTGATGCACTAATTTATGTGTATATATATTACATATACACCCCTATTATTTGGTACTTTTTAATGGATTTTTAAATTTTTTAAGAAAGGCTAAATATTGTTTTGATTTTTTTTAATGCGGTTGATTTTGTCAACGGTGTCTTTAATAAAAAGTATAATTTGACAATGCTTTAAACATTTTAGTGCCCCTTCTGCGAAGTTTATTTTTTATTTTCATTATTTGCGATTGAATTAATGAGCTTATTGATGAAAAAATTGGAATCAGTTATACCGCGCCTAATTTTTGGCCTTTGTTCTTTTTAATATTTCTATTTCTGCGCTTAAACTTACACCGTGCGACATGTATTGTTGACGAGTATCTCTTTTTCTTTTTTTTTTTTTTTGTGGGGGCTCTCCCTTGGCTTTGACTGAACTACTTGAATGTATTCTGCTAGGAGGAGAGGGAAAGAATAAAGGATTGAAATAAAGGAATTATTGATGGAGATGGAACGGAAAGGATAAAGAAGGCACTGTAAGAAGCCGGAAGGCCAAGAGCTAAGATTTTCGAATACAAAAGGGAACGTTCGCTAATAAGAGCGAAACATTCAAAGAAAACATTGTTTGCGTCATATACAGAAGGAGAATCAGAGTTGTGGAGAGGATAGAAAGAAGAAAGAGCTAAAGAAAAACGAAAGCGAGAAATTAATTCTTAATTCGATTAAGGAGATAATAGTAGAATGACGACTAAATGGAATGGAAAGAAACTCAGGCTGAGGACTGGGTGCCGCCTATATGAGAATATAGTGCGCAGCTGGATTAGAGAGTAAGGAAGGGTATCTATCCAACCAAAGTCTAGAATGATTGATTGAGAAAAGGAGGACTAAGTCAGAAGCTGGAAAATGACTAAAGAACGGACCATTGAGAGCCGAGCTAGAAAATCTGCCGTGTCATTGTCTCCAATGTCAGAGTGAACGGGAATCCATAGAAAGTCTATAAGAATAGAACGAGATGATAGTAAGTTGAAGATGATGCAACGAATCGATACAATAATACCATTAGAGGAATAAGTAGGAGGAGGAGAAATTGCTTGAAGGACGCTTTTCAAATCGGAAATATGAGGAAATTGAAGGTTACGCTAGTTGTAGAAATGAAGGATATTGCTTGAGAAATGGAAACTGACTCGACTGTGAAGATGAAGCAAACGGAAGGGATCCTGAGAGACCTTAAATACCCCTAATTTCCGTGACGAGCAATGATTTGATCTTTTTATTCGTTATTCTGTGCTAATATCTGCGTTTCGTAAACAAAGGTAATCTAATTTTTCGGCATTTAACTTTTTTGGCCATCAATAATAAACATTTTCATATGCAATGAACTTAAAAGCGGAAAATCTTTAAATATAAACACAGTTATAACGCTGAATGTCAGTCGGAACTTTTATTTAAAAGTGGTAATTCTAATTAACTTGCATAATTTAAACTATAGTTACACCTCTTACGATTTCTGAGAGACATTTTTAAATTCCGAAATTTATATTTTCTAGATAAATAATACCGCTTGAATACAAGACGTTTAATAAAATTATAGTTACAGAAAAATTAGTTTGCTTGATTTTTTTCCACTCTTAATAAGGCGCTAATGGAGTAACAGATATTTCGTACGTTCCATTCTGCGGCGAATACGAGTATACGGTGTATTTCGATTGACAGGGTGGCGTAAACTATTTAATACGTGGTTATGAAAGTCGGCGATTCTGTTTTCGCTGTACAGATATTATTTCTTACACTTTCTTTATAAGCCGATACAGTACAGTTCTCGACAAAAGGAACATATTATTGCGCGTATGAAACTTCGAGAACAGATTCAGCCCTAAAAAATAAAGCGCCTATTGGCAGATCTCGGAACAGGTGAAAATATTCTAGCAGTAGGTTATTAGCCAATAGTTACGGGTCACAGCAGTCTCGGCTGTTACGTGTTCTGCTATAAACTTTAAAAATTAACTAACATCACAAATTTCGTCCTTACAAGATGAAGCGCCAGTGATCGAATAAATCACAGTACACCTTATCGGAGTCTATTTTCCGCAAATGTTCCGTCGAATAATCCTTGAAAGCTTTACGAACGTCCTTTATATAGTGAACAAGTTACTGTTCTGATTTGTGAGTGGTAGGTTCTTATTTTTTTTTGATTTTTTAATGGAAGAAGATAAATCCGTCGTGGATTAATTTCTTTTTGCATAGCTAAAACTGAATAACTTAAATCACATATTCCGTTTCAATAAAAATGTGTTAACGCTGATACGGGAAGAAGACAAACTATTAGTTTTCTAAAAGAAATGTGTTTAGGCTGTTTAATTTCGTAAAGGATGACTTTGCAACGTGTAGCCTTTTTATCCTGAAGACCTGCTGAAAGTTGAAATTTATAAGTATTAGTCAAAGACGACTAGATGGTAAGGTTGTGACTGTGCTCAGAATATGAATTTTTAATTAATTTTATACATGCACGATGTTATTGTATTGTAATGGTTAATTTTTTTTTTTTTATGAGCGCGACAGCAAAGGCCATCGTCCCAGCAGCAACAAGAAGGAAGAAGGTCAGTTAAATACTGATTCGGACAGAAATAGTCAGAATGAAGGAACCAAGAACTAGGATAATGAACTGGGAGGAAGTGACAACATGAACGAGGCACAATAAGAACCGAGATACTCGAGGGACAACAAATTAGAATAAAGAATGGCACGTTCAGACAAGAGTTAAAACATTCGAAGAAGATTGGTTGGGATCACAAAGAGCTTTGTAATATAGATGAAGCTGAAGTGGGTGTTAAAAGAAAACGTGAGAGAGATAACCGAGTACGATTAAGAGGCAAGCGAATAATAGAGATGAGAGCAGGAAGAAAATGAAGGTCATAAAACCAACGGTGAGTAGAAAGATTCGGCTAGATAGACCGGTAGAAGGAAGAAGCATAAATATCTGACCAGAATCTAATACGGAATTTCAACCATAGTGGTAGCAGATTAGAAGCGGTAATTTTATTGAGATAAAGGCAGGAAGATGAAGCAACTCTAGCCAAGGATTCCACGATCTCATTATGCCTACGTGACTAGGAACCCGGAGCAAACCGACATGGATAGAATGGAGAGCGTGAAAATTGTAAATAAGGGACCTCGAATATGAAAAGTGACAAAATCGCAGAGTGAAGGGGGGAATGAGAGGGAATAGCTTAGAGGGCACTGACGGAGTCAGAGAAAGTGAAATAGTTGAAAAAGGATGTAGACAATTGAATGTAAAATGGCGCTAAGTTCGGCAGTAAAGAAAAAATAAAGAGCTAAAAGAGTTTAAAAGAATGATGAATTTTTCTTTTTTTTCATTCATCTTTCTATTATCTGATTTTTAATATTTTGTAACGGGAGTTGTTTTAAAGGAATTCGGAGTTTACATAAGATAATAATTTAACGTTCCGTAACAATTTTTTAAACTTCCTAAACTCAATTAAGAAACAACTACAGTATACAATTAAAGTCGATCGTAATAGAATTAGTTACTTGGACTAACAATACTGTAACATACAATATTTATAGAATACAACTATCAATTACTTTCGTAACTATCGGGAAACACAAATATTCACTTTTTTTTGCACGTTTGTTCAGATTACATAATACCCTTTTAAATCATAAAGGAAGAATTCATAAAACAAATACAATAAAATTAATAGCAATAAATAAAAATTATAATCCTAACTTAATAGGTACTTTATACAATAAATATTTCAGAAAAGTTAGACACGGAAAAAAAAGCACTAATAATAATAAAAATAAAAATAAAAATAAAAATAAAAATAATAATAAAAACTAGATAAAATTGACTTATACAAATGCTATAACTTGTCTAATATATTATAAGCTGAATTTAAAATATCATATTCCGCAAACAATAATATAAACAATAAATTGATAAATATTAATAATGTAAATTGTAATAACAATAATAACAAATGTAATCAATATATGTCGTGAGATACTGTGCAAACATGTAGAAATAAATATCATTAATAGCTGAAAATAATGTGACTATTTTCCATTGCTACCCAGGCGACTATTAACAATTATTTCATTTTTAATAATTTCACTTCCCTCCGCTAGATTTTGAATTCAGAAACCCCCAAGACTTGGTGGTCCAGCATTATTCCTTAAGTTAGAAGAGTTGTTTTCCCTTCTTATTGTTGAACGGAAGAAATTAAAAACGTAAAATGTGTAAACCAATATCTATGTAAAATTTTCTTTTTTCAATTATTAACCACCAATCTCCCGTCATTAGTTCCAAAGGTGATAATGATAATTCGCATTATATCAGCAGCGATTATTTATTTATTTATTTGTTTATTAATTTGTTGCATAGGCAAAAAAGAAAGTTGTTCTCGTAAGAAAGTCGTCTGTACCGTTGCTGGGAGAAAACATTGAAGCGGAAGAAAATCCTGATAAGTCAGATGAAGTCGGTAATGGAACCGAAATAAAAAATGTTCTTCTAAGCACGAATTTGACTCCGGAAGAAGTAAGGAAATACATACATTTTTCCATTTAAAAATTATATAAATTTAAAACATTTCATTTGGAAGTTAAGTTTTTTTCACATGTTTTGAGAGTAGCATACAGTTAGTAAAATCTGCGAAGCAAAAATGCATCACGTAAAAATACGGCACTTGAAATATGTGACGATACACACACACACACACACATAACGTACTTTATTTTCTTTTTATAATATTGTGCTGTGCAGTAATTGGCGTAAGCTGTTGCACTAGTAAATTGTATAACGAATAAATAAAATAAAATAAAATAAAAAAAATATATATATATATATATAGTTTCCACATTTTTCAGTGTATTCTCTTCTTTTTCTTTTTTTTTTCTGATTTTATTTTGTTTAATATAAAAATTTAATTTTCAATACTCTCTGTGGGAGTCGGTTGTTGAGGGATAACCTTTACTTCATTATCGATATTACCTGAACTATTTAACGATGTGGTATCGGATCGTTAAATAGTTCAGGTAATATCGATAATGAAGTAAAGGTTATCCCTCAACAACCGACTCCCACAGAGAGTATTGAAAATAAACTAGTAAAATTAAACCATTCCGAATCAGCAATGAATCTACCAATTTCTATTACGTCGCCCCAGAAGAAACAGAAAAAAAACAAAAAAATGAAAATTGAAGAGGATCCCACTTCGATAACTGAACTACTCAAACCCATCGAAGAAAACTATAAATTGAAAGAGAATGAATATCCTATTTCTTTCGCAAACTTCCGGCTAATGATGGACATGGTCAAAGGCCAAAGAAACCCTCTCGAAACGGTTTTACAGTTCACCGAGAATATTGAAGCAGTAATTCAAATTTTGGAACAAAACTACCCGCTCATAAAAACTAGAACAATGAAAACCAGATTCACTAAATTAAGGAAAAAACTAATAAACCAACACGTCGATTCAAATAAAGAAGAATTGTCTGATAACAAAACAGATGAATACGGATCTACATACGAGTCAGACACACAAACACAATAAAAATAATCTTATCGCAATTAGTAGAGAGCGCATCGATTGTACCGCTTTATTCCGATTTACAGTAGATCATATTGTTAATAGAGTACGCGAAACCGAAAATCACATCATCGAATTATCACCATTGTACATATAGTTATATTTTATAGATAAGCTGTAACTTTTATGCTAAATAACGTTTGTAAGTAGATAGATTGTCGTACGCGCGTGTTTAAGAAAAAAAAAAAAAAAAAAAAATTCCCATCGCTTCTAACAATACCCCTAAATTTTAATTTTTCATTTAAAAAAAGGTAAAAAAAAAAACAAAAAAACATGCAGTTAATTCAGTGGAATATAAGTGGCGTAAAAACGCATTTTGGTGAACTAATAACGATACTAGTCAAACACAACCCAACAGTAGTTGCTATCCAAGAAACTCGCCTACGACCGCATCACAAATTTAAACTCAAAAATTATAATATATACCGTTTTGATTATCCAGGAGGAGAAATATCCTGCGGTGGAACCGCATTGTTGGTAAAAAATACTACAACATCTACCCAGATAAATCTTCAATTAGGAAATTTTCAAGCAATAGCCATCTCTATTGACACACCTTACTTTTTTCCCAAGAAACTCACTATTTGTAGTATCTATATTCCTCCCCATCAACAAATAACTGTCGACGAGCTAGAGCGACTATTTAAGCAACTCCCTTCTCCATATATAGTGTTAGGTGACTTTAACGCACACTCATACACATGGGGATCAAGCTCTTCAAATAATCGCGGAAATATTATCGATAAATTCTTAACAAAAAATAATACATTTCTTTTAAATAATGGCTCCCACACGCATTTCAACTTATCAAACGGCAATACATCGGCAATCGATCTGTCATTTTCTTCTATAAATATAGCACATTTGTTACAATGGTCAGTACATGTGATTTGTACTTTAGTGATCACTTTCCCATTAGTATTTGCATGCCATTTCAAACCCAAAACCAAACTCCACGTAAACAACCCAAATGGCAAATAAACAAAGCAAATTGGAACCTTTATAGAGACCTATTTCAGCAATCAGAGTTTTCAAACGAAACTCCTGAATTTTTCGAAGTGAACGAGGTCGAAACTATTGTCAAAACGTTTACTGATTCCGTTATAAAAACAGCCCAAGATAGCATTCCAAAATCATCCAATAAAACTCCAAAAAAAACAGTACCATGGTGGTGCGATGAACTAAAAATAGCAATTAATGACAGGAAAAAAGCTTTACGTAAGTTTAAAAGAAATTCCTCACAAGAAAATTTAATAAACTTTAAGATAAAACGCGCCCGTGTACGGCAAATAAATTTACTCAAACAAAGAGAAAGCTGGACAAATTTGATGAAGTCAATTGTACAAAACTCTAACAATAATCTGATGTGGGAAAAAATACGTATCTTCAAAGGTTCCTTCACATCTTTAAATATCCCATATATCCAACTGGAAAACAATATTTTAACTAGTACAAATGATATTGTAAACCACCTAGCACAAAATTTTGCGAAAGTTTCCGCGACAAATTCATATCATCCCACATTCCAACATCTCAAATCGTCCATAGAATCAAGTCCATTAAATTTTCAGTCAAATAACTCAGAAGAATACAACGCTGCCTTTTCTATTGAAGAACTTAACCAGGTATTAAATCACAACATCAAAAACTCCTCTCCCGGTCCAGACGACATCCACCCGTTTATGCTAAAATATCTGTCAGACCAATCGAAAATAAACCTTTTAAATCTTTACAATAAAATCTGGACGTCTGATTCCTTCCCTTCCTCTTGGAGAACAGCTACAATAATTCCGATCCTGAAACCTGGAAAAAATAAATCCCTTGCGTCTAGTTATCGTCCAATATCCCTAACACCAGTTCCGTGCAAAGTATTAGAAAAAATGGTTAGTAAACGTCTAATCTGGTACATCGACAAAAATAAAGCGTTAAGCACCTGCCAAAGTAGTTTTAGGAAAAAAAGGTCAACCGTAGATCATCTATTCAGCCTCCAAAACGAAGTCCTGAATGCATTCCACAGCAAACAAAGCGTACTGTCTATCTTCTTCGACCTCGAAAAAGCCTATGACAAAGCTTGGCGTTTCAAAATTATTCAAAAACTTCATCTTATTGGAATAAGAGGACACCTCGGATTCTTCATTATAAACTTTCTCACTGACCGAACGTTTAGAATAAGAGTTAATAATACATATTCCCACTTACACATTATTGAAAACGGTGTTCCACAAGGGTCAGTGTTAAGCACTATCTTATTCATACTACTTATAGACAGCATAAAAGAAATTGTCCCACGTCCAGTGTCACTAAGAATTTTTGCCGACGACATAAACATCTCAATATGTACAAATAACTTAAACATTGCTCAAAAAGTTATACAAGACACCTTAGATCTCCTCCAAAAATGGGCGGATATAAATGGATTAGTCTTCTCAGAATCTAAAACCCACTGTGTTTTATTTACTAGAAAGTATAAATCCCAAAAACCAACTTTTAAATTCAATGGACGTACTCTCGAAGTCAAACCATGTACTAAATTTCTTGGGTTAACCTTTGACAGTAAATTATCTAGGACTTAAAAAAGACTTAATGAAAACCCTCAATATAATTAAAACTATTAATAAGCCCAAATACGATCCATCCAGAAAATTACTAATGCAATTATATAGATCTCTCATTCGGAGTAAAATCGAATATGGATATCCAGCTCTCAATAACGTATCCAACAAAACCTCGGCCATCATAAAACCAATACAAAACGCAGCCATACGAATGTGTATTGGAGCTTTACGATCCTCACCAATAGATAGTATTTTCTGCGAAGCAGCTGAACTTCCCCCACAATTTAGGAAAAATTTGATCACAAACAGGTTCCTCCTATCTGCTATAACTAACCCAACAAATCCAATACAAAACTTGATAAATTCGTACATTAAAAACCCTTCGCGGCAGGCTGAAAAACCAATCACCGATTTTCTGTCTTTTCTAAAAAATAATGAGCTCAATTTTTCAAACCTGAACCAAGAATATCCAAAATTTCCATTCTGGTTATTACAACCACCAGACATAGATTTTTTTTTAATAAACTACAGTAAATCCGAATTCCCACACTATATAATTAAAAATCGTTATCACGAAAAAGTTACTAATTTTCCAAATTATGTGCCATGTTTTACAGATGGGTCAAAAATCGGAAATCAATATACTGGATATGCTTTTTCTATCAATGGAGAGGTTAAAAACTTCAAACTTCATAAATGCTCTTCCAACTATACAGCAGAATTAATAGCAATTTTTCACTGTTTGAAAAGCGTAAAAACAAAAGAAAAAAACAAAAATTATGTAATCCAAAGCGACTCAGTAAGCTCACTAACATCTATCCTGAACATTTTTTCAACAGACAAATTTGTCCAAGATATTCACCAACAACTAAACAAGCTAAAATCTCGAAATATTAATATCAAATTAATGTATATACCCAGTCATATCGGAATCCAGGGAAACGAAATAGTAGATAACCTGGCCAAAACCGCCTCTACACCCTCTCCTGCAACCTCCACCACAACCATGGACATCAAACATTTACTAAATCAAACCGAAATATCTAATTGGCAAACATCATGGAACACAAAATCCCATAACAAATTATTTCAACACAAAAAATCCGTACAACCTTGGAAAAACCTCTCCCAACTAAATCGTCAAGAAGAATTAATAATCACCAGGCTTAGAATTGGACATACGAAACTCACCCATAATTACCTCTTCCAAAAAGTCGATAAACCCCCTTGTCAGTTCTGCAACTCCACCCCCATCACAGTCAAACACCTTCTTTACGAATGCCCTAACATTAATCAAATGCGTCTAGAACTAAAAATCCCTTTAAATAACACAACCATCCCTGACAACCAAGACGAAATTAAAAAAATTCTTACCCTGATTAGAAAACTAAACTTAACAACCAGCATTTAAAATACCTACCTGACACTGGGTGTAATAATCATAGCAATTAAAAACACCCAGTATAAAAATAATAATAATAAAAAAAAAAAAAAAAAAAAAAATTAACATAATTCAATATTAGTCGAATAGTTAAAAATAATTAAAATGTGAACATACGAATAACATTTTTGATAGTTTAACAAGTACCAATACTGCGTGGGGGCAATTGAAACAAGTAGTTGGAGGAGAAACTAGTTTGTTTCTTTAATAAATTAAAAACTGTTGAGAAGATTTTCAGCAATAAAATTTTATTTGTAATCAAGTATGAAATATAACGTGGTTCAAATGGCGACCATTTTGAGACACACAATTCTCATTATGATATTTTTGAACGCTTTTTCAAGGAGAGCTCGCGTTATTTTAGCTATTTCTTCTCGAATATGAGTTTTCAAATGCTTCAAGTCACTCAGATGAGTTTCGTAAATATCGCTTTTTAGGTAGCCTCATAGTAAAAAATTCGGTATGGTTGTATCTGGTGGTCGCGATAACTAAACGAAATTGCAACGACGCGACAATATACGTGCGCCGAATGCATTTTTCAATAAAAAGTCGCCTCGTTTTGTTAGAGTCGGGCGGGATTCAGACAACGTCTACGATGCAATTCTGGTAGAAGAAACGAATTTGTCATCGCAAGGTAACATGTTCCGTTGATGGTTCCCTTAATAAAATAAGCACTCAAAACTCCCCACTTCACTCTCCGGCAAACACTGACTTGTTGGCTACGTAGCAGTTCCGGTTCGATTGTGTTTAAACTATCTGGTGACCGATAACAAGAGTTCTGTTTGTTCGCGGGACTAGAAAATTCAAAATGTGGTTTATCGCTCTTTAAAAGATTCTCTAACTTAATTTTACCACCGTCCAGTTTTAAAGCATTATTTTGGCGGAGTTTTTCCGTTGCTCAAAGTCAGTTTTTTTTAGTCCTTGGGTTATCAATAGTTTGTGCGAGTGATAACGCAAGCGATCCAACAACATTTGCCAAATTAATTCTCTTGAAAGTTGCAACGAAGCGGCTTGGCGGCGAGCAAATCGTCTTGGATTGTTTTTAAGCATCATCCAAACCCGTTCGATGTTAATAATACGAAGTCTTTTTTTTTTCAACCTGAAATTCTTTTTATGAGTGTCCATAGCTCTTCACGAATTACTTTAGCCCACTTTTTCAGTTTTCCAACTTGGTTTTGATATAGGCAGAGTAATTTAAATTAAAACATAAATAAACAAAAAAGTATAAAAATTGTCAAAAATCAAAAATCATTGCATGTCTATAAGTACACATAGGCGAGCAAAATATAATTTAACACGGCGCGATTAATTCATTTATTTGGATGCAGAGCTGTTGATTATTTTTTAACGTTTCTTAAATCGGTTAATAAAATAATTTTCTCTCTGGTTGCAGTAATTAACATTTTAACGTTTATATTTTAGAGACTGAAGTTACGAGCGAAAAGATTTGGTATACAGTCGGATGAAGATCGCAAAACAATTCGTGCCAACCGATTTCGCAGCCGTGAAATGGAATTGGTAATATTTTCTATACATGTTCAGTATTATTATTGGCTGCAGAATAAATATAGCATCTCCTAAATAAAATAAGTATCCGCAAGGACGGCGTTTGGTCAAACTTTTTCTAACGTCAACATCGTTTTTAGCCAAGCAAATGTCAAAGCGCCAAAAATGCGCTACCTTATATGTATAAGACTGTTAAGTTTTCATCGGGTAAAAAAAGTGGGTAATATCGAAACAGATAATAATTGTTTTTGTGGAAACCTTAGTTCATAACTCGTATTATTGTCTAGCTATGTATGTTTATAACATTAGGTTAGTTTTTCATAAAAGATGCGCAAAATCTGTAAGGCAGTACGGTTAATACCGAACACAATAGCACCGTCTAATTTAAAACGAATCACCAAATCCCCCCCCCCCCCTCTCTCTCTCTCTCTCTCTCTCTATATATATATATATATATATATATATATATATATATATACGTATATATATATATATATATATATACGTATATATATAAACTCGGCCATTTTGGCCTCGCAAGGGGCTGTGCCCCTTGACCCCTCTTGCTTTCATTTCTGTCTCTTTCTCTTCTATACTTTGTATAAAAGGATCAAAATTTACAACGTAATTCTTACTGGCATCAACACACACAAAAAATAACATAACCACAAAAATCTTATTCTAACATTTAACTTCCGTTATATAAAATAAGACATTTTTTCGTTACATATTTCATTACATAAAATTGTGATATTTTTTAAATAACAATAACAAAAATCCTACAAAATATAACAAACGTTACATAAAATTGGGACATTTTTCTTTTAAAAAATGTCACAATATGACGACAACATTATAGAGTTCTCTTTCGAACTCTGTACAATGTAATCTCTAATAAAATATTTACTTATTTCGGCGAAAATATTTGTATTACAATCATGCATTACCGTGGACATTAATTCGAATCGTAGTAGATGCTAATTTGTGTTCGATTTTTTTTTTTTTTTATTTTATTAGGGCGAACCAATTGAGTTATTGAAAAAAAGAGCCCAACGATTTGGGGCAATAGTGTCTCCAGTACTGACGAACGTAAGTGTTTTATTTGTAAAATTAAATGTTTTAAAATATTTTCGTTACGATGGTAGTTAACAAGCAATGCATTAACAAGTCAACTTTTGATGAAATTTTACTTGTTGCAGTTAAAAGTAAAAAAATAAAAATTTGAAATTCGTAAGAAATTTAAAGATTTTAAAAGTTTTTATATATACTCGCAGTTAAGAGCAACTTTACAACAAACAAAAAAAGGAAGGAAACTGGTTTCTCTGATTCATTTTTTCCTTTACAAAATAATAAAATGGAATCGGTCATTTCAAAAACAACGTATTTTCTAAGTTAACTTCAATTGTGGAACACTTTCGTAATTTAGATAATTTAAACAGTATATCTGTTGCAATTTTAAAAATTCGACATTGTAATTTTGTAAATAATGAAGATTAAACGTTGATATTTGGAGGTAAATATAAATTTAAAATGCAATACATTTCAGTCAGTACAAGTGCTGTACAAACTCCTTTCTTTTTCCAATAAAAACCAATGAAATTTTGCGAGGGTAATAGTCATTCCGTTGACCGAGGTAGTATTTTATAGGCTACTTTTGTTCTTATAGCACTTTGACATTTTAACCGATAAATGAAAAAAACTAAACTCTCTTCTATTAAACTAAAAATAAGTATACCATAAGCAGCTCAAGTATTTAAATTAAAATACCATACATTAAAAAGGAACGTTATAATTGTGTAGATCTGATTCTGTCCCAGTGTATGTCGAATCAAACCGAAAACATTAGAGGTAACATTTTTCTTTCATCACGCAAGCAAAATATACTATTAAAAGCGAAACTCGGTTGTATAACTGTACGAATATTTTTATAAGAGATCTAGGGATAATAATTCAGCTATTTTAGAATTCAACGGAAAAATTAATGTTTGACTAAAAGGGGTTGTTAAACAGATTAATCAGTTACACGTTTAATTTAGCGGTATTTGTATAAACAAGCGATAGAAGTTTTAATACTAACACGTTTGGAAAAAATTGGATAAGGCGGATTGAATGTTTTACAAAATTATAGACTAATAAAACTTTTACAGACATAAAACTTATAGCTCTTTCGAACACGATACTTTGCGGATATCTACACTAGCAAGTTATTAGTGAACACTGGATTTGGTACTAGATACTGGCGGGCTAAGAATAACGTAATCGATACTTGAAATTCATATTATTTTTGTTAGCTCCAAACTTGGCGCTAAAATGTTCCGCGCATAAGCCTAATGTAATAAAAACTCGATACTTGATTTCAAAAAATACACTTTACGGTTAAAATCAATATTTTTCTACAGTATATACAAGTATCTTTTACCTTCAACACACAAGAAAGTAAAAACTTATTTTCATTTGTAAAGCATATTTTCTTCTTTTGTTTTTTTTTTTTGAAAATAACTATTAAACATAAACAGTTTAAAACCTTCTCCATTATAATTTCATAGATGCCATTTGTCAATTTTTTAAATTTAAACATACCGACTGCTTTTTCACTGATCGTTTCTAAAAGTGCTTTAGCGCATGTACAACGATTTTCAGAGCTTTCGTGTACATTTCGCGCGGAAAAATTTTCTAGGATACCAAATTGTAGCTGAATCAGTTTCATCGAGAAGTGCATTTTTGGAGGGGGGTTACATCCATCTTAACATTAATGTTATAGAAACCGAACTTCAATGAATATATCCTCAATTGCTGTTTAGAGGTCGGCTCGGTTAATACAGCAACTATCTCCTCCTAAGGGAAGTTTTTCGTTTTAATAATGGATTTTTGAAATTTTCCGTAAAAATGAGATTTCTGCGGAACCAATCTACTAAAATTCCACAAAATGCAGGTTTTTATTAAGGAACGCCGTCTTATGAAATCACTGTTGCTCTTTATTCGCCGATCGGCACATTGAATAGTGATATTAACGTTAGTTGTCGAACTTGTCGGTGTATGTCTCTTCACCAATTGCGCTAATCAAGTGTGCTAAAAAAATTTTTTGGGAAAGATCTTTGTTTCTATTAATAACAGAATTTCCAATCAAATAAATGAATCACAATATATTACTTATCGTTTTATTTTTTTCTCCTCGAGTCCGTCCGTTAAACGATGTTTCTATTAATAAGAAATCACTGATTTATAATCACAAATTAATTTTATTTCTGCGTCAGCCGTCATGACTATTTTCAAAAATTCATTACTGCAAAAGTGCTAAACACTTTATTGAGTAACCGTTTTAATGGTTTTTTATGTTTTGTCTTTTTTTTGTTACATTCAGAATGAACAACAGGAAAAGTTACTGGCTCGGAAAGCTAGATTCGGCACAATTAGTTTACCGGATAACTACGAGAAGAAAAAACTGAGAGCGGAACGTTTTAAAATGACTCTTAGTAAATGAGCGATGCACAACTGATGGCCTATCGATTGTTGTAAACTCGTGAAAACGGTAATTTAACGACAGATTTTAAAACGAAAACGAAAAAAAAAAAAAAAAACTAAATAAACCCCTTCATTTTCGTTTAAATTCATACGCTTTGATACACATTTTTATGAATGCTTTTATTCCGCGTCTAATGATATGTAAAAAGTACAAAACAAAAAGCATTATGTAATTTAAAAAAAAAAAACCTTGCATAAAATTAGCGGCGTATTTTGTTAATGGTTGTAAATTTAAACTTGTCAATTTAAGATGGAAAACTGAAATAGAATTATTTTCACGTGTATACGAACTGATGAAAGTATCATTATAATTAGCGGTTGTCGCGCAAATTCTTTTAGTATCCCGTATTATATCGATTTTTGCGGAATTTTCATTTAACGGCAGGTATCAGATCGCTACGCTTTATTTGACGGATAAACGAAGTATCCTTCGCATTATTAATTAGCCATTTTCGTAGCCAATATTTCGCAAATTAATTTAAAGTGAACAATTAAAGTTATTAATAATCAAATGTTGTGAGGATTATCGCGATAGAACAACACACTTGCACAAATATTGTTATGAAAATCTTTGGTTTATCGCGAAATGTATTTACGTGGCGCATTTGGTTTAAAACTGATTTTATTCTCGCAGTTCGGTTAAATTAAATGTTTCCTTTTCGTATAAAATTATGGAGATATCTGTAAAAAGCTGATTTAAAAATAGACGTTTTGGTTTAAAAGTATAGACATTTTTTTTCTTTAAGAAGTATTAAATTTTACTTTTTCTTATGAAATATGCTATTCCTTTTTTTTTTCTACTGGAACCAGCACCTAAAACGTAACTATAAAAAGTTTGTAAAAAATTTTTAAATTAATATTTTCCAATCATCACAGCATGAAATTGTCCCATGCAGCTTTACGCTCGTTATTCTGGCTTTTCCCTCATCTTCATTCGTACGTATTATGTTTCTCTGTCGTATAAGTCGCGCCTCGACCATTACACTTAAAGACTCTAGGTCTTGTCGTTCTCATCCGTTTGCACTTCCGACGGTTTTTCACATAATATTAATTGTATATTTTTTTACGTTTTTCTTAAAACGTAACCAAACATTCATCTTCGCTACCGAATTGCTTTTTAGAAGCTTTCGCTATTCAAAGACACTACAGCATATATCTATTATTTCACGGACTCTAGTTATTTAAATGAGAACTGTTATCTCTTAAAATGGCTTACAATTTATTAAACATTAGGCGTGAGCGACATTAGTCATCTTCGAAATAATTTGAATTTTACATATGTAGATTGCGAATAAACGTTTTATTACAACGGAAAATTAACACTTTTTTAAGCGTCGTTCTGTGAATGTAAAGTGATCCTAGTTCGCAACGCGCCGACCACTAAAAAGTTGTCCCCGATGGATTCTCATTTAAAATAAGAATATGACGCATGTAGTAAGAATTCGCTGCTGGAGAAAAAACAAAGCATATAATTCCCGTACCGCACCGAAATCTGCATTTATGAGATCTGAACAGATCAGATGATTAAAATGAAGGATAGACGTTTTTTGCGCTTTTGTCAAATCGTGTAGCTGCTCAAACTGGTACTAGTTCAAATCTAGTAATAGTCAGTATTGTTATAGCGCAAATATTCCTCCGATGACTTATTCCTTTTTGTTTATATATATATATATATATATATATATATATATATATATATCGGTAACCGAACACAGATTTTCCCGGTTTCCGTCGCCGAATCTATTATCATTTTTTCACGCACAATAATAATACGATGGAATTTCATTTTAAGCGTGCGTATTTTTACGAAATGATCAAATTTACAATGGGGTAGTGTAGTTTTTGGTACGATTTCAATCTTTTCTAGGCCATTTTTGATGTGAAGTAGATCATTAATTCCGAGCATCTGATTGTGTTTTTCCATCATTCATCATTAAAATACGGCTAATTTCAGCTAGAATCGATTTTAAAGTCATCGTCTCTATTAAAATTTTTACATTTTTACATTTCAATTAACTCTCTTAATAACCGCTTTTTCGGGTTTTTTCAGCAATCCTAACCAACATTTAAGTGTTGCTAAATTTAATTTCGTGTTTATTGTTTTCTTTATGTTCGGACACAGTCGACTTTTCTATACGTCTGTGTTTGCAATCCACTTCGTGTTCTTTAATTCGTACGTGTATAGAGAGGCCTACCAGTTTGTTTGACGTAATTTAGACCACATGAACACGAGATTCGGTTCACTCCAGCAGCATGTAATTTAGGTAAATTATCTTTGTTATTTTTCAAAAAGTTTTTAATTTTACTCTGTTAGCTCTAAAAACTAGCCTAATTTTATTCTTCCTTAATATGTACTCAATTTTATCGGTCACCTTTCTGACATACGGCAAAGTGACATGCGCGTTAAATTCATCTTTGTTTACAATTTCCTTTTTATTTTTCCTAAATTTTTTTTGTCATTTTTATCGCTTCTTCTTTATTGTATCCGTTTTCGATCATTGTGTTTTTTTTTATTATCTATTTCTTTTCGATTTTTCCCGCTTATCGCGTATGTTTTCCGCTCTTCTAATCAACATCCTAAAGGCTACTCTTATTTTTTTTTTGCCTGTACCACGATGCGGATCTTTATACAAGCGTATTTGTTGTGTGGGTTTATTCTCGAAACACGGAAGTAATTATTATACCTCCAGTGGTTTTTTTCCTTTCCGCTAAAACATCTGAAAAAGTTAAAGCATCACATTTTCCCTCTTTCACGGTGTTTCGATGAAAGCTATTAAAATCGGAGACGAATTCGGGAAGATTTTTTCGTTTTTGTGTTGCCAAACGATAGATGTGTATCGTTTAATGAACTCACAGTTTAGGTGCCCACTTATGAATAACCCTTTTCTGCGAATGTTCCATAAAAGTATTAGGAAAAATCGGTGCCAAACGCGAATCCAAACGTATAGAAAAGTCGACTATGCCCAAACATGAAGAGAAAAATAAACGCGAAATTAAATTTAGCGCCACTAAAATATTGACCAGGATTATTGAAAAACCGCGAAAAAACGATTAATAACGGAGGCAATCGAAATAGAAAAATGTAAAAATTTTAATAGAGAAGCGGCGTTAAAATCGATCCCAGCTGAAGAAACCGTAATTGGCCGTGTTGTAGCGAAGGGTGTCGGGAAAAACCAATCGGATGCTCGGAATTAATGATCTCTCGTGTTCCGATATATTATAATATTTATCACGTGATTTGTACCGAAAAAAATAATAATATGAAATGACTATTTCTTCGATCGTAGAAAAAATCCGTTGTGATATTCTTGAAAAGTCGTAGGAAAATTTTCTTTCAACTTCCTCTTGCAAACGGGGTACTCTTGTACACGTATCTTTTAAGTATTCTGGAAGAATTTTCAGTTTGGTTTTTTCAAAATTGCTACAAATGTAATGTATAATTTCAGTTCGCATTCATCCATTTCCAACGATGTAATATTACTAATAAAATGAAATCCGGATGTAGAATCAGACGGGGGGAAAGTTTATATTAAATTATTGCTATTATTGTTTTTACGATTATTGGGAAAGGTAAAATAGTTGACACGAAAAACATTTTGCTAATGTCGTAAACTTCAATATTGATAATATGGAAATTGGTAAAACTTGTATTTACTAATATACATGGGACCATAAATGCGGGGGCAGCAAATAATTTTCTGATGTCATAACGGCATCGGGGTTTAGTCATTGTGGAAAATGTTACAGAATATTTCTTTCGCATATTTATTACTAATTGACGTCAGCAACAAGCGGTTTTTTCCGGTTTCTACATTCAACAGCTGATTAGGTTTAGTATCCTTTTCGTTTGTAATACGTGATTATTTAAAATCTGTTCAATCCCATTTACATTATATTATTTTTTCAAGTACTGTATTTAACCGATTTAGTCATTCAGGTGGTACGTTTTGTTTGTACAACTCTACACGGAAACTCTATGGTTTATCCAATTTTATGTATGCTGAAAAAAACGGATGTTTTAGGAAAAAATATGGAATTGAAGCTCTGCGCCTGGTTAAAGTAATATTTAGCTATTCTTTCGTTATTACCTGTGTAAGCTAATCAATAGCGGATACATGGGCGTCACCAGGGGGGCAGGGGACGACAGCTGAAACTTTTTAATCACCTGGCCATGATGAGTATTCATAGGCGCATAATCATGGACAATTTGGAAAACTTTTATAATAAAGTAGTAGAACAATTTGCCAGAAACCTACAAAAATTTTGTTTTAATTAAGATTTTATTCTTGTTTAATAAAATATTAAGCCTTTACAACTTATAAATTTTATTTTTCCTATAACTCATATCTTCTTTCTATCATCTTGCCCCCCCCCCAGCTCATCGCCTGGCGACGCCCTTGAGCGGATAATAATGAAAATTATAATGCACAGTAATCTGATCATGTTGAAAAACTTCGAAGGATACTGTTTGCAAATAGGAATGAAGATTTGGCCGATTTTGAAGATAAAGTTGGTACAAAGCGGGAATGAAGATGACGTATCATTTCGACAAAGAGTTTAGAGACAGAAGACGAAAAGTGTATATGGATACGGTAATAATACTGGAGATAGATAAGAATTGTATTCGTATCCAAAGTTTATGTTTTGTGTGTTAAGATTGCATAAAAATTTGGAATAAACAAAATAAGAATTAATTTTTAAGTAGAAACGAAAAATCAAATAGAGTAAAAATCTTTCCTCGTAAAATGTGTGTTCCAAGAGTGATAATTTAATTCGAAAATTTTCCGCTGCTATTAACGTTGACTACAATGGCCTGAACTCTACTAAAATGTTGGAGTTTGCTTGTTTAATGGCGGTATTATTTTGAAGATCATTCCGTAGTGTATACGGATCAAAGTACATTCAGAGCCGTTATAACGTCTTTTCAATCAAAGATAAAAATATAATTGAAAAAATTGTTACCGATTTCGCAATGTTGAATTAGTTACGAAATTAAAAAACAGAAATCTAAGTTATGTTAGAGCAGTTTAACAGATTAACCGTTAGATATCGTCCGTAGATACCAACAAAAAAGCTGACAATAGCAGCTTTTCTGGATTTAGAAAGAATTTCACTAGGCATCTCACGCTTCAATAAAAGGAAATTAAATCGGCATCTAGTTTATATGATGAGAAATCAATATGGATCCTACTAGCGAAAATAAACAATCGTCAGTTATTCTAATAGAACTGAAGGTGGAGTAGACGCTTTTGATTAATTATAAGCGTTCTTTAATCTAACGAGGAATTTAAGATGGTGGTCATATATTTTTTTTTTTTCTGTGATAAATATGAATGGCACCAACGCGTGTCAGTTACCTATTTGTGTGATAATCAAAACCCGGTTGTCCACCCAACTGGGAAAACCAGGAATAAACCTGGAATTTTGTTGTCAACTCGGAAAAAAAGTAAAAATAGCCGAAAACGATATTTTTAATAAGAAAAAATCATTTGAAGCGAAAAATGAATGCATTTTTCAATGTACATTCAAGAATAAATTACGAAGTTCTGCTTTATTCATGTAAAATATGCTGCGGTAGTTAATATTACCAATAGTAACAAAAAACTGCCATTCTTTTTTTTTTACAATTCTAATAATTAGGAAATCGGGAGGATTTGGACCGGGAACACCAGAAATTTAAAAATTATATTTGAGTGGCCACCACGAAAATGCTTTTAAAAAAAAGTATTTTTAGAGAATTATCACGCGAATTAGTTCAGCGTCAAATCACTCGAAGGAGTATGACTAATTCAAGATTCGTATAAGTCTTAAAGATAGTGTGAAACAATTTCAGACTATCGGAAGATAACGAAGAAAAATATGATTGCAATACTATTATCGGTGGTAAAAGAAAACGGTTTCAAACTTGTACTTCAAAGAGATAATTCACATAAGGACAAGTGACGTAGAATACTACATTTGACTTTTTATTCCGCTTTTTTTTTGGTTTAGCAAATTTTATGCGCGCGAAAATACATATACATAGATATAAAAAGTTAAATATAAAATGTGTTCAATATAAATGTTTTTTAAATAAAAGTATTTGTTTATTATAGATTAAAACATTAATAAAGCGAGTGAAATATTATACAGAATTTTAATACTGTTAATGCATGAAAAATGCCTTTTCGTTTACATGAAAGAAACTCTATGTTTAATAAAATATAGGAAATATACATTAATCGCAGGGAACTTCAATAAATGAAAAAATTAAAAAACACTGGCTGGTTTCGGATTGAACAATATCCGTTTAATCCGAAACAAGTCGATAATTTTTACATTTTTAAATTCATTGAAAGTTCTCGTGATTAATGTATATTTCTATTATTTTATTAATAATAATATTAACTACACATTTATTTCAAACATTTTAATGTAAATAAATTATCAGTTTGATGCACCGCTCTTTCTACTTTTTCAATTTTTCTTAACGGAAAAACGGAAAGTTAATCTACAAGCGTATCAGCAATGGAAACAAAAAGTTTACATTTCACCGGCGCGCATAAAATACCAGTTCGGCTGGTCACAAACTTTGAAACAGAAATAGATAATTTTGATAAAAGTTGAAAAAAAAAATCTATTACATTAATATCTATTAATCGTTAAAAAATATTAACAGTAGTTTACATAAAAAATGCAAAAATAGAAAGTATAATAATTCTTACTTTATTACTCCTAAGATTAATAGAGGAACGATTAAGCCTTTCAAAAATGTTAAATACTTGCATAATTATGAAAAGTAATGAATTAATTTTCTTCCAAAAATGACATGGGTACCCATGAAGCCCTATTTGCCGTCCGTATGCTCACACAGCGTTGTCGAGATGTGAATATTAATGCATACGCGTGCGCCATAGCTTACCATAAAACTTTCGATTGTGCACAACATGGAAAATTGATGAAAATTTTAGAGGATATCCCTATAGACAGTAGGGACTTGCGCATAATAAGTCAGCAGTACTGGAAGCAAACAGCTGAGATACGAATCGAAAACGCAACATCAGAGGATATAGAAATTGAAAAAGGGAGTTCGACAGGGATGTGTACTGTATGCTGTGCTTTTCAATTTATATGCAGAAGCAATATTCAAAGAAGTGCTTGATGAGAATGCCGTGATGATCAAAGTAAATGGAGTCACGGTTAATAATATACGATACGCGGATAACTGTCTCATTATAGCTGATAGTCAGGAAAAATTACAAAAAATGATGAACAAACTTATAGACCATAGCAAAGCTTACGGGCTCTCTATCAACAGCTCTAAAACGAAATAGTGTTCTCTAAGAAACCTGCGCAATGCGTAATAGAGGCAGGTGGGACAAAACTGGAACAGGTCAAATAAATACCTTGGTACCTTTCTCAATGATAGTTGCAGCTCTAACAAAGAAATCCGATCGCGAATGGAGCAATCGAGAGCAATGCTCATAAAAATGAGGAACCTGCTCAGCAAAAGGGAATTAAGTCTTGGACTATGCATTAGAATTCTGCGGCGCTACGTTTTCTCGGTCTTACTGTATGGCAACGAAAGTTGGACGTTGGATACTACCTCAGAAAGAAGTATACAGGCCTTTGAATTATATTGCTATAGGCATATGCTGAAAATTCCATGAATCTTGAAAATTACTAACAAAGAAGTTCTCAAAAGAATGAATAAGCGGCCGGAATTATTAAATTTGATTAGGGAAATTAAACTACAATATCTAGACCATATCATGCGAGGCCAAAAATATGAGATTTTACATCTCATTATGGAAGGAAAGTTTTTGGGCAAAAGATTGAAAGGACACCCACAAAATTCGTGGACAACGGATTTTCATCATTGGTTCCGTTGTTCGCCCATTGAAATGTTCAAATCTGCCATGTTAAGAAAAGACATTGCTGTGTTGATCGCCGACCTTCGTAACGGAGACGGCTGATGACGAAGAAGAAGGACGAATCCTACTCTAAACATTTACTATATTATTTACCTGTGCCTTCGATTGTCCATACACTTCATACAATTATTAACATTATTGGCTCAAAAAAGATTTACCAAATTAATCAATACAACCTATCTCCTTTGAGATGATTTTACTTGTAAAAATTATTAGAATAACGAACTTAGCTTCTTCGTTTGTAGGTTCTGTGCATTTTTTAGACAACAAACTCCCTTTCGCCCCTTATTTAAAACCTTAACTGTATAGTATGTTTGATTTTTGAAAAATATAGTAAAATTAATGTTTCTCAATCCTTTGATTCATAATGTTGCCGATTGCAAAGAGTCTTTAAGAGCATAAACATATATATTCTTAAATTATGATCCCTGTTTACCAATTAAAAATAAAATATTTCTTAAAACTCATAAAAATTCATTATTTATTTGTTATTTAAAACACAATTGTTTATTGGTGGTCAAAAAACGTGTTTTCATATGTTGCCTTTTTTCTTAATTACTTATTAATTTTTATTTGGAAGGATATTTTCTTAAATCGATATGCAAAGTATAAAAAAGCACTATTTTTGGAGTGATAATGCAATATTTAAAATATGTATATTTTTTAAGCAGATTTTTGTACGGGTATGTACGTAAGCCTGTAGTGAGAGGATGAGAAGTTAAAGACCTTTCGACACTTTTCCAAAATATTTTACGAGAAAGAAAAAGAAAGGTGTACTGTATAAAATTAATAACACAATGTTATGAAACATTTGAAAATCCACTCCTGCTTGTGATTTATTCTATAACAGCAACTAACATATTGTATTTTTAGTTTCCTGTTTTTATAAAAATTAATTGAATGGATTGAAATATACAAAAGTCTTAAAGTCATTCGTTTGAATAATTAACTGTTGGATTACTTAATAATAAAACAAATATTAATGTATGTGTAGAGTTACTGCATTATTTAATTTTTTTTTATCATGGATAATTATATGATCATAATCATCATACCCTTTGCAGTCTGAACCTCTAGTAGACTCACTTTTACTGAATATTAATTCTGACTACATGTGTAATATTTTAGTTTCTATTTGTAAGATTTACGCAAGAATGGTAGTGTATGGATTGTTATAGTATCAGTTAAAGTAAGTTAAATTAATTTTTTTTTTGTCATTTAACTTTTAACTGAATAAATATTAACAGTAAAAATTGACACCACATGACTAATTAGACAGATGTCTAGCGCGAACGCCGTGACATCTAAGACGCACGCACAACATTTTGCAATTTATATTAACTCTTGTAACATTAAATGTTATACACGCACATACATATATATTATGAAAAAATTTATGAATTGATTTAACAACAGTGCTTTTTGAATGTTATTTAATATTTTAACACAAATTTTATAGTTAAGCTCTTTTTAGTGTAAATTATTCGATTATACTAAAATTCAAAATTAATGTATCATTAAAATTCTACTTTTTCATAAATAAGTATAGATACTTCATATTTTTTATTTTTTTAAAAAATCATTAATTTTTTTTAGTTTAAAAATCTGAAATACATCTTATAAAAATTAATCATTTTTTTTTCGAACATGCTTTATTTTACAAAAAATCAGATTTAAACAAAATTAATTATTTTGTCCTACTCAATACTGTTCATAATTAGTCATGTTTATTTTTAAATTTTTGATACTAATTACTGTGACATTGTAAATGCTTAATTTATTAATATATTCCCAATTTCAAAGTTGTTATGAAAAGCATTTCAACAATATATTTAAATTCACAGAACATGATTGGAAACAGATGAATTTTTTTACTATAATTCACATTTCTGATGTTATTAAAATAAAATAGTTATTGAATGTTCTTAATATATATTTTTTCAATTAAATATATTTATATTTACTTGAAATTAAAATTTTATGGTATTCATGTGTAGTACCGCGCTGTCTGTGCATCGCATACATCATTCATTATACACATAATCTGCGCAAACCCTGTACATGTATCAGAATTTTTAAAAATTACTGTATATTGTAACCAGACAGTAGCTAAATCCATATAACTTACCTCTTTAATGATTTTAAAAATTACAATATTGAAAATTGATTTCGGCGTGATTAATACATTTTTTTATTCGACTGGTTATTAATTAATAACCAATTCAAACGCAGTATAACACAAAAAAAAATACATGTAACAGATGCTCACACTTTTTGTTGTATGAAAAGATGTAGAGAAATAGTTCTAATGCGCATAATTTGTTATCTATAATTAAGTTTAAGAGCTAGAGATAAAATGTTTATAACAGATATGAGCTATATAGCGGAATACAAAAAGACATGCAATTAGTATCGTCGAGATTAGATCGGACAGTAACGTTCATGTGGATTCCTGCCCACGCTAATATTCAAGGAAACGAATTGGCAGACACGACTGCAAAGGAGGCTGCTGTTACTCTGCCGGTGCCAAGCATTCCTGTTCCAGCAACCGATTTTAAAATTCATATAAAACATAGCTTAAAAACCCTATGGCAGAGGAAATGGCAGCAAACATCACAAACGAATAAGCTTCCCGTAATCAAGCCGTCAATATCACCGTGGAACATATCACTTCCAAATCGAAGAGATGACGTAATCATCACCAGACTTCGATTGGGTCACACACGCCTCACCCACGAATATTTACTAAATGGAACTGAGGCTCCTCAGTGTACTATGTGCAGTGTTTCCCTCACCATTCACCATATCCTCACCGAATGCCCTTCATATTTCTTTGAAAAGAAATTTTTCAACCTACCTTCTTCTCTTCCCCTCATCCTTAAAGACAACTCCTCTTCATTATCCAGTTTAATCCTTTTCCTTCATAAGTCCGGACTTTACTCACTGATCTAATCTGCCTTCTCCTCCCGTGTCTCTAGCCATAGTTGCTGCACATGGCACGTAAAATTTAATTAAATTAATAATAACAAAAAGACATGCGAAGTATAAAGTGGATCTATTTATTGATGAAAGGAACGTATTCATAGAAGAAAAATTTAATGGAAAAAATAGAAATACAATATGATTTGAGGACACTAATACATTAGTTATTGCTTAGTAAAATGAGGAAAAAGAAACAGATTGAGCGAAATTTCAAACGATGGATAAAATGTCCTTAGGAAACTGTGAAGGAGAAAAAATAGGACTGTTAAATTTGAAATGAAGCAGTTGGTTGCGGAAGGAAGAAAATATAAAGAAAATAACAGCTAACGAAGTAAAAATAAAAAGGTCATGTAAAATAAAGTTATCTGTAGATTTATACGTGTGGTTAGTTATATAAAAGATATGAAGATATTTTAACAAATATAGAAGAAATTATCATCAAATAGCATGTAAGATTTGTTTAATTAACAAAATATTTTAATTTGTATTGTAAAGTACAGCATTTTTTTTTTTTTCAATTTCAATTTTTATTTTATTTATGGTATACAAACAATAAAGCATTCTGTAAAATATATAAATATAAAGAAAAGATTTTTTCTGCTACTTGCAGAATTTAAAAAAAAATGAGAGTAATTTAGTTATAATAATGCATTAATGGTCTCTAATTTAAAAGGCCAGTGATTTCAGAATCCTTGGATTTTAAAGTCTTGAATTTCTCTGTTTTTTACGGGGAAAAATTGCTTAAGATAATTTGGAGTAAAAAATAAATGTAAGTTAAGGTGTGAAATTGGAATTTTTAAAGATTATTTTACAATAAAAATACATGCAAATATGAAAAATATAACAATAATAAACATATTACAAGAAATTATACTTATAAAAAAGTGTTTTTGAAAATGAAAGGAAACAAGGTGGAACGTGTTATTCTGGAAAAACAAATTATCTTTTTGTACACACCGTTGACATGATCACAGAAATCATTGCAAAATCTACATTTTTTTTTCACACAATCAAGTAATATTACCTTCTACCCATAATGAGGCTTGACCCTACCCAACCCTTCTCAAAGTTAATTTAACAGGGCTGGGGGAAAATGTATAAAATATTTTTAAAAAAACTTGGATTGTAACCTTAAAACTACTGAGAAAGAAACTGTCCTAACAATTAGATGATTTAAGTAACAAACAATATTCCATTTAACAAATTTTTATTCGAGAATTTAACTTAAAGATAAAATGCATTATAAATCAATTTTTGTCGAAAGTTAATAATTTCATTTATTATAAAATATACAAAACTATTTTTAGGGTAAAAATACTGAGCTTCAGAAATTGCCTGAACATTTTACAAATGACATTAATAAAGAATGTATAGTTTGACACCCAAATATTTTTGTTAATATTCTGAAGATTAAAATTAAAAACATCAATATTTTGAAACTATAACCAGTTTTTTTTTAAATAACTATCAAATAGTGAATATGCTTCTAGAACTTGTAAAATGTGTACGTATTCTGAAAATTCCTGTGTTATCAACAGCTGAAAAATCGTTTTGAAGCTCGAAAAGATTAAACAAGTTCAGTCAAGCATAATGTTCATGCGCTGAAAATCCAAAAACAAAGAAATATGATTTCCCGCGCCGCAAAGGGAAAGAAACGTCATTTTTCGCGCTTTTTTGAACCTTTCGCCAACTTTGAACGTTTCATTAGAGAAATGAAATATGATTTACAAATAGCGATCTTTACACTGATATATAACACGCCTAGAAAAAAAAATAGTTTTTTCAAAAATTTTGAACTTTTGACAACCCGAGGGCCGAAGTATGAAGTTGTAATCTTGGCTATAATTTTGCTATAAAGCAGTTCTTTATGCACATGATTGAGATACGTTTTGGTTTCCTCAACTTTTTTACTTGGGCTATTTCTTGTATGGGCATTATTTTTTTGCCGTTTTCATTTGATTTTATGAAAGAGCTGCCGCATTTTATTTTATATTTTGAATTTCACTTTTAAAGGATTATCTGATGATGAGTTACGGATTTTTTAAGGGTAAGTTTTGAGGTCGTTTTAAATTCCTATTACATATTCTTGGCGGTTTTGGGTTTTTTTTGCCGAACAACGTAATCGGTTAACTTGAAGTTATGGATTGTCTTAAAAAGAATTTTAATTGTAATTTATGGTCCAATTTTGAACTTTATAAGTCAAACCGTTCGTAAGTTATTGATTTTTATTCGATATTTTTTGTCATTTCTGAACCATCTTATTAGGATTCCATACATTATAAGGAATCCTAAAAAAAAAAAAACTAGTTTATACGAAAGGCATTCAATAAATAACGTGACATATCTTTGAAAATGACTTTCCAGGCATCTAAAAATTATGAAAAAAATACCAAAGAAATTAGAAGAAACACTATTTTTCGACATAATTTGCAAAAGCATTAAGGCATTTATCACGGCGGGTCACGAGTTTATCGATACCGCCATGGTAAAACTGGGCGGTGCATTTAGTGAAAAATTTCGTTACTGCCTCCATGACTTCCCCGTCTGTTATGAAACGTTTCCAATCCAGATCGCGTTTCAAATAAGAAAAAACGTAAAAATCAGAAGGTGATACATCAGACGAACAGGGTAAATTCACCCAATTCTGGTTTTTAATTAACGTGCAGGCGAGAACAGACGTGCATAGTCTCGTAGTATTGTACAAAAGCACTACTCTAGACTGCAGTCCATGTCTCTTCCGATTGATCGCTCGATGAATTACCGCGGGAGTGTCATGGTAAGTATACTAAGTTGCCACATTCTTCTGCTTACAAAATATATATATATATATATACGCGCGCGCGCGCGAATATTATACATATATGCATACATATTTAATAACTGCACAGAAGCTATTTTGCTCCTTCCCGAAAGCTTTTACCAAGACAGCACCGATATTTACAATAATATTATACAGTTAATTGAAAGTAGGGTAAGTTAAACAATTTAATTTATTCTTCAGACACATAATAATGAGTTACAAATACCTATATAGCAATGATATTCTTCAAACAATTATTTTGAAAATAGCAATTAGATCTTTTCTAAGGGATTTATTTTTGGGGGTATAAAAGTAATGATTACTAATTTAAAATATGGACCATTTCTTGAAATCCCTGAGTGAGTTTTATAACTTGTTTCAGCTGAAATTATAACCAAAATTTAATGTTTTTAATCATTTGAGTGAAACTGAAATTTCATCAGCACCCAAAAGAACTAAACCTTAAACTGGAAATCGCGTGTTGAACCAGTCTAGTAAAGTTGTCTGTTCATGCATTCTTTCATTGCGTTTCATAATCGTGCTCATCACACTTATCATCTTTTTCATTTATTTCTTTTTATTTTCTTTTTTTTTTTTTCTTTTTGCGTACTCTATCTCTTTATAATTTTATTGTTATCGTCAAAAACTGTTACATTTATTAACTAACCTAATCGCGGATGTGTTGCCCTTACTTATTGAATCATTTAAAACTTTCTCTCTAAACCATTTTTGATCGCTAACATCCAACAAAAAGTCAACCCAAATAAACCCTTCATATTCAAATTTAAAAATCAAACCTCGTACATAAGTAAAATATATGAAATAAATAGTAAGAAACGGGCAATTTTCTTCCCTTCTTGCAAGGATGTTTGTATAAATCAATACATCAAAACCGTTGGCAAAAAAATTGGAATCGACAAAGTAACACACGCTTCTAAACTATTGGAAAAACCGGCTTGCGTCGTCTTATCAGGCGATAACGCAATCGTTTATAGCCAACTACAGTGAAGTCGTTATCAACAAAAATGTTTTAAAGACTTGTAAAATGATCCAAACCTCCAAGAGATTTATTAAAAGTATTCCCTGATATATCAAATAAATCCTGAAAGAAGCTCTAGACGTTCTAGGTATAGAAACGACGTGCGGCATAGAAATGCTAAAACTATCAATGGATGAAAAAGATTAAGATTAAACAACGCTTACAGTTTTTATTGACAAGTATATGTATACAAAGGTACAAAAAAAACATTCCATTGGCCATATACTATCCTAAATTGAAACTGCAATGGAATTTATGCCTGTTACAAAGATTTCCAATTGCTTCTAAAAACCTATAACCGTATTATAATCACACTTCAGGAAATCTAATCTCTTTCTCTCAAATTCTAGGAATAAAAAAATTTTACAATTTATTGTAAAAAAATAGACAACGCAATTCATGCACACCGCCGCCATGGCACTAGCTGTAAAAACTACCATATTCCACGCAGAAGTTAACTTAAATACTCACAAACTTTAGCCTTTTCTTACGATTTTAGCTTTACTTAAAAAAAATTTCATTTGTTACTTGTATTTACCAGCCAACCTTTCTATGACGAAGCAAAACAAACAGGCTATAATAGATCAACTGACTATACCAACAGCCACAACCCTACATGGGGTAGTTTGTATTCATACATCAAAAACAAAATAATCTAGGATATTCTAGATGACAATAATCTTTCGATCTTCAAGAAACATCAAAGGACATACACACTTCAGTCCTTCTCACAATTCTTGGTCAACTATCAACTTCATATTTGGAATATCAAACCTGAACGATCTCGTTCATTTGTTCCATCAACTCGATACGTCAAGAAGCGACTATGTCTTTGAGCTAATTAATCTTAACATAAACTACCAAACAACACCTGACAGATAGAACTTCAAAAAATCCAACTGGAAATTCTTCTAAGAACATTGCACACAAGTACCGAAACTCGACTTAAGCCAAAACACCAACGACTTGGTTTCAGTATTTACCAATCACATTTTTATTTATCCCTCAATTTATATCAAAGTGTAATACTTCTTGCAAAAAAACTCGTTCTATGGTGGTCCAAAAACTGCGGTACCACCATTCCCAGTCGTATAAAAACTCTAAAACCTCTAAAAAAATCTTTAACTCCCTTCAACCTGCTTAATTACTGAAAACAGAGAATCATCGTTCAACGCAATTAAACAAGCAAAAAAGGGACTTGTGGAGAAAACACATATCTAATATTTCCTTTATCGTTTTTAGCTTTCAGATCCAGTCAGCAATTTGAAAAATAGAATTAAAAAAATGCAGTAATGAATTCAACACTGATCTTTTAAACATAGCAAATGCATTTGCAGCCTATCTTAGCAATATCTCAGGCACCACCTCTCAAAAAGAATCCAACAACGACACTACAGTTGTTTAACAAATTTTGTTAGATATTGTGCACATTATTTTATTATGTGTTGTAAAAAAGGGAAAAAATACAGAAACAGAAACAGAAACGCAGCGGCTATTCTCGCCGTTCTCTCTTTGTGTCGATTTTCGTAATTTTTTTTTTTTTTTTGTCACTCTTACTCACGTTAAAGTGAACGGACATTAGAAAAGAACAAGTAGTTTAACAGATTTTTTTTGTTCGACGAGTTTACTCTCTGTCTCAAAACTCGTAGTGTCCCATGAGAAGTTTCACTTCAATAATTTTTTTAAAATCATTTCCTTCCAAAAATATTTATTTATTAAATTTATGTTCACTTTAATTGAAATTTTAGCTTTGCTTTTTCCAATACTTACTGAATTTTCTTTACCACTACTACTCATTAGAATAATTGCAATATTTGTTAACTTTTAAATTATTATAGTTTTAGATCTTGACATTCAATGATAAAAAATTATATACATCTATTAAATTTTGATTACTCCTTGTTACAGACGACGTTGTCAGTACGAGGGTGTTCAGCTCTTTTTAACCTTCGCTATATTCATACATATTTATTACAGTAAAATAATTTTATTTAAACAATTTTTATTGTGTGCGTATCTATTTTACATGATTTAAAGTTAGCGATAATTATATATATATATGTATATAAAATATTTCATATCGACTAAAAATAAAACTACGTATAATGTATATAAAATTTATTATAAAACTTAGAAAGTCTTCCTCACGTAAGGTACATAATATTTGTTTAAAATTTTAAAATAAAAAAGTGTTCTTAAAAACTATATTTGAACTTACATTTTTGCAACTGACACAAATTCTACATTAAACCTTCATAACAACTATCTAATATGAACATAATTTATTTCTAACGTACTTCATTATAGTAGTATATACACAACCGGTGCGATCGTGTCGCATCGCAATCAGGCAAATAGAAGCCTGATTCGATTCTAGCGTTTACTGACACATTAGATCAGGTGTAGGAATCGAGGTGTGTTGTTTGTTATCTGTTTACATTTTGCTAGTTTGGCGTAATTTTTTAAAATAATAATAAGTATGTAGTGTTCCAATTTTTAAAATTTTTGTATTACAACGGTTATTTTATTTGTCGAAAGTAACCTATAACTGGCATTTACATTATGGAATCTTCAGAACAAACATTAAAATCTTCTTTGCAGCAATATGAAACTCAGGTTTATTATTATTTATTTGATTTTTCAGTTTTGTTTGGAATAGTGGATGAAACAGTGAAAACGAAGTAAATGTAAGGAAGTAATATGGGGTATTTAAAGTTGGAATCAGTACTCCATATACTGTTAGAATTTGTTTTGTTGAAAAAATAAAAATACTTCTCTTAGTTATTTTGATATCGCTACTATTTTGTAAAAAGAACAAAGAGTACTGTTACTGTATTATATCAGTTGTATATAAATTTACGTGTTTTTAAATTAACACATTAAATTGTTTAACCTGTATAGTGTATATGTATATTAACTTTAATCAACTTTAAGAAAAGAGGTTTTCAGTCTTATGTTTATATTTTTATGTAAAGTTAGAAAGCGTATGGAAACAATAATCTCTAGTAATACGACAAGGACTTTTATTTATGTTTTTATATTGTTTAAACACAAATAAATGAATAAATAAATACACTGTTTTATATTGAATTAATCTCGTAATTGTTCAATATTATGTGCAAAATTTAGTGCATTGTAAACAGGATGCTATAATACGAATGAAAAAATTAAAAAAAATAATTGACAATTTTCATCTGGGAAAGGATAAAAAGACTGAGTAGAAGAAAATGAAATCAATATTTTAGAAAGACCGAAAAGTAAATCGATAGACACAGTCACCAAAATTATTTTCTATATATAACATAAAAAAAATCTAAGATAATATTTTCATTATAGCAGTTGTTGAAAATGTTTAAAACCAAAAAGTTATCTTTTGGTTGCGTTTGGAATGTTACTATAAAATTAACCTTGATGATAGTCTAATTATATATAATTAGAATATAAACCACTAAACGGATTAAATAATTCAAGAATTTTCGGAATCACTATTTTCATTTCGATTCAATAATTATTAATTTTACATATATATTTTTTTTCCCATTTGATTAATGCAAAAATACACATGTGTGTAAATAGATTTTTATGGAGTATATATGACTATTATTATTTTTTATTGAATTGTAATTGTGTCTGTTAATTTTAATTTATTTAGTTATCACAAACTGAAGCTGCTCTGGCCGCGTGCACTGACGAAATTACTAAATTAGATTTGTACGCGCTGCAAGAAGATTTATTGCAGTTAATTTCGCTAACGAAGGAGAATTTATCTACATTAAGTGAAATCGTTGAAAACGATGATAATAAGGTTAAAACATTTCATTTCTTTTAACTATATGTGTTCGTGAGAATATTTGACGCATTAAATTATTAATATAAAAATACGTATATGTCATTACATGGATGAGGGGATATAGTGGTTTCATAATTATGAATTGTTACATAAAATGCTTCTTTTTCTTTAGATGCTAAACGCGCAAGTTAGTTTAAATGGTTATAATGTCCATAATTTATGATTCATAGTCACGTACATTACTTGTTTTACAGGTTCTTTTCCAATCCTAAAGCGGAGGTTTTCGATTCATAAAAAATTCTGTTTCTCCCCAATAATTTATTTCACTCTGTTGCATCCTGATAAGAGGTTTTATCCCCCCTCCCCCTTTTTAAAATATAATTTCCAAAATTATTCTTTTAGAATTAGGTTCCCTTAGAACTTTCCGATGCGTAACCTTTTGTATGCAACAAAATCTCCAATATTCTTCTGCAGAGCTACATCCCACGTGTTTTCAAGTAGTTAAAAATGTTACTTTTAGGTTATCGCCTCTCTAATGGTTATAATAATGTAGATTAATTATAAAACTTTACAACATTTTATCTAGTTGCGTAAGCTTTTAATTTTTTCAAAAAATTGACTTCATACATATTCACAGCTTTTTTTCTTTTACTTTAGTGTCGGTACTTAGATCATCTGCTGTCCGAATATTTGAACTTTTTTTACGCATCCAGTGTTGGATTGGTTAACAATGTAATATAGGCATTCAAGTAGTTTTCTTGACTGTGATTACCATAAAATTCGTTTTATTTTCATTTATACTTAGTTTGTGCTAACCGCATTTTCTATGTTATCTGGGTATCTTAGTTATTGCTTTCTGTGTTACAGCCTCTACTTTTCCCGTACTTCTTTAAGTATATAATCTGCATATGGATAGACTAAATCATATCTTTGTGTAATTTTTTTATTAGTTTTTATTTGAGTAATTTCATCTGTTGCAGTTCGAGTAATTTATTTTTAATGAAGGTTGTGTATTATTTGTAGATCATAATAATTTCCCCCTCATCACCAAGACTTTTCTTTCAGATCAAAAGCGGTTCTATAATTTAGAAAACACATAAATAACTTTTTCCTTTGGTTTTGACATTTTTGGAAAAAAGCTCGTCGCTTCGCGCCTTTACTTAGAGCCTATGGCTAAAATTATGAAACATGGAACATGCTTTAGCTTGATCCCGACGTTGTAACTGCTGTTGTTCTGTTGGAAAATTATGAATGAAGAAATACAAAAAGTGCGGATAATCGTTTTATTTTTCTGTTTGTTCTACGTGGTCGTTAGAAGTACCGGTACTGTCACCGGTTTATGATAACGAAAATAACTGATATCATTTTTCGAATCGATCCTTTCAATGTGGGACAAGCGAAGACTGTATCAATGCACGCGATCCATCACGAGTAGTCGATAGAGCGAGATTTGTTTTGAGCAGTAATCCGAACGTTTCTTCCATAAACTGAATCAATCGGTGATTTTCAGGTTTCTTCAGATCCAGGTTTATATCGCCAAACAAAGTGATGGGTATAAGTATGGTTTTGTCTTTTTTCAATAACTTTGAAAATCTCTGCTCCCTTAGGTGTGTAAGCCATCGAATTCAATTCAAAAAAATCTGCAATATCGTCAATGCTAGTGCCAGGTGAAATGTAAATCGTTACAATCAATGCCCGCTGACCATTGATAGTGCTTTCGATAGCTCCTTTATCGCCCCACTTTCGCTTACTGCCACGCTTCTGTTGAGTTCTAACGAATTTTTGTAAAATTTCATCAGGTTGTACGGAGTCGAAAATAACACGCAGTTTTCTTCTTCGTATATATGGCGACTCCCTCAGCTCGTACTTGTTCACGTTTGAACTGAGTAATGCATCGGTAGCCCCTCAGCGAAACTTTGTCGTCGTTGTTCAGCCAAGGTTCGGTTAGCGCCATGATCTTGGTTTCCGGTAGCAGAAATCAAACGTAGTAAGTGCACTCAAATGCACTGACTCACTATAATCCTGTTTGTTCTACTACAGTAGTCCGCCGACGGTTTATCGAATTCCATGGGGTAATTTGTTGAAGCTGCGAATTGAGAATTTCAAACGGCTCAGCTCCAATCATGCTAACCTCGTCTATGAAAATGATAATAAATCCGTTGTCCAACTACAGTGGTATTCTTATTATAAGTGCGCTACTTTTGTCTCCCTTTCCGCGTAACGTTTTCGGCGGTTAGGTCCCGGCTAAAGCATGTTCCATTCTAATGCATTAACTGTTAGTGGAGTTTTCTTAAATATCAAATAAAATCTAAACTAGCTAATTGTAAAATTAAAAAAAATCAGTTATTATTTATATTTCATTTTTTAACAATTTGTTTTGACTATACAATATTTTAAAATAATTATAAGTGTTCTTATTGTTACATATACTGTAAGTCGAACATCGTACTACTGTTGTATTGTGTAGGCGAAGTTTCGTCCTGCTCACGTAAATAAATTTGTATTGTTTTCAGAATATTGAGTCGGTTGATAGTGATGACGAATCTAATTATTCTGATGAATCTGTGAACGTTTCTGAAACGCAGGACCAGGTAATTTTAGTAATTTTAACTTGAACTGAAAAATAAAAGTGGAACTTTAACGTGATGTGTTAAACTGATATGAAAATTTAGTTTCTTATAAATATTAGTTACTAATTTTATCGTATATAATATACATGATGCGGTATATTTGACTTCTGTAAGGCTTTCGATCTAGTTGACCATCGCATCTTACTATGAAAACTCTATGCACGTGGCTTTCTTGGCAAGATATATAATTGGTTTGAATCTTATTTATTTAATAGAAAATATGCCACCAAATTAAGTAATATTCATAGTGAATTTATTAATCTAAATTACGATGTCCCTCAGAGTAGTATATTAGGCCCTATACTATTTTTAATATATATTAATACCCTATGTAATATTTTAATGCACGAAATATATCAGATATGGAGTACATAATATGTAGCAACCTACAGAAAGTACGGTTCTGGAACAAAGAAAATAAATTAATTCCAAATTTGAATAAAACTAATTATTATACAGAGACTGCAAATCTGCGTGGTATAAACATCCGGTATATTTAACGTCGAAATTACGCAAATTAAACTATCTTTTTTATTATTTAAATCAAATATTTAATAATTACCAACTTTACAGGATATGCACAACAATATACAAACCTATATTATGTTACGGATTAATACATTGAGGCTGTGCACCAAATTACCTTTTAAAACAATTATGTCAACTTCAAAAACCAATTTTTACAACTATTACAAAAGGTAAAAATGTATTTTTTGGTGATAAGTTGTTAGATCTTCGTAAACTATATGAAATACAACTTTTACAATACGTTCTAAAAAATAAGTCTTATTTTAATATATCATTTGTAAATGGAATAACCAGAGGGTCCAACACTGAGAAAGAGTATCCAGATTTAATAAGTATCACTTTAGAATCCAAGCTACACACAAAGGTACAATAAATACAATAAAATACCGGAACAAATAAAGAGACATTTATTAAATTACAAAAAAAGACGCAAATATCTAATCGATTTTGTAAATCATAGAAATTCTGATTGTGCACATTGAAATATTGTGGTAGAGAGATTACCTGTAAATAACCAATTGTAAATTTATTTTTCATTTAATTACAAAACTTCGTCAGTTTTTAGTTATTTATTTATTTATTTATTATTATTATTATTATTATTATTATTATCATCATTTTTTCTTTATTTTATATGCCATTATTTCATTATCAGTTGATATTATTATTCTTTTTTTTTGTTTATTTATAGAGGGTTTTTAACTTATTTTCCACATATTGTTCTATAAAGCGCTATTGTATGTTTTTTTTATTAATCCATTATTCGCGCAATACGTTAATATTGTAAGTTATTTTTTGATTGTGTGTAAGTAAAATAAATATATACCATACTATAGGGGAAGGGGGTGGAATTTTATTATTTAATACCTAGGAAGAATTTAACGGTAAACATTTTCGAAAACTGAAAACGAATAAATCACAAGATAGGGAAACTCTAATTCGACAACGAGATTGGGCATATATAAAAGAACAAATGAGATTACGAAATTTTATACATTAAAATTGCGAAAGGAAAAAGACAAGTAAGAATACAAAATTAATATTATATGTATGACTGGATATTTGGAAGTATTCGAAAGCGAATTAAAGAATAATATTTGGATCTACGCTCATGCATACGGGAAACAACCAGCGCGTATCTACATTTGCTTATTATGAATAATTCGAACATGTGTATAACAGACACGATAGGTTTTTTGTTTGTCGGAATTAATGTTATGCTATATTTGGAGAAAATTTGGTAGAATTTATTTTCCCGTTATTCTTTTTCTCTTAGTAATATTTCGTTACATTTTTTTGTTAAAATGTTAATTTACATCAAAAATCGATGTGGATTTTTGTTTCTTTTTCGTTATTTTCGTTGAATTTCGGCAAATTATGACACCATCTTTTCAGAAGAAACTTTTCCTTCAAGTACTAATTGGAATGTTTTATAAACATTAAGTTTGCACTATAATAGTTCGTAAGAACTTTTCTTCTTTACACATTCTGCTTGGGATTTTTTCCTTTGTGCTCCAATCAATCTATCAAATCTTCAGCATATGAAAATCTTTCGTTCTCTTTTCCAATTGCTTTACGGTTTCACAAGCTGTTGCTATTAAGTAATGAGACTACGTTTACTACGGTACTCCTGTAAATATGGGAACAGCTGAAACAATCTTGAAGGGTCTACAGTTGGTGTAAAATGCGGGTGCAGTATTTGTTTCGCTATTGCGCTGAGTAGTATGGTTTTTCGGAAAACATATACAGCGAAAAAACAGAGGAGCGTGTCAATTTGAAATTTTTCGTTAAATTGAAAAAAACGCCAGTTGAATGTTTTTTGGTGCTAATAAAAGAAGCGTACAAGGAGAATTGTATGTCGCGTATTCACGTTTTTTATGGCACAAACAATTTTCTGCGGTTGAAAAAGTGATGCGCAAGGTCGCCCTGTGATAACTTCAATTTCGGATAAGGTTGATGGCAGTAGTAGTAAATGTTGATAAACAAACTGTTCGTAAAATTTTACACAACGAATTGATCATGACAAAAGTTTGTGTCAAACCAATACCAAAAAACCTGAGCGTAGACCAAAAAACAAACCCGTGAAGAAATTTGTCCAACGTTCTTCAACGATTAAAAAATGAACCATAAATGATAGAAAGAATCGTTACATACGAATGGTACATGAATTTTTCGGTACGTCACCGGAACCAAGTGCCAACCAGTGCATTGGAAAACACCAACGTCTCCGAAAATCAAAAAAGCTCGAATGTCAAAATCCAAATTCAAGGCAATACTCATCGTTATCTTCGATATCAACGGAGTTGTGCTGATGGAATGGATTCCTGAAAGACAAACTTTAAATTAACATTACTATTTAATGGTGATAGCAACATTAAAAGAACGTGTTCGAAAAAAAAAGTCGTCCTTTTTGCGGAACAAGTCGTAGATCCTGCATCAAAACAGTATGCCGTCACACAGTGCCTTGTCTGCGAAGGAGTTATTGGCGAAAAACGGAATTCCCGTATTACAGCACACGCCATATTCATCTAATTTAGCTCTGTGTGATTTTTTCCTATTCCCGAAGGTGAAATCAGTGTTAAAAGAGACCCATTTTGAATTAGTGGCGACTGTCAAATAAAAAAAACGGCAAATGTAAAGAAGAATTCCAGCACTGTTTCGAACAATAAAAAAAGCTTATGGCTTGGTGTGTAGAACGAGAGGGGGCTATATTGAAAGGGAGAAATCGCTTGTTCAGTAGTATATACAATAAACCACATTTTTTTACATAGGCTCGTTATTTAATAGCCACACCTTGTGTGTTCAGCTTTCTATACTATACAGTAGAACTGTGAATACGTAAACCAAATTAACCGAATGTACGGATATGTAAGTTTATATTTTTTGTTTTCTGCTTGTAGGTAGATTTTTCATTAAAATGTTAAAAATACTAACTGTTGACTCCGTGTTTATTTAATAATTTTAATGTTATATCTGGATCGACTGCCTTACCTGCCCTCACATTCTTTAGGGCCGTGGATATTTCTGATTTGTATATCTCCTGATTCTGTCTGTCGTATCATTGTTTGTTTCCAATTTAATTTCTCCTGAATATAGTTTTTCCATTTTCCTGACCCATCTTGAAGATGCTGTCTCATGTTTACACTTAAAATTATGAAATTCAGATAATGTTCAGTTTCCAGTTACTTGTAATTATAAAAAAGAACAATACACTATCAATTTATGTTGCAAAAGTTTATCCAATGAGTACAACTTACGGTTCTACTTAAAGATTAAATTCATTTATTACCCTTTACGTCGTTGCTAAACGCTTTTTCGTTGTTCAATAGCTGGATCGTTCAGGTACCCACCATGCGATTTAGTAGAATAAAGGTCGTCCTATATGACAAGAATTTTTTTTTAAAGGTTTTATTGATTATTTGTTTCGTATAAGACAGTCTTATTAAATTCTGAGATAGAATTTATCTCCTCAGAAGATAAGTGACATACTTGTCCGACATTTGTCATGGGCGTGTCCTGGCTTCATTTTCTACATGGTACACTTTTATGAGCATGCATACACCAAACAAGTGCATCAGAAATAAGCTTTGGTATTATTCGAAATAAATATCATATAGCTCTGCTAGCTATAATTTTCGGTGACATAAGTTGTAGGATCAGTATTAGAGTGGATTAATGTGTTGTATATTTTTCCGGTTAATTTATAAAAGAACCGTCAGACACAGCTTTTACAGTGAGATATAAGACAGTATAATCTCAAGCAGCAAACTTCAGCATTAAACTTCAGTTTGTAATATTAGAACATAGAAAAAGCAGAAATGCTCCCAGTGTGCAATGCATTTAAGCAAATTTTAACGTGGACATGTTTTATGGCTGAGGGTCGTACCTAAGTTTTTGAAAAAAGTGTTCCTTTTTTTGATAATTTTGCGAGTAGGTTATACGTTAATTAAAAAGTTAAGTTTTTTATAAAATATTTCACTTATTTTAATTTAAAAATTGGTAGTAATATTTTTCTAATATTACATAACGTATAGTTTTTGGAAGATAATTTTTACAATCTTTAATTTTGGCTCACCTATTTAATATAAGTAATTAAGTAATAAAACAAAAAAAATGATATTAAAAATTCGATCAATGAGCCCGATATTTAAAAAAAAAAAAAAAGTTCTATATCACTAGTGCGATAAAATTGCACAGTATCCAGTCTGAAGTTTGGAAAAACGTACAAGGTAAGACCATTGTAAAAGTAATAATTCAAATATCCAGATTTATAGGGCGACTGATTTGTTCTGTACTAAAATATCTAACTGTATCTGCTATTTCTCTCTATATATTTCCCGATTACAAGTTTTTCCTTTTTCTTTTTTTTATTTATGTGTATTCTCTTTTTCTAACTAACGAAATCAAGACACGGTGGTGGCCAACACCTATATCGCGTAATCACCTCTTCCTAACCTGCCCACCCCCATTCCACCCACAAAATGAGTCTGCTTGTAATTATTTTTATTTTAATATTTTCTCGTTTCACAGATCACGAATAGGAAATGCAGCTGCACATAAAACGTGGAACAATTAATACACAAATATCACACTCATTCCATACGTGTTATACCCGAATCACAAACACAAATATCCAAATACAATCGCACAAACGAACAAGATATAATACGCAATAACGAGAAAAACGTTTAACTGACCCGACTAGATTCTGTAAGTCCCGATGAGGTTCCGCTTCCAGAAACGGGATTTTGCCTCAGCTTCTGAACGCTTAAGGTATCGTCGCTGGCTGCTGTGCTACGGCTTTTTCTGCGCTTTCTTTTGTCCCGATGTTTCCGGGGGTGTTTTTTTTTATTCTTACTTTTCGTTTTCTTTTTTCTTTTGACTAGAAAATTGCGAAACGGCCTTCTCTTAAGCTGTACGTTAAAACGATTCGATAAAATCCGACTAGACATGCGGCGGTCGACTTACATATATCGTTATACTATTACCGCAAACAGACTCAACTGCCGATTAGCAAGAAGTGATAACAACAATCGTGTTTGCCTGCTTCATTTCCGATTCTTAATCGCTCACCGGGCCTTATCGCAATACCGATCACCGTTTTTGTTCTCGCAACCAATTATTCCCTTTGCTCTCTAAAGAGACCGCCAGTTGATCAGCTCTGCTTCTACATTAATAGTGGTAAATGGGATTTCTTAATGAATAAATTACAACTTCTGCGAAACAGGTCGACATTCAGGACATTATTTTAGATCGAACTACGGAACAGAACAGTGAGATATCTTAATGTTTTAGAACGGTAAAAATTGCGAGACCTCGAAGCGAAGATAGTAGCAACTAAATATTCTCTTATCATTGGAATGCTACAACTTAAAAAAAACATCTTTGTCTATTTATTTATGTATTTACAATTTGAAAATCAATAGGTTTCAAGGACTTTTTTTATTATTTTTTTCTTTAAAAGAAAGAAAAAAACAATATTTTTCAAATTTCACTAGCCAGTAGAGGCACGTTCAAATTTCCAAAAAAAAAAAAAAAAATGAAAACAAATTTTATATTTTTCTTTTTTAGTTTTTGTACTTACATTATTGGTCTGCTTCGAAACTATTTCTCATACAGCGAAAAAAGATAAAAAGTATAGAAAAAATTCCGCAAACTGTCAACGTACATAGTTAATCCATATTTTGAAATGAAATATAATCGTTAAATTGTGTAAAGAATAGTAAAAAAAAAAGAAAAAGAAAAGAATAGCAAGAACAAAAAAAAAGATAAAATACACACAAAAGTTGAATATAAATGAAATAGCACATTTTACAGCAGAAATAGTTGACGTCACTTATCTCATATGAATGAGAAAGCAACTAAAATTTATCGTATCTATAATGAAACGAATCCTACAAAAAACAGTTGGTGTAAATAATTTCAAACTTCGAGAATTTCACAAATTTGTGTAAATTTTAATCATACTTGAGGCAAATAATTTTACCTTCATGTTCAAAAAAAATAAAAATGAAGCAATTATATCGCTGCCTACAATGCCTTTCTTTGATGGCATTTAAAAGAAAAAAAGGAAGATTATAAAACATTATAATAAAATTCCGATTACTAATTTCCACCAGTACTGGAATCTGCATCATTGTGAAATTCAAGTGAAGGAGAAGTCGTTGCAGGCTCATGTTGTGCTTGTCATGGAAGAGAGCTCATGTGCGTAATTTTGTAATGAACAATGCAACATTCTAAGCAGTCATTAAATGTATGGTGTGGTTTAAAAAATTGTTTCATGTAAATGTATTTTTCATACATCGTTTTTAGTAAATATACTGTAGTAACTTTAAAATTAATAAAAGATTGTGTCGATATATTTACTTCATATTATGTGAATTGAACTGGGCAATCGAATTTCTTACCTGGATACCTAGATACCCCGGTTATGGAACAACTATATATTTTAATTTAACATTAAAATGTTGAAAGTACATCAGAATATATTAATATTTTATCCCATAATAAGGATCTACTAAGAGGATCTAATTTTATCTTCCGTATGGCGTAAGAAAATTACATGAGAACGTGCAATTGAACACCAAGGGTTAAAATAAAAGTGAAAAATCTGTAAATAGTAGTGTTTTTTTTTATTATTATTATTTTCTGCTAGAATTTATCATTTAAACACCTATAGGGTGCATTTTTCTAACCCTTTTATTTATTTTCTTCGATGAATTCATTATGTTACAGTATGGCCTTCTGAATTTACCTGGATCAAAATGTCAAGCTCCGTATATTTACAAAAATGGAAATGACGCAATAAGTTATCATAATGCTCTTGTATTATCTGTTGAAAATTATACAGAAAATACGCCATTTGAAGATATCATGGTAATAAAAATTTGTGTATATATGTATAAGTTGAAGTTTTTAAATATAATTTAGCTTAAGTGGATATTAATTCTATATCACATAAAACTGTAAAACCTAAACAATGACTTGATATAATATATTGAAATTTATTTTTAATATCATAAAAATCCGTCTTAAACGGTACAAAAAAAGCCATGAAAAACAAAATATGTTTTTTTCGTAATAAACATTTTTCGTTTTGGTGCGCCCTCTCACAAGGTGGTGAAACTTGCTTTACTTACTTTTATCGAGTTTTGACATTCTTAATAGTATCAAAAATATTAAGCAGATTGATAATTTTAAAAATGAAAAACAGTTCACATAATGAAATCTGTAGATTATTTAATACGTGTCGGATCTATTCCGAATTTGAGAATTAATCAAAGTATTAATCAGTTTCACTAACATTTAAAAATACGACAATAATATGCACGTGATATGAAGGCTACATTTTTATATATTGCCTTATTTTTCGATATTGAATTATCCTCGCTTTAGACGAAATGAAACGAAAATCAGAATTCACGGGCTTGAAATATTATTATAGATTTCCTCATGCATATAAATCTATAATGCCCGGTGTATTTTAATTGGTGTATTATTTAACATCGGCGTGTAAATCGTAAATTTATTTCATCACGAAAAAAAGATATATTATTGCTGGTTTTCAGTTTGGTATTTACCGTGCTAAATAAGCATGTTATTTTTATTCACTTTTTAGTAAAATCGAAATACTAGTATGATTATTAAAAAGGATATTGTTCGCTTTCATTTAAGAATTATTTACTCAATAGAATTTTCTAGAAGATATGTGACCTGTACTCTCACATTAAGATCGCTTTTTTCTTTAATTATAGTTTTTCTTTCATGACCATCTCCGTGCACATATTGAACAGTAGAGGTGACAGCGGGAATACCTGCTGGATTCCTATCGGTCTTGAATCAAATTTTTACCTTATCTTACTGCTGACTCTGATTTCCCCCCAAAGCCCTAATTCGTTAATTTAATAAAATCATTAGAGCGGTTTCCGTAAATCAACGACATAGGTATGTACAAAAATTGTTCATTAATAAAATATCCAGTGACCAATTTTTGTACGGATCTATACTGAACTTGCAAATCAATCAATGTTGTAATGAGTTTCACAAACAAATAGAGCAAATACGCGCATGATATGAAAACTGCATTTCGTTGAGGTATTCCCGCATTAAACGAAACCAAATTCAGAATTCATTAGCTAGAAATATTGATTACAAATTATCTTCCGTATAATTTTACAGTATCGATCTGTGTATTTGAATTAGTACGCCGTGTAGACCATAAATACATATATTTCATATGAATAAAAATATATACAGTTTAAACCCTAAAAATACAATGACTACTAAATGAACACTGGTCGCCTCCCTCTTAAAATTTCCGGTTTAACATAGGTTTTTTGTAGATAAGACTTAACTAATCGATTTCTAACTTTTAAAAACTCCGAATTCTTGAATTTCATCATGGTCGTTAGAGTCATTTCCGAGAAAATGGTTAAATAAGATATAAATAAATATATATATATATGTATATGTGTGTGTGTGGGTGGGTGGGTGTGGGTGTGGGTATGGGTGTGTACCATTTTTGCTCATAATAACTAACATTTTTTATGGCTTTATAAATTGATTTTGCTATCTCGCACATGCAGGTTAAAGTGATGTTTGTAAATCCTATCTGTCGTCAAATGCTGCCGTGTTCTTATTATTTAAACGGAACATGTAAATTTGAAAGTGATAAATGTCATTTTAGTCATGGCGAATTGGTACGTTTTGCTCATCTGAAAGAGTTTAGGTAATGTTATTATTCGTATTTGTTACATTCGACGCTAGGCCGTAAAATATTGATTTTTTTTTCCTTTTTCGGTCAAGATTGATTAAACTTGCAATAAACTACTTTAAACAGTTTTTGTAAATTGAAAAAAAATTAAAGTTTAACATTTTAGATATTTAAAATCTTATTTATGATCGTAATACTGGAAAACGAAATTAATTCATTTAAAACACCCAAATCAATACTTTTCCGGAATCTCTGGATTTTTTAAATTTCATCAATACGTCCGTCATGCTTTCTTTTATTTCGCTCTCATCACAATTTCATTACAGATTTCTGTTGACTTATAGTGGTTTGTGTTACATACGTTTTTGTATTTATATATGTTGTAATTGAAATAGACGTTTGTATTTTTGACATACTGAAATGTATTCGAAATTAAACAGTAGATTTACCATCCCTTGCAGTCTAATTTTGTCTTCTATTTTTTATTTACTTATTTGTAGGAGTTATACCAATGGATATATATTTTACCTACACTAAATTTTAAATAAAAATATTAAAGTAAAATCATTAGAATATATAGGTACGAATTACCGTGCAGACTGGAGCTATCAGCGTAACGACAAAAAAAAATTAATTATTTCAAAATTAAATAGTTTATTTCTGCTTAATTTTTAGGATTCCGTACATTGCATGTACGGAATCCTAATAAGATGGTTCAAAAACGACAAAAATATTTTAAAAAATTGATAACTCACGAACGGTTTGATTTATAAACTTCAAAATTGGATCACAAATTATAATTAAAATTCTCTTTCAGAAAATCTATAATTTCAAATTATAATACTAAATTCAAAAAAAGGAATCTGAATTTTCTCCTTCCAAAAAATTCCGAAAGTTTTGTTAAGCCCGAAAAAAAGTTATCTTTCTAACAATATATCACATTCCGGAGAAGAAAAAAAATTCAAAACTTTCAGGACGGAAAAAAACCCAAGAACCCGTCAATAATATATAATATGGAATTTAAAACGACCTCAGAAATCGCTTAGAATCACCAGATAACGATTTAAAAGAGAAATTCAAAATATAAAACAAAACGCAGAAGCTCTTTCATAAAATCCAAAAATTCCGATTAAAAAATTATATATATCCCCCCCCCCCCCCCCGCCCTCATATGGATTCAAAAGCAGCAAAAAAAAAAAAAAAAGAATGTTCACGTAAGCAATAGCCCGAGTAAAAACATTTGAAAAATCAAAACGTATCTCAAACATATGCATAAAGGACCGCTTCATATAAAAAAGATAATCAAGCTTACAACTTTATATTCAGACCCTGGTGCCGAAAGCTTGAAAGTTTTGATTTTTTTTTTTTTTTTCCGGAATGTGATATATTGTTGGAAAGATTATTTTTTGTCGGGTTTAACGAAACTTTCGAAGTTGACGAAAAGTTCAAAAGAGCGACCTTTTTGGAGGGAGAAAATTCGGATTCCTTTTTTTGAATTCAGTATTATAATTATGTAAATGTAAATTATAGTTATCGTTAACTTAGCGTACGGAATTCTCAGCGCATGAAATGTCATGCTTAACTGAACTTGTTTTTACACTATCAGATTGCTTTTCGAAATATTCAAGTACATGTTACCAGTCATAGCGGTACGATGAATCCTGCAGCCGTATCCCTAAATCGTTACGCTGTCTTTGCTTTACGTTATTGGTCTTCAGTTCTTTATTTGGTTTCCTCTGGACCGTCGCCAAAGCCAAAAATATTGAATTTAGATTCGTTACAAAATGGACAATAACTTGGGACTATTTCTAGATCTACTCTTAAGCGAAAATTAATCTGATTTTTTTTCTTTCTTGCTATTCAGTTATTATACCCTTCTTTCGTATAGCTCTTCTTATTGTTTCCTGACAAACCTTTTTTTTTTTTTTTTTTTTTTCATTTTTTAGAAATACCTAAAAAAAGTCAGCGTGACTGCATTCAATTTGGGATTTTTTTAAATATCGTGCGAGTGTCACGCGTCTTTGACCGTCATTTTTCCAAGCCGATGCTTCTTGTTTTATAGGCTTGATTCTATCGTTTTTTATAAAAACAACACTGTATATTATAGATATCGCTTTTAATTTTAAACATATTAGCCATAATAATATCGGATATAGTTTTTTTCGTATGAAAAATGACACTCTGTTTCTTCTCAGACGACCTTTCTCATATGGCGCATAAAAAAATGTTATTTCGAAATATTTATAGATTATAGAGGTTTTTTTCTATAGCTGTTGTTTCCGTATTAGGGAAAGGTCAGGGAAATTTATTCTGAAGAAAAAGAGGTCATCCTGATAAGTAATTTTTTTCTTCAGTTACTAACGCTTTGAAATTCTACGTTTTGTGCCTGTTAAATTCATACATATATACCTGTTTAGCATGAGGATTTCCAACAACTTGTTTACAGGCCTAAATATACACATGCACATCACACGGACTGAGTTATTTCATCTATGTTGAAAATTCTTTACAATAAAAATTTCGAATTTAATTTGTAGAAAAATTATAATTGCACACTTTCAATTCATAACATTATGTGTAAGAAGTTTTGTCTGCGTTATTTTTCTAGAAAGCCAAATTTTAAATTAATAAAGGAAGCCAGTGTTGTGTTAGCGAAAACCGAAGATGGATTATGGCAACGAGCTTTTATCGTAAATGTAATATCGGAGGAAAACAAGTGTACTGTAAAATTTGAATCTAGGAGTAAAGGAGAACTTGTACTGGACTTGCACGATATTTTGCCGCTGGAGGAAGAGATTAGCGGTAAATATACTTTTCTTTCTTTCGATTAAATTAATACAAAATGAAAGGAAAGAAAAAGGTAGGAGTTAAAAAAATTTAATTCTTAATGCAGTCCGGATTTTTAGTTTGAATATTTTGAACATTTTAAATCTGACTGTACGCGATAATAAAACGATTTTTCATTATCTATTTTTAAATTAATTGTTTTTGTCCTAATATATGAAAAATTTCTTCGCTTCTTATCGTTTGGTTGCTTCTCGATATATAGTGCGTTGTTAAAATATTCAGAAATGTGCAGATTTCAAGTACTCGTTTATTTCAAAAAAGATAGTATACATGGAATAAAATTTGAACAGTGGTCCAAAGATTTTATAAATATTTTAATTTTAATTCTCTGGGAAAATGAAATATATTTAGCTTCACCGTCACCTCGTGCTTTATACTCAATGCGACCATATCTATCTTCCTGTGCATACGAAACTATTATCATTATCACCACGAGCGAACCTGCGTGATACTAATATTTCGGGAATTAATTACTGGCCTGTTAAAAAGAATATTGTTATGGCGGGATTTAAATTTGTTATCGCGCGTTGATATAAACGACGACAGCGTTTACAGAAAAGTAGCGAGATCCGGTCATTTGAGGTCTACGATGTGTTATTATTCCTTTTATTTTTGTAGTTACACCGAGTCGGTCTTTAAATGTCGCCGAAAAGCGGACTAATCGATTGAATAGTTGTAAAAATTAATAATAATATACTTGTCGAGGTGAAAACCTGAATGAAGCGAGGGCATCAAGACGGAGCCCCTAGTGTACAGATGTAAAAATAAATATTTTTTTGTCGACGTATTCTCATGATACACACGAAATAAAACCAAATTAAAAGTTTATAGACCAGAAATATTATTACAAATTACCATCCATATAATTCTACAAAACGGCAATCTGCGTATTTTAATTGGTATAATATTTAAAATACCGTCGTAAATAAATTTGTTTTTTTGATTCCGAAAACATCTTCGACTATTTCAATTGCTATTTACCACGTTAAATACGTATATTTATTTGTATTTACTTTTTAATAAATCCCCTCAATATCAGTGTGATCACTAAAACGAACACTTTACCTCTCCATTTAAGAAGTACATGTTTAACAGAGTTCAGTAGAAGGTGAGAACTGATCCATTTCTAGACCTCAAAAAACTCCTAATCTCTAAATTTTATCTAAATTATCAGAGCCGTTTCTGAAAACCAATTGAATATACATAAATACATGCAAGAACTGGTAATTAATGAAATACTCGGTGAGCGAATTTTATTCAGATCTATTGTGAACGTGCAAATCAATCGATGTATTAATGAATTTCACAAATAAATATAACAATAATATGCACATTGTATAAAAGATACATTTTTGTGTATACATTGCAATTACTCTTTTTATGTTAAATTACTCTTGTAACCAAATTCGAAATTCATAAATCAGAAATATTATTATTATTTTTTTTTTGTTATTTATGGATATGCTAACGAAGAGCAACAGCCCAATCAACCAAGGAATCTAAGTAATAGCTCAAAAGGAGCATAACATATTAGATTTTAATCTGGTGCGAGATTGAATGAATGAAAAAAGCTAGAATAGGAACAACTGACAAGGAAGGAAATGAGAGAACATAAGAGTCATTGTATGGAGTAGGAAGACCAAAATCCAAAAGCTGAGAATAGAAGAAAGAACGTTCTGAAGAAAGTAAGGAACATTCGAAGAAGACATGGTTGACATCACACAGAAAAAAGGAATCTATTACAAATTATCAGAATCCACATCTACCTGTGTATTTTAATTTACATACTACTTAAAATCGTTACGTTTGTACGAGATATATATATATATATATATATATATATATATATATATATATATATATTTCATCGTGAAACAAAGATATTGAACCGTTATCTGTGTTTAATTTACTATTTATACATGGTAAATAAAAGTACTAATTTTTTAATAAACCCTATAAAAAATACGCCAATCACTAAAGTGAACAGTTGCTGTCTCCTTTTTAAAATTACTGGTTTAATAAAGATTTTTTAAAGATAGTTGATCAATTGGATTTTTTTTAAAAATCATAATTCGTAAATTTCATTAAAATCGTTTTCCAAGAAAACAAATTAGATGTATATTTTGAATTACAAGAAGTTTCTTTTGTTTGTAAACAAAAAAAAAAATAAAATAAAAAAAAAAAACGAAAATCTCTTTATTTTATCAATTAAATGTAATCCACCGGGGATATAAAACAGAAAAATAAAAAATTTAATAGTTTCTAATTTTAGTACGAAAAAAGGAAAAAATCATGAATCATTAATGTTCAGTTTAAACTAGACATGCGAATTTTAAAAAGTATGTGGTAGCTATAAGCTACGTTAGAGGCCAGCATCAGTATGTGTAGTAGCAACTTTGCTCTGAATTATTCGTTTTTAGAGCGGTATAATGTAATGTTTATTTTACGCTTTTTATTATAATCTATTTTTCAATTTACGATTGTGGTAAGTGTATAATAGAGTCCATAAGAAAATGGATTACAGAATTCGGCAACTGTATAATAATTGCATTCGTAAGAACACGAATTTTTATTCAAATGAGAGCGATAAATAACTGATAGAACAGAAAATATGTAAAGCTGGTTAATGAAAGTGCATTTATGCAAGCAGAAAATTTTTAAAAAAATTAAGAAAATTTTACAAAAATAACTAAAACTTTCAGGAACATATGTACAAAGAAATAATAAAAATGAATAATTTAAAAAACAGACGGTAATTCTCCTCACCATAAGCTATACGGTCTAAGAACTTCCCTTTTCCGAAAAAATAGAAACCTCTCGAGTGATGAAATTGACGTTTTTTTCAGAGACTTTTAACTAATATTCCGCCGGCCTCGTACAAATAACAAAATTTATTATAAAAACGTTTATGTTTTTTTTGTATTTTTCGAGATGAAATGGTTAATTTTATACGAACTGAATAAACCTTGAACTTACGATTTATTTTGCGTGTTAAACACTGCTAATGGTGAGTTTTTGATTGTTTTAAATTTTATGTGAAAAAATAACTCAGAATAAATAAAACTTCAAAAAATATCGTGACTATCAATGATTATTTTCACCGTTTGAACAATATAAATATAGTCGTTTCTTTTCATATTTAATTATGCGGTTTCGTAGAATAATCTTAAAATGGAGTTATTTAAAATATCGGACACGAAACGTATCCGTATGTTTGCGAAAAAAATAAATAAAATGGTGCTTGAATGGCGATAATTGCATTTTTCAATAAAGAGAATAATGTGATAATGATTAGCCGCAGTAGCACTTCGGTTATTAAAGTCACAACGAAAACGAGTTATCGTGGCATGTTTTGCTATTGTGTCGGATAGTGGTGAAATTTTCTGATCTCGAAGTTTCTCAACATTTTTAAATTCGTATATCTTTGATATCTTCAATTAAATGTTATCGTGTGTGAAACCTATATCATGAATGGCAGTTCCCTTTTTTTTCCCCCACGCATAGCTCTATTTGGTATAGTAACTATTTAAAACTACATTATCCTAAGGTAGGACTGTGCGAATATTCATGTAGCGCACTCTTGCAGATGCACGTTGACGCTATTCTTACTTGTCCATTGCATGCATCTTATAGAAAATTTAGTTGCTAGATCGAATTTTGGAACATATGTTACGCGTAATCGAATTGTTCCTTTCATTTAAAATTAATCGGGCTAATATGGTCCGTTAAGTTTTTCCTTTTTTTACATTTTAAAAAACATTAACAAACGTTATTAATAAAAATTTATTTTCTTTATAGATTCATCGAATGAAAGCTGTGAAGACAATACGGAAGTTGCTGAAAGAGTATCTTTTAATAAAAACTGCGAATCGAATAATTTCGACGATTTAGTTGACAGGAGTTTATTGACTGCACCCGCTAGTCAAGCTTTAGGACAGTGGGAGAAGCATACTACCGTTCGTAACTGAATATTTTTTCATATTTATTATATCCGTTTAAACTGAGCCGTTAAAAGAACATTGTATACCACAAGGGGGGGGGGGGGGAATTCTCTTAAATCTTCTCGAAACTGTAATGTACAAATACGAACAATAACTTATTTTTTCAAAAATACTACCCATAAATAGATAGTTAAAATTTCTCATAAACTGAATTAACGGTAGCAGCTGTTTGAGAAAACGATTCGAATTATTTTCTTTGGCTATTCCTTTAAAACATTTTGCAAATTGATATATGTTCTTTCTTTATTTGAATATTTATTACTTTTTAATTTATACTTCTTATTAGCCTTTTTAGAATATTCCGCACTCATATAACATACGGAATCCTAATAATAAGAAGGTTCAGAAAAGACAAAAATATCAAATAAAGTTCAATAACTTAGGAACGGGTTGACTGATAAACTTCAAAATTGGAACATAAATCACAATTAAAATCCTTCTTAAGATCATATTTAACTTTAAAATAATAATTGTTCTGCCTTTTCCATTTGATACCATTCTTGATTAAATCAGAAAAGTTCCTAATTTTGGCTTCGTAGTACGTTTATTCTGGAGGTTATATTTTTTTCTAACATAGTTCAGGCTTTTTCGTTTTTTTCTTCAAATTTCTATTATTAGTTTTTACCACACATGAATTTTTCCAAAGTAACTTTAAAAGTTGAGATCCTGCATTTAGAAAAGCTCAGCGAAAAGACTATAATAACAGCAGATTGTCAAATGAAAACCGGTGGTTTAAAAAGTTTCTGTATTCTTCAGTTTGTTTACTGACATAATAGTGCGTTTTAATTTTAACGAGAATGGTTCATGTTACGCGAGTCTGTAATTTATCTGACTAGTACGTACATATACCGAATCGTAAGAATTTATGATTAACGTACAGAGAGATAAACGTATGATACGCTTAGTATGGTGTAAAAAATAATGGAAACTATTGTAATATTTCGCTATACTACATGATGAAACTTAATAGTTGTTTTCTTTTTCTGTTTGTATTTAAGAAGTTTTGAGTGAATTGTTAAATTTGTGATGTACTTTAGGCAGCTCTCGTACTAGAGCAATAATGACATCATATCTAGTAACCGTCTGATTACCGTTGTGAAGCACGATCGAATAACGATCGCGGCTTTAGGTTGATAGTTCGAAAATACCGCCATTACAATCAAGCGGTAATAAAACCCGCCAGTTCGGTTATAAATGTTATCTGAAGCAGTCGAATGTGTCTGTCGAGTTTAGAAAATAGAAGACCAATTGCTGTTTTATCGTATGCAATTCAGTGCCAGCTGTAGTAAATAATATTGTTCTAATGTTGAAAATTAATCTGCGAGTTCTCCGATTCACGGCTAAAATATATAATTATTTTGCTTTACTAATTCTAAAGACTAACCGATATTTTAGTGCTGTATGCATATTAAAATTAGTAAATGATTTTTCCCTGTACATACCGATAACGATGATGCATACATTTGGCAAAAGCATTTTGTTGCTTCACAAGTTAATGTTAAGTATGTGGATTATTAGTTTCGTGTGAATGATATTTATATGCTTGAAAAGTCTCTCTTCTTCTTCCTTCTTGAAGTAGTTTTTTTTTTTCCATTTAATTTATTACTTTTGTTTTGTCCGTTTGGTTTTAATATACATATACACGGTGATTGTACCTATTTCGAGTATGTGTTGACGTGTAGGCCTGCTTCAATTATTTTTTCATACACCTATTATTTCTGTTACTGTGACAATTATGTACCTGGTCCATTCTGCTTTATTTACCTTAACTTATTTAAATTGCAAAATTTTGCAACGTAACCAGAAAGAACTTTAACTTACTCATTACAGAGATGCGTCTAATAGAAATTACACTACGTTTATATGTAAAATTTTCAGCAGTAGATTTAAATACTTTTATTTTATTTTCCTTTCAGAATATCTTTTAAAACCTAATATTTTGTTGTTTTTTTATAAAAACTATTAAAATTTCCAATTTCATTCTCTTCGAATAATTTTTTCTAAAATATTCTTTAAATCTAGCATAGTAAATTACCTTCGCACATTAGAATGTAGGCTTGATAACGTTTTACTGCCTACTGTAAGAGACAGGGTATAATATCTGCGGAACAAAAAATTAACTCTGTAGTAAATACCGAATTCAACATTTTAATAATTTGAAATAGTTAACAATCGCGACGAATGTTTTTATTTTACGTATAACAATTGATAAAATATTATCTGGATATAAAAAATACGCGATTCGCTGTAATGTACTATATTACATTTTTCAGAGCGTCGGCTCTAGGATAATGGAACGTATGGGTTACGTACATGGTACAGGCTTAGGAAAAAATGCGGACGGAAGAGTGGAACCTGTTTCTGCTGTGGTTTTACCGGCCGGAAAGTCTTTGGGTAATGCGTCAATATGCAACCATTGTGTAAAACTCCAGGGGGCTAAATAGTCGGTTGTGATCGGCCGGTTAGCGATACTTTTTAGTTTGTTCTAGTTGTTGAAAGTAGAACAAACTGCTGGCATTTGCTAATCAGCATTCGGATTAAAAAGGTCGACTAATTCGTATAATAATTAAAATAGCATTAAATGCCGCGCGAATATTGTAGAAGATAAATTTAACCTTTGTCTGACGTTTAAAAATATTTATATTTTACAACGTTATTTATTCACAATAATATGCTGAACATAAATTATAAAATGTACTATTAAAATTTAAATAAAAACACAAAGCATATTAACGTCGAATTAAAACACATCGTCTAGTTTCGACGAATTACCGTCATTATCGAAGCGTTCTGTAGTAGTCGATGTCTTTTAATACTATTTCAATATACACTGTGTTTTTATACAATTTTAATAATCCATTTTATAATTCGTGTTTGGCATATTATTGCGAATAAATAACTTTGTACAATATACAAATATAAATATATCGTAGTGTCAACCGTGTTACATTTAATATTATTTAAAAATACTTCTCAGTTGAAAAATCGAACTGTGCCTTTTTATATATTAAAGTAAAGTAAATCCCATGCCTTTGACATGACGATAAGGATAGTGAAGTATTTCTGTTTCATTAATTTTTACTTGGTAGAATCGAATCACGATTATTGTGTTAGCAGTTGAGCACTTTAGTCACTCAGTCATTCTTTATTTATAATGCGTGCTTGTAAACGTTTTCCAGATCATTGTATGGCACTCCGTGAAGCAGCCGGCGGTGATCCAAATTTGTTTAACGTGGAAAAACTACAGAAAAAGTTACAACAAAAAGAAACGCGGTTGAAAAGCCAATTGCAACATTGCGAAAAGCGAAGGAATCAAAAGAACGTTTTTAGCTTTATTAATAAAGCGTTGTCCATAGCAGGTAAATTCGATTATTGAAGTAAACAAAATAATCCATCCTGGTAATTTCTAAATAGTACAGAAGCGAACTGATTACCTGTTTTTTTGTGTATTTGAAAAATTTTACGCAAGTGTTTGACGTAATTAACATTTTGAAGTTTAGTTTTCAAAACTAAAATAGACAAATTTGAATGGTCTAAAATATTTGTCGTCCGTTGATTATCTCCACAAGTTTTAGTAATTCTCACATGTAAAACCATTACAATTTATTGTTCCTACATAAATTCTCTATCATGAACTAGTCAAAAACATTTAGCAGTAATATAAGTATCTTAAAAAAAAAAAAAAAAAAAAAAAAAAAAACGAAAAAATCACGAGCGACTACAGTTTCCGAAAATAAAATCTAGACACCGATTTATGGAATTTCATACTAAGACCCAACGCTATCTTTACAACGACTTTCTTTTAAAATCTAATCTTAATTAACCAGATATTCAAAATCGTGTAAAGATGCTAATATATTATTTTCGTGTTGACGCATGCTCATTGCATGTACTACTCTAAACTGTTTATGAGTAGGTGCGCGTAATTATATTAACGACTAGCTGTGCCCGAGGCGTTGCTCGCGTGAATTATGATTATAACAAATTACTTTTTTGTTAAATTACACCTATGCGGAATTCAGTTCATGACCGTGTAAGAGTATCAGTGAATGATTATATGTCAAAAGATTTTTTATTGACTGTGGCGGCTCCTGAATGTTGGGGAGACTAACTTTTCCAGAAGCACTGCACATACCATTAGGTTCATTGGCCCATTTTTTGGCAGAACACTTTAAAAAAATGGGTTTAGTTATGAAATGAACTTTTGTTTAGTTTTAAAAATAACTTTTTTGTTGGGTTTAATTACGTACTAAACGAATTTAAAGTGAATTTAAAATATTTTCAAGCCGCTGCGTAGGGAGCCGACCGCGCAAATGAGCCACTCGGCACTTTATTTATTAACATTGACTCCCCTCCCATACACCAGTGACGCCTACATTTCATATTATTTCTTGAAATTGACTCCTCTCCCGTACCCCAGTGACGCCTATATCGCATATTATGGTGCTGCCTAGCTAGCCGAGCGGGATGAGCGGCGACCTCACGACTTCTTTCTAATACTTACATTTTTAAACTCGTGATATCTTTCAAAGGAAATGTCCGAATTGAATAATTCAAAAAGTTATATAGAAGTATTGAAGCAGTCTTGAATATGAAGTACTTTATTTTGATAAGGATTAATACCTAAGTACAAATAAAAAGCCTTTTCTAACGACAGCATTTCAATTAAATTTTTAAAATAAAAGAACACTTATTGTGATATAACTGTAATAGTTAGACATATGCTGACGCGACACTTTTTGTAGATAATGATGTGTTCTGCAAAGTCGTAGTACATTATTTTGTTCTATCATCAATAGTTTTTGCAGCGCACGCGATGTAAGGAATTGTTTAGGTCATTTTTTTACATCTTGGGCTACATTATTGGACTTTTAGTAAGGATCCCTAATTTTTTTGAAAATATAATATAGCCTATGTCATCCGGAGATAATATAGCTTCCCAACGATGAAAGAATTTTTCAAATCGGTCCAGTAGTTTCGGAGCCTATTCAATGCAAACAAACAAACAATCAAATCGTTCCTCTTTATAATATTAGTTCTCAAATTTTGTTCAGCAAGCCGCTGCGAACGCTCAATACTCGACTCTCTGGCACGCGATTGCGACGCGTATTCTTTCTGACTTGCAAGACGATTTTCAGTCTTAATCTTTTGGGCATTTTGTACCTTTTACAAAAGATAACGGTAACGCTCGAAAATTTTCATTCCTTACGTTAACACACTATTTCCATTAGTGATGAGCTTGTAAACGATGCTAAGGCGATCTTTATCCGAATTTCCATTTCCCCATGGTAATTAACATTGATATTTTAATGTTTTATAAAAAAAGTTTTTGCAGCGCACGCGATGTAAGGAATTGTTTAGGTAATTTTTTTACACCTTGAGTAACATTATTGGACTTTTAGTAAGGATCGCTAATTTTTTTGAAAATATAATATAGCCTATGTCACCCGGAGATAGTGTAGCTTCCCAACGGTGAAAGAATTATTCAAATCGGTCCAGTAGTTTCGGAGCCTATTCAATGTAAACAAACAAACAAACAATCAAATCTTTCCTCTTTATAATATTAGTATAGACAATGCCATTCTTACGCCGAAAGTAAAAGCCGTTATGAAATACGTAACTTTTTTTTGTTACAGAAGTTGTAGTAGAAATTGCTACGCAGACCTTAATTTTTTTTTTTTTTAAAGAAATAATTTACTTTTCTAAAGAATTAATGAAAAACTGTCATCTGGGGATCCAGGATTTGTTTCCGTGGTAAGGTCCAGGGGCTAGTTTATATATATAGACATAACAGGTGTTTTTTAAAGCACATGTATAAATTTACAGAAACAATGGTAGTAGATGCGAATTGAAATAAATTAAACTATTTTATATCCAAAATTTGGTCGTTTTCAGATTTTCTTAATTTTTGTTTTTTTTTTTTTTTGAGATTTTTATTTTTATTATTTATTATTTATCATTTATTAATACATGTTTTCTGATATTAGATATATGCTGTTAAATTTTCCGGTTTTCATTTATTTCCGGCTACATTTGAAATGTACCACGAATATGGAGCAACATTTTTTTATTTTATTTTAAATGGATACCGTTGTAATTATTACACCATTCGTGATTTCTCTCTATTATACAAATAATAATTAACCAGCGAAGCAATCGATGCGTGTGATTTAGCGGTTCCCTAGTTAAAATTTAAAAAACAAAAGAAGCGGCCCAGAATATCATTCTGGTGCAATTCAGTTGAAATTACTTATTTTTGTTAAATTAATTAAATTACCGTTTACTTTTAAAATGCGCACCATTTTCTTTCGCGCGGCATTCAGTATATTTTCATTAAATTTCAACTTTAGTTAATCTTGGAGAGAAATTGCTCCTTAGTAAATCTGATGCTACTGTTATTTTTTAATTCTATTTATTTCTCTTATTTTCTTCTTCAGCGTATGCGATCTTCTTCATATTATGTTCTCAGGCATAAAAAATCAAAGGAAGTTAAGTCAGGACTTTGGCTGAGTGTAATATTGATTCTCTTGTCTAGTTCTACGATTTGAGAACCATCTGCCAATGAATAATCTACGCCTGTGTGATCATTGTAGTATTTGACTAACGAAGCGTCGCCGTCTAGAAACTTACGTAAAATGCAAAAGTAAACGATTTAACTTGTTTGTTGAATTAGATTTTTCAAATATTAAATTGTAAACATTGATGGTTGAGTTCTTAAACCGGTGTGAAACCAGAATGAATAGAGAAAAAATTACTGATTTTCATAAAAATTATTATTACTGCGCAGAAGAGGATCTGAGTTTAATCGGACGAATTCATTTTCAGAAAAGAAAAGTAAACTTAATATAAGCATCCGGAAAGATGGTATCGGAAAAAATTTAATTAGATCTAAATTCTTTCTTGGTCATTTCTAAACACACTGAAATGTACGAAGAGAACTCCTATGCACTCATTTATACGAGTTACGAGATGGCGAGTAAACTTGAAATGAAATTCCAACATGACGGGTCTCGGACACTTTTAAGCGTTCATCATCAATTATAGATAGATGACTCCCAGATCATTTGAATGAAACAGAAGTGTCAATAACTTCAGCCTGAAGCCCTGATTTAACTCCCATGGATTTTTATGTCTCACGACGCGTGAAGCAGATTGTGTGTGTTAAAGGAGTAAGTATACGAAATGAATTGATTTAAGAAGTAATGACAGTGGCAGCGGGTATGCTTCGAAGTAATTTTGTCTCCAACGGGGTAATTAAAATTTAAAAACGTAAATGAACAAGGATAGGAGAAACAGATGCATATTTTGAAAATAAATGGCAATTTAATTATTTTATTTTACAGCATTTAACGAAAATAAGTGTTACTTTTTAATTCAGCTATATGAGATAGGTTGTGCGTGTGTGTGTTTAAGCATCTCCAGGAAGACGAGAAAAGGAACTTTTTTTTTTTGATAATTTTTAAAATTAAAGTATTATTAATTTATTGGGTTAAACTACACCTCATATTCTTCGGTTGTGATCGATTTTTTCATTATTAAAGTTTTGATAGAGTTTTTTTGTGTGTGTGTGTGTGTGTTCTACATCTAATGTTCTCTTTAGTACTAGCTGCAAAATGAATGAAAAAGCATTCATTTTGGTTTTGTACGATTTTTAAGAAGTTGATTTAAGCTTTTTAAGATACCATACATACATAATCTAAATAAGAGCCTAATAAAATGGTTTAGAAGCGCGGGGAAATCAAAATTTAATAACTCCAGAACGTTTTAACGTATAAACTAGAAATTGTACGCATAAATTATTACCCTGGGCGCTAAACATTGCAAAAATATGTCAGAAATATATAATACGGAAGTATTTCCTCAATAAAGGTTATTATTATTATTATTATTATTATTATTATATAATGCAGTATTTAAAGCGACCTAATAAAATCACCTAAAAATTCGCATATTATTGCACTGAATATAAAATTTAACGTATACAACAAAAGTCAAAAATTAACATTATCTATAACTGACTAATTTAACTCTTTTCAAAGCGAAAAAAATAAAATAAGATTTGTTTTTGTACTTGACAAATCAACTATAAAGATTAAAAAACCAAAATACATCTTAAACATGTATATAAATGGAAATTTATTTGTAAGGAATTAATAGCCGATTACCGTGTGGGCTCCACGCACTTCTGAGTTGGGAAAAAATTTTCTTTTTTCTTCCGTGCATGTATATTAATGGAAAGCTTAAGGGTAACGAAACCATAGCATTTTGATTTCGAAATGGAACTTTGCGAAAAGTTTAAAGTATCGTAAAAAATAGTATGTCTTTCTACTCCTTAGCGCCACGAGAATTTTGGGGAACAAAAAGATTCTTACTTCAAAATTAGGTCATCGCGCTCCTTCGTTAAGTCCCAAATTTGGAAAAAATATTTTTCTCTCCGGCGTGTTGTATATCAGTGAATAAGATCACTGTTTGGAGGTAACAAGATCATATTTTTTAAAAAATCTTTAGAAGTTTGCAAATACGTAGTTCGGAAAAATGTGAACAAAGAAGGTATTCGCTGCGTAAAAATACCAGACATATTTCGAATGCCGCATTATTAAAACTTTTACAAACTTAAATGCAGTTTAAAAAAGGGGCTGGGGGGGGGGTGATAGGTTAACGAAATTTTTTTTATACATCTCTAAATGATTTTGAAATTTTTTAGATGTCCGTACTTTGTTTAATTAGTTACTCGTGCAATTAATACATTAATTATTTTTCGCGACAAACCAATTTATTTTTTGTAACAGTAATTATTTTTGGTTATATTGTTTTCTATATTACTGCGGAACTTCTAAGGCGGCATTCAGAATATATATTTGATATTTCCACGTTTCTCTTCATAGTAATAACTATAAAATGAGCCCCTGCAAAAAAAAAAAAAAAAAAAAAAAAAATAATTAAAAATCGCAATAGTTTGAAAAGTTTTGAGACATATAACGATTTCATTTATTACATTTTACTTCTAAAATCAGTCGTGTGAAACACGCATCGTTTAAAGATCATTCTTTATATTGTACATTCGTACTAAAAGGAAATATTAATAAAAAATATAAAAAAAAGTTTCTTTTTATGATTCTCTTTTACAAATTATCGACAAATCTAAAAAAAAATTAAAAACATTAAGAACATTAATAATGATTCTATTTAACACGGGTAACTTGATGATTCTGAAATTAATAAAACGGTCTTTTGCAGAATGTTTCGTCATAAGAAATAATCAATTCAGTGTTTTATATTTATCACTTCAACGGAATAACCAATCAAAGAAAAAATACGCAGATTCATCGATATAGTAGAATATAAATAAATAACTCAAAATATCGTTAATTATCGGTAGCGTTTGATAAAACTCTGCCTCTTATGAGTGGTATAAATGTTTTCAGATTTTTTACTTTAATTGAAACTAACAAAAAATAAAATATTAAATAAACAAAATACCATTTTATGAACCGTATTTTGCGTATGTGTTTTTAAAATTTTTTAATTAACAGCGTTTGATAATGGATTAAATTTAACATTGTTTTCGTAGGTAAACACTGTTCATAATTAATGTTCTTCTTTTCGGTAGTACCGCAGCTTCCTCCCGGCCACCCAACTTTGTATTCACTTCTTTTAAAGAGTATTTAATTCGGCTTTTTGTTCACTAAGTTCAACTGTCGTCAACATCTAGTTGTCAATTTATGAACTTCTTTTTTTTGTGTTCATCCGGTAAGTCAGTAGTTATTAATACGGTCTTCCTATATACGTTTTCTGATAAATTTCTTGTTCCTTTCATACCTAAAAAAGGAGACATTAAAAGTATCCGAATTAAAGAAAAAATCGACAGAATTACGCGCGTGAAACGGTTGATTCGTTATTTAAAATAACGATAACTGGACGTAAATAGGAAAAGTAACTAATAAAAGAAATAATAATTTCGCGCCTAATTTATTATGCGATAACGACCAATATATTTCTCAGTCGATTCGCGTAGTTATTAGTCTTGTTGACTTTATTTTAACGTGTGTCCTGCGAAATAATCAATATCCGATGTTAGTCTATTTGTCCTACATATATAGCTTTATAAATAAAAATTTCCACAACCGAAAATTTTAACTTATCGTTAATTTTCCTTTTTCACTAACTATATTGGTATGTCCATTAGATTCGAGTCCTGTGGAAAAGCCTAGTGAAATATCGTTGAAGGATTCCAGTGAACGAGTTTTAAACATTGAAAAGTGTAAAGTAGATGAAAGCATACGAAAAAAGGAAAAAAGCATAACAAGTTTATATTTGACTTTGTCCAGACTTCCGAATGGGTCTAAATTGTATATGGATGTGCAAAGAAAATTGACAAACGCTCAAAAAGAACTCGAATTGTTGCAGACGAAAGAATCGAATATAAGCAGAGAAAAGTCATACCGAGATGCGATGAAACAGATGACGGCATTTTAAATGTTCAAAGCGCAAGTAATTATCGTGTACTATATAATTATTTTATTTACACGCGCTAATTAGTTTAATTTGTCGTTCTTTTTTCTTTTTTTTTGCGTTACCGTGAAAATTACGATAGGGGAATCAGGAGAAAAAAACTGTGATAAATTATTTATCTAACTTTTAACTATAGTTTTCGCCTTCAATTTGACTCGCGTATGTACCTCTTTTTTCCGTTTTTTCTCTCATCCTTTACCGCTCTCTTATGAATAAGATAATGTTCTCATTCCGTTGAGTTATTAAATACGAAATAGTTGAATAAGTGTATAGAAGAAGGACGAATATGTTAAATTTCATAAATCTTATAAAACAATTTTTTTTTTTTTTTTTAAATTCACGTTAAAGATACTTTTTTGTCGGGTTTACCGAGAGGCAAGCTGGCTTGAATCGAATGAATATTAATTTGAGTAAGTAACGAGCAGATCCCTTTACTAAAAATTAATTCGCAGTTTTGCAATTATTCTACTATATACGTATAGCAATTATTAGGATGTTACAGCGAACCATCAGAATTAACAGAGATTTTCCGCGTTCGTTTTCAACGACTTTTTATTAAATTTTAAAATGTTCATTAATACGATTGTAAATAGCAAAAAATGACAGTATTGATATATGCATATATCTTAGCGTAATAATATCAGTAGCGTAAACTGAAATATAGTTGAATCACTATTTAAATTTGTTAGATTATTTGAAAAATTCACTTTGTAAGATATTTTAATGCTAGATTATAGTTTGGAATTTTTCCACGATCCTAATGAATTGTTAGTCGTCGCGATAGCCTAGTTGCTAGAACGCTTCGCGTCCGTGTTGTGGAAGTCTCGAGTTCGATCCCGAGCGACGGCAAAAATGATTACGAAAAATTAAATTAAATACTCGCTAGTAGAATCATCTGGAAGGCAATAGCAAACAAGTATACCATCATATGCGTGCTAGTTCGTACACAGCAGACACATACGGGACTGCGATTGTATATCGATAAATCAAACGATTACTAATCAGTTCCGATGTAGTCTTGCATGCACACCAGCGTTGTTACATATAGCAATTTCCACGAACGCTACCTATTCGGTATAGCTAGATTGTACAAATAGGTAGTCTCGACGCTCGGAATCGAGCGAAAACGACCGATGAGATAAGAATGAATTGTTGATGTATTTAAACACGCATTTAAAATGGTACATTCTGTTCGCTAGTGAATAATTATATTTACTGCATTAAGTTGTGAATTGTTTGAAAAAATCGGTATAAGCTTCCTTCTTCGCGGTAATTACTGGAAAGCCACGAATATAAAGGATTCACCGTGTACATATGATAATGCTATAATATGATCAATTGATTTTGTAAAAGATAAATTCACGATTTTTCGTAAAAGACGGAATAAAACAAAATCGTCATAATTGTTTTGACGTAAATCCGTTCGTTGGTGGTCGGTCACTAGGCAAATAGTGATACATCTCTATTTGGGGCGATTTTTAAATTATATGCGATGAAAAATCGCAAAAAAAAAAAAAAGATGCATTACTCCGTTGAGGAAAAAATAAGGTTATATCGCGTAGGTGGCTGATTTTCTTTTTCTTTGTCGATTTTCCGATCGCCGCTATATGTCGCCTTAGTTTCGGTCATAGCTTTCCTTCTTCGCCTTTTTTTGGTTTTTCCCTCGTCTCTTTCCTACGGTGTTCTCTTCACCCGGACGATTCCTTTTTTCTGTGTAACGTCAATTTTTTTCGAATGTTCCCTACCTTCCTCGCAGCGTTCTTTCTTCTATTCTAAACGAAAAGCTTAGTTTCTCTACTTTATATAATGCCTCTCTCGTTTCCTTCCTCATCGGCTGTTCCTTTTCTAGCTTCTTTCAAATTCAAAATATGATATGTTATGCTTTCTTTAAGCTATATTGTTTAGATGCCTTGGTTGATTGGGCTGTTGCTTTTCATTGGTGTACTCTGAACAAAAAAAAAAAAAAAAAACAAGAAACAGAGAATCTTTAAGATTATTTCTTATTTTTATTTTCGGGTATGTAACATTGCTGCATTGATAGTTTTCTTCGACTATCTAGAAATGACGACGTTATTATATAATATCCTACACATAAGGGGGGGAAAATGCCATTTCCGTTTTTCTTCTAACCGATTTAAATTTGAATAAAAACGCATTTTTGACACGTTTAAATGTTATCCTTAATTTGTCGAGTTTCAAGTGTACAAAACTTAATCTGCGATTATTCCGAAAGGGCATTTAGTTTACTACCGAAATTTTTTAATACAAACCTATATAAAAACTAACGGTCTCACTTTTATTATGTAAATACCAGTGCAGTTTTATTCAATATACCTTTTATACGATACACGACAAAAGAGATAGCATAAACAGACCCTGAGATCTGAACAAACAAAATGAGCTCATCTCAATTATAAAGAACAGGAAACCGGCCCGAAGTCGCATAAATTCATGATCAGCAAAAAAACGTGTTTTAAAAAGAAAGTAAGTGTAAAACGCTCAGGAAGTTTGGTTCTGCGGATAATATTGCGAATACGCGCAGTAGATTGAGAATTAAGTCGCGAGTGACTGATGAGTACGGCGTGTGCGTATGTGATGCGTAATTATAACCGCGTATATTTGGAATTTTTTTCCATTTATAAAGTGTTCAAGGCGTAAAAAACCCGTCAACTTCAAAATACCGATCTCTTTTCTATACCCTGTCTTCCAGCATTGTACATATACGTGTGTTCCCATTTTAGCGCCCTCTGGATTACTATCAATGTTGTTCAACAGCCCATTGGCTGTTGAATTTTCTTCGTTCTTATATATATATATATATATATAATCTCCTGCGATACGTATATTTTTTCATTTTTATATTCGTTATTTTATAAAATTACGTTTATATTTCAATCAGAAAATACGAATAATAATTTGTTCAATTTCAAATAATCGATTAAAACAGTGAAAATAAATTTTCGTTTATCCTCAAAGAAATATTTTGTAATAATGAGAAAAAAAAGCAAAAATCAATAATCTGTGTAAAAATTCTATTTCTATACTAAGTGCCATTTGTCGGTGTACTTTTTTAACTGTTAGTCGACTAAATGTGATAATTTTCTACTTTTCCGTAACTTGAAACTGTGTAATTTTTTTTCTTTTTCGGACAATAGTTTACAGTTTTACGGTAAAAACGCAGCATGAATATTGTAGCAATTTACGGCGTTAATATTCGTAATATTCATAAGTAAAACTCCGAATTTTAACTTGATAGTTTTTATATTATTCACTAAAATACGTGCGACAAAACTGTTATCCGTGAGCAACAATAGCGAGTACGAGATTTACGTTAATTTTTATCAATGCGTACAAGTTTCCGACGTGCAAAACACGCGCAATACAAAACAATTCGTATTACGAAAACAAAACTAGTCGACGGAAGCGTAAATAATGCGTAAGCAGTTTTCTTCGTCGACATATTTTTTGAACGATGGTGGAGGGATTTAAATAATATAACGGATGTAATTTACTGAACTCTAGAGTAAACTCACGAGTTTATCCATAGCCACACCCAAAATTACAACGAAAAAAAAAGTAAAAGTGAATCTGATCGTTGGATTTGTTTTTTTTTTTTTTTTCTGTTGCCGCAGACCGAAAACTCCTAATTTACACGGTAAGATAAACGTTTCTGTTTGGCATAGTTGGCTAAACAGCGATATTTCGTTCGAGTAGAACCGGGTTCAAAACCCGTTGCCGCACATTGTTACACATTTATAAATTTCACTTATGCTGGGTTAATGTCCATAGCTGACGCGCCAAAAAGAAAAAAAAATCAATTCAATTAAAAACCGCATATATCAGCTCAAAAAGAACGTGTTTTATTTATTTTTAAGTCGGAGTGAGTCCTTTGTATGTACTTAATTTTAACGTTAACCGTCGCGAGTATTTTTTTTCTCCTTTGTTTTTTTTTTTTTTATACATTGTTACACAAAATGCAATTTTTCTTCTTTTTGGTAGCAGCAGTAATAGACGCGTACGTGTAAAGGTTCTTTTTGGTTTACATTGCCTATGTACTGGATACAAGCAGAAAGCACAAGCAACGAACAGTTTATAAAGAATTTTTTGGTCTGCACGTCAAAATTGCCGAGTAAAGCGCAAAAAATGCTGACTAAACGGAACCGGAGTTTTTTTTATATATTTATAGTTTGTCAATAAACCTTACAAATTCGACACAGATTAAACGCGAGTGCGTATTCATTGGCAATGTTTATTGTTGCGTGTGTGAATATGTGCTTACTGTCTCGATTTATGTTGATCGCCGGAGATCTTTGATGCTTTTGTTATTCTGTGTTAAGCTGAAGATTGGAATCAGATGTCCTATTAATTTTTTTTTTTTTTCGATCTTAAACTTATCGAATGATGTTTGTAAGATGATTAAACAGAATTTCAAAGTGTCGTTTTTTGTTGTTTTTTTTAAAAAGTAAATTAAACTTTTTCTGTCATATAATTGCGCAGCTATATTATTAGGCTCACGTATGTAAAATCTGCTGAATTTTTCCATTAATAACTTTTTATCCAGCATTTTTCTAGTTTTGATTATGTTCTCTTTCCTTTATTTCTTAATTTTGCCTTTTTCTATACATTCTATTTCGTTATTACATTAAATAAAATGAACCGTCATTATCCTTTCTAAAATATACGAAATATAGACACGATGAACTAAGACTAAAAAAAAAATCTTTAGTATCGCTTGCTGTATTTTCTGATTAGTATTATTTTTCTTTTTAACATGTTAAATACTTTTTAGTTCTTTCTTCTGCTTTTCGTTCCGAATGAAGTATTTTTTTTTTTTTTATTATTATTTTCTAAAAATTTTTCATTAAAAATTAATTTCACATTATAGGAATGTCTGTTTTATTCTAGTTATGAGAAATTTCATCGCGAAAAACTAACGAATAAAACCCGAATGATTACGATCGGTTATCATCGAGAACGTTCCATATATTATATGCATAAATCAGCAGATCGTTCTTCGTACGATGTTTCACATCCAGTGTGTTTAATTTTTAAATTTTTAATTCATCCGTGAGAAATTTAATTCGACTTTTGTCAGCAGAAAATATGTGCAATATAAAAGTTGTAACGCGAATTGATCGTTTGACCAATTTTTTCTTTATATTCTAATGTGAGATGTATAAAATTAAAAAACATATAAACATCTAAAGTAATATTTCATAAATTACATTGATGAAGTTTTTAAGGTGTATTCAAACAGAGTATCTAATTAAAAATACCCATTTTTATTAATAGTGCCCTTTTCTCCGCATATCTTCGACTACTGTTCGATTTATTTCTTCATTTAAAATAAGTATAAGAAGAATTACAGCAGCAGTATTCCATTATGCAAAAGGCCGATCGTCAGGAATAAATTGTAACCTTTACATTATATACACGCGTACACGTGTGACTTTATGTCTTCGGCTAATTCGCTACTTTACGTTTTGGTATAATTCATATTTTTGCATTTAAATACGGCCCCGTTTCAGTAATCTCTCAAGTTACTAATTTTTATTGTGTGCATACGGGGCGGGGTGTGTGTGTAAAAAGTGTGAAGCTCAATCCGTGTTATGAAACAAAACTGTGTGTACTGTGTTCTGAATTAGAATTAATGTAGTCAGCGAGCGACTACAAAACGAGTTGTTTCATGTTCATAAACCGCTGAAAACTATATGAGATACATACAAAAATTTTTTTATACATCGAAAACTGTACTTGTTTAAAAAGAATTATATATTCAAAACATTGGCGGATTTATTAAAGCTAAAAAGTTAACGATATTTACAACGAACTATTATACTGCAAGGCGTGGCAGTATTTTTCAGTTACCTTTCTCAAGTCGGAATGTGTAAGAAAAGGAAAGAAACGAAAGATGAAATAAAAAAAAGTAAAAAAATAAATAAATAAAAGGTAGATGATAGGTATAAGGAAAGAGATAGAAGGCAACAGATAACTGGATATAATATTAACGGGTGATTTACTTTTTTCATTCGATGAAATAGGAATATTTATTTCATCGATTTTAGAGGCGTATAGTCTGGAGGTGAGCACTGCCCGATTTAAATGGAAATCTTTATTCTAGCTCAGTATAATTTTAGATGATTGAATTAAAATAATCACGAGAAATAAGAATTTTCGGTGTCCTTAAGTGAAGAATTTGCAACGAGGCAATTTCACCATTTTTTTTTCTCCTTGTTTTATCGTATGGCATCTACTATTTTGACTGTTATGTTTATGTCGAGATCATTATTTGTTGTATGTATCCGATTTTTAATGAATATTGAAATTTAGTTAATATCAGTCGCTATAACTACATTAAAAAAAAAAAAAGAGAGAGAGAAGTGGTGTCTAGAGGGGGACACTCGGTAAAAACGAAGTTCCTTTCACTATTTAATTGATATACAAGTATAAAGTCATTCATAAAGTATACGATAAAAAAAATGGCACAATATAAATCCCGTATGAATTAAAACAAAAACAAAAAAAAAACCGCGCTAATTTTCAATTTTAATAAAATTTACACATGTTTAGAATTGAGTTTATACAGTTGACCGCGCACAATACTTGCTGCTCGAATCTCACTACTCGCACGCACGAACGCACACACACACCCGTATATAATAGAAAGAGAAAGAGAGTGAAGGTCGCCTAGAGGACGCATAACGCTTTTAAGTTCCCTAACGATTTCTGCCAGTTTACTCCTACCGCTAAGCCGCGTAAAAGAACTTCGTTCCAAAAAAAAAAAAAAAAAAAAAAAAAGTTATAAAAATTAAAGAGAAACAAATATTCATTATAAGTATATCGTACGTAAAATGTTTATTATTTAACTGGGAATTATTAGTTGTTACACATGTAAAATACGTAACGCATTCAACTAAAAATCTAGCAAAATTAACAGCTGCAGCGTGAAATTTGAACCAATAACAATATTGTTATAGAGATCTCAAGGTGAAAACAAAATGTACTAGATATTTGCTGGAATTCGTTTCGGCCCATATATGATGTTTATAACATTTAACAAGAAGCGGCAAGATCGTACCTCATTGAAAAATTAATTCACCATTTCGGAATATCAACTAGAATTTAGCAGTGTAGCCGTCTGTTAACTCGATTGACACTCACATTGGTAAACTAAAACGTCCGTCGATCGTAATGAAATTCGGCACATCTACGGAACAACAGAAATTCGAAACTTGCATAAATTTTATTGTATATTCGCAAAATGACAAATTGAAGAAAAAAGAAATGCACATGATAAAGAATATGTTATGTTCAGCGAACGGTAACGTGATTTACGCAGACCTGCCGATGGTAATCCACGTAAAGCTTAATTCTATATGTAAAATTGTTGCAAAGCAAATTTTTTAATTTATTGCAAAATGGATGTACAGGACGCATTTTTTATTTACCATATTAATTTATTATTGAACGTTTTTGATGTTTTCTTGTAATTCTTTGTGAACTTTACAACGTATGTTTGCAGCGCGGATTTTCTTAAATTTTCGGTACCGTTAACTGTGTTGATAATCTATTAATTTAATTTAATTCACGCCGTTTCAGTTATTTAAATTTGATTGTATATTTTTTAAAAAGCTTTTTTTTTCGGTTTAAATGAAACACCATCAATCGCGTTGGAGGTGTTGCATATTTTCTTCTTCTTGCTTACGCCGTCTCCGACCGAAGTTTGGCGATCAGTAGGGCCATCCTCACTTTATCAATGGCAGTATTACGTAAATATCTACTTGTGAACATCGGCACCATCGGAGTAGATCCACTGCTGCTTCCTTCTGCCTGCGTTTCTTTTGCCGGCAATTTTTTTTCGTATAAAACCAGTTGAAGCGAGCGATATTTTTCATTACGATGAATGTGGCCGTAGTAATTTAGTTTACGTTCTTGCATAGTCAGCAATAATTCTCTTTCCTTTGACATTCTGGCTAAGACTTCCCGGTTTATAATGCGGTCTGTCCATGGGATTTTTAATATGCGACGGTATACAAACATCTCGAAGGTCTGCATTCTTTTCTCCAATACCATTGTAAGTGTCCCACTTTCAACTCCATATAGCAATATCGTGAATACGTAACATCTAACCAGCCACATGCGTAACTGTAGGCTAATATCTTTTCGTGTAAACAAATTCTTCATTGTGAGGAATTTTGTTCTCGCCTTCTCTATTCTGGTTCTAATCTCAATGTTTTGGTCGGTTTCTTCACAGAACCAGGTGCCCAGATACTGAAATCTTGACACCCTTTCAATTTCTTCCGAGCCAATATGTATATTTCCTGCAGACGTATTAGTGTCTCGCTTACATTTGTCCACCACCATCCATTTTGTTTTGGACGCATTTATTTCCAGCCCCCGTAGCTTAGGCTAACCTCATGAACCCGCGTAAGCATTTCTTGTAGTCCGGCGAGGCTTCCTGATACCATCACTGCATCATCAGCGTATCTGATGTTAGATTTTTTTTTTTCGCCGACTTTAATTCCATCCTCTGATGTGATGGCTTGCTTGAAAATGGTCTCTGAATACACATTAAACAATGTAGGCGATAATACACATCCTTGTCTTACTTCCTCTTTTGATCTTAATTTCGTCTGTATAAATATTTTCACATCGTACCACAGCTGTTTGATTCCAATATAAGTTCTGTATGTTTTTTATATCTGCTTCGATTACACCAATATCTTTCATAATTCGCATCAATATTTCATGATTAACGCAGTCGAAAGCTTTCCTGTAATCTATGAAGCACAGGTATAAAGGATGGTTGAGATCTCTGCATCTCTGAGCTAAAATGTTTAATATGCACAATGCTTCGCGTGTGCCTAACCCGTTTTTAAATCCAAACTGACATTCTCCAGCTCACATATATCTGCGATCCTTTGATGAATAATCTTGAAAAATATCTTTAGAACATGAGGCATCAGGCTTATTATGCGATCGTTTTCACAATTTACTGCCTTGGGCTTCTTTGGTATAGGTATAAACACGGACTTTAACCAATCTCTTACCAGTTTTCCCGATCTGTACATTTTGTTAAAGAATTTTATTAGGAACTTCATCATGGCTTGACCATTTGTGTTGAATAATTTTAAAATATCTTCATAAATGCCATCTGGTCCTACTGCCTTACTTGTTTTCAAGTTTTTAATTGCTGCGCTTATTTCTGCTTCTTATATTTCATTTATATTTGTTGTATATTCATGTGTTTCTATGTTAGTTTGATCAGCTCTGGTACTATAAAATAATTTCTGCACACATTTTGCCCATTTTCCTAATCTATCTTGCAGATTCGTCAGTATTTTTCCGTTATTGTCTTTCAAAACAGCAAAATTTTTCTTCCTTATAATTCCAATAAATTCCTTTACATTTTTGTGTACGTTAAAGAGGTCATGGTTTTCCTGTAGTTTCTCAATTTCTTGGCATTTTTCCTGCAGCCATAGTTCCTTCGCCTCCCGAATTTCTTTCCGAATTTGAACATTTAGTCTTCTGTACTCCTCTGTATTACGCTTATTTTTTCTTCTCAGTTCCATTAGTTGTAATATACCTTCTATCATCCAGGCTTTTTGTTTTATATATCTTGTCTTTCCGACGATATCAGTTTGAATCTTTCCCTGTTCTGTCTTCCAGTTTTCCCAGAGATGCTCAGTATCAGATTCTTCAAGTGTAAAAATTCTTTTTTCCATTTCTTGTTTCACTTTTTTACTTGTTTCTGTTTTCTGTATTCTGCGGATGTCAATATGCTGTACTGGTTTCAATCTGAATACTTTACGGAATCGGATTTTCATTGTCATAACGACCGGGTTGTGATCAGATCCTATATCCGCACCAGGATACGTCTGAGTTGATTTCACGACTGCTTTGTACCGTTTTGATATTGATATATAATCTATTTGGTTTCTTGTTTCGCCCGATGGAGATCTCCAAGTATATAACCGTCTATCAAGCTGTTGGAAGAGAGTGTTCGCAATAAATAGTTTATGTTCAATACAGAACTGTAGCAACCTATCACCACGATCATTTCTGTTGCCCAGGCCAAAATTTTCAACCTCTTGTCCGCTCTTCCCTTTTCCAATTTTAGCATTCCAATCGCCCATAACTATGTTAATTTCTCCTTGTTTCGTCGTTTTTAACAGTTCATCTACTTCATTATACTATTCTTCTAATGTGCTTTCGTCCATATCCGCTGTTGGAGCATATATCTGTATTATATTTAAGGATCGATAATTAGTTTTCATTTTTATCATCATTGCTCTATCTGACAATGGTATAAAATCGGTCATCGAGCTAGCTATTCCTTTCGATATTATGATTGCTACTCCATTTCTATGATCTTTGTTGTTTGATCCAGAGTAATACATAATCGCATCTTTCATGTTCATTATCCCGCTACCTGGCCACCGTACCTCACTAAGACCTAGTATATCCATTTGCAGTCTTTTCCTTTCAGCTTCTACATTGTGTATCCGTCCAGCCTGGAATAAACTCCGTACGTTCCAAGTAGAAATTCTTGTTTTCTTATTCATTACTGTATAAGTGTTTGGAGTGTCTCTGTTTGCTGTGAATCATTAATGGCCAGCGGGGGTATTCTTCTCACCCTTTGATTATCTAAAATCTGCCCCGAACTAAGGGCCATTGTTGTGTGTTTGTTTCTGGCCATTACTGATTGTTGGGAGAATATTCCAGTGGTTTTCCGTTGCCTACTGGAAGATTTTTTATCAGGGTTTACTCCCTTAGCCGATAGGACTCGGTTTTAAGGCGCCAATAGATTGGTATTAGGGTATGTAAATTATTTCTTCGAGGTATCGATTGTGCGGTTTATACATAAACATTACGGCGTCCGGGAATTTATTAGAACATTTTTTTATGTTCGTTCGATTGAGAAAAAAAAAAAAAATCTAAACTTGACACTTTCTCGAAATATGCTAGACATTTTTCTGCTTCGCGTTATGAAAATAAAAAAATGAATAACGAGTTACGAAATTCTAAATTGATATTATATTTCATTAATATCCCCCGCGTATTTGAATAATAAATAGAAAAATTAAACGAATTACACTACTACTAGCTATATTTTAAATATAAAATAAGTAAAACACAGAAACACCGACTAATTTCGGATTACAAATCCATATTCGTAATGTAGAATCGTAAATTCTTAAATTCTACACCATTGTTAAATAAATTTTTTAAACGGAAATTAGTTGTTTTTTTTTAATGTTTTTATAATTGAAATGTTGTGAAATATGTATTTGTTTATTCTTTTTTATTAATTAAATTATTTATTCAGCCATGGCTATGATTTTCAAACAAAAATGAAGTTTGGCACGTTAAATCCCTACTTGTAAAAGCGTTCAACATCCCAGTATTTTCACGCGATGTTATTTGTAGTTAAACCGAATTTTTCTTTCTAAATTAAAGATTTTTTTATTCGACGTTATTTTAACGTATTAAATTCTGTAAAATCCGAAAAATGTAATTATTCTGAAAATGACCGAGGAAGATACAAATTTAATTTTACCAAAAAATTAATACCAATAATTAAAAAAAGATATGAATTGATCGAATTTTTGATAACTTCGCCGACTGTCTCTCTTATTATCTCCTCGGTTAACATGTGTAGCCTGTCCCCTTCAAAAGTACTTGTAAATTTTAGATAGCATATTTTCACATTCTGTATCTATTTCGAATTCAAAAAAAAAAAAAAAATATATATATATGTTTTTTAAATATATATAGATGTATATATGAAGTGTAAAAGGAGTCCCATATCCTTGGGTCACCCTCTTTTTGGCGGAGACTTTTTTGAGCATGGATCGTTTAGGCGGTAGCGAGCGAGAGTTTTTATTGGGACCTTCTTACGAATTACCTGCGGTGATTTTCAGATATCATCACCTAAATATTATTATTTGTGTTAGCGACAGACATGGGTTACCAGATTTATTTCTATACCAATATAGAATATCCATTGACTGGTATCAGAAATTCTGCGCAAAGCATACCGTTATGAATAATCTAATAAAATTATGTAAAATATGTATTTTTGTGATTATATATATATATATATATTGTAGAAATAAATTTGGTAACCCGTGTTTCTCACTAACATAAATGATTAACGTTCAGCGAATAATATCTGAAAATCATCGCAGATAATTTGTTAAAAGGCCTAAGTAAAAACCCTCGCTCGCTACCGCCTAAACGATTACGTCTGAAAGAGCTGGTCCCACATACTTGACAAGGCGTCAGGGACTTTGAAGTTAAGATTCATAATATATTAAACTCGACATATAATACTCCCTAAAAGACGGCTCCAATTAATTACATCATTTTTAAACGTCACATGTAATTGATACGAAAACGTTACTTGATTTTTTTTATATACTCCGACGTAAAAATAACAGTCATAAATACAATAAGCCATTTATATTCGCACATGATTAAAATGCTAAATACATTCGCATGCTTGGTTGTTTAGTAAAATTGATACTTAAATAAGCATGTTTTAGACGGCAGGAAATTTGCAGCAGGAATCGAACTCTGCAAATAACACGGCTACTTCCAGAATGGTAGCGTGCGCGGGTTTGGTTCAATTAAAATTTTATTCAAACTAGCTTAATGTACCACAACGGGATTCTTAAACAACAATTTCCGTGCTAAAATAAAAAGTAAAAAATTACAGACCATTTCGATGAGGGGAGGGGAGGGGGGGTTAATTGATAAAAAATTCTTTAAAAAAAACAGCACCCGCTGATGCAGCTGGATGTGTAAAAAATGGCATTTGTTAACTAAACCAAAAAAAAAAAAATTAAATCTTTTTCTTCCGCGTTTGTATCTAGCAAAATAAACGAACAGGTAGTAAATTAGTGCCTAGTTGGATAATTTACTGCTGACTAATCGGATTTTAATGTTTTCGTTTTCTTTTTTTTAACGTATTTGTTTTGCGTCAAATAAAACCTTCCGACATACAACTTGTCTCTTTTATCAGCGGTACTCAACGTTACAAGGTACCTATTTTTTTATTATTTTACTTTTAATTGTTTAATCGAGTGCGCGAAGTATGCTCCAAGTTCGAATCTGGTGGTAGTTATCCTGTTAAACAAAAAGTATACGTATATTTATAGTACAAAATGGTGAATTTAAAAAATGAAGAATAAAATGTAGGCTGCCTAGACGGTTGAAACAAAGTTATTACTATTAGTGTTTCTTTGTAAAGGTAATTTGAATTATTTTTAATACTTTAACCTGTATAGCCCAATTTTGATAATTTACGTATTAATGATTGTGTATTTTTACTCTATATATATAAACATTTTTTATAAAAAAAATTGTTAATGACATATGCGAGACGTACACCATAGAGCGTTTTTATCAACAGACAATAATTAGAAATTGCTGTGCAAACCGTGAATTATGATATGGTTAGGTAAAACCGACTCTTCCATAAAAATTGCAGAAATCATCATTTGGGTGTCCCTAAGGGGCCAAGCTCCAAAAGATCGAGTTATACATACATACATATATATATATATATATATATGTTACTTCTAATGGGAAAGAATGGAATCTGTCTCAGGTACTTCTCTGGTAGCAGAGATTAACTTTGCTAAAGGAGGAAGACATTTTTAACCTGCCAGTAGAAATATGAGATTTGAGCACGCGTAGAAAAATATTTAGGACGCTCGTTGAATTTCGATTTGGTGATCTGCTCGCTTTCTGGTTGAATTCACCAGTCCCTCTGTGTGGCTACTTCTCCGACGTTAGCGAATCACTAAGAGCTCACTGGGAAGCATGCACACATGCAAACAGCTTAAACAAAGCCAATCAGATTGAAGGTTTAATTGATCAAGTACTTCTCTACTTTTGCGAAACGATCGGCGCGTTGTACAGTGTGCATCTTTTTTTATCCGGGCAGTCGTACCATGTTTTCACACTATTGCTACGGTAAACTGTGACTAACGCTACCACTATTTTATCGTATAGTAAATTACGTTCACAGATATCAATTGTTCTATCACAGTGTCGTATGTATTACAAAAATTAAAAAAAATAACCTGCGAACAAAAGTTTATAAATACGTTTGGCGAAATTCAGTCGATTGTGAAAAAACGAAAAGCGGTATAGAAGCGATAATGCAGCACTCCAGAAAAATCAAATCGGCAGTTTATAGTGTTCTGTTAAGGCGAGCAGACATATTGATTTTACTTTTAAATCGTTGGCTTAATGGGGTTGTAATTTTTCTTTATATAATATATTTAATTTTTTTTTAAAGACGAGAGCGTTCTATATGCATATTTTATTTTATAGTTTTAAAGTTATCTTAATAATCCTTTCTATTTATTTATTTATTATTTTTTTAGTTCGTTTTTGCATAGTTCCTTTTTCGTTGTTCTGGTAAATTATTTATATTATTAATTTTCTTGATTTACATTTAAATAGCAATATTTTCCCTGAAATATAATTTTTTATTTTTTGTAATTAAAAAAAAAAAGAAAAAAATAGTGACTTTTAATTTGTTTTTGTTTGTGAATATTGTGAGTGGTTATGTTAATTCCATTTCAACGTGTTTCCATCTTACCGGGGCAAGGACGTACCAGCCAATAAGCCAGGAGGGGGGGGGGGGCAAGATGAGTTTGCAGACGCCCGGGGGGTGGGATGATAGAAAGAGAATATGAGTTATAGAAAAAATAAAATGTATAAGTTGTAAAGGCTTAATATTTTATTAAACAAGAATAAAATCTTAATTAAAATATAATTTTCGTTGGTTTCTGGCAAATTGTTCTACTTCTTTATTATAAAAGTCTTCCAAATTGTACATGATTACACACCTATGAATACTCATCATGGCCAGTTGATTAAAAAATTTCAAGACTCCATAGGGGAGGGAAGCTGCCCCTCCCCCGCTGGTGGCGCCCATGTACCGAGGGGGGGAAATATGCATATTTATTACATTGTGTTAATAAGTTTTTATTTTCTGGGTTATAAAAAAGTTGAACATTAAAGTTTCCTTTTTTTTTTATTTTAGATTTTAAATTTACCCAGTTTTTGGGAAATTTTCTAGGGGAAAATATTCTAAATTGAAATTTAACGAAAAAAAAAAAAAAAAAAAATCCGAATAGCCTAAGAACTAGTGAAGTATACTCTCGGAAATAGATCAGGCGGTACATTACTGACCTTACGGTACGTTTCGCATGTATTTATTTAACTGAATTATTTACAATCTTACGAGGAGGTTTCTTTAATTATGTTACTTGCGTTCAGTAGCATGGTCAAACTCCTATCTCTGTATTGCGGACAAAATTAGTAGAACAAATATGAATATGAAATATGGCGATGATATGAGATCATAAAACCTTTTAATAATGAAACTAAAAAAATCAGTTTTTCATTTGTTTATTGTAGGTGATTTCTTATAAGTAAAAGGTAGTAAATGCTTTGAAAATGGGAATGGTTCATTCGTTTAATTGTATTTGATTCTTACAGGTTCATAATTAATAAAAATATATCAGAACCCATTTAATTAGTTGAGTCAAAAAATTCAAGAAATTAGTAAATTTGTTTCAAACGAATTCCGAAATTTCCTATACGCAGGATCGCATTAAGTAAATGATATTAAAAGCAAAAACAATTAAAAGACGAGAATTATTAAAAACAACGAATTTACAATGTACGAACGTGTAAATCTCAATCATGAAATGCCCTACTGCCTACCATAGAATGATGTATTCTTTCAAACATAGTGAATGACGGAAATAATCACGCTATGAATTGCCAAACAGTGCCAAAAGTACGTCACTATCGTTGAATTTTTCTTATAGACATTTTACAGGTCGTAGGAAAAATAGAGACTATGCGTGCTGACAACACTCTAACGGAGAAGCGAATTCTGCGACGAGACAGACGCCATAGGCTTGCAGTTATCTAAAGCGGTTAAGTGAACCTTAAAATAACTGTAACTATAAACGTTTAAGGAGCGGCTAGAATTAGCAGAAATAAAAAAGTTGACGGTATTAGGCTGATTAGTACAAGAGAAGCTAGAAGAAATATCGTGAGAGAAAAAGGGAATATCGGTCCTAATGAGGGTAGCATGCGCGATCGCACCTTACCACAGGTTGAAACTTCTAAATTTAAAATTTGTTTCAGCACAGAGCCAAGTTTCAGAAATAGATTCAATAAACCCTTTGATGAATTTTTATTGGCTCTGAGACTGCGACAATTCTATTGTAATATTTTAAAGGCGGCCAACATGTTTAGGCTAGAAAGGATTGAAACAAGGCAGAGTAATACTAGAGGGGAAAGGGAAGGAAAAGAAAGATAGAAGGTTGCCGAGAAACGGTATAAGACGCAAAGGAAATAATGTAAGGTAGGTAGAACTAGCAGGTGCAGGAAGGATTGAGGAATTAAAAATTGGAAGGAAGTAAATCAAGGCCAACGAGTTGAAACAGAGGATAGAAAGACGGAAAAAATGAAGAACAGTGTGTAATGTTACGAAAATGAGGCGTGAAAATGGAAAGTAAAAACCATTCAATTACTGGCACGTATGCTGCCGACATAAAGAGAGGTTGTAGTACAAGAAAAAAAAAGGGGGGGGGCAACGGAGAAGACAGTTTAATATTAAAATTAAATAACTTTGTTGAAATCTGCGAGTTATAAGTCGAGCGAGGTGCGCGACAATACACCTTTCGACTGCTTAATATGCACAAGAGACTGCTGTGTAGCAGAAAGTAATCTCGATGCATCTTAGTCCAAGGATGGCTCGTGGCATTTTGACGTGAGCATGTCGGAGAACAAAATGAAAATAACCGTGCCAGAAGGTATTTTTAATCACTTCAGCAACGGAATATTTACAAAGTAATGAAATAGCGAAGAAGAGAACAATAAATGAAAAATCCATAAATTTAGGCAACCGTCTTAGATGCCTTCTAAGATAAAGTGAAGTTTTGGTGGAAGAAAGAAAGAAAAATATGAGGGTGAAAATGTGAATTTATTTCTCCATATTGGAAACATGATTAATTATTGAGGATGAATATTGTCAGATAGGAAAGATGATAACGGGTTAGCAAAGGAAGAGGGAGGAGCAGTGTTTTTGGAAGTTAGGGACTTCACAATAGCCGCCGAAATATTATTCTGAATTGCCGGAGAAGGGAACACAGAAGAAGCAGTGGTGTTAGTCAAAGCGGTAGGATTAGCTTGAAAAAGAACTGAAAAGCGATTATCATTTGTAGCAGGGATATTTGAACAGGGAATATTCGCCTGCGTTTTAATCACACTTTATTGCCCTCTTCCCGCTACCGTCTCTCTTTGATCTTCTATCCTTACTGTCCTCTACATCCTAATGAAGCAGTTGACTGCGAAGCTAATCACATTTTTAGTGTTCTGCTCTTTCTGTAGAACGCGTTCTTCTCTTTATTTACTCCTCTTAAAGGCTTCCTGCTCCCCATTGTGCTCCCTACATTCTGTCCTTTCCCCGTCAGTCTATTGTCTCTGCCGTTGGTTCCTTTTTTTCAGCTATTTCCGATTGAATTCTGGGTGGAGATTCTCGGTTGAATAAAAGAAAAAAAGAAAAGAAAAAAAAACAAACTCTTATTGGTCTTAATATATTTAAAAAAATGTAATAGCTAGAACAGAATTACTTGCCGACCGCGTGAATTTTGATTATAGTAATTACGTATTTACCAATGCTTTTATTTTATTTATCGTGGGAACCTTCCTTCGAGTTCGACAAGACTTGCAGCGACGTTAGCTCTACATAAACTTACGCAGAGGCGTTCTAAGAGGGTTTATATGTTTTAGGGGATGCAAATTCACTAAAATTCCGATGATAAGAACTTACTTTTTTTTCTAAACTTGTAGAATCATTATTGTGTTACTTCAATTTTCTTTTTTTCAGCTGAAACTATAAAATTTTACTTTTTAGTCGAAACCGAAAAATTTCGATGGAAGTTTAATTAAAAAACTTTAATCAAAAACCAAATGTTCATCAGTTAACGAGACAGCCCCTCACATATATATATACATATACATATATATATATATATATATATATATTAGGGGCGGATCTAGAAGGACATTGGGGGGGATTATATAATTACGTAAAATCTTCTATGGTAGGCAGTAGATTCGAGAAATACCTTGTTTCATAAAGAAAATCAAATAGCGACCTCTTTAGAAATTTAAAAATGTTTTAAAAATACATAATTATTACAATTTAATTTAAATTTAGTTTTATTTTTAGGTGAAAAATAAAACGAAATTATAAAATTCTAGCTGAAATGATAGTTTAGAAAAAGTAAGAAAGATAGTATTTTTATTAGACTTTATTTCTTTTTTATTTTTGTTAGTAACCCGATCCGAATTCATTGCCCCATGGGGAAGTAAAAAAAATACATATATTTCTCATTGAACTATTTTCATTTACATTAAAAAATTAAAATTAAACATAAATAAGAAAGGCAAAAGATCGATGACAGTTGCCAGTTGGGTTTAAAATAAAATAAAAATGTAACATTATTAGTTTTACTAGAAAACAGTATTAAATATTAGATATAATTAAGTCCATGGGTAAAATTTATACAAATTTTTTATAGCATAAATTAAGTTTCTCTGTTATAACAAATTTTTTCGTAGAGGCTTTGGTTCTTTGGGGGGAAATGTCCACTAACTTTCCCTCCGTGGATCTCCCACTGTATACATACATATATATATATACATATATATATATATACATATATCCTTATCGGCGCGCTTCTGGTCGTACGTAATTAATTGTCTGAAATTTTTCAGCTTTGAAAAGGTTCTACCTCATTGAACCGTTTGAAATATAATGATTCTCTACATAACTTTTTCTTTTTCTTCAGCTAAATGTATTTCTGTACAGAAAAAAAGTTTCTAACGCCTTAGCTTTTTTCTTACGTATTCATCGTGTCTTTTAAATTATCTGCTGAGCCATATATTGAAAAATCGTACCCGCCGGACGCTAGCTTCGAATTGTCGTACGGAAAAAATGCTCATTTCATTGTTTTCCATGTTCCGCGTCAGAAGGTGTTAGATGTCGTTTTATAGAGGACAATAAGGTTTTTTTTTTCGGATTAGCATCGAGTTCTGGTTGGAATAGTTTTTGTTTCATTGTTAATTTTTGTGGTACGGATTATTTTTAATTTTCGATTGTAAATGTGTCATCGCCAAATGAATCTTACGAAAATGTGACTGCACCAACTTTGCAGGTAACTAGGGATTTCGCTAACTGTTCGATCATTTGACATTCGTTTCAAATTTCAAAAAAATTAACTCCGCTTGAAACTACATTCTAACGTCGTGTCTGTCTGTTACAGTCATTGCGCTACAACAAATTTAGTTGTGTAAAGTTATTTAAAATACCTTTATAGTATTGTCGGTACGACCGTGTTGTCTCATCACAAATGTATACGGTTCTTGTATAGTAATTCGATGCTAGCCTACCGGGCATGATATGCCGGTAACTTAATTCGAGATCGAAACGTGTGATACGGTTCGTTGACACGAAACGAACAGTAAATAACAAATAGCCCCGCGTGTACAAAATGGTCGACAAAAAAACGGACATTGTAGCAGTCGGTGGCAGGAAAAAAAAATGATCAGCGGCGTAATCTCCCGTTATTTTTTTTTTTTAAATTTACCGAAAAATGGCGTCAATTCAGCCGACTTAAAAGATTATAAAAGAGAGTAATTAAATATTAGAACCTAATTCGATTGGATACTACCCGGTTAAAATATATGTTTAACTCTTTAAGGAGCAAATGTTCTCCATACCTTTTGGTATTCTAAATCGACAGAAACACTTTAAAACTTTTTTTTTTTTTTACCGCTTTCCTAGTGTGTATTTATTTATGGCAAAATGAAACATACCATTATTGTTTACTATAACAAGAACGAAAGAAAAATGTAAGCGATCAATGTAGCCAACCAGCGCCCATATTACTTTTTTTGGGGGGGGGTTCGTCTACAAGGACATTGGCCCAAGAAAAAAGGAAAAAAGGCGCAAGAAACTCAGATCTTTACACGATCAGAGATAGTCGACAAAAAGGAATCAAGAGCCTGGACAACAGAAGGAGAAGGAAGGGAGAGAATGAACGAAGCACTGTATTACTTATCGAATGTGGTGGTTGATTAATTAGATTAACCACCGCCCTTCAAAGAATTTTAATGGTTGTAATTTCTCGTCCGATAAAGTAAACAAATACCGCGCCCTTTAGGAAAAATAAAAAAAAAAAGTTGTAAAATTTTTGTACGACAACGCGCTTAAACACCAACCAGAAGGAGCAGTGGAGGCGCATGGAACTTTCCATGTAATAATTCGAAAAAAAAAATCACACTAGACCCTAGAAATCTCTCTATTCTCCGCGGAATGTAAAGGTTTTTATCGTGCAAAATTTTATTTTATTTCTTTTTCCCCGTTTGTCAAGGTCGAATAATAATGCTTTTACAACATGTCCGATTTTTCTTTTCAAACAAGCATTGCGGTTGCTTGATAAGAAAAATTTAGAAACAAATTAAGCGAGACGTGATAATTGTCCTTTTTCCGAACTTGTTCCGAACCGTACTGTACGATAAATATGTACATATATAAATAGCCTTGTTTAAAGGTAAGAAGAAACGCTTTCACGTATGCGATAACGTTGTGTGTAACGAATGCGCACACATTAAATATAGAAAAATAGGTTGTCATATGATCAGCTGGAATTTTTATTCGTCAAGAAGGTGTGACAGTTTTTGTGACGGTTCGAATAAGCTCGATACACAAACACACACATGCACGAGCAACGAGAACACAGAGACATGCAGGCGCACACGAAATCGTGTATGATCGGTGTGAACATAGCGCTTATTATGCTTACATATTACGGTGCTGGCTGCGGTTCATTGTATTATACGGTTATGCCAAACCGGCTATTGCCCTCTTTCTGTGTGCTCTATCTTTCGCTTTGTTGGTCGCCGACCGCGATATTGTCGCTATCACGTTAACCATTTTTATTACTATATTGCGTTATACGTGATGTTTCATTCCGTGTTTGCCTGCTCCTCCATTTATCGTCCTTCTTTGCTTACGTTGTTTCTTCTCGGTACATCCGTTTCGCCGTTCATTCTCGTACACGCAGTGTATTTTATTTCGACGATTTGATACGTTGCCAATGGCACTGTACAGCCGTGGCCTCCAGGTGAACTCTCCCCCTGTGATTAACGGCGATGCTGCTGCTTCTGTGTCGAAGTCGTTCGCTTTATCAACCAGCATGTCTGGCCCGATCGCAGTTGCCGACCGATGATGTGAGACGCGTGAAGAGTTGTGCAGCTCGCTAGATCCGATCGCGTTGCCTTTTCGCTCGTACATATACGTATGTCGTATTTTTGTTTATTTGACCATCAGAAAAAACGAAATTAACGGATTTTTCGTACTGCTAGTTCGACTGTCACACACCTGTTATTTCTCCGTTATCCGCGTTTATCGAGCAATTTTAAACTTATTAAATTTTTCGTTTCCCCTTTTCGCATTTTTCCCCGATACCTTTTTTTATAAAAATCGACTGTATTTTTGAATTTTTAAATTTCTCGCCGTCAGTGTCAGCACCAGAAATAGAAAAAAGAACACTTCGCTCGTAAGTATTACAAAGAAAAATATTTTTAATACGTATTTAACGTATTTATAAAAACGATCGCGCTATTTAATATATTCCGATACTTATTGTATTTTTGAAAATTTTTTCGAATATTTAAAAGGAAAACAACACCATCTCATCTTAGTATTATATTCAATCGCCCATGTCGCTACTTATTATATAGTGCATTCGCACGAACACGCCTATATGTTATGTGTACATATTTTTTTGCCGGCTACATAGTAATCGCTTTACAATTATCTATTTTTACTTCATCTCGATTACCTTACCGAAATAATAGCATTTCTAAATTGTTTTTTATCCACTATTGTAGCGGAAGTAGGAAGCCCCAAGATGAGCTTTCATGAACTTTATTTTCCTGTTTTTTTTTTTTCTCTCCCCTTTACTATAAACGGAGTATAGGTATCGATTTTACTTTTATCTGAGCCCCGTTCCATTCGAGACTACTCGATTAATCTTCTTGAATCAATCATTTTTCAACGTACTGGAAAAGAGGTCCTCCTCCTTTGATTTCTCTCGGTATAGCATAACCAACAGCGGTCATTTGCTTGTGTATCGGCGAGACCTGAAAATGAAACAATAAATGTTAGCAACAGAGTTAGAGTTGATAATAATAGTAAATCGAACGGGTCGTTCCAGTTACAACGTTAAATTACGACCGCTTTTATCGGTAGTTTAACTGAACTGTCTACTGTGACTTGAGATGATGCACGCTAGTTGTTAGTAGTAAATTGTTTTCGATAATAATGACGGTTTCGTTTTTTGATTCGCTAACGATCGGGTTATTTTGGGTAATTTCGTAGAAAAATTCGGATTTGAGCCAAATCGATATGAATTTTAAGCTGTTATTGTTGCTATCGAATGTCGTGTTTATTTTTGATATCGTATGTGTGTTGTGGCGGTCGACTATTAAAAAAAAATCATCTGAATTCGCGAATCTTTTTTTTTTTTTTATGTAGCGCAAATATTATTTCCGTTAAACAATGAAGATGATAGACTTTTTTTTTTCTCTTTTTTTTTTTTTTTTTTGAACTTAACTCGATGTTCAACAATTAACGCGGCTGGATTGAAATTAGAAAAAAATTTCTTTTTTTTTGTTTAATAAGTATTACGATTATTAGTTTTTGAACAGTTTCTTACCAGATAAAAATGTTTTCTCGATTTGAGATATATACAGTTCATTACAAGATGATTGAAAAAAGAGACAACTTTCCCCTATAAAATCATACTTTATTTGATTAAGCGTTTTGCAAAATGTACTTGATTGAATGAAGCTGTTCGAAGTGTGGTCGGCGATTTCTAACAGAGAAAGAAAGACCGAGATAGCTTTTTTTCCCTTTTACGTTTCTTTTGAGTATTACCTTTCTAAAGTAAAATTATGCTTATTACCGATCAAGTTTTTTCCAACAACTCGTCTACTTCGTAAAACGTGTCTTAAACATTTTTTCTCCCAAAGTTTCCGGACTGTGTTTTTCGGAATTTTATACTGGAGTCGCGAGGAAGGATGAGAAACCGAAGTCAGTGAATTTTTCGTCGCAAATTCTATTAAAATCGGTGTGCGACGGTTATCACGATGCAAGAGCTAGAGAGCCATTACTCGGCTAGTTGGCTACGGCAGACAGAGTTGTAGCAGTACTTTTCCATAAAAACTATATCGTTCACAACCATGGAGACTAGACACATGTTACCACAACGCTCTCTTAATCAAAAAACGTCATCCGCATTCGATGGTAACTTTTGCATGCGAGAATAGGTGACGACCGTTTTTTATCCGCTACTGCGAAGAGTGGACTTCCGTTTGTTGGTACCCCGCAATATCTCCGATAATGATTTTGAATAGGAAAGAGGAGGAGGTATGTACGCTAGTTTTCTGAACAAAATTCGTGGGTGACGTTCACTTTCCCCGCTGATTAATTATCACGACTCGTGGCATACACCTGTGACTTTTCAGATTGTCCGCCAAAATTGACAATTAAACCGAAGGATTTTAATAAATTTAATAACATCAACCTCATTTCTCGGATGGTGAAGCACCGGCCTGGCCGCATGAGAGAGCGAACGTGAAAAATGTATGGACCCTGTGTGACAGCACAGGTTGACAACGCTTGTTGGCTCGTCTTCGGTCGACTCGTGGCTATTTTTAAAATTATAATACTACAGGGGTGGACGTAGTAGAACGTTTAATTGCAGCATATAGGTAACCCTCTTGCATTAATTTAAATGTAAAAGTAACCGCCAAACAAAGCTTTTTATATTAGCGCGCTGTTCTATTGTTACAAAATCGCTACGTGCGCTCCGAATTAACTGGTTCGTATAATCGCCATCACAGCTGCAATAGTTCGTTCAAAGGATTTGTCGCATCATATTCCCGCAACGTGGCCGATAGGAATTGTACTTTTTGATCACTTTCCTCACGTGGCCATTGACCTGCCGTGGGGATAATGCTATCTCCGGAAATATTTCGAACGAAAAATCTACACTAGTTTGAAATTTTTTCTACAGAATTTCCTCGCTCCAGGGCAATAACGGGGATTTCTTTTTACTATTCCTTAATATTGCACATTCGGATGCATTTTTGGCGTCGACTTGCAATAGATGAGTCAGAGATGATCCTCATTGGTCTCTTCGCCTTTGATCGTGATTATCAGTCTTGCCGGCACGTTCATTCCTTGGTACGCCCTAGTATGATTGATTGAGGGATAAACGTCACCTGTCTATGATAATCGAACTATTCGTGCGCTTTTCGGAAAAAATTGAAATTTTTGTTCGAATAGTGTATAGAGAGATTTACGAATCAGCGACCACTAAGAGTGCTTTCTCTGAGACTGTAAAAGGGATTTTCTCTCACTTACAACTCTCGCTCCCTCGTTCTTTGTGGACTATATAAAATATATATAACCCCATATACATTTCTGCTGCGCCCAGTGTGTATTGCGCAGTTATCGTTAAACACGAAAAGCTGTGTATGTTGAGGATGAAATCTGCGTAAATGGCCAGGTGGTCCGTAAATATATATATTTTTAATGGTCCCTTTAAACGTTTTCTATCTTTTGTTTAATGTTACTTTTACATCCAAAATTGAGGGAATTCCCATGTTGGGGCAATGACAAGTTTGACGGGAAAAAGCTAGAATGTCAAGATGAAAGAAGAAAATGAATTTTGTCAGATATACCCTTTTTTGATTCCGGGCCAAGAAATAAATGGACGAATAAAGAAACAATGAACTGTTTGATAAAGTGGTATGCTGCAAAAAGCGCGCTTTATTTGTACGATTATGGAATAAGACGTACTCTGTTCAGTTGACAATTTATCTACACAAACTACCATTCTGCGTCATTGTAATTTCTTTACTATTCGTGTGGTGATAACTGTAATACGTGTTCGGAATTGCTGAGATATTTTATTAAATTTACACTCACGGGAATATGGGATCCCATTTGATGACGATGAAAACTACTTATTACAGTCGTGTAAAGTTGGTTTTTCTTACGGCGTTTTGCCGAAACCATTCGCAACCGATAAATAGAAAATCGATATGAAGTCGGTAATACTCGTACTTTTATCCGATAAATAGATTTAAGGTGATGCGATGGAGATTTAAAAATTTTTCAGACGTCGTCAGAGCTATTAGATGAACCAGTAGAATTTGAGCAAGATGAATTATTTTTACTTCATTCAACGAATATGTAAATGGATGTGAAAAAGAAGACTGCTTTTTTTATTACATATATATTTGTATACTCGTATGTATTATTGCCCTGAAAAGTACGCAAATTATACAATTTTCTAACTTGAGAGCAGGGCCGTATCTGAGGGTGGGTTTTTAGGGTCCACCCCCCTCCCGAAATGTCTGCGAAATAATACACGTGCGCGCACACACACATAATATATATATATATTTATAAAAATATTTTCGTAACCCCTCCTGAAATTTTGGTCTAGATACGGTCCTGTTTAAGAGTATTACATCATTTAACTACGGAACTCGTCTTATTTCTTTTTTTGTAATAAAAATCGGCAATTTAAGTCCACACATAGGTATGCTCCACTAATCCTTAGCGATTTTTTTCTTTTCCAACTGAAGGTGGAATATCGAAAGGTTTCTAAAATTTAACTATTTATATTCATTTTTTAATAATTATTCATTATTTTATTTTATTACATCATCTGTTTTGTTTTATATGTTTATTAATATAACATAGTGTGTATGTATATATATATATATATATATATGTAACTCTTCCTGTTAAGTTTTCTACATGAAAATCGCGTTTTACAATTTTTTTATTTTTTTACATTATTCTGTTTACTAGTACTAACAATTTGTAAACCTGTATTACTCTACAATACTTTATTTCTTTACCGTTAATATTTGCTCAGTCTAAAAAATCTTTAATATACATGTTTCCTTTACGTTACATAATTTCGTTAACCGTAAATTTATTAAATTCTTCAAAACTTCCATTTACGAGCTTTTTTTTAATACATGAATTTTTTACGGTTACTCTATTGCATGATTGTAAAACGTGTCATATGTTGCCTTGAAAGTTCGCATCCGATTTTTTGTTTTTCTCTTTTTCCTATTATATACATTTAAACGATACTTCTCGGGAAACGTGTTTCATTATTCAGTGCTCAGTCGACTCCTGCCTTAGCCTCTTCATATCCAGTTAAAGTTATGATTATACATATTTACGAGGTGACGGAGGGTAGTTCTTGTTTATTCCATCTAGCGTCTAAAATTTAATTTTAAAATTCTTACATTTTAATTAAAATTTTTATTTATAAATTCGCGCGGTGGCGTTTAAGTTTAGCACAGATGTATGTACACAAAAAGGGCTGGGACAAAGCGTGACACGTTTTAAAGTTGTACCTTTTATTTTTTGTTTTTTCTTTTTATAACCATCAAAGTTTTTAAAAACATGTATCATTTTAATTTTGGAATCGGACGATCGTAAGCGATTTGCGGTTATGTTTATTTGATTTTGGTTTTTAAAGAGATTTCATGAAGAAACTCTGATATCATCGCGTCGCTTAATTAATTTTGACTACATTTGCTTTACGTTTATTTGGATTTTTTTCTCGAACGAATGGCGTACAGTGCGCAGATATATTACGTATCCGATGAGGGGTGGCAACGACGAATTCAGCAATTGTATAATGCTGTGCACTAGTTCATCGTCATTAATGAAACGATGTGTGCGCGCTGGTTCGACAGTTGGCCGTAGTGGTGCCCCCCGTGTATTTTACTATCAATAGAAAGAAAGAAAGAAAAAACAAAAACGAGGACGACGTTGGAGTAGCGGCCAATGGCGCAGCGGTGCCGGTTTCATTTGGCGAGCGGTGTTTCTGGGGGCTCACGTCGGTATGGTATTTTTTCAGGTTTATTATTACGATCATATTCCGCGGTATTCAATGAGCGGAGAGCCGGAGGCCGGTGTGCGAACTAAGTCGTTGGATTAGATCGCGAAACATGGCTATCGGTGTTGCAGGCAACGTTGTCCATTGCCTCTGCGCGTTGATCCTCTCTCTTTTTCGTCCGCCGTTCGCTTGTACAGTGGTTCTCCAGCATGCGCGCTGGAGTTTTAGGAGTTCAGGGCCCCTTTGCCGCGCGCGCGCGCGCGCCAACTTCCATGATTCGCTGCTGGAGAATAGCAACGTGTCGAAGTTTAGAGAGAGTTCGTTCTCTGCTTCCAGCGCGACGATGTTGCTGCGGGACACCTCTGTAGCAGTCGCGGCCTATTTGGTAGCCGTCAAGGTCACACGGGAAGGTCTGTCCCGGTGCGCGGCGCGGTCCTTGTTCCGTGTTCGCTCGACCGACGGCTTCCATTTCGGTCGGTCCTGTCCGATTCAGCCAGCGCGCGCGCTAATAGTAATTACTTAACTCTGCCGAGTACAATGCCGCCAACGTGGATAGAAGTTGCCCGGGCCAGTGTGCGCGCACACACTGTGCGACGTCAGCGCAGCAGCGGTGTGCAAGTTCTCGCGGCTGGCTCAGCCGGATTTAGGCAAAAACTTGGCGCAACAGTACCAACATAACGGTACATCTGCTCATCCGCTGGCGAGATGCGGTATCAGTTGGACGTTGCGTTGCGGCGCGATCGTCGAGGAATGGATCGCTGAAAAAGAGCCTTGCCGAGGATCACAGCGGACAAACCAAGCGGAAGCCTGAAACACGCGTTTTAAATCTTGCATGCTGATCGTGTGAAAAGTCTTCCACTGCCAGTGAGACCCAGCTTCGATCTTCCGTCTTGTCCTTATTTCCGTTCATTTTACCGATGCACACGCCTACACATACGTAATCACTTCATTCTGCCGGCGTACATCTTGATCCGATTATTCGCGATCGTGTTCCGTAACGTTTTCGAACACGTTCAGTTACATTAACCTTGGACGCGACGTCTTTCAAATCCTGCTATTGTTTAGCCGAAATTGCCATCATTGATAAAACCTCGCAAATGTTGCCTCCCGATTGCCTCACACTATTTTTCATTCGGTCTCCTACTTTTACGGTTATCCCTTTTCCGTCCTTCGTTTTTCTCTTTTTCTCTACACTTGTTTCCATGATTGTTCCAAATTGCCGCATGTCGCACTTATTAAATCGTGGGCAATAATTCTTCTTTTCGTGAAATATTTATTTTCCATTTTTACCGACCTTCGGTATCGTTTCCTTTTCTTCCCTATCACATACGGTTTTTTTTTGGTTTTTTTTTTTTATCCAGACAATCTTCAAAACGCATATCGTTGGAGAATTAAGTTACATACATTTATACAATTTTTACTCATATTTTTTTACACGGTGAACACTCGTGTTTTTCCACGAAAAATCTATTTACACTATTCACTCTTTTGGTAATATTAGTAATAGAATAATTGAAACAAATTACGTTCTACAACGGCAAAATTAAAATATCTGTTATCGGATTATTTATTAATTTCTTTGTAATTTTGGTTTTTGTAAAATACTTTAACGAATATTATTTTTACAGAATATTATTAATACATTGCATAGAATCGCGTGTATAAATACTTTAAAGAAATTAGAAGATGTTACTATATAGAATTATATTTACAATGCGACAGTTTTGAGTAATACTTGCGATTATACACAATGATTCAATACTATGTCTACATTATAAAGTTGATTTCCGCAAACTTCATCTTTCTTGCTGAAATATTTAAATCAGCGTCAACCCAGCTACTCATTTCTGAATCATCCTGTTTTTTACTCCTTCTCGACCATTCTATTTTTCCTCTAGCCATTAACTTATTTTGTAAACTACCCATCTATTTATTATCTTGCTTTCTTCCTTGGGTTTTAGATATGAATAATGTTTTGTTTTTTTTTCCGATTTCTAATTAACATATTTATGTAATCCCCCCCCCCCCTGGAGAAACATGTATTTATCGTCGTCCAACAAAAACCGATCTTCATGTTCAACTGAAGATTTTCGGTTTTTCTACAACGTATATTTGCCGCAATCTAGCAAAAAGTTCCGCTCATAGTCTTATTTAAAACTATATAAAATCAACAACTAACGCAAAGCTCTCTACTTCTTACCTTACAGACGTAGAATACTCCGTTATAAATCGGTTGCGAATCGGTCACACAAAAGTCTATCAAAATTACGTATTTAACAAAACATCTCCACTCATGTGCCCCTTTTGTTCTGCGTCTTCTGACTTCTCCGTCAAGCATTTTACAAAAATTATTGTATACATATATATATATTATATGTGTGTGTATGTATTATCATAAAATATATTTATTTATAAATAGTATACTAAAGTCTTGTAGTCAATTATTGCATATGCAATATTCGAACAAACTACAATAAAAACAAGTAAAAAATAGTCGTTTCTATAAAATTAGTAAAAATTTTAATCTCTTTTTCTTTTGTTAAAAATTGAAAAAAAAAATCATTTACAGACACAAATGAAAGTCGGAAAATTTGTCTGCCTGCGGCGCTAATCTCGCGAACTACCAAACCAATTTTGTTCCGGTTTTTACTAGTGGATAGTCAGTTGGGCAAGGATTTAAAATTTAAATGTAAATAATATTTTCGTTAGCAGCTATTAAAGATTTGCAGTATTCTTTATTTCTCTTAAAGACACATTAAGAATCCATTCTTTTTTTTTTTAAACCTCCGCGTTGTGATCAACACAGTTATGCTGGAAGAGCAGTTTTTATACTTAAATCATTTTACAAAAGTTACAATTTGAGTAACGCAAAAAGAGAAGCGAACGCGATGTCCTAATTTTGCACCAGAAATTAATAAAACCTTAACTAGAGCTTACACATTTATATCTACCATGGTAATTATTATATTTAAATTGTTTACGTTTTTTTTTTGTTTTTTTTTTTTGTTTTTTTTTTCTTGTTTGGATTTTTCCCTGGGCTTGTCAGCAACGGACGATTATCCATCAACATGTGTACATTGCAACAATTACGTTTAATATACATTTATTGCGGTAGTCATTTTCGTTAAAATATTTCGCATAATAAAAAGTTTATAGAAATATTTTTTTACCGGGCTTATTTTACCTTTCTATTTTTCTCACTTAATTAACAAAATCCTCCACAGCTCGGCTACATCACATCACAAACTTATAAATTATAATAAAGAATCGTTTAACATCGTGTTTGTTAAATATAGAATATAGTAAGTTATAACAAATACAAATATAACAAACAAATTTAAGAATAAAATAATTGCTTACTTGGAAACGTTTTCGGGTACAACCCATCATCAGCTAAAAATATGTATTTTTTATTTTTTGTTATAACTTACTATATTTTATAAATTATATATTAAAAGTTTCCGCGGCAATCAGTCTTTCCGCTAGTGAAAACTAGAACAAAATCGGTTTGGTACTTCGCGAGATTAGCGCGCAGACAGCTGGGCAGACAGACAAATTTTCCGACTTTCATTTGTGTCTGCGAATTTATGACTGCTTGGATTAAATGGATCGAAATTCAGAATAAGTTTATTTCTTTTCAATTTTTAACAAGAGAAAAAAAGATTGTGATTTTTATGAATTTTATGGAAACGACTATTTTTTATTTGTTTTTACTGTATTTTGTTCAAATATTGCAAATGCAATAATTGACTACAAGGCTTTAGTGTATTGTTTATAAATAAACCTATTTTATGATAATACATTTACAAATACGTATATTATATATCAATATTTTTGTGAAATCCCCCCCACCCACCCCGATATTTTGGTATAGATAAAGCCCTGTATATACATATATATGTATACACATGTATAAGATATCATATGGTAATCTCAATAAATCAATTGATGGGCAACCGTGGTTCGGGTATAATGTAGATAGAGACTGTACAACAACCATATGCAGAATTAGATTCGGACATCACCATACTCCGTCTCATCTTGCACGTTTGGGAATAATAGATAGCAATGCATGTGATTTTTGTGGTTTGGAAGGATCGTTAAAGCATATAGTTTGGCAATACTGCAAATTTGAACAAAGAAGGAGAACTTTCTTGAAAATAATCCTAGCAGACCTAAAAACTTTACCTTTAACAATACAACAGATAGTAGCTCAATTAAATACAGTTAACGAAATAGTCATATAAAATGGAAAATATGAATACAAGTAAGAGTAGGCTGGCCAAAAAATGAAAAACTGGCCAAAAAAAAAAAATATATATATATATATAACTCGGCCATTTTGGCCTCGCAAGGGTCTCTTGACTCCTCTTGTTTTCATTCCTGTCTCTTTCTCTACTATACTTTGTATAAAATGATCAAAATTTACAACGTAATTCTCACTGGCATCAACACAAAAAAAATAACATAGTCACAAAAATCCTATCCTAACATTTAACTTTCATTATATAAAATTAAGACATTTTTTCATTACACTTTTTATTACAATTTTCGTTACATAAAATTGTGACATTTTTAAAATAACAATCACAGAAATCCTATAAAATATAACAATCGTTACATAATTACGTTATAATTAATATAAATAAGATATCCGATGAGTCTACAAATAACAGCAATATTATCTGATTTAAAAAATGGTTATCGAGAAATTGTGTTACAGCAAGTCCCGTATAGTTCATTATAGCTTACGGACACACACTCGCGAAAGCTGTTGAAAAAAAAACATGAGCTATTTCAGTATCAATTTCAATTAAAGCATCGTGATCATGAAAGCGAATTTGCTCTAAAGTGAACTGAATACCAGACACGGTACAGCGACTTTAAATATGCTTTTTTTCTTTTTCGAACGTTCCGGATTTCTTCTCGCATACTTCGCTTGCTTCAAAGATCGGACCGGAAACACTAAGTTATAAGGAGGAAACAAGGGTTTATAAGCAGCAACCAGGTCCTTATTAAAAGTTTATCTTTAAAATGGTACAAGGATTAAATAACGCTATAGGTAGGTCTTAGTTAATAAAAATAATGAGTAATTCATGTGACTAAACATTTTAAGATTGAACATTAAATAAAATATGTTAGAAACGTCTCTTTAACAAGGGAAACGAAAAACATGTATTAGCAAAGGTAAACATGTACTGTATTATCTGAATTTCTAAAGAAAAGATCAAAGAAATATCAGCAAAAAAGCACGCCGTTAATAATAACGCGCTGGTTTGGGTCCGTTCATTTTCACGGTTTTATATTAAAGATAGACGTTAGTTTATGTCTCCCTTAAATATTCAGACTATCTACATTTTTGTCTTTAGCGATAAGATTTTTCTTTCCTCTTTTTTAGTACTAAAGACTGAATATTGTCCCGAAAAGACGTTTCCAACATATTTTATGTAGTATTCAATCCTAAGATGTTTGGTTATGTTTATTAATTATTCATTAATTTCGTTCGCTTATTAACAGGCAGAATGTAAAGGAGTACACCGCGATTGATTGTTTATTTTACAACTGGTGCGGCAAAAATTGTACATAGAAGCTTTTAAGTCCACCTGAAGCATTTTCAGTTTCTGAGAATTCACATGAAACTTTTTCAATGATTCTGTGCAAAACTCCCCAAAGAGTTAATGCAACCGTTGTAAAATTTTCCCGTTTATCTATTTATCTGTTTGATGTGTTATCGACTATGTCTCGTTACCCTCTAAATCTAGCTTGTGGAAATTTCTTTAATATTTGGCGCATCGCTGAAATCCGTTTGAATAGACACGAAAAATCATTTTTAGCGGTTTATCCGAAAAGACCTATTCTTCTTGATATCGAAGATTTTATTTTCTGTCTTTCAATTCCGGCTGTGCGGTGAATATTTCCTTTAATAATTTAAAAAGCGAGAAAAGTTATTTTTTTACTCACTCATCAATGGCGTAAAAAAAAAAAAGGGTACAGTAAACGATTTTTAGATGCTGGAAAAGTTTGGGCAGGCAACTAAATGATTTCCATATAAAAAAAAAAAAAACGTAGTTCGGTAATGAAAAAAAATACCAAAGTTGGCTGCCTATCGGCCTCCCACAGACACGCGAACAAAGAGGTTACCCGCTATAAAAGACCTTGATTAGACTGGGAATACGAAAGAAGGCTATTATCTGGAAATTTTGGTAATTGTATATTATATTTTATATTTTCGGTAATATTTTCTTATTTATCTTTTTTTTTTTTTTTTTTTTCGGCGTTCGGTTTTGTTTGACTAGCTTTATGAGACGACAGTTATGTTTCCGGAAGCGTGCCTTTTTTTTGAGAATTATATAAATTCAATATACGAATATATCTCGACTTAATATCGGTATTCGGATTTTATCTATTTACTTTAAAAATAGAGTATTTTACATTTTTAGTTACCAGCTCTCTCTCTTCTTGCACAAAAAAAAGAATTTTCGGGTCCTAATGAGTGAGATGCGTAACTAAATTTAAAGACGACCTAATTCCATCGACCGCGAAGGTTTTAATTTTTAAACGCGATCAAGGCCACAAAATAGCCCACAGATATCTTCGACCCCATATTCCAGGAAATTTCCGATCAATTTCTCGTCTATTTTTTCTTTTTTGTATCTTAAGAATACAGAATAGGAAATTATTCACCTTTTTCAAAAATCGCTTCGAAATAATTATTTTTCAAAATTTACAAAGTGAAATCCGACAGAAAAAAAAAAGAATAGCAATGAAAAAAGTTGAAAATGATTTTAAATTATCGTGGCTATTGTTATTAACCATTTGTCTACTTTTTTCGGTAACAACCACGTCACAATTTATTTTCGTTAACGTTTCGAATACGAATAGCAGTGCTCTCTATTCACCATCAGAACCAAACGTGTCTGGTTCTGATGAATAGAACACTGCTATTTGAAACGTTAACGAAAATAAATTGTGACGCGGTTGTTACCGAAAAACGTAGACAAACGGTTGAAAAAAGTTGAAATTAGGGACAGATTTCAACAAAAAAAAAAAAAAAAATTAAACTAAATCATACCTCGGTAACTTTTTGTGCAGAAATACGCTGTGTAATTTCATTTTGGAGTGAAAACATGAACTTTGATGACACGCTCGCAGGGATGACGTCCTAGGGTAACTGAATGACGTACGAATTTTGCAAAAAACTAATTTTAAATTTAATTACATCACGCCGCAAAATATGTATTGATTTTATTTTTTCTATATCGTCATATTATTACTCGCGAATTATTCGATTAAAGTAAACATAAAAATTTTCAAAATATATACTAAAAGAAAATTGGAATATAAAATTAAAAAAAAAAAAAAAAGGACACACAACTCTTTGAAACATTTACTTTTATTATCACAATGGGAACGTTCGGAACTAGCCGGTGTATTTTTTTTTGAATTTCAAAATGTATTTAATAATCGTTAATGTTTATTCATTTATATTTAAATAATCTACGATAAAAAAAAGAAAAAATGCCCGTATAATTTTTTGTTAAATACTCGATTCACACATTTTATTAAATGTAATATAACATTGTCGGAGTTGGTTACACAGCGGCGGGCGGGAGAGCTATTCGGTTTAGAAAAATACACATTTGAAAACTCCACGATCGTGCCCGATGTCTAATTGGCCACAGTAGTTGACAGTCGGAATTAGTGTGTAAATAAATGAAACAAAACAATAATTGATAATTAGCCTTTTTGATCGGCATCGCCTTTTGAGCGTGGCGCAACAGCGCAAATTAACGCCGACTGTAATACTAGACGCGATAGAATATATACTTAATACGTTAAGAGACACCTTCGTGAAGATTTCGAACGGCGAATAAAGAGAATCCTTTGCGGCCAGTGAGGACGGGGTTAGACAGTTTGTACACTAGTTGGCCCACTTGCGTAAATTGCCACTAGGAGAGCATCAAAAACGCTAAATTAAAAAGCGGAAAGCTTATTTTATAAATTTTTTTATTCACGGAGAACAGCACCACAAGTGATCAGTTTTGAAACTTAAACTGTTGTTTATGTTTACATTTACATTTTGTTGCGTATATATTATTCCCGAAGTATATAAAAATGAAACATTCGGAATTTGTTAAGCTATATTATTATTTATAGATTTTAAGCGGTTTAAACGGCTATTTTAAAAAATAAAATACAGTGTAACCCATTTTATATGAAAAATCAGTTAATACGAAATGTGAATTTGGTCTTAAATCCGTATATTTACGTGTATTTTATTCTGATAATATAAAAACGACAATGAACAAAGTTCGCTAATACGAAAATTTTATGTTTTGTGAAACAAAAAAAGAATTATATTTTTTAAGAATGATTTTATTAAATATGTCCATGTATAGAAAACTATACGTTTCGAAAACTTAAACGAAATAGTTTTATTTTCCTGAAAGTTGCTGCCGGTATGCACAGATACAAAAAAATGAAAAAAAAAAGAAAAGTTACCTTTATAATATGTATACATTTGTTCTTATAATAAAAGAAATTCCTATTGATTTCACAGCTGTAATGAAATTTTCATAATTTTCTTTACCCCCTATATAGGCATTATAAAAACCGTCATCCAATTTTAAATCGTATTTATTATATATATATATATATATATACATATATATTCGTATTTGTAATTCGTATACTTTAAAACGATAATGGGGTCGGAAACATTTAAGCTTTTAGCTTTTTACTTTAACGATTTTGATGCGCTCCTAGTGGCCGTTTACGTAAGCACGTCAGCCAGTGTACAAACTGTGCTACCCGCGAGGACGTCGCGCGCGCGCGCTTTGACAACGGTTGCGCGCGCATCGAGTGCTTAAGAGCGCGTATGCGCTGGCACGCTGCGTCCTGTTCGGCGCGGTTCGCGTCGCAACCGCTCTACGGCTACCATCTCATCGACCTTGGCCGTGCTCTGATGGTCGGCCATTGACATTGGTTCAAGTTGTCCGCTCGGCACTCGCGCCGCCGACTAGCACTCCTGCTCGGCCGAGTATTGCGCTCGGCTCGGTCGTTGTCATCGAACAGTCGAACGTCAACCTATTACGTTGTGTACAACTCGCCCACCCCGTCCGTTTACTCGCCGCGTCGCTGTCATCGTCATCGCGGGCCGTACACTGTTGTTCGTGTTTCCGTCTGCTGCTGGGCCGAGTATCTGTGTGTGGTGGTGTGTTCGCGTATCGATGCCGTTCGAACCGAGCGGGAGCGTCTGGACGGTGCTGGTGCATACGTTTCGCGGCGATGTTCTGGCGCTGCAGTGTGAGAGCGGCTTTTTCTGTACGTAATAGATCGAGGAGCGCGACTCAGACGCATTTGCCGTATCACGTTACAAACTTTTGTCCGTGCACGCTATTAAAGGCCGCGCTGCTAATTTGCATCGGTAAGTTTTTTTTCTTTTGACAATTGTGCGTGTGTCTCTCTACGGTTGCGTCGAGTGCTGCTACGACTCCATACGACGTTTCGTCGCTGGCAAATCGTTCTACAGACGCTTTTTCCTATCGTCAACGGACCCGTTTTACGATTTTTCACCGCGTCTTTTCCGCCGAGTTGTGCATAATTTCTCGAAACATGTCTACCGGTTGATTTGCATTACGCTACTTACGAGTAATTAGTGCTGCCGGCGAAAAAAATAATTCTCGCGCCGTATAATAATCTTTTCAACAAAACGTTACCCCGCTGCTCTCTCCTCTTCGGTAAGTCAATAATCCGATGATAATAATTGTTAGCGGCGTATGACTTTGTTTTTTTTACGTCCTCAATTTTCCTTCTTTTTTTTTTGTTTTGTTTTTTTTCGTTTTCTCCGATAAAAATAGCGAGGTAAAAAACGAACAAGATCAAATGCCCTATAAAAATCGGTTTCCCGCGCATAAAGGGGGGGGGGGCATTTGTGTTTGTTGACGGTCGCAGGTCGTATGCAGCAAGGTCGCCTCCGATATTATCGTCACCAGTGCCTTGAGATATTTCAGTTATAAATAGCGCACAGTTAACGTATTTGCTGTTCTTTTTTTTTCTTTCAAACATATCAAATATCATATGTTGTGCACGCCAATATAAGTTTATGATAAATGAAACATCGGTGCATGCCCAGAAGGTGTAACCATATCCTTCCTGAAGCTTAGAGCCATTATAACAAGTTTGAGCGCGTCTAGGACTAAAAAATTAAATCTTGCGCCACGTTAGCGATTAAGCAACATGAATAAATAGCCGCTATTGTATATATGCATATTACTATTCATTTTTGCTGCTAAGGACAATGTTTTGAACTTGAAAGTATCACGATTGTTCATTTTTTGTTCTTTCTCTCTTTCCAGAATTCTTTTACAATATACATATATTATACAAGGGTGGCGCCAGGCGGGGGCAAGATGATAGAGGATATGAGTTATAGGAAAAATAAAATTTATAATTTGTAAAGGCTTAATATTCTCCTTTGCGAGCTCTAAATAGCCGAGTTGTATATATATGTATATACATATACACATGTGGGGGGTGTAAATGTACATATGCGCGTGTACACAAACATATACATGCACACCATTTTTTTTGTATTTTCAGAATTTTTTAATTTGTTTTCTGTTTTTTTTTTTGTGTTAATGAATCAGTTGTGTGTCGCTCCTCTTGACTAAATTAGGCTTTAATGGTATGTCGGATACTAATTTGCGAGTTTCTCTGATATTTGTTTTCTAATCAGTATGGGATTTATTAAATATTTTGTATATTAATAATTGCGACGGTTGGTGGCAAAATGGTTCACAGCCAGGCCAAAAAAAAAAAAAAAAAAATTATGACATTCTTATTCCGGGGTACATTACATTTTGTTCCATGATAATCTCCTTGTTAATTCATTAGGGTTACATATATATATATATATATATATATATATCCTGCATGCCACCTAACGTTTTTTTTAATTACCAGGGGGCTCTCAGTATTTAAAGATAATTAATTAATTTGGTTACTTAAATAAATTGAAGGACAGTTGCCATTGCCGTCGATGATTTAACAAGGATACTAGTGACATTGAGACTCGGCGATCCGAAAAGGCTGGGCACATATATAGGATGTGAGAGACGGTAGGGCAGATATTTTGTAGGTAGAATGGGCAGACTGTAGGAGGCGGAGCTCCTCGAAACATAATGTCGTGGGACAGGACTATATGTCCTGTTCGCAGCCAACTCAGAGTGAAATTCTGCACGAGACAGTTTTTCCTGGGCCACCACCGTTCAGTTGTGGCTTTAATGGATCTTAGAAAAGTCTGGCAGGAGATCCAGTGCTTTTTCCATGCGAACGAGCATTTGGCTGAGAACGAGATCGAAGCACGTAGCGTTACAAAGGCGTTTTTAGGCATGGGAAAAAGCATTGCTAATCGAGCAGATATATCGACTCGCTCATTTCCGGGGATACCAGCATGACTGGACACCCATGACCACTCTATTAAGCAACGCCTCTTGGATAGTCTATGTAACATCTGGTGGTTTTGGAGTCACTAACGGATGTTTAAAGGTTTGTGTTGCGGCTAGAGTAGCCGAAGAGTCTGTTACCATTAGAAATTTTCGAGCCCTAGGCAGAAGAATATCCCATAGATCTTCGCATCGACAACTGCACACCCGTCATCGAGTCCTACTACTTGTAATTCAGGGTGCTAGGGATTGTCATATTTCATAAGGAAAAAAAGAACACAGATGGCGGTATCAGCGTGTTAAGCGTCTGTTCCGGGAAATTAATTACACTTATTCGCCGATCTGACAAGTGCTCTGGAATCTCTGGTAGTGGGTCGTTAGAGAAATTTTGGGCGCCAGTGAACTTCTAGGCAGATTACATTTAAAATGCGGACAAGTTTCTCGGTAAGTGTAAAGCTCTTTGAAACATTTTAATAAGCGAATACCAAGAAGTGCACACATAGCGGATGTGTGAGACCTATGTGCGTGCAGAATTGTGTAAAATTACATTTTTTTATAGGGTCTTTCGAGCACTAGCCGGAAGGGAGGAGGATAATAAAATGTTTAAGTCATCAATATAAAGCCGGGACAATGGCGCGCTACATTTAGCATTCCGTTAATATAGAAAACAAACAAGGTTGCACTCAGGATAGAGCCTTGTGATACACTATTCTCAGTGTTTGAATAGTTACCGACGTTGTCGAACCAATCTTAACACGGAACGTTCTATTTGTTATGAAATCGCGTAAATAATTGGCCATATTATCAATTATGTCAGTTGAACTTAGATAACAAACCATACCGCTACATTCTATCAAACGCCGTTCTTGAATCGAAAAAGACGGGAGTATACATGTTGTCGGCGCTGGTATGCTGTTAATATTTGTCTCTGTAGACTTAGTGATTAGCTCTATAGTAAGCATTTTTCGCTCTCCAGCTTGTACTGCGGATAAAAGATTATTTCGCTCAAGGAAGAGAAGCAGGCGTCGGTTAACCATTTTCTCTAGTGTTTTGGCAAGAGCACTGAGGAGGTATAATTTTGTAGGAACGGCGGGTTTTTGTTTTGTTCCAGAACGGGAATCACGGCTGCTAATTTCCATAGCCCTGGAATAGAACTAGAAGACCAAATTTGATTATAAATGTGCGAGGAAAATATTTTAGCCGAAGGAGACGAGTATTTCAGCATGAAGAGATGAATGGAGTCAGGCCCGTGTGCTCTACTTCGATTGTGATATTTAAGTTGATACTCTAACTCTGACATGGTGACGGGGCAATTATAGCGGCAGGGTGAGTCTCGAGAGTAGCGGGTATTGCGTTGTTGCTCTAGTACATTCTTCTTTAATGAAAAAGCAGGAGGCATATTTGCCACTTCCACTGGGTCTGATGTGACCATTCCAACTTTGTGTAACGAGATGGGAGTGGAGATGTGCGGTTGGTGGCCGTTAAGATCAAATGCTGTCTTGTACTCGTATAATTGCTAAGATGTACTATAGGAATCTACAGCCCGTGCTCTCCAACACCGCTCATCTTTCGCTTGGATCGCTAGCTTCTCAATAATTGGAAAACTTTTTATGGGCAAATTGTAAAAAATTGAATATAATAATTAAATTTTCATTTAAAACTTTTTAAATGTATATAATATATATGTTGGTTAATATTGTGTTTATAAAAAACGGCGCTATTAATAATATAACTTTTTCAAAACCATTTTTGCATTTTAGAATTTTAGAAAAAAATAAAGAATAGTTTAATGTTCTATAAATTACATTTGCATGTGTCTCACAATCATGAGTAGCGGTTATAATAGCACCTTATCACACACACTAGCATGTTATAACATTCATGATTAATCAAAACAAATGCAGTTTGAGTTGCAGAATAAATTCAACAAAAAACTACGAAAATGGAAACGACGAAAACAAAATTAGCATCTTACAATATTGCTAAAACCACGTGCGAGATTAATAAATAATAAGAAAAATACACCAGTAATAAAAATAAATAAATATATCAATTTAGAAACGATTTCCGGGCAACGTCCATCTTTAGTTGGAACAAAAAATAAAAACAAAACAACAGCGCAGAACCAAACTGTATGACAAGATGAGGTGATTTTAGATTACGATCTTGTTATATAGTTCGGTTCTGTTTCTACTTTTATTCTGTGTTCCGATTGAAGATGGGTCTTGCCTAAAAACGTTCCTAAATTGATATATTTTTCGTTTGTTTTAAAAATACCTTCTCCTTGTTTTGTAAGGTTCAAAAAGGGAATACTGAAAATAAATTTCTAACCCTTAAAAAAATTATGAAAATAAAAAAATATTATTCTCTGTTTGTTTTTTAATACGGAATTTGGATAAAATGTGCATGCGCATTTTATTTTAAATTTGTAATAAGAGCATTCGTTTTCTCTTACAAATCGCTTTTTGCTTAAAGTATTTCCCTTTTTTTCGGGAACTTCGTATTTTGGGGCAGTCCCATTTGAGCACAGTTCAATTTTTATGCAAAAAAGTATTTTAAAAAATGAATAATTTAAGCTACAAATTTAAAATACGTTTTTTTTTGCTGTTTTTTTTTTTTTTGCTGACCCGTATGAGAAAATGTTTATTTTCCCGTTTCTTTCATTGATTTACTTTCGGTTTTTATATTCGTAATTTCCGGAAAAAGCTTTCGTTGTTATTCGTATCATTAACAAAAGTCATGGTTTGGCTTATACAATAACACTTTTGAAAATGTTTCGTCCTAGGTGATAATACCTGTTGCTCACACGATTTTCGCCTGTTTTAGCCTCGTCTAAAATCTAAAATTAAAATTAAAAAATTTATTAACAAAGTTTTATAAACTTCCAACCTCATACTTTCCTGCTGCGATCCGTCTTGACCTTTCATGTCCTGTTAGTTATCGGAAGTTGAAAAGATGCGTAAAATTTCTATTTATTACAGCAGTTCATTTATTGAGGTTTTATTTATTTTTTTAATATTTCCATGCCTTTTACGCAATATTTATCTGATGGGGAATACCCGTAAACAATTTATGTCGAAAGTGAAATATCTTTTCTTTCAGTTATGTATCTTAATCAGATTGTCGATCCTGTTTAACGTATCAAATGAAAAATCTTTTTATTATAGGCTTTTATTTAACTAAGGAATATTTTGTAGTTTCAAATTTTAATGTTGAGATGCGTATCTGGTAGTCGTACACTAATAAAGTTATTTTGTACTTTTTAGTGCATAAATGAAAGCGTATTTATAAAAAAAAAAAGAAAAAAAATATTTTATTTATTCTTTTAAGTATAAATTAGTAATTTTATTGTACTCTTAAAATCTGAATAAAATATATAGGGTAAGAATCCTGCGAAAGGAAATATAGGTTCATAAACAAACGTTCAAAGAAACATCCCAACACCAGTTTCAAAATTAAAAAAAAAAACAAAAACAAAAAGGGAAAACCCCGGGCACTAAAGAATTTGAAATCAGTTATCGCTTATTTTGCAAGTAAACGAAGCGACGAAATAAGAATAGTGTGAATGACACCAATAACAACTTCAAATTTAAAAGGGTCATATCCGTGAAACCTTTCAAGTCGACTGATATTTGAAAACGCGAATTTTTCGTAATCGTTATCTATCTATTTAGCCGATATCGCACGATGTGTGTGACACCGACTTTTCTAATATACGATGTTAAAAACTTAAAAATATCCACCATTTGCGTATAACCGATATGTTTCTTGAAATCGTTAGACTTGATGGTTTTTATACTTTATACATTTTTAATTGTTTTTTTGTTTTTTTTTTGTCACACTGTAATAATAAAATATAAAAAATGATGTAGTGTAGAATAGTGTCGAATGATATTTTGTCGTTAAAAACAAAATTTCATAATGTGGAATAAATCTTCGAGAATTTAAATGTTACACCCGAATGGGATTATTTGCCTCCGCCGTAAGCTTCCTTTTCTTCGATTGCATTTCGTTTTTGTTGCTGCTTTTTTGGGTGTGCTTTTAGCGAAATTTATTAAACCGGTTTTTTAAGATGCTTATGAGCGACATTAAGGTGGTTGCGGAGTCTCTGAATTTTGAAGAAAAAAAACAACAAAAAAAAATTGATTTAATCACTGATAGGAATAAAACATGATACCGAAATAATGTCATCCTCAGACTTTTTTAATCAAATTGCGGAAACGCTTTTCTTGCGTGATTAAAAATGGCGTAATATCAAGAGACGAAGGAAGACTATTAAAAATAATGTGTTATTTTTAAAAATGCAGGATAAATGAGAAATGCGGATATTTTTATGCGATCGAAGATTTTCCAACTAGTCTATTCCTTATTGTAGGATCTTTTTTTTTTCATGCGTATGATAGAAAAAGAAATAATTGCGCCAAGTGAACGGAAACGGATCACACGCACATCACTGGTTGATTAAAACGGTACTGCAGTGGCATGTCCCTGTCAAGGAACATTGTTTTCTCATTTGCAAAGTGGAATTTTCTGTATAGTGTAATATACCTCTTTGATCTTTTTTTTTTTTTTTCATGTTTAAATTTCAGTTCACTAGGCCGCATCTTTAGCTGACCCGGGCCGGAGAACCAGTCCTTTCCAGAGAATAATTACTTCATAAAGATATGTGTATATTTTATTTATATTTTACACGCGGAAGTTGTATAACGTTTTCAGACGAAAGCGGTAATCGTTTCCCGTATTCGAACTGGATCTCCAGCGTTTACATACCGTTGTGATTTCTATCCTATTCACGAGTGTGTAAGTTTGTCCTTTACTCGCGAGATGTAACAAAGACTCCGTCTTGCAACACACCCATCATATTGTTTGAAATTCATCAATTGTTCCTTAAATTTTTATATTTTAACAAATAAAAAAAAATGCGAATAAAAACTGGAGCGCCTTTCGATTTTTAATAATGGTGAATACTTTCCATCGTTTATAAATGGTATCTGGTGACCGGGCTTTGTTCGGATTTATTCCGGACTCATAGATCATCAAAGCATATTCATGAGTTTCGCGAACATTTAAAAATACAACAGCAATTCGTTCCTTAATTGCGTAACTCTATTTTTCAATTTTAAAAATGTATTTTAACTTAAGTAACATTTCGAAATGACGCCATATAAATACATCGTGAACAGATTTAATTTCATTACGAAATTTCAATTTTCTGTTCAAAATTATTCTTTATTTATTTTTTATTTAGCTCTAAGTACAAGTTTAAAACTGCTTGCCTCCATTTCCTATTCGATTTCTATCCCCTAAAGCTCTCTATTAATTAGCAAATTTGATCAAAATCGTTGGAACCTTTTTTTTTTTTTTTTTTTTGAGAATTAATTGCGTACACAAAATTTTTTTATTTAATGATGTACATTTTAACTGAGCTTTACTCGGATCTATTCCGAACTCGCAATTAATCAGTGTAAATTAAAACTTCGGGGAGTTTTTAAGGAAAAAATCGCGACATGCATGTTACGGCTTTTTAGTATTAACGAAAAACGGCCAACTTCCTAATACCCTGGGGTTTAATTAAGTTATAAAACATTGGTTTTGAATAAATGCGGGGGAGGCAATACTCTGGGGTATAGGATCTTTCAGTGTTATTGTCATTCTTGTAGATATTTCTAGCGCATATGGTAAAATATGCACGTGGCTGTGTGCTAGTTTAAAATCGATCGTAAATGTATACAATCCAAGTGTGTTTATGTCTGCACATCGATATTATTCAAGTCCTATGTACGTGTTTATACATTTGTCTTCCGCGCAAGAAAACGGTTATTAATTTTTACTAATTTTTACCTTCTGTTCCTAAGCTCGAATTCAAGAGTCCAAAACTTGTTGATAATTCGATGTTGAACGATAATATGTATGTACAACGACACTTTTAAAGGATGGTCAACAATTAACTTTATTCCGGTTTTCGCATAATATGCTTTGGAAAGAACGATCAGTTTACTTAAGATGTGTCGTCTACAAGAAATTGCTTTGGACAATCGGCGAATGCAATTTCGTGCGAATGTCTCTATTATTCCGGAAGTGGACGAACGAAGAAATAGTTTAAGAAAGTTCTGTTCAGCATAATTATTTGGCGAATGACTAAAACGGGGGATAGCGATGGCGTCACAAGAAATAAATTTCACCGACAATCATCTATTTCGGGCAATGTATACGTCATCAGAAACATATGTTTCAACAACGGTGTTTTAATCGTCGCACTTATTTAGCCGTAGCTCATTTTCTTTACATCAGATAAAGATGGTACTACACAAAATACCGAACAATTTTAGGCAACACGCGTATGATAGAAATGACCATTTATTCAGCTGATTTCGCATCAAATTATTCAAGTCGAGGCGTGTCTAAGCAATTCGATTAAGTTGATTAAAGAGTTACGTCTAAACCCAGATACAAAGCCGGCTTTATGGTAGGGCGACCCGGGCGGTCGCTCGGGGCGCCGTGCGCGTGGCGCTTGCTTAACCACTTAATTTGAACCCCCATCAACACGAGTTTAAAGAAAAATTAAATTTAATGCATTAACTTTTATGAACTTATCTTGTAGGAGTGAGTTTCAATATTCAGAACATTTAACACAACCTGCTATTTTGCAGTTTGTTACATCCCTCACTGACACTAGTGTAGGTAATTAGACGAATGTGATCCATTGATAAATGTGCTATCGTGTTTTCGCGTTAAAACCGGTTATCAAATAGTATTTACGTAAAGTTTTTTCAATCAACAAAGAAAATTCATAAATTAGAATTTTTTTTTGTTTTTTGCGAAAATTGGTGTCTGCTGAGTGTAGTTTTTCACTGGTTATTTCGCGTTTATCGCTGAATCTGTTACTGGTAAGCGATATTCTTTGTCTTTTTTTTCCCCTCACTATCATCATCCGCTTCGTTCAAATTCAAAGAGTACAGCCTTCAAGAGTTATACCCGAAACACCTGGACTTGGGCGTAGCTAGGAATTTTTCCTTTGTGGAGGGTGGGGGGGGGCAGCTGACCAGATATGTGTGTGCGTACATATAATAATCGTATTATATTAAAAAGTTGATATAAAAATAATAACTTAAATAAATATATAACGGAAATAATTAACAGCTTATTTAAAAAAGAGCTTTATTTACAGATCACTTAGTTTTCAAATAGTGTATGTAAACCAAAAAATCACGGTTTAGAAATTTCTTATATAAGTTTCAATTTTCTGTGTTTTTCGCTAAACCGAGTTAAGGCTGCCTCAGAAGTTATGGTGTTTTCGACTATTTCATTCTTTATATGCAGGGAAGACATACGTGAAAATCTATTTTGGAACATAGTTCTTAACCGTGCTTTTATTCGCCTTATTGTAGAGAAACTTGTTTCGCAACTGGTGGAGCTCACTGAAAGTGCTAACGCTGCTTGGAGCAGTTTGTACAAGTCGGGGCAAAATTTTCTTTTAATATGGTTTTTTAAACTTTTTGCATTTATTTCACAATTTTTTAACTGGAGCATGCTGTTCATTATTGTAGCTTCTGAATCTGGTGCTACAGGATCAATTTTTAAAATTGTCTTGTAATTATTAATAAAATCATTTGCTTTTACCACATCTAATTTAAGAAATGCGTCCATTGCCTTTGCTAATGGTAGCTTTTCAAACCGCAGTTTTAAGTTGGTATTTATGTTGTGTATAATCTGGTTATAAATATTTATTTTCCGGTAGTCCTCGGGTTGCGTGTCAGATCATAGGAAATTATTGTGATAATCACGTGGTATCAATTTCGAAGTACATTGCGCTTTTACACTTTTCAAATTTTTCTCCGTGTGACATTTAGACAATCCTTCTAGAGGGGGGAAACGAGTATTCTAGGGTGGGCAGTGCCTACCCTTGTTCCCTTCTAGCTACGCCCATGCACTTGGATAACGCTACGTATTCTGTTAATAATACCAATGACCGTTGCAAGTGGCAAACGCAGTTTTTCCAAACTAAAATTCATAAAAACGTACTTTGCTCTGTACTTTTATCGATGTTTGCATTGTTTTATTTTGTAACAAATTTACGCGTTTATTATAAGTATTCTTTTGAAAATTTAAAAGAAACGACTTTGGAAAACTTAAAACTTATTTAGTTGAAAACAAAATGAAGTATATTTGAGTGTCGAACATTGAAATAAGGATCGCGTGAGAAATATTTCGCTAAAAATTCTCGTTTTAGTTCGATAAAAACGACAAAGTTAAGCAAAATCATTGTTTATATTTAGTGAATTTAGTTTTCGAATTTTTTCTAAATGATTCGGGAACTACATCAGTAGCATAATTCCAATGTAAAAAATGTGAAACAATAATTAAAATCTACAAATCAACATAGTTTAAATGCACATTAGAGCGGAGATAATCCGTTAAGTTATTAAAACTAATTACGAAGTGAAACAAAACAAAACAGTTTTTACCGATTTAAATAAAAAGAAACAAAAACGTTCCACTTTTTTCTTACATTTTTAATTATTTAAACCGATTATTTTAATGACTCTCTCTTTTTTTGTGTATTCGAAAATAATAAAAATAATATATTATCAGCCAGTGCTGATACCGTATAAGTGTACTGCCAATGAGTATTGGTGAAACTTAGGAGTCATCAAATAACGTAAAAAAAGGAGGGTTCAACTTCAGTGTATCCAAATATAGATAAACGCGATTTACGAGCTCATCATCGATGAAAATTGAACATTACTCGTGAACCGATATTCAGCACTATAAAGTAAACAGCGGCACTGTAGGTTGGTCTGTCCGTATTATACTAGAAGTATTTAGACTTAAAGGAGGGCGAGTGTCCGGCGCTATATCCGGTCCCCCGTATGGGAAAGCGGACAGAATACCTCCCCAATGTCCGTCGGCAGCAGGACGGACATTATCCAGTACAGGCATGGTGCAAATAGTGCTGAAGTGTCTGATATTCAGGCGTGAAGGACATATTTCTGAATATCTGTGATGCAGAAAGAAAGGGGGAATCGACTGCATTAATTTTATCCCTAATTCTCCATTTGTTCCTAACTATGAATGCAAAAAATAATACTATGGCCCCAAGTCTCCGGTGCTCCTTAAATGGAACAAGGGTGCGAAGAATATCTGAATGTGAATCACAGTTGGAACATAGGAGAACGGCTATATTTCAGAAAATAACTATCGAAACACGAAAATTCTTATGTGTGAGGAAACATATACACAACAAAAACAAGATATTACGAGTATAATTAATAACAAAACTATACACAGAGTCAAAGAAGCGATTTGGGAAATTCGATAACAGAGAATGGAAAAAGCACAGAGGAAATAAAGCGAAGGATTAATCTTGCAAAAAGCGCTTTTATGCAAAAATACGCGATGTTAACTAGCAAAAGTATAGTTATGAACCTAAAGAAAAGAGACTAATTAAATTGTATATATACGTAATGTTGTACGGATGCGAAACCAGGGTAAATAAATGAAATTGAAAAGAAAAAGCTGAAGGGCGCAGAAATGTGGTTTTGGAAGAAAATGCTAAAATTAAAGTGGACTGAAAAGGTAAAAATGAAGATGTTCTTAGCAGAGTGGCGGAAATTCGCAGTTCATCGAACACCATCAAGAAACGTAAAACCATAATGATGATGGGACATATGTATACTGAAAAATGATGAAATATTAATCAAAATTATAGAAGGAAAAATAAGGAGAACCAGATACAGAAGAAGACCGAGAAATAGTTATGTGTCGCAAATAATTAATGATACGAAGTGTACAACGTACAACGAATTAAAAGCAACAGCGTGGAATAAGATCGAATGGAGAAAATGAACCAAACGGTTCAATGATTAATTAATTGATTTACACTAAAAGCTGTGAAATAAAATAGTTTAATAAAAAACAAACCCGATTTTAATCTTAATTCAATCGGAGGTTGGCAATACAAAAGAACTAATGGCAAGAAATAACACATGCCGCAGGAAAGGACGCAAGGTAGAAAAGGCTCAATGAGAAACAGGAAGCCTCTTTAACAAATGTATCAAATTTAATAAAGAATAGAACGTTCAGTTGAAGTAAATGAAATAAAAGCACAGATGAATTATGGACAACGGAACGGCAAAGGGAAAGAAACTCTTGAAAAGCAACGATGAGGAGAATTAGGTTAAATTGTAAATGGAAGGAACAAGGGATTATTAGTAAAGGCGACAGAGTACTTCTCTGACCAAAATCTAGAGTGAAATTTTTTTACGTGAAGGTAAAATTCTAGAATATGAAATTTTCTTAAAACAGTGATCTGAGCCGAAGCATCGGCCATTTTATTATAGCCGAAAACCCAACGGAAAATCAACGTGAATCGAGTGACGAAAAGAAAGATTAATACGAAAAATGATCCAAAGAGAGAGGAGAAAAGAGTGAATAGATTGAAAGGTATAGAGTTGGAAATTATGGAGAAGGTGCGATTAAAGGAAATACAAAAATAATCGCACATGGATTTATTTGTAATTATTCGAGTAAAAAGTAGGAAGATAAAAAGATTCGGAAAAGTTAGAAAGAATAAAGGAAGTTCTGACATCACCAGCTCTGTAGAACCATTAGAGTAAAATCGGGCATACGGGAGGGAATTAAGCAATGGATAGTGCTGCAAAGTTCCTGTTTAATAACGACTTGGGGGAGAAACGTAGAAGAGTTGAAAAGAAAAAATACTCGACAAAATTGGACTATTTTTACCTATATTCGAACATGCTAAAAGAAAAAGAAAAAAAAAAAAGAAAAAGAAATTTATGCTAAAGTGGGAACTCTGTTTGTTGGTACATTACGATTGTGGGTAAAAGTTACCTTTTACTAAAAAGGAAACTGAAAAATATACAGTTCTTATCTTCCTTCTGCCACAGTAGTTTTATTCGGTCTTTAATCTTTAAACTGTCTACCTGTTGTTTCGTCTATATTAATTTCTTGTTGGTCCCGGGTTGTACGGGGAAACTGAGGACAGTGAGAAAGGTTATTTTGGGTTGGACCGGTTGCCGTACCGGTCGATTTATTTTCTTGCTTCTAATATTAATCCTCATTCTGACAATTGCCACTCTAAATTTTGCCGATATGTTTATCCTTAACCTTTTTTCTAATTCTTAACTTCCGCCTTCCCGCCAATGGTACCATGATTATCCTCATCTCATTAGACTTCGCTTTAGCCATAATTTGCTTCCTTCATCTCTTTTCCGTTTTTTTCTAACAACCTATTGTTTATAGGAATCCCAGCCTGGCGACAACAGTTCAATCTGCGGCGCCAAGCACAATTTTTTGTTTATTCGGTCTTTCCAATGAACCATTTTTTGTTTCTACCGCCAGCTCGTAGGCTCGCCCCTTCTTAAACGTTACAGCGCACCCTTCATGCTTACTTCACAATCTACAATTTCTGTTATTGTCTCCTTCTTTTCCCCAGTTTGTAACCGCATTAAAATGTAGTTTGTTTTCTTCCTTCAAGTGAACTGCAGCACTGGGTTAAAGCCATCAATTGGTTGAAGCCCAAGGAAAAGAAAAAAAACTTCTTAAGAAGTGTAAACAAATGTTGTTTACATTTTTTCCTGCGTATTTTTTACTTTGAAAATATTTTGTTATACCTTAAAATTCCGTACTGGCGTAAAGTAACGATTGTTAGTGGAATGATTTCGCCAAGTACAAGCAAAATCAAAATTTGAATTTTACTTTACGGAAAATATTATAATGTGACGTTAATATAAACGCCGCAGAAACATATATCTATTTTATAAAAATAATTAGAAATATAATAATTAATGGACATACCAAAATAACGATTAATCTTTGCTGGTACGCAGAAGGTTGCATAAATTCAAAATGAGAATATAAAAAACCCGGAGCCAAAAGAAAACTCAAATCAGCTTTGCTTTTTTTCTTTCTTTTTTCCCCGCTCTTTTTATGAAGTAATAATTTTCTTTTTTTCCCCTAAGCTTTAGCCCTATTATTTCAACTTATTTTCCGTATACAACCTTACCTACTTACAGTATCAGGGATTATGTTTTTCATCCCTGTTATTGCTTATACTCTTAGTACACTTTGCAGGGAGATTTCACACACATTATTTATTTTAAGCTTTTCATTACACTTTTTAATTATTTTTTATTCCACACTATGAGTTAAATTTGTACTTACACAATACTTACTCCCTGCTCCTTTATAAACAATTGAAAAACAATATATTTGTCCTTCCAGAGGTTATCTGTTGGGGGGGGAGCCAAAAAAAAAAAAAAAAAATCAGCTTTGCAAGAACTGTGTTATTTTAGTAGGTTTGACTATGAAATAGTTTTGATTTTTTAATCACGCCGGCGGTGCGAAATTTTGCTCTAATCTCATTTTTAGGTATGCTTTAAGTATAAAAAATGAAAAGAGGGTTCAGAAATGACGAATTGAGTTAATTTTTTCGTAATGTATTGGTTTTTTTTTAGCGACCTTTTTTTTTCAATTTATTTGCATATTTTTTTTAGCAAATCATATTAAGAAATATTATAATAGAAAAACTAAGGTGCTCCCTTTTTTCATTATGTTCGGATAGAAGATTATTTTTTTTTTTTTTTAATAAGCTGTCAGTGTGTTCTTCGACTTTTGTTAATTAAATACTTGAATTATCGACTACATAAAAATAACGGGAAGTCACAAATTATCGATATTCGTTTAAACGATTTAGACGTTGTCGGCAGAATAAAAAAAAGATAGAAAAAAAAAATAGCATTTCCGCGATGACGAGGAAGGTACGAGTATAATCAGGTTTGGCATTCTGTAGTGATTTTCTTTTTTTTTTTGTTGTCTGTACACGAGCGAATGTACTTAAAAACACGTTGCTAAGGTGAATATTATTGTGTATTTTTTTTCGTTTTAAGCGTTCAGTCTCCTCGACCATTTAGTCGATTTTAATTATATTTAACATTTGTGTTTAATGGTGTTATTTTACGAATTCCTTTGAAATAATATGTATGCTATGTGTCGAGTGTAAATAGGGACGCGTTTCAATATCGGCGCTTGCTCGTTTGATCTGTTTTACCCTCCGAGTTATTCGGGTTTTAATTTTTTAACCGGCTCCTCCGATGATAATTTATTTCTATTACATGTACGTATATTAGGTTTTTGATGAAGAGAACTAAATTCGAATTACATTAATTTAGCTCGGGGGAATAAACTGTCTGCACCAGTGAGAAGATGTTGCTTTTCTCGAAGTGGCCGAATGTTTTTATTCCAGAGAATGGTCTAGACGTCTGCTTATTTGAATAATAATGATTTATCGCTTAATTTCAGAATAACGGATCGCTCACCAGCTTCGCAGACGTACTTAAATTTGGAACAACCTATAATTTAATATATACAGGCGAGGGGTTGTTCGTTGTAGTTTCCATGTTCTTCTTGTTGAATCTGATTAGCCTAAAAATTGCTTTAACTAAGCGTTGAATTCTGTGCACGTAAACGAATGGATAACCGAGTTTTACATTATTATTATTATTATTATTATTATTGCTAATATTATTGTTGTTATTATTATTATTATTATTATTATTATTATTATTATTTGGTCGAGGAGAGAATTAGCGAAAACCGAATTTATACGAAATAGAATTAAAATATTACTCCTGAAAACTATATCACACGTCGAAGATTAAAATCATAAGGGAGCGGATTTTTGTGCCGCATCACACTTACGATGATTCAAGTTCTTCGGAGTGCATGAAAAATGACGACTCTTTAAAATTATTATATTACAGTTATTTAAAATTCATTTTCGGTAAACATTAGTCCGGGAATAATAAATCATTAATATTTTATTAAATCCGTTACACCTTACCAAGGGTATAAGTTTGTAAAAGTAGAAATCACCGATATTTTCATCGAAAAGTTACAGAAAAATATTTGAAATCACCAGAGCTCGGTTTACCGCTACTTTATCGTGAATGTATTCGATAAAATATAGTTTTGTCGAGACGATGGACTTGCGCTCGCAACCAGTAATTCGCTTTTGTTGGGCGAAGCGTCTTTCCCAACTGCCTTCAAACGTTCATTTACAAATTCACCGCATCTGAAAAATGACTTCAATTTCTCTCTGCAATTAAAAAGCAACGCGCAGCAGACTTCTTTATTAAAAGCTTTGTCGATGTCTCATTTCGTTCTATCTTTTGACACATTGTACCATTCTTTAAATAGAGTAACCTTAACGGATTGAATACCTTAATTTAAAATTTTTTTGCATGGTAAAGAAGTAATTTTTTTCTTCCTGGTATTCATTGAAAATTGTCTATTTCGTCTGAAAAATTGTTTCTCGTATTCGTACTGGAAATTCTTAAAAAATATTTTTGATATTTTTGTCGTATTAAAAATCGTGGAGTTGGTAATATACTGTAATATATCATATTTGTAAGGTCTCGTAAATTTTCTGAAAAAAAAAAAAATAAAATTTAATAAAAATACGCAGGTCGTACTGATTTTTTACAATATTTCTCGCTTATGAATTTTCAATTTTTTTTTTTTATTTCGGGTTTAATTAAAGAATAATTATCACTTGTTTACCGTGTCTTAAAGAGAAAATTGAAATTTCGGATGAAAGAAATTTATTCATGACGTATATTTATATAGCGTTATTTCGAAATATATTACGTAAACTAAAACGACATTTTCAAAATTGAAAGTTTTCGCGTATTAGGAACGTATTATTGTTGTATTTCTGAATGTTCGCGAAACTAATGAATACTCTTTCATTCATCTGCAAGTTATGAATCCGAGTAATACGTATAATGTAGACGAAGGAAAGGAACATAAAACGCTAATGCGGAAAGTAAATAGTTATAAATTATGTAAAAAAAAACAAAAAAAAAACAACTTTTTGGCTCTTAGGTTTTAATGAATGGTGGCTCCTTCTTTTAGCTGCATTTATTTTAGCTTACGTGTAAATTTTGTTTAAGGATGTATGGTGGGTGTAAATGTATTAGTCTAAAAATTAGACGTAGTTTAGTGAAAATAGGATTCAAGTGTAATTATGTAATATAAATATACATATATATATATAAGACGGATATGATGTATTCGTTTTAAGATGTATATTTATGAATAAACAATATAATTATGTTGGGAGCCTACAGACGGGCATTGCCTTGTGCAACCCGGAAATTATTTAAAAAAAAAAAAAATGTAACTGGGTTTTCGGGAACAGCTCTAGTGATTTTGGCGAAATTCGCGATTGGTCTTCTTATCGACGACAAAATTCTACGAAACGAGAAATTGTAAATGGGAGACGACCGATGTTTAAGTGGTGGCCGTATTCTTAAAAAGTAAAAGGTAACTGAAAATAACAGAAGGAAAAAAAAAGGCATAATATCTTTGACGAAACGTAATATTTATTCACGCTTTACACGATGAATGTTTAATTGTCAACTGAAGTATACAGGACTCGTTACACAGCTATATCAACGGATAATTTTTTTTATATTTCTGCTTTATAAATTTTAAAGTTAGTTCTCGAGCAATTTTAATTTTATAAAGCGTCGGATTTATGTTGTTCGCAACTGTCGAAGTTAAATTCGCTGAAAATCCTAGAAAATTGAAAAATAAAAAAAATCCAATTACGCGCTCGTTATGTTCCTCCCCTTGAATAACATCCATAGTTAATAACGTAAATAACCCCCCCCCCCCCCCCTCCGGCGCACATTATTTTGTTTTCAGTAACAAACTGACGACAGTGAAGTTAGTGTTTTGTTTTTTTTTTGTCTATGTACATTAAAAAAAAATGTCCAAAAGTCTGCGTAACACAACTCTCTTCATCAATGTGATATTAATGGCGCGGCACTTTGCTGCGAATTTTTCTCGACATTGCTAAAATCGTACTCTCGAAATTCTTCGAAAAAAACAGATTTCATAGCCGATGGTCAACAGGATTTCTTTCCTCGTTCGGACTAATACTTGCGTGTTTCATTAACTTTTGGCCAGAAAATCTTCGTACCAATAATCGGATCGCAATTCCGTTTCAACAAGCTTTGCTATTGTAATATGCCTGCGTCGTACAGCAATCCGTTCGGAGAGATGATACGTAGGAACGAGGATAATAGACGTAATGGGGGAAGAGAAAGAAAGAAAAGGAAAAATGCTGTTTAATTTTCTGCGGGGGGAGCTTAGTCGATAGTTGACGGTAGCGTTACGGTATGCAATTGTCATTTTGACTGTGTACCTTTCGACGCGTAAGTCTTCTAATGACCGAAGAAGACCTCTGTTTTATCGTAATTCCGCTGCGATCCGGTTTGCAGGTAAAAAATTCTTGCAAACGGCGTTTTATTTACGTTTTCGCGGTTCTCGCACAGATATCGGCTGAGCGAATGTAGGTCAACCGAATTCTGGAAAGGAATCACACACTCTGGGACAGAGAGCGGCAACTGAGAATTTTCAATTTCCGCAATTTTACTAGCGCTGCCCACGAACGGGAGAGTCCCATCATCATTTCGGCTAAGTGGTCCGTTCCCCCCGAATGAGATTAATGCACGGCAACGCGGCGGGTGCATATGGTTCGCGTGCATCGTGTACGTATTATGTTTGACCTAGAGTTGCTACGCCGCCGTCGTTGATAACCGCATTTGTTATCTTCTAATATAGGTTGAGTGGCCAATAAAACGGTTCATCTGAAGAACTGGTTCCGTCGACAGATTAACGTAATTCATTCGTTCTAATATATATACACGCACCTTCGTCGTTCGTCGTGCCGCACTGAAAGTCGAAGTCATGCCGTCGTTGCACGTTTAACGCGACCGACTGCAATTTTCACGTTATGTTCCTGTCCGAAGAAGAGATAGAAACCACTTTGTTCCCGGGACGCGCCGCGATCTTCTGTTATACAGCTGAAGTTATGTCCTGTCAACCTTCAACGATGGTGTATAAATACAGGTCGATCATTGAATGCTTTTTTTTTTTTTCTTTTTCTCTTCTTTTTACCAGGTAGCACTGAGGAGCAGCGGGTTTGTATCTGAAGTCGCACACATCTTTATTATTCTGCGCCGTGTATGATTCTTATACAATCAACAGTTTGCCCGTGCTTAACAGGCAGATAGGATGCGCAAAGGAATAGATAGAGCAAGCGACCGCCGAAGACTATTTATAACGTTAATAATACATACATATATATATATATATATATATATATACGTACAAAATGGGAAAAAGAAAGCGTGTATGGTCGATTTGTTTCCTTGTAGGTTATATAGTTCGAGTAGCGTTTATGAATCATACGTTGTAAGGAAATTTAGCTGCTGGCTACGCTGAATCATTTCTGTAACGGTGAATAATACGTCCCGAGACCTGTACCTATAGACACCTATGTGTTTTCGTGTGTGTTATTGGTTTAAGAGATGGCGCGTAGTGGGCGAGTTTCTTCGTACAGTTGCGACGTGATAATGAGATAACAAGGTCCCTTAGAATTAACATTTTGCTCGCTAATCGTTGCGGAAGCGATATTTCGTAGCGAGCAACGTGATGGTTGTTTCACGAACGTCGAAATTACCGCAAGCATACCGGCAACATCGAATTTCGGCCGTCTGGAAACTGTTGTAATCTTACATTATTAATAAAATTTTACGCCGAATTTTCTTCTTACCTGCGTTTCTCTCGTTAAAACTCGGATAATTATCAAAAAAAATCGCGTAATCCGCCACCGTACGGATTTATGTCGTATTGCGTAACTTCCCATTTTCAATCCCCGCAGACTCTTCCCCCCGGAAAAAAGTTGGTCACTTTACTCTTTCCATTTTTACAGCGGTCTGTCGAATTGGAACAGCCGCGTCTGTTGCGTTCGATTTTCATTTAATCACCTTTTTCCGATTTCCGACTCCACGAGCGTCCTTCCAGGTACATCTGTTGCACCTTTCTTCTTTCGTTCTTTCTCAAAATGTTATACGATACACTTGATCATGCCCTTTGTCTTGAGATGCCGATTTTAATCGATTCCTTTTTCTCTTTTTTTTCCCCCGAAAAAAAATTCCCATCTCTCTAATCTATCTAGATTTACTCTCTCTCTCTCGATAATAATACGTTTCCGCTACCGCATTTTTAGGTTTTCTTGCGTATTGAACAATTGCTTGTTTGCCCGTCTTCTGGTCCTATTCGAGTTACGCTAAATGAACCGTGCTGACCAGAGAAGAATATTTCTCGTAGAGAGATTTTTCTGCGCTTCCCTAGCCATATGCAAGCAGTCCGCATCCCGTAATTGCATATTCCGAAAAACTCTGTCGCTCTACAGGTTGTCATCTCTGCTTAATCCCTTCCGCTCGTTGTACTCAGCACTCGCCTCTTGTACTAGAAGTGACACGGTCCTTTTTTTCTCGCCGGCACCTTCAATGCATTTTAATTTATTAAAACTGCTCCAAATATTTGACTTCGTTAGTATACGTTAATAGTTTATTAGATCCCCAATAGGAATTTATCGGGTGTGGAAATGCCGTTAGCGGCATTGGCGATATCTGCATGCGCCCCCGTTCATTTTCTCAAACTTGAATATGCGCTGCAACGCCGTAAGAACGCCGCACGCCAGCCACTCTGACCCCCCCCCCGTATATATGTATTTTTTGTCCGATTGGTAGTTTCGAATTAATATTTTATAAAATTCGTATAACGGCCAAGCAATTTACGATAATTAGCGTGTTATTTCAATGTGACTTGGATTCGCAGTAAGCTCACAGATCAAGAAGAATCTCGAAACATTTCTCGGCATCTAGCACACTGAACACTAAGCGGACGCCTGTTAGGTTATCATCAGTTGCAGAAGCGTAAGCTGCCGGATAAGTACAAATGGATCCATATGCCTTTGGGAAGTTGTTGTGTCTGCAGTTATTAATAGGGAGTATTAAAATATTTACTAGGGATTCGCTTTAGCACTGTCGGTTAACGGTTTTTCTGAGGCAACGACAATCATGCTTCGTTATAATTCTACACTATCCTCCCGAAAGAGGATCATAAGAAGAAGCGGAAAAGACGTTGTACGTAAGTTTATCGATTATGTAACAAACCCGCGGCGAATATATAGTACGCCTCCGAATGTATTGTAAACAGAGGACATCCGCTAATGAACGTAAATTAGCGGAGGGAGCGAGTTTCTGCGTGCTCCAAGGATAATATATACGAAGAATTTCGAACCGGATTGAGAGTTTTTAGAATGAAGCTATTATTCGCTGAACACTTGGCGAGCGTAGATTATTCTGCAAAGTATTAATAACATATATGTAACATTTAATAGGAATTTAGCTGGATGTTGAATTTCGGGGTAGTCAGTTTAGTTTTAGATTGTTTATTATATAATTTTCCACGTCAGTCTGAAATTCAAACAGGCGGGAAAGTTTCCGATGATTTAAATGAAAGACGAGGTTCTGTCAGATTTCAGTTTTGACGCTTCCGCTGGAAATAGACCGATTTTTGAATGGAAAAACCTATTCCCTCCGTTCATAACTATTCTATGTAAGGATAAGGATATGTTAAGATGGTATTGGTTATTTTTAATTGTGTACAAATCCGATTTTTTGTTGATTATAATATTGTAGCAAAGATTACAGCGCTAAAAATGACAGTAAATAAATATTGCGCGCTGCCGTTTGCGTTGATTTATATAAAGTGGGTAGTGTTAAGTTTAAAAAAAATAAAACCAATAAAAATCGGCATTGTATTCCTTTTTGACATAAAAAATGCTAGATTAAATTTAACAAAAATGCTCCAAAAGGTAAACACATACTTAAGAGTAATGTACATAAAGATAATATTATTCTTAAACAACGTTGATACTTCTTACTGCCGGCATCAAATGCAAATTACGACAATAACGACAAGACTGCATTAAATGAGTACAACAAATCAAATCACTCGTCGTTTTCTATGTATTGGGAACGTGAGGAATTATTTTTAATGCGTTTCTTAATTTGAATTTGGTCTGCTTAAAAATAATCATAGTATCGGAGGATTTTACTATAAAATATATTATCTTCTTATTGGGTAATTATTTTTCACTTTTTAGCGCATTTTTATTTAACTTTTAAAGTAAACCTTGACGTCGAACTTTTTTTTTATTAAACTTTTTTATTTCACAATTTTTAGTGTAAATACTTTTGAGTAATACTAACGTAAAATGTTGCTGTTTACTGTGTGTATAAAGTGGTTCAGGGATAATATTCAAATTCTGTCGATAATAAGTGTGCAAATCGCGCTTTTTACGGATTTTAAATATATTATTTTGTTTGTTTTTTTTCAAATCCATTTTTCAATAGGAAACTAACGTTAGTAATACTGTCTGTCCCACACGTTCATCGCCCGTTTAATTTTAAAATTTTGAGTGTTCATATTTTCTCTATATTCTAATGAAAATTTTTTTTGACTAATTTTTGTCCGGTTTTATTAAACAAAGAAAGGTAATCTCTAAAGAGCCTTTTGTTTTTAACGTTTATTTTGCTCACTATTCAGTACTCGCCGATACTCAGAGGATATCGTCAGTTCAGACGCGGTCGAAGGTTATACGCAGCAATGTGCAAATAGATTTCGGTCAGTGACGGGTTTCTTATATAATTTATATATAATTTATTTATTTAAAGTCGCTTGGCAGTCCCAGGGCCATTTGCAACGCCGAGAAATTACATCTTATAAGTAATAGACTAATAAATGAAAAGTACAAAAAAAAAAGGAAATTAAAATAAACAAAAGAAAGAGAAAAAAAGGAAAGAGCAGAAAAGAAAAGAGACGAACGCTACTGTACATCAAAACTATATAAAAGGGGAAAAGTCTCGAGTAAGCTTCAAAAATATTAAGAAATGTTCTCACACGCCGTTTCATTGTCCGCCAGATTTTCGGCCAAACCAGCATCCTCCTCGAAACACGCTGCTCTCTCTCTTGTCGAAATTTGCGACACAAGGTGAGGAGATGCTACACCGTAACCGGCACTCCGAAAAATTTCACATATAGGTTTAGGTTGTTTTTGAAACAGGTGGCTGTGTGTACAGTACGCGCAGGCGAGCTAGTACTGTTTCCTCATGTCGGTCCTGCCTGTATGAGGTGCTCTATCGCCGAAGGTTTCCCTTGACATTAAGCAGTTTCTGTGAGGGACAGTTTTGCTCCCATTCGTGTTACCAGACGGAATATACATGTTTTTTTTTGGTTGGGACTTCAGATTTTGGCTGCTTTTCCTTATCTGGGCTCTAAATTTTGATAACTGCCGCATTCTGGGCTTCAATCGTACGTAGATGGACCGTCGCCGGGTTTACAAATAATACTACGGCAATTTCACATTCGTTTTCTTTTTTCGAATCTAGATTTATCCGGGGTAATTAATATCGATATTTTAATACTAAAAAATTAGTTGTTTTTTTTCTTTAACTTATATTTTCATAGTAAATTGATTTTTTTTTTTTTTTTTGGACTATTTCTTTTGTCTATTTTTAGTAGGTAAAGTTAACTAGAAATCCGCGAGTACGCAAAAATGCCAAATAGTGCCGGATATGTACTCAAACGTATTCTAACGCCAACACTGGCCTTAAGTCACGATAGCTGGTCAGATTGATAATATTTAAAGTCGATCGAGTTAGCTGTATTACTAAAAACTTCTATAAAGAGACAGACCCCCTACTAAGTCTGTATTCACCGATATTCACACAGTACCACTACTAACCGCTACACTTTCGAATAAACGAAAAGTCTTTATTGTACATTTACAAAGTGTAACAGAACAGCGTTACATATTTCCGCAACGATTTTTTCACATTACTTGGGTTGTTATTAGTATATATATACATATAAAACTGTGCCCTTCGGACTTCGCGAGGGAGAAACCGCCTATGACCTCCAATCTTTTTTCTTCTAAACTTCTTTTGGAAACATCGTTTTCAGTTAACTGCAACATTCTGTTTTATTTTTTTTTTTTAATCTTAACGGTTGTATAACATAGTATTATCATGAGACAAAAAATGTAGAGTACCGCTTGCTAAGAATGACGTAGTCATTAATAAATGTATATATATATATAAAGTTGTCCCGCTCTCATAAACTATTAGATTTGTTATATGTCGCTTTACTAAATTAGCAGTGCTGCAGTAACTGTTTTTAACTGGACTGAAAACATAATTCAGATATCGTAATTTCTTTGACGATAAAGAACCCTCTTCGTTAATTAATAAAAATGAAAATCTTTTCGAAAATTAAAAAACAATAATAATAATAATAACGAGCCGAAATAAACTTCTGTTTTCTCAAATCCGTGCATATTATAACTACAATTACATATGGTTTACTCAGTTAAAAAGGTTTAGGAAGTTGTATTATCTAACTAAAAATACAATCAACAGCTAGGAGTAAAAATTGTTTTTTTTTTTTTTTTGTTTCACGGTTTAATTGTATATAAATATGTACAATGAGGGTAAATCCAATGAAAATACATGTTGTTTTTTTTAATCTTTAAATTTACCGAAAAAGAATTTAAAAAAATCTTAAAATAGGTGCGAGAGCGTCGCGGTAATGGACGGAATCATCTACTCTTGTGGATGATTTTATAGGGTTTTTATTAGACGCATCGGTCGTAAGACTGAGCGAGACGTTTAAGACCTTGGCTCTATTTTTAACAGACCACTCTGCGTTTGGCATTTGGCTGAACCGTTTATTCCGGATCCATTCGAATTCAGCTACGAAACAGACAGTGTTCGGTATTTATTTCTTTATTGTGCGGCCAGCAATAGTTTACTTGTTGTCTCGTACCTTACTATTTCATTCCCTTTGCGCCGGGATTTTATAATACTCATTCTAATTGTGTATTACGGCCGTTTCCACGTTCGTTTGCCGATAGTGTGTACCGCTGCATCTCGTACTCGCGAATTTTGACGCTATCGAATTGTTACTTCCGATCCCCGTTCGTTGTATGGAAGAAAGTTTTTGGGGAAAATATGACGTCATTAACGCGCGATTCAAATTTATCCATCGGTTTTGTTAAAAGGCGTCGCGGTTCTCGCCCGTTATTGAAATCGCTCCCGTGTCTAGACTAGCTGCAACCAAATCCGCAGTTAATGGGAATCGAGTGTAGATTTGATTCGATCGGGTTGTATATTTTTAGAAGCAAATGCTTCTGCGGCGTACAATGATGAGAATATATGATCGTTTGCTGGAAGGCTGCGTAAAGTAATTTCGTAACACCAGTTTGAGAAGAGAATTTTTGGATAAGTACACCTGTAATATTGCGGGGAAACTTTAATTTTCGTCTAAAATTTCAGCAAAATCATCTGTGTTGTTTTTATGATTTTTACAAAAGGTTTGTTCGGTCAGCCGAGAGAGATGCAAACGTGGGGGAATCCAGCAGCCTTATACTGTTCGTGGTTCCGGTTTTTTTTTATGTTGTTTTTTTGTGTGTGTTGGAGTTCAAAGTCTTAAATCAGTGTTGAAAAAATGCTCTCGCTCGTATTAAAAAATTTTAGACAACCCCTATATCAAGAAGATTACTTTTTTTGTCGAAGTATTCCCGGAATTTTTTATACACTCACACCATAATCATCATCAAACAGCAGCCCCAATCTGGGGATTGCTCACATCATTTCTACATTTCGATTATTGTTGTTTTGCCTTTTATTTTCCCTTGCATCGCTGTAGCACAAATTTGAAAAAAAGAAATTTATCCAAATTTATTATGAAAATCGTATTAATTGCGGAAAAGTCTAAACCGAAAATAGTAAAAAAAAAAAATCTGATTTGAACAATTTAGCGATTTTGAAATTGGCCAATATGATATTAACGTGTATTCGTAATGAAAAATTGAAGAAAATGAAATATAAATCGCAAATTAAAAATTTATTATAATAAAATAATATAAATTTTTCTCATGTAATATAATCTATATTGCTGTTTTTTAACGTCTCTTCTCTTTAATCTTCTTCTTTATTTCTTTATTTTTCCTGGTACTCAGGTTGTCGTCCGGACACACGGATCAGGGCATGGAAATTATCTTAAATTTTCTCTAGCAGCTTGTTCGTCGTAAGAAAACCGAACAAAGAACGTGTATGTTTTATCGGAATTACTTGAGAGAACAATAGACAATCTCGGGCTGCAGAGGCGGCAGTACGAAAGAAAGCCGAGAATATTGCTGTAGTAAATTTTTATCAAAACGGGCGTGCAGTTGGAGCGGATGTTCGCTGAAATGATTGCTGCGTGACTAACCCGCAAGCGATTTATCGTAGAATATTAAAGAGGTCAAGTAGAGGAAATCACGGGTTAGCCGATAATTTTTATATTTTTCAAAAGATTTTGGCTGCCACGGACCGATCCATTCAGAACTTCTTCATTTGCCAAACTGGTGCGGCGACACCGAAAGCCATTTAGCAAAGCCGTGCTAATCGAGCCTTCAAGTCTATCTGTTCATTAGCAGAGATATCCGTGCGACTGCGAACACACCGATAAAAACTTTACCTGACATCTGGCAAACTGTTTTAGCGTATGCTTGACCTTAACTAGCAACGAATTTCTGTTATGTCGAGATGAAATAGATTTAAGTGAAGCTAGGGAATCAGTATAATGCCTCTGCGTAACTTGTTAGCAAACACGTATTGAGATTATCGTAACAGCGTACAATTCCTTAATAGAACAATAATCGTTAAAAGATCATGGATTTAATGTCACTTTTAATTTTAACAGCGCGTGCGATCGGTGACGGGTTAATATACACTGGTTTGTTTTTCCTTGTAAATATGGGTAGAGTTCGAGAGGTACTATTAATTTTCTCGGCAGCGTAGGGGCATAACATCTCTTGATTACATTTGACGAATTTCAGAATATCATTTCAGGAGGAAAATTCGAGGAAAGCAGTATCGAGACACTTGCACGCATCGTTCATCAGTTTGGCTGATAAGTTACGAATAGGATCATTAGGGAAAGACGGTACAAGAATGTGTAAGCTTATCAATAGGACAAGTTATTTTGTAATGAAAAGAACACCCAGTGAGTTACATCATCAACAGTGTTAAAAGAACGGATAAAAGATAGACCAGCGGGAGAAGACTGGTGTAGTCCTAGAATAAAACTAAGAAGAGTGCGGTGAACGGGATCAAGTATTTTAAGTAAAAATCGGCTCTAATGCTAATAGTTTAATTCGGGAAAAATTATCGGTTTATAAATGATAGCCAGCAGCTTAGGGGGGGGATCTATGTTGAATTTAGGACTAAATAAATATTTTGGAATGGATAACATTTTTACGCATTTATTTTTAAAATTGATAATATGGGTAGACCAAGAAACCGATTTTACATTGGTGCAGAAAGGGAGTAAAGTAAAGTAAAGTAAAGTAAAGTAAAGTAAGTTTCATACTCTTGACGGGGCATTGCGAAGTTAAGGTTCGCAAGAGGTGAATTATTGAGGGAAACAGTGATACCATGATTAACACTCTGTGAGGACGTCTCTTGTGAAAGTTAACACAGATGAATTAGGATGCGGAGAATTTTAATCCATTATATATACGGCCCAATTATGTGGTTTATTTATTGTAGACTGGAGGGTAGCCTGAGCATTGCACGGAAGAAATTGATATGTTTAGACGGTCGATAAATAATCGGGCGCTGTTACTGGTACACTAATACAACGGGAAATATTGTTAATGACCGGATAAATAATGGTCACGCTCAGCGCAGATTCTTATAGGATTCTACTTTCGGTAGGGAAAGGACAAAGTGCATAGAGTAAAGTCAATTTTAACTTGTATGGTTTTGTTAGTTAAGAAATTTAGGACAAACCTTCTGCATTTCTATTGATTGTAATATTTTTCAGTTTTCGAAAAATGTGGAGTATAGAGACATTGTGCGCTATTTTGAACAATTAAAATGCTAATAAAATCAAACGAAATAAATTTATCTGAACGGCCGCCTAGCTGTATAGAAGAAATTAAGTTCTAAATCTTTGTAAATAAAATATTTTGTTGTTAACTTTTCTCGGTTTTCACTACTCGGTCCCGCTTTTTCTTGGCTAGGTTTCTGGAATACGATGAATTTGTGCCCCTAAAGCTGAAAAAAATTAATCCAGTTTCGTAAGCCTTTTTTTCGTGCGCGCATATTAATATTAATTGCTTTAACCTTGATTCGGAAATTCTTAGCTATATAGGGTTCAATCGAGAAAGAAAACTGGTCGCATTTCCGCCACTTTTAATTATTCTTAAAATTGATTTTTATTCGAAGTTCGAAGGAGGAAGACTTGTTGAATGTCCTTTAGTACCTTTTCATATTTACCCTGATTATACTAACTCTTCTAATTCGAAATTTAAATGATAAAATTAAATTTATTACGAAATAAAATTAGCCTAAATCTAAAAATTACATTTATATTTCGTGCAAAAATTGCCAACAACGTATCACTTGCAAGTCACTACAGCTGATGAGCCGGTTTTACGATCAAAAATTAATATTGCATAATTTACTACTTGCTATATAAAATAAAAATGTATAAAACCAATCGTTAAAATAACCAATCGTTGTTCACATTGAAACCTTTTATTTAACGTGTATAATACGCATGTGTATACATTTTTTTTATTTATTTTATTATTTGCGCGACGTTACAATTTTCTATCATTTCCGCACTAAAAACATCTGTAGTTTTTTAAATGATGAAGTTCGTTGCAAACTGGGCAGTTGTAAAATGTGTGACTCTAGGGTAACTTATGATGCCGTTAAGTCCTCAGAAATACATATATCCCCGTGTTCGGACGCAACTGTATTGTCGACGATGCGATTTAATTTTAACTTGAAGGAAATCGTACAACCAATAAACACTAGATTTGGTCGGATTTATCTCTGACAGTGTATTTAATATGTTTCAACTCGGAGACGTTAGATATTCGCGCAACTACCAAAATTTGCCAAGGACGTTCAGTTTTGCTCTATGTCTTCAGAATACCGGGCAAAGTTGAAATTGAATACGCGGCTAAGATTCGATTGTACAATTAGATATGAGTTACGTAACTCTGTCGCAGTTAAAGTTGATAAGCGGATATGTACCCACAGTCGAAAAGAACACATATGTACATATCCAACTGATCCAGCGGAGTTAATTTGCACTTCTGTACTATGTGGCATCCGGTTCTAATTTTCTGTGTCAGTTTTCCTCTTGGTAAAGCATTCACAGTTTTGTTTCGTCAGTTACGTATCCCAGCATTCATCAGTTTTTTTGTTTTTTCCCGATAATCAATATCGTTAGATATATATGTATGTATATGTATGTATGTATGTATGTATGTATTTCTTTTTTGTTTATGGCCTCGCTTATTTACTGAGAAGCCCTCTATCCTCACTATGATATTTCGATTTGAATAGTTAAGAATCGTTTTATCTTTCTCTGAACACTGGATTAAACATTCTACTCGTATGTATCGAAAAAGATGGTTTTCCGTGAAAAAGTTGCACCGCGGTCGATATTAGAAAAGCGAGTAATACCGATCGAATGTGCCGCAATTATGTATTAAATCTGAAATTCGTAGAGACCGTTTATTCGATTGAGGCTTTTCTCTGTTTCCTTTTTCGTGGCAATTTTAATTAAAGAATTATGTTAGTGCGAACTGAATTATTCTTTTAGGTTTTATAAAGTTTATTTTATTAAACGATGATTATACGCGTACATAATAATGTCATTCTTGCCTAGACTGTAATTTAATGTTATAAAATTAAGAGAAAAAAAAACAAAAAACATTATGAAATATGTAACGTTTTTCTCTTACGTTTTGAAATAAATTGCTACACAAACCGCAAATTAATTAATTAATTAATTTAAGAATAACGTACTACTCTATAAGGATTATATCATTGTCATCGGGAGGACCGGCGATTTTTCCATATTGCGAGGTGCGAAAAATCGAGTTCTATTTATATTGGAAAAAGGTAATGAACGAAATTTAAGTCCTTGTGGAACAGCTTCGTTATACATTATTACATTTTTTGGTGTCTTTTAGAGTGTGTATGTGTGTGTGTGTGTGTGTGTGTGTTGTGTACATTTATTTGTTCTATTACTTTGCCACTTGCATTCATATTATAACATGATAATTCAACATATGCCCTATCTTAAACTGCCTTTGTATTTATGAAACGGCTGTTGTGAAATAATAAATACCGTAATCGAAACACATTAGTGACGATAATAAAACTAACAGACCGCTTATAAAGGTGACTTTTTGTTATGCAATAACTGGGCAATAAATCTGATTAATTCACTGAAGGGATTCTGACTGTAGGCAATCTTTTCGATTGAAAAGGCGCTAGTTTGTTGTTTTGAGTTTCAAATTTCCGAATCAGTCGTAAAAATTTTCTCGTTTTTAAGTAATTAATTTAGATTTGCGAAATATCCGCAATCTATTTATTCAGTATATATTTTATAGAAAATTTTACAGATAACTATTTTGTGTTTTATCTTTAACGTGTTTGTATCGAGTTAATCTGCTGTCTATGCGAACGTCATTAAAGTGTTGAGTACGTTTTACCATTGAAGTGAACAGGACAGTAAACATTTCTTGAACGAAGTGATTTCTTGTTCACTTAATACTGCACCTTTTTCAGCTAGTTTTGTATCACAAGAAGGTTTCGTTGCAAATATTGAGAAAGGATCATTGGTGAGATAATAAAAGAGTACATGCATGCGTGTATTTTGCAGTCACCGTACGCTTGGCAGTTTTGGTAAGTTAGTTATAAGGCTGGAAGGTCTCTGGTTGACAAGCGCAAAAAAAAAAAAGAAAAAAAAGAAAAGTTAGCAGTAACTATATATTACAATCAAGCTAGACCGAGAGAGGAGGTTCATGGGATGTAAATGAAAATTCTTTCGTCATTTTGCGCGTAACACGGTATTTTCTTTTGATATACATACATAAATCCTCTGACTTTTGGAATATATGTTATATATTTATATTTTTTCTGGAATTAAAGCTGGTCGACAGTTGTGTACCCACTAAATCCGCGTTTTGACCAGTTCTCGACATATAGCTGTGACAGTTAAATTGAAACGAAAAAAGTAGAAAGAATGAACAACGGTAATAATTAATAAAAATAGTAGGCACTCGCGGGCTTCGATGATTATTACGTCAGGTTACAGACATGACCAGTTCATGGCCACATCACATGTCGTAGGGTGTATTTTATTTTTTTAGCTCGGGCACTATTGAAGCGGTCTCCCAACCCCTCATTGATTATTCTGCTGGAGAGGAAACATTATTAGCTTGTTCTCTGCCCCTTCTCCAGCTGTCGTGTTTATTCCATGAGAGCTATGTTGCTGTTGGCGAAGATGATAGTATCCCGCTCACGTCTCTCTCCTGACTGCACCTTAATGTTTATTCTCTGTCATTATGTTTCCGTTCCCTTCTACATACATACATACAATGCATTACATATATGTGTACGTGTGTACATTCTAGGCTATCTTGTCTCATACCCCTTTTATCATATTATGCGTGTACACTCTGTACACGGCTGTATCCTATGTCGGTGTTTTTCCCATTATTTTTTATTTCGTTCGTTTTTAACCTTCAAAAGGTGACAGGAAATATCGCATTATCTATCTTCGTCGCCCGGTATTCATTGTGAGCTCATCCGATGCCCCGGTATATTACATATTAATTATTTGTTTATTTCTAGCTTAAAAGAAGACGAGCGATTCACCCATCATCCGCAATTATAATTCTGCTTGATGGACTTACGTTTGTATTTCGACCGCGATGCATCTCCAACGTGTCATTTGTATATTTTATTTATCGATTTATGTTTATAGCGCGAAGGGGGTGATGGGTCGGCTGCATTAATTCACAAAATGGAAAAAATCACATTTCGAACGGATTTTTCCGATTAAAAGTACTTTCGGAACCGTGTAATATTTTAATAGAGAATAAAATGACGTTTTAAGTTGATTTTACTCTGCGTTCTGTGTTGCTAAATAACCGAAAAGTTGACTAATTTAATGCGGTTTTTGCATCGAGTTACCTACAGGCAGAAATAATTAATAATAGCGAATGCAAAGTCAGTCAAGTATGATGATTCACGCGCTGAGATTCGCTGTACGTTAAGTAAAAGAGAACACCGTAATTTACATTTCCATAATACTAAATTTAAAACAAATCCAATTTTTAATTTATGATACCGTATATATGTATTTCCATTTCCGTAAATGTCTGTGTATACATATATTTATGTGTTTAAACATTTTTGTGACTTTATTGCTCTTTTTCAAAATTTTTCTTAAACTTAGGAAGTTACGTTAAAGAATCAAGATATAATTTCACGATCTATATCTACGACATTGTAATATGATGAGTTTGACTTCATTTAACAACAAAGTTAAACTATATATATATATATGTTCCGAAATTTCGAGCTTTCACCGTCCCGAAGATACAATTTTGAAGCTAAAAACTTCGATGTCCTACAACAGAGAAATATGTATCCGGAAATTTTATAACTTTATTCAAAATTTTTGACTATAATACTTTGCATCAAAACGAAAAAGGGGCACGTCATTTTTTTGTATTTTTTTAAACTTTTTGTGAAGTTTAAAAGTTTTGTTAAGGAAATAGAGTATCGTTTCGTTTCCTTCAAATTTCTATTGATATGTGTTACACGTCCGGGAGAAAAAATATTTTTTTTTTAAATTTGAAGCTTTCGGCACTTTGTTGGGGTCTTGATGTAAAGTTGTATACCCAACTATATTTTTATACACTAGTTTGAGATATATTCTGGCTTTTCAACTTTTTTACTGGATCTATTGCATGAACCTACATTTTTTTGCTGTTTTTGGCCCAACCGGACGGTGGGGAATAATCTTTTATAACGGTTGTTACGAAAGAACTTCTACGTTTTGTTTTATATTTCGAATTCCATATCTAGTGGTAAGTTATGAATTTTATGGGCGATTTTTGAGGTAGTTTTAAATTCCATATTATATATGATTAACGGTGTTTTGCCTTTTTTTAGCCGCTCATGGTAATCGATTGTCTTAAAGTTATCGATTGTTTTAAAGAGAATTTCAGTTACGTTGAACGCTATGTGAGGATGAAAAAAGTGCTCCTACCGCTGGATAAGTGTAGTGGGGATCCGTAATCGCACTTTGACCGAATCTGAACTTGATAAACTTGGAGTAACGGTGAACGGTGTAGGTTCCGTACGTTGTGTGCGATAACTTCTTAATAAGGTTCAGCTTTTTTACGCATGATTCTTCTAAGTAAGATATAACCGGCCTCCACGACGCTTTATTATCTAAAGTAAATGTCAGATATTTTGTTAACTCGGTTTCTGTTACTAATGAATTGTTTAGGTAAATATTTACAGAACGGTTTAAATTGTACAGAATGAACGACTTTAGCTTTTTTCTGCCGTGAACGTCAATCCACTTTTTTTAGCTCACGATGAGAGTTTGTTGATTACACTCCTTCAAGAGTGTTTGTTCCTAATTTGATTTCTGAGCAACCGGTAAATACAAGATCATCAGTAAACATTGCTATTCTTACGGGTGCCTGGATAATGTTCGTGACGTCATTTATTGGGATATTAAATAAGGTTGATCCCAACACGGAACCTCGCGGAATTCAATTGAATAAGAGTAAGAATAGTTCAGTACTATCGCGCACGTTAAATTTAAAATGTCTTTGGACTTGTTTTATTTATTTTTGTTATTAAAACTTTTAGAGGAAAGCGGGTTAATTTTTTTCTTTTTTTTTTGCGTATCGCGAAGAATATTAGCTGAGAGTTTCAAGTAAGAAGTTTATGGCAGAATAAGTGAATGCGAGTTATTGTTGAGAAGTATTCGTATAATAGTTTTCTTATAGAGCAATTTTTAGTACTAATTGTAAGTTTAACAAGGGCAGGCCTCTCACTTGGAAACTGTAACATTTTTCGTTTAACTAATTTATTCGAAATATTTGAAAGTTTTAAGTGTCTAATAAAGTAACGAGTTCATCGATGTTTCTTTTCGCGGGAGTAACTTTTTATTTTAAACTAAGCGTAGTAATTAAGTAGCGCGAAATGTACATTTTAATTTTACCGATATCGTAGTTAGGAATGTAAATTAATTAGTGGCGCGTGCCTGTAGAATACGTTCCCAATAATGTGTGATAATCTAGAGAAGTTAAAAGTTGTTAAAGAACTTCTGGCTAAATTAATGTTATTATTGATAAAAAGGTTCGGAATAATGCATTTCACTGGGCATTGTGGAAATCGAAAGTTAATGATGTATATAGGTTAAGGTCTTACGTGTGGAGTTAATTTTAAAATAGATCAATTTATTATTGTTGGAGGAAAGACAAGCGGTAGAAATGGATTTTGTGACGCTATTAATGTTTTCTAAGTCGATAATGCTGGTACAAGAAATAGATGATAAGTAGAGTACGCGCAGAGAAATCGGGATATAGCGTTTTTTCAGAGAGATTAATTAGATTATCGTCAATTTCGTTATTACAATAACAATCTCAAGCACACGATGCATGGCGTTCGCAGTAAGAATTACTTTATTATCGATGTGGAATAATATTTTTAAATCTGACGTAATATTCGGCCAATACACGGACAATGTTGTAGCAAACTCTGTTTAAGTGGGAAGTTTATAGAGTTTCGGTATTCGTAGCGACACAATGATTTAACGTCGAGAGAATGCTTGAAGGAATTGTGAACCATTATAACAATCCCTGCTCATTTTTATTTTTATAATAGCACATTTCAGAGAGGATTTTCGGATTTATATTCTTTGCAGGAGAATGATACACGGTAGCAAAGGTGTTTAATTAATGAAATATGATTTAATTTATAAAATATCTTTCAATTTAGTTTGTAATTGGAAAGTAATTTTAAACGTAAATGGTCAGTTTTCTGTTCTTTTTTTTATTTGATATTGTTTCGGAAATAATTTTATTTTTTCACGACTGCTTTATTAAGTGAACCATTTAAATGTTTTTCTCTGTTATTTGGAGCATGTGTGTAAAATGGGCTAGGTTTTATCTCTTAAAGGAGTTTACTAATCGAAATTTTCAGAATTTTCGATATAAAAAAGCATAAAGCCTTCAAGAAAGACTTGAATTTCTATAAAATGGCTCAAACTGCAACGGGAGGCGGTATTTTGTCTGTTTTTTTATTTTCTTTATTTGCATTCATATTATAGATGATGCGATTTTTCTCTATTGTAATGGTTGATATTGTTTCCCGTTAAATCTTCTTCAAATGATCGATTATGTTGTTTGTAAGAATTTTTACAAATCGAGTCCTCGGGTTTTTATTTTTTTGCGTTGCTTTTCCGTTTTTTTAGATTGCCATTTTAATGAGGTATTTTCGGAGTTTACATTTATTGAAATAACATCATCCGAAGAATCCTTTAATATGGATCAATGTAGTTTTAATCGTAAATAATTTTATACGCATTTGCCTTTTTGTTCTCGGCCAATCTGATGATTTATTAGCAATAGACATTATTATAAACTACAAATAATACCAATACAAGCGTGTATTAATTATGCGTAAACTGTTAAACCAACTTCAAATTAAACAGTACGTTTTAAAAGAGTTGCATCCGAATTCCGTCCTACATAGTGCGAACGTATTAATTTAATTCTACCGGTAATTGTAGGAGAATAATAAACTACGAATATTTTTAAACTAAATAACAATATTGTAGGTCTAGGTACAGAGCCGTATCTGCGGGAGGGTTTTCAGCCCCCCCCCCCCCCCGAAATGTCTGCGAAATAATAATTGCTTGAATTAAATGGACCGAAATTCAGAATAAATTTATTTCTTTTCAATTTTTTACAAGAAAATTGAAATTTTTATGAATTCTATGAAAACGACTATTTTTTATGTTCAAATATTGCATATGCAATAATTGACTACAAGGCTTTAGTGTACTATTTATAAATAAATATATTTCATGAGAATATACACATACATACGCACATTTATATAAAAATATTTTTCTAGCCCCTCCCGAAATTTTGGTCTAGATACGACCCTGTTTAGGTATAATATTCATAAGTGCTGCAAAACGTTATTTCGTCATACTTTTTAAAAATTCAGGAGCTCTGTTTCCTTTATTTACTACTTTACAACCTAGGGAATTTAGCGATATCTCTTTCCTTTTTTTTTTTTTATTAATTTAGGCTTATTGTTTTTTTCTCATAGTATTCTAAACAATTTAAGTTTTTGATATTTACATATATTTGTAACGTGGCAGGGTAATTGTCGGCATACATTTTGTAAAAACTGGTAGTGACATCGTTTATGCAGTAATATATTTGTTCTTTTTTTTTTTTTTTTTTTAATAACTTCTAGTATTGATACTTTTATCAAGTCATCTAGGACGTTAGTGTCTGCATACGGCCTTTCGGCAATTATTTCGGTAATTTTTTAGTTTTTCGATCATGTTACCGATAACGATGAGGAAGGATCAGCTAGATTTCTGTGTATGTGCCGGTGAGTTCGTGGAGTTCCCTGTGATCATCTTGTATCTGGTTTAACGACTGCTTTGAATAAAGGCACCAGTGACTAAGTTTTACTTAACTCTGTATATATATATGTCTATAGATAGATAGATAGATAGATAGATAGATAGATAAATATATATATATATATATATATATATATATATATATATATATACTACAAGAGGTTGTTCGCCTCTGCCGATTGGGCGACAGATGCTCTTCGTTAGAGGTGTATTTTCGTCTGGCTAGCGTTTTGTTTGGCTTTGTTTGCCGGCGGGTACCTACGGCTGCCAGCATTTATTTACGAACACAATTCCTCGTCCTTACAACTTTTCATCTTTTTCCGCGATCGTGCTTTCTTGTTCTCCCTTTCAACCATTATTTCTTCTTTCTCTTTTCTTTTTGCCTTCGTACCAAATTTGAGCATGTGCAACCAACGCAAAGTTGCAGCCATCTTTACAATGCAGTCTACAAGTATGCGTGTATGGCTATATAGGCTAGGTGGCACGTGCCTCGCAGTCTCAGACCCATTATGAAAAGGTACGATACACAGGGAGCCTGCTGTTACATCCAGCTTTGGTCTTCTATCGGTGTTTCTTTTTTCGTCTGTAATCGGAGGTCCGTTCTAAATTACGTATACATCTTAAACTCTTCTTGAATCCGACAGCGGTTTACTTATATACATATTACTAGTCCTATTATTATTATTATTATTATTATTATTATTATTATTATTATTATTATTATTATTATCATTATTATTACTATTATTATTATTATTACTACTAGACCACGGCAATAACACAACACCTGCCTTTTGTAGACAGCGCTACTTACTCGCCGATGACAAACGTGTTTCATGCATGTGTCGGTGTGTATTAGGCGAGCCAGGTGTTAAAATTACATTTATTTTCAACCCCATTTCACCTCCAGCTGGATGTGCCGGGTCGTCTGCTATCGGAAGGACGCATCAAAGCTGTAGGCTGCAGTCGCGTGCCCATACGAAAATCCGGAAATAGCATCAGATCGTTTGGAAATATGTTAGGGATACGCGGTGGAGTATACCAAATTCGACGAAATGTAGAACGACTATCCTCGAGCTAGTGCGTGTGGGTGTGTTGTATATGGCGTGTATGTGTGTGGTAGTGGTTATTGATTATTGCGGTACGAGCGAAAGTTGTTATAATTTAAATTCCCATATGGTTTATAGTTTGTTCTTTTTTTTTGTTTTTTTTTTTTTTTTTAATTGAGATAATTCATTTTCTGCGATACTATAATCTTCCACCTTTTTCATTCTTCTTTTTTAATTTTTAGATTTCTAAGCCATGTTGGTGTGACAAGAAAAGTGTTTTTTTTTTCTTTTTTTTTCTTTTTTGTATCGAATCTTTATTTATTTTTTCTTGAATATGTTAAATTTATTAGACGCAAATTTTTAATAGTAATTCGAGCTTGTGATGTAAAAATTATTTGAAACTTTGGATTTTTAAAAAGTTAATTTCTTTATATTAAATTAAAATTATGCATTTTTTTTAAATTTTCGTTCTCTCTCCCTCTCTCTCGATCACACTTTTCCTTCGTTACTATTCTGTGATCCTTGTTTAATTGCTAAAAACTATCACAACTCGCGAATTACACAATTTAAAGACACTACTAGTTAGGAAAGTGAATAAAAAAAAAAAAAAAAAACAGCATTTAAGTAAAATTGGTAGGCAGGATTTCAACCGATGGATTGTCTAGTGAGAAATGGACTAACTAGTAGTATAAGAAAAGAACGTGCCCAACAGTAGGACTAAAAATAGAATTGGACAATTGAACGAAGGGAGAATACCCTAGAAGATGTGATTGTGAGATGTATACAACACGTAAATGCCAATTCAGGATTCAGCAGTCACTGTATGTCATCCAATCTCTATTCCAGCGGCATTCCATTATGATTTAAACAAATCCTCCGATTATTTTTAAAAAGGCGGTTTATTCAGAGACAGTAAGTTATTCTCAGACTTAAAGGAGTAGAATGTTGATTTTATACTCTTCCTAACCTAAAGCTCAGATTTTCGGATTTATACTTCTTGCCTTTGTTTAATTTTAATTTTGTAAATTTCAGTGTAAAGATAGTGGCTTTTATAAAAGAACTTAATACGTGTTTATTTGAAAATAATGAATAAATGAAAATGAGAAAAACGAATTACGATGAAGTATTTATAAATTTAAATACTTCTTATGAACCGTGAAATACGGACGATATTACGACGAGGAGAGCCTTTTCATCATTCGCGAGCACAAAAAGATTGAGAAGAAAAAAAGATGAATTAGGGAAATTACTGTAAAAATTTTGCAAACCCCTCTGTATTAACGATGTGATAATTACACGTGATCGGCAGAATGAGAAATATTTCCGAACCGCACGTTATAACTGAAATATCATAAGAGTTAAAGAACCGCAAGAGACTAAAACATATCCATTACTGTGAATTGTTGTTATTTTTAATTAACTTTTCAACAAACATCGATTATTACATCATACAAATTGTCTAAATTTTATTATTTCTAGCGTTTATTTATTTACTGATCTATTCACACGTTCTTGTGATTATTTAAATTTTATAAGTTTTTTTATTTTTAATATTTTTGCTCAAATGTTTGTCATGTTTTATTTTTGTCCGGCACTAGTGTATGATATTTTTCGTTTTATTTTTCTAATGATATGATTCCTTTTATATTGTGTTAATTTATTTTTCTGCTCACCACTTAGAACTCTAGTTTACGCGGTGCCTGAATATTATATTACTTATTGACCTATATTCTTTACTTTATTATAAGGATAAACTGTTTCTCGAAATTAAAGTAATATTATAAAACTTACGATAGCCGAAATTCTGTAATATAAATGATGGAAAGAAACGTTATCAGGCAAAACTCATCTCTTCAGCTTACTAAGTTTTAACTGATACAAAACACAGCGAGGCTTTGAAATATAATTTTCGGAGTTTGTATACTGAAATATTTAAAAACAAGTTGAATTAAAACTAAAAGGCGATAAATATAGGTGAAATTGGATAAATTCATTTGCTGAGTAACACGAAAGAAGGCGTTACATATATCACAGAAAGTCGATAAAATGAAGAAAGAAAAATACAAACGCGCGGGATATAGTTTATTCAATATAAATTGCCCCCTTCCTACTGAAATTTAAAAAAGTAAAAAACGCTTATCATTAAAAATACAGAATAGATCGAAGTATTTTTAAATTTGCAATAATAAATAGCAAAATTTAAATTCGGACATTACGTAATGCCAATTTTTTATTTTATTTATTTATTTACTGAATAAAGGTATACGCAACAACAGTGCGAAACCAACTATAGAGTGCACAATAAATCTGCGCACGAAATAAGCAAATTGCAATCTAAATAGTATATAGAAACACGTGTTAATTTACATACACGTTTACACACACATCCAAAACACATAACCCTCATATACCCACGCACACATGCAATTACATTCTGATATATGTATGTGCACACACACATACACAACACACATATATGCACCTACGTATAAAACATATAAATTAGGATAATTTTAATAATTAATTAGAATAAAAACAAGTATATTCGTTATATACACGAACGCCTTCTCAATAATTACTGATTATATTGAAATTACTCATTATATTGTTAATATATGGAAGAAGAGGCTAATTAGTTTAGAGTGTATTTCAATACGTTTAAATTGATTCCTGTTAGTGAAGAACATGTTGATTTCTGGTTCATTTTTCAAGTGTAATAGTTTGTTATTTTTACCGCAGTCAAAAGGGAGAAGTTTGTATGTAACTTTTTATTTGGCAAATGATATGTAAAGTAATTGCATTTTTTTAGCCACTGATAACCCAGCTTTAGGTGGTAAATTTAATATTATTTATAACGTCAGTCGGTAAATTACGGATAAATAAAACAGCAGCACATATTTAACTCTTTCAAGCCATTTAACAGAACGCTTTTGTAACCTTTAAAGAATAAATACCGATTCTTACAAGAAGGTTTCCAAACAGCATTTTCATATTCCAACTATGACCGCACATATGAATAATAAACAATTAATAACGTGTGTTTAAATTCCGAAATGGCGATCGAATAATAAATGGTCATATACGATTGGCTTTTAAAGTTATTTGTCGAATTCGCTCATCAAAATTCAATACTGAATTAAGCATTGCAGGATCTTCAGCACGATTTATTTTCTTCAAATTTGTATTATTCATGGAATGGTCATACACTATGGGAACGGTGGGTGTTTACTTGTAAATGCAGGAAAATTACATTTATTGACATAGAAATTTATTCGATTTTTATAACTTCAATCAAGTAAAGATGTTAAATATCATGCTGTAAACTTGAACAGTCATCTAATTTAGAGATATTATGATATAGTCTAATATCGTCAGCCTAAATAGCTATTTGTGATTTTTTAACAAACTTCTGCTACATCATTTATAAACAGTAAGAAAAGGAGAGGGTCCAAATTGGAATCTTGAGGAACACCGGAAGTACATACGACAAAACTCATGCAATTGATTACCTATGAAATTAGCGAACTACTCTCTGTTACATACGATGTAACTGAACTAATGAATCAGAAGAACTAACTGGTACTTCAGTTTGTTCAATAAAACATTATGGTTAACTCTATATCGAAGGCTATAGTTTATTAGTTACTTTTATTTATTTGTTTTTTTTTTTTTTAGTTTAACAGTATTCAGTTACGTCTGTGTTGTTTTCCCTTCATTGAAAATGGCTAGAACATCGACAACATCTTGCCTACTAAATGGGACACTTTATTGATGAGCAAACAATTTTGCACGCAGTCGAAAATGATCATATGAACATAAATATAAACAGCATAACTAATAAATAAGAATCCCTTTCAAACCGATAACTCGCATTATATAATACGGAATTTTTTATTATTTGTTTTTTACAATTTTTTTAATTTTCCATTTTCAATGGTATTTCAAAATTTTAACCGGGTCATTTATACCGTGTACCTGTATGTTTAAATAAATTTGCTGAGTTTCCCGCCTTTATTTACCGTTCTTCTGAATGCAACATATTTTCATATATTTTAATACGCCTATACCACCTCCGTTTATATTTCCAAGCCTCGGTACTTCTATTAAGCTGAAAATGGGCATTGCCTGGAAAAGATTTCTTTCTGTTATGTATTTCAAGAAATTTTCATCCAAGAATTCTATTTATGATTTTATCAATTTTATCGCTAATGTTCTTTAAGAACCTTTTACAATTCCGTTTAATCTTTGAATTTTAAACATATCAAAATTTTTAATTACTAGCGCATAAAATGTTGACTGACATTGACTTTTATAAACGTAAATTCTCTTTTTGTAACTTAATCCGCCATTGTTATTACATTAAAAGTGTCGTATAAATTTCGTTAATTTATTTTTAAAGTGGTTATAAAATTTTAATTTACTAAGATTGTTCACTTTGAACATAATTTTATAATAATACGCGGTAGTAACGATAAAAAGATGGAAAATTAGATTTAGTCTATTCCGAGCACCATCAGTTGTTTCAAACGCTATGCTGAAAAATCAACAGTTTTTTTTATCAGCTATAAAAATAAAAGTTCCGTTTATTTTTTATTTTAATATAAAAAAACATTATTTTATTTCGCCTTTGATATCGGGTCGAAGCGTTGCAAATAAACCGGACACAAATTACATGCCCTGATCTGATTTTAACTATTGCAACAATATAGTCTGGATTAGAAACTAACTTGCTAAAGCATGGCTTTTTGCTTATTCATCTTGCAGTAAGTTTCACCAGTTTTTATAATCAAACAACTGCTACTCTTGGTTAATTTTCTCCTTTATTACTTATTGATTAATAAAAATAGCGAAATTCGAACGTAAAACTACACATTTCAATCTAAAAAGAGCACACCGAAATATATGAGATATTTTCGATAAGCTACAGCGAAGTATTTTTCTTTTTTTTTTATTCGAAACTAACACATTAATAACAGAATAGAAAATACATAATTACACCAGCGATGGAATATTATTAGCTCGCGTAGAGCAGGGTTTCTCAAAGTGGGGTACGCGAACCCCTAGGGGTTCGCCATTCGACGGTAGGTGGTTCGCGACAAGATTTATGTAATGGCGGCTGGGTGACTGGCAGGCGCGTGGGGTACACATTTTGGCACGCACGCGATTGAACTCGCGTGGCATGGCATAAGCACGGCGCGCGGCGTGGTTCCCACGCTCAGTGTGTGCTCAGTGTTAATTTGTTTTAGTTCTAGTTACTTGCGCGCATTTTGCTTGACATCAAAATAAAAATAAAAAAAAAACATTTGCAATCGTTTTGTGCGGCTAGCAATAATTTTGTTCGAATAACTGTTATTTTCTGAAAATATATTCAGTAACAGTTGCGAAAATGAATGAGTGGTTAAAAACGGGGTCATTACGTATAAAATGTCCAAATAATTCAACGTTGCTCGCAACCTGTACAAAGTACGTCTACTTCTGCTGAAAGTTTAGTTTCAAACGAAAATTCTGAGAAATCGAGAGAATCAGAAAAAAAAGTCATACCATCGACAAAAAAAGGAAATATGACGAAGACTATCTGAAAATTGGATTTACGTACAACGAAGAATCTCAATACCCAGAACCACAGTGTGTAATATGTTCAGAAGTTCTGCAAATAGCTCGATGAAGTCATCATTGCTGCGAAGACATTTGGAAACAAAACATCCGCAATACGTACGTAAACTTTTAGATTTTTTTGTTCAAAAAAAGAAACAGTTGTTAGCTTCCTCAAAAAAGACCATGAAAACCACCTTGGCTACTAACTCGGAATATTTGCGTGCATCTTTCCTTGTGGCATATAAAATCGCAAAGACCGGAAAGTCATACAATATTGCTGAAGAATTGATTTTACCAGCTGCTAAAGATATGGGCAGTTGTGTATTGGAAGACACATTTTCGAAATTGCTGGATAAAATACCTCCTTCGAATGATACAATTGCACGTCTCATGCACGACATGGCACACAATATTGAAAATCAACTCGTACAACGATTACAAAATAATTATGCGATTCAAGTTGATAAATCAACAGATATTAATGGATTGCCGAATTTACTTGGGTTTGTTAGATATGTATATGAAAATATTTCTGAAGAAGATTTTCTATTTTGCAACACCTTGGAGTCTACGACAAAAGGAGAAGATATTTTTAACACCATCAATACTTTTTTTAAAGAACATGGCATAGATTGGACAAAGTATGTTGGTATATCGACAGATGGTGCAAAGGCCATGACAGGAAGGATATCTGGACTAATAACCAGGATTAAAAATCTCGCTCCTGAGGTCAAAAGTATGCATTGAGCATTGCACAGAGAAGCATTGGCGAGCAAGAAAATGCCTAATGATTTAAAAACAGCACTTTCAGAGGTCGTAAAAATAATAAATTTGTTACCTTTTATTGAAATAAAAAAACCTTATTTTCTTCAACAGCCAATTTTATTATTATTATCTTGGGAGGGGGATGTTAGGGGTTCGCCGTCATCTGGAAACTTTAACAGGGGTTCGTGGAGCCATTAGTTTGAGAAACCCTGGCGTAGACGAAGAATGGCGAACAGAATACACGAAACAGTCAGCAGGATTATTGTGGAATGAAACATATTTCGAAATAATAACATATACAGAAAACAAACAAAATGAGTAGAGAATTCGTACGTGTCACACACATAACGAATTAGTATGGGTCACATGAGAACATCTGAAGTTATAAACTCCGAATAGTGTCGAACACAATATAATGCACACAGACTGGGTCAATTTCAATACATAGTTTTTGATGTGAAATCTACAATGAAATCACAGAATAGATTTTTGTCGATTATATATTGCCCCACTCTATAAGGCTATTAGCAATATTAGTACAAAATAGTAATAATAATAATATTTAATAATTTTCTTTCAATTCAATTTCAATTTTATTTATAAGAAGTTTAAACTTTAAAAAAGTGATAATGATAGTAATAACGTAGTAATTTTCTCTTAGGGCATACACTTTCAGCAATATAACAAAATGATTAGCCAAAAATACTGATGACAGAATTTATGGAAAATATTAAAAATTCACCAAGATGTACAAATTATGGAAAGACAAAAAGAACTGAAAAATTTAGATATTTGCGTGAAATAATTCAACAAAATGGTTTAGATTGAAATGCATTTAAAATGAGAACAAGAAAAATGGAAATGGTATTCTAATTAACACGAAAAGGTATGCAATAAGAATAGTCACTTGCTAAAATAAGACACTACAACAGAGTGATTAAATCAGAATGTTTATATGCAATTGCTGGATTTAAACAATATCGGATAGATTGAACTTTTAGAAAAGAAGAAACAAAAATTACAAGAAAAATTTTCGGCCCAAGGAGAGCAGAAGAAGACTTTAGGATAAGAGTAAATAAAGAACTTTATAGAAAAGTAGAAAAACTGGAGGAGGAGAAGGTTGGCGTTCTATGTATCGAAAGAACGCCTAGTACTCGGTTGACAAAAAGAATCTTTCGACACTTCGACAAACTAAAAACGAGTCCATTCTTAAATACGAAAAAAAAAAAAAATTAAATGAAGCAAAAATTTATACACCGACTATTAAAAAAAAATTTAAAAGAATTGAAAGGCTTTGAAGAAATTAAAAAGAGGAAAATGAAAAAAAAATCACGTGGTCCGTAGATAGCCAAATTCGAAGAAGATTATAATAATAATGATACAAAAAAAAAAAAAAAAAAATAAGCGAAGTATTTAACGAGATTTTTTTCGAATTGTCTGACTTCTTTCGATTGCGACCAAACTTTTTACCTTTAGCAATCGATCGCTTAAATTTACGTCTTGGGATGTGTAAGAGAATTGCGCGATGATGCTGAAGTCTACTGCGAAGCCGCGATATGTCGAACCTGAGAAAGATTTTCCCAACAAGCGCTACTTCTTATATTACGGTGTATATGAGTGTGTGTGTGTGTGTGTGCGTGTAGATCATGTGTCGAAATGTGTAGCGAAAAAACAGCGGTTCGAATATCTCATCGAGAACGGTACCGCATAACGGATTTTTCTATGATAATTACGGCGATCAGATGACCTCTGTTACAGTACGAATAATAATGATAACAACGATGATAATAACACAACTACTGCACCAATGTAATCTGTGTATTCTATAACGGTTGTTATTTGCCTCGTTCCTGTTATTCTGCTCTGCTGTTCCTCTGTTGGCCGATCTCTGTTCCTGTTCCTTTCTCCGGTACCTCTTTGTCCTGGAATGCGCGCGGTACGACTGTAGTTTCCGCGATCGCTTCGAAACAGCTTTTACCGCATATTTACGTTGCATTGTCTCTCTTCTCGACGTTCTAACGGAATTTTTACAATTTCAATGGCCGTTTTTCCCGTTCCTAATGGAAAATCATTTTCCCCGTCAACGACCGTAGGTTTTCCCGACTCCTTTTTATCCTTCATTGTCGCTATTGTACTGAAGTTGTTGCTTCTTCGGAGTTTTTATTCAGTCCCAGTTCTCTGGGGTATAAATGCTACGAAATGTGTGAAGTCTTCATTGCGAGGTACTACTATGCGACCGCGCTTTTTATATATTGTATGTAGAGGTATATTTATTTAAGCGGATCTCCCTCTGACGCATGTAATCGTTTAACTTCGATAATAAGAGCATTAGTGACAGAGTTACCGCCTGTTATCAACAGCTACTATGCACACTCGAATCTTTACATCGATTTTTAATAAAACTTCTCTCTATATTATATTATATTAACGAATGTAACGTAAAAAATGCAAAATCGAAAAAATCTATTCGGATAAAAAAAAAGAAATAAACGATGCCTAATGAAAACATTTCATTTACTTTGTTTTTGTTTCCAATAGAGGCCGCTCGCGTTTGTTGGCCATTCCTTCCTACTGTACAACATTGACTCGTATATTGGCCCCGCCACTAACTCTGCTCTCCCGTATTTATGACTACTTTACTAATCTGGAAAGTAATGTTAAGCTGCTTCCTGCAGCTTGTTTGGTAATCCCTTTAAAGGAGCAGTGCTCATATTTAGGAAGGGGACCGATGAATTTTATAATTTTTCTCATTAAACTTGTAATGAGTGCATTATGTTCGGATATATATATATATATATATATATATATATATATATATATATATATATATATTAAATTAAGAAAAAATGAAATAGGAATTTTAAAAAATATTCATAAAAGTAGGGATGTTGAGAGAGTGATTATGTTAGTGCATGAGAACCAGTTGCTGTCTAAAGGTTAACAGACGGAGGTTTACCCTCGTTTTCGAGGGATGCGTGCATTGGCACATTGGAAAAGGAGACGTCGCACAAAAAACACTAAAACTAAAAAAAAAAAAAATTGTAGATGAGCGTGTCAGTATTTGTTGAACCGCCGAAGAATATACACCAAATTTTGGGTAGCAGTACATGCTGTCATCTGAAGTAACATGTGATCCAGAAGCGTCCGAGTGACCGGATCACCAAGAAAGACAAATTCGTTTTTTGTTTGTTCGAGTATTTTAAAGTAAAAATTCGATTACCGTGTTTCGTCCCTGATTTCACCCGGTCAGAAATATCAACATACATCCACTTACCAACAAGGAATTCCGGATCAACCCAGCTCCGGCAGAATGATACGTGTTAGCTATATTTTATAAAATTTCAAATTCGATAATATTTCTTCTTTTTGTGTTCACAGAATTTGTCTTTTTTGAGGTCGACCGATATTGAAAGATTACTCTGTACGATTTTCCATTAATATAAAGTATAAAAATTCTTTAAACTCGTTTAAATTAACCGAATAACAATAATAATAATAGTATTAGTAGTAGTAGCAGTAGTAGTAATAATAATTATAATAATAATATAATTGCATAAATAATAAAAACAAAAACAGAATTATACATCCACGAGATAAATTCGAAACCTTGATGGCGTCGCTGAGGGTTTTAAATAGAATATAATGATTCCAATTAGAGCTAAACGAGATGACATTTTATTCGAAAGTTTTTACCAGCAGGAAAAGGAATTGGTTAAAAGAGTAACCACTAGCATGGAATATATAAGTATGTGTACGTGTGTGAGATAGGGGTAAAGAGAGAGAGAGAGAACGAAAATAGACAATTCTATATAAAACTCGCAATCCCCAGAGATGAAAATGATTGCTACTGAAATAACTGGGTGTAATTTTCCTGCTTTTCCCACTTTAGATCTTTCATTGTCCGTTTAATTCCGTTAATGGCCAATACTAATTTTAGATTACCTATGTTGATTGCGAGCTGTGCTTTTAGCATCAGTATAACGTAAGAACAGCTGCACTGCATTAAGATCCAAATGAGAAGAAGGATATGATGGTATAGCCGCTTCCGTCGCACTGCGAGCATAGATGTTCTTTTAGCCATATTTTCGATGCATTCCAGATTCAGTGTTATACGCATTTTCTTGTCTTTCCTCTTCGCCTATGGGCCACCAGTGCTGCCTGGAAGGCATATACCGCGTTCGCATTCCGCTCTGCTTTTCTCCCAACTAGTCGGAGACCGCAAAGTAAGTACTATTAAAGGCGGCCCCGCTAATAATATTCCGTCTAAAATAATCGTTCCGTTACAGCGTAAACGTTACCCTCTGACGTTGCCAACAACATTTGCGGCGACCGAGGTAAACTTCTTCTTCATTCTATACGAGATCGAGAGACTGGTTGGCAGCAACATTTAGAGCTTGCGGCGGTAAATCGTTGCAGTCGACAATTTATGGACACACGATGGAAATGAAGAGAGAAATATCGAACTTAATCATCATTATTACCGTTATCAGTGAGTCATTTTAAAAGTCAGGTCAAAGTGTGTTCGGTTTTGCTTCTTTTGAACAGGTTTTACCAGTTGCCCGCTGCGGCAACGGTAATGACTGACATCATATGTTCATCTGGGCAAATATCACGTTTTCCGTCTCGTTATTGCACGTTTTTATTAACCCGTTTGCATGTAAATCAAATCAGTTGTCGGTCCGTTGTGACATCGTTGATTTACGAATGATTCACTTTTGACTGACCACAATAAGCATTTTAGTCCAATAGCGATTATAGAAAAATGAAAATGTTTACATTTCGTAAATTCAGCGAAAATTACAAATTAAAACACAATTAATCAACGGTACTACGCTAAATTAAAAATCCCCCCCTGCCGGCGCTCGAACTTAAAAATATTTGTCAACTTGACCGAGAAAAATCGATTTTGCTAAAACGATACGGAAATAAACTGCATTAAATGGAACTTCATAACGCCCGGATGGATTTTAATTGCACTAGGAAAGCGGTTTTTTTTGGTTTTTTTTGCACGCTACGAAAATTTTTTCGATGTCTCAAAAGTTATTGGCTCCCTTTTTCTAGTGTATCGCGAGAATTGGCTGTTGCACGCTGTTAACGCAACCTAAATTGTAAGTTTTACGTCAGCTGCTGTTAGCGACTTGAGATAATTCGTTCAGGTGGCAGTTGTACACATTCACAGTGCGCGTATGTGAAATTACGGATCCATCAATAGTCGATTAAAGTATGAAGTGAAAAAATGGCCCTTTACGGATGGTTTAAAACTTGCAAAGAGTAACATTTTTTTTAAAAGACGGTGAATCTGGTTGAATGTTGAATATGTGTAAGCCGGTATTTCAGATGCAAAGCGCTGATTGACTTATTGCTTCGAGTATACGTATAATATACGCTAGTAGTATCAGACGGTTGAGGTAATGAAAAAAAAAATTCTATAAAGTGAATTTTGATAGTCAGTCTAAAGATATGAACATTGGATAGCTCACCAACACTGACCTGTGTAATGCATCGACTATCTCGGCACTGGAATTAAATCTTATTCTTAAAAATTGGGAATTTTTACCGGCCATTTTAATATGTGTTCCGCAAGTTCGATATAATTAAGTTCAAAATTGAATCGCAGGTATATTTTCACTTAGTAAAATGAAAAACCAAATTATTTTACAGATGTTGAACAACAAGTTTGGAACTTGTATGTTTCTATTTTTTTTTTTTTTTTTTGATATATTTGAAATTATTTGCTACACAGGCATTTTCTGCTCTCGTCGTGGCTGGTGTCTAATGAGAAATCTGCCACATCCTTTACTCGCTCTAACCGATGCAATACTTTTTTTTTTTTTTTGTTTGGTGTAGAAATAATATTATAGCGTCTTTTTTCATCCAATTTATTGGATTTGTCAAGCTCTGTTGTGTAGTTGTTTTTTTTACCGCAGCGCAATTATAAGAAACCAGCTTGGAATGGGAACGTAAATCTTAATTACTTTTAAAATTAAGTATACTAGTTTTGGACGATTGTCCACGGAAGCGGTATGTCGTCAATTCATGATAATAAAATTACGAATATGCTTATGTTGCCCGGCTGAAAAATACGTTTGACCGTACATAATATTATTAAAAATAATAATCACAAAAAGGAAAAAAAAACTAATTAGCAGTATTATATTTATTCGGTGAAAATTGTAACAACAGCAGCAATGATAGTAACTGAATAAACTGATTAATTTTTTTTTTTTTGGACGCCTTGGCTTTATAATCCAGTATAAGTGAAATTTTTGAAAGTGTCAGTGTGCGGCAGTTCTACTCAAACGGAACACCCCTGCCTAACCAACTGCGCCACGGTCGCGGCTTTTGAGAATCTCACATTCGGTATTAAATGTCAAAAAGTTAAACCTGTTTATTAAATTTTCCAAGCTAAGGAATTAATGGATAAATAATATTTGACGTTTTATTTCGCAGCAGCGAATAATCGGCGCTCCAATTTTAATTATTAATTTATGCGGTGTTAAGCGCAAAAGATTCAAACTGTTCAAAAAATTCTATGATACATACTACGGGGCTTTGTTAGAATTTACTGCACTGTTGATGCAACTAAATACAGCTCTTACTCAGTTTCGCATCTGCTGCGAACTATATATCATTTAATTCAACAACAATATAAAACAGCTCTTTTTTCTTTTTTTTTTTTTTTTTTTTTTTTGGGGGGTTCGTCATAAAGACATTGGCCCAAGAAGAGGGGGAAGAATAAGAAGCGGAATCAGATGTTTACGCGATCATATATGGAAGATAGGAAAGACTCAAGTGCTGGAATGACCGAGGGTGATGGCAAGGAGAGGACAAAAGATGCACAGTACGGAGTTGGAAGACCACTTGACAAAAGAGAAGAGTACAAGGAAGAACGTTCGGAAGCGATATAAGTGCACTCAAACAAAAGCTCTTTCAAATAACCATTCAAAATTTTTGTCTAGTAAATTTTCAATAATAGAGTAGACTTCATCAACAAACCTAATTACGGTACTGACTCAAACAGCTAATTCTTTGCTTAATTTAATAATATTTCTAGTCAGATTGTATTTTACCATTACCTACATCCGATAACAGAAATGCACGGTGCGAGTACCATTGGAATTAGCTGAAAGCGTAATTCCCGTATCATGCAAAATTCACATACATCACAACATACATTAAGCCATATTGAAGACATTTTTAAGCACGATTTAATAATATCAGCGCGTGTGTCCGTGAGGAATAACACCGGTAATGTCTGTCGGAAATACAATTGTCAATCTTCCCGTAATTTTTATCGATAACAACCTTAAATTTTTTAATTTTCTGTTAACCGCTTAACGTGGGGCGGCGTTCATTAGACAATAACAATTTTTCCGGTAAAGCGAAGTTTCGTAAGTAAAACGTTTATCGAAAATGTATTTTTCGTACCTCCAAGAGCATCAGTGAAATTAATTTTTTTTTTTATCACAATTAATACTAATTATATGTTAACAACAACTCCGTATTTGTGCATCTTTTGTCCTCTCCTTGCCATCATCCTCGGTCATTCCAGCACTTGAGTCTTTCCTATCTTCCATATCTGATCGCATAAACATCTGATTCCGCTTCTCATTCTTCCCCCTCTTCTTGGGCCAATGTCTTTATGACGAACCCAAAAAAAAAAAAAAAAAAAAAAAATGTTAACAACAATGTTTTTAATTCATTGTTAATCCCGTAATCTTGCGAGAGGCGTGTTGAGTGACGATTGATCTTTCTAAAACAATGAGCATTGAATAAAAAGTCCCAATTATTTCTTTCTACTGTGAAAAATTAAAATCCTTTAAACACTTTTTACCTAATAACGTGAGTTTTTTTTTTTTTTTTTGTTTTATCCAGAATTTTATTTTTATATATACATATATATATATATATATATACACCCTGTCAAGAAAGTATCGGGAATTGTTAAATAAAACGAACAATTTTTAATTTTCATCCAAATTTATTTTGTCACCTTCAAAATAACATCCATTCGAAGTGATGCACATATGCCAACGCTTTTTCCACTCGGCAAAGCACTTCTGATAGGCGGTTTCCGGGATGGCCTTTAGCTCTCGCGTCGCATTCGTCTTGATGTCATCAATCGATTCGAAGCGCATTCCCCGTAGCGGAAATTTGAGTTTTGAGAATAGGAAGAAGTCGCAGGGTGCTAAATCTGGTGAATACGGCGGTTGTTCGATGATATTTACCGAGTGTTTGGCCAAAAACTCATTCACAATTATGGCTTTGTGAGACGGCGCATTATCGTGATGGAGAATCCAAGAATTGTCGACCCACAAATCGTTACGTTTACGACGGATAGCCTCTCTCAAACGTCTCAAAACACTTAAGTAAAACTCTTTGGTGACTGTCTGTCCGGCTGGCACATATTCATAGTGTACCACGCCTCGAATATCGAAGAAAACAATCAACATGATCTTCACTTTTGATTGGCTTTGGCGAGGTTTTTTCGGCTTTGGCGCGCCAATTGGCCGCCATTCGGACGATTGCTGGTTCGTAAGCGTGTCGTACTCGTACACCCATGTCTCGTCACCAGTAATTATCTTTTCCAAGAAGGTAGGATCCAAATTGGCTCGATCCAGCATGTCTGCAGCTACCTGTTCTCGGTACTTTTTTTGAAAGAAATTCAGGTCTTTCGGAACAAGCCGAGCCGCAACGCGTTGCATACCCAATTTTTCGTGCACAATCGTACGTACGCTCTCGTGTGACATGCCCAATCCATGAGCCATCTCTCTCAAGCTCACATGACAATTTTCAGCAACGATTTCCTTGATTTTATCGACGTTATCATCGGTCACACTCGTTGAAGGCCGTCCAGAGCGAGGCATGTCTTCGACCGTCTCCCGACCATCCTTGAACGCTCTGTATCACTCGTAAACCCGCGTTTTTGATAAAGCAGATTCACCAAAAGCCTTCTGTAACATTTTCAGTGTATCGGCACAAGAAATTTCGTTCGAAACACAGAATTTAACACAAGTACGTTGTTCAATATTTTCACTCATTGTAAAACTTCGACAAAACCTTCAAGGTCGACTGATTTTAACAGCTGCTGTAAACACACTGGTTGACAGATCGCGCTAAAAATAGGCATCATAATACAAAACAGTTGTACCAACCTGGAAAAAAAAAATTATCTGCCTAGCTATTACCCGGGAGATTTAAATTGACAATTCCCGATACTTTCTTGACAGGGTGTATGTATGTATGTATGTATGTATGTATGTATAAATTATAGTAAACATTTTTTTTTAAATTTAAATTTCACTTTTTACATATAAATTTATAGAACATATGCATGTGGAATTTGAGAACATGATGGTTTGCAAATGATATTAATGGCTGTAATTATATTCAATATTTTATACTCGAATTTTGTTCAATATTATATTGCCGTCTTTTTGAATGATGTGCAAATATTTTTTTCGATAACCGCAATTCTAATAATTCCAATTCCTCCCTAAATATCAAAGAGCGCGGCTGTAAAATTCACGCAACTTTAATGTTACGTGATAATAATAATAACGTAGCTGTCCCCTTTCACACTGAAAAAATATCTGGCCCGTTATTGTTCTTAGAAATGATTTTTTCAGAGAGAGAAAAAAAAAGGATTAAAAATAATTTCACATTTTAACCGTTTTCTCTAAAACTGTACCTGTTATTTATAAAATACTTTTCCGCTCATTATTTTAATGTACCTAAAAAGAATTCTACGCAATTTTACGTTAAATGCGTGATGAAAAAATGTTTAGCTACTCCTCTGCCTTCGAATTGAAAAAAGTGTATTTACACATGACGAGAGGTTAATTTAAAAATTGCGTGTTCTTTTAATTTTCATCCAGACTGGATTTAAATAAATGCGACTTTTGTTTAATGTCGTATACTAGAGGGTGTAGTTCCTCAGCGGGCACCTCCACCTGCTCGCTTTAGTCGCACTCACGCGAAATTGTTACTTGTTAAACTGCCAAAACTGCTATGCGACTCTGTTCGCGCTTTAATTATTTCTGGCTATTCGATTAATATTGAAATATTTTACAATTTCCTTATTACAAAATAAAATTAGGGAATATAAAAACAAGGCGCAAAAAAGTGAAGAAGCTTTTTTTACACGTAGAAATAATGATTAAGCAAGCAAGTACGTAATCTGGTGTTTTGCGGGTTTGTAAATTTTTCACTATCAAATACGTACAATAAGCAACGAAGGATTGGGGTTACCCCCCCCCCCCCCCCCCGGGTTACTATTCCAAAAAATTGTCTGTTTCACCATTAAAAAAAGGCAGCAATATTTCTCTTTTTTTTTTTTAATATTAAATACATAATTATGGAGTCATTAATATACCGGATGTTCTTATAGAGTTCCATGAACACGTAGGAGTACTATTTAAGCATGTTCCCTTAAGTCAATAGACCACCTAAATGAGTTACCGCATTTCTTTGATTCTTTGTAGCAGAGATGTACCGTACTCTTATCATTCTTCTCCGTATCTATCTGGTAAAAATTAATCAGTCTTGTTTCCTACTCAGTACAAAACACGGTTTTGATAGCTTCCCCTTGGTTTTTTATTGCTCACGTTTTTTAATTGACATTGAATATTACCGTAGCCGTCAAAATATTAAAAAAATCATCGCAATTGTATAACTTCCGAAATCGATTGATTTTGTTTCGAGTTCCAACATTATTTATACGGCAGACCCTTAAATGGTTAAAGAAGAATTCCTCCATTTACGATATTAGACGATTTTGTGTGTGTTCGCAATTATTTCTGGCTACTTGATTAATTTTGAAATATTTTACATTTTTATATTACAAAATTATGAAATTTGAAAAAATGAAAACAAGACAGTGAGATCTTTATTTTGCTAGATCATAGAAAGATGTAGTATATGTTCGAATATTTTTTGTTTTTTTAAAACGTTTCGAATTTTTCGATTGATCTGTTACAGGCGAAATAATGGTATTTCGGTGATCAGTAGAGAACAGTGTTAAAATGATCCTAATAATCGGAATCTGTTTAAAGAACTATCTCGTAATAGTACAGTTCAGTTGATAATTTATACGGTTCGGTAGAACGAGTCAAAAACTGAATGCCGGAAAACGTAGAAAGTGTAAGAATGTCTTCGGTGTGGAGCCGAGCCGGTCACAATGTAGTTTCATCTGGAGCAGTAACAGTTACACCGGTAAATGTCGAGGAAATTCCGATTGTCACGCAGAATGCAGAAATTATTAAAGGTATATATCTAAAAGTTCAACTTTTAATTTAATTTCATTCTGTACAAGGCCTCTCGCGTTGTAGTGAAATCGAAATAATAACCGATTAATGCGCTATATAAACACGTACAAGTAGAATTGCTTATCTTGCTAGCGAAGAAAAAAAAAGGGGGGGGGCAAAACGTGGAGAACACTGCGAACTTATTTAACATCTCATCGGCGAATGAATTCGGGTAGAGTGCGAAAGAGAATTTTAACGAACTAGTTTATTACGAGAAATTCTCCGAAAAGTACTTTTACCGTTTGTTCCGACATCAAGGCGAACCGATGACGACTGTACACCTTCAATGTACGATTCATTTTCCGACAGTATTATGCTCTAAATCGAGTAACACTTTAAAATTTGCAGTTAAGCTGTGTACAAACAAAATATACACTTTGAGAAGTTAGTTCCGCAACAGAATGATTCATTTCATTGTAATATGTACATTACAAGATGTTAAAAATGATGAATTTAATAAATAAAAAGAAAGTTGAGTAGGCGATGTCGAAGGAAGAAAGGGTATAGGGTACTTATGTGTGGGTTCTGCTATCGATGAGAGGTGAATGGATCATCGATCGACGTCGAACGAAGTGCGCGTCCGAAAAGAAGATTCTTCGGGCGGAATCAGTTAGTTTTTTTTTCCTGCTTTGATAAAAAAAAAAAAAAAAAAAAGAGTGGGATGTGGCTATTCATCTACTAACCAGTTGGCCTTTTTCTTCGCCTGTCAGTTCAACAGAGTTACCTGCAGTCAGGAAGAAAATACCGATTGACTCCAGAAATCAGTAGCCCTGTTTGATGATTAACTTTTAATATTACGAAGTCCAAATAGGGCCTACGAACGATCAGCGTCATTTATTACAATAACTAGGTTAGTATATAATTCTGTGAAATAAATTCAAAAAATTTAACACATACTTTCATAGTGAATTCCGAAGTGCATTTTATTTTGTGACAAATAATAAAAGCGTGTTTATCAATTTTGTTCGTAGTGGAAAATAATGTAACGACCATAAAACAAGAGATGTGCTGTTCCGATATTGAAGATGATCCTTCAGATTCGGATAATGAAGTCAGCAGAATTGACTTCTCAGGTAATAATTTCAAGACGCATTTTAATAATCGAATTAAGTACATTTGTATAATATACGCGAGTTATCGCAACTGGTCTGCAAAAGTATATTAAAAAAAAAAAAAGAGCGAGAGAAAAAATTACAGAATGAAAAAATCAAATATTCTTGTATGCAATATATATGAGTACCATTGATAGAGCAGATTTAAAAACGGTATTCGTGAGAAAAATAAATAAAAAAGAAACTCGGAACGTGGAAAATATTTATAACTAATCTTTTGAAAATTTAACGCGGGACACTCGAGTGGGTCAATAATAAATAAAATCATCCGAGCAACCTGCAAACATTTTCTGATTTGGTCGAACATCTGCGATCGATCAATAATGAGACATTTTTATCGGACGTCTACACACTTCTTTTCCGTTTAGCCGGATCTTATCAAGTCGCAAAGTGTGTAGCGCTGTTTAATGTTTAGCGCTGAACAAAGACCTTAATTTTATCTATTAAACTACTACCATTTACTTTTGTATTTAAATAAATTTTCTCGAGCGTTAATTTTCTTTTCCTCTTAAAATACTTATCTCGACTATCGTTTTGCTCTGGGTAGCGTAAAAAAAACAACAAAAACCAAGCAAACTTTTTTAATAATGGTACTTGCCGCACCGGTTCAAATTGCTGTCGGTGCTTTATTTCGCAGGATGGGTTAACATATTTTTCGGGAATTTAAATAAAAACTAGTTCAATCAAGCATGATGTTTCCTGAGGATTCCGTATGTTAAATTAAAGATAACTATAATTTTCATTTACGTAATACCTAAATTCAAAACAAAGAAATCTGATTTTAAGTTTGTAATATCCTGTATTTTTCACTTAGAATTTTATTCCCATAAAGTATGTTTTAATAATAATTACTATACTTAACATTTATGCAATAATAATTTAATAGTTAAATTTTAAAATTTTACGTGTATCTATCAGTTTTTACTTGCAAAAATAACTGTTTATCTTTAGATCATTTGGAAGGAAATAAAAACTTTCTTCTTCTTCTTTTACATGATAGACGAGATTAAGTAAACTATGATGATGTTGCAAATTAATTAAATTATACAAGTACGGAAAATAATATTTTATTAATTTATTTCCGTCATGTCCAAAGCTAAAACTCCCGCTTCCGATCATGAAGCCGATAAATTAATAAAATATTATAATTTATATTTAATTTTCAACATTATTACGGAATGATACAGCGAGTAGAAAATGCCAACAATGTGTAAGATCGTCAATATGTTTTATGACTTCGTTTTTCATGTGCGATCAAGAGAATCAATTTTATTCCCGAAACAAATATTTATGATCAGATTTTAAGCGGGAAACCGATCAATTAAGATTGTTGCAACTTTTTTAAAATTCCATCAGTAGATTTTCCTCATAGTGGCGCAACATGTTAAATCCTTCCAGACTTTCTTGGACCATAATTTTTACTAAACTGAAAATCTTCCGTTAGTAACAAGTACTTTTCTCCGTTTCCGTTACGCAGTGTATGCCTTATACATGAAAAATATAGGAAGAAAAAGTATTCGCGATTACTATTGCATACATTCGCGGAATAATAATCGATATATATGTATATTTTTATTATAAGAGTATGTTTCGTTTTATGCAAACATTTGAATATACGTTTATTCATGAAGAATTTTTTATCGTTTACTTTTAAGCACATTTCAGGCTATGTGACACCCCGTCCATATAGCATACTTTTTGTCACATGATATGTGTGAACTATCTGTAAAAATGAAGTTGAGTTTGAGCGAATGTTGATAACCAGAGGGCACGATAAGGTCAGCCAATAGGTAACATATCAATGCTCATTTTCATTTGCAATTAAGTTCTACAGATGTTCTCAGCTGTAGGAGGCCTAGGTCCGCAATGAGCGACTAATCGATCCATGTTAATTCCAACGAAAACGATGAAAAGGTGGTAGCTTCTCTTTGCAGAGGCGAAAACAGCAGCATTTTCTAGAGATGGATGTTTTTTATCGATAGTGTGGTTGTTCAATATTACAAAAAAAAAAAAAAACAAGAAGCAGTTTTAAAATTAAACTCCACGAAATAGGAGGTATTGTGCGTTTAGCCACAAAACTAGCTCACAAAATTATCAGCAGAACGTACGGAACTTTTTATTTATCGGTATAGCGTAATGGCTTCTTGATCTTAAAAAAAAACTTTGAAATCACCTACAACCAAAAAAAGTATTCATGTTAAAAAACGGCGAAAATCTTAATCTGTTTTGTCGGTACCATCTCTGTTCTAGACAAAGGAGAAAGCCGTTAATTATATTCAGCTGGTTAAATATATTTTATTTTTTGAAAACTATAAATGTTGAAAAAAATATTAATTACCGTATCGTATTTATTAAAAATTCCGAACAATGATGTCAAAAATCGTAACGAAATTTGCTTTAACGTTTTGGACGTTAGACAAACCGTGTAGTTTTGCTCATCGAATTTTAAAAATACAATAGTGATGAAGGTTTCAAACAGTATAATGACGTGGTCGTAGGCCGATGACTTCTTCCCCTAAAACTTAATAAAACATCGTGAGAACAAATAATATCCTTAATTCGTTTTTTTTTTTTCTTTCTTCTAATCAATTATTTTATAATAAATATATTTATACTTTTCCGAACAACCCATTAAGCGAATAACTGAAAAGTTCTGTTTTCCTATTAGTGTCCAATTGCAAAATCCATTTTTCTTGTACATTTTCAAAGCGAACTTTAAAAATTTTACAACAGTTTTTTAAACCTTCTTCGAAAGTAAGCATTTTTCAAATTTTTCATAGAAATCATATTCTGAATTTTTTTCCCTTACACTTAAATTCAACGCAGAGAAGTCCCCCCTTAATGGTTAGCTGAAAGTCTGCCTGACTCGTTATTAGTGGGTAGCGTTTCTAATTCTGGTTTGTTTCGAATTCCAGAAAATTTTTGTTTTTTTTTTTAAATTTTTAACTATACCGCACCAATCTGTTTTTTTTTTTTCTGTTACTTATAAATGACAGTTTTGTTTTAGAATTTCTACTTTTGAATACGAAAATCTTTGCAATTACACAGATATTATATTACATTTTGGGATGGTGAGATTACTTTTTCCTGTTATTTTTGTAAGAAAAAAATACTAATTTTAAGTTGTTGTCGTTATTATAAGTAACTTTGTGTTTTTGTTGCCTTTTTTTTTTTCTTAGGTGTAAGGATGAGAAATAAAAAGTTGTGCGAAAATGAAGAAGACGATAAAAGAAGAGTAGAGCGACCTATGTCATGGGAAGGCGAACTGTCCGATACAGAAACGCAACCTGTTAGTAGTACTTTCGTTAGCATGTTATCGGGTTATTTATATGTCCGTTTAAAACTTTGTATGTACTTTAATAATCGATTTCAGGAGAAATTGAAAATAGATTCATCAAATTTATATAATGCCCCAGATCTTCTAAAAATTAAGGAAAACCATATAAAACAGAAACTAAATTATTAATCAAAAAAATTTCACTGCTGTCTTTTCTTAGAAATAACTTTTTGTCCCTATTCTGCGTTGTTTAATATAAAATTATGTAATATTTCCAGAAAATTATTTTGATTAAATATAACTTTTGAAAATTATTTGTCGTCAAATTAAAACGAATCTTATATTAAAAGTGTAATAAATTAAATTGTATAAAATTTGTGCCCGTTTTTGTCAAAAAAAATAATAAATAAATAGATTGTTTCAAAGTTTTTTTTTTTGAAATTGGAGTGGTTTCTATTTTAAAGGCATACTAAATCTAATTTATCGTATTACAGCTAAAAATATGTAAATACGAATAACGTGTTTTATGTATGTTCCATAATTTTTTAGAACCTTCAAGTATTTACTTTTTCAATCGAAGGAGGTAGAATTAAATTTAAAAATTTATCTTTGATCAGTTTTTACTTAAAATAAATACATGCAAAGTGATAGGTTTTGTGTTTGCAAGTTTTTTTATTTAAATAAACTTGAATTTTCAGTAGTCGAATAGCTTTGCTTGTACGAAAAGAACTGTATGTTTTGCTTTTATAAATAATGAAGATTATAATCGTTGTTGGAAGTGTTTGATTTGTAAAGTAGAATTAATTTTGAAAGTGGGTGATTTTTAAAGTCGAAAAAATTACTTCATCTAAGATAGGACTGAAATTTTTTTTATTACCTCATCTCAATACTACCGCCCCTCTTACTAATTGCTATTACGACTGTTCTCTATTCTGCTTTATTTATTCTCTCCTTTTTTTATCGTTCTATTATCCAATAATGTTCTTGGTCCCTTTATGTCGTGTATCTCTGATCGCTTATAAGACTTGAATTCACTTGCCTTCTTCTCTTAAGTTCTTGAGCCAATGTGTTTATGTTGACAAAACTCGAAAATGAAAGGAAAAAATTTAAAAAATTATTCTCCCTAATTACCGTAAAGTTCTTTCGGTAACTATTTTGATTTCGAGTCTTCCATTAACGAACAATACTACTCCTTGCCTGCAAAAGTCCTCAATTCCCATCACCACTGAAAACAGGTACCGGTGACTGGGCAAAGAATGATGAGAAAGTTGAATTTTCATTCAACACTTGGCTGAGTTTTTTACGCCTAATAATATTAGTTCTGAAGTTGCGCCAAACAAGCGCTTTTGTATTTTAAAGAAACAATTAATTGCATTATACGAATGAAAATTTTAATAACAATTGTTTGAGAAAAGTCAAAGGAAGCTCCGAGATTTTTACCGATATCACTATTCATATCATTAAATAGCTCCCGATCAAATATATATCCTGTATTTAACATCTAAGCCATATTTTACTGTAGAATGGAAAAATGAAGAAAAAATTTTAGATGCTGAAGAGTCATCGAACGAAAAAAGAACAAGAAAAATAATACCGCTACGAAAGATTTAGGTCACTCACAATCAGTGTCAGTTGTTACATAAGTCACGTACAAATTAAGCGAGCGATACCGGTGACAAAAACTTTTTCGTGTAATTTAAATTTATCATGAAAACACAGTGCAAAATAGAAACGAAATTTAAAAGGATACTATTATGACATCTCGAAAGAACAGCAAGTTTTCCAAGTAATAAGTATCGGCATGAAAGTTTCACATTAAAGTTTAACAGATTAGAGTGCTTATCGTTTGACTTTCTGATACGAGTCATCGGTTAAGAAATCAGTTTGCCAACAGGTAGAGATAACTTAAACGACATTTAGCCTTTTTTTGTCAATATATTATAAATAAAAAAAAAAAAATCTCGAATTCAGTAAACCGATAAAGCGTCGAGTACGGTTGAATTTAATAAAAGTAAATTTTTATTCGAGCCTTAGTTTAGAAAACGGGTCTCAGTTACGCGATGCTGTCAAAATACCCGTTTGATTTACCGTTAACATAACAGGATTGTCGGCGTTGAGTCGTTATTTATCAGGTAGATCGGTTTCTTGTGACAGGTAGCGGATAGTGTTATTAATCTTTGTTGTAACAGATGATTTTTCTGTTACTTCAGTCTTTCATTAAAGAAGGGATTGTACACGCCTCTAGCAGTGGCTATATCAATTATGCAGTTATTTTTCTTTTTCTTTTTTCTTAATGGGAGGATACCATTAAAAAAGTTGGATAAATATATGTCGCGCGTATTTTACTAGTGTTTTAATGGTAGAGCGCTTACCGAAGCATTGCGATTCCGATGTGATTAAAATGTAGTTCAGAAAGTAAACTATGTTAGTACGTGAGTCGCGACAAGCAATCGACAAGTAACAGCGGTACCGCTATCGTAGAATTGCTGTATGTTCAAATTTTTTCTTACTGGGACTAGTAATTGTTTACATTGTAAATTGTTATTATAAATATGCACGAACAAGAACTTAAAATAAAATTTATTGAACATAATAAAGAACGTGGACTTTACGATTACACTGTATAGTCATACAAATGCACGAAATAAAATGCAAAGTGAATTTTATATAAATATCTGAAACGGGCAATATAAGTATATATATAACATATATATATATACAGAGAGTTGTATCTGAGGGGGGTTTTCAGTCACCGCCCCCGAAGTGTCTGCGATATAATAACTGCTTGAATTAAATCGACCGAAATTCAGAATAAGTTTATTTCTCTTTAAATTTTTTGACAAAAGAAAATAAAATTGAAATTTTTATGAATTCTATCGAAACGACTATTTTTTATTTGTTTCTATTGTAGTGTTCAAATATTGCATATTCAATAATTGACTACAAGGCTTTAGTATACTATTTATAAATAAATATATTTCATGATAGTACACATGCACACGCACATACACATATATATATTTATAAAAATACTTTCATAACCCCTCCCGAAATTGTGGTCCAGATACGGCGCTGTATATATATATATATATATATATATATACAGGGTGATTATAATTAATGTTGAAGTTTCAAAACGCTATAAAAAAAGAACCACTGATCAGAATGACGTCAAATTTGAACGAAATATTATTGACAAATGGGGAAAGCGGATGGTATAAGAAAAAAAGTTTTTTTTTTTTTTTGGCTCGTCGATGAGGGATCTCATTCAAAAAAGGGCTGTACAGGTGTGATACTATTAGTTATGTAAGTCCTTCCACCACGGCAAGGCCATATCACACCGGATGGGAAAAATCGGTTTTTAATTGTCCTCGAGGCCAAAAACCGCATAAAAAGCATCAATCAAATCGGTTTTTAAATTTCGTGAGACTAGCGCAAAACATGTTCAATATGCTGTCTACCGTTTTCTGCAACAAGTTAAAATCGAGAAACAGCAGGACAATTAAAAACCGATTTTTCCCATCCGATGTGATATGACCTTGCCGTGGTAGAAGGGCTTATATAACTAACAGTATCACACTTTTACAGCCCTTTTCTGGGCGAGATCCCTGGTTGACAAGCCCAAAAAAAAAAAAAAAACTTGTTCTTGTGCCCTCCGCTTTCCCCATTTGTCAATAATATTCCGTTCAAATTTGACGTCATTCTGATCAGTGGTTCTTTTTTTATAGCGTTTTGAAACTTCAATTTTAATTATAATCACCATGTGTATATATATATATATACGTGTGTGTGTGTGTGTGTGTGTGTGTGTGTATATGTATATGTACATATACATATATATTAAAACTCGTCATGGCTAGACCCTCAGATCTAGTATTCTATAATAATTGCAGAAAAAACTTCCAACTGAATATGCGGTTATTTGAAAAATCAAATAAAAAAATTGAAAGCGTGCCGCAAGAACTTTTACAAATTTCGCTGCAGAATTTTTTACGTGTCAGGATTACCTTATAAATGACAACAGTATTAACAAAAATGTTATTTTGAGACTTTCATGTTATCCCCACGCAAGGATGGCATTAAAAATATAGTTATTTTCTCACCTCTCTGTTATGTTTTTTTTATTTTGTTTTATTGAATATTTAAATTTTAAATGTGTATCAGTGGGATTCGAATCAAGTTTCACTTGAATGAAACGCCGATGCCTACACGGTGGTTAGCTGATTTTTTTATCACGCATTTAAATTTATTAATAACTAAGAGGTAGCCTTGTGATATTTTTTTGAAAAGCGAGTTGTTTTCTTATCGCAGACCCAACTCACTTTTCTATGCGGAATCTGTTGCTATTCTACGCGATGTTTTTTTTGTTTCCTCATTACTGATTTTCCATAAAGTGCTCATTATCTCAGATTCTAAAAGTGCTTTACAAGCTATCACATCTAACCTTTCTTCTAGCTTTTCCGATTATGTAATAATTTTCATACGCTTTCTCATACGTAATCTTTTTCTCCTCGACTTGATCAAAATTGATCTTCTGTGGATTCCTGGTGTCATTTTGGCACTGAGTGTAATGATTAATGGATATTCATTAGCCCGCTCTTCCATTTGCAGGGGCACATTTTTTGGCACATTTTCAGCCTATAATATTGCTCTTCCTTCTTCAGTCGCTCATTCCAAATTACGGATCAACTCCTATTCTTCTTCATTTTCTGATCTTGCCTCCTTTTACCTCTCTATTCAACCATTTCTTCAACTTCATCCATGGTTTTCTTGATACTTGTTCTCTCTTAAACGTTCTACAATCTCTGCTATTTGTCGCCTTCGCCTTAACCTACAATTTCCTTCCTGCATCATTTTCTCGGTTTTCATTTACATTTACACTCCATTTTGTTCTTTTTACCGCCCTTCCATATAGTTTCCTTGTGATGGTGATCACATTTTATTAAAATGTGTGACCTTCTCTGCTGAGGAATCGTCCTTATATTATCCGCTATTCCTTCTGTTTCGGTTATTCCTACCCTTGAAGTATTTTTATTCTCTGTCCTTAAACGCATAAGAATATAAATTTATTTCTCCTCCTCCCATTTCTTGGGCTCATGTCCTTGCTGACAAACCTAGTTTAAAAAAAAAAAATGTACACAACATATTCGATATCGATATGGTATACGAAAATTCCGTAAATTTAAGAGGCAGCATAAAACGTTAATGTTTGTACCTTTTGCTCGATAACTGTGAGCTGTGGTGAAATTTTGTAAACATTAATAAATGTTCTCACCTCTTAATGTAATTAGAAGACGTGGCATTTTTTTTATCCCCGCCGGAATCCTGAAATATTTACGATCTTTGGCGTCATTTTTATGAATTTTAAAGTTTTTCGGTTTATATTTAGCTGATCATAAACATTAAACGTCTCTCTTTTATTTGTTTTCGGAAAAAATAAATGTATGTTGCCCCGTATTCTTTCATTGCAGTGATTTATATTTATTAAAGGCGCTTAAAAGGGGGGGGGCATCTTGAATTAAGAGATTACGCAATAGAACGAATTAAATCGATAAACGGAATTTTTAGAAAGTCGCATCGAAATCATTTTGATATTCTATCCCTGTTTGCTTTGGTGGCCGTTTTCTCTAAGATTTATGGAGCAAAACTGCAATGCGTATCATTTTTTAATTTTTAAGATTTCCTTAGAAGAAAACCCGAAAAGACTCTCTTTCTGTGATTACACAGTGAAATAGACCACTTATCCTATATATAGTATGTTAAGTAGTTTATATTTTTTTTTTTTTTTTTTTGATTATAATAATAAAATATAACGATTTACTAGGGAAAGAAATAGTTTGGCCAAAGGTTTCTCTATCCACATAATTTTTAGAAGTTAATTATGAACTAGTCTTAAAGGTCGGTGATCAACCCTTTTAATAACCATTCTTATAACGGTGAGCGAAAAAAAAACAACAATTTTGTATTTAATTCCGCTAACACTCGCGCCTTTAGGTTTGACTTTTCAAACTTCATATGAAAATTTTAGCAAACAACAAACTTTTACGTCAAGTTGAGAACAACTGCGATAAAGTGGCATAAAGTTAAAAAATTTTAAAATAAAGATACTCGTACAAAGCTTACAAGAAAAAAAAACGTTTTATTCCTTTAAGCAAATTAGGAAACCTAAGATTAGCTTGTTACGCAACTTAATCAGATTTCACTGCGCTTTAATCGAGGATAAAAACCGATGCAATAAGTGCACCCGCAGTTTTCCTTAAAGCTTTTGAAATAAAAAAGATTTTTTTTGGCAGTCTTCTGTTTACTTTTTCGTTATACGGGTCTCGTAATATCTGCAATACTGTCTGCGCGCCATTTTACACTTCAAAAAAAATTACGAGGATTAAAAAGAATACATTAAACGTAAAAAAACTCTGTAAATAGTAGGAGACTTATCACGAACCGAAATATTTACGTGTAAATAGAAAGCTTTCAGCAGTGTCGAGAATGTTTATTTTGTTACACTGTGCCAATCAATGTAGGTAAGCGGTAAATTTTAGTATTACAACTGTTCTTGTTAGACGTGCTCCAGTGATTGATGTGAGTTCGAACAATCAGTTGAATAGCATCTATGTCGATCTAGACACGCGGTAGCGTGTCAAGACAAGAAAAAGGAACTGGCGACGACGCAGCAGCCGTATGTTATATTACACGAACCATTTAGAACCACTTTTAACCCCTTAATAACTCAAAATCTATTTAACATAAACACATGAAATTTGGTTTGTGTATTAAAACCCCGTAGATTAACTAGAATCCCAAATTTCATAAATATAACTCAAACGGTTATTGAGATATTAACGTCTCAAAATCTCGGAACTTTTATCGCTGACTGACATATCGATTAAAAACCTAACCCACTTCCAGGTGACCTAGAAAGTTGAAATTTGGCGTTCAGTTAGGTAATTGTGTGTATACAAAGGAAAAAAATCAAAAAAAGGAAATTTTCACGATTTGAAATATTTTCTAAGCAATCGATTTTTATTAACAGCTAACGCACTTTAAGGCTTTGTGTGCATTTTTATAATAAAATAAATTTATTAAAATTGCTGTGAAGCAAGTTCTGCTTTACAAAGCTTATTATAAAATAGATGACTATCGTAATGATAAACATATATTATGGAGCAATACGATTCCAGCACAGCACAGGAAATGAACATGATATTGTATACTAATTTTAACATACTTGTAAAAAAAGAGATGAAAATAACGTGACATATTTGTAGGGCCATTTATGCTGCAGTAAGGGTTTCTTGCCACTTGTTCCCCTCAGCCATACAGGTCCGAAGTGGTGATAGTTTTAAAGTTAGGGGACAGACGGATTCGACAATTCGACTTTCAAAAAGTGTTCACTTTGTAAGCCTATTTTGAAGAATAAACGATTTGAATTTGAATTTGAATGAATAATAATAATTTCTTTACAAAAAGTAATGATATCCCATTAAAAACATAAATGTAAAAATGGAAGCCAAGTTAAATATTAAGAATGTGCGTGGTTGTCGACTTCGTCGACAAAAGAATTGAGATCTAAATGGATGCCAAATTCTGTAGATAATCCTGAACTTTATTTATAAGAACATACAACATCATTCTAAAATTAAAACACAATTTCTTGCTTTTTTCATAGACAACAATGTTTGCTATTTAAAAATATAATTTGTTAAATTTGAACAGTCGAATTATTTACACAAAGCAGATGATTTAGGATAAATTAAAGCTCACGATTTGACTTGGCTAGTTTTCACATACAAGTTACCTTATATTTGGCTAATCAACTTATCTTCTTTATGTTATGTACAAGTTATTGTTTTTATATTGTAAGGTCAACATATCTTGTACTTCTAAAAATTTGGTTTACTGGTAAAAACTAGCCAAGTGAAATCGTAAGCTTTAATTTATCCTAAATTATCTGCTTTGTGTAAATAATTCGACTGTTCAAATTTAACAAGTTATATTTTTAAATAGCAAACATTGTTGTAGCAAAAAAAAACAAGAAATTGTGATTTAAATTTATTTTAGGATGTTGTATGTTCTTATAAATAAATTTCAGGATTATCTACAGAACTTGACACCCATTTAGATCTCAACCCTTTTGTCGGCGAAGTTGACAACCACACATATTCTTAATATTGAACTTGGCTCCCATTTCTAAATTCATGTTTTTGATGGGTATAAATCACTTGTGTGTATCTGATTTTGCGCTTAATTCCTATGTTACTAGAAACAGAATAATTTCACGTAGAGAAGTACTAAATTCTTTAATCTAATTCGAACTGACGTTTTTGGCACTCTTCTTCGTTTCATATTTTTCGTCAAACTATCAATATTTTTAAATTATTTTAAATAAAGGTAATTTTTTTTTGTTTTTTTCTTTGTTATATATATAACTTATCCTAATGGTGCTGTATTAAATAAAAGCTGCGACTCAAAACATTTCTGTATTGAAACTTTATTCTTTAATTTCATAAGTAACTGAACATGTAAATTGCGAAAGTGTAAAATAATTTTAAAAAATTGAAGAAAGAAATGCAAACAGGCAAAATTTGGCCGATAGATTTTATATCAGTAATTGGCTCAATTTAAAATGTATTTCTATATTGTTTTACCATTATTGATATTTCGAAAATTAAATTATGCAAAACCGCAAAATAATTTTATAATAGTTGTAAATTGTTAAAAAAAAAAAATAATAATAATAATAATAAAGCAAATTATTGCACATAATTTTAATCAATTTTCAGTCAAAAAAAGTAAACCAAAAATAAAAATAAATTTTAATTTAACCAAAGTGTTGTTAACAGTATCATACGTTTGGTAAAACTTATTTTATAATACGGTTATATAGTTTTAAAATTTTACTAAAATCTTTTTGAAAATATACGAATTATTCGACTGTGAAAAAGTGTAGTTTTCAGCAATAACCGATGCTTTCGCGTTTTTGTAATTAACATGGGCGTCGCCAGCGGGGGGCAGGGGGGGCAGCTGCCCCCCCCCTGGAGCCTTGAAATTTTTTAATCAACTGGCCATAATGAGTATTCATAGGCGCGTAATCATGAATAATTTGCCAGAAACCCACGGAAATTATGTTTTAATTAAGATTTTATTCTTGTTTAATAAAATATTAAGCCTTTACAACTTATAAATTTTATTTTTTCTATAACTCATATCCTTTTTCTATCATCTTTCCCCCCCTCCCCCCGGCGGTTGGAAAGACATCTTGCCCCCCCCCCCCCTGGCCCATCGGCTGGCGACGCCCTTGGTAATTAATATAATAATTAATTAATTAACTATTGTAGTTTGATGTTTATATAGTGTTATTTATATTTTTACTTTAGGATGAAGAAAATAACAGCGGGAAGACGTCAGTAAGTGTAAACGTTTCAAATTTCATCGAATGTCGATCATCGTCGAACGTGGATGACAATTTAGACGACGATTCAGTGCCTTTAAATTTCACCAACGATGTCATTGTAAGTATTATCTTAGGAAACCCCCGACACTCTGTCACATTTTATCTAATTTTTTTTTATTTTTCGGTTCTACCATATTGCTCTTTATTTGTTAAATTTTTCAAACTGATATCACTGTAAACAAGTTGGACAACACAAGTGTTGTAATAAGTCTGATGTTGTAATGTTGCAATAACGACAAATAGCGCGCACACATAAAAATGCGTTCAATTTTAATAGTGATAATATTAAAATCTTTTTCTTTTACAGGTTGACCAAAGTTCAGACATTTTGCTCAAAAGTAGTAAAGGTAACATAGACAATATTAAAAAATGTTCTCATAACTAATTTATAATTAACGTAAAATGATAGAATTACGTTGATGATTTCGAATGATGATGGTAAAAATATTCCAGGCGATTGCTATAGTCCTGTACTACAACATGCTAATGCCAAAACAAACGCCCGTTCCACTGCCAGTCCCGATTCAGCGGTGCATTCGTACTATTCTCCGACTCAATCGCCGATTACATCTCGTCATTTACCTTCTTCGGGATTTTCTTCTCCGGCCACGTTTACTCCGTCCTTATCCAGAAATAACAGCGACGCCTCTCAGCACAGTGGTTCACAACATAGTTCTTGTTACAGCCAGAGGTTTGTAATCATTTACAAAAAAAAATATCAAAGCATTAAAATTAAAATAGTTTTGAAGTTATTTTTAAATTAGTCGTGCAATATTTGCAAATTTAAAATGTAAACCTTATTATTTATATTCTTTTATATTTTAATACTTGCCCTTTTTTAAACGCATGCATTTTTTCATTTCTAGTTATTCATCAGTATCCGCTTCACCTACACAGTTTTCGCCAACACATTCGCCCGTTCAAGGAAGACATGGATATCGCAATATACCGGATTTTGCTTCTCATTTTGGTAAGATTCTGGAAAAAATATACTCATTTACTCATTCACGAGAAAGCGAATGAAATTTAAAACATACACGGGATGAAAATAATTTCCATCCCCTACATTTGTTAGAAGTGACCCTCTTTAGATTTTATTTTGAACTGCGAAGTTTTAAAAAAAATGACCAATCGAAATTTAAACTAAAGTATGTCTCATAATTAGCCTTTATTTCGCTGAACGTTAACTTCCATCAAAGTAATTAGTCCGGTAACGGAGGATTAATCATGTTCAATTTTGAAAAACAGAAGTTCATTACGATTACCTTATGCGCGTTACAATCAATTTTTTTTCTTTTTTCATATTAATACTTCTCGCCACTCTTTGTTATGGATTTCCTGATATATCGTTGATTTTTATAGCATATTATTAGAAGATCGAGAACTAATGAAGTCTAGATTTTTATTTATTGAACGTGGTAAAATTATCTGTTTTATTTGTTCATTTTTTTCTTCTTCTTTTAATGCGTGTATGTATATAAAATAGGTAACAACGTTGGAAATTCATTTACAATTACCAAACAGATATCGTCATCGTCCGATGAAAATTCACACACGGACGCCGCATCTACCGATCAAAACGGTAAATATAAAAAAATATACATTAGGCGATTATTAAATCGGGATTATTCGTGATTTTTTAAAATAAAATAAAAATATAACAGATATATTAAAATTAATTAACTTAAATAATATTTAATGCGTGATCAAAAGAGGATTTTTTTTTTTCATTTAAAAATTTCCAGGTTTTAACTTGCGATATCACGCATATAAGTTCTTCTATAAAAATCGAAAATAAATAAATAAAAAGAAATATGTAAATAAGAGCCCGCTTAATACACTAAACAACTCTATTGCCGATTTCGTAAGAATGTAATTATTTTTGATTTTGAATCGTATTTAATGACTCATTAGAAAAAATTTAAAAAAAATAAAAAATTGAAATCTAGAAATTAAGGTCAGTTGACAAAGAAAATTCCTTTCATATTTTTTTTTTTTTTTTTTTACCCCCCTTTGGGCATGTCAACAAAGGATCTTCGCCCAGAAACGAAAGGAAGGAGAAGGATCAGTTAAATGTAGATTCGGTCAGCTATTGATAAGATAAAGGATCTGAGGATAGGAACAACTGAGATCGACGGAAACGATAAGATATACGAGGCACAATAAGGAGTAGGGAGTTTGAGTGACAGCAGATTGGAATATAAAGAGGTGCGTTCGTTCACGAGGGATGAACATTCAAAGAGGATACAGTCAGGTTCATATTTTTAATAATTAGATGTTTTTTTTTTTTAAAAACTGCATTTAATTTAATGGTATATAATTAATTTCAAAAATGCCCCTTTTCCACCAGAAAACGTACTTTCCAAATCATGGTCTGATACATTCATTTTTTAATACTCACTCGTTCTGCCGTCTACTTTAGCCCCGTTATTACGGCTTTGTTTAATCTCGATTTTAATAATTTTCATATTTTCTCTATAATTCGTCTCCACTTTAATCATCAGCCTTTCTTCATCTCTTTTTCGATTTCCCATTGTTTCCTCTCCTCTCACTGAATTCTTGATGATTATACTGCGTTTGTGATGTTTTTTTTTTCTCAACAACGGTCTCCTCTTCTATATTCCAAATTGTTTCCTACCCCTTATTGCGCATCTTGCATAGTTTCGCTTCCTTCCTTAGATATTTTTCCAATTTTGGCCGAGTAATTTTCTCAATTTCCACATATATTAAAATCCGACCTCTTTTCTTTTTCTATCTTTAATTTTTTGTTGCTAGATCATTGTCCTTGGCTAGAGTTCTCCCTCTGAAAAAAGAAAAAAAAATTGAGACTAATTTAAGAATTAAAAGTATAATTACAAATTTATTTGAAAATAAAGCGAACGACAGGTGTTTTTTTGTGAACTCGGTTCATTTTTAATGATTTTTACTGAAAAAAAAAAAAAAAAGACACGTGTATATCTGGCGTGTTGTATATTGAGCGTTTCTGATTCGTTATTTTCGTAATTTGATCGGTGCCTTTATTAATGAAACATGTTCAAATTAAACATAGTTCTGTATCGCAATTATTACAAATTTATTAATAAACGAAGAAATGAAGAAATAAAATTTATTTTTAATTACAGGCAAGTTTACTTCTTCTCGTAACATGCAAAACAAGTAGTATAGTTAACAATATTTTTTAATTAGCTTATGTATCGTTTGTTTATTGTTCGTAGAAGAAGCTGTGTACGATGATCGTATATCGAATTTTCCTTCTGATATTAGCCACCACTCGAATATAAATGCTTCTTCAGGAATTTCGAGACAGCAATTAATAAATAGGTATCATTTTAATATCCTAAATATTATTAATTACTTGTACGTCTACAGATGGCTTAACTGAAAATATAAATAATGACTTTAAATGAAATACTATTTAGTTATATTACATTAATATGACTGGATAAAGTGGAACTATTCCGATATTGCGAGTTTTTTTTTTTCTTTTTTTGTCCATCGATTTTTCCATATAGAAAAATTGATTTTCTATTTTTTTTTTTGAAGTTCCGCAAGCTATATAACCTAAAACAATCTGCAGTTGTGTTTCTAATTTTTAATTTGCTTTTCGTTTCATATGTAAATTTTGAATTATCCTCCTATTTTTCCAGTACAACAGAAATTTTCTTTAATATATCTGCCAAAAATGTTTAGTTTACTCTACCAAATGCTTTCTTCAGATCTACCAAAACACAAAAAAATTCTCTTCCTCGCTCTAAAAATCGATCACCAATATAGTTATTAAATAAAATGTATTCTTCACTAGACACGAATATAATTTTTCACCGGATTTCAAATGACGAAAGGCATTTTCATTTGACCACTCGATTCTGTATATATATATATATATTCGACGACCCGGCTTTATCCGATACAATTATTTTCGTCTCTGGGATATTAAGAAAAAGCTGTATAAATTTTTTCCAATATCTTCATTTCAATGCCGTAAGACTTGTCTCGGTCCAGATCCGAATTGCTCCCAGGTTTACCCAGCCTGAAATAATTAGGTACCAGAGAAATCTGGGAAAGTAAAGGCATCCAAGAGAAGGGAACAGGCCCAGTATTCTCATCAGATCCATTAGGCTTAGTACACTGTGAACCTTAACTTCACAATTCCCAACGCCCTGCTAAAAGGGTATGGGACTCACTTTACTTTATATCACTAATAATATATCTACAATCAAAAATTTCCTTTTAGTTGGACGTTTTAACTAAATGAATTAGTGAAAAGATTAACTAGAACTGTTTTTTTTTGTTAAATATGAAGGTTTCACAATTAAGTAATGAGACTGATTTTTTTTCCCGCGCAAGTAGTAATACTTTGAACCTGAAACTACGGAAGGTTAACCTTCTTCTGTCTCTCTTCTATCGATAGACACTTTTACCAGCTGCGTACAATCATTAATTCTCCAGTTGTGTTCTATTATTCAAGGCTGCTGCGTATGTGTTGCTTGTCGCGATTATGAAGCGGTGCAATTTAGAGCACCGCTGAAAGTTTTGCACAAAATTTGGTGAGTCTGCGGAGAAAACGTTTGATGAAGTGGTTAAAGTGTTTGGTGATGAAGCTTTGAGTTATGCTCAGGTATTCCGGCGTGGCATAAAGAGTTTAAAAACGGTCCAGAAAGTAAAGCCGCGAAATGAAAGCTCAATTAAAGTTCGAACTGACAACAACGTGCAGCGTATGCGCACTCTTGTGCGTCAAGATCGGCAGTTATCTGTTCGAATATTGGCAGACGAACTGAGCGTTAACCGTAAAATAGTTAAAAATATTTTAGTTGAAAATTTGTCTATGGAAAAACTTTGTGCAAAGATGGTTCCAAAAAACATGAGCGAAGCGCAAGATTGTCTTGAATAGGTTGAAAATGATCCAACTCTTGCAGATAGTGTAATTACTGGCGACGAAACTCGGTCTTTTTAGTATGATCGGACAAAGCCAACGGTAGCTGTTTTTTGGTTCGACAAGATCGAAAAAAGCAAAAGTGAGCAAGTCAAAAGTCGAAATAATAATTGATTGTAAAGGAATGGTGCACATGGAATTTGTGCCACCTCAACAGACAATGAATCAACATTTCTACCTTAAAGTACTCGAATGGTTGCGAAATAAAGTGTCGGAGTTCGTCCAGAGATTGCGAAAAAGACATGGATTCTTCATGACAACAATGCGCCATACCATCACGCCTGTAGTGTGATTTTGACCGTGAAGGGCATTCCAGTGCTATCCCAACTCTCCCGTATTCTCCAGATATATCACTGTGCAACTTTTTCCTATTCCTTCGGGTCAAAAAGTTGTGAAAGGAATGCATTTTGAGTCGGTAGCTAACATTTAACAGTCCGTGACGAGGATACCCAGGGAAGTGTCAGTTGAAGTTTTTCATAAGTGTTACAAAAACTGGAAAAAGCGCTGGAATCGGTGACAAAAGGTGAATATTTTAAAGAAGATGTACCTTCATTGTTAAATATACATGTTTGTTACAGTTAGTCTCATTACTTAATTGTCAGATCTTTTTTATATATATGTATATTGAGATAAAAAACCGTTCTAGTTAATCTCTTTACTGGCTTATTTAGTTATGACATTTTATGACAATTGTAAAATAAAGGCATACGAAAGAACATACAATTTTTAATTTATATTGATCGAAAAGACAGTTTTATGCACTCTGATTTATATATATATATATATATATATATCAGTGTATAAAACTGTCTATATAAACTGTTTCTAGACTCATTTCATCCTTTATATCCGAGCAACATTTTATACAAAATATTAAAAATTTCGATTAATTCAAATATTCTAACAGTTGTCATAAATGCCATTTTATTTTGAACTACTGCTTCGTGTTTGATGCATGGAATATATATGATTCATATTTAAGTTAATTTCGATAGGCGAAAAAGATTTGATGAATTTTGAAAAACCGAAATCAGACGAGCTATTTCGTACTTCAAAAAAGATGGAATTACAGCATTGAACTAGGAATTATAAGTGAATTTTAGATCCATATCTTTAATAAGATATGGATTATGAAGTTAAAGCTCACAAAATATATTGAACCGAATAGATCTGAACAGAATATTGGGCCAAGAAGTCTCTTTCTACTTGGGATCTGCCTTTACTTTTCCAGGTTTCTCTGTTGTAACTAATACTTGATTTCAGATTAAGTATATATCTAGTAGCAACTTGAGTCTGGAATGAGACAATTCCCGAAAACCCATGACATCTCTAGTAGTACTAGGCGACCGCGCGCTATCTAAACTGGAAATTAACGTATATTCATTTCCGAGTTTTTTTTTTCCAGTTAAATATTTATACTAACATTTTCTATCGACAACAACATTCTTGGTATTTTTATGATAGATTTTTTTTACGCATTATTCCAAAAAGTTCCACTTAATTCCATTTATACGTTTAGCTTATTGAATAGATGAAAGACATTTATAGATGGAAAATATGGCAGTGTGAAATTGGTGCGCAACCTTATAATTGATCAAAAACGTTATTTAATTTGACGAAGTGTTACCATTTTTACATATTTTTAGTCCTTGTCCGATATGTGGAGATAAGATATCAGGTTTTCATTACGGTATCTTCTCATGCGAAAGTTGTAAAGGATTTTTCAAAAGAACCGTCCAGAATCACAAAAATTACGTTTGTTTACGCGGCTCGTCGTGTTCCGTTACAATTACCACTCGAAAGAAGTGTCCGGCATGTCGTTTCGAAAAATGTCTCAATATGGGGATGAAATTAGAAGGTTTGTATGAGACAATTTATATTATATATGTATCAGCGTCCAAATATTTCGTTCCGTACAAATAGGTATAACTGAACAGTATCCCTGGTTATAATAATATCAATAAGAACAGTAATATTTACGAAAATACGATTATATTTAACTTCCGTCTCTGTAATTATTTAATCAAAACTTGATATTAATTCTTTAGAACATCATAAGTAAATTAGATAAATTATTAACTACACTGAAATTTAATATCGAAAACCTTACTAGTTAAAAATGCAAAAAACTATTAATTTTAATAGAGGTTCCATTATTTTTACATATTTCTCGTATTTTATCGCACAAAATATTTTATTTTATCAATACATTACTAAGGTTTATATACATTTTTTTTTCGGCCTTTTTGGTTTTTTGTTGTTGTTTTTAACTCTTTTTAAAACCATTTAATAAATATGAATACACGTTATTTTTTAAATTCTAATAGATTTTTAAACATATTAATATTATCTTTTTACACGATAAGTAAAAAAAAAAAATAATATTTTTTTTTCTTTGGAAATAATATTAACAAATTGAAAACGCAGTGCAATTTTAACGGAAAAGAAACATTTAGAAGCATAATGTTTTGAACAGGACTTGACGCGTCGAACATTTCAAAAATACATGATTGCTTTTTCTTTTCTTTTTTTGAAAACAAAACTACGCGCAATTTCATCTTTTCATCTTTTCATCTAAATAGAATGCAATAAGGAATTAAATAAATTTTATAAAGTAATTGTAATAAAATACAAAACATGCGATTGTTAATTGCTCTGAAAGCAAATACGAATATAAAGAGAAAAATTATGAAAAGCAAAAAACCGGAACATTATATGTGACCCCCCCCCCCCCCCCACACACATTTTAAGTAATAGTACCGACTATAAAAACAAAAATTCACAGCGTGCTCGTTCCTTTTTCGAGACATTTTTACAACGAAACGCGGTATTTTAGCGCTTCCTGCACGCAATTTGTTGTTGAATAAAGTAAATTACGCATCGTATTTTAAATCGAAGTGGAAGAAAACTAAAATCGAACCAGCTTTAATCTAACATTAAAATATGAAGACGTACTGCAGCGACATTTTTACGAAAGGACCACAATCGCGATATAAATGGAAGAATTAATATGACGATTATCTACAACTGAAGAACTGAATTTCTTTGAACTTATAAATTTAAATATTTATTTTTCTGTATTTAATTAAAACTATATACTCTAGATATACCTGCATGCATTTATATACATATATGTATACATATATATATATATTAGTTGTAAATAGAAATATCGATTTGGAAATATTAATTTAGATTTAAATTTAGTAGACGAGATTCGAATCTACATTGAAAAAAAGAAAACACTGAACAATAATTTTACATATTAGTTTAATTCTAAATTCGATTGGAAACGTTGTTTTAATTCAATCCATTTTAACAATGCGTAACGGTAAAATATTATTTTACGTACTTCAGGTGGTACTTAACATTAAGTTATTTTTTAGCCAGTATCAAACTATCTTCCGGGTTAAAATATTAACGTAAAACAAAATTTATAGTCTGGCGTGTAACAGTTAAAATAACGGTTTAACTTAACGTAAAGTGTAGGTATTAATTAAATTTAGAACGGGATATTAAAATTTTCTACTTGTAGAGAATGATGGAATTGATGGATGTAATTAATGTGTTAGAAAAAGTGCCGAAAAATTTGAACAAACGTTTTTTACGGAAAATCGGAATCGTTCATAGCAAAACCGAAAAAGGAATATGTTATGCGAATAAGAAAAAAAAAATTGAACAGTTCAATGAAGAAATCAAACGAAAAAAGTGTGCGCATGAAGCGATCGGAAAACCAATTGAAAAATCCTGATGAAGAAAACTGTAAAAGAAAATGGGAATATAATTAGGAAAGAGAATAAAATTCGCTGCGAAAGAAAAGAGGTGAGATTCGTAAAAATTTTAAAAGTATGGAAGAAAATATCGATTTTCTATGACGGCTGTCTCAAAACAAATTATTTGTAAGTAATATTTCACGGGAAAAAAGTAGAATATTACTCGATCCTCAATTAAATTTAACGACCTAGCAAGAGCGTCGCCAGCCGATGGGCGCGGGGGGCGGGGCAAAATGAGTTGCCAGTCGCCAGGGGGGGGGGGCAAGATGATAGAAAAAGGATATGAGTTATAGAAAAAATAAAATTTATAAGTTGTAAAGGCTTAATATTTTATTAAACAAGAATAAAATCTTAATTAAAACACAATTTTCGTGGGTTTCTGGCAAATTATTCATGATTACGCGCTTATGAATGCTCATTATGGCCAGTTGATTAAAAAGTTTCAAGGCTCCAGGGGGGGGCAGCTGCCCCCCTGCCCCCCGCTGGCGACGCCCATGCGACCTAGCAACCAGTTACGAAATAAAAAAACCACAGGAATTTTAATTTTGTACAGAAAGCTTAAGGCGCGAATTATTATCGGCTAAGGATTTTACGGATGAATTTTAAAATTGATCTACCGATGAAACGGGAACAACTAAATGGCATCAATGAAATTAGATTTTACATCATTAGAAAAATATAATAATCGTCTCTTAGTCGTGAAAAATTACGCATATTTTTCATTCATGCTCTTTCCTATTCGAAATAGTTCTTAACGAAAATTTCAAATAAATGACACATTTTCAGTACGTAAAAAAGTATCGAATGCGCCCTTAGTAATAAGCACGCAGAGGGTAGAGGCTAATATTAAAAATAAGAGAGTATTAAATAGAGATATCAAAACAGTGAACGTCGCACACAGACTTCTGACGTTGTACCGTTGTTTTAACCGTTTGACAGTAAGGTATTTAACGAAAATTAAGTCATTAATGATTACCAAAATGATAGCGCGTTATATTTTGTCCTGCGATCTTACGAATACTCGTTCGCTTATCGAAGATAAATTGCAAGAGAAAATGAAAGATTTTTATAAGAGCATTTCTAAAAATGCTTTAATAATAAAGAACAACGATGATATAGCAATAGCTGTGAGAAGTTGTAGGAATACGTTGTTGACCAATTTGGACAATCAGCAGTGATGATGGAATGCAAACAAAAAAGATTAATAACAAAAAATGCAAATTACATACCTAGAAGCAGCGCAAGTAGCGAAACAAAAAGATTTATTAGACACGAAATAGATTATATCTTTTCCGGTCAAGACCTTTTGGCTAAATGGAGGAAAGCTGCGCAAAGAAACGAAAAATCGAATAAGATTGGCAAAACATATTCTAACGTAGAAGTAGGTTGGGATCACTGGATATTATTGTACGTATTAGGTTAAAAAAAAAGACGACCATATATGTGTAGAGAAAATTATATAAATATCAAACAGATATCTGCTGATTAAAACCAACACTGCGACCGCGACATTAAATAAAAATTTTCCCAATTTAAAGAATCACATCGATTAAATTGAGGAAAAATAGAACAAAATAATGAAATATACGGAATATAGTATCGTGACTTACATATTACAACTTGTGGAATATTTCTTTTATAGAATGTAAAATCATTTTTTGCAACGAATAAATACCCAACAGGAAAAACAAAATGAAACAGAAGTGTATAGCGGGAGAAACTTTTTTGCTGGACTTGTTAAAGGATGAAAAATAAGAGTAAAAACGAAATAAGGTACAGAAGAATAACATACGAAATATGTAAGATGGAAGAATTGAAATTGTACGAAAACCTTTCTTATCAGTTAATAATTCACCGTCCATTCTGAACTCTTTTCGAAAACTTGACCTCTTTACCTTATTCTAAAAACGTAATATAGTTATTATTATCCGCAGCACGAAATAGAGATGCACAAGGACAAGGCGGATAAAAAAAGAAGAAAAGATCCAACAGTCGAAAACAAACAGAGTCTGATGACGAAGAGTTGTATCGTCGAGCTCGTTGAAAATTCGAGAAAAAAAAAAAAAGTCAAAAATAAATACGATTTTGTCAGATGAGCAAAAGAATAACGAATGCGCAAAGAATAGACACGAACTGGAATAAAATGCGCGCTGGAGAATCATAAAAATTCAAGCGTATACATTTGAACGAAATTTACAACAAATACGATTTATTGCCAAGGAGCATATTTAGGAAATAGAGTCTCGCTGATGAAAAATTTTTTTTGGCTAAAATGAAAAAAAGTCACTACTGAAATTTATCTAGCGCATTAATATCTATAATGTTAAACACGGAATCTACCGAATGCAATAGATCCTATTAATGTGTAAAATAAGAGTGATCGCCTTTTTGTAAACATAAAAGTTTATGCCCCAAAAAAAAAATCAAAAATAAAAGAGAATTTGTAATTTTTTTTTTTTCAAGATTTTTTAATTCGTAGAACAGGATGCGAATAAAAAATAAACACTTGAATTGTCAGTGTTACATATCAAATACGAAGATGAAAAAGAACTTCAGCCAATCGTGAATTTCAAATGATACTAATCGGATACAGCTTTGTGTGGCCGCTTCATTTTTTTCCTTTTCCAGCGGCAGGCAGATTTTCGGAATTAATTATTAATTGTCTAGTAATAAATTAAAAATCACATCGTAGAATTTTGTTATAGTTGTAATAATTTTTGCTTCGAATTCGAAAATAATAACGTATTTTCCGAGTAAAAATAAAAATTACGAATTTCATTTTTTGTAATGGAAGAAAATTTTAATTCAAATGTATAATAATTTATTTTAATGTTTATGTTAATAACATTTTCAAATAACACGGGACTGGAAGGAAATATTGAAGTTTATTTCTACGTAACAAAAGAACGCTCACCGTCTTATATCAACGATAATTTGACGTAGAAATGGTTTTCTATAGCAGTTAATCCTGATCAAGCTCTCATTAAAAATTGAACTAAATAACGTATATACATACATACACACACTTACATATGTATATATATAATATATTATTAATTACTCCATGTTTTAAAAGTAGTTTTGATTTTGGGATTAATTGTTTTATAGAAAACCATTTTTTTTATCTCGTTTTATTTTAGAAAGAATTTTAAAATTTTATAATATTCCGGTAATATTCGTAATTTAATCGGAAAATATAATTTTTATTAAACGTTTTACCTTGGAAATATATTCATATAATGAAATAGTAATAACAATGTTGGTACATTTAAAACACATATTTTGGCGTACTTAACAGTCAAGTGTCCGTCTTCCGCATACTTTATGATAAAGAAACTATTTCAAATACTTTTAGTAATTTTTTCGCTTTTGACGAATATTTCTGTTCTTCGATCCTGATTAGTATCGGTCGTCAGACCCTAGCAACTTAAATTTTCAGTTTTTCCTTTTTTTTGAATTTATATTTTTCGTAAAATATTATTAAACGCCGCACACTTTTGCACGTGTGTACACGTAATAAATTTTACGTTATCCGAAAAATTCCGGATTTCTGGTACCGGTTATTCTCCGACATGTTCAGCACTATCAGAACTGAACCTTGCGTAGTAGCGATCATCACCTACGAAGTGGTGATTCACTTATGGCAGTAAACTGCAAAAATTAACGCAAAATCGCGCAACTGCGATCCGGACTTTTGACGATGTATATTTAAAAACGGGCATTTACTACTTTTCAGCGATACGAATTGATCGAACAAGAGGCGGTCGAAGTACGTATCCGTTTTCTTACACACTGCCAGCGAATATTACGCAAGCTCAAAATTTGAACGACAACTCTTCGACTAAACAAGAAATGTCCGATTCGTTATCACCTCCTTCTCCGCATTCCTCAAATCGTCTGGTGCCGCGACTGTTGCAGGTAATTTTAATTCTGGTCGACTAGCTCCCGCTACTGTTTCCGATAACAGAAAAATGCAAAATTATCCGGAATTTGTATTATTTTTTATTTTTTGGGATTTACATTTTCGATTCGAGATGCGCAATTTTTTTCAATGTTTCATTTATAATTTTTCCGTATAAATATTTCTGAACGACAATGCGGAAGTTTATATTTTCCGTTTAAATTTCGAGTTTGCATCGTACTAATTATTAATTATTACCAGGAAATTATGGACGTGGAGCATCTATGGCAGTCGAATGAAGGTGAGAAGAGCAGTTCTAAAAACAGTCCGAATCCCGATTTTCTTTCGAATTTGTGTAACATCGCCGATCATCGTCTTTACAAAATTGTTAAATGGTGCAAATCGCTGCCGCTATTTAAAAATATTTCGGTAAATAGATATTTTCATTGAACACACGTGCACGAACGTTTTTTAACATTTTTAACGCTGCTGTTCTACAATCGAATTTTCAGTTTCAGCTGAATCACTTCCTTCGCGTTCTTCTGGCAGTACTTCTTGTTTGACATTTTGATAATCCAAAAAACGCAACCGGAGTCATTTATTTCTTTTCCAGCGAAAATTGTAACGCTAAAGAATTGCGACGTTCGATAAGCCTGTTTTCGAATTATTCTTCTTATAAAGTAGTCTATAATTTTTAAATGAAGCTGCAGATCGTTCGCCTTGCATTAACTCTTTTGTAATTTTTATTACGGAACAATGTTTTAATCGGCTTAATGCATAATAACGTACAAATCTCTATTAATCCGAAATAGTACATTTTCGATTTTATAGATTTTAAATTTTTTCATTGGAAAGGAGAGTGCGAAAGATTTGCTCACTGTGTAATATAGCATTTTCTTTTATTCCGCTAACGAAAAGCAGTAAGGATAAAGCTGTGTATAACTGTGCAGTTACTGTGTATGTTCGCTAACGGGTTGAAAGGATTCTTTAAAATAAATGTGTACACCTCTAAGAAGCAAATTCAGAAATTTAGCAAATGTGTAAAATATGAAATTGGCTTTTGATGAAATATTTCCTTTTCATTTCTTCCGCTTTATTAAAATTCTCGAATTGTTGAAAATAATTTATACTGAGAAACGGTAAAATATTTACTTATTTCGAACGATAGATTTTTATCTTTTCATTTTTCGACAATTAATGATTTTACTATTTCTTTTAATTGCGTATATGTATGTAAAAACTTTGGAGTTCACCACGACTTACTCTGTACCAGGACTCCCAGATGATAGTATCTTATAATTCCTATAGGCCCACGGGGGAAGAGTCAGAATTTACGTATAATTTTTTAAAGTTGCATGTAATCGATGCAACAAAGTCAGACGAAGTTTCATATTGCTCCCGATGTGAAATTGGCGTAATCATTAACACACGTATATGAATAATTAAAATTCGGCCAATTTCCCGTATAAAAATCAAAGCTGTTATCAAAAAAATTTAAAACTCGAATAAAGCTCCGCCAAGTTATAGTGAAAGATTCTGCAGCGGAAAGACTTAATCCTGTTAAATTATTTAAAACATTCTACTTCCACGGTACGCCCGAACGAGTAGTTTTTATTTATTTCTTCATAATTAATAATGATATCGAAGTTGGAAATTTTCTCTTATTCAAAAACTTGTACTATAAAAACGCGATCGCCACAAAAGAACCGAACGAGATCAGTCATACTGAAGGCCGCAAATACTTGACGATCAAATACATAAAAAAGTGATTCGAAAGAAATGATATGTAAATCGCGGCAAGTTCAGTTTGACTCGAGGAACTTCTGTACAGAATTAGACATCATTTTTCGTACTATACACGCTGATCGTACCGAAATGTACGAGATATTTCTTGGTCAACTGCGGAAATGACGTGTAATGCGTTCAGTAAATTTCCATCTCGTTTTTCAAATAATTAATAAAATAATAAAATTATAAATACTATATTAAATTAGTATATCAGGAACGCGTTTGGAAATAATTTCCGAAAACTCGTTTCCAGTATATTAATTTATGCTTCATTTGAGGGGATTTGTTTTATAGTGTTTATAATTTTATCATTTTATCATTTTATTTACGATCAATAAATGTTGGCTGCTCCCTGTGATAACGGAAAACACGTTAATTATTACATATTTCCTCGGATCAAGCGATAGTTCTCCGTTCGAGTAATTATTGCATTCATAATAACGCTTCTCTGCGTGAAATGGCTCCGATTTAATTTCGAAATGGCGCGCAATGGGTGGAAAATAAAAATCGACTAGAACAAGTATTAGCCTGTATGACTTTCACTAAAACACCGGTGACAATATAATGGCGTTAGAATGGACATATAGCTCTCTCGCAAAATGAAAGATTCAAGTACTCAAGTTTACATCTGGATCAGAAAGCCAGGGGAAAACATTTTCAGATTAAAAACAGCAAATTATCTAGACAAGGAAGAGTAGGTTAAAAAATTAATATTTACGTTTTTCACGACTTTCTTTAGAGGGCAAAATTCTATTAATCAAAAGGAGATTGACACGAGTGCGGAAGAGTATGCGGTTAATTAATAATCGCGATCCAATAAAAAAAAAAAATGAAAACAAAAATGCTATAGAAATAATTTGAAGATGTCGAAATATAACCTTAAGAACGACGGTTAACACTGCCCAGTATTAGTTGACACTGCATTTTATTTAGTTAACAAATTTCAAACGTATCAGAGAGATAAAACAAAAAAAAAACAAAAAACGCGGAAACATTATATGAACTTATGAAATGACTGGCTGTCGATTTCAGGAATAATTTGGCGAAAATCTGAGACCTGGTTAATTTCATCAGTTTTCTCTTAGAATCTCAACGAGTAAATAAAAATTTGTTTGTATCAGAAATGCCTAATTCAATTTGTTGGGGGAGCTAATGGTTTAGAAAATCCTAAGAAAGAAAAAAATAAAAGGTAAAAAAACACCGTCAATTACTTGTATTTTAACGCGGTCTATCAATATATAAGCAAATTAAAGATTTTTTAGTTGCACATTTTCATCGTACCAGTTTATTTGAGTGGACAAAAATGAGGTGATAAGGAGACAGGTTGTTTTGAAAGTTCTTCAAGTTTTCGGCAATTTGACGAATAGGTTTTTCGTAAACGAGTTATTAAAATCCTTATTACTAGCCATCGCACTATGATAATATAGTACTTGTATTTTTGTGTAGCCACAAAACGTCTACGAATTCAAACAACTTTCGAAAGTGAGTTTTGGTATGCTTAGCAAATTTTATTTTGCTTTTTATTGATTCAAGCACGTTTGTTCGTGATATTTTTCTCACTTCCCTATTGTATGCACACGTGCGTAGCTTCCTTCGTTTGTGGAAACTGCGTAAATATTAATGATCTTAAGTGCAAAATGCATAGAAACGTGGTTAATGTAAATGTACGAATTATTATTTTGTTGTTAATAGTTTTACGATGATTTTGAGAAAAATTTACTTTTATTAATTAGTAAAGTATCAGATTTATATCGTAATTTTAATTGTTACAAATTAACCGTGGTTTTTCATTCGTTTTCTATTAGAATTAGTGGTAGTTTTATTATGAGATTGATTTCGTTTATTGTATGGAAAAAAAGATACGTAATATTCACAAAATATCGGAAAAAATTTTAAATTTTTTTTTTTTTTTTTTTCCAGATTGACGATCAGATATCATTATTGATAAACGCTTGGTGCGAACTATTGCTGTTCAGTTGTTGTTACAGATCGATGTCTACTCCTGGTGAAATTAGAATTAGTCTCGGTAAATCAATTTCATTAGCACAAGCGAACGAATTGGGTTTGACACCTTGCATAGAAAGGATGTTAAACTTTACTGAACACTTACGAAGGCTTCGTATCGATCGTTACGAATACGTTGCTATGAAGGTTATCGTTTTGCTTTCATCAGGTACGTCCAGCAAACGTGTAATCACATATGATAACTTTCTTTATAATTCTAACCGAATAAAAATAATTATTAAAATTAATTCTAGAAGCTATGAATATATATATATATATATATATATATATATATATATATATATGTGTGTGTGTATTTAATACATATTTGATAATTTATAAAACATAATAGAATATCAAAATAAACTGAAACGTAGGTTATACGTATACATAAAAAAAAAAAAGCAACAATAAAAATTGACATTTTAAAATAACCGATTAATCAATATTCTAGTTATTTATAATAAATTTAGGGTTGTATTTTGAATAGGGAATTTGACATTAATCTCAGTAATTACTTATGAATTAAATTTTTAAGAATAACCGAAAAGTAGGCTGTACAAATTATAGTTTTTGTAATAAAATTCGACTTTTTTCGAACTAGTAACTTTACCCACTGCTAAGCGCCACATTTAAACAGCAGACGTGCAGAAGAATATATATGAAAATGAGAAACACAGTTTAATACTGCATTATTTAGATGCGAATCGCTGGAAAAATTTAATATCTTTTTTTAAAGTGAATACGTCATTAATTGGTAAAAAAATGTGTACACGAAAGAGAAACCATTCACGTGCAATGAAAATGTAATTAATAGCGATATTTATGAGTTTTATGTTTGAATCGAACGAAAGAAGGGACTCACTCTTGTTAGGTCGATTCGTATGTAATAAGTATGGGGAGCTTTTACGGAATTTTCTTTACCCGGTAGGCATTTTAGAAAAGTTAGTTCATATAATTTTTTATCGAAATGAATATTGAGAAATATGATAACTATCATACGGGAATTGAGTTACAAAAGGGTTTTTTTTGTACTATTGAAATCATTGTGTGATTTGACAAATTATTCGTAAGAGTCTCCGAATCCACTATATGTTTTTGAGCATAAAATATTATTTAGAGCCAAATAATAATAAGTTTCATTTAAATCTGTCTTTTAAGCATTCAATATATTTTTTTCAAAAATAACACATTAAGGTTTAAAACCGTAAAATATTATATTGTTACGAGGTTGTTAGCTCCTCTATTCCTTTTTTAAATAATTCGATAGTTGGCTAAATAATTGACCGATCTTTATTAGAGTTATTTTTCGCTAATACTAACTTTTTAAACATAAAACTAATTCTGTAATACTTTAACCTCTTTTTTTGTAACGAAAGAAGTAAACATTTAATCTAGATTTGCGTAACAATTTTTTTCACAGTATTGACGAACATTAATTTAACCGTAAATTTTTTTGTTAACGAACATAGCAGTTATTCTTGAGAACTCCAGTACATTATCAGGGTAAGAATTATCATAGTAAACTTTTCCCCAGTAAAACTGATATATTACCGTTACGGTCGAAGTAATTCTGGATGGTTATTTGATTTCCGTACACTCGTGCGCAAAACAATACACACACACACACACACACACATATATATATACATATATATTAATTACAACGTAATTCTTAGGCTACCTCCCATTAGAAAAAATGTCACAATTTTATGTAACGAAAAATGTCTTAATTTTATATAATGAAAGTTAAATGTTAGGATAGGATTTTTATGATTGTTATTTTTTTTGTGTTGATGCCAATAAGAATTACGTTGTAAATTTTGATAATTTTATACAAAGCATAGAAGAGAAAGAAACAGAAATGAAAGCAAGAGGAACAAAGAACATAGCCCCTTGCGAGGCCAAAATGGCCGAGTTTATATATATATATATACAGTGTATAATACTGCTTTAATTGATCTGCGAAAATCGATTTTTTATTTACTCTGCCCTTTCTTTTTATAGTATAAAAATAAATAGATTACAACTATTTTAAGGGACACACATTTTTAATGAAATATTAAGATCTGAAATTTTAAGGGAAAAAAAATTGTTTATTTAGTTATAAACAGAAATTCTAAGCACTAAATCAGTTAATTACATCTAATTCCGAAAAACATCGAAGCGATGCTTCTGTTGAGGAGACAAATCTCTCTGCATACAATTTTTTCTTCAAAAAACTTTTCTGACCAATTTTAAAAATTTTTTCTTTTACTGTACCGGTAATATTACCGTAAACAACACTAATTTTAACTTAAATTTAATGTTAATTTATTGTCTCCAATGAGACACTAAATTGAGGTACAATAAATCTGTAAATACGATAATAACTAACTATATAATATATAATAACTGAAAACAAAGAATTGATTTGTTGGAAAAGAGATACATCGTGTGTGAACTTTTTTAGTTGTCAAGTAATCGAGAGAGCGTCCCGGCATCACTCCGTTCGCGGTCGTCTAGGGGGATTATCTGGAAGTCTAGATGAATGAATACATTCCGTTGATGTTGGGATTACTGCTATGTTGGAATTTATCGAATAATTTTTGATATTGGTGAATATATAAAAGTCTCTCGGACAAATGGAATGTTTAAATCATTAAGTAATGTTAAGTTGGAGACGTGAAACGGTGCAGACGTAATTGTATGAAGTATGACTGCTGCTGCTGAATTCTGTTAAGATTACTTCTACAAGTGGAACCATATAATTCAAAACCGTAAAATCGGCGTAATCATGGTTAAATAAATACGTCTTTTCGTGTTCAAGTCCAATCCTGCATCCCAACAATGGGTGTGTTAGAAAAAATTGTTAATGCCAAGTTTTTTTATCAAATCGCATTATTTTTAAATTGTTACGATTAAACTTAAAATAGTAATTTTAAAAAATAAACAGTATAAATCGACGAGTGCGCATGAAGCAATTTTTAATTTTTATATTTTCATTTTAATCATTTACTCACCGCTCTTTACTGATTTTTGGTTTTCTTTAATGTTTGTGCCGCTAGACTCGAGCGATTTACGTGAGCCAGAAAAAGCACGAGCTTCGCAGGAAAAAGCTTTACAAGCGCTACAACAGTATACGGTTGCTCACTATCCGGAAATGCCCTCAAAGTTTGGTGAACTTTTATTGAGGATTCCTGATTTACAAAGAACGTGTCAGGTAAGCTGTTTTATTCGTACCGGTTCTTTTTACGCGGCGAACAACAAATTAATAAAAATATGTACGCGTAAATTTTAATTTACAATGTTCATTTTTCCATGCAGCTTTTTTGGAAAATTTGTAATAGGGTAGGTATATAAGTCCTATACAAACGTTTCTCTCCTTTTTTTTTTTTTTATTCTTCTCTTAATATTCGTAAAATCGGGATATTAGAATAAATAGTAACCGTAATATTTAATACGAAGTTTTGGAGTAAAGTGTATATAGCTTTAAGGACTGCTAAAAAAAAACGCCCCAAATTTAATTTTTTTTTTTTTTGAAATCCTAAAATTTTAAAGTATACGTTACAAATTACTGCCAATTTATTATTCGTTAAAAACTTAATCGACGAAATAGCTTGGCTCTAAAATATTTCGTTTTAAGAAGAAAGACGAAATATTCTTCCCATTTTAATCGCAGTCTATATCAGTAAATCTTTTTTGTCGCGTGACCCAACCATGTTTCTTTAAAGTTACATTGCAGCCGAACACGTATCTTTTCAAAGTCGTACACTGTGATCTTCTTTCGACGTATTTAAATTATGTGGATGGCGCTGTTGAAAAGCATTTATGATTCGTGTATTTTCTCCAAAAACGAATATTTTTCATGGATGAGAAATATTGAATAAACTTTTCTTTTAAAATTTACGACACTTGACGTTCATTTTAAATTTTATTATCGCGAGTTATCATCCTTAACCATTTGTCGAAATGATAGAAACATACCGGAACAACTATTTCGTAACTGTGCTAGATGCGGAATTCGGGCTTTTCAATAGAAACCGTTATTTTATAGTATAGCCAATAAAACTTTCATCGTGGCAAATTGAAATCATTTATTAACAACAAATACATCAGATAAATCGGTAACTTTTGAATTACTTTTAATACATCCAGTTAATGTTGACTTCTGATTAATTAAGAAAAACGCTGCTCATTATTAATCGAGACAGAAAGAAATGCGAAAAAGAACAGAAAAAACCTGAAAATGATGTTAATAAGACGAAGTATGAACGTGATGTGTAAATTAAAAACAAATACGGATACAAATTATTACTTGTAAATGTTCTGTATGATGCTGTGAATTTGTAAATTTAATATATATTTCTGTGTTGATCGGTTTAAATTTATTATCGATTTAATATAATGGTAAAAATGGATATTTTTTATCTAATTTAAAAATATCACGTACACTTTTCTGGGGTCGAGATTTCATTGACGCTTTCGCGACCCATTAAAAATTTAACGTGGCCCGACGGTTGAGAACACTCGTCTCTATATTATAGATAAAATTAAATTTAAATTTATTTCTTAAAGCTGGAAAGTCGAATAAAATAAATGGAAAATGATTGAAATTAAGATTATCATTATCCATTTTTGTGTTTTTCTTTAATGGTAACACTTTCAAAATGTACACTTATACACAAAATAATTATAATTCGAAATTAAAATTAAATATTGCCGACTAGTTTCGAATAACAGAAATCCATAATCATAGCATGTTACGAAATTAATAAAGCCATAATTATGGATCTCTGTCATCCGAAACTAGTCGGCAATATTTAATTAATTTTGAATTATAATTATTTTTTGTATAAGCGTGTGCGTTTATTTTAAAAGTATTAACAAATGAAAAGTAATTAATTTCAAAATTTTTATTTTCGAGGCAAAATGGGAAGATTATTATGATTTGCCGGTTAAAGAAACATATTTATTTCAGTCGGTAGAAGTCTTAATTTTTTCGATAGCTTCGCATTTTGTCTACGTAAAACTTTTAATAAGAACAAAAAAAGAAAAACACTCTCCTACTGCTTTATTTGTTTACTTCGATTATCATAGTACAAGTAAATGAATGTCAATTTACTTTTTTTATTCGAATTTGCCACTTTCAAACCGTTAAATCTGTGTAGGTGTGTCTTTTTCTTATTCCAATTTTTTTTTTCTTCTATTTAGTGTTCTCTTTGAGACATTGGATTTCTTTTCCTTATCTTAATTCGTCTTTGACAAGTGTAAAAAAGAGCCACGCGTAATCAAACAGTTTTTCATTCAGCGCAATGTTCCCGTTGATCCGCGTTTGTAATCTCCGTCCGAGAAAGTCCTTAATTAATGGAAAATAATTTAAACTGTATACAGAATATCGCTTATAGGCTCGGAAATTTATGACGATTTCTCCTTTAATTTATCAGCAGCGAGCACAGCCAAGAAGCGCTTGTAAAATTAATAATAATTTTAGCGATCTCTATCGACGGAGCTTTTAGCTGCAGACTCACGCTTGCATTCGTCATGACGTTATTTCATAAATTTACCATCTACTATTAACGATTTCTATATCGGTCTCGCGCGTATTAACGTTTAAATCGGGAGATAATGTAAAGTGATCGAGGATTTAATTTAACACGCAAGATTGTATTTTGAACAGAATAACACAAATTCTACGAAATACGCGGAAGGAAAAACAAGAAACAACCTGAAAAATAAAACGGCGCAGTCAGTTGAACCATAACGTGAAATGGTCACTTTTGTATCTCTTTTTCTTTGACTTTCTAGTTAATTCTGCGTTATCTGTACTCATAAAACTGTCCGATATCGGCCAATATTTTTTTGATTTAATTTTCATATAAGTATCAATTTAACAGAAAAAGCGAGAACCGATTACAAAACTGTTCTATGTTTACAGTTGTTAAGCGCCCCGTGAGTAATTATTCTGTTATTATTATTTTAAATGAATAAATTGTTATAATAGATAATGTGTCAGACATGTAAAAGTTTCAAGTTAAAACGGCATATTATAAGCAATTGCAATTCAAGAAATTTTTAGATATTACAGTGGGCAAAATAAATATTCGGACTAGCAAAAACGAAATTAAAAACGCATCGCAAGAGAGGTTAAAAAAGGTTTTTCGAATGTTTTTCGTATGGTAACATAAAATACACTGCAATGAACACATTCTGCGAGAAAACAAAAAAAAAAAAACTTCGAAAGACCGAGAAAAACAACGAAGAAATGCATCTGTCAAAGCAAACATAATATTCGGACTCGCAAAATTAATATTCGGACTTCCTAATGATGTGTAGACAACATGCACTTGGGGTTTTTCCCGAGCGTATGTAACGCAAGCGAACTTTGTATTAATCATCAGTAAGCATTACTAATCATTTCTTGATGCATTTTGAGCATTATTGATCGACTCATATGCGTAAATCATGTTGTAATGCGGTACGTGAAAAAATGATGTCGCGAAAAGGTAAAAATACGTCTTTTGAAGTGCGTCAATTGGCGATTTTCAATCGGGCAAAAGGAAAATCGGGTAACGAGATATCGCGGTTATTAAATTTACCCCGAAGCACCGTTTATGACATTATAAAGAAGTTTCAGAAGGAGGATCGAATTGAATCGCATAAGCAAGAGGGTCGACCAGAGAAACTTACGGACTTAGAAAAACGATTTATTCGACGAGAGATTGAACAAAATCCTAAAATGAGCGCCCCAAAACTCGCGACAGCATTATTGGAAAGAACTGGTAAGCAAGTTACATCTCAAACGATACGTAATACGCTTAGAGGTATGGGGTATAATTTACGCACTGCGCGCCTGAAACCGCTCCTTAGTACAGTTAACCAACGAAGGGGGTTCAATTACGCAAGGGGGTACCGAACAAAAGATAAGGGGTTTTGAAAAAATGTAATTTTCACCGATGAATCGAAATTTAATGTGTTCAGCAGCGACAGGAAAGTTCGGGTTTGGAGAAAGCCTAACACTGCACTTGAACAAAAAAATATCAAATCGACGGTAAAACACGGAGGCGGTTCAGTTATGGTTTGGGGGTGTTTTGCGGCCAGCGGAGTGGGCAATTTTGTGTTTATTGATAGAGTCATGAACGCCGATGCGTATATTGAAATTTTGAGAGATCACCTTTATAGCAGTGCAGAAAAATTAGGCATTCGTCAGACCTTCGTTTTATACCAGGATAATGATTCAAAACATAAAGCGTACAAAACGAAAGCCTGGTTGCTATATAATTGCCCAAAGGTTTTGGATACTCCCCCTCAATCTCCGGATTGTAACCCAATTGAAAATTTGTGGGAATACCTCGACTCCAAAGTCCGTCAACACACGATATCGAGCAAGGCAGAGCTTAAAGAAATACTGCAAGAAGAGTGGCACAAGATTCCTGCAACTTATCTTGAAAAACTGGTTACTTCGGTGCCACGCAGATTTCATGCTGTCTACAAAGCTAAAGGGATGCACACCAAATATTGAAACCTGAAAATTTCACGTTTTCAGCGCTATAAATACGAAATTTACTTCAAGTCCGAATATTAATTTTGCGAGTTCGAATATTATGTTTTGCTTCGACAGATGCGTTTCTTCGTTATTTTTCTCATTTTTGTGAATTTTTTTTTTTTTTCTCGCACAATGTGTTCATTGCAGTATGTTTTATGTTACCATAAAAAAAAAAATTGAAAAAGAAACTTTTTTTAACCTCTCTTGCGATGCGTACTTATTTTCGTCTTTGCTAGTCCGAATATTTATTTTGCTCACTGTATATCCATAGTGAAAAAAATGGTTCACTGAAAAACGTACTTTCATCGGCATTTTAATAAATCATTCCGTTACGCATCCAACTATTCTATTTAATATAGATATTTGATTAAAATTCATATATACATATAATTTTTAACTATTCTACAAAATAGTTTTACATAATGTGTGGAAAAATCGATATTTTTTAAAAATTATGTATACATTATTTAGTTAAACTGTTTAAAAGTTGTAGATTCAGTTATTAAAGGATAATTTAGAATATTACTTAAAATTACCATACAGCGTACAGAAATTTATTTGTTTTTACATAATTTTTAAACATTATATAAAACGACCGAATTTTACTTTATTACTATCATTAACTAAGAAGTAATTTTTTATGTTTCCCAGATTGGTAAAGAAATGTTATCAATAAAGCACAAAGAAGGCGAAGGACCCAGTTTTAATTTACTAATGGAATTATTACGAGGAGATCACTGATCAGTTTTAAATTGTGAAAATAGTATCGCGTCCTTTCATTTTCTTTCGGCTGCAGCCTATTTATTTAAATCGTAAGTGTTAATTGTTTTTCTCTCGCGTTACTTTAACTATTATTATTGCGATAAGAATATTACAGCGATATGTTGACGAAGAAAATTAAGAAATAACGAAAAACCGACAAAAACGAAGATTTAATTATATTCTACTGACTTTTTTCCCTCGTAATTTTCGTCTTAAGTATAAGCAGCAGTGTTCACTATTTCAGTTTTAAACTTGATACAAAATTTAAAAAATCAAAATCGGAAATAACGCGAGCGGTAAACCAGTTCATTCTAACCCGAATAAAAAATAAGACAAAATAAATAGTGCGCCGCACTTGAAAACAGAAAAAAAAATGTTTAACAAAAATAACGTGTCCATAAGTACTTTTTTTGTCCACTTATTCCGAGCTCATTTCATTCAAATCAACCTTTTCCGGATACATTTAGTCATTGCGGCATTCTGGACGCAATAATTCAGGTGACTCCTTGCCACGTTCAGCTTTTGCGAACGGCCGATTTATTAATAAATTCTCAGCCCGCAATACGCTTTATCACAATACGTTCATCATAAAATATGGGCTAGTGTCTTTACTCCTTTTTCTTTTCTAATCCACATTCTTTTTATTATCAAATCTTAACCCTCCTCTTTCTCATAACTTTGGTTCCTGGCTTTTCCTTACTGCGGTGGCGACATTACTTCTTCTATAGTCGGTTTTCGTCTCAATCACACTCTTTCTTCTCTATTTCGATTCTCCATTGTTACTATTTCTGCTCTTCACGTTGAAAATCGTGATTACATTTGCGACGCCGACTCTGCGTTAACCGTCTTCAGTTCTATTGTTTTTATAAATATTAAGATATATAATCTTTTATCTCCTTTTTAATTTTTTCTGTGCATCCTAGGTTCCTTGTTTGTCGTTTCCAATTTAGAAAAAGAGCTTTATGAGGGGAAAAAAATGTCGTCGATTAGACTTCATATTTTTAATTGCGGATTTACTTTTATTCTGTTTGTTCAATCTTGATATTTGTGTAGACCGGCAAATAACTATTACTGTAATAGAAAAATATTCTTACGCACTATGATTTAAATTGCAATGTAATATAACGGATATTTTAAAAATGTCGGCAAATATTAAATTTCATCTTAAAAACAATTTTATCAAAACGAAAACTTCAGTATTGAAGTAATTTTAAACACTAAAATTAGGAAGTACTATTCTCCTCCTAAGATCTTAAATTGGATAAAGAAAAAAAAAAAAAAAAAAAATCGACGAATAAAGAAGGAGAACACTAAATTTACACAGAAGAATTATCGCCTATTATTTCGATCTGGATTTTATTGATCAAATGGCGAAGAAGAACGTCATTCCAAATTTTTCATAAGAAAACAGCCACGGACTAAAAAGTTTCTGAATAGTTATCATGACTGAATTTAATATTCCGCTTTTTTCAATACTGAATTTTAATCTTCAGCGACAACACAAGTAAACTAGTAATATAAAAAATAATTATCGAAGTTTATTACACTCGTTATTTCTAATACTTATAAAATGAAACGTATATAAAACACTTTATGAAATAATAATATTTAAAATTTTAATTTTTATAAAATTGAAACGTATTTAAAAACGCTTTATGAAATAATAATAATATATTTGAAAAATTAACGCTAACGCGTTTCGAAGCAATAGCTTCATGATCACAGCAAATGTTTTACATATGTTTCATTTTATTAAATATAAAAAATTGTTATAAGTACAAAAAACTCTTATCTAATTTTACTGATAATTTTGATTTTTAAATACAATCTGTATTTAATTTATTTTAATAAAAAAATTGTTTTGATTTTAGGTAGATAGATTATTATTATTATTATTATTATTATTGGATTGGCTTAAAAAGCTTTGTTGCATTTTCCCATCTCTAGTCCTCATTTTTATCGTTGTAAATAAAAATACGAGATAATCAAGTTCGGAGATCGTTTCTGAAATTTTTCGACGTACGCATCAACATCAACGGAATCACAAGATGTACACAATGATAATATCGTTAATTACATACGTGAATTTTAAATTTCTTTCGTTCGCAGATGAATGGTAATTTATCGAAATGCATTTAAAATGTACAATGATAATATTTCACAGTCCTATATAAGTGTACGAAGACAAATTATATATTTAATTTAGAGCTATTTGTTTTTAAAGATTTTTGAACAAAGGGGAATTAAACAAGTCACTTTTTTTCTCGTTTTTTTTTTTTTTTTTTTTTTTTTTCTTTTGTTTAAGATACTACAGAAATAAATTTGTATTTTCCCCATTACCTTATTGGGCAGAAACAATTCGAATTAAATATTAAAACTATTGTAACGAAATTCGGTTTAATAAATTTGCGATACGTACTCGAATATGTTAATTTTTTATTCATTTTATAGCCGTTTATTGTGTAGCGTTCACTATTTCTAAATATTTCACCGATTAAGAAACTGCCTTTATAAGCGATGACAATCAGAACACATATTTATCACTAGTTTTCAATAATAATAATAATAGTAATTTAATTTTAATTCTATATGCCCCCCTCCCCGCTTTAAATGTAAAATTAGTTTATCCTCATTCGGATCATTTATTTAAAAACCCCTTCTCCATGGTCTTAATCTACATAACCGGACACGATCTTTATGAAACGATAACCTTTGAAACAATATGTAGCAGTGTAAAAATAAGTGACCAGACTGGGAGAAGAGTTGTAAGTTAATTGCGTAAATAATGTCGAACATTCAAACTGTCGCGCTTAATTAAAACAACGAATAAACTTAAAAATAGTGTAACGCGTTTATAAATCAAAATACGCGGTGCAACAATAATTTTCAAATCATTAATCCGTGAATTAAGGATGTAAAACTGATCAAACAAAGTTTTCAAATATTGTACATTGTACTCTTTAAAATATTTCTGATTACAACATACGGTCGTAGAATATCGAATGAGCAGGAAGACAATATTTTCCGAATGTTTTCGAAAAATCGATCATCATTTAGTTAACGAATGTTTGGATAATCGATGCTCTATTATATGAATGAGAACACTGCTATATTTATTTACCAACAGCAATAAATAGCCCCCCCCCCCCCCCACACACACAAAAGAAACCACAATACAGAAGAGGCAATAATAAACAAGTTTCGCGCGGTGCAATATTATTTTGAAAAAAATTTCCTGGGTGAAAACTGCTCTAAAAATGTTACATGCGCATTTGTTGATCAAAGGTACTAACTTTGTAATACCTTTTGATGAGCAAAGAAATTTGAACTATCTCTTTTTTTTACTTTTTTATTCGCTTATTTTTTCAAATAAGATAGCTGGCATAAATTAAAAAAAGTTTCCGCTAGTCAAACTTTTTAATGATGACGAGTCAATAAGGAAATAATTAATTTTTAGATCGTTTTTGTGGAAAAATAAATGTAGCCAGTATATATATATATATATATATATATATATATATATATATATATATATATATATATATATATATGTATATATATATATAATACAGGACGATTTTTCGAGTCTTAACGAAAAATGATTGAATATTATTTTAAAGATACATTCTGAACAGTAAACTGAACGAGTTTCATCTTGAATTGCGAGACTGATTTACTACTTTCCGTTTATTAATAATATTCAGCGCGAACGTGTATTAAAAGTGCTCTTACTATTTTCATAGACAATAATTATAATTAAAAATACGTGACGTGAACATTAAATCATATAAAAAGTTACTTAAACACGTGTCTTTAAATAGAAAATATATGAAAATTTTGCTGTTTTAGTTTTAGATTTACCGTTTTCAAAATGGTTTTCGATACAGCACGAAAAAGAAAATAAACAAATATCTTGTTCGCATTACCGAATAAAATTCTTATGACGAAGTTTAATTTTAAATTACGCAGTTTATATTTTTCACTCGATTTTCGTGAAAACTTAGTTTCAATGCGTAACGTACGTTGCAAACACATTTTATCCCTCGTCCTCCTCTCTCTTCGTAATTCCGAAAATTACATATTCCGATTGTTCGTGTTATCACGCCTAAGTTTAATAATAAATTGAAAAACGAATTACCAATGTATACTCATCCCCCACCCTGCCCCCTAGCCCCCTACGCCCCCTACCCCCTTCGGATACTAATAAATTATTTTAACTCCGTTTCGAATGTGCGCTCGATGAAAATTGCGCATCATTCTTTGTTCCCGGTAGATGTGTAGCATTTAAAGAGCAGAGCGTTTCACCAACTACCTTTAAACTGCATTTTATAAAATCATCTTTTTATTCATTTCGACGTGAACTGATAATAGATTTAAATTTTTTCTGTTATTGTTTTTTTTCTTCTTGTTTTAAATATATAGGCGAATTACATAAAAAAAAGTTTTAAACAAAATTATTTCACTTCTATTTTTGTACATAAAACTATTTTTCTATACTGAATACTTATTATTAATTATATTACTATCTTTATTGTATAAGGCGAAATATCTTAGAGATATAAAATAATAATAGTTGTGCCTTAAAATTACTATTCGTTTTAAGTATGAAAGAGTATCGTTTCTCACCGTGTTATCGTTATAAGAACATTTTCCATCACTACTGATCGTTATAAATCCGTATTTAATTTCGATTTCGCGTAATTATTCATTTATATAAAGTCAAATAATTCTCTTCGTGATTGTTGTAATAACGTTCGTTAAATTTAAGGTTATCTATTATACTGCCAAAAAACTGATTTACGTTATACAAAGAAAAGAAAAAAACGTGACGTTTTTTTAATGTACTTTTTTTATTTTCTATTAGTCGATGTTCTTCAATTTCTTAAAGCATTTAGCTATTTCTAAGAATTTCATTTCACCTGACTTGCTATGTATATATTTATAGGAGAGCTATGAAATACTGCCTTAAAAATACAGTAATTTTATCGTTATTATTTTAATTTTGGCAAATAAGTCGTATAATACACACACGCTGAAAAGTTTATTTGTTTTTTCTGTTATTAACTTCTCACTAATACCCATTCACTCGCACGATCTTTTTTTTCTCTTCGTCATACTGTTCTACATATTATGTCGTGCAACATACATTGTAGAAGTAGAATCAACTTTAGCCGTCAATCCTCTTTTTATTCTTAGAAGTTAATTTCTTGAAAATTATTAGCGAAAAAAATTTTGAGAAAGGCGGTGAATTCACCACGGAGACCATCCACTATATATATATATATATACAGTTTAGGCTATAATTTGCAAAATCTCTCGCCATTTTATCTTTCCGCTAAGTATTATTTTTTTTTTTCCATCATTATTTTCAACTTCTATGTTGTATGTGTATTTTCGAGTAAGGAATGTAAAAAGTACAAAATTTAAAGAGGTTAATATTCCTTCTCACATAGAATTGTGACGATGCTACACTTTAACAACGAACCATTAAGGAAGCAGTATGAATTTTGTTCAGTAAATTGGTTAGCGTAATTTTTCGTTGTATCAGATTTCATAAGCAGCGTAGGATCTTTTTTCTGTACGAAGTCGCGGAACAAATGGAAGTTGCGAGTGCGGAATATTTTACACGACGACAAAGGCAGCAGTTCGCTAACTTCAACCGGTAACATTTGCAACTGCATCCTAGCTAGCCGGTATAATGCTACAAAAGAGGCGGTGATGCGTATGCACTGTTCTTACTCTTTACCGCTTTCCTTCTAATCTAAGCAAATAAACGTAAGTCAGATCTTGTGCGCGCCCGAGGAGTTTTACAATGTTGCTTACATGTTGGTATGTGATTTAATAATATTGCTAAGGTATTGTTTGTTGCCGCATTTCAGAATGGAAAGAAATAATTTTAATGTAGAAAATTCATGAAATTTTGCAACTAAACAACTCTGCTGGATACGTCGTATAATTCATTAAATTGAGAAAAATAGTCTAACTTCAAAAAGTAGACACCTATATCCATATTACCTAATTCAGTTCAAAAACGATAGATTGATGGTAAAATGTGGAAAAATTTAAATTTTATGTTAGTAAATACGATGAAATTTCTTCTTGATTGTGTGAATGTAAAGAATTGTCAAAACTGTTTCGTTGATATTGTTTTTATCATTTTTTCCCTTTTAAAAACGTACAGAATACAGGTTAGTAACCGATTTAAATAATTTGGAAACATCAATATTCGAAAAAATATATACACATATATATATCTGCTCCAGTTAATTATGAAACGAGCTGGAATTAAAATTAGAATAGAATTTTTCTTAAGCAAAGCTTATAAAGAGAATAATATGTATAATGCTTAAATTTTAAGAACTGATGGATGTTTTTACCTTTTTTCCTAGCACCGCAAGAATTATCATTTCGCGGACGTACTAAATCTGAAAATTCGACGAACAAAGGAAATTCTTGCGTTTATTTGCGAAAACTGAGCGACAATTGTAATTTAAAAAACCAGTAATTTTTAGTGGTGAATCTGCAGCCAATTCAAAGAATCGACACGCCTACGGCGAATACCTAATGCAAATTATTGAGAAAAAAAAAGTTTTAGAAACAAAATTTATCGCTGTTATCGTTGATGAATCAACGGATATTGATAAAAATTTGAAGCTTTTTATAACTTTTCGATGCGTTAATAATGCAAGTGGCGATGTTCATGACAGGTTGATTACATTCTGGATGTCACAGTGGTGATCGAATTTCAAAATGTATTTTTAACAGTTTAGATGAATTCCACTGTACTAATAAGTTAGCGATCCAAACTTACCGGTAACGCATCTGTTAATGCAGAGCAATACAATAGACTTATTACTAAAATCAAATCGAAATGTTCACAAGCATTATTTGTAGTATGCGACGTGTATAAATTAAATTTGGTTCTGCCGAAAAGGGCGTAAGGTTTTTTTAATAACTTTGTCCGAGTTTTTTATGTTTTTTTCTTTTTCTAACTCATCAAAAAGATCGCATGTTCTTTATGAAATTATGAAAAGTCGCTTCCCTTCTGTAGCACTTTCCAGATAGCCGTACGATAATCGCCTCGTTGAAATGGTTTATGAATCGAAGGAAAACTAAAAAAAATTCTTTAATTTTGTTTTGGAAAATAGTGCGGCGTTCGATGTGTAGAATCACATTATTGCGCAAAAGGTTGCTGTAAAAGTCTTTTTGATTTTAAATTTTATTCTAGAACTACATCATTTAATGCTTCCCAGAGTAGAAATGTTATTTAAAATTGTATAAACGGAAGAAATTGGGGAAACCTACGTCCAGCGGTGAACCGATATAGGATCAAAAAAAATAAAACATACAATATTCTGTTGTTTTTTTGTTTTTTGAAAATCAAATTATATATATTATATACAATTCCCAAATAGCCATGGTTAAGAACCTATTATTGGTTTCACATAATTAGTCTCTCAAAGACACATTAATCCAGAATAAATAATAAACAATGACAATTATAATAAAAACAATAAAAAGAAACGAAAATTTTAACTTAAAATAACTAAAATATAACTTGTCCAGTAAATGACCATTTCATTTATCCTTGATTGTATTTGTCACAAATTTTCTTTCTTAATGTGTCATTAACGATTTCTACTAATAATTCCCATTCATTAATATCCATTTTTCTGTTCATTTCTGCGGTATACTTAACACAGTGACGCAGTATATATAGCTTCATATCTTCTACCTCTCCACAAAAATCACATTTATCTTCATCAACTATTTTAAATAGTAATTACAAGGTGTCTCTATGTTGCGTTAAAGATTGTGTTATGAAGTCGTTCAAATAGGTTTTTTTATTTTTAATTTACAGTTTGAAATCAGAGATTATTAGGTATGCGTATCTTCCATTTTCTGCTATATCCCGTCTTTTTTTCCATCTTCTGAATATTTCTTCTCTCCTCAGTGTTTTTTTTCGTAATATTCCAATTTACGATATTTTGTTTACTATTCATATCTGAATATCCTGCTTGAATTTTCTTATTAAACAATTGGCTTTTTTCTTCTATCATTAAATCAATGGGGATTATTTTTGTTACTACTTGTAATTCATCATCATTATATCCTCAACCATTCGGTTGATGTGTAATTTGCGAACGAACTATTAATAAAACAAACGATTCTTTTGAAGGTACTATAAGAACTAGTTCCCGACAATGGAACTAAACTTATTTAACTTCCACACCGAACTATTTGGTGTAGGAACGGTTATACGGCATACGCGGTAGAATCAGATATAAGTACGCGCACTTCGCACATACACAACTTATTCATACTGTCTGACCTCAGAGTGACTCTGACCATTGAAAACAAAACCATATTGTTTTGATTATTGTATTAGCGTGTTCTACTCTTCCGATACTTAACTACCATTGTTATTTACTCACGCACATCACCTACTGTTCTTCAATTCATATCATATGCTGTTAGTGTTAGAAAATACTAAATAACTGTATTTATTGTTCTCGTTCAATCATTTTATCTGACCGACCGAATTATTTGGTCGGAACGATTCCACAACCTAAGAACTTTCGATCCAAAGCAGCGTGATTATAATGAATTAATGAGTGTAGTCATTGCGTACCGCGACTATGAAATAAACTGATCTCTATCCCATTCATTACAATTTACAGTTAGTGAAACGTTATACGATTTTAAAACTATGTAACTAAAATAATGAAATTGATTTATAAAAATGTATACAACCTATGATAAGCAGAAAAATAAACTCATAAGGGCATAAAAAATATTATGTAAAGATATGCGTTAAAAGAAAACTACAAATTATGATTTAAGAACATCATTTCTTCAATTTTCTCCGATTAGTTTTCGCCGTTCGTAGCGCTAATCGTGTCTTCGCAGGCTATCAAATCTTTATCTTTATATATGTTATTACCGCATAATTTGATCACCACTTTCGTTTTTTTTTGTAAAAATGCGAAATTGAATCAGAACGTTTTTAGTTTATTTTTCATCCGAAAGGGGATTGATCGGTGCTCGCGTATTCATCCGGGACCACTACACAACTTTAAAAATATTTTCCACTTAATAGTTCGTTCACAGACCACCCACACTACATTTACTTGTCCAGTTGCAGAATCTAGTTCCTGGTACTAGTCGCTTTCGAAGAACTAGTTCCTCAAAAAGAACTATATTACCCATCACTACTTGTAATGCATTATTAGATATTGTTCTATAGCTAGCAGAAATATTAATTAAGAATTTTCTTTGCTGTGTTATTATATTCTTTAATGTTGCCTTACTTATATAGTTGACGTATATACTTGAAGCATACAAATACATATTTTGAACCGTAGCTTTATACAGGATTCTTTTCTGATTGCTTCCTATACCCCATATGGCTTTACGCCTAAGCGGCAAGTACTTGCATATATTTTTAATGATTTTTCATTTAAATATTTAATGTGTTCGTTAAATTTTCTATCAATTATTAATCCTAGGCATTCTATACTATTGGATAATACTAATTGTTCATTTAAAATTTTAATTTCTCCCCTTATTGATTTTTGGAGCATTTCTTTAGTATTAACCATCATTGCAACACATTTTTCTTTTGATAATTATAAGCCTAATTTATTAACTACTCTTTTAACTTCTAATAGAGTATCATTTGTATTTTTAATTACATGTCTGTTCTTGACTGGGAACATAAGAATAAAATCATCAGCATAACTTACAATATATACTGCAGCAATATTCCATAACGTGGGTCCCAGAACAAAACCTTGCAGAACCCCACAGAAAAGTTTATGTATGACTAAGCGATTTTCATCATTTAACATAAATACAGCTGGACCTAAGCTTATTGTAAACGTTGATTGTAGAGGCGGAATGCACCAGACGGAGGGGGACTCGATTACTCTGATTACGACTTCAGTAGTAATAATAAAGATATAGAAATGGAATTAAATAAATGAAAATATCAGCAATAACGAAAATATTAATAAGTTAAGCGAGAGCGGTAAGTAATTCTAATAAAAGTAAAACTCGAAATCTATTAACGGAACATGGACCTATTCTAACATATGAAGATGGTATAGACCAGTGATGTGTAAAGTAATGAGGAAGGTAACTAGAAACTAGTTCCAGCTCTGTAATAGTTCGTTCTATTCGAATCGACAACGCTACTTAGTTACTTCTGTCACCTTCGTGTCACAGAAATGAGAAGTAACCACTGTAACTAAAAGAACTGACTGTAATTATCTGTAATTAGTCTTAGAACCAAATGAACGAAAAAGAAAAAACAATTAACTACGCAATAATAACAGACGGCAACCAGGGAGAATTGGAGTGCAAATGACACCTTTTATCTTTATCACTCATATAGTTTGTATTATTCACACTGTTTGCTCCGTTATTGGTCACAACTCACTAGCTTATTGTATGGCGATATGTACCATAAGTAGTATAATCAGATGATAAATACATCGACGACACTATTCTGCTGTAACTGGCTGGGAACGAAGTTCTTTAGTTACAAATATAGTTATAACAACTGAATAGCGTATGTGTTCCTATCCACACTGGTTAAACTGTTGTTACATGCGTGCGTCGCTACCAGTTAGAAACAACGTTATTTATGTTCCAGTTAAATCTGCGTATTTTAATAAGCAGAGCACCTTACGCTTTAAGTACTATATATGACGCGATGACAATGATCGCGCATAGAGTATACTATGATGATGACGGCGCCATGGCAAGTAGCAACTCTGGAATTTTACAGTCATCAAAAATTTTAAAAGCGGTTTTTATCAAAACAGTACGGATTTTTTTACTGTTTTTGACGCAGTTATAAATTCCTAATCTACTACTTCATTTTATTTGGATGTCTGTTTGTCACGCTTTTTCGGTGTTTTATAATTTCTCCCCTGAGCTGTTTTATTTTCGTTTTTAGCTTAATATAGTTAAATTTAAATTAAAACAATTTCCTTCATCAACCGTAAGTAATAAAAATTTTATAAAACTTATTTTGATAAACCCTGTCGAGTCAATAGCGTTTATTAGAATTGTGTAAAAATTTAATATTTAAATTATGTTAATAATTTAAGTAACGTATTTATTTTGAATAATTAATCAAAGTTGCATGATATTAAGATGAAACTATCATCTATGGACACCAAATTGTTTTAGCTTTTAAATATTGTTATTTTATTAATCTCTTTTTTTTTTTTATAATTACATTCTATAATATATTTAAATTTAGTTCCATTTCGTTTATATAAGTTACTCTTTTTTTAACAGTTTTTAACTTTTTAACCAAGTTCCTGTTACGTTTCTGATCACTAGGAACCTGTAACGTGACATTTCAAAGTATATTGGAACTTTACCCATCACTAGTATAGACTACTCGTCTTTCACAGTAGTTGTACAATCAAATAATACTCAATCTAACATTACAAGTATTCAGATTTAAAAAAAAAAAATTATTCGAATAATATATTAGAGATTAAAAAGGTGGAAAGAAAAAGAGGTTATTATCGAATGTAAATACAGAGATGTAGCCAATAGCCTGGTTTTAGAAGGCAGCCTAAATTAATTCGGGATCACTGCGTGAAAATTCCTATATTTCATTTAACGAGATTCGTAGTCATCAAGGATGTGAGGACACAGTCATCGCTGACAAAGAAATTATGGAAGGAATTGACTGTGGCGTGTTTATAATACAGGAAACTGGTACAGATACTAAAACTATCCAGATATTTTTCTGCGGACAATCCCACATATGTATACATAAATAGGGTGAAGTTCAAGGTGGAACCTTATATACAATTGATTCGAGTGCTTTCACTTCTTACGCCTTCTACAAATTACAAAGCTCCGAAAAAAATCTATATCTAATGCTCTTCCGTTGCACATTCCAGAACATACTGCTCAGAAGAAAAATACTGTATCAACTGTTATAAAATTGGCATTCTCTCCGATGTCAAACGAGTGTCTCGAAAGGATCCGACAAAGAGGCATTAAACTATTAACGACCTTAAGAAATATACGAGGACAGTTCCAGACGTACGTAGCCTGACGAATAAATGGCGGTAGTATTTGAAAAATAATACTATCTTGGGAAATAGCCACCTTTTAAAACTTATCTTTCAAGTTTGAAAGCGCTAGGTTGTTTAGTATTTATTTGGCAGCTGTTAATAGTGAACATTCTTAGTGAATCCATAAACATAGAAAAAATCGGTTTTCGTTATGTGATACAATATTTTTATTTACAAGATCACAGTGCAACCAATATAAAAGTCGAGCTAGATTCTACGCTGGGGTAGTCTGCTCCTTCGTTTGTAACAGTTAACTATTGGGTGGCAAAGTTTAAACGGAAGCGTACGAGCTCCCAAGATGAACATCGCATTGGTCGACCAAATGAGATGACTACGTCAGAAATTGTGAAGAAAATCTACAAAATGGTGTTAGATGATCGCCGACAGAAAGTGCCGGAGATAGCAGACATAGTAGGCATTTCAAAAAGCGATGTATATCGCATACTGACTGAAAATTTGAGCATGAAAAAGCTATGCACAAGATGGGTGCTGCGGTTGCTCATAATGGAACAAAAGCAGCGTCGTGAGGATGTTTCAATCGAGTGTTTGGCGCTATTGCAGTATAGCCAAGTTTTTGCGTCGATTCATAACCAAGAATGAAACATGGGTTCATCACTTCACACCTGAAACAAAGGAGCAGTCAAAACAATGGAAAACATTGGACTGAACGGGGAGAATCGGTAACGAAGAAGGAAAAGACAGTTCCATCTGTAGGCGAAGTCATAGCGTCAATTTTTTGAAGATGCACGCGGGATAATTTTCATTGATTACCTTCAAATAGGAAAAATAATCAATGACGAGTATTATGCGAGTTTATTCCAACGTTTTAGTGAAGAAATCAGGAAAAAACGGCCGCATTTGTTTGAAAGGAAAGTATTGTTTCATCTAAACAATGCACCAGCTCATGCATTCGTTATCGCGATGGCCAAATCAATGAGTTAAAGTTCGAACTGATTCCTCATGCACCCTATTCACCAGATTTATTCTCCTCAGATTATTTTCTTTTTCCAAATGGCTAGGTGGTCAAATATCTGCCAACAATGAAGAGGTGAAGTCGGCAGTTGATGGCTATTTTAAAGAGCTCGATGTTCTCATTACAAAAAGGGTATCAAAACTATTGATCACCGCTGGGAAAAATATATCGAGCTGAAAGGCGACTACGTTGAGAAATAAAAGTATTCTTTTACAAATTTGTTGTTTTCTTTGTTAGGCCAGATGCCCTCGGTAAAATTCTCCGCAGCGTGGAAGGAAATCGCAATAGTGAATAGTACGTCTTACTCGTTCGGAGTTAGATTCGGTAACAATAAAGTCAATAGTAAATGCACATAGTTCAACAAAGCGTTTTTCGCTCCTGCAAAGACCACTTCCAATCTCTACCGTACCAAAATACACACCAATTCCCGATAATTCACCGGTATCTGAATATGGCTATCGCATTAGCAAAGAAAACTAATCAACGAAAATTTACAAGAGATCAATCAGTAATAATAGAAAAGCACGAAACGAACCAATCATCAACCGCATGTACATGTCAGAATCTAAAAGAAAATATACCAACCCATATTTATTTCCGCCGCTTCTAAAGAGAAAAAACCTGAGTACAAAATAGTACCGTTAATAAAAGAAAACGAGACAAAAGAGACAAGAATGATGTAGATAATAATAAAAACAGCTACTTTAGCGAAACAGTGATAATAAATATAATAAAACTAACACCATTAAAGCATTGGGCTAAAACAAACCTGTTGGGAGAATTACAAAAAAAAACAAAAAACACTAATAATCGCAGTAATAACATTATTAAAAGTAAAAATAAAAATATTAACAATAACAGAGAAAATGCTGTGACTAGTAGATAGTGAACAAAAGATGCCGAAGCAAAAACATCAATCGATTAATAAAAAGGGACCATTTAAATGATAAAAACGTATCAAAAAAGAAAAACAGTAATCCATTAGGCATAAAAAACAGTATCGAAAATCTATATCAAAAGCTCAAAGCAAGACTTAAACACGAATGGAATATAAAATAACTAAAAATAAATCGTGTAGAAATAAGTAAACAAAATGAAAAACAACATGAAACAATTTTGTTAGTAAATTAAAAATTAAACATGTAATTTATTTTGTACGTTTATTATATAGACGATTATTAAACATCACCTACACTAACTAAGCGAATTTATAACAGTATAACTAACAATAACTTTCTTACCTAACTTTTATTTACTACGAAAGACCATGCATCTGCAATTATAAAAACGATTATTCCACTTAAAGACTAATTTGTTATATTACATAATGCTCGTCAAACAATATGTATTCATTTAATTTTACTTTTATTTTTTGTATTTTTTATAAACACATATTTCAATTTGTTTCCTAAATATTTACACGACCAAACCCTCTTTCATTTGACGATGCATCTCCGTTGCATCGTAATTAATTAATCTTCCTTATAATATATAAATTCGATTCAGCTAACATGTTTTACGTAAAATTTTTAAACATATATTTTTTAATTATCCATAAAACTTTATATTTATATAATCACAATTTTAACTTAAAGATGGGAAAATATTGACGGTAGCTGTTGCGACGAAAATAATATTGCAATGGGGAATCAATTTTTAATTACATTTACTGACTTATCCAAAGTGTTTGATTTAGTTGACCATGAATTATTGACCAAAGATTTAGAAAATTCGGGCACGAAAAATAATCAACTTAAGTGGTTTAAGAATTATGCAACTAAGAAAAGTGCGGTCAAAATCTCAGGAAATAAAAGTAATGAAAAAACTATTCAATATGGAGTAGATCAGGATCAGGGTACTGTATTGGTCCCTATTCTTTTTCTCATTTACACTAACTCGCTACATAAGCATATTAAAAGTGCAAAGGTATATGTTTTTGCTGATGATATTGCCTTTTTAATGGAGTACAAAAATGTAGAGATGGCGGAAAAATTATCACAAGAGGATGTAGATAATTTCAGTAAATGGGCACATGATAGGTTATGTATAAATATAAATAAATCAAAAGTATTACGCATTCGCAACAGTTCTAAACAGAAAATACGCGATCCGCGAATTGTCCTTCATAATAACGATTGCCTTCATGAGCTTCATATAAATAATACCCATTTATGTTTTTGTCCACCGTTAGAGAACGTAAATGACCTTAAATATCTAGGTGTATATATCGATAAATCCTTAAACTGAAAAAAACACATCCAAAGTTTAAACTAAGAGAGACAATTCCAGCTTTATATAAAATAAGGCAGGTACTAGCACATCGAGCACCACGTATATACTATAATTCAATAATAATGTCTAGAATATTATATGGAATTCAAATATGGAGCGAAGCTAAGAAAACAGAAATAAATAAAATAAGTAAAATACAGCAGAGGTATTTGAAAATTATACTCCCCCACTGGAGCAAAACGACTCTGGGTCAACAATGTGGGAGGAAAACGATGAAATGTCCCCCAAGATGTATTTGTTCTATTATAGATTACTAGAATTTAAGGTCAAAAATATAAAATTACCATCCAGGAAAAAATTTCGGTTAACAAAAAACCAAAGTAATACATATTATATCTATCCCCGCGGTGTAAATCTACGAATTGATAACACTGATGATGAGTTTTAATTAATTTAAATAAGTACAATCCCCAATCATATACTGGAGGGGGAAAAAATTGGTGTGTGGAAAAAGGAGGTGCAAAAATGGTTGAAGGAATGGTGCAAAGACTGAAGATTAAGTTACGTCCTTTATCTCGTTACTCTTTAATGGTTCTTTTTCTTTTCTTTTTACGGTTTGTTGGTTTTGACTCTGTCGTGTCCTTCTTGGATTTTAAGTTCTCTCAGATCATGTTATTTCTTTTATTTGTTCTTTTTCGATTTTAAATATTAAGCTGTCTGCATGTACTGGTTAACAGATGCGTATTACGCGGCATGTTATGTATTATCATATGTATATATACTCTTACTTAAATATAATGCTAGGTTTATAAGTATTGTTATTTAGGGAATAAGTTAAGATCGTTGAAATTTTTGTAATTTGTATCTTTTGTAATAAACGCGGATAAGAGTGTTGGGCACTCACACAACGGGCGCATTTGCCCTGTGAAACCCACAACTTATTTCTAATAAAAAAAAAAAAAAAAATGGTGCCATGTAGTGTTGTCGATAAAAATATTTCATTTTCTAGTTCTTTCACCAATAATCGACGATTAGGGATTGACGGTCGCTTCTGTACTTTTTTTCAGGTTAGTTTTGTTCTAAATTTCGGATTACCACAAAGCTGAACTTCATTTATCAAAATTCGTTCAATTCAATTCAACTCATTTATTACTATTATTATCGTTGAAACGCTCAAATACGTCAAAAAGCGCCAATAGTGGTTACAATAATCGAATAAAAATTCTAACAGCATACGATAGATACGTAATTACGATGAAATATGAATAATAAAACAATCAACATACACTAAAAATTAAATACAATAAAATTCGATTTGAAAATCTAAGTACATAAACGAAAATAAGGTTAATTTAAAATATGTATAGCCCAGCAGTGCAAAATCTCATGCAAGTATATAAGTAAAACAGATCAATACAGAAAAAAAATTACTTAGAAATATAATACAACAAAGCTAACAGAAACGCAATTAAAACATTGTAACGTGTAAAACGAAATTTTACATATAACAAAAAAAATTAACTTCTACCTAAAAGTGAAATAAAATCAAGCAAAATAAAAATTTGGTCAAAACATTCAATAAATACGGTTTATAAATGTAACAATAATTAGTTTTGTTAAGTACATGTATATATACTATAATTTAATATTTACAATACTCGAATTAGAATATCATATTATATAGCTGTTTTATACAACTATTTCTACAAATATTTACTAAATAAAGCTTCATACATTTTTAATCTATAATGATCATGAGAATTTTGTTTGATTATTTTTTAGATTAATTGTGTACATTAGAATAATTTTTTGTTTATTTAATATTAAACTTGCACTGGTTCTTCTGCAATTTAATATTTTAATATAACTTATAGTTTTGTTAATTTCCGAAAAATTTAATAATAAATTACTGTTATAGTTTAGTGAAAATGCTAGTACAGCTTACAAGAATCATTTTAGTGTTGTTTTATTTTATTAATGAGCTTTAACGTTAAATTTTTCTGTTTTGTTGTAAACTTATATGAATATTTAATATGCATCAGCCAATAATAATAATAATAATAATAAATAAACAAATAAAAAGAATACAAAAAAAATGTTGTCAAAATTTTTCTTGGGTAAGTCACGGTAATGTAATTAATATTGGTAACTCATTAAAATACAAGTTCTAATTAAAGAATATTTTTATACATTTAAAGTTACTTGTTTATAGATTTTTATGTCAACAATTGTTTTTTTTTTGTTTTTATTGTAATTTGTTCAAATTTTGTACGTGCAATAATTGACCACAAGGCTTTAGTATACTGTTTATAAATAAATAAATTTTATAATAATACATATACATATATACATAAAAATATTTTTGTAGCTCCCCTCCCGAAATTTTAGTCTAAATACGACTCTGGTTTCGATTAAACTAATTCCCACTTCAAGAACTATTTAAAAGTAATAAAAATTAAGGTTTTAGTTACAATAATGAAAGTATAAAATTTTGTAAGTGTGTAAATGTACTTAAGTAGAATGAAAAGTTAATGTTTTACAGAGTTTTGGCGGAAAATTTGATTAACCTAGTCAACATGGAAGTAATACATGGTACCTGTTTCTTCTTGTGCCACCCTTCCTCATCCGGTACATACGATTCATAATTAATTGCTACTTGATGATTAACGAATGTTAATACCGTCATCAGGTCATATTCCATACCATATTGTTTCATTTGTTCACAAAAAGCTTGAATAAACCAAGAACCAATTTCCGGGGTTCTCCATGAACGAAATCCGGGTATAGTTGAATAATGTACTAGAAAGTCCGCGTACAATGGTATTCGGTAACTATTCACATCGGAGTCAACTTGTATATTCTCAACATCGATGCCAGCGTCCAATCGATTGCCCCGACAAGCTTGAATTAGAAATATTTTAGGCTTTCCGGCTAACGATGGGCACTTATCCGGAGTAAACTGATCAATTACCCAATCTAAACTATACGCTGAATCTTTAGCATAAATAATATCGCGTTCACCGTGCGACAAAATCGCCATTAAAAAACAATCGCAGTGCGTGTGATGCTTCGATCTACTAACTTCGCGGACTTCATTTTTCAACTCACACACTTTAAGATCTAAATGCTTTTGTACTTCAAAATCTAGTTTTGATAAAACATCGCACAAATTTCTACAATCCGCTTTGGCACCATTACGCGAATCTAGGCCACCTACATTGAACTTTTCATGATTAAATATGATAGCAATACCTCGTTTTGGAAAATTCATATTGTAATAGGGAGCATTCTTTTCAGTTACCATTGGAATTGATTTATTTTTCTTTGATTTAATTTTCGAAAAAATATCCAAACATCCATCTTCTTGTTCTTTCCCACTATTATTTTCAATATTACTGCTTAAATTTTTTTCAGCCATTACGAGTGATTCCTGAAAATAATAAGTTTTAAATTTTGTGTACTGTGCATCTGTAATGTTATAAAAATCTAGCCCACACATAAAATAATTCTACCCTTCTATGGAACAGTTAAAATTAAGGAAGCCAAGGCCATACGGTAAAACACAATTATATAAACAATGAAATCATAAATAAAATTAAACAACTTTACTAGTGAAATATTATTTTCACCTTCATTCGAAATTTAAACAGTTTGCACGATATTAAAATGAAACAAAAGACGCATTCCCATTGGGCCCGCTTAGAAAAACGAATTTGAAAATTAGAAAATAATTATTCTACGTAATTTGTATTTAATATAGTCAACATTTGTATCTACTAAAATAGCGCCAGCACAGCTCTTTTTAATATTTGTATTAAAAAGAAAATACCCGTGGGATCCACGATAATAATTTATTTTTTATAATTTTAAAATTTAATTTACTTAATTAGAGTTTTGCTCCTTCAGAAAACAGTAACTGAAATTTACCAGGAATACCAAATATATTTTTACTATTACTCATTTAACAGTCTAGAGATATTTAGATTTATTATTATTATTATTTAGAATGTTCTTTATAAATTTGTTTTTTGTAACTGGCATATCATGCATATACAGTTATTATCAGTACAGATTACAAATATTGTATGTACCAGGAACGTTAGAGCGATGTATTCGGTTATCTGCTATTTCTGTGAGTGTACTCTAGAGCGATACTACTCCTCTATCAGATCTTTTGCTACACGTGATCGCGAACTCTTTTTTCAACCTTTTATTAATTTACGGACTAAAAATCACGTAAATGCAGCATCGATTCAGTTGCCCGATAATAGTACTGAAGTTAAGGAACTGATATGATCTAACTATTTAGTTAATTTTATATACACACACGTATATGTAAACACACACACACACAAACATAAATATGTACACTCTAATGGTTTGAGTAGATTATTGATAATAGGTGTTTCTTACTGCTACGGTGATGCGTGTCTATATGACTATGGTATTATTCCTTTAAAATTATTAGTTGCCTCAATATTTACCACTTTGACCAAAAGGATAAATTATACTTTTTCCAAAGATTTATCTTCACCGACTTTTTAGTGGAACCAGATTTTCCTTTTTATTGTTGCACACACTTTACTTCTCAACAATTTAATCGTCCAAGTGACCTATCTTTACACAGATTCCTGATGGTTGCATGGTGGCTACTAAAATATAATTTTTAAATTCCCGATTTATTCCCCGTTTTCCCGATCCAAATCCTCCCGATTTTCTAGTTACTAGAATTGTATAAGAGTTTACGCGAACGTTCTTCTACTTGTATAAAACAAACCCAATAAATTGAAGCGACGGCAAATAAAATATCAGTAGAAACAAAGCAATTGCAAATAAAATTTTTTAATTTTTTAAAGTTGTTTTATTCGCATTTTAAATATTTTACTATTATAAGGACCACTAAATAACTCGACCAATATATGCTTACTTTATCATTACAAAAGTTAATAATAAAGGTGCTTTCTCCATTTAAATAGTTCTGACGTAAAATTTATCTGATGTCTAATATTTGGGTGAATATATGGTATTTGTATTTTCGGTGTCCTCAAAGAAAGAGTAACTTATTTAATTTAGTATTCATTACATCACTAGTTGACATTATTTATGCATTTGTAATGGTAAGAGCCAGAAGTGGTACACACTTTTTAAAGTTTTATACACTCCAGGGGAAAATTGTTGTCAGGGGAGTGACACTGAGTAGTGACAAATCAAGACAAGGAAATGGCAGGTTACTAACTATTAGTTAGGGAAAAAAAATTTATATTGAAAAAACATTTAAATTATCGTTTTTTAAACATTTTTAATAACTAGAATACAATCAGTCTCAACATTATAAAAATATAAACATAATTTTAATATTATTACTTTGCTAATGTTAATGCATATACTTTAATTACCCAATCTTATAAATGGTTTATCAAATTACAACAGAATTCAATTTTGCTTACAATATTGAACTTATCAGTCTCACCTGAGATTTAAACAAATTAAGAATCTATTATAAAAATCACAGTACCGTTTGAGAGATCTTAATAATAACGTTTAAAACGTCTATTAAACTTCTAGCTGAAACAAAGACAAAATTTTGTTTACAAAAAAATAATAGAATAATAAAAGTACTAATAATAAACCTATCAGTCTTGAGGCTATCAAAACAAATAAGCTTAAAAATTATCATAGCACAGCTTATGAAAACGTTTCCTTATCAAAAAACATATAATAGTAATAAAATCAACTTCGTACAAAAATATTTTTTTCTTCTTGAATACAAAAACAACCAAAATAATTTATTTTTCAAATACATCAACAAGCCTTTTAAACTTGTAAGAGTACTTTGTTACCCTTAATAACTATATTTGGCACTGGTAATATGGTCAAGATTTCTTCCCATTTAACATCTGACACATCATTCTCATTTATTTTAAAAAGAGTACTATTGTCATTGGAGATTTCTACAGAAGTAACTATGATCTCTCCATTTTCATCATCAAAACCAGATGTACATATACCAGCATATCTGTATTTTTTATTATTATGGTATGCTACAAATACAAAATCACCCTTCTTGATATTCATAGCTCTAGCATCATTATCTTTATTATTCAGACCAGTAGTTTTTTGCGGAATAATTTTCTTTTGCATATGGCCGTCATAATCGGAATAGACTTCAACAACAGCAAATTTGCCAATATCATGTTGAGTATAAGTAATGTCGCCTAATTGGAAGTGACTACAAAAATTGTTATAAAAGTAGCTGAGGCTCTTCATATACAACTTATTGTGCATTGTTTCCTCATACTTAATGTACTTTCAGTATACCAGAAAAAGGTTTGATGTTGGATCGATTATCTTCAGTTATCCTTTTTTTGTAAATCAATTTTCTCTTCGGGTAACACAAAATATGAATGCGAGGGCCGTGCTTTTCTAATTCCTTCGCAAAATCATCCATTGTAGCAATGTCTGTTCCTGATGCGACGATGTTGTCAGCGATTCGCTTACATGTCCATCCAACACCATCTGGAACTCTTTTACCATGCTCAGCTTCATGATAGTTCCAGGTAAAATTAATTATATTTGGATATACTTCAGTTTGTTTACAAGCTAGGTAAAAAAAACATATCTTTGTTCTGGTATTGAATTGCTGGACCATCGCTTAAAAAATGTATGTTTTCTACTGAGCATGGACGGAGTTGAATAATATGTTTTAGATGAGCCCAGATTACAGGTACATTATGGCTTAGATTTTCTGATATTGTAACAAAACATTTTATCTTCTTCGTATATAAGACCACCGTGTTCAAACTTATTTGCATATGTGAACCACCAAAATGGAATGATTGAACTTCTTTAAAGTATTTCCTGTTGTAATTTTCGGAGAAGTCCATGTGTATCAGAGCTTCTCTTTCGGTCAGATTATCTTTTACACTTTTGACAATTTGATATTGATGCACTATATTTGCTTCATGTCTTAGAAATGTACTTACGTTCAAGCTTCATTACAATGTCTTTCAGAGCACACTTTGACGTTTTTTTGGTATATTTTCGAACCTTACGATTTTTTTTTGTTTTAGTATCTAAAATGTCCTCTTTAATAAATTCCTATGAAGAATGATTGATGAAAACTAAATTGCCGAACTCATGATAATGTATCGAACATGGTTTGCAGTTGATACATTCTCGAAGACATTTTTCATTGTATCGATCGCAACATAGAAAATTATACATTCCCTGATAGTTCGAAAAATCTATAATGTGTGCTTTTTTTAGGGAAACCAAGGTCAAGTCCACGTTTGCATGAGTAATATGTAAATTAGTCTCTCTTTGGTGGGTGTTGGGGGGTCTACAACCCAAAAAGGTCATAGGCGGCAAAACATTTGTAAATAAGAGGTTGTGATATTACTTATTACAATTTATTACTGTCAGAATAAGTTTGGCAACACTGCTAAATTCCATTTATTTCTAGAATAAGAAAAATGTTGTGATTCTGGATTTTTCTAGACTATTAAGAGATTGTATATAAAAAGACCAATCATGAATGATACAGTTCAGTTTTAGTTTTACTGTTACTGTTTACTGTTATCAAGTGTGCAATAAATTAATGTTTTCTTTTCATAATGGTTTAGTGTTTTTTTTAACACAATAGTGAACATTACAATACCCATCATCATCATCATCATAATTATGTTGCTTCTTCTGTTGTAGAAAATTGCGTGCAATAACTATTGGTTTATTCATAGTTATTGTGTTCTAGGAAAAAATAATAACGGCGGTATTCTGTTGCCTTCCGTCATCGCAGTTTCACAGCCGATGGTATTAATATGTAATAGTCACCTGTGAATTTCTGATGTTGCGCCTTGAAGTCATTATTCATTAGCCTCAAATCAATACTGGCGTAGCTGCTTCCTACACCAGGGGGGACATACTTTGTCTGGCTTTTCTGTTAAGATCTGTTTGGCTTGGGTGGCCCTGCTGGTAGTTACACTACCGCCGACGTAGCTGTTAACATCATTAAAGCACACAAACCCCTTCACCGCAACAAGGTGGTGTCTCCTCGAAGGGGACCCATCATCAAAATGAAAATATCTTGAAAGGGTTGAGAAAATGATTAACCAATAGTAGAGAGGGAGAACAGGTGAAATCTAACAAGAAAGAGATAATTCAAGAAAGGATGAACAGAACAACAAGATACCGCTTACAAATAGAATAGGAGAAAACAACCCATAAAGAAAAGAAAAAATGAGATAAAAATAAAAAAGGTCAATATTGCGGTTGTGTTACAAGCAGTAAATATTAAAATAACTAAATTTAAATTTTAAAAAAATGTCTTAGGCTTACAAACTTTTGATATGAAAAAAATAAGTTTCCCAAATTTCATGATGCTGTTTTATAGTCCCAACTAATCCGATCGCCAGTGCCTTTTTTATTAACATAAATAAACAGATAAAAAAGTAAATTAGCTATACTGCTAATTTATTGCATTAACTGAATTTACAACAAATAAAAATTATCGATAAATATTTTCGTTAAATATAGGAAGTAAACAAAAATATTCACTTATGATTGAAAATAATAATTAAATAAATTCTACTTTCGACAAATAAATTATAAGTTATTTCTATACTCTACTAAATATTGAAATGATTTTAACTTATATTTTTACGCCACAAAACATTAACTTAAATATAGCCATACAATAAATTAACATTACACTTACTGCAATGTAAATCATGAAATACCAGTGTTTTAAGTGTATTCAAAATTTAAAAAAAAAACAAAAAAGTAATTCCATTTAAAACTTTATAAAAAACTATTAAATTTTGTAAAAAAGTTTAAGAAATTCCTTAAATTAAGATTTGTCAACTTTTGAAATGCAGTTTTCATTTGAACACATTATTCGAACAATTTACAGCATTGTCAAGTTCAGTTACCCATATCGTTAGTGATACTAATCTATTATTGTTAAAAAATAAATTCCTAAAATTAAAAGTTAATTCGGATATTGAATAGTCTAGTTGTAATATAGTTTATTATTTCAATGAAATGTATTATAATTATAAAGAACCTAAATTCTAAAACTGAAAGTCATAATAAACTTTACTAACATTAAAAAAATGAGTTTTTTATACTTTCTATTCGATGTAATTGGTATTTTAAAGGAATAATTTTAAAAATTATTTTAATATAGATTAATTCGTAAACTTCACTAAAAAACAATTGTATAGGAAACGTTTGTTTTTTTAAAATAATAAAATACATTTTTCGGATACTACTGCTCCATAATCACAATGAATATTACTAAAGTTACAAATATTAACATAATTATGCTTAATTTTATTAAAATTAATCTTATTTCAATTTCCATACCAATTACTTGAGATTAAAGTTGTAGTCATAGCGTAACATTTTATTTTTTTTACCCGATAAACCGTTTTTTTCTTCGGGACATTTATATCGTCGCTTAAAATTATTTCTGATAGATAATCTAAAATCACAATTAAATATTTCTCTATTTAATAATAAATATGGAATGCTTCTCATTGTTTTATGAACTTTAGTAATTTTGTTCTTAAGATGAAAAATATCCTATTTCGTAAAAACAATCGTGCTGAATTTTATTAAATATAATGTGTATTATATTCACCAAATTAATTCTCCGGCAAATGGGTTTCCCAGAAACGATTGATTGTACAAAAAATCGGATTGTAATATTTCAATTACTTTAACAATAACGGCGTATTAATCATAGGATCCTCTTGAAAAAAAGAATAAACATAATGATCGAAATCTAATATTGATACCCGAAATACAACCATGTATAACAACAAAAATTACAAAATTTTAAATAGAATTGCGCGCGAAATTTTTTTGGTAAACTTCAATAATTACTCTTTCGTGAACTATCGAATTATCGATAATAGCTACTAATTATTACATTAATTATATTATCTGTTATATATTTTCTTTATCTCTTCATATATTTTTTCTCTTTAATTTAAAAAAAAAAATAATTAAAGTAAACGACAAGTAGATTAGAAAATGAAATAAACCCAACAATTGATAAAATTTCAATAAATAAAAAACTAATCACATCTATCTGCAACACTTAGGTCAGTTTACACGGAGCAAGTTATTGACCCGAAAATTGACAGTAGCTGATCTAACAAACTCGCCTCAAATATAGGGCGAGTTACTATTATATTTACACAATATAAGTAACTGTTATCTTATTATAGTATGTGTTATGCCTAACATGTAGAAACAGCGGAAAATTGCAGCTTATAAAGTAATACGATTGTTTTCATTAATTTTACTTCAAGAATTAAACCGAATGACGGAAAAAAAGAAACAGAAAAAGAAACGAATTTGGATCAGAAAATGGTAGTTATAAAAAGTTTCCAGAGCAGCAAACATTATAATGAATGAACTGTTCCACGCAGATACAGAAACATACAGAGCAGTAATGCACTTATCACCAACACAGTTCAATATTCTATTAAATTTAATTAGCCCAAGATTAAACGCGAGGATTCAATAATGCAGCAATTAATTACACTAACAATAAAGTTAATGTCTGTTATTCTTGATCCGCTTGTTTGACTTCTTTTTACTTTCAATAATTCCTGTTGATAAGTTTAATGCAAATTTAAAATTTTTTTTTATTACACTTTTTTCATCAAATTTTGGCCGATGCATTTGGTTAATAATATATATCGCCGCTCCCCGGGAATCCCTATTTTTCAGTAGCGTAGCATGAATTTCAGGACTGAGGAAGCGCCACAATCAAATATTTGTTTTACATAAAAATAAACATGCATAAAATTCGGTTAAATACAAAACCAGGGCTTAAAAGCTGAATAATAATACGGCTTATGTCCTTGAAAAATACAGCTTAAGCTTTCAGCTGTTTGAATTTGAAATATGGCTTAAGCTTTCGACTTTTGGCTTTATAAATTTAAAATACGGCTTAAGCTTTCAGCTTTCGGCTTACAAAATGAATTTCAATAGAAGTTAATTAAAATCATTTACTAATTACTATGCATCAAACCATTTAGCATTACTATTGAAACTTCAACTTTTTTCTTTACACACAAAAATAAAAGTTTTTAAGAACAATTTCTTACGCGAATAATTATGTCAAAAATGCAAAATCAAGAAATTTAAAAAAAAAAGCTTAAGCCGAATATAAAGCTTAATTTAGTTTTTTTAGAAATACAGCCTAAGCTTTCGTCTTTCAACTGTTTAGATTTTGAATATAGCTTAAGCTTTAGGCTTTTAGCTTATGAAAATTTAAATATGGCTTTTGGATTAAGCTTATGACATCTAAAAATGATTGGTTTTCATCATCGACACTGCTATGGGAAACACTAAATTCTGTGCAACACTTTTCACATCTGATTCCCCAGGGAATATTTACTTGCTTAATAAACCGGTATTTTGCTTGTAAACTAACACTAAACGTACACTTCCGTTTCGACATAATAGTTAAATAAGATTCCAAAACAAAAAAATTCAAGTTGGTTACTATTACATATACTACGTGAGTATCAAACAACTGAAGACAATAACAAATCGCGGGAAGTGCGCGTGGTTATCGGCCAATCAATAAATGAAATGTTGTAAGCATGCATGTCACTGCAATTAACGTTCCCGGGCGGTGGATTAGCTATCGTCAATGCGCTACAGCAAACGCCCAGCCTAGAGATCGCAATACACTAGGACCAACTTGATTATTTAAAGAAATTTTCATTTCATTTAATTTCTTTTTATTATATTATCTTTTTGAAAGCGATAAGATTTATTTATTATACACAATGAAAAAATTAATTTAGAGCATTTTCTAATCGGTTAATTTTTTTTTTTATACGAGACAATAAGGAGCATTAATATATGTATTATTTACATTTTTACTATATATAAAATACTACCCAACGGTGGATTTTCTCTTTTTGAATAATATATAAAATAGGTTAAAATTATAATTTAAGGTCGACTTTTCAATTTCATCAGAGTATGTGCTTTAAGGGGTTCAAAGTGCACACTGTTATCGGTGAGATCGACTGCTAACAGATTGACAGTGTTGTAATGGTTGGATATATCTAAAACTGTGAATCCTTATAGCTTCATTTACAGTAGGTATGTGGAGATCGGTATGTAAGTTATCGTTTTGAACGTATCATTTGGAACATTAAGCGGGTTCACTGACCGGTCTTTCCTAATGTTTCCAAATGGGCATTTGTAGGCGAATTTACACATTTACAGCCATGAGTGTCTGCAGTATGTATTGTGTCATTTTGAATATTACGTAGTTTCACTGACCGGCATCATTCTTAAATTGACTGGACAGTGACCAAGGTGCTTACACCAACCAAGAAAGAAAAACAAAAAAATGTATCACGGTACTCCAACTATACTTTGTAGAACCTTTGCCTGGAATCGCTGGATGATTATTATATTTGAATTGCTGGCTACTTCCCAGATTTCAATACGATATGTTCGTATTGGTTTTAGAATAATTTTGTACAATGAGACTTTATTTTCGATTAATAAAGAAGAGTATTGGTTTTCATTAACGGAGTCATTTTTCGATATTTGAGATTCAATTGCTTTCTTTTCGCCAGAATATGATTTTTCCAAGTTAATGTTGATCTAAGTGCAGATTTAAGTACTCGTATTTTACTTGATTTTGTTGTGGGAATTATTTTTATATTCAGTTTTACCAGTAGGTATATTTTTAAAGTTTCTGTTTAATGAAAACAAGACATGGTTAGCTTTGGATTCATTTACTTTAACTTTCCATAATTTAAACCGCTTTTCCAAATGTGTTAGATGATTCTGAAAGAGTCCTATCGCATCGGCATAATCATTATTGGTCGATATTGGTGGCCTATCGTCAGTAAGCGTAACTATTGTAGTATAGCTGTCGACTGGAAAATCGGCTGTGAATATATGATACAATGCTGGGCTTGGTTCATTATCCTGTGGTACACCAAAATTTATAGTGTAAATCTGTGAATAAGCACCATTTACGTTGGCCTGAAAGTATTTATCCGTCAAATATGATTTTAACTGCATATAATACAAATGAGACAATTTTTGTTTCACTTTATACAATAAACCTGCACGCCATACTTTGTCTAATACTTTCTCTATATTATCAAGGAACACTGCAGCATAATATTCCTTGTTCTCAAAACTGACATGTATGATGTTGACTATCCGATGGATTTGGACTATGATGCTGTGCTACTGTCTGAAGCCAAACTGCCAATTTGGTATCACGTTTCCTTCTTCAAAGATTGGTTTGACTATTTTTAAAATAAAAAGTATAAAGTAAGTCCCATACCCTTGGTAGGGCGTTGGGGATTGTGAAGTTAAGGTTCACTATGTACAAAGTCTAACGGCACTAATGATAGCAGGGGGCTAGTTCCTTTTTCTCGGTCGCCTTTACCTTCCCACATTTCTCTGGTACCAAATTATTTCAGGCTGGTTAAACCTGGGTCGAACCTGTAACCTCTGGTTTGGTAGCCAAGCACCTTAACCACTAGGCTACACCGCGCTATCTAAAAATAAGTTTTTTAAATACTTCTGATAAGAGGGTAATAAGGTGATAGGTCTGTATGATGTTATTTCTTCCTGCGGCTTACCCGGTTTTTATGACATAATTATGGTCGCGAATTTCCACTGCGTAGTACAATAACCAGTGCGAAGAATCGCATTAAAAATATAAGTTATTAGGATTAACGTTTTCTTGGGTAAGTTTTTAAGAAGGTTGATTTTTTTGAATGAAGATGCTTTTGTATATTTGCATTTAGTTTTGTCGGTGATGTGGGTTTTATGGGTAGGCACATTTAAATATTCCCTTACATCTACTTCTTCATCAGTTACTGTATTATTATTATTATGATGGAACATTTTTGAAAGGTATTTAGCAAATACTTCTAATTTTTCTTGATCGTTTCTAGCCCACTTGTTATTTTCTGTTTTCACAGCTGAACAATGAGGTGCATTTTTTTGGTTATATCTTTTTTAGGGAATTCCATAAGAAATATTTGGTATTTACTGTCGGATCTAAATTGGCCACATATTTTGAAAAGATTCCTTTTTTTCAGTCAGAAAGGGTTTTTTCAGTTTTTTAGTCATTCTATTCCGTGAATTTTTATTCATGGGGGTTCTATCACTTTGCCAAATTCTTTTTGTCTTTTCTCTATATTCATATTTTTTAATACTTTCCGATGATTGGTACTTTTATATCTGACATTTTTATCGGAGTTGCCAGGTATACCGATTGATCAATACATTTTATAAGATGCTCAATAGCTGTCTCTATATTTTCTTCGGTTTTTAGTGGTATCTTTAAATTGATTTTGTTTTCAGCTGCCTGCTGAAATACATAACGATTAATATTTTGATTTGTCAATATTGGTTTTAGAGAATTCTGCATTATATTGGTAATGTTTAATATTTTTGGCGAATGATCCGAAGTACCATCCGTAGAAGACTTGATTAAAGTGTAATCAAAACTCTGTGACTAATGAAAAAATTTAATACATTTGAAAGTTTGTTTGTCTGTTAGCCAATATGTTGGAACACCATCTGATTAGCTAGAGCAGTGGTCGGCAAAATTATTAGCCAAGGAGCCAAATATGAACATTACGATAATTTTTAAAAAAATTGGGAGCCAAATCTGCTTGTTTAGTAAACTTTTATTACACTGTAGTACACTAAATAAAACTAAATTTCATACTTAATAAATATTTATTAATGCGAACAATGCGCTTGCATCTCCTTGGAAAATTTGAGTAAGTCAGGTTTGTATGTTGTTGTTTTTAATTTTAGGCATGATTCCAACGTTCTCACCAATAAGACGACTTCTCAGTTTACTCTTGATAATGTTCATGCTTGAAAAAGATTGTTCGCATATATATATGTAGAACCGAAAAGGGAGAGAACAGCAAACGCGAGCTTTTTCAGCTGATCGTAAGAGTCAGGAATACTATTCCAAGCGTTGAAAATGATCATGTCTTCCTTCTCCAGGTCATTCAAAGCAGACTACTTGTGTTGTGAACTAAGATCACATTTTTTCTTCTCCAATATTTCCAATTCAACACAAAGACGTTCGAATTAGCGCCATATCTCCTTGTTTTCTAAATCCAGCAATTGTATTTCAAAGCTACCGATGTCAATTTCAAAAGGAGAAAATTTCAACTCGGTTATCGTAGCATTAAGAGGATTTTTGACAAATGCTAAAGTTGCTCTGCTGTTTTTAAATTCCTGAAACCTGCTGAGAAATGCTTCCCTCATATTTAAAATTATTGTTTTAAAATGGTGTTCATCAATAGAGGAATTATTTTCTTGGCGATGCTTCAGCAGGCTCGGAAAGTGAAACAATGTTTCCCTTTCAAAACCGCGAGCAAAACTGGATAATTTGTTTTCAAATGTTATTACTTCTTCTAACATCGAAAAAATTAAGTTTCCTTTCCCTTGTAGTTTACGATTAAGCTGATTTAGATGAGACGTAACGTCTACCATGAAATAAAAGTTTTGGATCCACTGATCGTCTGTTAGTTCTGGATAGTGAATGCCCTTCTCAAGGAGAAATGCTTTAATTTCTGGAAAAAGGGACGCGAAACGTTTTAAAACGTTCCCTCTTGATAACCAACGTATCTTGTTATGAAGCAGAAGATCAGCGTACTTACTCTCCATTTTAAATAAAAATTCTTTGAATTGGCGATGATTAAGAGCTTTACCTAAAATCGAGTTGATAATGGTAATCACTAATTCCATAATTTTACAAATTTCATCCGGAAATGTCTGCGCGCAAAACGCTTCTTGGTGAATGATACAATGGTAAACAAGTATCTCGTGATTAATTTTTTCTTTCAAAATAGCAACAAACCCTTTTCTTGCGCCGGTCATACTTTTGGCCCCATCTGTTGAAATCGACACAATTTTATCGAGGGGAATATGATGTTTATCCATACATTCAATTACAGCATTTGCGATATCTTCTCCACGCGTCTGACCTTTGAATGGCAATAATCCTAAAAGTTCTTCTTTAGGGCCTGAATGAGACATAAATCTTACAAAAAGTGAAACTTGCGCTGTATCATTTATGCCGCAAAACTCGTCAACTGCTATTGATAAAGCCGAAACCAATTTCAGATTTTCGATATGCCGGGTGGTTATATTCGAACACATTTTAATTGTTCTATCTTTAATGGTTTTGGCAGACAATGGCAACTCTTTAATTCTTTTCAGAATATCTGCTTTGTTCTTAAAATCCTAAAATAACTCTTCGGATGCATTTATAAAACGATTTTTTATGTATTCGCCGTCTATGTACGGTTTCTCTCTCTTAGCAATCTCTTGGCTAAAAACAAAACTTGCCATATTAATATTGCTGGAAGATTACATCCAGTTATTAAACACAGAAGTTGACGACTCTTGACTCTTCTGAAGTTCCTCAACTGCTTTCTTCCTTGCATCACCGGTAGGATATTTAGTGCTAAATGACGCGTGCTTTCTTGTAAAGTGTCTCTCTAAATTTGACTTCTTATTATCCGCGAATTTCTCATTACAAATAAGACACGTCGGAAGTCCATTCAAGTGTTAAATAAACGCAAAATTCTCGGTCCACTCAACTTTAAATTCGCAGTTTTCATCTTCTGTTTTTCTTTGCTTTTTTTTGGTAGTCATGTTAATTGGGGTGCCTATGAAAATATTCCAAATATATTTTTTTATAAAGCCACCAGTACAAAATTATTATCATTATTAAATTGATGAAAATAAAAATTAAAAAAAAATCTTTTAAAAAATACAATTTTATTAATATATGTAACTGCGCTAAAAAAAAAATAATAATTTTTTCCATCATCAGAATAACAAAACTTTTAATATGACCAAAAATGGAAGAAAACTTCCAACATTTGGACAAATAGAAGTTATCGAAAAATCAATTACAAATTTTGTACCAGAACCACAAACATACATAGCAGGTGTAATAAAATCGTATAAAAATGCCTGTAAGATGTGCAGCTAGATTGAAAAATACAACAACTTTTTAGTAAGACAGGACAACGGCAGACATGGTAGATAAGACAAAACTGTTCACACTGCAACTGCTGGTCTGTGATGCTAATTTGTACCCCCACTACTTTAGAAAAAGAATTTTAGCCGGTAGCTTGTACATGGTTTGTGTTTACGTTTACGAAAACTAATAAAATTAAACTCGATGTTCGTTACGTATTTTTACAACAATATAAAATTTTAATTACCTACCTATCTTTTAACTTAAACAAAAAATTATACATGTTCTCGATTTATAGAAGAATTTTAATTTATCAAAATAAGATGTAATTTTTTTCTTACCAAGTTTTTTTAAAATGAAAATATTATTGCGCCTCCCGTGGATATTTGTGTCAGAGCCGCACTTGGACTGAGCTAGAGTACTTATTTTTCTCAATGCATGTATAGAGCTGCCTATCTCTTGATGTTATTAAACATGATTCAAGTGATGTTGTACTTAGGATTGAAATCACCTCCAACTACAAATTTATTTCCAAGACTCCTGAAATACTTGTGGAACTGTTCTTGTTTAATAGTAAGTTTTCGAGAACAATAAACGGATGATATGGCTATAGGACCAAATTTAGTTTCTATCATTACGGTAGTTGCTTGTAAATATGTTTTAGTCTTGTTTAATTCATATTGTTTCATTTGTTTATATTATAATAGCTGTCCTTCCATGCGCTGTACGGAATGTGTTGAGTATGATAATCAGTATAATGAGGTATTTTAATATAACTCTAGTCTGTGAAGTGAAATTTTAATATCAATACAATATCGATATTGTTACTTAGTACGAATGCTTCAACTTCTTGCTGATTTTGAGCCAATCTGTTGATTTTTCACATAGCTATGTGTAGTTAGCGATTCATTTGGGAAGTAATTTATTTATTACAGTTGATAGCATGTTGATTATCATACTACTTTGTTGAAATATTTGATTAAAAATACTTTTAAATTTGGGTTAATAGTAACCAGTTGATGCACACTATAGTTGGAAAGCAAGAATGTAGATAGGTTAGTTAAGAACATTTAATATTCGAAAAATTCAAAGAAATCATTAGCGAATTATCATTACGAAATTATTATAAAAATAGAAACAAAAGTTAGGAATGAAATAGAAATTGTTTATAATATTTAATTTAACAGAAATATCGATATCTGATATATTTGGAAAAAGCTGAACTATTTAAAAAAATTTTATTGAACTGTTTTCGAAAAAATAAACAGCGTTGTTAAATGTAATACATTAAGTAAAAAATATTTTTAGAAGTTTTAAATACTTCATTGTTAAATAACAACAAAATGATTTACTAGAAATGGTACTGTTTAATTAATAAGGAAAATGTTAAATGTGAATAGAATTTATTTATAAACAAAAACGTTAAAAAAAGATGGAAAAAACTAAAGATAATATTACGTGAACTTTATTATTTAAAAAATTTCATTTTTACTCTTAATTTAAATAATGCTAAAATATAAGAATTTTATCGATTAAAATTTGTTATCATATTTTCTTCAACTATTTCAAATAATTTTGAACTTTTAGTTACAAAAAAACTGATAAACAATTAAGAAATAATTTTTCACCAAAAAAATCGGCACTTTTTATTTAATGTTTTGAATATATTATTTGTGTTTATTTTTAGTAATTAAACTATTTAACTTTCATATTTAAATAAATGTTAATTTGTACTAACTACATTTTACACAAATGATTCTGAAGATAGATGTACATGACGAAAAAAAGAATGTAAAGATTTATGATGTAGAAGAAAATAAATATCAGCATGTAAAATAAACTAAACAAAATTTAAATATGTACAAAATATATTTTTTACATGCAACAATTTACAAATACCATACTATCGCTAATTAAAATTATTATATGGAAACGTGGAGAAATATAATTTTAATGTAACACCAGAGTTTAATAAAGAATTTGTTAATATGTTAAACTGCCTGTTAGTCAGTGTTGTATCCAGGTGTGTTGACTTTCACATTTATCAGTTAGAAAGAGATGAACGATTTTGTTAATGTCTTTCCATAAAACATTTCCACTTATAGAGAAGTATATAACTCCCCTATTCAATTTGCATATCTCTATGGTTCCAGCGCTACTAGTGTATGGTAAAATATATTTACATTGACATCACTGCTGCACTAATAAAAAAGTGATGTCTTTGCAAAAATTTGATTCTTGCATAGGTTGGGGAATATTTTAAAACAGAAATATATTAACAATAATATAATTTGGTGCGTTTCTTTACACATTTTATATTTTAGTAAAGTAATAAAAGAATATTAATTTAATACCGCTAAACTGTACTTACTAATAAAATTATTAGAACCTAACTCTTCTTTCGATGAAGATTATTTCAGGTGTTTCGTTAAATGTTTCTGAGGCAAATCTCTTCTCGAAAATAAAAACCCATACACTGGACATTTTATTTTACAAATTTTTACGTTCTTAACTCCTTTCTTGTGCAGCTTTTCTTCTCGAAAAAATTTATTACACAACAGACGTGAAAGCATTTTTAAAAACAATAAAGTGAAATTACATAATTTCGAATTAAAACGTTTAACTAAAATCGAGTTTTAAAATATAGAATTACTAGTTGATCCGGCGAACTTCGTACCGCCATAACTTATTAGCTGAATTAAATTTAGTTTTTATTAATACTCAAAATGAATTAAATTCAATAAATGTGCAAAAACCAAAAAGACAAATATTTTAATTACATTGAAATGAATATAATTCACGTGGCAGCAAGGTATTGTTCACCTTAGTAACAAAAATCAGTATAAATTTATATTAAAAATTTAAAATAAATACTCAATTTATATACTTTTTAATAAAGTGTGTACTCTATGTAGTTAGCTGATGATGGGCTATACACGAAAAAACGTGTTTCTAATGATCTCTAATTTCTTAAAGTAAATTTTTACCGGTTTATAAGATTCCGTGCACGCTATAAAATACGGAATCCCAATAAGATAGTTCAGAAATGACAAAAATATTTATGTCTACAATAGTTCGGAAACGGTTTGACTTATCGCAATTGGATCATAAATTACAATTAAACTTCTATCTGTGACAATTTACAACTTTAAACTGAGCGATTATCTTGGGCGGCAAAAAACCGTCTAGAATATATAATATGGAATTTAGAACGACCTCAAAAATACCTTTAAAAAAATTGTAATCCGTCACCAGATAACTCTTTAAAAGCGAAATTTAAAATATAAAACATAACACAAGAGCCTTTATGGAAATTCAAAAATTACGATTAAAAAATTATTTAAACCCCCTTTTTGGCCCAAAAGCAGCAAAAAAAAAATGAATTTTCTTCATAAATATTTTTTTTACTTCGTACTCTGCTATTTGGAGCGGAGACAAATTCAACAAATCAAAGATCATAAAAATCTGTCCAGCCATCCTTGAGTTATAAGTGGTATAACCAATCCGACTTTGTTTTATACATATGTAATATAGAATTCAGAATGACCTCAAAATCACCCTTAAAAATTCATAACTCATCACCCGATAACCCTTTAAAAGCTAAATTCAAAATATAAAACAAAACACAGGAGCCCTTTTATGAAATTCAAAAATTACGGATAAAAAATTATTTAAACCCTCCTTTTAAACCAAAAACGGCAAAAAAAAAATAATTTTCTTTATAAATTCGTATTAAATCCGAAAATTTCAAATTTTTTTGAATAAGTTGTAACAATCTGGACCGTTTTGATGAAAATTTTTATAAAGAAAGCTGTTGCAATACCTGACGTCATAACGTGTACATTTACCACAATTCGACCTTTCGATTGCGTGTGAGCATGTGTATACTATGAGCTAAGTTGAATAGAAACTAAAAAACATGTTTTATTAAAGGGTAAAAAAGATAAAACTCAAGCTATTTCCATAAAAGGTATATTTTTCAATAACGCAAAAAGTGACGTAACAGAAGCGGTGTATTTACTTACCCCAGAAATTAATAAAATAACCATAGTAATAATTTTATTTAAATTTTTAGGTTTAGTTTATTTTTACCGTGGTAATTATTTTATTTATAATTTTATAAAAATTAATTTTTTTTTATTCGTCCCGTATACATTTCTGCGCCCCTTTAAAATCCTCATATTTCGTGTAGTGGTCCGAATTGTGAATCTAAACCATTCTTGCATCCACTTGAACACACACAAAAATTTCATCAAAATCGGTCCAGCCGTTTAGGAGGAGTTCAATCACAAACACAAGCACAGAAGAATTATATATATAAAGATAGTAAATTGATTCTAATTAGTAGGTAAAATCTAATCTTAAGTCGTTCGTCTAATCAACAGTTGCTCGTAAAAATAATACAACAAACTGATTCTAGTCACGTAATTATTATTGACATACTACTACATGGTTCACATGATACACATACTGTTAAAATTTGTTAAATATCATTTTATGAAAATCAATTTAATGTATTATAAATGATTTCTTATTAATAAAGGATGCCATTAAATGTAATATACACATTTAATTTTTTTATTATGAAACTAATGATTATTTAAACTTACCAAGGTAATGTTTATGTGCTATTACATTTTTCATGAGAATGAGATGGAGAATTATAAATTGTTACGATTTTCTTTGTTTTTTCATGGAGTTCGGGCGCCACTCCGTTGAATCGGGGACAGAAAGGTTGTTCTAGTCTTCGCTGAATCGGGGCATCATGCAAAGTTACAAAACTTTTACGTGCCCGCACAACCGCGTAGATCTGCGCAAGCAAACAATGCTGCGGATCATTCAAAACGAAGAACACTAATTTGCTAAAATCAAAATTTCCCCCAAAAAATCGGCAAGAATAGTGCTGTCCGTAAACCCGAATACTTTATTGTAGCTATGTGTTACATAGTAGTAAATTACGTTAACGATGCACAACAACATGTATCAAAAATAGTCGCCGCATACACCAACACATTCTCGTCCTCGTGCGACCACTATACTTAACTTCATCATTGTTTGCCGATACAAATACAATAACATAAGCAGATTAAATTTACGCTAAATGTTTCCGAACACAATAAACGAGCAGAGAATTTCTTGATATATCTAAAGTTACGCGACGTTACCCAAAATTCTAAAATACATACAAAATAATGATTCCAAACCAAAAAATACCTTTAATTTACGGTATCTAATAAATACTGTAATAATTGATATAACTTACGACAATGCTACGTTCCGATATTCGCGGTTCACCGCAAAATTTAAACAATGCAGCTCTCATTTGTTGGTAATTTATCATCCCGCTGAATTATAATTTATGTTGTGCTAAAGGTGAATCCATGAAAGCAATCACTTAATATCCACATCAATATTTTTCACTTTTTATTTTCTAAGAGGTGGAAAATTACAATCGATAAAAAAATAAACCACCACTATTCCGAATTCATACAATTTTTTTTTATAACAAAGGAAATTATTTAAATTTTTTATTTTTGTTACACTGAGATACAAAATTTTTTTTGAAAAGATCATTTCCATCTTCCCATGTTGTATACAGATCTGCTAAACCTAATGTGCTGAACAGGTTAAACACTGTTCAAAATTCTGCATTAAGATTAATCTCAGGCGCATTACACTGTAGTCAAATTGACAGCCGTCATGCAGAAATTAATGTCCTGCCACTCAAACACAGAAGATTATTTCTGTCCCTGAAATATTTCTTTAATCTGGCCTCAAGTCCATCTAACCCGTCGCATCAAAAAACGTTTGCCCCCGGGAATTATATACGGCTATATGAAAAAAATCCAAAAAGTCCAAAGCCCCTGGGGATCGAGTGTCGGAATGCTGTTAGCAGTTTTCAATGGACGGCGACGGTCCATCAACGTACGATTGAAGCCCCTCCGTGGAACGCCAGTATACAGCAGTTAACAAAATTTAGAGACCAAAATAGGAAAAACAGCCAAAATTTGAAGTTTTAACTAAAAAAACACGTATACTCCGCCTGGCAACACGAATGGGAACAAAACTGTCGCTCTCAGAAACTGTTTAATCAAGCGAAACCTTTGGTGATGGAGCACCTCATACAGACAGGACCGACACGAGGAAACAATACTGCGCACAGGCCACTGCGCTTACACACATAGCCACATGTTCCAAAAACAACCGAAACCGACATGTGAAATTTGTGGAGTGCCGGTTACAGTGGAACATCTCCTCACCTCGTGCCGCAAATTTCGGCAAGAGGGAGCCGCCTGCTTCAAGGAGGATGCTGGTCTGACCGAAATTCTGGCGGACAATAAAAAGGCCCGTGGAAACATTTTCAAATTTTTAAAGCTTACCCGACTTTTCCCTTTTATATAGTTTTAATATTCAGCAGCGTTTGCCTCCTTTGTTTTCCTTTATTTTCTTTTTCTCTTTCTATTGTTCATTTTAATTTCCTTTTTTACACTTTGCATGTATTAATCTATTACTTATAAGATGCAACTTCTCGGCGTTGCAAATGGCCCTAGCTGCCGAGCGACTTTAAATAAATAAATTATATTTATATATATATATATCTTCCCAGGTTAAAAAAATTATTTTATCATTTACCCTCCGGCTTTAAGAAAATGAAGCCGTAACGTTAGTCCTACTGTTATTTTTTTCTTTTTAGACCTAGTCTTCACCATTTAGTAATTTTTTTTTTTTTTTTTTTTTACTTAACCCTTTATAGGGTACTTTATAAAACTTTCTTATTTTTTATATTTCTATTTTAATGGTACTTTATAAATTGATATACTCGTAAAGATAAATTCGACCTTGGATCTACTCCTATCCGAGTTACAGGCACTGGAAAAGTATGCAGCTCTGATAGGATTTCAGTTCTAAGTTTGTCCCTACCCTGTTCGTAAACTATACATTGCCAAATAAAATGATCTACTGTACCTCTACAACGACTGCATGCACCATCACTGATAATATTAATTTTTGCTAAGTGGACGGGGGTTTTGTTGTGTCCCGTTCTCAATCTAGTTATCGTTACTAAAAGTTGCTTCCAAAGTTGTTAGCTCCTTTAAACCAAGGGATCCTTGGGACATACTTTCATATTCTTGAGCAGTCTTTCTCTTTTTGATTACCACTCTGTTGGTACTCGACGTCCCACTCCGTTATAGTATTTTCTCTAATTACCGTTAAAAAAATCCAATTTAATGTTTGGACAATTGTTCTGCCTATTACGGTTCTTGCAATTCTATCTACTATTTCATTTCCTTTAATACCGCAGTGCTACGCAATCCACTTTAATACTACTTCCGTTCTTTCCTGTTGTAAATTAAATACCTGTTTCTTATAAGGCATTCGGTATTTGACATTTTCTTTCCAATTCCGTGTGACAGTTTATGCAATACGGCTAGAGAGTCCGTTAGAATTTATATTTTTTGGACCGACAAACCTTAAAATATTCTAGGCTTTTTAATACAGCAAATAGTACCAATGTAAAAGGAGATTCAGCATACGTCAACCGATAAGTTTTAAAAAACTCTCGGCTGGGATAATAAAAAGCTGCTGTGTATCTATTTCCCCCCAGATCAAACGATCCATCGGTATAAAGGATATTGTAATCATTGAACCGAGAATTTAATATATTATTTATTATCAAACTGTTGTGATTCGGAATTGGTTGATTAGTTTTGACAAATTCTTTAGTATCTAATTCAATTTGTACGCAGCAAAACGATTTCTAAAAATTCATTCAATACGGCGCCGATTTAATGTTTTTGCAAATCTTTAATTCAGAATAGTCGTTAAAACTAGTATATATTAGAGAAGTTGTAATAAACCTCTAGTAATTCCGATTTTTTAAGCCGTCTAAGATATATTCTGTCAAACAAAAGAAGTTCGTTCATAAAACAACCAAAACGCGCTGACGTCGCGAAATCGGGGGACCTCAAATTAACTTTCGGTCTATCGCGTGTCAGATATAACACTCGCTTTGTTAACACTATGTGGACCGTGTGGATCAGAATAGGTAGGAAAAAAAGAACGGATGAACGCACAGAGATGAAACAAAAACGAGGTAACTTCATTAGTAAGATTTTTTTCAGCAATATTAAAATACGCTTCATTCGTTAGTACGCGCCCTGTTGCCAATACATTACTTTGAGCAACGCTCGTGTTCGGCAACGAAACTCAAACGGACTTCTTTCGCTTGACAGACTATAGATATCTGTTTATTTATTGGATGAAAGCGATAATCTTTATTTTATATGCAAAAGAAATTTAATCGGAAGTTCTGCGCATTCAGCACTGACTACGTGAGTTGGTGCAGATTTCATAGACCCTAGACAGAGCCGAAGGCTCTATTTTGAATAATTTGTAGCTTTCAAATTTTTATATTGTTTAAATTTAATATTGGAGCTGCGTATTCTATGTGAGTTCATATTATTGCTTTGTATATTGTTAGGAGCAAACATAGATGAGCTTCCTCTTGCTTCCCGTTAGGGCTCTCAATACGTTGATACCTTTCTCACATTTTTCAGATATATTTTGGAGTTCATCTTTCCAAGACAATTTTGAGTCTAACTTGACTTCTAAATACTTGACGAAGTTTTTGAAGGCGATGGTTTTATTACCTATTCTTATTAACGGATATGACTGTATGACCTTCCTGGCCAATATTAATCCTTGCGTTTTTTCAGGATTACATTGATGTTAATTTATTTAATGCCTCCCCTACTCTGACCGTTGCCATTTTTGGAGAATATGTCGATGAGTATATCACCAAGTGATCTACACACAATGTGTTTTTTATATTTCGTCCTTGAAGTTTTTCTCTATACTTTGTATATAGCGCGTATAGACAAACATCACTGCTTAGAAATAACGTATTGATAAAAACCATCTGTTATAATAAAACGGACAACTAGATTATTAAAAGTTAAGGAATTTTTGCATATATTTTCTTATTAGTTTTTTTTTTATAATAGATATAAAGTTTTTTTATCTTTTTGAAATATCCGTCCGTTTGTTATTTGTGAGCTTTTAAAGCATTTAATTTTATGTACTGTTTTCAGTGAGTTTCTACAACCCTTTTTATCGAAAATTTGAAGGAATCTAATTTGATAGATCATTTAACATCAAGTACCGAAAATCGAGAATACGAATATAATATGAAAAAAATTTAAAGATATTGTAAGATATTATATTGATACCAAAAGTTTGAAGTTAATTTTTAAACCAGATTAGTATTAGATTCAAATATTGTAATACTCATCTAATACACACAGACAAACTTTTTTTTTTTTTTTTTAATTTTAAAATAAGTTTGTGGATCTTACTGAGCAAGTATGCCCGTTATGTTAACTTATCATGTAAAATTTTAGTTTCTATTGTGTACATATATATTTTAAATTAAACACAAAAAAATCGTGCAGAAATAAATAATGAGATTAATCGGACGTAAAGCAACTGGTAAGTTAATGCGACTGTTAAGATGAAATTTCGAGTCTATTTTTTTATTCGGTATCATTAATATTGTTTTATTATTTTTTTAAAGTTCTGGATTATGTTCCATTGGTAACATACATTTTATTTTGACGTGCAACAGTCCAGGTAGAAATAAAAGTATAAGTAATCTGAAGGAATATATATACATATATATATATATATATAACTCGGCCATTTTGGCCTCGCAAGGGGCTGTGCCCCCTGACCCCTCTTGCTTACATTTCTATCTCTTTCTCTTCTATACTTTGTATAAAATGATCGAAATTTACAACGTAATTCTAAATCGGACCGTATGAATATAATAACATAATCGCAAAAATCCTATAAAATATAACAAACGTTACATAAAATTGGGACATTTTTTCTAATAGGGGGTAGCCTAATTCCACCTGAGGATACTCCCGGACCTCCAGCTCTATTACTTCTGTACTTTGTATAAAACGACAAAAATTGCTGTTATTCTTAGTCTGACACCCACTATATGTAACGTTTTGGAACAAAAAATGTGATGGAGGTCGAAAAATGACGTAATTGAATAACATTATTAACCAGGACGAAAATATATTTTGCCAATACTTTGTCTTCTTATATATAGAATATACGTAAAGTTTTGTCCAAAAAAAAAATAATGGGGGGTCGGCGTCGATACTCTGTTTTCTTATATATACAATGTGTGTAACGTTTTGGGACAAAAAAAAGTCATGGGGGTCGGCCTAAGAATGACGTTGTCATTAATATAAACACGCGCACAATATGTATATTTAAAAACTGGAAAATGTACACAATTAACACATAGTTTGTAAATTCTTAATGAATAATGAGATTCCACAAATACAATTTGCTTATTAGTATAACATGTTTTATATCAATTTTAAGCACAGATAATCACAAATACTTGTAAAATAGAAAATGAAAAAAGAAAAAATACAAAAAAATTGACTTCTCAGAGCATTATAATATAGTAGTGTATAGTTTATACAACGATAAAAAAAAAAAAAAAATTGTCATAATTTAGTCTAAGTTATAAAAATGCGAATAATGAAATTAGAAGAAAAACTCACGATAATTTCATTGTACTCTATAATAAAAAATGATGAACAAGCAAAAATAATCGGATGAAATATGCGTATTACTGATAGTGAGATGAAAAAAACTCTATAACAACATTTATTTCCAATGAAATAGTACATATATGTACATATACATATACATACACACACACACATACATATATATATATATATAAAAATAAACTCGGTCCTTCGTGCCTCTTAAGGGACTTCGCTCCTTGACCTCGCCTGGGGATACCCCCCACCCCCAGCTCTGTCACTTTTATACTTTGTATAGAACGAGGAAAACTGACGTCAAAAAATCAATTTTGTCGGTACTTTGTCTTCTTCATGGTGGTCACTCAAATATAATTTTTAAATTCTCGGTTTCTTCTCGGTTCAAATTCTCCCGATTTCCTGATTACTAGAAATGTACAAAAAGAAGAATGGAATTTTTTTGTTACCTGAAAAAATCTCGCATGTCCAAATCAAAAGTCAAGTCTCTACTGATCGCTTTCTTCGACATCAACGGCGTTGTTCATCAGGCCAGACAGTCAATGCAGCATTTTACATCGTAGTTTTGAAATGGTTACGAACCCGCGTGTACCAGGCACGACCCGAATTGGCCGAGAAAGGTTGGGTGCGGCATCACGACAACGTTCCTGCACACTCGTCCTTCACAGTACGGCAGTTTTTGAAGCTCCACAGCATCCCCACGCTCCCGCGCCCCCTACAGCCCGAACCTGACTCCGTGCGACTTTCATTTGTTCCCTCAAATCAAGTTACTTGAAAGGAAACCGATTTGACGGCATTAAGGGTCCTGATGAACCTATCTGGGGGGGGGGGGCTTTCAAAAATGAGTCGAACGTTGGCGGCGGTGCGCTGACCTCAAATGAGACTACTGTGGAGGTGTTTAGAGTAAGTTTCCCCTCCCCCTATTTTTAGACCCTCCAGAGCAAAATCCTACGAATACAATTATCACACCTCGTATATGTATATATATACACATTGAGGAAATATCAACGATTTACTGGTTTCGCAACAAAAATGTCAATACTACGATATTCTACCTGTTATCAAACAATTAAATTGCAATGATATCAAAAACATGTACAATATAATGAGCAAAATTAAATCATTAATCGACCCGATTTTTCCGCATACGCTTATTATGGTCGATATCATTCTGTGTAATTACCAATAATTAGTGCATCTTAAACTATCAAAAAAATATAAAAATGATCTGAATAAGCATTTAGTCGTTAATATCACATATTAAGGCTGTTGTAGCTATATCTATCACAATTGATGAAATCTAGTTTTAATGATTTGTTAGAGCATTAATTCAGTAACTTTAGGAAATGTTAATGAATAAAATGCGAACATCTATTAGCGAATTTTAAAAGTAAATTTGAATGATTGTCATAAGTATAAACACAAAAAGAGACATCATCATACACAATAGGATACTATTTTAATCGTTCGAAATTATATATTTAATATTTTACTTAAATGTAATTTTATTTAGAATAAATATAAGAATAGTTTCAATATTTATAATCGTTATAATTACTAACAAGCTCTTAATAATCGCTTATTAATTATGCAAACAAACTTAAGAAAGAATATCTTAATTAGTGAAGTTAAAAAAGACAACAAAAGAACACCGTACATTACTTTAAAAACAAATGAATTAAGTATAGAAAATATCTTAATTATAGTAAATAGAGATTCACAGAATTTTAGTATAATCTACACATAATGTATTGGCTATTTACTGACTAGACGCACGATTTTTTGTCATCGATCGATTCGAGTAATATATAGTGAAATTTCTCTTAATGTACATTCTTTCTAACAGAACTATTTTCAAAGTTTCAACTTAAATGATTTAGAAATCAGCGCTTTCTATTCCCCTCCCTGTATTAGATTTTCACTATCGCAGAAGTGGACATAAATTTTATTTCCGTTGAAAGGATACTTTATTGGATAAGAAATATGTTTTGTACCGCTAGTGGGCAAACTGCAGGTTGGCACAGTTTTATTATATTATACGGTTTCCAAATACTGGGTAATTATTTTAGAACACGATAAAAACTCGTTATTGAAAAAATTTGTGAATAATCAACCTTCATCATTATCACAACGTTAAATAAATAACAATTGAAAATCATCCACCTGAATAAAGGTTACAAAGATTAATCCGAAAGTTGAATGTCTTTAGTGGAGTAGATAATGGCGAATGACAACCAAACAAACAAAAAGATGCAATTGAGACCAAAGACAGTATTAAAAATTATTCGGAAACTCCAAAGAACTTACATGTTTACAAAAATTTTATTTGGAAAAAAGGGGATGAAAGTGAATTTTCTCAACTAATTAATCATCGAAAGTTTAAATTAAAAAAAAAAAACAAAAAAAAATCAACTATAACTTCATTCCTTAAAAATGTTGAATTTATTGAACTCTTATTAACTGCAAATTTAACTTTTGAAAGGTATTGCATAATATTTTTCCTAATTTTGTACAATTTTCAATGGAAAATAAGTATATCGATTTTTTGATTTTTTTTTTTAATAACCTTTTTATTACATATACCTCTCCATAACGAATGTTTTCTATAGTATGGGAAGTGTCCATTACAGCGAAATTTCACTTAATAAATTCAATATGATCGATTATAATTAGCTAAAAAGTTACATCTAGAGCAAGAAATTAAAATTGAGTGTCATTAGATTTTTTTCTTGACTGATCAGTACAAAATTATCAACGTACGCCTTTTTTACAAATACATTAAAATCAGTTTTTAATAAGATACGAACGTAATAATACAAAGTTAAATAATATTACACGTACGAATAAATTAAGTATTAAAGGTTTAATGAATTTGGTTAAAAATAATTAATTATTTTCTTTCGTAGAAATATAAACAGATTACAGTAAATACGTATTCAGAAACACTTACGCTAAGCAAAAAGGTTTCATTTACTTCATGTCTAAATTAATACGATAAACATTATTTTTTATGCCTAAAGGAGTAGTTTCACTTGTGAAAAAATTTATTTCTCTATCTTTTTACATAGCATTTAACACCACTTTCTACCGTTAACATTTATTACACAGAGAATGTTTTATTGCGAAAATATAAAATATACCATAATCTTAATTGCTGAGAGAATAAAACACTTTTAATTTTATCCTGATTTAGTTTATACCGAGCATCTCGATATAAGGTATTTTATTTTATAATAATAACCTATGTTAACCGCAACACTAATTTACATTTGAATGAAGCAGAAAATGCCGTATTTACCGATCTTTTATGATAAAAATGAATCTTCAAATGCACCGTTCAGAGAGAAAATGTACACCAGTGGTGCGTAATTTTAAAATTTGCAAGACTAATAAAATCATGAAAGATTGTACAAAACTTAAAATACTAGAAACTACATATTAAGTGTTGAATTATAAAATTAATAGATTTTATCCACAACGTCACTTTGCGGGATATGTTTTTTGACAAATAAAAACTAATATATTAAGTACCTGTTGTTAAGAAAAGAAATTTTTGAGCTTTTACCTAACGCAAGAAAAATGAAAATTTAACGTTTTACAGTTTTAGCAGAAAATTTAATCAGTCTAGTCAGCATGGAAGTAATACACGGTATTTGTTTTTGCCTGTGCATCGGTTTATTATCCGGCACGTTCGATTCGAAATCGGTTGCCACTTGGCGATTGACAAATGTTAATATCGTCACCAGGTCAAATTCCATACCGTACCTCGTCATTTGTTCGCAAAAAGCTTGAATGAACCAAGAACCGTTTCTAGTGTTTCGCCATGAATAAAATCCAGGTATAGTTGAATAATGTACTAGAAAGTCCGCGTACAATGGTATTCGGTAACTATTCACATCGGAGTCAACTTGTATATTCTCAACTTCGATGCCAGCGTCCAATCGATCGCCCTGACAAGCTTGTATTAGAAATATTTTAGGCTTTCCGGCTAACGATGGGCATTTATCCGGAGTAAACTCATCAATTACACAATCTAAACTATACGTTGAATCTTTAGCATAAACAATACCGCGTTCACCGTGCGACAAAATCGCCATTAAAAAACAATCGTAGTGCGTGTGATCCGATCTGCTAACTTCGTGGACCACACTTTTTAACTCACACACATTAAGATCTAAATACTTTTGTACTTCAAAATCTAGATTTACTAAAACATCGCACAAATTTCTACAATCCGCTTCGGTACCAGCACGCGATTTTAAGCTATGTATATCGAACTTATCATGATTAAATACGATAGCAATACCTCGTTTTGGAAAATTCATATTGTAAAAAAAAGCATCTTTTTCTGCTACCATCGGAATTGGTTTTTTTTTCTTTGATTTAATTTTCGAAAAAATTTCCGGATACCCATCTCCGCTATCGATATGAATGGCTTCATCTTCTTTTTCGCCATTATTTTCTATACTACTGATTAAATTATACGTAGCCATTGCGAATGATTACTGAAAATAATAAATCATAAATTCTATAACATTAACGTATATGTTACAAAAAAAGTAGCACACACGTAAAATAATACTGGCCCTCTACGTAAATGTTAAAAACAAGGAAATAAAACAACTTTAAACAATGCAGCCTCAAATAAATGAAACTATTTTACCAATAAAATATTATTTTTATTTTCATTAGTAATTTAAATAGTTTAAAAGTCGTTTGAAATACACAATCGTTTTGCAGTTAACCGCTGTTAAACATGGTCTACAAATTTAATATTTAACACACAATTGATAGATACAAAGTAGATGAGCTTTCGTTACTACTCGCCTGTTAAACAATAAAGGAATTAATTTATTATTTGCCAGATTATTCTACGTAAGAACTAGCAGTTCATGTTAAAGCAATATCACGATAAGATTTTTTATACTCCATAAGAAAATAAAATCCGAAGTATTCTGTTTCAGATTAGTTTAAAAAATTTAATTTATTCAAGTTGTTAAATATCATTTTTTTTTTTTTTTATTTTAACATGTGAAAAGATCTGTATTCTTCACAGAAAAAATTTAACCAAACTAAAACAAAATATAAGACGTAAGATATTTTCAAATAATAAATACTACATTTTTCAAATGAACTCTATCGACTCAATTACTACAAAGTAATAACTTGTAACACTTTTACAAAATGACTATCTATCGAATAATTATTAGCAGCAGTCAACATTTCCGTTTTATCTTGATTTTACTGACCTAATACAGCATTACTTCGTTACAATTCAAAATGTACTTTATTATAACGTTTAACGGTAAAATTATAAAAAACATGATTTAAAAAAATAAAAAACGAACGATATAATTTAATTCTCTGCAATTATACAATTACTGTAAGTATAAAACTGAACAGTTCGTATTCTATTACTGGCACAAAATTTCCGTTCCTAAATAAATGAACTTCATTTACATATAAAACATTTTGTAAAACGTTTTAAATCTGTTTAAACATTATTTAAAATAAAACAAAAAAAAAATAAAATAATTAAAAGCACAATATAGCCTGAAACACAGATGCAGATACCGTTATTACTAGAAACAAAATTTTTACTTATATAATAAAATATTAAAATGCAATTACATACTTTCGATTTATTGAATGAAAACAATGAGATAATTATTTCACAATTTAAAATCTTCACAGAAACAGTAAATCAAATTATAATGTATTAGATAAAGAAATCACATTTACCGAATGGCCGAATTAATAACCAATAAGTAAAGTGATTTCATCAATGCTTATTATCAGTAATTACTCTTGTATCACACAATTCATGTGCAGTTCGAAGCTGGTAGGCAAGCGGTTTTTAAATATTACAAGTCCGTATTTAATTGATAATATGGGGTGAACGTTTAATATGCGAATTTACAAAAATTTGAGTTTGTTAAAAAAGATCAGGCGGAAAAACTTGATTTTAATAGTTCTTACGGGGATTAACATTATTTTATTTATATGTATATACCGTTATATTCAGATCCAGAGTAATAGTAACGATGCACGATTACCGAAAAGTTACGATCACGCTTCTTCACACAATGCAATACAAGTAAGTTAATTTTTCATACTTTACGTTAAAAAAACGGTAAAACTACATTTTACTTTTGTATAGTACGATTTTTTGCGCGGTGACTAAATATTATTCCTACAGTAATTATTTAACGTTCTTTCTTAAAATTGTATTCGTATTTCTAGATGTGCTTAAAACTGTAAATATTTCTATAAATTAATGTAAGTAGCATGTTCCAAAATGTAATTTCAATTGGAACTTTTACGAAAGAAATCAATTCTTCATATTTTGATCATTTGTGGTGAAGCAAGATGACACCAATTTTTTGATATATGATTAATAAAAATTATAACCTAATATAAATTTTTAAATTGAAACGGCTATCTTTTTAATTATTGGTAGTAATTACATTCATGGTTATATTTATATAAATGATTTGAAATTATTTAATATTTTACATAAATAATATGACAAAAGCTTAGTCGAAGCTATCGGTGGGAAAAGTGAATTATTTTTGTGATTCGATCATTTGAATCCGGATCTACAATTTGATTCAAATCGCAAAATAACTTCCGTCGCCGCGATTTATTTAAAACTTTTCGATCTTTTTATCTTTTGTTTAGCTCCTTGTACTATGTTTTTTACAGCTTGTTGGCCGATTAAAATATAATTGTTTATGTATTGTAGAATTATTAAATTAACTAATTATCTAGTGCTAAAAATAAATAAATATTTTACTGATCAAAAGTGCTTCAAGCGTTGATTGTATGATTCGAATTTTTTCATAACTATGGATTCGAATTCGAATCATTTGAATCCTGTCCAGAATCACGTGGGGACTAAGTTACATACATGAAAATATACAGATAGAGTGAGAAGTTGACCCAAAAGCGTCACACGAAAAAACAGAGGGAGAAAATGAGAAGACCGTTTTATCTCTTTCTAAGTAGTGTATATAGTCAAAACTCGTGGAGACATATTAGCAAGTTAATTTGCCTTTTAGTGGGCCTTGTGTCTAGGTTACGTTGACTGTGCGCATACGATGACTAAAAAGTAAAACTGCAATGACGTCGTTTGCGAATTTGATAAAAGATGAAACGGTTGTTAACAATTACATCATTATAATACTATACAAATTCCTTATTTCTTCGTATTTACGTTGCAATGATAAATTTTGTTTTCTTTTTTGGAATTGTAAGTCATAATATTTTAAGTTTATTAATGAAAAGATGTCGATTGAAAAAAAAAAAATGGCCGATTTTCAAACTACCATAAAACGGGTTCTGGACGTTTTTTCCAGTACTGTACTCATAAATATGAAAGTCATTTTGTGTACTACTTTACTCTTCTTAAATTTATGGGTTTATCTTTTTCAATTTTTTTGTTTTAGGTTTTCCCCTTTATTTTAACTATTTTTGGGTTTCCTCTGTTTTTGTGAATGAATTTGGTTAATTTTCAGAATTCATTTAAAAAAAATAAGTACACATTATGGAGTCAATTACCGAAAACGAAGACGCTTCATTTTCAGAAATAATTTTTAAAATATAAGAACACATTTCAGTCAAAATTTTGTTTATCGGGTTCCAGTTCGAAACATATAGCAGTCACAAATGTGAAAGCATAAACTTTACAATCGAATTCATTAGATTACTTTTGTACTGTGTGATTCACAAAATTATATAGTATCTTAATAAGTTAAGAATAAAGAAGTTTTTATTCAGAAATCGCAAATTCTTGATTTAGGCTGCCAAAAAATGAATCAAAGAAGCATCAAAATAAAAAATTTCACGGTTAATAATAATATTGTGTACTTCCTTCCATTGTAACTCTTGCAATTAATTTTGCAAACCGCACAAAGTAATCGACAATTTCTTTTTTTCATAACTACAAACAATAAATAGCATTAAAAAAATTTACATAAAAATGTACATTGCATTAAGATTATAGTTTTATAAACAACTTACCATTTTGTTCACCATGTTTTATTTTGATATGTCGTGTTAATTTATCTTGTCGGCAAGTCCGCCACATAAACCTGAGGTGCCCGGGGCAAAAATATAATCGGGACCCTCTTAAAATTAAAAAAAATATTTTTTACTAAGAAAATATTAAATATTTTTCAAAACCCACTAATCCACTACTTCTGCAAATAAATAAATAATAATATTAATGAAAAAGATTAAAAAATAAAATACTCTCATCAATCCTGGTTTGGAGTTACTCCATGGCTGAATTGCTTTGTCTTCCGTGCTAGTTATTTCATTCAGTTGATTCAAAATCAAATACATCTTATAACGATAATTGCAGAAAATTGTGCGAAAAAGTTGCAAGCCACGAAAGTAACTCCCAGCACATTAATAATTATCTTTTGTGGAAAGATCGAAAGAATAGTCTTGTAACTGCATCAGATATAGATAAAGTTCTTGAACACCATATTAATCGCGAGGAAAAAGAAAAATGGCAAAAAATTTTACGTAGCTTGATTGATGTTGCACTTTACTTTTAGCTGAGAATAATTTACCATTTTGAGGCAAAGAATGTACTGTTGAACGCGAAAATTGTGGTTTATTTTTATCTACGGTGAAATTTATATTAGTAAATATGATTCTGATTTTAAAGTTCACTCGGATTCTGCGTCAGAAAGTCGGGAAGCTAGAAAAAAAGTTACGCATTACATGTCTTGGAAAAGCCAAAATGAATTTTTAGAAGTTTGCGCTAATAAAGTTTTGGAAACAATTTTATCTGACATCAAAAAAGCTCATTACTTTAGCATAATTGTTGATGGAACACCTGATACATCGCACACTGGGCAAATTATTATAGTAATTAAATATGTTCTTGAAAATGACAATAAATGGGAAACCCTCAAAAGATTTTTGAAGTTAGTAGATTGTGAAAAGAAAACAGGAGAAAATATATTTAACGTGATTTCAGAAATTTTCAAAAAGCACAAAATTAGTTTTCAAAATTTTAGAGGCCAAAGCTATGACGAAGCTTTAAACATGACAGGAAAATACGAAGGAGTGACAAATCGAATTTTAAAAGAAAATCAATCTATTTTTCATTCTTGTATGGCTTATTCATTAAATTTGTAGAGTTGATGCAATAGAAACAAGCACGGATGTTAAATATTATTTTGGAACTATACGAAAACTATACAATATTTTCTCATCCAGTCCTGCAAGATGGAAAATATTGAAAGAAACAGTCAAAGTACCTCTTCATTCAATATCAACTACAGGATGAAGTGCTAGAATCGAAGCTGTAGAGTCATTAGTAAAAAATTCTGAATTGATTGTAGAATCTCTTTTTAAAATTGAAGAGTTAAATTTGTCATTTGAAATACAAGCTGAAGTTTCTGAATTAATTGATTATTTTCAATCGTTTGAATTTGTTTAATTAACTGAAGTTTAGCATAAAATTTTAAAAGCAATTGATGATCAAAACAAAATTATTCAAAGTCCGCAACTTACGTTTCAAGAAGCCAGTGACCAAATAAAAGATTTATTTAATGAGATAAAAAATATTCGTGACTCTTGGGATAATATTCTTAATGAAGCAAGATTAAAGGCAACCGACATGAAAATTCCTGTAGAGCTTAAAAAAACATTTAGGGTATGACGACAAAAGAAATTTTACGGCGAGGTATCATCCTTTAAATTCACCTGAGCAGAAATTCAAAGTAGAAATTTTTATGACTACGATTAATAGTCTTTTATCTGATTCGAATAAATTAGTTAGAATTACAAATTCTGTGTGTCGTCTTTTTATGCCTATTTTAGATTTAGACAATTTTGGGAAATTATCAGAGCAAAACCAATCTGAATTGGTACAGCCTTCATTAAATCACTATCCTCAAAATATTTATAAAGACAACTTAATGAAAGAATTACAACTGATGTTTAAAATACAGAATTCATTGTAAGTGGATAGCCCAGGAACAACTTCTTCAGCATTGCAACTACTTAATCTAATCTACGAAAAAGGTCTTCAATTAATTTTTCCCCAGATTTGTAAATGCTCACGCTTTTTTATTGTTATACCTATCGGTGTCGCTACTGGTGAACGAGGCTTCAGTAAATTAAAATTTATAAAGAATACTTTAAGATCCTGTATGAGTCAGTCCCATTTGAATTATTGTATGATGTTATCAACAGAATGAGAATTGGCAAAAAATGTAGATTATGATGATGTAATTGACGAATTTGCAGAAATAAAAGCAAGAAAAATAAAATTTTAAATATACAAATATTAATTAAAATTGTTACGTTTATTATTTAAATATGATAAGTAAACAATGTATTTACATTTGGGTTTCCGACTAAAAACGTAGGGATAAGGGAATTTTAACTTTTCAGGTTTTTGGGGCCCCTTTTCATGTGAGGCCCGGGGAAATTTATTCCAGTTGTCCCCCTCCTGTGGCGGACCTGCTTGTCGGTTATATTTTAAACAACATAAATTACATGTAAACATTTTTATTGAAAACTATTATACTGTTTCTGTGTACTGTAATAAATATCCTGTTCTAGGATACATTATATAGCTTTATAATGGCATAATTGTTAGTAACCGTTTCATAACTTTTCATCAGATTCACAAATTACGTCATTGCAGTTTTAGTTTTTAGTTTAGTAGAGATGATGAAATGCTATTTATTTCAATAGCTACTGCTATTGCACCTGCTATTTTAAAATAGCATCTATTGCTATTTTACTGTTATTTTTCAATCATTTTATGTACACTGAATTCAACGGTCTGATGTTTATTTTTAAAAAATGTGAAATATAATCTGAATTTCTCATATAAAACATTTTAAGAAAAATATATACGTTTAAAAGTTTTGTTGAATATTTATTTTAGTACAATAAACATTACATGCAATGAAAATTATAGAAAATATGTTTTTAACTTTTGTCTCACGTTGGGCATTGTTTAAAGAAATATTAGAATCGGATAAAATTGGAAAAGTTAAAATAAGGATGCCACAAAAAATTGAATGTATTAAATGGTATGCTCGAGGAGACGCTAATAAGGCATTTGTATTCGATTATAAACCAATCAGAGATACTTTATTAAATATCTCAAAATAATAATTATGTTGCAAAAATTCAATATGAAACTTCAGGGCTTCATAAGAAAATGTGCTGTCTGAAAACCGGGATCATGACACCATTTTGGAATGATATCCTTGAAAATTTAAATAAAACGAGTAGTGAAATTTAAAATCCAAAATTACTTTTAAATAGCAAAATTGCATGTATTAAATCATTAAAAGAATATGGTGCAGAAAAACAAGATAACTTTTCATGCTATGCAAATTTAAAAAAAAAAGCTTACTGACATGATCGAGTATCAAAGTAATCGTATGTAAAAGAGAAATGTTCGTTTAAACTCTTTAGACGACCATGCAACAACACTAGAAGCTAAACTTCCACTATCTGAATCGTTTTGTATTTTTCAATATCTTCTAGTAATAGATACCTTTTTAAATCCATTAAATCGAAGAATAACAGCCCATAAACTGAATTGAAATCAGGATTTTTATCTAAACTCGATGAACTAAGTCATGCTAAAATTTTAGAATTATCCAAACGATTTAGACTCTAACGTTGAAATAGAATTATTACAATTTCAGCAAGTTCAGTCAATCATGATGTTTCATGCGCTGAGGATTCTGTACGTTAAGTTAAAGATAACTATAATTTACATTTACATAGTAGTCATCATTATCTCCTCAACCATTCGGTTGGTGGGCAACCTATTCGTACATTTTTTTTTCTCTTTTTCTTTTTTTAGCTGTACCGATATAGGTTGTGTACCAGGCAATTATTATATGCAACGCAGGTGTACACACGCAAGACTACATTTGGAACTGATTAGTAATCGTTTGATTTATCGATATACAAGTGCAGTCCTGTGTGTGTCTGCTGTGTATTGACCTAAGCGCGCATATGATGTTGTACATGGTGGTTTGCATTACCTTCCACGTGATTATTAGCGAATATTTTAATTTTAATTCTTTGTAATAAGTTCTGTCGTCGCCCGGGATCGAACACGTGACCTCCATAACGGAAGTCAAGCGCTCTAGCAACTAGGCAATCGCGACAACTCATAGTACCAAATGCAAAATAAAGAAATATAATTCTTCACACTGAAAAAATGGAGAGCACGTCACTTTTGGTGCTTTTTTGAACTTTCTGCCAACTTTAAAAGTTTCGTTGAGGAAATAAAATACGGTTTTGTTCCCAACAAAAAGCGATCTTTCCATCAATATATCACATGCTCGGAAATAAAAATATATTTTTTTCAACAATTTCGAGCTTTCAGCCTCCGGGGGCCCAATATAAAGTTGTAAACCTGGATGCCACAAACTAGAGAAATATACGGGGTTGCGAATATTTTTAACCTTGTTTAAAATTTTCAACTATAATACTAGCAGCGCTGAACACGTCATTTTTTTCGATTTTTTGAAATTATCACCACCCCGAAAATCTTGTTAAGGAAATTAAATTCGATTTCGTTCCTGACGAATAGCGATCTTTCCAACGATATATTACATTCTGGGGAAAAATATATTTTTTCAAAACTTCAGAGTTTTCGGCGCCCTGAGGGGCTTAAATATAAAGTTGTAAGCTCGGCTATAGTTTTCCTATAAAACGGTCTTTTGTGCATATGTTTGAGATGTATTTTGTTTTTTTTCTACTTTTTTACTTAGGTTATTGTTTAGGTGAACATAATTTTTTCGCTCGCAAGCGCTATACGAACTAGCAATAGCAGCAATTGGGATAAACGAAAGACACTGCTGGTGTTATTCTAAAATAGCATTGATATTTTAGCAGCTATTGCTATTTTTTCTTATCTTTAGTTTTTAGTCAATCGTGTGCAAACACGTCAATTAGGAAGAGATAGAACAGTTCTAGAAATTTTTACTTATGGTGGGCATACAACTTCCCTACTCTATATATCTCTATGGTTACATACCTCTGGTTAAAATAACTTAGAGGTACAAAGTTCACAATAACGAGGGGAAAAACAAAAAGCATTGCGATCGTATCACATTAGAAATCGTCAAAAATAGGGGAGCTCTTATTTGCTGCTGTAATCAGGGCCTTTAACGAAAATTTGATCTATTTGACAATGCTGTACACTTATTTCATTAATGATAGTCTAGATGAAGGAAGCACTTCAGCCAATGAATTTGAGAAATAAATGTACAACATTGTCAAATAGATCAAATTTTCATTCGACTTTTCAAGCCCTGGCTGTAATACCATACACTTTACATCATCCAAGCTATAACGTAATACTTTAATAATGTACAATTTTATTGAAATATAAACAAGGTTTTTAGAACATTTGCAACAGAAATTAAATGGTATTATAAATTTGATTACAAAAAAATATTACCTATCAAATCATAGAAGATACATTTTTTAATGTATATTCCTAAGTTATTTACTTTGATAAAGAATAGTTTATATAATTTTTACTGAAATAAGGATGATTTTTAAAATAATTATTAAATGTGTATAACTTTTTTAAATAGTACTTTTCTTCTATATTTTTGACGAAGGACATCATTTTTGTGTTATATTATCATTATTTATGTACTTTTTTTAAACATATAATTAAAATTATGAAACATATTTTGATATAGCTTTGTATATGCATATTCAATTGTTTAAAACCACAAGTTAGAAAATGCAAAATCAAAAAGCCATGTCTTATTCAAAAGATAGCAATGTTACAATTTGAAAGAATAATTATTCATTAAAAGTCATAAAGTAAAATACTTATGGCAATAACTTCATATGAAGGAGCGGTGTAGTGTGGATGCATAGTTTATTTATTTGTTCTCTTATACATCGGTTTATCGTCGTACAGGGAGCACGGCAAAATATTTTGTCAGTGTAGCTAGATGCAGAATGCCAAATATCAAACATTTATATATTAATATATTATCGATCGCTATCATTTTTACACGCGTTGTGTTTAATAGCAATTAGTAAAAAACGGTCACATGGAGCAACAAATAAACACAGCTCCTTCCTCTACACAATCATAAATTGCTGGTATCATTGTACAGCAATATCAACAATGGCCAGCTGAAGCGAAACAGAGAGAGCAGAAATATATACGTCAAATAGAACAGCTTCAAAAGCAGGCCACGCTTTTAAGTAATAAGCTAGCAAGTCAAGAATGCATTAGCTTACGAACACGGTCGCAAAGTACTCCTGGTGCACTGATAGGAGAATAAAAACAAAAACCGCACGAGTCAACTAGCGATAAAGATGCTGCTACTTCAACAGCACTCAATCATTTGAATGTATGTAATATAACATCTGATAGTACATTTGAAAATCAGCCTACTATTATGTCAACTAATAAAACGGCAGGAAAAGCATCATATAGTCACGTAGCGCAAACTCCTGTTAAGGCTAAAATACCGCCCATCTTTGCTAATAACGTTAAAGATATCAAATACCTTATGCAGAATTTAGATGAACTAGACTGTCCAAATCCAACCATACAGTCACTGAGCAATGGAGATGCCAAATTAATATGCTCTGACGAGTCTAGTTTTCGAATGGTGATGAAAAAATTAAGAGAAGGAAAAGAAACAATAAATCATTCCCTACATGGCATAGAGTTTCATACATTTCAGGTTAAAAAGAAAGCCCCTTCCAAAATTGTAATTAGACACTTACACCCTACAAAAAAACCGGAAAAAATTATTGAAACCCTTTGTGAGAAAGGACATTAAGCAGTATACGTTACAAATGTACTACTAAATAAAGAACAGACTGAAACAAAGAAAGACGGAAATGCCTCGTGTAAAACAATTAAAATACCTAGACCACTGTTCTTTATTGAATTAGCGCCTAAGTCTAATAATAGAGACATATATAAAATTGACAACCTGATGGGCGTCAAAATCAAAATAGAAGCGCCAGGCTAAACTGGGAGCTTACTTCTGACCAGGTCCCAGTGCTTCTTACACTAAGCGACATGGTGATATGGAAGCAGATACGTCATAATTTGACTAACAAGTTTACAAACTGGAATCAGTTTCGAGAAGAAGTTGATTCTAATATAAATTTGAAAGTCTGCTAGAACTGGAAATGCAAAGCCAGCAATTCACCCAAATAATTCATAAGGCTGCTAAAACCGCTACAATTGTAGATTAGATTGCTAATCAAGCAACGACAAAAAGTACGACGCATTTGGCACCGAACGACACGACCAGAAGATAAGAACGTGTTTAATCGGATCAGCAACCAACTGGGCCGATTAACTGCAGAAATCGATAGGACAAAGTTTGAAGATGTCCTGAAGGACTTGAGTCCTAGTGCTGATAAAGTTTATTCACTGTGGCGAGTAATTCGACGCTTCAAATGACCCATGGTCTAAATACCGCCATTTAAAATAATATTCAGTCATATGTAGATACAACTCCAGTTTATCAACCGCAACAACCTATAAAGTTCATGTCTCTTACAGAGGTTGCTAAAATGATTGATAGAAGCATAAATCCTAAGAAAGTGGCAGGAATTAATGAAATTACTCCTGCAATACTTAAAAAGCTGTCACGGAAAGCTGTTTTGTTCATAACATATTTGTTTAACAGTAGCTTGCATCTTCAATGTATTTCTACAATATTTAAACGGCACAGATTGTCATGCTGAAAAAATCAGACAAGCCACCAGAATTAGTAATGTCTGTTACCATCTCTGGCCAAATTATATAGAGCGACTTAAACCATATGTATCAGATAAGTTTCCAGATCATCAATTCTGGTTCCGTAGTTATCATTCAACGATTGATCAGGTACATCGTGTAACAAGATACATTATGCAAGCATTTGAAAAAAAGCTGTACTGTGTCGCTGTTATTTTAGATGTTGCACAGGCATTCGATCGAGTCTGGCATAAAGGCTTAATTTATAAATTAAGCACAATCTTACTCGAGAACTTCTGCCAACTTCTTCAGTCATACCTGAAAAACCGCACATTTCGTGTTATGCATGATGCCAAGTCTGCATTTCGGTCCATACAAGCTAGTGTACCACAGGGTAGTGTTCTTGGACCTGTCTTGTATACTCTCTATACTTCTAATATTCCACTCTTAGACGATATCTTTACAGCCACCTACGCTAATGATACAGTCATCATTGCAACAGGACAAACAAAAGCCGATGCAGGATTGGAAGATAAAGTTCAAAGAGCAGAAGGCAGTCTACGTTACATATACACTTCGCCCAGTCGACTTACAACATCAGATTAATATTAATGGCATCCAAATACCACAGTCTAGATCAGCAAAGTGTCTTGGATTGAATCTCGATTCGCGACTCACGTTAAAAAGCAAATATCGAGCACAAAAAGTTACAACTAAAGCGCAAGCTTATTCAGGTGTACTGGCTAATTGACAGAAAATCACCACTTAGTCTATGTAATAAACGTCTTCTATATCAACCGATCCTGCGTCCAATTTGGACATATGGAGTTCAGTTATGGGGATATACTTCTCGATCGAACAGAAGTATCATCCAACGTCAACAGAATATTAACCTTCGTGCAATAACGAACGCTTGTTGGTTTCAGCGTAACGATGATATTCATCTCGATCTCGATATGGAGCCGATTGACAATGTCATTCATGACTTTGCCATCCAACATAAAAAGAGCCTGCATGGTCAACAGAGGTCATTCAACTACTTAACACCGATAATAATATTAGGCGCCTCAAGCGCACATGTCCTCTAGATTTAGTTATGTAATTATTTGTAAATCACGTAATTAATAGTAACATTTTTGTTAAATATTAGTGAGAACTAGTCACTGGACTAGTTTCACAACATGTTATGTATTAGTAGTTTATAAGTATCGATTATTTAAATGGAAACTTAAGATTTCAATAGCTTAGGTCACTCCCATAAGGGTTGGTCTATTAAAAAAAAATAATAAAATGCTTGATATTGCTTCAGCGCTGATTGAAAGTTGTATTGTTTAATTTGGATAATTATGTGTAATCAAGCCAATTTTCGGTTTTGATAACTAGTTCTACTCAATGTTGCCAAATTGGAAATTTTCTTTTTATTTCAGGTTTTTTTTAGTCACTCAGAAGTGAAATTAGGAAAATTAATATTACAACGAGAAATTTTGGGGGAATATGGATTCGCTTTTAGAGCAATTAAAACCTAAACTTATTGTTTTTTAAAACTCTACATAAAAATCTATTGCCACGATAGAAGAGTTGTTAGAATGATCAGACTGCCAAATAATCCGAATTCTGAGTTATCGAGGTCTATCGGCACGAGCAAAAATTGGTAAAAATAAATAACCGTTTAATATTCCCGCGTACAAGGTAATGACAAAAATGCCCCCATCGAATACGCACTAATACCGGTATAAAAGAATATAAAAAGGCATTTAGACCGCTCTTATAAAATGATAAATAATTTTAGTAACTATAGTCTTTTATACGTATAGAATATTGTCAGACAAAAATGTACGAAAAGTTGGTCACGACGCTATCTAGCATCAAGAGAGAGAGAGCGCGAGAGAGAGAGATGAAAATGAACATAAAATATTATTTTCCCGCCCGTTCGTTTACACAGATGGTACTGTAATTGGATATGAATGAAAGTTTCCGGAGGTGCTTTTGTTAGTTACAAAACAATGCATGCGAAATTTTCCGTAATGAAAATCGCTCTTCAATATTCATAACTGAACTTTTTCAATATAGAAAATAATTCAAATTTGTGGAGAATAATAATGAAATTAAAATTACTAAATGTTGAAAGATTTTTTACATCTAACAGAAAACAGACAGAAAAATATTATTGTTATGCAGTATGAATGGAAACAATATTTTCATCATGATTTTTATGTTCCAAAAAAACTTCAGATTTGTAAAAAGCGAAAAATCCCAATTCACTGGGGTTTCGTTAAATTTTATCAAAGTATGAACACTGCTATGTAATTTTCGTATCTCACATTCTACCGCAAAAGCGCATAACCGGAAGCATTGAGTCAGTCAAGCTGGCCCCAGTTTTACAAATTTTTAATATAAAAATGAATTATTTATAATGCACCAAAAATGCATCATTATGCACCACCAATTAGAAATGTTACACTCCAACTACAGAGACCGCTGCCCCGCCCCGTTGACCGATTGCGATATTAAATGACTTAAATTTTTCTTTACATTTTCTACCACTAATTTTAAATTTTTCACCATTACCCAGAATCCTGAAAACCGTCATAGAAGGTAATATGCTAGCCAAAGAATGGATGTCACTGGCCAACTGTGGTCTTAGAATGTTGCTCAAAAAAATTCTAAAACGGAAACGGAACGAAATAATATATTTTACATGATTACGCGAGAGAAAAAAAATTGGTTCCGCTAAATTTCATCAGAATAAATATCTATTGCTCCACTACTGCAAAATTCATGCGAAACACAACAGAAAAATAAATAAAATAAATACGTCGAAGCAAATATTTAATAATTACAATGAATCACACTTCTTAATACGTGACATATTTGGGGAAAAATACAGATCGGGAGATATGATAGCCATTTACGATTCATCACCATTGAACTTCTGCCGATATTTCCAACACTAGAAACGTTTACAGGTAGAGTGTGCCTCCATCGAATCGCAGCTCTTCCGTCAACACAATCCATTTATCTGAAGATCAACTTGCCCCTGCTCCTTTTAGCTTTATTTTCCTTTTGTTATTATCATTATGCTTCTTTCTGTTCTTCTCCCTATTATTATTATTACCACTATTCGTTTTTTTTATTATTCATGTCACTATTATTTTGGCACATCCACAAATATTTGTGTTATTTATAATATCATCTTTGTATTGTGATTGGTCTGACACTAATGTCATCCTCAAAAATATATACCATTATCATCATAATTCGATTGGTCCTCTTCTTTACGATATCCCTTCTGAAATGTTCCCCTCTGTTTTTTGAGTCCTTTATCAATTGTTTCCTCCAATTCTTTTAATAAATTATTATGCGATTTCCCCCCTGCTAATTAATTATTTGATAAGGGAGACCACATGTAAATAATTGCAAATTGAATAAAAACATTCATAACACTTATCTTTGGGTCCAAATCGAGTGCTGTAATGATCTATAATTCAACGATACTTAGGTTCTTTTATCGGGTTTCGCTGTTCGGAGCGAAACATAATATAAAATAGATCCATCAAACCTTGCCATAGGAAACGGACATTAGGGCGATGACATTCAATAATTCTTATAGAAGAGTAAGTTTCAATTGATTACGCGATTGTTTAATTTAAGAGTGTAAGAATTTTTATTATAGCTCCAGCTACACAAAAACGTTATGTACTTAATAAATTTTCATACTGCTTCCAGTGCACAAATGACATAGCCACTGTGACATATACACATAAAAGAACAGTGTAAGTAACCAAGTATGGGAATAAAGAATTAAATATCAAACGAATTTTTGAAACAGTAAACAGGCAATATACAGCAAACAATGTAAGTCTTTTCATTTGCATATTACACAGTTTGTACGTTCACTACAAAATTCAAATTTATAATTTCATGGATGAATACGATAGAAAACTTATTTTGCTGTAGTAATAAAAAGTGTAAATATAGCTTCTTTAGTTTTGATATATGAGCCTTACGCTAACACTACATGTATGTGAGCATAAATTATGAAGTCCTAAAATTATTTTTTTCCAAATTTGTTTTGATGTTAACGTAAATGAAAGTATATACACAAATATTGGTACACAATGTACACATTTATATACAATTGTATGGCAGCACCTTTTTTGTAAATTTCATCTTGGAGGGGGAGCTACCAAATTTGTTTTTATTATAGCAGTGGAAGGAAGTGTGCAAAATTTCGATCATACTGATGTACACAGGACCGTATCTAGACCAAAATTTCGAGGGGGGAGGTTACAAAAATATTTTTATAATTATACATAATATTCATTTAGCGGTCATATTATATTCGTTTAGCGGTCATATTATATTCGTTATCAGATACACATTTGATATGTATATGAGCGATAGTTTTATTAGCCGAGTTATTGTTACGATTAAAAGAGCCGACATCACTCACATTATCTGCGCCTATAGGATACCTGATAAGATAGTACTGGCGATCGTGTGTGCTGTTACAGGAGTTGTGCTAGCAGTAGTAGAAATAGCATCAGTGGTTGTCAGCGGTTATCAGTGGTTGTCACCGTTGCATTGGTAGAATTAGATAAAGTAGGTTTTTTGGTTGACTCGCTGTGTCTGTTGAACTCGATGACGAGAGCAAGGGACGATATGCTGATAGTTGTGTGTTACACACACACAGTTACCGCAAGAAAGTGGGCATTTATAAACCGACAAGATTTATGAATCAATAGATCAATACTGAAACGTGCGTTACAACCGACAAGACAAAATTCAATTAAAAGCAAACATGATAAATTTTAAATTTGTAATATTTGCATGTATTATTCACCTAAAATTCCTGTAAATATGAGTTTTTTTATGCGCTTAAAAATTGTTGCGACTTTCGCTTTTTCGAGATTTTTTGAAACCTATGACGCTCTTCGTTAATGATTTCACAACCAATAAATTTTTGATTATTACTTTGTAACTAAAAAAAAATATTATGCTTATTATTGTAATAATATGATGAGTTTGACTTCTTTTAACAATAAAATTAAAAAATTATATATACAAACAACGAATACGATAACTACATACAATCCAAACCATAAATAATAAAAGGAACTTTAAAGGAACCCAAATAAACCTGCTAATTACGAATAAGAAAGGTAAAATAATGAACGTGTATTAAAACCAAATTTAGTTCATTTATGTTACGTTTTAAATGACGGAGAGCTACTACTAGTTTATAACATTTTAAATAAGGATGGTTAAAAAAAAAAAAAGAAGGAAACAAAACATTCGATAAACAACTTACCGATTAGTAATACTAATCATCTTCATCTGTTTCTTGCTAGCATAGCTCTTAAATATACGTCGCAAAAGTCTATTTATTTATATTTCACACTGAAGTGTCGTTATTTCAAAAGAATATCGAACGATGGTATAAAACAGGCCTCTGTTTTATTCACAACATCACAACTTTTTTCCGTCTCTGTTCACTTACGTTTTCACTCGTGCTTGCTTTCTAACATTTTTGCCTATCACCTTAGATGTTTTATTTACCAAAACACACTTACAATTAGTAGTTTCTTTCAAAGAAACAAAAAATCTTCGCAACAGTAAGTACCTGAATAGTTTATTTGTATTTATACTAATCTTATTTAGAATTACTTAAGCTCCCGGCTGCCGCCTTATTTTAATTTCGCTTCCAGAAAAAAGAAAAAAAATAACAAAACGTGATAACAACCACTGACAGACTACTCTTATTAACCCGTACTTTATACTTATGCATCAGTGTAATGAACATTGATGAGTAGTTAGGAAAAATTTTTAAAAACGAATAATAAAATATAGTTCGGTTCTTATCAAATACCGGTCTCCCCATCACTATGTGAAATGACCGGGAAAAAAATATTTTTCTTTTTTAAAATTTCGAGTTCATGGCGCCCCAAGAGTCTAGTTTTGGAATTGAAACCCCGAATGCTCCATACCAGAGAAATATATGGAAATAATGCGCGTATTTTTAACTTTGTTCAAAATTTTTAACTGTACCACTCGCGCTTCAAAAGGGCGATACGTCGTTTTTCACGCTTTTTTGAAATTTTCGCCAACTTTGAAAGTTTCGTTAAGGAAATGAAATACGGTTTCGTTCCCGGCAAGTATCTTTCCATCGATATATTATATCACATGTCCCAACAAAAAAAAATTCTTTTTTTTTTAAATTGTTTTTGGCGTCTCGTTAGTCTAAATATAAAGTTGAAAGATTGGCTATTTCTTTATTTCTTTATTTCTTTATTTAGTTTAAAGGAGCCCACACAACAGCTAAGTATAGCTAATTACAGCATGTGCTCATATTATATAATACAAAACCAAAACAACTTAATAACTAAGAAGAAAAACGTAAAAATATGGAACACACACTTGCACAACACACACACGTACATACATATATATATATTAATTACAACGAAATTCTTAGGCTACCCCCCATTAGAAAAAATGTCGCAATTTTATGTAACGAAAAATGTAACAAAACAATGTCTTAATTTTATATAATGAAAGTTAAATGTCAAGATAGGATTTTTGTGATTATGTTATTTTTTTTGTGTTGATGCCAGTAAGAATTATGTTATAAATTTTGATCATTCTATACAAAGTATAGAAGAGAAAGAGACAGAAATGAAAGTAAGAGGGATCAAGGGACACAGCTCCTTGCGAGGCCAAAATGGCCGAGTTTATATATATATATATATAAAAATACACACACACACACATTCATATATATATATACGCACGTAAGAATAGTGTTCAAAATCATAAACACATTCATACATTTCTGCAGACACATGTTCGAAGTAAAAACAACTATAAGAAATATGATTAACAAAAACAAAAAATTCTGCGCTATTTAATACGTGTTATGTAATACACAGCTGAGTTACATTCAGGTGTAAGACTTGCTACTCGCACATAAAAAGGTCTACTTCAGGAATCTGTATGCTATTAAGGAAAGAAGTTATTAAATATATATTTATTGTCGAAGTGAATATCAATACTTGGGCTGAACTTATAAAGTGAATTGAATAATCGAAAATTTGACGGAAGTAGCGAGTTTAATCCCAAGTTTGTACGTGCCCGAGGTTCTTAAAAGAAACGATTCGTTCGACAGTTTTGTCTTGGTACTGAATAGGTGACTGTTGTTACGAAGTATTCATCTCTCAGTCTATTATTACATAAATCATAAAGGAATCTTAGTTTCATAATTTCCCTTCTAGAGCATAAAGACTTAGCACACATTAGATCCCTCAAAATGTCGTAATTCATATATTTAGGATAAATACTCGTTACACGGTAATATAAATACTTTAAAAATTTACACTGAATTCCTTCAATTGCTTTGATGTACTTAATATAATATGGATCCCATACTACACAGCGGTATTCTAATAGAGGATGAACTAGAGTATTATAAAGTTATAATAGTGTCCAAGGATCTTTAAAATCGCACGAATTTCTTATAAGAAATTCTAATATTTTATAGGCTCGATTAATACTGTTATTTATACGAACTGTAAACTTTAAGTCCCCGTCAATTTATACACCCAAATCACTCACAACAGGTTGATTAACTATTATCCTACCATCCATGATGTAATCAAATGTGTATCAATTCTTATTTCTACAAAAACTCAAATGGACACACTATCATAGTTAAAAGTTAAGTCATTAATTTTGCACCACGTGACAAGTCTGTCCAGATCCTTTTATAGTAATACATGATCTTCTAACGAAGATATGGGCCTATAGATTTTGAGATCATCTGAAAGTAAAAAAAATATTTGAGAAAAGGCTTTTAGCAATCCAATTGATGAAGATAATAAACAAGAGGGGACCTAAATTAGAACCCTGATGTACTCCCGAAGTTGACGAATACGAGTGAGGGTGGTAACCATTATACGCTACATGGCACATACGAGGAAAAAGATAGGATTTAAGCAGTGCTGTGTAACCAGCCGATAGCCCGAGCAATTGAAGTTTATCCATTAGTGAAAAATGATTTATTCTGTCAAATGCCTTTGCTGAAATCTGTATAAATACTGTCAACCTGTAAACCATCTTCTATCCCATTAGTTATTTGATCAACGCAGGTGACTAGATTAGTCGCGGTAGATTTAAATTTAGTAAATCAGCGCTGTTCTGGTATAATTGCAGTAAAAAAATATCTGTTCAGTCTAACAAATATTATGGATTCTAATATTTTGGCCGCAGTAGGGAGTATTGCAATAGGTCGATAATTCTCAACTAACTGAGGATCACCAGACTTAAATATAGGAGTGACTCTTGCGGTTTTGAGTAAAGTGGGCCACATCTCAATTTTGAGTATAAGGTTAAAACAATAAACTAGTGGTTGTTCTAGTGAATTAGAACCCAGTTTAAATTTAAATGGTGGTAAATTATCAGGATCACAAATAAACTTAGGCTTCAAATTCTTGATAGATTCATGATATTCATGAGAAGAAATAGATTTAATATTAAGAAAGTTCATACTATCGTCAATGAGAACACGAGTAATCATTTAACTGTTTGACTGTACTACTGAGGCGAAATGATCTACAAAAGCATTAAGTATATCCTGGTTTGAATCAAGAATTAAACTTTTATGCTTCATACATTTTGGTTGAATTTGAATATCCCGCTTCCTTTTTAAATATGACCAAAATTTATTAGAATTTTCCTGAATACCTTTTTCAATGTTAACAATGTAATTAGAAAACGCAATTTTAATTAACTTTTTAACTTCTGCTCTTATCCGACTAAAGTTAATATAATCGCTATGTTTCCCCGTTTTTCGATAAAGTTGCCTGCATTAGCCTTTAAATTTTAGCTTCTTCCTTATCTTTGGAGTGAACCACGGAGGATAATTAGATTTTGAAAACCGGTTTTTTAGATATAATTCTATCAAGTGCCTGATAAAATTTCATGTAAAAAAATGTAACAACTTCATCTAGATCAGCAATACTATATAACTAGGCCCAGTCGATTTTGGAGACCTCATTTATAGTAGGAGAGTAATTTAATTTCCTAAAATTATACAAAGGAATTGTGGAAACAGAATCCTACTTAGGTAATAAACATTTGTGAATCTCTAGGGCCCGGTGATACCCGTCTTCACACACAAGGGGATCAATTGAATTTTTAATGTCCATAGAAAGAGCCGAGTTAGAAAATACTAAATCCAATGTTTTCCCTCGGAAATTTAATACATTATTTGCCAGCCTCAGACCACTTAATTCAGTAAAATTCGAAAGACTATTCAAACTATCAACCCGAAGATCAAGAGACGCAGAAGACCCACAGATAGCCAGATTGAAATTATCTATTAGAAGAACATTGAACTGAATAAATTTAGATACTAAGAAATCTCATATTAAAGCTGGGTATAAATAGCAGGCGAGGTACGAGGAGGTACATATATGCATCCCAAAACTAATTTTAACTTAGTAGCAGTAACTTTTAACCAAACTGACTCAACTGTGGGAATGACAGGAAATACCACCTCTTCAACATTCAGTGTGTTCTTCACAGCTAACAGAGAACCACCTTCCTTCCTGCCATCTCTGTCATGCCGGTAAACTGTGTAGCCCTGCTGTACAAGCTCACTATTTCGTACGCTGCTGCTTAATTACGTTTCCGTCAACCCAATTACCTCAAAATAGTTACTGTGAATACCACAGCTAAGTTAGTTTAGTGTTAAGTCCAAAATCTGTCGGTGTTAAATCCGGACTGCGCGGCGGCCAAAACAGCCCACAGTTTCGCGAAATCAAGCGGTCCTGAAACTTCTCTCTTAATAACCGCAAAACATCGTTACGAATATGTGGTGTGGCCCCGTCTTGTTGAAACCACGTTTTAGATAATGCAATCCTCTTCCGTCTGAGCTCCGGGTAGAAAAAACTCGTTTAACATTTGGATGTAGCAGTCGCCGTTCACAGTAACATTCGCTCCGTCCTCATCGAAGAAGTAGGGACCGATTATCGCTTTCGCACTGACTGCGCACCATACCGCGATACGAGGGGAGTGCAAGGGTACCGGGTGAACGATTCGATGGTTCTCAGTAGCATAATACCGCATGTTTTGTTTATTAACGTTACCATTTAAATCGAAATGCGCCTCGTCGCTAAAAAAAACATAATCCAAATCGACGTCTTCTTCCTCCAGCATATCCAAAAATTTATTACAAAATTCTAACCTTCTTGGCTTATCTGTTGGTATCAATTCTTGGGTTAGTTGTATCTTGTATGGGTGCATATTGAGGTCGTTTCGAATTCTTCTTCTGAGTGAAGTACGGGGAATTTTCAAGGCGGAAGCCTGGCGACGAACGGATCTGCGCGGACTTCGCGACAATGCTACGCGCACTTTTTCGATGTTTGTCGGGGTTCTAGACGATCGACGGCGACCTTGATGGTTGACCGCCACCACTTTACCGTATTCTCGGAAGTTTTTTACCCATTTGAGGATACTTTTACGGTCGTGGAGATTGTCATGACGTTTTAAATCAAATTGTTTTTTAAACGCGCGTTGTACCGCGATTACACTTTCACCGTTTTTCACAAAGTACTCGACAACGAAAGAACGTTGTTTACGCGTCCACGACATCATGACTACTAACCAACTATATTTATATTAAACGGCATATTATTTAGCGCCAGATGGCGTTACAATCGCTACGCTAATTCACAGTGTATGATTTTGAAGAGCGTTTGAAATTCGGGATGTTCTTTTGGCCCACCCTATACAACAAAGTTGTGAGAAATAAACTGAGGATAGATGAATCCCAAATATCGGAAAACACGCAAAGAAGTAAAAGAAGCGCATGTAAATGCCCAATGGGGCAGATGCATACATGAGAGTTTAGAAGCATGCACACCGAGACACACATGTACACACCAATTAATATAAATATCGAGCCTAATAGTAATAAAAATTGTAATAATGAAAATGGCATTAGAAAATATAAACAACGAATACACACACGCAGATGGTACGTACGTCGCTAAAATGCCAAAACAATTGATTCATACAACATCGATATGTACGCAGCGTATTGTAATAATTACATTAAAAAAGGAAAAAGAAAATACGGCCATAGTAATAAAGTCAAATACCTTCGCCTTAGTCTTCCGCATTGGAGAACAGGGCCACAGCTATCGCAACTCTGCTGTAATCAGCATTAGTAGAAATTGTAGTAGTGCGATTCTCAGCATCCCTATAACGAATACGCCTGTCAACCGTCCATACATTCCGTCCACCAAATTTTCTAACCAGTACAACTCTCGCTCTCTCCCGGCTCGCTAAGTGTTCTCTTATGGCAAATTGAAGAACGTTTCAGGTTCTCCCTATTCTACAACCTTTTATACCGGTAACCGATGAAGTTCACAGCGGTTTCCTTTCAGTATCACTATTATCGCCAGAAGGATTATGTCGTTTACCGATTCTATGCACATGTTTGAGATACATTTCGGTTTTTTCAACCTTTCTCTTCGACTATTATTATATGAACATTTATTTGTTTTGCTATTTTTTGTCCTAAAAGTTAAATAATGTTTTGTAGGTGGTTTATTTATTTCGTGAAATTCCGCCTTTTGTTTTATTATTTGGTGGTAGTTATGCATTTTTAAGGGTGATTTTTCAGGTCGTTTTAAATTCCGTATTATATATATATATATGTATTTTTGACGGTGTTTTGCGTTCTTTGCCGTCCCGGGGAAATCAATTTTATCTTAAAGTTATCGGCATAAAGAGAAGTTTAATTATGATTTATGTTCCAATTTTGAAGTTCATTAGTCCAACCTTTGCTGAGCTATTGCATATTTTAGTTTGATGTTTTTATTGTTTCTCAACTATCTTATTAAGAATTACTGCTACTTGTAATTATGCGTTCCTATAGATTAATTACAATTGCTACGGTATGTAACCGATTATGCTGAACAGTCGGGCAAAATTATTCCATCCTCGTAATCGATTACTAGCAATAAAATCGATTTCGCCCAACTGTGCCTATTGAGATTCGATTACGTGTAATCGTGATAATAAAATAATTCGTTTATATTAAATTGTGATGCACAGAACCAAATCGAAAATGGAACAAACTTATCGTGGTTTTTGCAGATTATTGATTTATCAGTAATGGAAGTCGTATATGTTTTCGTAGAAATGAAAAATAAATAAATTATTAGGCTTTATACTGCACCGCGCGATGTTTTTTTTTTTTTTTTTTTTTTTTTTGGCTTTTGATTTCTTTCTGAACTATATGGTATTATAAAACGTAAAGTAAGTACAAAAACCGAAATATATTAATAAATAAAATAAATTATAATTAAACCGACATAATTCTCTTTCATGTCCATTTTTATTCATGCATTTTCATAAAATGTTTTGTTTAGACTTAATAAAAACGGTTTTTTTGTTTTAATCGTTTTTCCCACATTGAGCGTTGTTTTTGTCCAAGTAGATATATATATATATATATATATAAAATTTGATTATTTTGGATCTCGCCATAAGGAGATTTTCTAAATCGCCGCATACTAGAATTCTACAATTCTTCTAGAAGAGTTAGTTTCAATCTACTGCGCCATTTTTCGCAAAATAAAATAAATGTCTTATAAACACGTCACACAAAAGAGATTATAGATTACGATACATAATGTTTTTATTACTCCCGTAACATTGTCGTAAATATTAACGACTAATGCCGGTGTTAATATTTATTTTACAGTTCTGTACGCTCTCGCAACAAGCTCAAAAGCGAAACATAAATTATACTACAGCTTATATATAGAATTGAAATAAAGTTCAATTGAATAAAATATCAAAAACTTTACTGATTTCATTACTTTAGAGATTGTTCTTTGTATAATGCTAATAAAAATCTAAAAAAATCTTGTTAAACCAAGTATCCGCATGGTATTAACGGTGGCAAATAAAAATGAATAAAGATAAAAATCTAAGCGAGTAATTTTTACCAATGTTAAAGTTAATCGCAAAACTTTGCCACCAAAAGCGACAGTGCTAAATACTTGGGCATATGACACCTAGATAAAAAACTAACGCGGCAAAAACGTATTCAGATCAGAAGAAATGAATTTGGTTTAAAAGTTCGACTAATGTACCGGCTAATTGTGTCTTTAGGAAATAAAATTATAACCTATAAACAAATATTAGCCCCCGCCTGAAAATACAAATGTCAAATGTAGGTCTTCAGTTCCAGGGTCAACATAGCGGTAATACAACGGTAACAAAACATTAAGAATGATGGCAAATGCTCCATGGTTATAATGTAATAAAAGAAGAAGCTACGAAACACGCTATGAAGTTGTACGATAATCTAAACTGGATGTCGGTCAACTTACTCGACAATACAACAGAGCTGCAATGGTTGCAAAGAATGAAACTGATGAATTAGAAGTGCCGCTCAAGTAAACGCATTCTATTGAACAGCTAGGTGTAAAATTAAAAAAAAAGGAATGAAAGTTAAAACTTTACGTACAAATGTGTACTTTTTTAACATTTGAGAATGGTCATAAACTCTTACGTTCGCGAAATATATACTAAATTTATTTTTTGATTTTAAAAATTATTCCAACAGGGTGTCGAATAGTTAGAAATTTTAAATATTTTTTACAAGTTCGCTTTGTCCTGCCATTTTTAAAATATAAATAGATACGTTGGAAAACGAATGACTAAGGAACTTATACAACATCATAAATGTTGTCATATAGCCCTAGATTATAAGCCTTGAGCCAGCGAGCGAATGACGTTTCATCGCTATAATCGTTTTACATGATTTTAATTAAGCAACTTTTTTTACTAAAATATTAAATTTACTAAATAGCCCATAGTGCTAGTTGTAAATTAACAAAAAAAAAAAAAAAAAAAAAAAATTAAGCAACTTTATACTGATTTTTCGTGTTAAATTTTTAATTAACTACTTGTATTATGTTAAGTTATTCCTTATTTCCAACTTATAGTTTCAATTTACTATCGTTACGTTTGAAGAGGAGGCTGCATTGTTATCTTTAACCCACTCTGTTATTATTCGCATATATTGTTTATCTTCGGATAAGATATAAACTAAGTGTATTTTGTTAGTTGTTGTCTCCGATTCAATGGGAGAAGAGACAATATTTAATATGTAGTTCGTTTTATTTTTATTGTGACTCTTGATTCGAGTCAGGTTCAGCACAATGGTGGCCACTTTTGACCGGTAAGATATATCAAAAAATTGCGATCATTTAAACATAAGTTAATATTATCGAAGATTTATTTTAATTAAGTGTAGTGGAAATTATTCTCTCACCGGGGGGGGGGGGGTAAACACGCGAGTTCAGCAGTTTCGAATACGATTTCAATACAATTTTTTCATAAACCTCATCAGCACGACTTTGAAAACCTTTTCGAAGCTTAAACTTTCCATTGCTTAAAGCGACAACAATGCTGTTAGTTCTTTCTTTAAAATTTCTAAATTTGATTTTTTGTTAGATGATTTTTTTTTTTTTTTTCTAATCTTTATTGCTATTCTGCCAGATACAGAAAAAATTGAGATGATGAACTGCCCTTGACGTACACAATCTCCTAAAAGGATATGCGACAAAATGATAATGATGTCTATATATGTATATATGATACTGTAAACATTTTTCCGAGTAATCGTTCAAACGAAGCCGGCGTTTTAATCGGGTTTTTTAGGTCATATTATTGTTTTGAAATTAGATAACTTAACATTCGAAAAAAAGAAAAAAACACGGAAAAAAACACAACCAAACACATAAAATAATTTTTTACTATTTAGCCTACAATTTACAAAAGTTGATCGTCGCTGATATGGGAAGTTCGTAATGCGTGTTTCACACGGTTTTATTGTGGGCTATTACATACTTCAAAGACAATTATGGGTGCGACGTAAAAGATATCACATTTGCCTGTTTTACTAATTAATCGCAAAAATTCAACATTTTCCTCATTAGCTTTGCTAAAAATCTGGTTCTTCCGTCTACGACCTCCCTTAACAAGCTCCGCGTGTACGATGATCTCAGATCGTCGTACCGTCATATAGTTCATCGATCGCGAGATGGAATCGACACAGTGCGTGACAGTTGTTACGAAGAATAAATTAAGAAAGAAACACAATAAACAACAATAAAAATAAATAAACGAAATGAAGGAAGAAATGTAGAAAAAAGCGTCGTTGCGCGGGGCACAGTGTATAAAACAGAGAGATATATAAATTAATGTGACGTGCGTAAGCCGGATCGCAGCGGTACGAAGGCGACTTCGTTTCACCACCGACTGTCATTCGGTGCCGCTAAAGCTGGCAGGTGGAGTGCCGAGCTTGTAAAAGACAGTTCTATCCTTCGATGCGTCAGACACACATACCGCATTGCTTCCGAACGTGGATTGGCTATTGAACTGTTGTCTGCTGCATGGCGATAGACGTGTGCCAGATGATCGTGTACAGCGTATACCATTTCCACGAACAGGCAACAATAGCTTACCGGACGCGTGTAGGTGTACAGCTATTACATGTAAATAGACCGGTCTCTGCTGTAACCTAGCGATTGCTGTTAATGATACTCCGATTGTGAGCGACCGTTTTTTTAGGGGTTATTTCTAACAGCGGTCCGTAACGTGAAACGGTGTTTTAGCACGTGATCGAAAACTGATATCCACACCGGAGAATATAGCTAAGGGGCTTGCGTTTTTACCTCGACGACACTGTTTCCATGCGTTCCTTTCCGTATCAATTGCTACGCGTAATTGTCGCATTGCTTGCGGTTTACTCGATTCAGGTAAGTCGAATAATTTTATATTAAATAGGTGCATTTCGTGCAAATTCGGCAGACAGTGCACGCACTCCCCTTCAAAATAGATTCTTTGAACAACTGCGAAAAGCGATTTGGAGGGATTAAGTTTTACCGCGAGTGACCAATAGTCGTTTGAACTTTTCGGCGTAGAAAAAGGAATTAATTTTTAGATAGAATTATAAAATGCGGGTTGTATTGTACTCTGTCAAAAATGTCTAAATGTCAAAATGTCAAAATGTCAAAATGTTTAAATGTCTAAATGTCAAAATTACAAATAACGTTTTGCATTGTCGGTAAAACTTTTAAGTTATTTGATGTGAGTAGTTTTTTTTGTTTTTTTTTCGTTTTATTTAGTTTTATATGAAAGCTCCTATCCTTTTTAGGATTCCGTACTCATATAATGTGCGCAACTATTTTAATAAGATGGTTCAGAAATGACAAAATCATGCAATAGTTCAGCAACGATTTGACGTATGAACTTCAAAATTGGAACCACAAGCTTATGACATTTAAGATAACTGATTAGCCCGGCACGACAGAAACGTAAAATACCGTCATCAGAATTGGATCATAAATTACTATTAAACTTCTATCTATGACAATTTACAACTTTAAACTGAGCGATTACCCTGGGCGGCAAGAAACCGTCTAGAATATATAATGCGGAATTTAAAAGGACCTCAAAAATCACCCTTAAAAAATTCATAACTCACCACTAGATAACCCTTTAAAAGTGAAATTAAAAATATAAAACAGGACGCGGAATTTCATGAAGTAAAAACAACAGCAATAAAAATTATTAACCCCCCCCTCTTTTGCGTGAAAAATAGCAAAAAAGTTGAGTGTTCATGCAAGTAATAGCCCCCCCCCCCCAAAGTAAAGAAGTAAAAAAAAAACCGAAATGTATTTCAAACATCTGCATAAAAGAACGCTTTACTGGAAAAATATAGCCAACCTTTCAACTTTATATTTAGATCAACGGGGTACACCGAAAGCATAAAATTTTGGGGAAAAATATTTTTTTTTTTTTCGGGCGTGTGATATAATATATCGATGGAAAGGTTATTATTATCTGTTGGCGATAATACCATATTTTATTTTCTTAACGAAATAGTTAAAGTTGCCGAAAATTTCAAATAGCGCGAAAAACGACGTCTCGCCCTTTTGTAGCGCGAGTGTTACAGTTAAAAATTTTGAACAAAGTTTACGCCTATTATTTCCATATATTTCTCTGGTATGGAGCATCCGGGTTTTCAATTCCAAAACTAGATTCTCGGGGCGTCGTAAACTCGAAATTTAAAAAGAAAAAAAATTTATTTATTTTTTTTCGAGCCTGTGACATAGCGATAGGTCGCTGCTATTTAATAAGGACCGTCTTTATTATTAATAATATTATTTTTTTTTTATTAATTGTCATTATTGTCAATTTTTGGACATTTTTAGGTGATTCAATTTTTGTTTTGTTTCCTTTTCTTTCAAACTATAGTATATCACATGACGATAATAATAGTAATTGTATAGCTACATGATTCAATTTAATTTGATCAGACATTAATTCGATCGGTTAATTTTTATATTCTCTGTACGCACCGCGAGATTCAAATCCAGCTCCACTCCAGTGAAATACCGTTAGCCAGCACTTGTTACGCAGTCGTAATCCATCCTGCCTCGTAACTTTGACACTGTTTACAGTGTTATTATGGTGAAACAGTCCAAATCGATTAGTATAATTTTCGGAGATTTTCGAGTTACGTATAGGTTTAAATATGTAATACCTCTGTTTAGAGACCTTTGCGTTGCGTTTACAAATTTTTTGGTTGCCGGTGAGCCGATAATTAACATTTTCAGAATTAATTTTAGGTTGTTATCAAATAATATTAGAAACGTTTAATAGTAATATTAAAATGAAATATGCAAAATGTAGAGAAGAAAAACTATACCGTCTTCAATATTGATACCAAGCTCAAATTATAACAATATTTAGAGACAATTTAATTATACAATCGCTCGTATTCTATAAACCAAGCATTGGAAACATCAAACAAGTGTTTAATGCGGTTTTTAATTTTTTACCGTAATTTGTGAATTTGCTGTCGACCCTAAAAAGTTAATGTTGTATAAGAATTATCATAATATCTCCTTAAGGTATATCACTCTAAAATATATTACGTTTTATCGAATAATAATTTTTTATTTTTCAATTCATTTTTGTTAAACTTTTAAAGTAAATCTTGAAGTTTTTTTTTTCAAATATATAATTTTGCCATTTTTTGTGTAAAGATTTTTTTCCCGATAATACGGGCGACCAACCTAAAATGATGCTACCTTCAGTACTGTATAAAGTTAAATATTGGTTCAAAAGTAACCTTCAAATTCTGTCGGTAATGTATTTGGCTAATTTTTGTTTCGTTATATTAAACGAAGAACGTATATCGCTAAGGAGACTCATTTCTTTGTTATTTGATGAAATATTCGCCACTGCTTACCACCGATATTCTCATACGCCAACACTGACCGGTAAAATTACTAATAAATAACAGTTATCATTGGAATCAGTCCACGCAATAATGTAAAAACGTCATATTTCTCAGGTGATGAACTTTTAAATGGCCTGCCGGAGTTTCAGATATTCATTATCTTTATTCGAATCTACATTTATCCGTAGTAGTTAACATTGATAACACTTCTAATTTTTCGTCTCGCTAAAAATTAATTTTTCCAAAGTTTATTTTAAGTCAATCATATTGTTATATTACTAAAAACTTATCTAAAAAGATCACGTTTTCCCGCGTTATTTGATGTCTGTTGAGTATCTGTGTTGTACTCATCCGTGCTTATATGATATTACATTTTCACAAGAAAGGTACTTCCAGATTAAAAAAAAAAAAAAAAAATCCAGAAAAACAGGTAAAGAAGAATTCGATATATATCCCGTATCTGCTGGAGTTCCATAAGTCAGTGTCTTAGGACCACTGCTTTATCTGATATATATATATATATATATATATATATATATATATATATACATATATAGATAATCTCCCAGTACCTAACGAAAGCTTAGTAGCCACATTCGCAGATTTTTTTTTTCCCAACCCCCCTTTGGGCATGTCAACAAAGGATCTTCGCCTAGAAACGAAACGAAGAAGAAGGATCAGTTAAATGTAGATTCGGTCAGCTATTGAAACTGAGATCGACGGAAACGATAAGATATACGAGGCACAATAAGGAGTAGGGAGTTTGAGTGACAGCAGATTTGAATACAAAGAAGTGCGTTCGTTCACGAGGGATGGACATTCAAAGAGGATATGGTCAGGATCACAGACGGCTTCGTCGTCAGGGTGAAGAGGATAATTAAGGGGATAGAGCGAGATGAAAACGAAAACGTGAGGAAGGAAGAAGAGTATGATTCAGACGTAAACGGATAATGGGGACAATAACGGAGCGGCGAAGCGAAGGAAAATCGTAAAACCAAGGCCGCGTGGAAAGATTAGGTTGGATGGAAAAATTTAAGAGGAAGATTAATTAGAAAAGGAGGAAACGTAAAAATCTGACCAAAATCTAACATGAAACTTTTTGCACAATGGGAGTAAATTAGAAACGGGGATTTTAGAGAAAAAAAAGCGGGAGGATAGAGCAATCTGAGCCAAGGAATCTGCCATTTCGTTACCCTCTATCCCCATATGACTGGGGACCCAGAGCATTTCAATGCGGATAGCGTGAAGTGAGAAGAGAGTGTGAATGAGAGAGCGAATACGGAGGATGAAAAGGTCAGAGGAGTGAGAGGGGAAATGAGAGGAAATAGCTTTAAGATTCGCAGATGATACAGCTATACATTGTGGCAGCCATTGCTAATGCTAGTAAAAACCTACAAAACTCGTTAAACGAAGTATCCGTGTGGTGTAAACAATGGCGAATGAAAATGAATGAAGATAAATCAAAAAGAGAGTAATCTTTACCAACAGAAAGATCATACCGAAGGATATTATAATCCATGGTAAAATGTTGCCAGTACTAAATACTTGGACGTACACCTAGGTAAAAAACAAACATGGCAACAACATATTCAAACCAAAAGAAATTAATTTAGTTTAAAAGTTCGACAAATATACTGGCTAATTGGTCGCCATTAAAAATTGACCTTCGAAAATATAAACAAATATTATTAGCCCCTATCTGGAAATATAGCTGTCAAATGTGGGGCTGCAGTGCCAAGACCAACATAATAGTAATACAACGGTTTCAGAACAGAACATTACGAATGATGGCAAGTGCTCCATGGTTTATTTCCGATAAAACTCTACATCGCGACCTGGACATTCCTTATGTTTGCTGATGTGATAAAAGAAAAAGCTACGAAACACTCTATGAAACTAAACGACCATCCAAACTGGAGGGCGGTCAACCTGCTCGACAAGTCCACAGAACTACGTCGGTTACAACGAGTAAAACTAATGGATCTGATTAGCTAACCAAGGTATATTCCTTTTAGGCACTACTTTGCTGGAAGGAGCGCCGCTCAAGTAAGTGCGAACATCATAGCTTCTATTGACAGCTCTATAGGTAGGTGTAGAATTTAAAAAAAAAAAAAAAAAAAAAAATGGTACCATCGCTGACTGGCACACTTTCCAATGAACCAAGAATCATTAAAATCGGTTGACGCGGGTACAAATTATGCGTGAACAAATATAAAAAAAGATAAAGAAACATACGCGGCGAAAGTCTTCTTTTGTGAAATCGATAAAAACGACATCATTTACAGAAATCTATAAACATTTTTAGTTTATTTTGATAATAAACTACCATGAAAATATGAGAAGAAAAAAGTAATTTGTAAATGTCGTAGGATATAAGTAGAACGACAAAAAATTTAACAATTGCTTGTGTAAGAATTCGTATTATAAAGAATATTTAGGCACAATTAGAAAGTATCAGGGAAACTGATTGAAATCGTTTAGAAATAAGTTTTAAAAATGTCATTTATACGTAGCTTGTTACTACGAAACATGTTTGTTTTTCGTTTTTTTTCTTTTTTTTTTTTTCATATTGTCCTGTCAAGTTTACGAATATGTCATTACAGGTATGTTATATTTTGGCATACTTGATGTTTAATAAACGTTTTTTTTTTTTTTTTTTTTTCGTTTTCCCCGTTTTTCAACATATATTTTGTGGTACACTGTTATCCTTCTTTTGAATTCCTTTTTTTTTTTTCCTTTTTTCGTGGGGTATAATTTTTACGAACGAAATTTAGTACAGTATTTATATCAGACATATTTTTTAGTATGGTAGATTAATCGCCATTTCGATATTTTCGGCTTAAACGATACAATTTAAAGTACCAAATACAATAATATCCTGAAATAGGAAATATTTATTTAATAAATATAACATACCTGTAATGACATATTCGTAAACTTGACAGGACAATATGAAAAAAAAAAAAAAAAAAAAGGAAGAATACTAAAGGAAATTAACAATAATCCTGATTTTTTATTATCGACATAATAATTTAAAACGTTAGTGAGAGAAAAATTATGAAAATAATAATTTTTTTCCGCTCTAGTGATGGTTCAATTAAAACAATTAAAGGCAATTTCGTTTCTTGGCCTAATTAAAATTCAGATGCAGAGACTTGTATAATAAGCCTGTGTGACGAAAGTATTCAGCGTGTGCGGGAACATGAGTGCGTGGGGGCTGCGCGATGGAATTTTTGAAACATTTCTAGAATACTTACGCCCCCGAATTTTGAAAAAAACGTGGAGCGAACGATGGATGTTTAGGAACACGAGTGGATGCGTGGTGGACGAATACATCTTATTTACGATAAAAATTAAAATTAAAAAAAAAAAAAAAAATGCCGGAACAGAGCGTGACTTGGAAAATTCCTTTAAAATGTAAGTTCCAAGTGTCGAGTTTCGAACGTTTTTAACACTCTGCTAAAATTTCGCAACTCAAATCCCCCGTAAAATTTAAATTAAAAATTACGCCATGTCCATTAGATGAAGCGACTTGTATAGTACGCCTGTGTGACGAAAGTATGCAGCGTGCGTGAGGCTGCGGGATGGAATTTTTTGAAACTCTGCTAGAATACTTATGCCCGGAATTTTGAAAAAACGTGGTAGCGGTGGATCGCGCGTGGATACGGACGGTGTGCGTTCACTACGCCCGTGGTTGGTGCCGTCAAACGGGGACGGACCATGGGACAAAAATCGCTATAGTTCTCACGTTCTTTCTGGGCCTAATTAGCGCCGGTGGCATCCATTGTGCGCTCGGATGAAGATATATTACCTACTTTTTTTTTTACGTTAATTATTTGTCTTCCCACTGCTGCTAATATACATTTTCACCTTACTATATGTATTTCTTACTCTGCTAGCTTTATTATATAAGTTCTTACTTCGTAATAATATTATGCGCTACAGTGAGAGTGTATTATTTTGTGCCGAGTGTTTGATAGTAATTGATTAAAAAATGGTTTTTTAAACAAAAATAACGGCTTCAAAATTTACTCTAAAAATTTGATAAAAATTGCACTAAAAAGTTAAGAATAATTACCTGGTAATAGATACCTTATATGGTAAAATGTAGCTTTAGGAAGATGTGACTATTCTGAAATAACATTAACACTTATTAAAGTATCGTTACCCAATTAAAAAAACCAAATTAACTGAGTTTGACAGTACGATTATTCGTTTTCTCATTGGAAACATCAAGAATATTTAAGGCGGTTTTTAATTATTATCGTAATTTGAATTTGGTGCCGACTCTAATAAGCCTTATTGGTGTTTACAAATAGTTCTTATAAAGTTTGTATACGATATTTTATCTTCCTATCGAATAGGTGTTTTTTACCTTTTCGTGCATTTTTGTTGTTAAATCTTGAAGTTGGTATTTTTTTTTCAAAAAAAAAAAAAAGAAAAAAGAAGAAAAAGCTATTTTATTTTATAATTTTTATGGTACATATTTTTAAGTAATAATACTGATAGACCAACATAAAAAAATGATGCTATTTTCGGTACTGTTTAAAGGTGGGGTACAGTTAAAGAGTATAATGTTCAAATGTTGTCAGTATGAGTTTATGAATCACGCTTAGGGCTTTCGAATTCATTATTATTATTTGAATTTCCACTTGTGTAAACTAACGTTGATGATATTTAAAGTGTTCAGTATTTTTTTATATTTTCCTTATATTCTAATGAACATTTTTTTTATCTAATAAGGATGCCGTACACATATAATGTACGTAATCCTAATAAGATGGTTGAGAAACGACAAAAATATTCATTTTTATCAGATTATATTAAGCGAGGAAAGTATATTTCTAAGGAAACTCTTTTTTGTAACGTTTATTTCGACGACTATTCATCACCACTCACCGATAATTACCGATATACCTACGTAAGACTACCACTATATATTATTAAAAAATACGTACTTACCGACAATGGCTGTTCACTGTGTGTTCTAAAATAGTTTCAATTTTAAATATTGCAAAATATATAAATAACGTGTTCTGTTTTCCAATTGTAACGGTAAAACTATTTTTTCAAATGTTACAACAATGGTGTTAAAAATGGCACGCTACACGTTTAACTATTCATTCAAATTTGTGGAATTCAGCAACTGTATGTTATCACTAGAAATTACGTTCGACGTAATACGATAGAAAAACGTTATCAGATTGTCTTTAATAAGAGTTTGACTTTTGTTTTGATAAATTTAATTACCCCACCAGTCAAAGGTCGAGAAAAACAGGTAATATTTCCTACCGGTTTTCTCTATGGGAAGATCAACACTGATGCGCGTTATAAATGTAGAAAATGAAAAAAACACAAAATACACTGGGACCGAGGACATAACGCCCGAAATTAGTTTGTGAATTTCGCGTTTTTTGTTTTCTAAATAGGAGATTTCCCCGTCTTTTTCTTATATTATTTTCAAAATGCATAGCCCTACAAACTTTTCCCTGTGTTGGAAGGTTGCTAATATCAAGCTGCTTTCCAAGCCTGGTAAAGATCCTTCCCTTGTTAGCAGCTATCGATCTATCTCATTGTTAAACTCAATCGGTAAAGTATTTGAAAAGATCATTCACAGATTACTACTGAATTAGGTGTCCTGTGAAGGCCTGCTCCACCGTAATCAATTTGGTTTTTGCGCTTAGGAGATCGTAAAAGTATGAAATTTTTTTTTTGGCGGCGATTCTATTAAGGTTTTCCCTATGGTTATCATGAAAATCAATCATCAAACTTCTTTTATAATGTCTTTATGTGTTTCGTGTTATTCGCTTCTGCCTCAGATTTTAATCACTCGAAACGATCTCGATATGTGATATAAACACTTATGACGTCGCGATAAATTTCCTACTACATATTTACGCGTCTTTAATACGTTGACTTGTTTTTAAGGTAATATTTCTCGCGATTACTTTGAGAAGAAATTGGCGAAAAAAAAAGGGAAGCGAAATGGTAAACGGTAATTTAAAGCCAATTAAAAACCACGTAATGGACAATTATGAAAAGAATAAAAATGGCTTATTATCTTGAAATGGTATATTTGGCGTTATTATATTTTAATTAAAATATAATAACGCCAAATATACCATTTCAAATTCCCTTCCGGTGATGCCAAATGAAACGTTACCGTTTACTAGTTTAAACCCATAGGCATGCCAAGCACGTACTCTCGTCGATTTTATTTATTTACAATTTTATTTTTTGGTTTTATCGTTTATGGTTATTATTAAATTATCCGATTGAATTTTAACCAATATATTTTATAATCTTTTACACCTATCTTTCTGTACTGGTCGATCGCTGAAAAACCCAATAATTAACTACGAAAATGACAACGAAATATGATTAATTAAATTTAAAAACAAAATTCTATGTATCACTGTTGTCGGTGGTGATCCATGATCCGTTGGTTGGCGGTTCGTTGATCGGTTGGTACGAAGAGATCAGATTAAATATTAATCGAGCTTTTACGTTCGTGTTCCGCTGTTCGTCACACTTTATAAGGGGGGGGAGGGGATTCTGCTTTAGAAGACTTGAAGAAGCTCTTTTTTGAGGGGTTTTATACTTTCTTATGTATTTGAAGTGTGTAAATAATTTTTATTAGGTAGATGTAATAATAAACTGCAGAGCAATGAGCCTTTTCCTAGAACGTCTACTTACTGTAGTTCGCAATTGGCGGGAAAGATGCAGTTCGCAATTCTTGTCAAAGACATAAAAACCAAATACATTTTAAATTATTGCACGTTTTTTTTTCTGTGTGAACCAAAAAAAAGTTAAAATAATTGGGAAATTATGACTTTTCCAGACTTGGAAAAAAAAAGTGTTTTTTCAACAAAAAAAAGTTATTTTATGTTGTGTAAAAGATCTCTAAAAATACTTTTTCAACAATTTTGTTGATTCACATAGAAGAGATTTCAATACTGAAGAGAATAAATTTTTGTTCAAGTCAATAGGTCGTTTAGCTTTTTTTGCTATCGCGCCCGCTAATTCTGAAAAATCGAAAAAATGAAAACTCGACAAAAACAAGTTTTAAAATTTTCAATAACAGAAAATATAAATCTTTGTTTCTTACGCTAATGATCGGTTAATCAGCTTTATTCTTTGTCCCGATACGGTAGTCCTTCCGCTTCCTCAAATAACTCATTCTGATGCATTTGTTCGAGTCTACAAGCCGTATCAGCCCCATGGGTGCTAAGTGACTGGCGCCTACTTTTTTCTTTCGATCCATTGCGCGTCGGCGGATCAACAAGCATTTTGCATTGCTGGCCAATATTCAAATGCAGCAACTGCATAGTATTCAAAATCGCTGAATATCCTTCGTTGAACATTCCTGCAGCCAAGTAGGCGGCTATTTTAATCACTTTTTTTTAGTCGGAATGCAAGTGCTTCGGATTGATGCGCTAGACTATTGAGTTGAACGACTCGTTTGAATTTTGCGTGTGACCGCCTAAACGTTAAAATGTTGTCATTTGATAGTTCTTCATAAATCGGGCGAACGTGCTTCTCAACTTTTTTCGTCAATCAATCGGGCAGGATGCTCAAAAGATCGTAATTGATTGGTGCATTCAGCTTTGCGCCATTCACACCAACTGTCGATTCCAGTTGGACAGTGTTCGTGTCCAGGAGATTTGTCTGCGAAGCAATAATGATCTAGCATTACTATCACAGTTTTTTTTTAATTTCTTGGACAGAATATTAATATTTCTTCCAATTTCCAAACCGTAATAAATTGTCAACTTTTTATGACATCTTCCGTTAGCCGCTTTTTACCACTGAGCTTCTCAGAAACGCATGCACGGACAACTGTTATCACGAAGTGGAAGATAGAAGGGAAGAAGAGAGTACCCGAGCCTGGCTGACAGAAGCTCAAAGTAGAAACACGTGCAGAAATAACTGTTCTAACGGAGGAGAGGAGGCAAGGTCGGAAAGAGCGTCCGAGCCTGGTTGAATGCGCTACACCTGCTTGACGCTCATTTTCGTTCAGCTTTGTATCTCCAAAAGTACTTCGAATTGACATTTGTAACTTTGTGAATATACGCTTGGATAGTTTATCTATTGATTTAGGAAATGAAAAAAAAAAAAATTCTCCCCCTAATAATTTCAATATCGGACCGATTTAAGTGTTACTGCTACTACGCGTACCGAGTACACCTTATCAGACGATAGACTGCGACACAAATTTTATAACTTCATCTTGACTACAAGACCACGACTATTTGCCTAGACTGATGGCTAACGTCTGACTGGCCAGAGAGAAGAAGAGTAATTAACTTCAGCGAAGGTAAAACACGACTAGTGATTTTCTATAAAAATCTTTTTTCCGCTTTTTTCTAAATTCTCCCACCCTTCCGCCAGTGACCGCTGAAGCTGACGGTCTATCAGGCAGACAGTTTTTTCTTCGTGATCGGTGATTGGCTACCCTAACCGACAACAGAATTTCAAACATGCGCACATTTACTCTCGCACCATCTATTCTAAATTATGTTTTATTTTTATTTTCTTTTTCTTTGAATTTTATTTGAACCATGTAATAGACACATTACAATATATCCAATACATTTAAATAAATACAAACCTATTTTTACCCCTCATCTCAGGATTGCGTATTGACAAATTCCAGCAGACTAAGACGTTTAATAAACGGATAAAATAATTCAAATAACAACACGGTGAACCAAATAAAAGTATAGCAAATTGCAGTTTAAATGTTTCCTATTTTAGCATCAACATTTTTTTAGCAGCACCGATGTTAAACATAAATTGAAACATTGTTACGGTTTTTTTTGTTTTTTGACTCGTCAACTATGGACATTAACACAGAGAAAGAGGAATTTCCCCGTATCATTAATTTACAGAATCAGTTTATCAGAATCTACGTTGAATGAAACACTATTCCCTACGGTCGCTAGATAAAATGCCGTGCAAAAACTACCGTATAAGAGAAAATTATAAAACAAAGAAAATAACGTTTTTATTATTTTTTTTTTAAATAACAATAAAAATCTTTCCCGGACATACATAGTTTGTCGTCGAAAGATTGAGATAATTTCACGCGATGGCGATAACATAGATTTTATGAAATAATCGATTGCTTGAATAACTCTCTCTTGACAGCTTAGTATAGCAAGTTTTTTTCGCAGCATGTTTTCGATTTTACCCCTATTTCTTTATTGCCTCACCATTCGTCGTTAAAATTTTACTCAGCGCTAATGATCAGTTACTCATTTTTCTTAATTAATTCAGCGTATTGAAACGAGTGTTTTTTACTTTTTCTCTTCGTTACTTTTATCCTTCATCAATGGGCACGGAATTTTTAATTAAACATTTTTCTTCGGTTCATTTTTTTGTAAATTCTTTACCATACATCCGATAGGGGTTTAGTTGCGATACGAAAAAAATGCAGACAGTAGCTCCATGAAAACTCTAAATCAGCTTCTGACGTGTTAAACTAAACGCAAACGGCATTTAAAAAAAAAAAATACAGCAACAAAATAAACTTGGCTATTACGCGTCTTATCGAAATGGTTAATTTTGACAACCTCAGATTAACGCATTTCTAGGACTCTGTGCACATATAATGTACGAAATCGTAATAGGATGGCTCAAAAACGACAAAAATATGCAACAACTCAGCGATGATTTGACTTACGAACTTCAAAATTGAAATAATATAAACCACACGATTAAACTTTTTTTTTCTGATGAAAACTTTAAGATAATCAATTACCCTGGGGCGATAAAACTGCAAAACACCGTCAAGAATAATATATATACTTAATGTGAAGTTTAAAACGGCCTTAAAAATCACTCTTCAAAATGTATAACTCATCGCACTAGATAGCCCTTTAAAATTTAAAATATAAAACAAATCGCGGAATTTCACGAAATAAAAAAACCACCAATAAAAAATTATTTACCTTTCCCTTTTTCCACGTGAAAAATTGCAAAAAAAAAATGAATATTCAAGTAATAGACCGACTAAAAGAACATAATGAAACCGAAACGTATCTCTAAAAATATGCGTAAATGAAATAGCCAATCTTACAACTTTACGCTAAAAGCTCAAAATTTTGAAGAAAAAGAAAAAATTTCAGGCGTGTGCCATATTGTCGATGGAAAGATCCGTCATTTGTCGGGAACGAGAACCCGTATTTCATTTCTTTAACGGAGCTTTCAAAGTTCAAAAAAGGCTCAAAAAATAATTTGTCTACACACACCTATATGCGGTTATAGTGTTATAGTAAAAAAATTTTTGTACATTTCCGCATATTTCTCTAGTATTCTGGGTTTTCGATTCCAAAACTGGTCTCTCAAGGCGTCGTAAACTCGAAATTTTAAAAAGGAAATGTTTTTTTTTTTTTTTTGTCCGAACATGTAACAGAACAATGCGAAGGTCGCTATTTGACAAGGACCGAACTATATTTCATTATTCGTTTTTAAAAGTTTTTCTAAACTATTCATCAATGTTCATTACACTGATTCGTAAAGTATAAAGCGCGGGTTAATTATTAAAATCTGTCAGTAATTATTATTATTATTATTATGTTTCTTTTTTTTCTATAAGCGAAATGAAAATAAGATGACAGCCAAGAGCTTAAGTAATTCTAAATAAGATTACTATAAATACAAATAAACTATTCGTGTATATACATATATTGTTGCGAAGATTTTTTTTTTTTTTTTTTTTTTCTTTCAACGGAACTGGCTAAGTGTGTTTTGATATAAGGATGATTCGAAGTATATCTGATAAAACATCTGAGGGGATAGGCAAAAGTGGTAGAAAGCAAAAGCGCTGGTGTAAATGTAAATACAAAGACAGTAAAAGATCATTGTAATCCGATTCTTTTAATTTAATGAATTATTTTTACTTTATTTACTACCGTTTATTATAATTTGAAGAATTCTCTAATATCTTTATCTACTCCGTAATAGATTTTTTTCGTTTCCTCACTAATATACATATATATTATACAAGTATTTGATATTTCCAATAATTAGCGGTGCGCAATTTTTATAAAAATTACTTATTTTTGAATTTATACGTATTTTTCCTTTTTTTCTTTCTTCCGAGTTTTTACAGTATTCCCTCAAGTGTCTACTTTAGCTTCTCCATTTACCTCGTATTCGTGTTTGGAAAATAGTGTAGCTTTCCTTTTTTCCCATCTTACCCGAATTAGCGAATATCACGTGTTTCAAACACATCACCCTGGGCGATGAATACGGTCAATGTAAACAATGTGGGTAATTGAATTACCGATAACAACGCCTATCTACATAAAAGGGAATCGAAAAGTTTTAAGCTTTTTTTTGATAAAGATTTGTTGCTTAATTTTATTTGGAAATAATTATGGTCGACGTGTTTTTGTTTCTTGGAAACTGAAGATTGCTTGGCGAAAATCATTCATATACAAAATGATCAATCATCAATTCAAAATCAATTCAAAACAGGACGCCAGATACAGTAGATTCTCAGGGAAGAAATATATCAGTTTTCAACTTTCGGTTTTTGTTTGTTTTTATAAAAATATTCTGTTCATTATTGGCAACAAATCAAAAGGATACCTAAACATTTGACTTTAATTAATGGCATTTTCTTTTTTTTTTTCGATTTTTTTTTTTTTTTACATCACACCGATCCTAAGACCATAATTGATAAGGCTATTATGTATATTATTTTATTTATTATGCTCAGCTACCCAGCGGCAGTATGAACATCGGTCGATCGGAAAACTAATTACTATAGAGCTGGAGTTCGTTCGTTCGTCAGCCGAGATATTAGCGACGGAGTTATCTTCCGTTTCTGATATCTAATATTGACTGCTATAGAGCTGGATTTTGTTCATTCGACGGCTGAGCTATTAGTGACGATGTTATCTACCGCATCTGACGCTTAGGGCATCGCCGGCCCATGTTCTTTTAAGCCTCCTTGGCGGATCCTAGTGACTGATGTTTGATATCTCTGGATTTTGATTGAATTGAAGTGTCTCATAAAAGTGTTCGTATTGCTCCAGGTATAAATTGTTTACATATGGAACATCTAAGTCTGTATGTAGAGTATGATTCGATGCGTAGTACGAAGCGTCTACCAGTTGCCTCAACGTTTTCGATTGGAACTGTTGAACGATATTTTAGGCTACTCTTCACAGCGACTTCATATACTTTTAATCCGTATCTCCAGACTGGCGCTATGACTAGAAGATAAACTAGCCTCTTGCATTTCAAACTCACTGGTGACGTATTGCTTAATATGTTGCTGAGAGCCTTAGTTCTTGAAGCCATTTTTTTCCGGATGAACGATATATGGCTTCTTCGTGTGACTCTTCGATCTAATTTCATATCCAGGTATTTAATGTGATTTTCTTGAATTATGTGCTGATTATTTATTGTATTAGAGGAGCAGTTTTGCACATTTAAAGTGAAAGTTACTTGTCCGGTTTTTCGATGGTTCAGTTTAATCTTCCACTTGAGCGCCTACTGCTGGTTAGCGATTAAATGCTCTTGTGTTGATGCGTACACTGGGTTCTTATGCCGAGCAAGGATGCGGATACCATCCGTAAAGGTAGCGATTACTATCGACTTTAGTACTGGCACATCCGCTGTATAGATGGAATACAAGAGCGGGCCGAGTACACTACACTGTGACACTGATGCCTTTGTGTTATTTGACAAAGATAATGATGAGTTTATCTTGACATTGAAACTTCTGTTTGTCAAATATGAGACAATAACGGGTGCACCGGTTTTTCAAGCCAAATTCCTTATTTTGACATGATTGTTCACTTTAAATGACGAAAATGATTTTACGAACAAGAAGTCAATTTTTCTATGGCAACAGCGCATCCTAACGCGGTATAGCGAATTGTAGATGAAATAGGAAACTGGCGAGCAATTTTAGGAAATGATTATTCAGCATATTGCAAATCGAAAGGAGTTAACGGCATATCACACATAAACATACTTTCGCACATCGATATTCACTTATTCGATTTGGAGCAAAATTACTATCGCTTCGTAAATACATACATGTATTCTTTTTTTAAATTCACGGCAAAATCTTTCGTGATACCCGGATAAAGATCTATTTATTCCATTTAGTTGTATACATACACCCTGTCAAGAAAGTATCGGGAATTGTCAATTTAAATCTCCCGGGTAATAGCTAGGCAGATAATTTTTTTTTTCCAGGTTGGTACAACTGTTTTGTATTATGATGCCTATTTTTAGCGCGATCTGTCAACCAGTGTGTTTACAGCAGCTGTTAAAATCAGTCGACCTTGAAGTGTTTTGTCGAAGTTTTACAATGAGTGAAAATATTGAACAACGTACTTGTGTTAAATTCTGTGTTTCGAACGAAATTTCTTGTGCCGATACACTGAAAATGTTACAGAAGGCTTTTGGTGAATCTGCTTTATCAAAAACGCGGGTTTACGAGTGGTACAGAGCGTTCAAGGATGGTCGGGAGACGGTCGAAGACATGCCTCGCTCTGGACGGCCTTCAACGAGTGTGACCGATGATAACGTCGATAAAATCAAGGAAATCGTTGCTGAAAATTGTCATGTGAGCTTGAGAGAGATGGCTCATGGATTGGGCATGTCACACGAGAGCGTACGTACGATTGTGCACGAAAAATTGGGTATGCAACGCGTTGCGGCTCGGCTTGTTCCGAAAGACCTGAATTTCTTTCAAAAAAAGTACCGAGAACAGGTAGCTGCAGACATGCTGGATCGAGCCAATTTGGATCCTACCTTCTTGGAAAAGATAATTACTGGTGACGAGACATGGGTGTACGAGTACGACACGCTTACGAACCAGCAATCGTCCGAATGGCGGCCAATTGGCGCGCCAAAGCCGAAAAAACCTCGCCAAAGCCGATCGAAAGTGAAGATCATGTTGATTGTTTTCTTCGATATTCGAGGCGTGGTACACTATGAATATGTGCCAGCCGGACAGACAGTCACCAAAGAGTTTTACTTAAGTGTTTTGAGACGTTTGAGAGAGGCTATCCGTCGTAAACGTAACGATTTGTGGGTCGACAATTCTTGGATTCTCCATCACGATAATGCGCCGTCTCACAAAGCCATAATTGTGAATGAGTTTTTGGCCAAACACTCGGTAAATATCATCGAACAACCGCCGTATTCACCAGATTTAGCACCCTGCGACTTCTTCCTATTCTCAAAACTCAAATTTCCGCTACGGGGAATGCGCTTCGAATCGATTGATGACATCAAGACGAATGCGACGCGAGAGCTAAAGGCCATCCCGGAAACCGCCTATCAGAAGTGCTTTGCCGAGTGGAAAAAGCGTTGGCATATGTGCATCGCTTCGAATGGATGTTATTTTGAAGGTGACAAAATAAATTTGGATGAAAATTAAAAATTGTTCGTTTTATTTAACAATTCCCGATACTTTCTTGACAGGGTGTATATATGCGTTGATAACTTCACCGTGCATTTTTTACGCTGTTATAGTTATTGGTATTATTATATTAGATTAATTAAATAATCTAAGTGGATTTAAATATTATTTTGAGCAGTAGGGGGAATATAAATGTATTACATAGTAATTGCAAATAAAAAAATCGTGACAATAGAAGTAACGTGACAGTTAAGTATTGCGCATATATTGCGAGAAAATTTTGTTCTGAGTTTGAAAAGAAACGTAGGGGCAACCAAAATATTTTGTTTTTGTTATTCATTTCATTTATTTTATCTTCCTTATTTTATTTCCAATGTTTGATATGTAGTACATTGGTGCATAGTACCGTTCATTTTGCTCGTTTCATTCTTAGTTTAGCTTTTTTGTTAATTTTATTTACATAACACTAAATTCGAAGGAATTTGATTTTTCCGCTGCAAAGAGGAAGAGGAACGTAATTTTTTGCGATTTTTTGAAATTATCGCCATCTCAAAAATTTCGTTAAGGAAATGAAATACCGTTTCGTTCCCGACAAATAGTGATCTCTCAATTGTGATATCATCACATGAGCAGTAAAAATTTTTTTTTTTCAAAATTTGGGGGATTCCGCGTCCCTCGGAGTCTAATTTTTGCGATGGAAACTCGGAAGCTGGAAACTAGAAAAATATGCGGAAATGTACATATTTTTAACCTTGTTCAAAATTTTTAACTATGATACTCGCGTCGTCCAAAAAGAGACATGCGTCATCTTTCGCGCTTTTTTGAGAACTTTTCGTCAATTTCAAAAGTTTCCTTAACGAAACGACTTATGGGTTCGTTCCCGTCAAATATCGATCTTTCCAACAATATATCACATGTCCGGGAAAAAAAGAATATTTTTTTCAAAATCTTCCAGCTTTCGGCGCCTCGAGCGCCGAATTTTAAAATTGGAAACTCGGATGTTCCAAACTAGAGAAATATACGTGAAAGTGCATATTTTTAGCTATAATGTAGCGCCAGGGGGCGGAGTCATTTTTCGAGTTTTTTTTTAACTTTTTGGCAACTTTACATAGATTGTGTATCGTAATTTTTTGATTTTATGAAAGGACTCGTGCATTTTATTTTATATTTAGAATTTCACCTTCATAGGTTTATCAGGTAATGAGTTATAATTTTTTAAGTGATTTTTGAGGTCGTTTTAAATACCATATTATATATTCTTAACGGTTTTTTGGGGTTTATGCTACCCAGGGTAATCGGTCACCTTGAAGTTATAGATCGTTTTAAAGAGAATTTTAATTGTAGTTCATGTTCCAAATTTGAAGTTTATAAGTCAAGCCGCGTTGGTGAGTTATTGATACGTTGTATGTGTACGGAATCCTAAAAAAACGCAACGGACATATTACCTTTCGGAAATCGGTAATAAGAAGCAATATTACACTAAAGTTTCTTTACAAACGATAAAAAAATGAATAATTAATAAAGCTAATTTTATAATATATTATAAACAAAAACACAAAAGGAACAGATATTTTTTCACGAATATCACAGTTTGACAATCTTTTTACTAGATAAAATGAGCTCTATATTATTGAAAAAGGACTTGTATACATTTTCGCGTTTATCGTGAACAATGTTGAAACAATCAAACTATGACACATTTTAGGCTGAAATTTATAATCTGCGTAAATTTCATTAAAATCTGTTAAGCCTTAATTAAAATCATTTCCGAGAAAGGCGGAGAGACTGAAATATTCTTGCGTGTATGAGTATATTTATGTCTTAAAATCTGGTGCAACAAAAATGCTCGCAAAACATCAACAGTAACGAAAGAGCTGATAAAAAAGGCTTATGTGCACATATTTATTCTTTATAAATGAGACCTAAGTGTAAAACGGTGAAAATCATTGCCGAAACGAAATGTCGATCGTTGGTTTCGTAAAACGCGTCTTGCTCGGTTGCCGATGTGAATATTTCATTTTAGTCGGCTCGCAAAACCATCATTTTGTCGGCTGTCAAAAATTGACTTTGGCTCGCAAAACCAGACCGCCGGACCATTACAAAGCAATCCTTAATGCCAAACACGATCAAAAGCCTGTTCAATATTCAGGAAAATGGCGTTGTAGTATTCTCCTTTCTCTAGTGTAGTTGCCATTTAGTCTGTTATCCCCTATGTACCTGGTGAACAGTTGAGTGTCTTCCGTGGAAACCGAACTGATGATAATGATGCTATTTTCTGTTGTTATCGAAAGTATTCTATCGTATATTAGCATTTCAAATATTTTGAAAAGTAGGTACGCTTAAAAGGCTGATTATACGAGGAAGGATATATTGAATTTTTTCCCGGTTTTAAGATTACGAAAATTATTGATCTTTTCCTAGTTTCGGGGTAATATATAATTCTTAGAATCGTGTTAAATATATAAGTAATTAAAGTGACCGTTCTCGGTGGCAGCATTGTTATTATTTCACCTGTTATTTTATCGAAACTTGGAGTTTTTTTGGTTCGCAGCATCTTAATTTTAGCCTGTACTTCTTTAGGTGAAATAAGCTTTGTTGGCGTGTGAGTTGAAAAGGGGCTTCCACATGCGTCTTTATTAGTATGCGCGGAATCCTGTATTTCATTGTACGGTTTAAATATTTGTACCAAATGCTCAGCAAAAGTTTGAGCTTTATCAGTACCAGTTTTGGTCCATTCCCCGTTTTCTTTTTTGACTGGGTACGGTCTCGAATGTTGTTTTAGGAAAGATTTTGTTGTTTTCCAAATAGAGACACCCTGCGGGTTTAATTTAGAAATGAAGTTTTCATACCCAGCGCTCTTGTATATTTGTATGTATCTTTTTGCGTAATTCCCTTTGTAGTGAATTGTATATAGTTATTTACCGGTTAATGTTTTATTATGTTGCCAACTAGTACGTGCTCTTCTTGTCACTTGTATTAACTTTCTAATTTCTACCGGAACATTAAAGTGACTTTCCTTAATAGCTTTATGCGTTGAAGTGTTAGTGGCTGTTTTACAGGCATCATGGATGTTCTTAGTTAATGCAGAACATCAAGATTCTCATTCGTTTTTAGTCTAATATTTAAGTCCGTAATCAATGTACTTCTTAAATTTCATCCAGTCTGTATATTTGTTTGATAATGGTTTGGTTTATACATTTATTATTGGTTGTACTGTGAGGCACGTTAGTAACTGAGTGTGATCTGAGCTTTTACAAGTGTTATATACATGATGCAGATTTCTAGCGATGAAAATATCAAGTGTGTTCGATGATCTACTTGCGTGTGTTGGCCAGTAGGTTGGTTTGCTGGGACTTAAGACTTGAAAATTGTAATTTAATATTAGATTGTTTATCATTCTACCTCGATCATTTTATTCGATTACAATTCCATCTTGGATGTTTGGTATTGAAGTCGCCACCTAGAATGAATCTAGGTCCCAAGTGTCAAAAGATTAATTGCAGTAATTTTTCCTTAGGTAACATAATATTAGGGCGACAATATATACTAGCAATTACTAGGTCAAAATTTGAGGTGCTAATATTTACAGCTAAAATCTGATATGCATAAGTAGCTTCGGAATATGTTTTAAGATGATTTAAACCCAATCTTACTAGTATAACTACGCCCACCATGCACTCTGCCATCAGGGTGTGTTGAGCCATAACTAGTATAACCTGATATCTTAAAGCTGTGCGAGGATATTAAGTGCATTTCACAGATGAGGGCAACATCTATTCTACGTCTATAAAGAAATAATTCCAGCTCTTGTTTCTCGCGAATAAGCCCGTTACAGTTCCATAGCATAATTAAGAGTGATTTATTTGTTGCTCGTTACACAGTTCCTTGTATGCTACTTTGTCTCATTATAGTATGGTACATAGTTAAATTGTTTATTTGTTATTGTCGATCTAATAGTATGCGCTTGTATTCCGAACAGTCTCTATGGTTCGCTGGATGGTTTCTGTCGCAGAGGGCGCAACGGGGTTTAGTATCGACTTCTTCGGTACAATTTTTAGTTTCGTGATTATTTCCCCATTCAACACACCTGTCAGGAAGGTTACAATGGTTCTGAGTATGTTCATATAATTAGCATCTTTTACATTGAATAGATTGTTTATTTGATCTAAGTTCTTGCACTACTATATTTCTGTGTACAGCAAACCTGTTAATGTGAAAATATCGTCATTGCACGGAAACGGGTTTAGGTCTACGTAATGTATAGATAAGTTTTGTTTGGTTTTTGAATGAATTACGATTTTAACGCTTTCATAAATGTTACGCTTTATACTGGGCGGAGAAGCAGAAGCGGTGAAGTTTCTGAGCGCCTCGCTCTCTTTTTGTTGGAAACTACACGCCACTGATCATTATTATTAACAGTACACGGTTTATCTTTTATTATTTTTAAGGGAGAAATACCGTCTGAATTTGTACATTTGTTGCCTTTATTCAATACATTGTTGCCGTTATTTACGAATTCGCTTGCATCGCAGTTAGTACTATAAATAATTGTTTTGATGTTACCTGTTAAATCTGTTCAGTTGTTCTTGTGTGTATTCGGATGTAATGTGTGTCTGTTATTATACCTACCATTCTTGGTATCAGCTAGTATGCATTTTGCATAAGTGGAGTACTGTCGGATGTGTATGCGACATAGCGGCGGTTTAATTTTGGCGATCGGATCATTGTCTAAGTGCGAACGAAAAGAAAAGGTAGCTACCGCTTATCGGAAAGCAGAGCAGTGGGTCGTAAAGATCACTCGATTACACGGAAGAATAAAAATAAAACGTTTACGATAAAGAGAGATAATTTCCAGAAGAAATTATCTAAATAATATGAGCGCGCGATAACAAACGACTTTAACATTAACTGTTTGACATTTTCTCATTTAGGCTCTCTCGATATATTTGAATTTCTTCCACCAGTTGACTATTATCAAACCGTGTTTAAAAAACGGTGTTTGAATCGTAATCAGACAAGTTCAGTCGAGCGTGGAAGTCGGGCACTGAAAATTTCACAGATATATTAAAAATATTTACAAACAGAAAAACATTTACTTTCACACTGAAATCTACAACATAGACTCTCTCGATATATCTGAATTTCTTCCACCAGTTGGCTATTATCAAACTGTGTTTAAAAAACGGTGTTTGAATCGTAATCAGACAAATTCAGTCGAGCGTGAAAGTCAGGAACTGAACATTTCACGAATAGGTGAAAAATATGTACAAACAGAAAAACATTTACTTTCAAACCGAAACCTACAACTTGCTTATATACAAAAACTGTCCATTAGTACATCCTGCAGAAATATATTTCATATTGTACAGAAACTTTCTGTCGACTATGTTCTTTGTGTATTCTATATTTATCTTTCGAGAAAACTTTTAAAAACCTCTTGAAGTGAAACTTCTTTAGGCGCGCCTTATATATATATATATATATATATATATATATATATATATATATATATATATATATACACATACATATATAAATAAAACAATGTATGGGAAGTTAACTCGAAAAACGAACGAGCGTACGTTATGACTGATAGTTCTTAATACATCTAAAAATTCGTCACGGACACGTAGCCAGTGATTTATCGAATTAAAATTTACGCGCTCGGCTCTCTCCGCTGCTTTTTTTCTTACTGGTTACTTGCGGCAGATTAAAGAAAGATAACGTGCAGTCCACTCCTTTTATAAGTAATGGTTGTACGAAACTGTAACTGTCCACCTTAAAAATGTCATCGAGTGACGAAAACATGGCAATGATGAGTCTTCACGGAAAACAAAAATTCATTTAAAAATTATTTCAAAAGGGACCCAATCAACGGCTAGTTTTTCTGAACAGTTGAGGATATGTATGCTGTTCAATGTGAGACGGAAGATGGAAAAGAAATGATTATTATCGCCATTTATATTTCTCCAAATTAAAGGGTCCATGATATAATTAAATTTATGCATAGAAGATTACTCCCTTTTACTTCCGATGGCTCAAAATTATTAAAAGAAAAAATTTACATACACTTCTAATGATATTAGTTGGAGACTTCAAATTTTGCATCAGACAATTCTTTGTCTTTAATAGAATTTCTTCAAACTGAACTTCAATTATTAATAATAATCCAAATGAATCAACGATGAAGCACGGTTCACTACCATTGATGCAGTATTTTCTAGACATGTATTGATAAAATTACATCAAAAACTTATATTTCATATTTTAGCTACCATAAGCCTATTGTATCTTTTACGGAATCCAACAATCAACGAATAACATTAATAAAACAAATGCATTAATTTTTTATTTGTTTTTGCTTTTCTGTAAGTGAAACTTTATAGATATGTATTTATGAGAACCACAGATCTCCCCATTCGGTTCTTACTGTTGGTAAATTTGGTACTAATACTATTACTATAAATCGAAGGTGGGGAAAACGCCTTTGAAGTTTAACTTCTGCCCTGTGCCCCGAGGCGCATTTAATTTTTTTTTTTTCTTAAGCTTTCAAATGGTCGAACTCATTTTCTACATTTATTTTAGAATTGAATTGAACAGATTAAAATAGCAGAGTTCACAGTCGTTCGTTATTTTGCTTCTGTATCATGAAAATAAACTCGATTATTATCGTGCTCGGAAAAATACTCACTAAATTTGAAGCGTTTTTCTAAAAATTATACATTCGGAAATTAATATTTTTTTCTATTGAAATAATTACCGCGTTTGCACATTTTTGAACATTCAATGATTAATTAAATTCAGTTTGATTCGTTTATTATTATTATTCTTATTACACGCGAAACACCACAAGCGCGCAATATTGTGCAAGTAGTGGAATATACGAAAAATATAAATATTATACGAGTAATGAGTTAATAAAAATAAAGAAAAAAATGTAACATCTTGAAAGAAGGTTTCGGGATTAATCTTTTTAATTCTTTTTTTTTTTAAATTCTTCAACGCTTTTTATAGTTTAGTACTTTGACAGAATTTCACAATTAAAGAGAAGGTAGAACAAACTTTCGAAAAAATCACATATGTAAACAAAAAATATAGAGTAGAAAATAAAATAATAACGGACAGACAATTCAAAAAATTTATCATAGAAAAATATGTGGAGAAGTTTGAATCGGACTGGACAAATCATAGTGGAATAACGAAAGGTTTTTTCCCAACATTCAAGCAGAGATTAAACAAAAATTATTATACACCTAATTTCTACAATGTACAATTTACATCAGGCCATGGGAATTTCAAAATATATCTGAAAAGATTCAAGATAGCAGAAACGGAAAATTGCATTAGATGTAATGAGCAGGACAGTGTGCAGCATATACTGAATGGATGTAACATATTAAACTTGGAGATCGCGGACGACTGTGGAGAATTGGTGATGGAAAAAATAAACATATTCAATAATTTGGCCAAAAAGGAATTGCAATACGGAAAATACAATATCAATTTATATTAATATTATGATATGTTAAGATAAGATTAAGAATAGTACAATGTGAAGGGGAGGAAATCAAAAACTTAATTGGATGGTTTCCACCGCTAACCACATTAAAGCTTTACATGTTAAAAATAAATAAATAAATTTTGAAAAAAAAAAAAAAAAGAGGACGCTGTTTTTAGAATTTACTTTTGAACATTGAACATGTTCAGCGGAAAAATTGTTAATTGAATGAAAAATCGGAAACGTTACATAAAATGGGGACATGAAAGAATATAGATGAATGAAAAAAAAGTTACAATTGAGTAGATTAATGAAATACATAATAGTTTTTGTTTACGTTTTTTTTTTTTTTCGATATGTTTAATGTATAATATAGCTTCTTGTATATAGTCTCTTAACTTCTTGCTTTCAAAAGTCTTCTGTCAATTACTTCTTTGAAAAAGACTTTCCAAATTTTACCATTTATCATATCATATTAACAAGCACGTACGTTAAATTAACATATTCCGTATTGGAGTATAACGAAATTCTTAAAAAAAATCTCTGAAATAAAAATAATTATATAAAGAAAAAGAAGACTGTGAATCAAAGAAAAAAGCAAAAATATAATAAAATATTGATTCTTCCTGATATGTTTACTCCCTCCCGGAGATACTTTTTCTTATAGAAGTTAGGTGTAGTTGTAAAAACATGTATGATGCTATTTTTTTATAAACAGAGAGAAAAAAAATAATAATACGTTGATCAATGATTTAAAAATTATATTATGATACATTTTCAGCATGTGATATTTGTATGCGCTTGTATAGAAAGCGTGTATCATACATGAATAAATATAATATGTCCGTGGTAGGTTGCATGTTTCTGTTGTTGCCTAAAACCGTTAGCATATCGGATCGAGTAAGATAAATACGATTTATTTTCCGTAGCATATTGCTTAAAGAAACAAAAAAATAAAATAAAGTAGTATGTTCGAATTTAGCGATATTTTTAGAACTAACAAGAATTTTTTTGTAAAACCCGAAAGAGAAAAACAACGGTAAAATTTGTTAGTTTTACGTCTAAATCAGTGCAGCGGTATTTAACAATGTCTATGCAATTAATAATTTTTTGTCATCCGTTTCAACACGCGCTCACACGCATGCACACATACACATATACCGGTCATAATGCTATACGTATTGTCAACTATCTCATTCATCCGGTTTTAAAACTAATTTTTGCCCCCCCCCCTAAAACCATCTCGGGATATTTTGCGTTTAACACTGCAGGACAGTTATGCTATAATAAAGGTACATTAGTACTCTTGATATAGATCATCAATACTAGGTAGCCGAAAGATTTTTTCCATATTAACGACCTCGTAGTCCAAGTCACGCAGAACAATTCAAACTTTTCGTAATAATATACGTTTTGCATATGTGGTTAAAATACATTGTATATACATGAGCCCTCGGCTTTCGGGACAATATCGCGAATACATCGTGTGCCATGAATATTTCTTCCTGACAGGCGAATTTGGAAAGGTTTTTCAAATAATGACTTACCGAGGAGCATTGTAAATTCGGCATTTCTGATGTAGGCTATGCTCTGCTTGGCTTATACAGCGTATGCAAACACTGCTTCGCTAGACATATCAATCATCGCTAATTCGGTTACTAGAAAACCATAATGGGAATCCATATGGACGTTGAAATCTACAAAATATTCCCCTACATCCATCCGATCCGATAATAATACTAGACCAACGATTTTACGTACAAAATATGTTAATTCTGGCGATGAATAAGCATCGTCTGATTGTAGTGGTGTAGGTGACGAAGACGTATGTGAGTTGCTATTGCACGCAAATAAATATTGAATAAATTCAGCGGCATTAATCGATTTCGAACAGCTCGCGGTAACGTTATTAGCATTCATGATGATATCAATTTTTTTATACAAAAGTGAAAAAATTAAAACTTTCAACGTTATTGGAAAATCTTAGTAATGCGTGGGAAGAGTACTGCTTATAGATCGTGTACGCGTTTGACGAGAAATTAATACTAAGCTCTCGAATGAAACCGTCCGATGGTCTACCTCATTAACTACCTTTGAATCGGGTGTGGCAGTGAAAATGTTACATCAAAAAATGTCGTTCCGTCGGAGAAAGCTGGTAATATGCGCATATGAATGAAGTTGTCAAGGACTTTGGGACATTTGTGTTTGTGTAAATACGTACATGTGCGTATGTGAGCGAGTGTGAAAAATATTATTGTACCGAATAATGGTAAATAGTATGCGAGCAATGCACATGTGGTCTTGAAGGTATGTAACTCGTGCGGATAAAGGCTGTTGCGGCGACGAGATGTATACCTGCGGAGGTTACCGATTTCTGGAAAAGGGGGATTGATATTTGCAACAACGATGCCTTGAAACGGCCGGAGATGCGGATGAGTTATTAAATAAAAAAAAGTTATATTTGAAGCGATACGATTAATATTAAAAATCATTGCAATGCTGATAAAAATTTTTATATACACCGGAGATTTTCTTTCTCTAAAAGTTAACCTTCACAATGTAAAGTATGCGAGATGTCATCATTGTGTAGGAAAAAGTTATACCGGTAAAAATAATTAAAGATCGGTAATTAAAAATTCAATATATACGACTGTGCGTGGTGCATGTGCGGGATTGATGTGATATGTCCCCACGGCTAACGCAGAAAAAATGTTCACGATCAATACGGAAACTGGCGGTGAGTGCGTCAGCGGTGTGTGCACGGAAGCTTGGAAGAACTTGGAAAAATAAATAAAAACGTATCATAATTGCTAGGAAAACACGTGGTGAGGATGGTGATGTGTGATTGGATCTGGGCGGACTTTGAAAAAGTAAATAAAATATAATGTATTCCGAAAATTTTTTTGGAAGCGTTAAAATATACTTAGGCTTGGAAAAAATATATCGAAACGGAATGTGTGAACGGTAGATTAATTTTTAGAACCTGCAAAATAAATAAAGATTATGAAAGATCAGAAAAAATTTTCGGAATTTGAAAAATAAAATATACGGTTATTAATTTTGAAAATTCATAATAGGATATGCATAAGTATAGCATGCGCGGTAACTTCGTGGTAGTCAGAGCTTTGGTGGATCTATTTTTTAGAACCGGAGACAAAATAAAAAAATTATGAAAGAACCAAAAAAAAATCGTAAGTGTGAAAAAATAATAATATACTTAGACCAATTCTATAATACTTAGGGTTGGAAAAAATTATTATGACCGATAGGGAAACTAGCGACAGCAGATGTGTGCGTGAGAACATGCGGTACGCATTAGACATCTGGGGATTTATTTTTAGAACCGGAGAAAACTAAAAAATTATGAATGATCGGAATAAATATTCTGAAACGTAAAAAAATATACTTCGGCTAATTTTATAATACTTAGGCGCGGAAAAAATTATTACGGACGATACGGAAACTAGCGAGAGTATAGTGTGCGCGGAATCGTTCGGTGTGCATTTACGACAGCTAACGCTATGGTGGATATATGCGTGGGAACGGGCGGTGCACATTCGCAGTGGTCAGTGCGAACGGAGAACTCATAAAAATACTTGGGGAAATTTTCAAATTTTTATACTTAGACTTTAAATTCTGAAAAGACACGGTGGCACGAACGAACAATGCGAGCACGGGAACGGGCGGTGTGATTTTGCAGCGCTTAAGGTTTTGACGTACTCGGAAAAATTTTCGGAACCGTAAAAAATGAAAAATATACTTAGGCTAGTCTTGAATACTTAGGCTCGGAAAAATAAAAAAAAAAAAAATGTACGAAAGTTAAAATTGAACAAATGGGGAGCTTAGGTTAGTTTCCGGCTTTAAATATTATACTTAGGTTAATTTTTTTGGAATTTTTATACTTACGTTTAGAATTTTGAAAAATCATCGTGAGCAGTGGTTGGGAGCGAGCGAAGGCTTAGGTTAGTTTCCGACTTTAAATTTTATACTTAGGTTAATTTTTAAACGCTTCGAATTATCGGAAATGCAGGAAACCGCATGGGCGAATTTGGGTAAATTTTGGGAAACTTTGGTTAGTTTCTGAGCTCCGACACTGTAAATTTGCCTCCTGATAAAATACATAGGTTAGTTTCAGAGAAACATAATACTATTCTGGCTGTGTTGGATGCAAAATATCGGTTTGAAATAATTGGAAAGGGAAGAGCTATTGTAATTCATGAAGGAATCGTTCAACCTTGAAGTTACTAACGATCATTCGGCCATTTCTACAACGAGGAATGATACAGTCATTGAGGATCAGTCGACCTGTCAATCAATCGTTTTTCCCATCATTGTCCGTTACTGTCGATAATAAATCTACCCTCAGTTTCCAAATTTGTAGTTGATATTTCAATTTTGTATTTATTTATGCTAAAGACCCTGAAAAAAAAAATGAGAGGAAAATATTAATTTCTCAAAAATATACATCTATGCTTCAGTACTTTACAGTGAAGCGGTGATACTGAGAATAAAATCGAAATTATTCGATTCGGAAACTAGCTGCCGTAGCGTAGTCGGTTACGCAGTAGTGTTTCGTTCGGGTCGGACCTGGTTCGAATCTCGATTCTGCAAATTAAAACAATAGAAAAACCCATCTTGCGCTTTGTTAATGTCCACAGTTAATGCGCCCTAAAAAAAACAAAAAAAAAACAATTAATAATTTACGAAGAATCAACTTTGGCATGGAATGTTACACGTGAATTTGTTTTAAAAAAAAATACCCTATGTCCCGGAATATCCGAATAGCTCTAGAATATTCAGCTGCTTACGTGACATTTTTGAATTTCTGTGCCAAGTTGAAGGAGACATTATTATAAACGCCGAGGTCGCCCACGCACACTTCGACATAGTATGCACCTGTATTATCACGAAAACAAAATGTTTACGATAATTCTGGAGATATTCTCGTACATGCAGTTATACAGAGCATTTTCAATTCATATGTGTATATTTTTTTCCACTATATGGTATTGAAATACTGTATTTGCTGTGAAACTATTTCGTTTTCAGTAATATTTCATCCTGCTCGCTTTTTTGTCGCAATATGAAATTTCCTTACAGATTAATAGGGTCACGGCTTGGTTTTTACGTTAAAACACCCAGCGACTGTAAGCAGTTATCAGTTAGGATTTAGTATTACTTGTAAACCTTTTTTAATCCGCTGAAACGAATCGACGATGTTTTTATATCTGTACGATTTTTACGATTTACTTTTCGTAAAGCTATTCTGTTATTCCGTTTTATGACCTACAACAGTTTGGTTAAATTTTCGATTTGTAATACAAACTTTGATTGAAGATAGTTTTCTAATGACGTCATCGCACTGTTTTATTTTTTTCCTTTTTTCTTTTGGGCACATTAACAAGGAGTCTTCACTTAGAAGAACTGCAGAAGAATGAGCCTCAATCAAATAGCAATACGATCAGATATTGCGGAAATAAAACAACTAAGGGAAGGGATAATAGACAAAGAAGGAAACGACAATATGTAAGTGTAAGAACCACCATAAGGGGCAGGAAGACCAAGAGCTAACATTTGAGCATTAAAAATGGACCATTCCATTGCGAACGTAGGACATTCAAAAAGAAGGTGGTTAAAATTACAGATGGCTTCGTAGTTCGGATGAAGAGGACAACACGAAGAAGATGCAAGGGCGAAACGAAAGCGAAACGAAGGCAATAGAGAATGGTTGAAACGCAAACAAATAATCGAAACGATAACAAAACGACGAACCAAAGAAAAATCACACGGAACCACGAGAAGAAAGGAAGACCGGATTGTACAAAGAGATGGAAACATTATGTATTGGAAAAGGATGGAACATAAAAGTTAGACCAAACTCTAAAATGGTATTTTCTGCAAAGAGGAAGGAGATTAGACCCTGAAATTTTTTTGAAAAGTAAATGAGGGAAGCATTCAGAGCAAACTGGCAGGAAGAAGCACAAGATCGCAGCGTTCGGAAACAATTGGGGGAGGCCTTCGTCCAGCAGTAGACTGATAACGACTAACGAAGAAGAAGAAGAAGAAGAAGAAGAAGAAGAAGAAGAAGAAGAAGAAGAAAAAGAAGAAATGAGGGAAGCAGTAACTCGGACTTGTGAATCCGCCATTTCATTGCCCACTATCTCTACATGACTGGGAATTCATAAATAAACAATATTAATTGAGTACAGAGAAAAAAGGACGTGGATAAGAGAACGGATATAAAATCGCATGAGTGATTAAGAAGAGGAGAAAGGATAGCTTGAAGGGCACTTTTGGAGTCAGAAGTAATTAAATAATCGAAGGAAGACCGATGGGATAAATAAAATGTAATTCCTGTCTAGCCTCAATCTCAGAAGGAAACTTGGAAGGTAAAGGCAGAAAAAAAACTTTGGGCGGATGTGAAAGGCTATCAAAGTTAAAAGAAAAATAGGACAAGTTGAAGGAAGTAATCACGGAAGGAAGATAGGAGCTGAGATGCAAAGAGATATGTGCGAGAATAGGAATTTTCTTCGGCGTAAAACACCAGTTCCTCCTAATAGACAGATAAACAGGAAGAAGTTTCGAATGATAAGCGTTTTGAAAGAAAACGATAACCCAGATAGGATCTACAGATAAACAGAGAAGGCGTATTTGATTCAGAGCTGGTAATGCCGAAATCGGAGCAGATTTCAGAGAACCAAGACAAAGACGGAGATACGAATTTTGAACAGTATCTAATTTGGAAAGAAGAGACTTAGAGCTATTACCATTAACAAAGGAGCGGCAGTCAAACTTGAATCGAATGATTGATTTGTACAAATAGATAAGTAAATAGGGATCGCCTAGCCATTTTATAGGAGATAAGGTTTTCAACAAGTTTAGTCTTTTAAGAGCAGCGGAGTAAAAGTAACAGACATGTTCAAAAAGGGAAAGTATACTCCAAAAAGTAAGGCATGGATGACTACAGATATTCTGCAAATAATGGAAGAAAGACGGAAATATAAACACGACAAACTGGAATATCGAAGACTAAACAAACTTATACGGAAAGCAATTCGCGAGGCAAAAGAAGAATGGCTACATAAGGAAAGCTGTGAAATAGAGGCCCTAAAATCTCAACACAATACGTTTAATGCACATAAGATGGTTAAAGAATTTGTTGGGATTATGAGAAGAAAAAATTATACCGTAATGCAAGATGAAAATGGCAAAATAATGGCTAGTGATCAAGAGAGGACGGTATTATGGAAAAATTATATCCAAAAATTGTTTGATACCAGTAGAGCGAATTCGGCAACGAATAGCAAACATGATTTAGCAGAAATAGGTATAGACGAAATTCAGGAGCAGGAAATAATGGAAGCGGCGAAGAACCTAAAATTCGGAAAAGCAGTTGGTCCCGATGACATTCACGTAGAGATAATTAAAGTCTTGTACATAAAGCAGTTTTTTAACAGAATTTACTACTCCGGACAGTTAATAATAGATTGGTTAAGATCAGTGTTTATACCACTACCGAAAAAACGAAATGCAACATAATGTGGAAATTTTCGCACGATAAGTTTCATGTCACATGTGTTAAAGATCTTTTTAAAAATAATACACATGCGAATTTACAAGAAATGTGAAGAGAACTCAGGTCAGTGGAAATTTGGATTCAAAAATGAATACGGGACTCGAGAGGCGTTATGTATTTTGAATATATTAGCGCAGAGATGTAGGGAAAAGAATCGCGAACTCTATCTATGTTTCATTGATTACAGGAAGGCTTTTGATTGCGTAAATCATGAAAAGTTAATTGAAATTTTGGAAAATATTGGCTTAGATGTAGCAGACGTGCGGATAATCTGCAACTTATACTAGAATCAAAAAGCTGTAATTCGTTGCGGGGATATCACTACAGAGGGTATAGAAATAAAAAGAGGTATACGACAAGGTTGTGTTTTGTAGCCGATATTGTTCAATGTATACTCCGAAAACATCTTTAAGGTTGCCATGAAAGCAGAGATGATGGTATTAAGATCGGCGATAGCCGGATATATAATATATACGATATGCAGACGATACAGTATTAGTATCGGACAGTCTAAATGGTCTGCAGAATATGATTAATCGAGTCCGGGATACTAGTCTTGAACACGGGGTAGAAATAAATGTAGCAAAAACGAAGTGGATGCTGATACGTAAGAAGAAATTCCATACTACTGTAGATAGAAGTTTAATTTACATTGGTCAGGAGGAAGTGGATAGAGTCGATAAATACTTATATTTGGGCACATGGTTTCAGGAAGAAGCTGAGCAAACCGTAGAGATAAAAACAAGAATCGAAAAAGCGATAACAACCTTTGGAAACATAAAAAAGTTGTTAACAAGAAAGGACATTACCTTGGAGTTACGTATGCGTCTCGTACGGTGTTATGTTTTCTCAATGTTGTTATACGGAGTAGAGAGCTAGACTCTCATGAAAAAGTTAGAAGGAAAACTACACGCGTTTGAAATGTTCATTTATCGTCGTATACTGAAGATACCATGGACAGATAAGATTACCAATGAAGACGTGTTAAAAAGAATGTTCAAACGAAGAGAGTTAGTTTTCATCATTCAAAAACGTAAACTGGAATATTACGGGCATGTATGCAGAAATATAAAGTTTGAGCCTTTACAACTGGTTCTGAAAGGAAAAATAGACGGTAGAAGAAGCGCAGGACAAAGAAAAACATCATGGAAGGATAACTTATTACGTTGGAGCGGAGAAACAGAAACAGAACCGACAGAAACGGTCATTAATAAGAACAAACTAGCCATATTGATCGCCAAACTTCGTTCGGAGACGACGTAGATAAAAAGAAGATACTATTAAGGAATACACCGAGATAGCAGAAGCAATCAATACGAGGAATAGAGAAACCGTTTAAATCCGCCCCTAATTGATGCAGGGTTATAAGGACGAAGAGAGAACACGATACAGAAAGACTTCAACTGGGAGATGGAAAGGCGTAAAGAGGAAAGGGCATCCTCCAACATAACAAGAGTCTGGATGAAAACATCATTCGCGGTTTCAATATTATATAAGGAAGTGAAAATGGGATATCATCAGCAAAATATAGGGAAGAGCAGTCGATAGCAAAGAACACGACAAACATAGTACAGATATTGAACAATGTAGGACTCAGACAGGAGCTCTGCGGGAGGCCACTGGAACAAAAGAGAAAAAAAATAGATTGTACGACGCGACATTTCGTATGCGCTTTGGCCATTCTTTGCTGCCTTCCTCCAGATTTCGTTTTTCCTTGATTTCTTCTCCACACTGTCCTCTCCATCCGGATGATGCAGTTATTTGCGACGCCAATCATGTGTTTTTCCAGTGTTCATCTCTCTCCGTGGAGCGTTCTGCCATATATTCTTATTTGCTAAAGCTTGCACTTCCTACTCCTTATTGTGCTTCCTATATCCTGTCCTTTCCTTCCCCACTAATTATTCCTGCTATTTGTTCCTTTTTAGATAAAATTTCTGATCGGATCAAAATTTGTTTTTGGGTAAAGGTCCTTGGTTGACGAGCCCCCCCCCCAAGACGTAAAATTAACAACAAAAGTAGTGAAGTGTAAAGGAATGTTGATTGCTAACATACTATCTCTCAGAGTAGGAAGATGGACGTTGTGTCAAAAGCACTGGAAATATCAATGAAAGCAGCCAAGGGTAAACTGCGTGGTAATGAATGAATGGTATATATTGGAGACAAAACAACTGATACAGTCTGTCTGCCGGATCTAAACTTGAACGAAAGCCAAACATATTCGAAGGAAGCAACTTATTATGTTCAAACCACTAAACCAAGCGCTTAATTAGCATACCCTAAAGCAGTTTCCTGAGACAAGACGCTAGGGAAATAGGACGTAACGAAGAGTTTCTTTTAAGAATGGGCACTATCATAAAAGAATTTCAAGAGGAAGTAGTGGCACCTCTACGGAGAAAGGAATTGGAAATAGAAAGTAGGTTTGCAAGAGCACTAGCGGATAAATTCCTAAGAACCAGATAGAGTATGCCATCAAGACCCGGAGAGAGGCTGGAGGATTTTGTAATTTTATATAGTTTTTGTAACCATTTTCACTAACATCTATAGGGCCTTAATGGTGTCGTCGAAGCTTCTTTTATCTTTCTAGTTCTTAATCTTTATCAAAATCCTTTCACCTCCTTTTTTTCTGTTCCGTCTTTATAAATGTTTCTGCAATATTCCATTGTTTTCGTATAATTACCTCTTTTTCAATTATTTAATTATTTCCCATTCCATTACTGCTCTTTGAGAGATTCGTCTTTCCCCCTTTCTGATCATTCTTTCGATTTTATTTCTTATACGCTGTTTTATCTATTTTCTTTCTTCTCTCTACTTCAACTGCGTTGATTTACCGTTCACAATAAAATAAACGATTCTTTGGCACGGGTTATTATTTTCTTCCGTTTTTTTTTTGTTTAAGAAAAAGCACATTCCAATCTCATGTTTCCGTGTAAAAAAATTCACTTCAGATTCCGATGTCAGGTATTTACGTTTTTTCCTTTTATCTATTTGTTCAACCTAATATTCTTTGTTCTAATTCCCCCAATTGCCTAACTTCTTCCTCACCTCTTTGTCCCCTTCATCCGGATGAACGTTTCATCTGCGATGCTAACCATGTTTTCTTTGAGCGCTCGTCTCTCTTTCTTGAACGCTTACGATCTATTACAACTCAATCTCCCCACTCCTTATAGTGCTCTTTTCAATCTCTTCCGTCATTGAATTATCTTTGCGCCCTTCATAACTTTTATCTCTAATAGAATTCAATTCTTTAACTAGTCGTTGGGTCAATGCCATTTGCTGGTGAGCCCATAGAAAAAAAATCAAAAAATTGCTTCCTCATTCCACCATCATTTCTATTATTCGCCTACGTCATATTCCAGTCATAGTCTATCATCTGCCGCTCGTTTCCGCTTTTCCCTTGTTTCCTCTCCAAATGGCCTTTTTCATCCGCATAAAGCAGAGATATCTGTAATACTGATTAAATTTGCTTTGAATGTTCATCGCTTTCTGTCGACCTGCTAAAACTCAAACTTTCTTCTCCTTACTGCGCATCTTATTTTCTGTCTTTCCCCTCTTTACCGTCATTTCAGTCAATATCCTGATCGAATCAACCTTTCCATTCTCTTTGTATGTGATTATAGGTTCTTGGCTAGCGTGCCAAAGAAAGAAAAAAAAGGGCTTCTTCCATTTTACCAGTTTGATTTACATCTTTGATGTTTCACCATAAACATATGTGTTTACTCGCGTTTTATCTTTTTCGTTATTTCCATGAACAGCATAGTTGTTCGCTGTTCCGTAGCCGATGGCCACCTAATTTGCAAATGTGATCTCCGGGTGTTGTATCAGTCGGATCGTGTATAGATTAAAATATGTAAATATCTTTTATGTCTTAACTTTCGTGTTGAACTTTCACGAGAAAATATTATATCATGCTAAGTTTTCGCCATATTTTAATAATCAAAGAAGCGGCTACGACCGTGTAAACATAGTATCTATCGACGAGTTCATGTATACGAATTCGGCTGTTATCCCATACCGGAGGGTCAGCTGTCTACCACATGAGAAACGGACGCTTCTGAAAATTTTTGTCCGTTTTCCCTCCATCGTGAGTCAGCGGTTAGTGACAATCTGTGTTCCGGTTATTCCTACGTTCTACTACTGTTCGAGTTGTAAACTGTTCCATTCCATTACACCCTGCTTCATTCTGTTCGAACCCCAGTTCCATTCTGTCGCAGTCGCTTTAACATATTTGAATTGTAGAACTTCGCAACATAACTAAAAAACGCTGTAATCTATACTTTTTGACGATAATGCAAATTACGTTTTGATAATTTATTTTGAATAAATATGTTTTTATTTTTTTCGGAATATCTTTTATAGAGTATTTTTATTTATAGAAACTGTTAAAATTTTATTTTCAGCGAAATAATCTTCTCTAAGATTTAAATGCGTATACTTCATAAGCTTTTCTATCGGTTTTTTAAGCGGTCACTGAACAAAATGTTGCTTACTTATTTTTATTATACCGTTTCCACTGCAATTATGGCCAAAAGTATGGGAAATTTTTATGGTATTTTAAGTTTTATAGTAACCGAAAAAGTTTTTTGCGATAAAGAAAAATCGATAGAACTTTTTTACGAGTAACACACTAAACATTTCTGCTAGCGAATCCGGGATATCTAATAATAAAATATAGAAAACTATAGCTTGACGTTGTGGGTGCGACATGAAATCCTGCAATCGGCCTACAATACTAGCTTTTGATGATAAATAATCAGGAGTCATGCGTGAGTAAGTGTTTGAATTTTAGGCTGTATTTACACTGCCCGCGAAGCGATGCGATGATGTGTTCATATTGCTAGCGATTACAGGCGAGCGAGTAGGTAGTTGAGTTTTTGGTGTAGCAGCAGTTATGTCGTTTCATTTAAACCCCGCTAATACATTTTCATTGGAGAATAGTGCTTTAAAAATTAGAAGAAAACGTAAGTGGGTGCATGAAGTCAATCATGCAGGTAGTATTTGTTCCTTTGATCCCACAGTGCCATACGTTGGTGCACGCCATTATAGTGAATATAGGTGTATTCAATAGAATCAAAATAATAGAATACAAAACAATAAAATACAAACAATAGAACATAGAATCAAAACAATAGAACATACGCATGGAACTCTCGAGAACTCGCTTCAAATCGCAACGTAGCTTTCGATTGCATCTGGCGACTCGCGCGAAACCTCTTTCAATCGCTCGTCTTCGCTCGCAGTGTGAATATCCGACGCTCCCTCCCATTCAACATGAATACTCTGCTGGACTTTTGTGTTTTTCGCGCGTCATCGCTTCGCTTCGCGTGCAGTGTGAATACAGCCTTATGGTCAGAAAATCTTGGTATTGGCGGAAAAAGAATATATAAAAAAACGTAATGAAAACTGCTGATGTCGCAGTTGGGGCGTAATCTGATGTTTCCGTTGTTGACGTACATCAGAACTGGAATTGGCATTGAAGTGTACCCGAAACAAAACAATTGTAACTGAAACAGTCTGCTGTAATAGTTAATAATTGTACGAACCTATTACTATAATTTAGCACACCACCATTGGTAGTGATAATTACAACCGCGGGGAAAAAAATCGATGGTAAATATGAAAGTATTATAAATTTTTGCGGAAAAGAAATAAAAGGAACTATTTCAATCGGTACCGCTTGGTTGCTTTTCCTTGGCTCCTGCGATACACGACGATTAAATTATTAAAGCTGCTTTAGGCTCGACTTGAAATATCATCATTGTCTCTGGATTCATTTGATGGAAATACGCCAAAGCTGTGTGCATCCAATTGCAGTTCAAATGCTTTATTATATGTATAAAGTGGGTACCGCAATCTCTTTCGGTTCAATAGAAGTGTCTGATAGGGGGCGAATCACTAAAATCACCTTTTGTTCATTTTTGGAAAGGGGTTTTTTTTTTTTTTTTTTGTGTAATTTTCATCAAGAATAAACGTTGGCGTCGGTGTCCGAGTATTACGCTTAAAAGCGATTATTTAGAAAACTGAATATAGCAAGTTCGTAAATTTGATATTGAATATGACTATAAAATTATACCGAGTCGCTCGACCAAAATTAAATTGATCATTAAAAAAAATATATACGCACACATGAGATAACTACTTTATTTTATTATCTTTAACAAATTGTAAACATTGTTACGCAAACATGAACGGTGATATCGAGCATATCAAATAATCTTATATTCACTGCGATTATTACAACATCTCCTTTAAATGATAATGGTAATTATTTAAACCGATCGCGTATGATCAGATAGTAAAGAGAAGGTAGTTTCGGAGTGCGATTGCGACTGCTTTATTTTTTACCGTGCAAGATAACTCCTATAGGTGAGTGAGTTAAGAATATTGGGAAATCAACAAAACGAATTTAATTTCGATCTGTGATGGGGCGTGACATTTCCCTTAAGTAAAAAATTTTCGATATAAAATTTTTTCCAGAGAACCAATCTAAAAATTTTTTTAGAATTTTCATTTTTCAAGCATGGCTAAAGATGCAGGATATAGATAAACATCTATTGTCGCATAAAAATCGTTTTAATAATTGTTCTTAAGCAAATTACCATATATTAAATTATCAAGCTATAAACTGAAACAAAAAAAACAAAACAAGGTCAATAAAGCATAATGTTTCGTGCGCGGAGGATTCCGTATATTATGTTAAAGATAACTATAATTTACATTTACATAATACTAAATTCAAAACAAAGGAATCTGATTTTAAGGTTGTAATATCCTGTATTTTTCACTGAGAATTCGATTTCTATAAAGTCATTTTTCGCGCTTTTTTGAACTTTTCGCCAACTTCAAAAATTTCATTAAATAAATGAAATATGATTTCGTTCCGGAGATCTTTTCATGGACATATGTATATTACACAATACATGCTCGAGAAAAAAATATTTTTCTCAAAAATTGCGAGCTTTCGGTGTCCCGCCGAGGGCATAATTTTAAAGTTGGAAAACCGAATGTTGCAAAATAGAGAAATATACGGGCATGCGGATATTTTTAACTTTGTTCAAAATCTTTAACTGAGGCTACGCGTCATTTTTTGCGCATTTTTGAACTTTTCGTCAACTTCGAAAGTTTCACTAAGGAAATGAAATACGATTTCTTTCTTGACAAGCAGCGATCTTTCCATCGATATATTACATGCCCAGAAAAATAAATATGTTTTTCATAAATTTCGAGCTTTCAGAGCTCCCGGGGGCCCAAATATAAACTTGTAAGCTCGGCTATAGTTTTCCTATAAAGCGGTCCTTTATGAATATATTTCAGATACGTTTTCGGTTCCTCATTTTTTTTTACGCTGGCTATTACTTATGTAAACGTTTTTTTTTTTTTTTTTTTTTTTGCTGTTTTTGCGCCAAAAGGTGAAGGGGGTAAATCATTTTTAACCGTAATTTTTGATTTTATGAAAGAGCTTCTACGTTTTGTTTTATATTTTGAATTTCACTTTTAAAGGAGGTACTTAGTGATGAGTTCCGAATTTTTTAGGGGCGATTTTTGAGGTCGTTTTAAATTCCACATTATATATTCTTGACGGTTTTTTAGGTTTTTTGCCGCCCGTTAGCTTGAAATTGTAGATACGATTTTGAAAGAGCATAGTAAAAATCAATGAAGAATTAAGTAGAGAAGGAATTGCATCAACATTTGACTCCGTTGTTATTTTTGATTTATACCAACTGCCTTCATAAATTCGTTAAAAACTCGACAGTCTTTGCTTATGCGGATCAAATTTATCGAGAGCTGCAACATCCATGAGGCCGAAAAACATTTTCAAGAGGATGTGAATAGTTTGTGTAGGTGGGCGCATGATAAACATTTAACTATTAATATAAAAAAATCGAAGGCCTTGTATATAAGAACGCCCAATAGATACAGAACATATAAACCATCTATTACAATGCATAACAATAATTGCTTACATAACCGCTTGATCTCTACTTCGAACTGTGGGCGTTTACAACTGGAAACGACGAAAGAGGTTAAATATTTAGGAGATTAATCATTCGCAGGACATTATCCTGGGACAAGCAAGTTATAAATTTATCTAATAAAATCAGGCAAATGATACCGGCACTTTCAATAGCATATGGTAGTTTGCGTGCATATTATAATATTATAGTATTGTCAAGAATCATGTATGGGATATTAATTTGGGGTGAAGCAAAAAGGACGATAATAAAAAAGATTAGTAGTCAGCAAAAGAAATGCTGAAAGGCAATAATCCCTGATGAAGATCAAATTAATAGTAATATTAGCTGGTAGAGAGAGAGAAACGAACTGTCTCCAAGGACGTGCTTCTTTTATCACCGGTTGCTTGAATGTAAGACACCACAAATATATATCAGCAGCTACGAAGACAAGAAGCAGGACAACCAGAGGAATAATAGGGAGGTACATTTTATTCGACCGAAAGTCGTAAATAGAGTAAGATTGATAATACGGATGAAATATAGTTTTAATTAAGCTACTAGAACGAATCCCAGAAGATTTAATGCAAAAAGCGATAGGAACTTGGAAAGTATTAATTAAGCAATGGTTGATAACATTAATGAAAGTGACATTAGGTTAGATAAATTGGGAACTGGCTGTGAGAATCGACCGTTCGTATTCGTCGAGCATGCAGTATGGAATTATTTGTATGATGATAAGTAGTTCTTTTTTATTTTTTTCTTACTTTTTATAATTATAAGATTAATTGTAATGAAATATTGTAATTTATCTTTTGAATAAATGATGATAAGCGTGTTGGGCACCGGGCAGTATGCCTTTTGGGACCTACAAAAAAAAAAAAAAAAAAAGAAAAAGGAAAAGAATTTTAATTGTAATTTATGATCCAATTTTGAAGTTATAAGTCAAACCGTTCGTGAGTTATTGATTTTTATTTAATATTTTTGTCGTTTCTGAACCATCTTATTTTAGGATTTCATACATTATTATATCTGTACGGAATATTAAAAAACAGAACATAGACGTCATGAAGAAACCGGGACTGCTCTCTCAGATGATAAAGGCTGCATCAGATCTACGATATAATATAATTTGCTTGAAACTATTTTTGAAACGATTTTATCGCTGAAAGCGCTTCGAAGTGAACAAAAGATAAGAATATTAACTCCGGCGGTTTAGATATATTTCGTATGAATATGAAAAGTCTACTTCCAAAACCGTGTCGTATCTTTTTTTTTTCTTTTTTTTGCTACGAAAACTTTATTTTACAGTAATTTTGATATTATTTAAAGCGATAAAATGGCAATCCCTTTCAAAAAAAAAAAAAAGAATGAAATTTTAAATTGTGTTTTTTTGAGACGCATCAAATGGCGTTTCCAGATTAAAGTGGCAGACGAATAATTGAAAAACAACTTTAACCGTATTTTCTTATTCTTCCGATGTGCGATAAAAATTATCAAAAGTTACCCGATATACAAGATACAATTTTTAGAATAAATCTCTTGCGATAAGGACGGCAAATAGTGTCGATAAACTATCATCGCGTTTACGTAATATTGAAAAGAACCGAAATTGGAATAGAAAACAAAAAAGGAAAAAAAGTCTAGCATAAAACAATCGCAATGCGAAATAATTTTGTACATTATTAACGATATATGTATGTGCGAGCATAAAATCTTATCATAATGTTATTATCGATTCATGGCACTACTGCTGGTGACGAACAGGAAATTACAATATTAAAAAATGAAAAATTGCTAATAATATTCAAATTACGACGGGGTATCCGCTGGTTCTTCGAAGTGTAGGAAGTTTATTGCGTTTCTACAATACACTTCTAACGCACAAACAAATATCTTTTTTTTTTCTTTTCTTTTCTTTTTTTTTGCGACGATAACTATAAATTTGTTGTTCTTCATTTTTTTCCCTTTTTAAGTAAAACGCGAAATTAATTTTATCTTTGAAAACAGCTTCTGTTTAGAGAAGGAAAAACTCATTATTAGGAGAGATAAATAATAATATTGAAAATAGTATTATCACAATAACATTGTAACTTCAAAATAGATAGACTGACGATAAAGCGTACGATAATAAATTTTCTACCGTCTATAGGGGTTCCGAAGGAATTTGGCCTTGGCCCACTGATTTTTTTCATATCCACATTAATAACTGAAAACGGAAGTTCGAATGTACAAGTAATTTCACGGCCTATACTCTACAAAGTTGTGAACTTAAATCTTAACTCTAACGTCGGGTTATGTGAAAAAATCTGATGTCTAACCTTGAATATTAAGACACTGAAACATGTCCGGTTACTAATTATGTATGTATATTTCCGGTAATACAGTATTTTATTGTTATTTAACTTTTACTACGTACTTTGCGGAAATGCAGTTAACAAATGCTATCAATGTTACAAAGCACGTTTTAACGATTATTCCTTGTTCCGGAAATCGGTAGAATTAACGTTGATAATGAAGCGAAAATAATACGGATGAGTGGTGCATGGCTACAACCTATTTGACGTATTAAATGCGAAGAAGGACAATTTTTCTTAAAATGGCGCGCGTTCGACTACTCGGTAATTGAAAGAACTTAATGATGAAGAAAGCTTGAAAGACTAGTATGTTAAAAAAGTTTAATGTTGCTGCAGTTTCGATGCAGAGTGGGCAATTTAACGCATACGTTTAATAGGCTATCTTATACGATTATTAGACTTCCGGCGGTTGCGTCGGCATTTCCTTTTTTTTGGCCTCAGCTATCGCCACGGCGACACACCGTTGTTTACCTGTCCGACGGTTAAAAAAGGTCTAGTAATCTGAGCACTCGAATTGCGCACCGGAAGTTTGCCAGTATGAAATATAAAAAAATGAACGAAAACGGCACCGGGTGATGGCCGCTTTGTCGTATAACATTTGAATATGTTCCGATGGCTTTCAACATTTTTACGCATCGTATACTTAAAAAATGATATTTAAAATCCGCCAACGAAAAACAATAACACCGATTTATCTATTACAAAATATTTCCTCTATAACGACGACCGTTTATTAAACGATATTTCAGAATACGCCAGGTTAATAATTTTAAAAATATATACTAATTGTTTAAACTTCCAGTTTCATTTTTCGTTTACGAAATGATAAATAACTGTGATATATTTATGTTCTCATTTATTTTTTAATCATTAAAAATTCATTCTGGCTTTTGCAATTTGCTAGTTAGCTCAACTTTCAGTAATTTAACATGCACCTAACCGTCTATTTACATTTATGATCTTTTATCTTTCTAGTTTCAAATTTGTGATCAAACGTGTATTTTACCTCTTAACACAGCGCGACATCTAAAATTTTTCTTTTGTTTTACGCTATAAAGCTCGTCAAAATGAACAAAAAAGTCCTGAAAGAAAAATCATTCGGGCGAACAATTAATTACTTATAATTAATGTAATTAATTCATTGTAATAAAAAAATAAATAGTTTTCTTTTTTTCTTTTTGCTGCTTCTACATGATGGAACATCGGCATACTACAAAGGAGTGATAAAATGGCATTTGAATGAAGTCTTCCTCGATCACTTCAGACCGATTGAATGGCCGGCGAGGTCTCCCGATATAACTCCTCTGGATTTTTTCTTGTAGGGTTGTATTAAGGAAAAGGTATATCGTACGCCAACCAACACAGGAGACGACCGCATACAGCAGATCGTCGCAGCATTTGACGACATTCGACAAACGCCGGAACTTCTGCAACGACCCGTAAACACAACGTTATGCGAAGAACTGAGCTAGTGGTACAGCAAAATGGTCAACATATTGAGCACTTTCTTTAGACCATTGACAAACCATTGTTGACTATACATTTACAACTACATTTAATTCGTTTTTTTTTCTTTTCAATATTTATTTTCTTTTTATTTTACCAAATATTGATTTATAAAAAAAAATATTTTTTCATTTAAATTTCGGGACCTTTTTGTTAATTTGGACGAGCTTTATAGCGTAAAACAAATTTCGTGAATTAGTTTCAGAACACCCTGTATATACGTACATTACATACATATATTATATATATATATATATATATATATATATTGAGACGGATTCGGCAGCTGTAGCATTTTAATTACGTTTTATACGGTTTCTGATAATGCTGTCCGAGGTAGAAATTATAATTTCGATTTAATTCATTTTACATTTCGGGTTTTTCTCGGGCAGCATAAATGACGGTGAATTGCGATCGGAGATGATATTTCGACCGAGAAGCCTGGTTATTCCGGACGCAGCCGTTCTGTCGGCTGTGTTGCGGGGGTGAACTGGCTTCGCGGGGGAAATCGCGGTCGCGTTTACCGTCGAAACGTATAAGTACGGAGCGTGTAGCTACGAGAGTCGCGAGAGAATTGGTGAAATCCCGAAGAGACAGGGTAGCAGCCGATTTAAAATACGTATAATTATAAGAATGTTCTAGAAAAATCGGCGTGCGTATTAATTGATAAGGTACGGGGTAATTTTCAGCGATTCGACTATATCGTTTGGAATAGCCCATCGTGTACCGAAAAATCTTCGTTCGTGCTAGAGAAACGGTAAATCGATAATCAGTTTCAAAGGAGTTGTTAACGAGATCAATTCGGCGGTACACGCGAGTCGGTAATGATTCGTCGTGGTCGTTTTATTTTAATTGGTCGTCGAAAGAACACGCCGTCACGTGTATCTTTTGTACTCTAGTCGTCGTTAATTTCCGCTTATAATAATCCGTAGTTTTGACCAGAATCTCGTTTTTTTGTTTAATCGTAATGTTCGGAATTTTGTGTTTTTTGTAAACTTTATGTGAATAAACGCGTTTCGTAAAAAATAGGTTTCGTAATTGGACACGTGGTTACCCCGTGATATCTCCACCGGGAGAGATACCGCCATCGAACGGCGGATTTCGCGAGTCGTTTTTTTTTATATTTATTTTTTATGATTAAAAGCCTAAAGCTCTGCCAGGCCGAGCTTTCCGGGAATAGCAAACCGGTAAATTTTGCTATTGGCGCCCGCAATAATAGTTTTTGATATATTTTTTTTTATATATTTTTGATAAGATTTTAATCGATCCTCATCTGAAAATCTCCAAGAAGGAAGAAAATCGATTTATATCAACTGGCGGCCCGAACGAACAGGGACACCGAATAGTCAGAAGGACGTTACCTGGAAGGAGCAGAGGACGAAGGGGAAACTGCCAAGCAAACAGATAAGCGTTTACTTTTAACATCTCCCCTCGGCCTGCTTTATATTTTATAGTTTTTTTATCAGTTGCATATTTTGTACGGCATTAAAGTCGGTTAAAATTTTTTTCTTTCGGCATATTTTATTATTATTATATATTTTTTTTCTCCTCGGTAGATAGGCCAAATAGGTTAAGTTTCGAACTGCGGCCCTGTTTATAGAATGGAGAGCGGGGACTTAAATAGAGTGAGAACGACGAGAGGGAATTATCGGGAGGTGGAGCCCATTCCCGATAATTTAAGCGAGGAGGATGAGCTGGATGAGATCCAGGACCGTCTCTCGGAGACGGGACCGGAGGGATATACCCTGCCTAGCCCCACGCATCGAGCTTTTGAGGAACCCGGACCGTCTTTCGCGCAGGCGCCTTTTGACGAGTTAAAGAAATTGATGATTAGCCTGGCACAACAAAATAAAGAAGATAACAAAAGCCTAAAACAAGAACTAAAAGAAGACAACAAAAGCCTAAAAGAAGAACTAAAAGAGGAACTAAATCAATATAATAACAAGATCGAAGAAAATAATAAAAACTTAAATGAAAAACTAGACTACAACATAAAATATCTACATAATAAATTAGAGGAAAATAACGCAACATTGAATCAAAAACTAGATTCAATGGAGAGCAAATTAAACGAAGAATTAGGGTACCCTAGATTAAACGACGTGGAGGATGGTCCTGGAACCTCGTTTGAGCCGGCGCTGGCCGAGAAGGAGGCGAATGAGGAACCAGTCGAGCTCAACGTGGAGTACAAGGATAGGGACGAGAGCCTTGTGGTGAGCTGCGAGGAAGAGGGGCATAACAAGAATTTTAATAATAAACATGACGAGTTAAAAAATAATGAAAATACTAATTTTAATTGTAACGATAATGTAAAAAATAATGATTATGACGATAAAATTGATGATAGTAGTAATAATTTTAATAATAATAATGATAACAATGATAATAAAAGTAAGAATATTAAGAATAACGAAGATCTTATAAACCAAATTGATGTAAAAAACGTAAAAGAGTCAACGAACAAAACTAAAACACGTCGCAAGAGGCATCGGAAAAATAAAATAGGAGAACAAGTTGGAAAAAGTAACAAAAAATCAAAATGGATAAGGAGAAAATGTGCCGAAACAAGTAAAAGAAAAAATACAGTTAAAATTATGAGTAAAAAACGTAAAAATGAACTGAAAAATAAGCTAAAAATTAAAACCAGATTTAATAACCTGATGCCCGTTATGGTAAGTTATTGTAAGATAGATAATTCTCGTCGAGTGGGACACGGCTCCCGTTGCGGTTTCCGGTCCTGGAAGTATCGTCGGAAATAATCCAGAAATCAAGGAAGCAGCCGTGTACCCGGATTTGTCGTAACACCTCGTGGAAATTTAAAACAAAAACCAAGTCTAGTCATAAACTCTTTAGTACGGCAAAGAAAATTAAAACTACTTTCTAGTCATCTAAAATTAATTGACCATAAAAAATAAACCGAATATAAAAAATAGCCTAAGGATGAGCGTGAGTAGCCGTTGTGGAAGTGAACGGTATGATAGGTGTACAGCGTCTCGAGTTGCTTCGATCGAGGTTGTGATGGTGTGTACCGCTTCGTTGGTTTGGTTCCGATGGAATAGGTTTTCGAAGATTCCGCGTCCCGGTAGAGCGCGTAGAAGGCATTTTTTTTATTTCGTCACATGGTTATTCGGATATTTATGTATTTTTCGGTTATTTATCTAGTCATCCGATGAATGTAGGCCCCAAATTAGCTCTAGTCAGGCCAAATGTTGTTGAGTTCCCGCAGTTTGCGTATTTATTGTCATTTTTTCTAGTCAAATTTTGTCGTTTATATAGGTAGTTTTGGACGAGTTTGTGTTGGTTTTCGCGGTGGAATTAAGATCTTTGAGACTTTGTTTTGATTGTATATTTATTTAAAACTTTTTTCTCTTGTTTTGTTGTTGCCGACCTGGTATAGAGCGCGGTGAGCGCGTGTATTGAGATTTGTGTCGTGTGTTAGCGAGGTTGCTGCCGAGTACCCGAGATGATTTGTTTATGTTTACCTTTGGAATACTTTAGGCAGTAGGCATCCGATTCGCGAGAAGTGAGCTCGATCTGTTCTAATTTCGACCTGATGGGCATGCTCATTTACCCCCTCGCTTCAAAATTTTTTTTATTAAAATTCAAAATTGAGAATGGTTTTTTTTGTATTTTTTTTCTCTGGGCATGCGTGCTTCGGAGTTCGTTTTTTTTTGCGGTTTTTTTTTTCGAAAAGAAAAATAAACTTGTTTTTTTTTCTCGCTTGAACATCTTTGAGACTTTTTTTAACCCTTGTTCTTGTCACTCTAGTCCCCAGCTCTCGCGTTTACGTGAGGTGTGGATGAGTATAGGATAAAATATAAAATTACAAATAGAATGAATAACCGGCGTAATAAAAATATATTATCGTTGCGATGTAGTTTGTTGCAGCTGGTCGCGGGTACCGATACGATAATAGCCATTTGATGTGACGGCAATAAATTTGGCTGCGTGTTAATGTGTATAATTATATTTCATTTAAGTGTAAATTTGTATTCCGGTTATATAGCCGTATAGACTCAATTGGGCGCTAGCTCATATTTTTGGATTTATTTTGTAGATGTAGTTTCCAGTTGTAAAATTTTTTTTAAGGCCAGCTATGATGTCGTGTGGCAAACATTTATTTCTTTTTATGTTTTTTTCGTAAGATATTTGTGGTATTTCGCGGGTTTTCGCGGACTTATGGCTCCGGATAGAATTTATTAATTTTTTCTTGTTTTTTTTTCTCTCTCTGTTTGCTTCTATCACTGAAGTCGGAGATTCTGGCTCGTTTGCTTGCGTTTTCAGTGCCGGGCATAAACCTTCGAATTTTTCTGTTGTCGTATTCCAACGATCGGAATATTCCGTTTTGGTCTTTCCTAAAATCCCATCCTACATTCCCGAGATCACTTTTCCTCTTCTTTTCCCATTCGTTCTTATCCTAAATATTCCATCCTATTATCTGATCGTCCATTCGACGGATCGGGAGGGGTCTTCGGTCGACACGTTGACTCTGTGGGCGCTGTGAAAGCAGACGCGGCCATAGGGTGTGTAAGAGAGAAGGGCATACCTGGTACTCCGGTAGGTTTTTATTTTTTTTATATCCCGTGGTCCGAGCGGTCGGTGTTGTGGGTAGCAGATAATGCATACGGCCATAGCATCCGATGGAAGTCTTGGGTGAGCCACGGGGTGATGTTGGATTTTTTTTTTCACCGATCACAGTAGGCGAGTGGGTCTATAAGAACCCGATTCCGGCACAGACCGTTGAACTCGACCGAAGGGCACATGATTGCCATTAAGCCGTTCGTGCTTGTCATGCGGAGTACCTGAAAAAAAAAAAAAAAAAAAAAAAAAAAAAAAATAATGGTGGAGATACGTGACTGAGATCTCTATCCGTGATCACGATTTGATGGCGAATGTTAATTTCCCGCAGTGCGGTTGATATGTTTGTTTTTTCGTCATCGCGAGATATATTTTTTTTTCTCGATCCTTCTTTTCCTCATTTTTTCTGGAACCCGTGATGTTAGAAAAAGTCTGTAGCAGCGGACGAACACGGAACTCCGTTCTCTCAGTGGTAGAGCCCTGTACCTTCTTCCTCTAAATTTTATATTTTTTTTATTCCATTACTATATTCTTCGTTCTCTCCTAAATTTTATCCGGAGGCGCAAAGGCGTCCCGCGAGCCACCTAGATAGTCCCGCTACTGGTTTTGTGTTTTTCTTATATGTTATATGTTTCTTAGTTTTTTTGTTTGTGCAGGGTATTGTGTATTAGTGCCTCTGTAATTCGACATAGTGTCGATTTATTTTATAATCCAATATTACCTGGATTTTGTTTATTGTTGTGGTCGATTTCGAGAATTTTGTTGTTGTCTCGTTAGCGCTGGGACAATGTGTGAGTGTGATTGCGCGACCTCGGGTGCAATAGTATATATCGTTTGCGGTATCCGGAGGTCGGGGTGCATCTGATTTTTTTTTGTGTACACCAGGTCCCCATTAGAGAATGTCAGTAATTTAAATTAATTTTTTTTACCTTTTCGCGAGTTTCGAGGTGCTGTCGTCATATCTTGATGTGTTTCTTCCCAATTAAATTTATTAGTGTTCCTGTTTCTTCTTCTTCTTTTTCCACCCAGATGGGTGGTGTGCGCCCTGGGAAGGCACACAAGGTAGCTCCGGCGCCTACGGAAGGCCGAGGACTGGCAAGATGTCCAGTTGACCACGATGGATTCCTCTGCGGAGAAGATTGAAAGGATGGTCGGTCAGTTTAGATGGTAGGGGGCCCCACCGTTTTTTTATTTTTTTTTATATTTGGAGGTGCCACTAGGTAGGCCAAGTTAAGGTCTCGCGCGCGGTACGATCGTTTGTTGTTGTGTTTATGAATTTGTTGGTTTTTGGTGGTTCGTACCGTCGCGGGGACAGGTTTTGCGCCCCATGAAATAAGATGGTGGTCGCTCTCAGGGGTTGTCTATAAGAGGGCCCCAGTCGTATTCGCCATTAGTTAGGATAAGCCAGGTAGGAGGGAAGTGCTCGCGTGGGACATGACTGTGGTGCGCGGCCGCGTTTTATGGTTTTGTCGGTGTCGAGTGGCCCAGTGCATGTGCTCGCGCTATGTGTCAGGGGTTGTCGAAATGTTTTTTTATTTTTTTTTTGGAGTTGTTCCAAAGGGGTACCGGTTTTGTCTGCCGGGCCTCTCTCTCTGTTAGGAAAACAAATTTTTTTTTAACCGTTGATCCCTAAGTGTTCCTATATCTAGATTTCAGTACAGCGAACTCGCGGGAGCATATCACTTTTGACAGAATTGCATATTTTTTTTATATTTTTTTTCTCTACTTAATGATGTTTTTTTTCTGATTTAATATACTGTTTTGTTGTTTTTTGCTAGTCCCTGTTCCGGCATTAAGCCGATGTTAAGTTTGCCCATTCCGATATTTTGTTTAGTTGTTGTCTCTGTCGGGTGCGTCCCGTATTGGTTTTGACGGGGTGCGTCCCGCGTCGTTCGGAATGGGTAAAAATGTTTTGGAATTTAAGAGGAACTTGAGTTATTGCCTTTCAGCTGTTGAATTTTTTTAAAATTTTTTGTGAATGTTCAGAGCCTTGAGCTCTTGAAGTTTTAATTCTGTTTATGACCTGGTGTGGTCCCAGTGGTGTGTTGGAATGTGGTGTACGTTTGTGTAATTTTAAGGCACGGTGTGTGGCGTACTTGTGCGGGATAGAACGGCGGAGATTTGTTCAGGACTCCGTAGCTCAGCAACGGCTAGTCCGAATCCTCTCGTATTTTGGCACCTGAATTATGATCCAAAACTTCTGTTTTGGATGAAAATAAGGGTGGGGCAGTGAGACGGATTCGGCAGCTGTAGCATTTTAATTACGTTTTATACGGTTTCTGATAATGCTGTCCGAGGTAGAAATTATAATTTCGATTTAATTCATTTTACATTTCGGGTTTTTCTCGGGCAGCATAAATGACGGTGAATTGCGATCGGAGATGATATTTCGACCGAGAAGCCTGGTTATTCCGGACGCAGCCGTTCTGTCGGCTGTGTTGCGGGGGTGAACTGGCTTCGCGGGGGAAATCGCGGTCGCGTTTACCGTCGAAACGTATAAGTACGGAGCGTGTAGCTACGAGAGTCGCGAGAGAATTGGTGAAATCCCGAAGAGACAGGGTAGCAGCCGATTTAAAATACGTATAATTATAAGAATGTTCTAGAAAAATCGGCGTGCGTATTAATTGATAAGGTACGGGGTAATTTTCAGCGATTCGACTATATCGTTTGGAATAGCCCATCGTGTACCGAAAAATCTTCGTTCGTGCTAGAGAAACGGTAAATCGATAATCAGTTTCAAAGGAGTTGTTAACGAGATCAATTCGGCGGTACACGCGAGTCGGTAATGATTCGTCGTGGTCGTTTTATTTTAATTGGTCGTCGAAAGAACACGCCGTCACGGGTATCTTTTGTACTCTAGTCGTCGTTAATTTCCGCTTATAATAATCCGTAGTTTTGACCAGAATCTCGTTTTTTTGTTTAATCGTAATGTTCGGAATTTTGTGTTTTTTGTAAACTTTATGTGAATAAACGCGTTTCGTAAAAAATAGGTTTCGTAATTGGACACGTGGTTACCCCGTGATATCTCCACCGGGAGAGATACCGCCATCGAACGGCGGATTTCGCGAGTCGTTTTTTTTTATATTTATTTTTTATGATTAAAAGCCTAAAGCTCTGCCAGGCCGAGCTTTCCGGGAATAGCAAACCGGTAAATTTTGCTATTGGCGCCCGCAATAATAGTTTTTGATATATTTTTTTTATATATTTTTGATAAGATTTTAATCGATCCTCATCTGAAAATCTCCAAGAAGGAAGAAAATCGATTTATATCAATATATAAAACTCGGTCATTTTGGCCTCGCAAGGAGCTCTACCCCTTGACCCCTTTCGATTTCTTTTCTATCTCTTTCTCTCCTATTCTTTATATAAAATGATTAAAATTTACGTCATTCTTACCGGCATCGACACAAAAAAAAAAAAAATAACGTAATCACAAAAATCCTATATCTAATGGGTGCATGATTAAGAATGACGTTTTCATTTAACATTTCACTTTCATTACATAAAATTGGGACATTTTCTTTACAAAATCTAATGGGGGACGGTCTAAGAATTACGTTGCACAATTAATATATATATATATTAATTACAATGTAATTCTTAGGCTACCCCCCATTTGAAAAAATGTCCCAGAAAAATGTCCCAATTTTATGTAACGTTTGTTATATTTTGTAGGATTTTTGTTATTGTTATTTAAAAAATGTCACAATTTTATGTAATGAAATATGTAACGAAAAATGTAACGAAAAAATGTCTTAATTTTATATAACGGAAGGTAAATGTTAGAATAGGATTTTTGTGGTTATGTTATCAGTATCACCGATGGAAGTAAACAAGTATATACAAAAGCATCTAAACCCGAAAAAAGCACCCGGATATGACTTAATTACCCCAAAAATAATAAAGGAATTACCACGAAAAGCAATAACTTTACTAATATTTATATACAACGCAATTATTAGAACCGGATACTTCCCGATACAGTGGAAATTCGCCACTATAATATTAATACAAAAACCAGGGAAACCTCCTGAGGATTTAGCCTCTTACAGGTCAATAAGTTTACTCCCAGTTTTATCGAAGCTGTTTGAAAAATTACTACTGAACAGATTAAAACCTCTATTAGCCCAGAATAAAATTATACCAGACTACCAATTTGGCTTTAGGGAACAACATAGCACTGCAGAACAAATACATAGAGTCGTTGATGTAATAAATCGAAGTTTTGAAGAAAAAAAGTATTGCGCAGCGGTGTTCCTAGACATCGAAAAAGCATTCGATAAAGTGTGGCACAATGGGTTGTTATTCAAAATAAAACAACTACTACCCTACCAATACTATCTACTAATCAAATCTTACCTCCAAGAAAGATTTTTTAAGATAAACTTTAACGAATCATATTCGAGCATTCGATCCATCAATTCAGGAGTCCCACAGGGCAGTGTGCTTGGACCCACGCTGTATCAGATATACACCCACGATTTCTCGCTTAATGCGAACACGACTACAGCTATGTTCGCAGATGATACCGCGATATTATCCTCTCACTAAGATGCGGCATCGGCATCAAAGCGGCTACAGAAGCACTTAGACGTTCTAGAAAAATGGTACAAATCTTGGAAAATTAAAGTTAATGAACAAAAAAGTATACATATTATATTTACGCTGAAGAGAGGGAACAGGTATCATCTAATAAAATTAAACGAAAAAACGATCCCTACATCGAGTAGCGTAAAATATCTCGGCTTACACCTCGACGAAAGATTAACATGGAAAAAGCACATCATAGATGCTAAACGGAAGCAGATAAATGTTAAGTTTTGAAAAATGTATTGGATAATCGGAAATAATTCAGTACTATCCATAGAAAATAAAGTGCTGCTTTATAACATAATGCTGAAGCCTATATGGTCGTGTATGGAATCCCACTGTGGGGAACCGCGAGCAAGTCTAATATAGCGATCATCCAAAGAACGCAATCGAAAATTCTGCGAACGATAGCCGGTGCGCCATGGTATGTGCGCAATGATGAGATACATAAAGATCTGCGAATGCCTACGGTTAAAGAAAGAGAAAGAGACAGAAATGAAAGCAAGAGGGGTCAAGGATGGCCGAGTTTATATATATATATATATATATACACAATGAAAATAATACTATTATTTAAAACCAGTTCATATGGAATGGTTTACTATCTTGATCTTGCTGTTCTAAATTTGACCGGCTGACTTCTTGAAAAATGTTTGCTAACGGAGCCGTGAATTGCTACAGTGGCATCATATGAATGTCACTCACAATCAGAAGTGAAGGAAAACTACTTTTGCGGGAAAAACTAAATGGACAAGAAGTTACTTAGATCAATGGAAAAATATGGAAGAGACCTAGAATTGGACGTTAAAGGGCTAATAAAGAAGAAAGAGTACGAGTAAGAATTGTCTGGTGCAGATTGTTGAAGATACACTGCTTCCTGGAATTCCATCGGGTTTACTAAAATTTCTGTGGAATTGATGCGGTATTCCTACACGTTCTATACCAAACTTCCTCAACCGTTTACCCTTCGGAACTTATATCAGAAATTATAACGGAATAATAGTTTTCAGAACTGTTTCAATTTATTAGCGTATTTTCGGCATAAAAAAAAATGCGTATATACCGGAAAAACGCAAAAGATTTACATTTTCAATTGCACGAAAATTAAATGCCTAGCGCGCGATTGATCAACGCAAATACAAATAGTAACGGAAATATGAAGTAACCGCTAATATGTCGCATCTGCTGGAAAGTTTAATACTTGATTGAAACTGCTTTGCTTCTATTAAAAGTTTTTGATGCGCATTTTTTTCTTTTTATTCATTCGCAATTCAGAAAATTTCCCGCGCACCGGTTGAAACGATATACCAGTTAACGATGAAATAATTTAAATTTAACGTAATTATTTATAAACGGACTAGTCGAACAGATCAATGCCGGTAGAGTTTGCAAACGTTCGAATTCGTTTATTAGTGTATTTTACGAAGATTTGAAGGAAAAAATTGCCTCGAAATTGGATCTTTTACTTTCCATACCGGTTTCTAAACTTTGCATATATTGCAATCTGTCTAACGGTTTCGCGAGTTCGTCAGCTAGCATTCGAACTGTTAAATGACGATCTTGGTAGATTAGGATGCGCACGCGCTGCGCGGTCACATCAGTCTGTCCTTCCACCGATTTCCCGCCTCGTGCTTCACCTTCCATAGTATTTTTGTAGTAATAAACTTTGGAGTAGGTTTATCTGTGCTACCGATGAATCTAGTAGCTTTTTGCTTTTTTTTTTTTTTTTAAATTCAGCGTCAAATTATTCAATAAATCTCATACATTTTATGTAGCAATAAAATTATCCGACGGGTATTATATAGATATCGTTTAAAAACCACCATGAAATTATGCCGCCGAATATATTACTTTTTTTAGTCCTACTTAAATAAAAGATCGGTAAATTTCTATTTTGAAATATGCAGGTTTATTTTATTTTTGTCTTTTTTTTTTTTTTCCTACCCTGAGCGCGCCAGCGGCCTTGACCCAACAACATGAAAAATTAAGAGTTATAACTAAATAGCCAAGCGGTCAGAAATGGAAAAGACAAAGGACAACAGCAATGGAATAACTGAAGGCAATGGGAAGGAAAGAATATAGGTAGCGTTAAAGGGAGTAGGAAAACGCAAAACTAGAAGTTGGGCGTGAAGAAAAGAGCGTTCGTTAGAAAGTGCAGAACATTCGAATAGGATGTGATTTGAGTCACAAATACAAGAAGGCTCAGAAGCGTGAAGAGAGCAGAAAGGAGAAAGAGTTAAAGAAAAACGAAAGCGAGAAGAGGGGAGTAGAGAATGATTGATTCTAAGCCTAATGAAGGAAACAACAGTGGAACGACGACAGTTAGGAATAGATTGAAACCAAGGCAAGAAACTAGGAACCGGTTGAATAAGACGGTAGTGTGAAAAGCGATTTGAGAATAAAGATGGATACATGTCAGTCCAAAGTCTAGAATGATTAGAGCGTGACAGAGAAAGAATGTCTGAGGAAGGGAAAGAGTCGAGGAAAGGACCAATGCGGGCGGCTGAGCGAGCTAAAGAGTCAGCTGAGTCATTGCCGTCAATATTGCAATGACTAGGGACCCATAGAAAGTCTATGAGAATGGATCGGAACGAGAACAAAGAGGAGACAAGAGATCGGATAGAGAGGATGATACCGTCAGACGTATGAGAAGGAGGAGAGGAGATGGCTTGAAGAACGCCTTTGGAATCAGAAACAATCAGGAATTTGTGAAAACGTTTGTCGTCGTTTCAGTTACGTTGAAAATCGAAAAAAAAACGTGTAATTAAAGTTATTAGATGAAGCGATAATTTAAATGAGGCTCGATCGGATCTTCTTTTTCCATGAACACTTTTCGATTGTCGAAGAAGTTTATGAAAAATTATACTGGATAAAGTTTCCGGCCTCGGTTAATGGTGTAATAATATTCAACGTTTCTCCGACGAAAAATCTACTTTTGTAAATAAAATGATAACTGAAACAAAGTGCGTAATAACCGCGCGCTTTTCTCAACATATTCGCTATAAAAAAACACAACTTGAGAAAATTTATTCTAATATCGGGCCTAGCGACGATTGCAAAAGTTCCTACATTCGAGTATATTTTATGCGTACATACGAGTATATTAGTGTACGTAGTGTTTTCAATTATTCCCTAATTTTATAATTAATTTTCTTTTTCCTCTTTTGTTTGTTTTTCCATAGAGTAAATTATCGAAAGCCGAGAAGAGTAGCCAAATTCGATCGATCGAAATCGACTATACCAACAACCAGTTCCTGAAGGATGGAGAGCCATTTCAATACGTTTCCGGTTCTTTGCATTATTTCAGAGTACCTCGCGCTTATTGGAGAGATCGGTTAAGAAAAATGCGTGCAGCAGGTTTAAATGCTCTATCTACGTACGTTCGATTATAATATTTGACAATCGATATACGCTTATATAATAAATATTTATAATTAACGAATTTGAGTTTTTCTTTTTGTTTCTTTTTTTGACTTATGTCCTGTGATCGGGCTGAGTTTAAAATTTTATTCGCCACAAAGAAAGTTTTTTTTTCTCCAAAATGTGTCTTACGGCCGTGCTTAATCTGAAACAAAAAGTTTTGTTTTGACATGTTTCTTATAGTCGGGCTCGATCTAAAATTTTGCCCGTTGCAAAAAAAATGTGTTACAAAATTATACAATCCCTACTTATACTTAATTCAATTTGCGATCAGCAGTTTGGGTCAACGTTTTTACTAAAACGAAATATCTAGTCATAATGCACCCTACGACGAAAGGCGTATATCCATGTCGCAATGTACTGCTGTACAAAAGGTACGGAAGTACTCTGTTGCTTTCGTTTTAAACTGCTCATTGCCGACAGTTTTATACTACATATTTTTTTTTCGTGCATCTTATGACCCTGATGTGATTCCGCTGGGAAATATTTTTCACGATTTAACCTGTACTGGTGCACTATTGAACGCGGCTTTTCCTCACTCCTGATTTTTCCGTAACCTTCTACTTTTCGCTAAGATTTGTACTTTGTCTAATAATTCTTCTTTATTTTTAATAGGAAGACAAGATAGAATTCTACTCATATCTACCGGTAAGTTTTTAATAAAGCTGGATGTTAGTTGTTCATCGGTAATTTTATTATCTAAATATTTTAGTCGATTTATCCGATTACCAATAAACTCCTAATAATTTGTTTTTTTTTTTTCGTTATTTCGGGCGCGAAAATCTTCAAAATCCTTAATCTTTTTGTTTTAATTCATCTCAGCTCCGACAGTCTGCCAGACAACTTTTGACCCACATCATCCCCCCCCCCCTCTAAATATGATCTAGCGCGACCTTTAATTTTATGTCCTCACTTGCATGATATTTATTCAATTTTTGGAATCCAGCTCGCGAACGAGATGTGCAATTCCTCGTTGTTACCACTATAACTTCCTGATTTGTTTGTTCGCTTGAATTCCGAAAGTAGTTCTGCTTGATCCTTTTCGGTATTATTTTCTTTTTGGCGCGTCAAACTATTTTTTGCCAGCACGGATCCTTTTTTTTTTTTTTCTTTTTTTTTTTTCGGTCTGACAATAAGCCATTTGGCCACTACGGAGTCGATGTAAGAACAATGCTAACTAAAGAGAGATACGTATTATTCAGATTGAAACAAGGGAGGTTTCAGCCAAACATGGCCGTAAATGTTTAACATGGCCCACAGATTACTGAGTATAGTCCTTAGAGGGGGAAAAAAAGAAACAAACGGGAAAAGTCACCTTGAGCACGCAGAAGAAACGCGAATCACAACCATCATCTACAATAAATGTAACGAACAATCAAGGTCACAAATGTTTCATCATAGCTCACAAATGTGTCTTTACAGAATAGGAATGTTGCGGATGCAGATTTTTTGGCATCCGCGAATGCGGATCAGGCTTTTTTTTTTTAAACAAAATTTCATATTGGTGCATAAATAATATAAAAAGCTTGTGTAATCTTTTACATTTTTATTAAATAATTAATTAAAGTTAAAAATTGGTGAATTATATTTAATAAAAAGTAATGTCAGCGCCTTTTCAGCTTCCAGTCTGTTTCGCAGAGGATCATAACTTAAGCCCGCGCTACTGAACAACTGTTCACTAGGTGCACTAATTCGTATGGAGGTGATAAAAATCTGCGTGCCATTCTAGATAATATTTTTAGTTCTGCTCGGCGAACGTTCCACCATTTAAGTGGATTTTCATTTACATTGATCCTTTTCTTATTGCGGTAAGATAGCAATTCTTTCTTGAGTACAGTATCTGCGCTACCATTTTCTGACCATTCTTGACCCTCATCTTCACTTGACGAATCTATAGCATCGTGGCAAGATCGTTTTTTTAGCCAGCCTTTCTAACCATACCGGAAGAGTTCCTGGTTGTTTTGTATCTTTATCCGAGGAATCTGTCATTCTCATTCTTTTAGCAACTCTAAATCGATACATCCGCATTGATTATTGCGGATGCGGATGCGGATGCAGATGTGAAAATTTATGCGGAAGATCCGCAACATCCCTAGTACAGAATCATAGGGAGAGAAACCGTATCGTATGTTTGACTCCCCCTCTGCCCCTGTTGTTATACCATCCTTCGCGTTTAAGGCTTATCTGAAGATTGACTCAGAGTAGATGTTAAATAGAATTAGAGATAGTATACATTCCTGGGGGACGCCCTTTTTAATCGAGATTTGGCTCCGACAACCAAGCCCACACCGTTTCACCACTGGAACAGTAAGTATCTGCTTTGGCCTTCTAAACAATACTGGGCCCACCGTATAGAAGTTACCACCCCACACGGCGATTTAAAAACAAATAATGAAGGATAGTTCATTAATTAATTTATTTTATTTTATTTTTTTATTTTTTATTTTTTATTTTTTTTTGAGTTTATTATCAACTGTTAGATATTTAAGCTACCGTGACGTAGTTGGTTAGGCGGTGGTGTTTTGTACAAGTAGGCCTGGTTTGAGTCTGCATTATGTAAATCAAGAATATAGAAAAATTCCGCTTGTGCTGGGTTAACGCCCGCAGCTGATGAATCTTAGAAAGAGAAAGAAAATAAAAAAAGTTATCTAGAGAACGTTGCGGTTAAAAAGTCGTGATTTTTTCGTTCTACACCTATATCACGATAGGTGGTAAAATAAACCATTATCTAATTCGATTTAACGTCGTTCATCTAATTCGCGTGAAATTCCTATCCTATAATATTGTTAACATAATTACCGCATTTAACAATTTTGTCGAGTTTCCTCACTGCGTGTACATAATTGTACAAGTTCTTTAAATAGCACGCGCACCTCGTCAATTGTATCAACCTACCACAAACAAACAGACTGTATACAGCAAAATCGGAAATATTGCCGAATAGAAATTATACGATAGCGTGCTCGCTGCTACTAATGAACTCTTTAAACGATTACGATAAAAACACGTAATAGTCTTAAATTGGCAGTTAAATTAATAAACCCGGCGAAAATAATTGTTTCTAACGTATTTCCACGCGTAGTAATCGAGAAGAAACATTAATCAGACTAAATCTGAAAGTAACATTAGCAGTTTCTTTCTTCATTTTAAAGCCGTTCGTGCAAAAGAAAGTTATAAACATGTATACAGTTTTAGAAGACAAGTTTATATCTCTTCAGATCAGGCTATGAAACTACACAAAAATAACTCTGGCTCACTTTCGTACTCTCGTTTTAATTACATTATTCGAAAATGAGCAGAATCTTATTGAACACTGGCCAGCCAAAGAAATAGATCGAGAAAAATAAAGAAGATAACGTGGAAACATGGACAGACAAAATGCGAAACAAAAAAAATAGGCAAAAGGAGTCTAAACCGGAAACCTATTCGCTCTGAGGGAACAAAAAAGGAACTCTAGATAACAGCAACCTATTCGAAATATCACAATCATCGCGCTCGGAAAATCGAACCTCTTGAAACACAACGTAAGACAATTTTCAATTGAGAGACTGCTATTAAAAATTACCGACACGGATTTTTCGGAATTTAACGGGATCAAAAGAGAAGCAGGGATTCTCAATACATGTACAGAAGAACATGAAAATGGCCAAGCTAACAGAAGAAATTATTCCGGGGTAGAAAAAGCACTGCAGCCGATCAAAACAGTTATTGAATATCAACGTTTAAAAGATAGATTATCACTGAAGAAATAAATTAATTAATGGTACAAAGCCAAAAACGTAGTTGAGAATTTAAAAAAAAAAAAAATCAAATAAATACCTCCGTACCCTTTCGTACAGAAGTACATTGCGAGAGTGTATGTCTTTCGGATGATGCGTAATGATGCGGCAGCGTGTTTCGTTTTAGTAAAAACATGAACTCCAACCGTTAATAACAAATTGAATAAAACATTTTAACTACGGTGAAAATATAAATAAGGGTAAAGTATTGACGTACGAATTTTGCAAAACGGTCCCAGTCATAAGGATATATCCATTTCAGAAAAAAAAAAAAAAAAATCGCAAACAATATCCACACACCGCTAATCAATAAATTTGGCCGCACGGAATAAACGAAAACGAAGATCATCAAAATCATACAAGAAAAAAGAAAGCAACAATACAATGACAGCGGCCTGTTAAATTAACTTTAAGAGTCAAAATTGCTCGTACCAAATAAAAATTCAAAAATAATATGCCTATGGGAAACAACTATACAGTTTAAAGATACAGAAAATATATGTCATAATATTTCGAAAAGCATAAGCGGCATAGGATAATTAAATTCGAATAGTTAACAGTTTCAAAATAAAAAAAAAAACAGACTTGTATTAATCCAAAATTCCTTTAACCTTCGAGAGGTCGCTGATAAAAAATTACATCGGAGGTATCTTACCTATACGCTCATTTTTAATAAGAAATTACCGGTAAAATAAAGAACAATAAAATTGTTTTTTTGTTGTTTTATTTTTGTTTTGTAAAAAATACCAATTTCAAGTTTTACTTTAAAAATTTAATAAAAATTCACTAAAAACTAAAAAATGATAATATGATAAAAATATAATTTGAAGTAAAATATATCTTTAATTATGATTATTCTTAAACAACGACCGATACCTTAATTAGAGCCTCGGTGGTACATTCAAATCACAATAACATTTATAGATACCATATTAAATAAGCAGAACGTCACAGTCGCTTGTTTTCTATAAGCTAAATATTAGAAACATCAGGAAAGTTTAATGTGGTTTTTTAATTGTTGCAAATTTGGCGCCTATACTAATTAAGGTATGAATGTTGTTTATGAATAATCATAATATCCCCCTTTGAGAATATATTTCACTGTATTATCGAATTTTTTACTTTTTGACACGTTTTTTGTTAAAACTTTTTCAGTAAATATTGAAGTTGGTACTATTGTTTTTAAAAATGATTTCACATTTCAGTATTTTTAGTGTAAATGTTTTGTTTTTTTTTAAATGGACAGACTAACCTAAAATTATTCTACTTTCGATACTGTATAAAACTCGATATTAACTTAAGAACACAATATTAAAAATTCCGTCAATAATCGGCTTGTAAATTGCACTTTGGGGTTTCAATTATCTATATTCAAATCTACATTCCCGGTGGCAAACTAACGCCGGTAGTACTTCAAGCAATTTCCGTTTATTGCCTGATTAATTTTAAAATTTTAGGTGCTTATGTTTTCCCCGTATTTTAATGAAAACGAAGAATAGCATCGAAGAACCCTTTTAAGATCGGAAATGATAAGAAAATTATGCTAAAGATTCTTTTTTTTTTTTTTTTTTTCTTTTTGGGCTCGTCAACCAAGGACCTTTACCCAGAAACAAAAGGTAAGGAAAGAAGTCGGTTATATTTTGATTCGATCAGAGATTTTAACTAAAAAGGAACAAATAGCAGGAATAATTAGTGGGGAAGGAAAGGACAGGATATAGGATGCACAATAAGGGGTAGGAAGTCCAAGCTTAAGCAAATAAGAATATAAGGCAGAACGCTCCACCGAGAGGGATGAACACTGGAAGAACACATGATCGGCGTCGCAAATAGTTGCATCATCCGGATGGAGAGGACAGTGTGGAGAAGAAATCAAGGAGAAACGAAATCTGGAGGAAGGCAGCAAAGAATGGCCAAAGCGCATACGAACAATGGAAACAACTTCAGAACGACGAAGGGAGGGATGCAAAAGAAACCATGAATATGAAGGAAGAGTAGGCTGGACTGACAGGTAAAAGGAATAACTGTTGGAAAAAGAAGAAACATAGGTATCCGACCAAAATCGGATATGAAAGCTTTTACAAACTGATAGCAGGTTAACGGATGGAATTTTTTTAAAAAAAAGACGAGAGGAAGCAGCAGCAGCCCGAGCCAAGGAATCAGCCGCTTCATTGCCAAATATGCCCGAGTGGCCAGGTACCCACAGCAGATCAATATTGACTGAATGGAGATAGGAAAGATTGTGAATGAGTGAACGTATACGGAGGATAACAAAGTCACACGAATGATCAGGAAGGGGAGAGGATATGGCCTGAAGGGCGCTCAAAGAGTCAGAAATAATTAAAAACTTAGAGGAAAATTGATTCGAGGAAATGAAAATAATAGAGCGAAGGATAGCCAACAACTCGGCTGTGAATATGGAACAGAAATAAGGAAGTCGAAAAGATTCTGAGAGGTTAAAATCAGGAAGGATGAAAGAAGCACCAACACCACCAGGCCCCCTCGAACCATCCGTGTAAATGGTAACATGAGAGGGAAATAGGGAATTGATAGTGCTGTAGAATACCTGTTTAATTACGGCTTGGGGGAGATTTTTTGCAAATGAGGGGAGGATAAATACCTTAGGAGGATGACAGATGTCAGCGAAGTCGAACGAAAAATAAGGGAGATTATTGAACGAGATAATATACGGCCAAAATGAACCAAGACGATGTGAAATAAAAGCCAGAATAGGGGTTTTGCTGGGAGTGAAGCGCCAGCTATTATAAATCGAAATATAAGACTGAACAAGGGTAGAGGATGCGAGAGGAAGACGTTTAACAAGGAAACGATAGCCTAAATAAGATCTACGAATGGATAGGGGTGACAAATTGGATTCAGCAAGAATAGCAGTGGTTGGAGAGGATTTAAGAGCGCCAAGACAGAGACGAAGGCAAGAATTCTGAATTACATCTAGTTTGGAAAGACATGTCTTGGACGCACTACCATAAATAAAAGAACAATAATCAAATTTGGAACGGATAATAGATTTGTAAAGGGAAATAAGAATATAGGGATCGCCACCCCATTTAGTTGGCGACAGGGCTTTCAGCAAGTTTAACCTTTTAATAGTGGAAGCAGAAAGATATTTGATGTGTTCAGAGAAGGACAAACTACTATCAAGAAAGACACCGAGATAACAAAAGCAATTAACACGGGAAAGAGATACATTGTTTAAGGATAGGTTGACCAAAGCAGGGTTATAGGGACGGAGGGTAAAAATAGTATAAGAAGACTTAGAGGGAGAAATTGAAAGATTAATCAAGGAGAGAGAATGTTCCAGCACAATGAGCGACGAACTGAGTGCTTCATAGGCTGCTAAAACATCCTCAGACGAGGAAAACAGGAGAATGTCGTCCGCAAAGAATAAGGAATAGGAATTTAAAGGAAGAGAAGCTATACTGATAGTATAGATGTTAAAAAGAGTAGGACTGAGGGAGGAACCCTGAGGAAGACCTCGGAAAACCTTTCTTGGAGCATTAAGAGATGGAGAGGAGAAGTGGATAGAACGATTTGACATGAGATTGATAATAAGGGAAGAGAATTTAATTGGGATATTAATTGCCGTCGTTTAATCTCTTAGAGTGGGAAGATGAACATTATCAAAAGCAGAGGAAACATCAATAAAGGAAGCTAGGGTGAAATGTTTTTGGATAAAAGATTTGTATATGTGGGAAACGAAAAGACTAACACAATCAGAAGGGCCAATACCAGGCCGAAAGCCGAACATATTAATAGGGAATATATTATTATGCTCTAGCCACCAAACAAGGCGCTTGTTGAGCGTACCCTCAAATAGTTTTCTAATACAGGATGCCAGGGAAATAGGACGTAGGGAAGAATTTTTCTTAGGAATGGGAATTACGATAAACGAATTCCAGGAGGAAGGAGTTATACCCTTTGAAAGGAAGGAATTGAAAAGACTAAGAAGAAAACTGAGGAATTGTTCAGAAAGGTTTTTAAGGGCGAGATAGGGTATACCGTCAAGCCCTGGAGTAGGGCTGGACGATTTGGAGAGAACAGACTTTAATTCATTAAAATTGAAAGCCGAAGTTAGGAAGTGAGGAGGAGAATTTTCCGGAAAAGAAGATTATAATTCATCAACAGAAGGAACATAAGCTGGAGCGAGAAAAAGGCTATCGTCGGGGATACTGAAGGTGGAAGGGCGAGAAGAGGATGGGAATTTGAAAGCTCTGGCCATTTTCCAAATCTGCGAAAGAGGAGTAGTTCTAGAGAACTTGGCACAGAAATTTTTCCAAGAGGACTTCTTCGTGGATTTCAATATAAACCTAGCTCTCGCATTTGCCCGTTTATGAGCGAGAAAATTTTCAGTCGTAGGGTTACAACGGAAGGTTCTAAAGGTTTCGCGACTGATATTAAAGGCAGTGTCGCATTCCTTGTTCCACCAAAGTGAAGAAGCCTTACTGCGATGTACAGAAGATGACGTATGGCGGGGCGGAGAAGATAAAGAAAGAGCAGAAGTTAAGGAATATAAAAAGGAATTATAGAGAGGTACCGATTCGTGATCCGGTTGAAGGAGAGGGAGAGACGAGTCAACCAAGGAGCGAAATAGAGGCCAGCTAGTTTTGGAAAGATTCCATCCTGAAGAATTGGTATGATTGGAATCAGAAGGAGGAGGAAAACTGACAGGAGTTATTAGGATAGGAACATGGTCACTGCCGAAAGAGCCCATAAGGGTCTTCCAATTATAATTAAGACCAATAGACGAAGAAGAAAAGGTTAGGTCGGGGGAACTAGAAATGGAAGCATTCCTGTAGTATGTGGGGGAGAGATCGTTGAGGAGAACTAAATTATCAGAGAGGATGGCATTCTCAAGGATGGAACCGTTGGGATTGTAGGATGCACAGCCCCATAAAGGAGAATGCGCATTCCAGTCACCACCGATGATAAAAGGATGCGGAATAGAATTAAAAAACGACGAGAAGGAGAAAAGACGAAGATCGAACCTAGGAGGAACATAGATAGAAACAATGCTAATAGGACGTACAGAGGGAGGCTGAATGGAGATGTGAACAATGTTAGGTAAATTGGGACAAGAAGGAAGATTAAGAGAGATATCATAAGAGCAGAATGGAATGTCATTTCTAATCAGGATTGCAGAACCACCATAACCGTCATCGCGATCACATCTAACTACCCTGAAACCTCTAATATTGAAATTTATGTCCGACCGAAGCCACGTTTCGGAAAGGAGAGCAACATTGACATTATGTAGATCCAATAACCCCTCTAATGAGTTTTTATTGGCTCTTAGACTGCGACAATTCCACTGTAGAATATTTAGCGCAGCCATCATAATAAAACAGTAAAAGAATAAGGCATAAATGAAGTGGGGAGGAGCAGGGGAAAAGACCATAAGAGCAGACAATGAGATGCATTTGTATAGAAGGAACTAAAATGAGTGAGAAACGGAGAAAAGAAAAATAAAGAACCGCAGTTGCAAAACAGGAGGAAGTAATTCGAGGCTGTTAAGTCGAAAGGAAAAACAAAGAGCATAGTGCAGAAGAAGATATAAAATAATTTTAGGATAAAAGAAAAAAGAGTAAGCAATATTCGTGCAGAACCGAAGCAGCCAGTGGAATGCAAGTTGTACTTCATATATAGGCGTGGTACATAGCCAGCGCTATACAACTCCGACAAATTCATCACAGTGCAGTTAAAACAGCAAAGGTGTGTACGGAGAGTGATAGGAATGGAACTCAGTTCAGAGATTGAGTGTATCAACTCAACATGAGCCCATTCCCGAAAAAAATGTGTATAGAATATACACCAATGCCTGTTAGAGGTTGAAACCACTTCTACATAAGCATAAATGAAGATAATTATTACGATAAAATCGTTAACCAACTGGTTAAAATGCTTCGCACTGAATATTGTAAAGAAGATTACACGAAAGGGAAAAAATGTAAAAGAAAGAAAGGAAGCAGGGGACAGAAAGTAACATAATAAAGCAAATACAGCCTCAATATTTATTTCCATTTTTTTTTTTTTTTTTTTTTTTAAATTAATTAATTAAATTTTTTTTCGTTTGGTATAGGAGGAGGGAATTAATTAAAACGGATATTATTCGACAGGAAACAAGAAAGGGAGTCAACAAAGGATGTAGAGGGAACAATATTGTTTGAAGAGAGTAGTTCAATGATGGCTACCGAAATATCCTTAATTAAAGGCGAAGGGGTAGCGGAAGGGGAATTAGGAGTACATAAGGAGACGGGAATAGCAGGATTTGGGGGAAGGTGAGTATTTGAAGAGGAAGATTTGTTAAGAGCCCAACCATTAGAGGGGGTTGGGAGACGATTAGATGGGAGTGGGGGGAATTGAGGAGAAGAATTATGAAAAGGTTTGGAATTACGGGATTTATGAAAGGTGGGAGATTTGGGTCGGAAGTGAGAGGGAGCAGTCAACGGAGGAATGGAAGAAGTATTAATGTAAGAAGTGGAAGATGAGGCACGGTCGGCATACGAAAAAGCCTGAGAGACTAAATTGTTTTTTTTAAATTGAGAAGCCTCTTGGAATGTGATATTTTCAAATGCCATAATTCGTTTTATTTCTTTTTGTTTGAGCCATTCGGGACAAGCACGATCATTGGCACTGTGGGCGCCTTTGAAATTACGGCAAGTGGGAGGAAGTTGTAGACTGCTGCATTCCGAGACTGAATGCCTGGAAGAACAGTGGGAGCAGATGGTATAGGAACCACGGCAGTGCTTCACGATGTGTCCAAAAAGGAAGCATTTAGAGCACTGCGTAGGTAGACGAACGCTGGGAGAAACCAGAAATCGAATTTTAAATATCGAAACGTGTTCTGGGAGAGAAGTTTTATGAAATTTGATTTCAACAGAACCAGTCGGAACTTTTTTACCTTCAGAAAAACGATGTATACGACGGATAGAGGCGGATTCAACCGTACAAATAGAACAGAAGGAAGGTAATTTAACGGATTCAGAATTATCAAGAGACAGGATAAAATAAAGGTGACACTCATTCCATTCGTACTTTTGGAACCACCGCCGTTAATGTAGAATTGAGTGCAACTGAATTTACTAATAATAAGCGAATCGGAAGAATTTGAAAAAAGTTTAAATAACGTATGCACGAACGAGAATGAGAATTTATTTTTGTAGGAAATTATCAGTTGCGAAAAGCAATGCGCAAGAGTGGTTGAGTTTTGAAAAAAGAGACAGGGAGATATTTAATTAAGAATCGATATCCTAAGTAGCACTTGCCGGTGAATAAAAAAACCGAATTAACTTCTAAACAGATTTCCGGACAAAAAGTAGACTTTAGAGATTTAAGGTGTAGGCGAAAAACGCAGACTTTAAACGCGGTCGAGTTTTGATAAATTCGAGGTATTAGTGGATATAAGAAAACAGGATAATCCTAAAGGAGAAGGTGAAGAGGTTGTTTAATCGAAGGATATCAGAAAGAGAAAGCCTAGGGAATAGATGAAACTGGAACAAAACTGGTTCGGTAGTTTGTTAGATGACAGACAGACAGACGGGCACATTTTTTGACTTTCAGTTATATATACATACATACGTGCATATATATCTCCTTCTTCTATATCGTAGTCCAATTCCGGACGTCGAGACTCGATTTTTGAACAATTAAACGCCACTGCTGTCGATCCTTCCGCATTAGTTCAGATGTCTGCAGGCCAGTTAGTTTTACTATTTCATTAACATAACGTTTTTCTGCCTCGTTTTCTTCGACCGATAACTTTGGCCTGATTAATTCATTTTTCTATCTTATTGTCCCGAATTATATGACCACAGAAAAATGATAACGTTCTTCTTCTAATTGTAGGTAGTAACCGCTCGTTTTCATCAATTCTCAGTTCGTCCAAAACGGACTTGTTCTATGCGCCGTCTATGGTATAGCATCCGATAGCACTTCATTTCAAAGGCCTCCAGTTTCCTATCCGCTACCACATTCCATGATTCCGATCCATATGACAGAATCGAAAACACTAGGGTTTTTAGCAGTCTCGTTTTGGTATATTTCGATATCCTATGATCTCTCCATATCTTAATTAATTTTCCCATTGCCCCGCTTGCCGAAGCTATTCTACTTTTAATTTCTCGATCAGAGCCACTTTAATTTGTTATGCAGGCTCCACCAGATAAATCCAGATCCGGATATGTTTTTATGTCTTTTACCGATATTTTCCATCTTTTTTTTTTTTATAAGAACATATAGTCTATCTGATTCCTTGTTAGTCCATCAGGTGAAGTCCAGGTATACAGCGTGCGTTTAAGTGTTATTTTTGGTCCGTACTTATAATGTGTCTGGCAGTCGGTTATTAAATTATATATTTTTGATATCGATTAACGAATATTATTTGATCGGCGAGAAAAAGTAATATTTAATAACATTAGTTCGAGAAAAATTTAATTTTTAGACCTTTTTTGGAGTGTATTGAAAATTTCACCCATCTGCATTGGACTCAGACTTAAACTGCTGCTATTCAAATAAAATGCCGCTAAACGTTTACTCCTCTTCAGTCTCTAACCCGGAGACTCCTTTTACTTGCTTACTCAATCTTCAATTCCTCTATATCACCGGTTTCTTGAGTCGCTCTGCGATATGTTTACGCTTTGGACGCAGTTTGCTCCCAGCATCGTTTTCCTCTCGTCCGTCTCCATACTGTCATTTGCATTTCTCCAACAACTAATTCACCAGTGACCCGGACTATACAATGTTTGAATGCTCACCGTTTTCAAAGGATTAACCTTCTTTCTAGTACTCCCTTTTAGCAAACATTATTCCCACTCCCTGAAATGCTCCATTTATTCGTTCCCTTACTTCTTCTGTCATCCGAGCGCTTGATTTATTTTTATCGACCATCCCTGATTGTGTAAAAACCTAATTCTTCTTCACCTCTTTAGGCAATGCTGATGAACCCAAAATAAAAAAATATCTGACACGCACTCTAGTTTAAATAAATTTTACCACAGCAAAACGCAAAACACGTTTAAACAAGCCGGCTGCTGATCAAACGCGTAATAGTAGCTATAGTTTAAAAGAACTTTCGCCGCGGTAATCTTGTTCGTAATTTATCATAGGGCAGTTAGTTTTGAAAGCGTAAAAACGATAAATATATTTAAAAAGAGATTAGAAATTTTTTAATTTGAGCTAATCTCTCTTTTAAGCTATTTCCTTTTTTTTTGTTTGCTTTTTTTTTTTTTTTTTAATGAACCTTTGAAAGGAAACTTTTTGCTCGAATCTGTTTTTATCAATAAGCAAATTATGTTAATCATTTAAAATTTTTTTTTTTAAAAAAAGGTACGTGGAATGGAGTCTCCACGAGCCAGACCGAGGATCATATCTTTTCTCGGGTGAGCAAGATTTAGAATATTTCCTGGAACTGACCATCGAAGAAGATTTTCTAGTCCTATTAAGACCCGGCCCTTATATATGCGCTGAACGTGACTTGGTTAGTAATTAAATTTTCAAATAATAGAAATTAACGCAAACGTCGCTTCTTTTTTTATTTTTCACCGTTTAAACGTGTAGTGTTATTTCTTTTAATAATGATTCCGCGCGGGTATTTTCATTCGGAAATAAGTGAAAAGTATGACGGGGCAAAGTACCTGCCGCGGATGTCCAACACCCGCAATTATCTCGTCTGTTGTTATTCAAAATTAAAACAGTTATAAAGTTCACAATATGCAAAACAAATTACAAAATAAACGAAGCTAAAAAGAGCCGGCTCTACATTCACCGTTCAGTATTTTAATATATACATAGTTTCATGCGACACGTGACAAAAATCAAAACAGTAAAAGGAGAGGGAATAATTATAAACCACAAAGCAATAATGTAATTACAGAGCGCACCGATATTTTTCACACAAAGACTAAATGAGGGGGAATATACGGTAAAAGGACACGTAAGAATAGAAGAACAGCTACACAAACAAGTTCAACTGATTTCGGTTTGGCTGTATTTTAGCGAAAATTTTTTCTTCTTTAACAATAAAACATCTAAATATCACGAGCACGTTTTACGGTTTGGCCTTTTGATTTTCAAAAATCTGATCATTATTAACTAATAAGCGTTGTCAATCGGTAACGACTGAATCAATTTTATTCACAAAGTATGAAACTCGGAAGTGAACTAGGTCAGTTTAAAAAAAAAAAAATGATGCGTGTATCAGTATGTACACGCGGAGGAAGTAAAACTTTTTTAGCTTATATGTATTAAATTCTATAATAAAGTTTTATTTTAAATTAATTTTTAGAAAAGGTATCAGTATAAACAGAATGTTCATTTTCAATAAATAATAAATCCAAAAAATTTTATTATATACATTTATGAAAAAAAAGTATCATTATCATTGGTCTATTTCAGTTATGCTTATGGGTGTTTCAGTATATACTTTTGTTATCAAAGGCTTCTTGTGGTAACTGAAATAAGAAATGTAAGTTTTGCACTTAATATCATTTAAAAATCTTGAAAACACTGCATTAATCGTTGTATTTGATTTTGTCGTTGATATCATCCTGTTATTTTGTAGAGATAAGTTCAAATTGTCTTTTAAAAATTCAATCAATTGAAGAGAGTTGTCTAAAGCGACATTAAAATCTCCACTTGAAATCATAGGTATTTTATCATACACGTTGATTTTAGCGAGGCGTCCATATGATTTAAAAACTCACTAACAGACTAAATGTATAATGTATCGTATCATTCATATCTTTCTATAGAGTGGTGTGTACACGTACTTATTACATGTGTATATACATATATATATATGCAAATGCTCATAAACTATATACTATACGAAGTCGCGTAGTATAAATACTTAACTATACATTTACTCATTTTGGTATACTACTAGACTCAGACAGACACTTATATATACTTACACATACACACAAATACATACCTACATTACGTTTAACGCGTAACGAAAATTTTTCCCTATCGTGGTGCCGCAAGAAGTTTCACTTCAAAAAAAAAAAAAAAAATTATTCCGCAGAATCGGATTTTGTTAATTAACAAAGTTTTTTGTTAGTTTAATTATAGTGTTTTTGCAAATGTTTAGCATGATACGTGTGAACACAGAGCGCGTCAAAATACAGGTGTAATAGAAATGAGTTAAATTAAACGTCTCGCGCGTAAATCCGATAAACTCCGAACCACAAAATAGTTTCAGACCGGTCCAAATCATTTCCGAGAATTATCGGAATCAAATGGTTTCGGTTTCCCCGTTTTTACGAACGATTCTGTCGATCCAAAAACTTTCGTAATTCGAAAAAGTTATTTTCATTTTATTTTTCGGAGGGGTTCCAGAGCCCTGGGACTATCCCTTGGTTACGAATATTCCAGTACAAAGAGTAATTCAACAACAGAATGGAACTATGACCCTTTTTTTAGCATTTCAATTTTACGTTGTAGATAATAATTTTTTTCGGGAGTATTTAATTAGTTTATATTCGATTTAAGCGCCTTGTAACACATTAGAGGTACGAAAGGACAGCATATTGAATAATTTATTCCTTTCAAAATAGCATTTCCCCAATTTGATCCAGAAAAATGAATAAGAAAAGCTGTTGAAATAGAAATAAGCAAAATTTCCACAAAGAAGACGGCTTATGTATCCTTTGGGCGTAGGGAAACGTGTCACTGACTAAATGTGAGCGAGAAATGTTAACATATACATTTATACCTGGGGCTCTGCTTATTTCGTTGAAATTGTAATCTAATCCCTTGATACGGAGCCGGAGTTTGCGCGTCGATTTAATATTTAAAATAGCACCGGTTGATGTAAACAAAATGCGAAATACAGTTTTGTCTGACACGACATCTGTGGAAAAAGTTTCATTTCCAATTTTGGAGAAAACAATGTTAAATTTGAGTTGGAAATTTTTTACTTATTTATTTTTTTTTTATGGGTACGCTAACGAAGAGCAACAGCCCAATCAACCAAGCAGGTTTTAATCTGGTGCGAGATTGAATGAATGAAAGAAGCTAGAATAGGAACAACTGACAAGGAAGGAAATGAGAGAACATAAGAGTCATTGTATAGAGTAGGAAGACCAAGATTCAAAAGCTGAGAATAGAAGAGAAAATGTTCTGAAGACAGTAAGGAACATTTGAAGAAGACATGGTGTTGACATCACACGGAAAAAAGGAATCTTCTGGGTAAAGAGGGCATCGCGAAGAAGAGACGAAGGAAAAATGAAAAAGTGACGAAGGAAAAAAGGTATGACCGAAACGAAGACGACATATGGCAGTGATCAGGGGACGGCAAAGAGAAGGAAACGTGTCAAACCATCTGGTCAAAGAAGGTAAGGGCTGGACGGAAAGATAAAAGGAATTCGGATTGGAAAAAAGGGAAAAATAAATATTCTTCCATAATGTAATATGGAACTGTCTGGAAATATGATTAATATTGTGAGCAGGAAATTTATGAACAGGATGTCCATTGGAAGCTCCTGAACGAGCCGAGGAATCAGCCACCTCCTTACTCCCAATTCCAGCATGATTAGGAATCCGCAATAAATCGATTTGGATCGAACGGAACAGGAATAATTCGTGAATTGGATTGCGAATAACGGGAATGAAAGGTTCAAAAGAGGGCAACGGTAGGGGAAAAGAAATCGTCTGCAAGACACTTTCAGAGTCAGCTATTAAAAGAAATTTATCCTAAAAAGAATTGCATGAAGTATGGTAGGAGATTCAACAGTAAATATAGAACAGCAGGAAGGAAGTTTAAAGGATTCAGAGTAGTTGTGAGAAGGAAAAACAAAGGCGGCATCAACTTGAAAATATGGCTGACGCTGAACCGGTCTATAATACGAACAAAAACAAAAAACAATTTTCCTACCTAGATTAACGATCGGTCACTGCATTCACCCTCAACTGTTCATGCAGGAAACATCAATCACTGTTAAGCATGCGCCGACAAAATACAATGACGTTTCCAACTCGTCCCGAGTACAGATAAAACAATTTCCGTGATTTTTTGAATATTATCGTCTACTAATGTTTTCATATCTAAAAAAGTTCACCAAGGCATCACTAGGCATCACTACTGGATGATCAATTATTTTCCAAACGTAATTATAATTTTATCTTTTGCTTTTTTGACTCGATATAAAGGACCATTTGGTGGCCATATTTTTTATTACCGCATTCGCCGGGCAAACTAAATTAACATAATAGATACATTCTTAATTATTCTAGTTTTACGAAGCTCTTATTTCTAAACTGATTCAACTTAAGCGTTTATTTAAACTCCCCGGTCTATCAGGTTTTGGCAAACATTTAATATACGCCTTGTACTTAAATTAAAATTTCTATTATTACCATTGCTATAATTAATTTAATGTTCTAGAAACTACTTTTTATTTGGAAATAACCAATCGTGAATAACCAATAATTATAACATTTAAAAATATACACACACACACACACACATATATATATATATATATATATATATATATTTCAAAAAAAAATTGACTAGGTCTCATCACCAGAGACTAGCTTTATAATTACGCGATAAATTTAAAAGTTGAATAATTTTATCCGGTACTGAGTTATAAAGATCAACGCAATCGATATAGTCATTTTGGATAAAGGACGTAAATAAAAGTTGAACTTTAAATCACAATTGAAACATGATCGATAAAATTTTTTGCCACATATTTTTCGCCATAATTATCGTATTAATTTTTAAATTTAGTTATTTTCGAAATATTAAATTGAAAATTTTATTTGAAATTCGATCAAATAAATTTCTAGGCATATTTCAAAAGTACGCCGCATCTCTACCGCTTTGTTTCACATACATTTATAAAAGGTGTCAACGATTAAGTTTTATCATTTCGTATATTTTCAGCTGTTTACTAAACGATCAAATTCTAACGGTCAACACACATGGCAGGGAAGCCGAGTTAAAAATAAATGTAGACAAGAAAAAGTTGCTAGTCATTTGCAGGGAGGATCCTGGTCCCACTACTTTGCACGTTGATGACAAAACAGTAGAAAGAATTCTACCGTTTAGCTATCCTGGCACGTTGATAAACGAGAAAAGAGATCCAGTCGTGGAGATCAAGTCCAGGAGCGAACAAGCAGGACGGGCTTTCATAAAAACTACAAACGCCTACTCTGTGACCAACACTTTTCCTTTCAGATACGATACAGAATGGTCAAGTGTTACGTGTGGCCTGTTCTTCTTTATGGTGTGGAGACATGGACAGTGAAAGCACAAACAATAAACCGGTTAGAGGCGTTTGAAACGTGGACCATTCATAGGATGCTGAAGATTTCGCCGACAAAAAAAATTATAAATTCAACGGTTCTTGAAATAGCTGGTGTTGGAAGACAGCTTTTATCCAACATAAAATGGTGGGAGTCAAGTTAACCTGGCCACATCATGCGCGGAGAAAAATATTCCTAACTGAGTTTAACATTGCAGGGTAAAATAGAATGTCGGCGTAGAATTAGTCGTAAACCAATATAGAGTACGGCAGTGCAAGAAGAAGACTAAACGATCCTTAATTTCCGCTCAGAGCTACTGCAAAGATCGGTTCTTTTGCGCTCCGGTATTCTTCAATATAGCGAGGAGTAAAGTTCACAATAATCAATTCAATCAACCGTGTAATATGAAAAGTTACACCGACCACGTTAGTCTCGGGAATTAATAGAAGTCATACGTGAAATAAATGAAGTAATAAAAAAAGGTGGACTAAAAATATACATCTAGGTTTATACAGTTTAACATAAATAAAATCCAAACACTACTAATAAGCAAGACCCGATAGAAAAGAAATAATGCGTCACACAGAACAGCATTTATTCATAAATAAAAATAAAATAAAAACTATACATGAAATAAAATACCTAGGATTAATTATTCAGTGAACACATCTAATATATATGATAGATAATATTAAAAACAAAACTTAAGAAGAAACATGAAAGTCTACTATCTACTTGTTCCAGAATCTTTGAAATCAAGTTGCGTACAAGTCCGCAACACAGTGAGACATTTTCATGTTTTCCCTTAAAAGTGGGCTTTGTACAGCCATTTAGGCATCCACCGACATTAGAATGTCGTTCGCTTCACGGTCTCCGTCGACATGAGAATGTTGCCGTGCAACCTGTGATTTCCTTTATACATATTATATTGCAACGTATGCGCAAAAATATACATTTAACAACTAACTACCGCTAGTACAAGGTTCCTTATCTACATCATTATCGTTAACGGTGGTAATATTGAGGAAATAACGTGTGAAATACACAAACCTACGATCTTCACAGGTCTTTACAAGTCGTTATAGGTAACACTTTAACCTACTTCTGTTGAATGCATACTCGCGTATGTGAGAAATCGGTCTCATTAAATGCTCTCTTATTAGTAATCAGTCGTATCTAAGTAAATACATGAAATTTTCGTAACGCTTTTTTGTGACGCTCCATTTCATGACACTTTTCGAGTTTATGTGCCAAAATAAAGACATAAAAAATCATCATTCTCTCCCACTGTGCAACCAAAAATTATTAAATGTAATAGTTTTACCTTTAAAACGAGACTGGTTTGGTTATTGCGCCGTTATTAGTTTAATCTTATAGAAAATCCGTCCAATGTGGATGTTTTGAGACAACAAAGGGATCACATTATTTTAGTGGAATTCATGGAGCGTGAACAAACCATTAACAGCCTAAACTACTGGAAACACTCATCAATTTAGGGAGAGAGATAAAAATTTAGAAAGCAATTCAACTGTTGCATGACAATGCACAGCCATTTACAGCGAACATTACCCAAGAACTTACCGCCAAGTTGTCAATTGACTACAGTTTGGACCTTGCCCAAGTGATAACGCTTTATTTTCTCAATTAAAACAAAAAACAAAAAAAATGTATATATATATATATATCCGGCGGATGACGAAATGCTTAAAAATATCAAGTCACTGGACCGGACGGAAAATGTTATAGGGTAAGTGTTGAAAAGTTAGTGGTTCTTCTATCAAAAACTTTGTAAAATGTTCAAGCAATAAAATGTAAGTTTTAAATTTAATTTTCGTTCATTATTACGCCAACGTGACGGGTTTTGGAACCTTACTTTCTGCGTGACCCTCGTAGACACAATGCATCAATTCGGATTCAATATTTATGGCGCGCCATTCTATTTTGTGTCGCTCCATTTCGGAACGCTTTTCCAGTTTATGTGCCAAAGTAAATTGTGTCAATTAGGATTCGATATTTATAGCGCGCCATTCTATTTCGTAACACTCAATTTCGTGATGCTCAATTTCATAACGCTTTTCGAGTTTATTTGCCCAAGTAGAGACATAGACATAATATTAATAATCCAGTCCTATCCGAGTAAAGACATGAAATTTTCGTAACGCTTTTCCGTGACAGTCCATTTCGTGACGCTTTTCAAGTTTATGTGCCAAAGCAAAGACATAAAAATGTCAAAAAATCAATTTTAAATTAAAACCATTATATTCAGATGTGTGTGGCTTCAAATAAAAAAATTGAGTACTACAAGACCGGCTTCGGATAAAACCGAATACTGCTTAACAGTATACTTCCCAGTATTGTGAGAAAAAATACGAATAAAATATTAAAATTAAAAAGGAAAATACTAATATGGGAACAATTTTCGGTTATCACAATATTATAACAGAGTGATTATAATTAAAGTTCAAGTTTCAAAACGCTATAAAAAAGAATCACTGATCAGAATGACGTCAATTTTGAACGAAATATTATTGAAGAAGGGGAAAAGCGGATGGCATAAGAAAAAAAATACACATATATTTTTTTATTTTTATTTTTGGGCTGGTCAACCAGGGACCTCACCCAGAAAAAATTGGCGCTGTAAACGTTAGAATTAAATGAAAACACCTGACATGCGCACGACTCATTTCAGTTGTTAGCATCTAAAATGTAACATTCGTATTTTTGTGGTCGACATTTCGCATTTGAGAAGTTCGCCATGATTATCTCAATGAAGGACCGCGGTCTGCTTGTAAAGCTTTTTAACAAGAACAATGGCCGTGCACTAGTAGCTCTACAGACATTCCGGATATTCAAGGGTATGAAAAAAGGGCGTTGGTCCGATGACTGACTTGCAGAATTAAACAGTATGCCCATATTCGGAAATTCTGTGTATTGACGTATCCTTACAGATGGAAATGAGCTTCGCCTGTCCACAAAATTTTCCACGATCATTCATTGTCCACTTCCGTGAGAGCAAGAAATTCCAAAGCAAAAGTCTTTCTTGCTGACAGGGCAGCAGGAAGAAACTCTTGCACATGGCTAATTTTCGATGGATAGCAAAGCAGGATGTTTCGTAGAATTTTATGCACCGTGCTCATAAGCCTGTCCAATGTTCGGGCAATTCCCCGTACACTGCACGGTTGCACACCACCTCTCGATTCCTCCGGTACTGCTGTAGCTACTTTTTCAACTAAAGTCGAATCAATTCTTTTCCTCCCTCTACCAGATTGCACACTAAGAGAACCTGTCTTTTCGAATTTCCGAATCATTTTCTCCAGACCTCTGTCAGTCATCGGACCAACGCCTTTTTTCATATCCTTGGGTGTCCGGAACTTCTGTAGAGCTACTGGTGCACGGTCATTGTTCTTGTAAAAAAGCTTTACAAGCAGAGCGCGGCCCTTCATTGAGATCGTCACAGCGAACTTCTTGGACGCAAAATGTCGACCACGAAAAATACGCGATATAACGAAAGAAAAACGACAAACCGAATAAGAACGTATTACAATCAATTGTACTGCGATATTAAACAAAAGCTGGCACAGATAACAGCGATAAGAAATAGCAAGCGCGCTATTGTTCATTTACCGCTGTACGCTGCATCGAAATTAATTTCCAAACGACTCTAGATTGCAGTGTTGCATTTTAGATGCTAACAACTGCAATGAGTCGTGCGCATGGCGACAGGTATTTTCATTTAATTCTGACGCTTACAGCGCCAATTATTTCTGAATGAGGTCCCTGGTTGACAAGCCTAGAAATGAAAAAAAAAAAAAAAAAAAAAAACTATTTTTCTATTTATTCCATCTGCTTTCTTCCTTCTTCAATAATATTTCGTTCAAATTTGACGTAATTCTGATTAGTGATTCTTTTTTTATAGCGTTTTGAAACTTGAACTTTAATTATAATCACCCTGTACTTCAGTCAATATTATAAAAACAATTACCTGTAAACGATATCAAGACATTGAAACCAGAAAAAATAATATGCGTCGAGAAAAAATTACGAAAACAGATTAACAAAATTACATCAAGTCTCTGGCAACTCGGATACGACAGATCACAGACCGTGAAATGATTCTAACCATTACGGATAGATTATTAAACAGATTACTACTTAGAGCAATTTTTAACTGGACAAGAAAATAACGGAGTATATTTTAAACGCTTTAGCACTTCTTCTTTAAAAAAGTCCCATCGTCGAAGGTTTTCATCCTAGGTTTTGGTCGGATATGTACGTTTCCTCTTTTTGTTCTTTCTATCTGTCTGTCCGACCTAGTCTTCCTGCCAATCCGTTGTTCTCTTTGTTTCCTTCACTTCGTCGTTCTGTTGTTGTCTCCGTTATTCGCTTGCGCTTTAACCATTCTCTGTTGCCTTCCTCCCGTTTTCGTTGGTTGTCTTTCCATATTGTCCTCTCTACTCAAACGAAGAGCATGTTTGCGATGCGGACCATGTGGTTCTTTGAGTGTTCATCTCTTTCTGTTGAGTGTTCTGCTTTCTACTTCAGTTTGCTGAAACTTGGTTTTCCTACTCCATATTGCGCCTCTTATGTCATATCTTTTCCATCTCCACAGATTGTTCCTATTATCTGTTCCTTTTTCCTAACAATATCTGATCGTATCAAAATATAATTGATTCTTTCCTATTCTAATTGTTTCTGGGTAAAGGTCCTCGGTTGACAGGCCCAAAAAAAAAAAAAAAAAAAAAAAAGGTATCCAGATATTTATAAGGTCTTTGATGAGAATTTTAATGACTACTTTAGATTTTTGATTGTAAAAAAAATTAAAAAACTAAAGGAAACAAATTAAGAAACCAATAATTGAAATACATAAGACTTTTTTTAATTTGATCACTTTCCTCAACTATGTAATGATTAAGGAAAGCTGTGGTAAATAACAACAATAGCAGAACTAAAACAATCTTCACTTTAAAACTTTGTAAACATTTTTCGTTTTTTTTTTTTTTTTTAATTTTCTTTTTGTTTTTCGTACCAGTTCAAGTGGTAAAATTCGTGTGATAAAGTCGTTATACCGCGTTGCTTATCGGTGTTCTATTGTTCAATTTCGTCACAACTGATAATCCAGTGAGAACGTTCATTTTTATTTCTTTTACCTTTTCGGCCGTTCGATTTATCGTTTTCATTTGTTTCCCGTCGATTTAGAAGTTTTTAATTTCGTTGCCATTCGTCTGTTTCATTTATTTATCATTTATTTTATTTTATTTTATTTTATTTATTCATATATTTACTTCTCTCTCTCTCTCTCTCTCCCTCTCTCTCCCCTCTTTCCTCTTTTCATCGTTTTTTTTTTTTCTCTCTCTCTCTTTGACCCGAACAGAACAGTTCATTTGGCCAGCAAACTACGCCACGACTAGATATTAAAAATTACTAATAATAGAAAATTCAGGAAGTGAAATTTCATTCTAACTGCTAGCAGTGCCCACAATGCTCAATGAAACAAAACAAACACAAACAAGATTTTTTCATTCTGGAAAAAGGAACAAAAGAAAAAATAGATAAATAGATAAATATTTCTATCTCACGTTATGACCACAGTTGCCTGGCAGTGCTCACAATGCATTATAAGAAAACGAAGGTAGTCACAGCCACACTGGACAAAGACTACGATGTAAGAAAAAATAAGTAAAAATAATGGGGGAAAAAAAAATCAAATAACAATCCTGTTTCTTTCAATAAACCTAAAAAGAACAAATAAAATTTTATCACTGGAACAGAGAAGATAAAAAATATACAATGGAGAATAAACACCGCAGGACATGAGGTCTTTAGAAAACGCAAGTCTCGTGTTATCGAACTGGGCGCAGTTAAATAACAAGTGGTTAGTGTCTTCTCTAACATTTTGCCGGCAATAGATATTACAACCCGTGCAATGCCCGGTGTTTGAAAAATTTAAACCCAAACGGCAATGGCCGGAGCGGAGCCTACACACAACGGTCACAAACCTACGGGTCAAACTAACTGGGACACTAATGCGATAAAACCAAGGTGTGGACGGCAGAGATGGTTGGACCATATGAAAATATTTACCAGGTCCTTGCTCTCTACAAATAAGGCTTACCCAATTCGCATGATTATCTCTTTTGGCTTTATCTAGAAGATCGAAGGGTGGGATAAATGGAAACTTAATACCTGATCTAACATCTTCTTTTGCGATTAAATCAACTCAGTCACCAAGTAGTATCCCACAGTGACCTGGAATCCAACAGAATTTAATGACTCCTCCAAGTTCGGAAATATTAAAATACTTTTCCTTAATTTCATAAATAATTGGATGGCAATTACATTCAAAGTTACTTCTCTGAAGCGACAAGAGAGAACTAAGGCTGTCCGAAAATACTATAAACTCCCCCCTTGGACTGCAACACGTTTTTCACAAACTCTAACGCTTTTTCAATTGCAAGAAGCTCGGCCGTGAAAATCGAAGATTTTGGAGGTAATTTAAATTTCTGCTCAGTGATACCTTCTATAATAAACCCGGCCCCTACGCCTTGATTAAATCCACGGAATTTGGCGCCATCGGTAAAGATCAACCGATAACCGGGGTATAATTCTTTCGCGATACCTAGAAAAACGGAGCTCACAATGTTACCAGGCAGCAGATGCAAATTCTGGCTTTTAAAGCTGTTAATATTGATGTCCAGTTTGATAAGATTGAGGTCGTATCTGAAATTAAAATAATTGAAGGGAGAAGATGGCACAAGAGCTGGACTATAACTATAATACATCCTAGTTCTTTTGAGCAAGAGCGGCATTTTCTGGGGAACAAATCTCCAATCATTACTTACCTGCATTATCTTACTTATGAACTGGGGATATTTGTAACTACAATACTTAAGTACAAATTTATCTGTTAAATAATTTCTTCTAATGTGCAGAGGAGTAATTTTGGTCTCCATTTGTAGACCGATGATAGGGGACGACCTGACGTTTCCCGTGATTAATCTTAAGCCAAGATTCTATAAGGAATCTAACTTTCTGAGCTGGAACTTCGAGGCTGATCCATAGAAAATCGCTCCATAATCCAATTTCGATCTAATAAAGCTTTTGTATAACTGGCTTAAGATGACCGGATCACTTCCCCACCATGAATTGCTTATAGCCTTTAAGGGGCTATACGATTTAATTACGAGTTCAACTAGTTTTTGAATGTGAAAAGTCCATGTTAGTTTAGGATCTAAAAACAATCCTAAATACCTAACATGCCTAGTGAACTTAATGAGTTGGTTTTAAATTAGAACACGTATTTGTTGGTAGTCAAATGGTCTAAGTGAAAATACGGATACCGAGGATTTGGTAAGGGATATTTCAAAATGAATCTTCTCAAAGGAATTAAAGCAAATATCCATAGATGTTTGACTTGCCTGAAGACATTTAATGAGGCAGTTATGTTTAGAATATATTAAGAAGTCGTCCGCGTATGACAAAATTCGTGAGAAATTTGGTATTTGAATATTAAAGAGAGGTAATATATACAAATTAAAGAGAAGCGGACTCAGAACGGCACCTTGGGCAAGACCTTTATAAGTTGTGCGAACTTCAACCTGTTTGGATACGGGGTTAAGAATATGGAGGGATCTACATAAAAATAAACTACACAAAAGTTTAGCCATGGGAAAAGGAATATTAACTGCCATTAATTGATTGAAAAGAACGGGGATGGAAACATTATCGAATGCCCCCTGAATATCAAGGAATGTTGCCACCAAGAAGCCTTTGTCTTGGAAAGTAGAATAAACATCCCCCAAGAATGATGCTACACAATCTTGAGTACCCAAATGTGGGCGAAATCCAAACATTCCCTCCGGAAGTATCCTCTGCCTCTCAATCCACCACATCAGTCTGTTCTTAATTACAATCTCGAAAACTTTCCTAAAGCTGGAGGCCAAGGTAATCGGTCGAAATGATGACGACTGGTTGAAGGATTTACCAGGTTTGGGAATCGGAATGACTAGAAAACGCGACCAGTCAGAAGGTATTAAACCAGACACCAATAAATTGTTATATATTTCTAATAGTATATTTTTGGCGTAATTACTTAAGTTCTGTATAATTGAGTAAGTAATACCATCCACTCGTTTCTTGTTTAAAGGAATAAAAACCTTTTCATACGTAATTGGACGGAGCAGAATATGAGATATCATAGGTGCAGTATTTCCTTCCCCGGCCAGCTCCTCCCTCATTGGAACATAAGGGGGAGAAACTGCGTTTGAAAAGTCAGTAAACCAACTGTCATCTTGAATCACCCGACCGTGAGAATGTGAATTTTTAAAACGCTTAGTTAGATTCCAAACTTCTTTTAAAGGAGTGTTTCTGTTAAACTTCCTACAAAAATCCCTCCAAGAGTTCCTTTTGGGTTATTTGAGGAGTTTTCGCGTCTCCTCTGCAATTTTCCTATATGTAAGATAAGTTCCCATTGAGCCAATTGCCCTAAAAGTGCGCAAAGCATCATTTCGTTCTTTAACTCCATTCCACCAAGGAACAGCAGGTTTATTCCCTTTGTACAAGGATTCCTTAGGCATGGAGTATTGTAGTGCTGAAAGAACAACATCATAAAATGTATAGTATTTGTCTAAGGAGTTACTCACAGAATTAATTATTACCAGATTTTGATCAACTAACTCACGAAATTTATTTCAGTTCTCTTCCATAAATTTCCAACGCAATATATTATTTTCAGATTGATATGGCTGTCGATAGGATGAAATTGAGTTGTTCGTATTTACAGTGATCATAATGGGGAAGTGATCACTACCTAAAGACGTTAGTAGAACTTCCCATGTACAATCAAGCGCCATTGAGGATGATGCTAGGGTTAAGTCAACAAGGTTATTCACATGAAGGGGATTTCCAAGTTTGGTTTTGGAACCATCATTCAATAAGCACAGATTTGAATTAATAATGAGGTCGAGTACAGCTGCCCCTTTCGCATTATTACGGTTAGCAGTGATAGTAATGACATTAGTAATGATAATAATAACCATAATGGTAATCATAATAATTCTGTTTTGCATTCTGGTAACCAACTTTGTCCCCCCCCCTCTAACTTACTAGCCCCTACTTGTTTTTTTCTAATCTTCTATTTCACTTCTATTTATGTTCCTCCTAACTATGACCTCTTCGTCACTTCCTTTTTTCTTCATTTTTTACTATCCTTTCCGATAATTTGAACATTCCTAATGATTTCTCTCCTACTTGTTTTAAGAGTCCATCTTGCTTTAGCTCCCTCGATTTGACTTTCTCTTCTCCTAATATTGGCTTTAACTATAACTGGAAAATCCTTATGGGTTCCTACGGCAGTGATCATATTCCCATTCTTATAACCCCTATGAATCTTTCTTCTTATACTTATGGCAGGCCTCGTCATTCTACTCCATGGAATCTATCTAAAACAAATTGGACTGCGTTCAGTTCTCGTGTAGATCCTTCGCTTCCTAATGTTTATCCTGGTTTTGATCCCGCACTTGTTTATAATTCCTTCTTGCAATCGGTCAAGTCTGCTCTCAATGCTTCCTCCCCTATTCGCTATCATTCTTCTGTCAATCGGCGTGTTGTGTCCTCCTCTCTTTGCTGGAACGAGGAGAACAACGCTGTATTTGATTATAGTCGAGCTACTTTTAGAACTTTCCGTGAGAACCCTACAATCGAAAATTGTCTTACTCATAAACGGGCGAATGCAAGAGCTCGATATGTACTAGAAGCCTCGAATAAGTCCTCATGGAAGAATTTCTACTTTTCTTTCTCCAGAACTACCCCCCTTTCACATATCTAGAAAATGGCAAGAGCTTTTAAATTCCTATCCTCTGATCGTCCTATCAATTCCAACATTTCTAATACCGTTTATCAATTTTGCTGCTCCCGCTTACGTTCCTAATATTGACGAATTTTATCTCGCTCCTTTTCCACAAGACTCTCCTCCTCACTTCCTTACTTCCGCCATCAATATTAATGAACTAAAATCTGTTCTTTCAAAATCTTCCAGCTTCACTCCAGGTCTCGACGGCATACCTTATCTTGTTCTTAAAATCCTATCTGAACTATCCACTAATATACTCCTCAATCTTTTTAATGCCCTTCTTTTCAGCAGTATAACTTCTCTCTGCTGGAACTCTTTTATCATTATTCCTAGTCCTAGAAAAAGTTCTTCCTTACGCCCAATTTCCTTAGCATCCTGTATCAGAAAATTATTCGAAGGTATGTTGAATAGGCGCCTTGTTTGGTGGCTGGAACGTAACCACGTTTTACCCAGCAACATGTTTGGCTTTCGGCCTGGGATTGGCCCTCCTGATTGTATTAGTCTTTTTGTTTCCAGTGTATACAAATCCTTCATCTAAAAACAGTATACCTTAGCTTCCTTCGTCGATGACTTTTGTGCTTTTGATAATGTGCATCTGTCAATTCTAAAAGAAAAGATGTCAGCAATTAACCCATATCTTCTTTGGATGTCCGTCCCTCGTGAACGAACGCACTTCTTTATACTCCAATCTGTTATCACTCAAACTCCCTAATCCTTTTTTAACTTCGTATAGATCTCCATTGTTCCTATCCTCAGTTCGTTTATCTTATCAATAGCTGATGGAATCTACATTTAACTGATCCTTTTCCCTCGTGTCATTTCAGGGCGAAGATCCGTTGCTGTATGCCCAGGGGGGGGGGGGGGTTAAAAATAAACAAAACATTCCATTTAAGTTGTCTTCCCTTATTATTAATATCATGATGAATCGACCTCTCTGCCATAAAAGAAAAGTTTTTCGCGGTCTCCCCCAAGGTTCTTCCCTCAATCCTACTCCCTTCAACATCTATACTCTCAGTGTTGCCTCTCTCCCTTTGAATTCTTCCTCTTTGTTTTTTTCCGATGATATCCTGAAATTTTCTTCCGCTTCCGATTTTTTAACCGCTAATGATGCTTTTAGTTTGTCTTTTACTGCACTGGATCACTTCCTATCTTCGATTCACCTTTCTATTTCCCCTTCTTAGTTTTTGTCTATTGTATTTTCACTTCGTCTTTACAATCCTGCTTTGATTAATCTATCTGTAAACTATTCCTCACGTTAATTCTACTATCTTTTGGAGTCTTTGTAAATAGTCGGCTGAAATTTTTTAAACATATTGATTATCTTTCCCTTCTGCTATCAAAAGGCTGCTGAAAGCTCTGTCTTCAACGAAATGGAGTGGTGATCACTACATTCTGATCTCCTTGTATAAATCCATTATCCGTTCTAAATTTGATTACTGTTTTGTTTTATCTATGGCTGTGCTTCTAAATCCTGTCTTTCTAAACTGAACATTATTCAAAATTGGTGTCTTCGGCTTTGTCTTGATGCTCTTAAGACTACTCCAATTTCAGTCATTCTCGCACATTCTAACACACCACCCGTGAATCTTCGCAGATCTTATTTAGGCTGTCGTTTTCTCACTAAACGTCTTCCACTCACACTCTTATTCATTCCTATCTTTCAATTTATAAAAACTGACGTTTTACGCCTAGGAAAATCTCTGTTTTAGCTTTAATTTCCCTTCGCCTTAGTTCCTTCTGGCCTTACACAACCTCGGGTAATAATCTCCCTTCTTTTTCCTTTAGCTTTGCCGATCTCCGCCATTCTCCCAATGTTTTTTTTTTTACCTTCACTTTCCAAATTCCTTCCTCAAGCAATAATTCAACAGGAATTCCACAGCATTATCAATTCCCAATTTCCATCGCATGTAACCATCTTCACGAATCGCTCCAGGGGACCACCTCATGGTGTTGGAGCGTCTTTTATCCTTCCGGGTTTCAACTTATCTGAATCATTTCGTCTTCCTTCTTTCTGCTCTACCTTTATAAACGAATTAATGACTAGTCCACGCTCGATTATCTTCATTTCCTCCAATCGTCTGTTTTCTAATTATTTGGTTATTTCAGACTCCATGAGTGCTCTTCAAGTGATCAGCTTCCCTTTTCCTGATCACTCTTCCGATTTCATCACCCTTCGCATACGCTGTCTTATCCGTTTTCTTTCTTCTCGCTACTCTATCTGTGTTGATTTGCTATCTCAGCCACATGGGCATTGAAGGTAATGAAATGAATGATTTTTTGGCTAGGGTTGCTGCTTTTTCTCGTTTCTTTTTTAGAAAAATTCCATCTTCTAATTTGAATTCGCTGTGTACAAAATTTCACCTTAAATTTTGGTCGTATATTTATTTACCCCTCTTCCTTTCGTAACGATCAATCCTTTTATCTATTTGTACAACCTAATCTTCCTTCTGATCCCTGGTTCTTTGAGTTTCCTTCACTTCCCCGTTCTGTTGTTATTTCTATGATTCGGTTGCGTTTTGGCCATTCAGCTCTCCCTTCCTCTCGTTTTCGATATTTCCTTATTTTCTTTCCAAATTGTCCTCTACACCTCAACGAAGCGGCGGTTTGGTGCACCAGTCACATCTTTTTTGAATGTCCATTCCTTTCTGTCGAACGTTGTATTCTATATTCTTGTCCGCTGAAACTCAACCTACTCCTTACTGTACATCTTATATTTTGTCCTTCCCCTCGCCATCCATTATTTCATCCGTTAGTTCCTTTACATTGTCCATATCTGACCGAATCAAAATTGTACTGACGGCACTTTTCTTTCTTGTTGTTTCTGACTGTAAGTCTTTAGCTGACGTGCCCAAAAAAAAAAAAAAAAACGTGGTTCAAAAATTACAAATCGTTGTTTTACAAAGTTTTCCGGGGTTTTTTTTTTTTTTTAAGTGAGCTGTTATATTTGCAAGAACTGTTTAAATTACCATCTAATCCGCCTAATTTGTTTAGCCTGTTTAAGTCTACAAGAAAAAGCCATAGTTACAATTAAACATTAACTTTTTTCCCCCGCTGGTACACGCTTTCAATTCACCCTTACGACGTTATTCCTGAAGATGATTTTTTGATTTACTTCGTCAACGTTACGCGATAATTTTTATTTCGTTTATAATCCTGTTTTTTACTTATTCATTTTTTAAATAAAAGAACTTTAAACACTGTCGCAGTTTTTACACAATAATCAATATACATACAGTGACTCCCAAAAAGATCCGCACAAGTAAGAAATTTCGTTTTTTGCAACTGTAGAGGCGATAAACAATAAAATAAAAAAAATGAAAAAGGACGCCTATTAATTAATAGTACATCACAGCCATGCAGATCGCATAATCAGAAAAAAAAGGTTGTGAGAAAAATACCAAAAAAGAGGAATTTATGTAAACAAATGAAAAAAATTATCGCTCAAAAAGATCCGCATTATGATGTTAGATGGGAAACTCGTGCATTGTAGCGCAATAGGAACGGGGGTGACTCATAGGTGTATCGCAGTTAGCTTGTAATAATCAAAATGCGCTACGTTCGCGCAAAAAAACAAGTGCTAGTTCATTTGTGTATGTAAATTGCGTGGTGTTTGCACATTCCATTAAAGTGTTCTCTGTATGAATCCAAAATGGCCAAATACACGTCTACGGAGAAGATCTAATTAGTAATTTGGAATCATACGAAGGGTAAGTCTGTACGAGAAATATGTACGATCTTAAATATGAAACGTCGAACCGTATACGACATTCTAAAGCGATATAAACACGAAAATAGAATGGACTTAAAGCATAGTCCTGGTCGTTCAAAGATTCTAACGCCGCACGAGAAACGCCTAATCGTCTATAAAATAAAGAAAAATGCCAGATTGAGTGCTCCGAAGATTGCCAGTGAATGTGAGAAAAAAGGTCGGATGTGAAACGGTACGACAAACTATAAGAAATGCTGGATACAAAAGACGTGCTGCACGACGAAAATATTTTATCAGCGAAGTGAATCGGCGCAAACGTTTACAGTTCGCGAAGGAATACGTTTCAAAGTCTGGTGCTTATTAGGAGGACGTCATTTTCGCTGACGAAAGTAAGTTCAATGTTTCTAGTTCAGATGGACATTGTGTATGGTCTGGCGTAGGCCAAATGAAGAAGTGAATCCCTGTAATTTGAAACCTACAATAAAGCACGGTGATGGCGGAGTGATAGTTTCGGGGTGTGTATTTGCCCATGGTTTAGGTGAATTAGTATTTATCGATGGAATTCTAGATTCGCGTCGATATTTGGAGCTTTTGAAAGCCAATTTGCACAAAAGTGCCGCGACAATGGGTATCTTGCACTCGTTTAAATATTATGAGGACAATGATCCTAAACATCGAGCTTGCATTGTGCAAGAATGGCAGCTCTACCGGTGCCCAAAAGTGATCCATCCTCCTCCTCAATCACCGGATCTAAATATTATTGAAAACTTGTGGGATGAATTGGACCGTCGAGTTCATCAAACGCCGGTTATTTCTTAAGCAGAGCTGAAAAAAAAAATTGACGAGGAGTGGATAAAACTGGACAAAGAATACTTCGGTAAACTTGTAAGTAGTATGCCAAATAGGTTACAATGTGTCATCGACCAAAAAGGATACTCAACGAAATATTAAGTTGGTTTTTTAACTTAAATTTCTAGCGCGTTTCGCTTTTTTTCCTCGCGTTTTCGATTTTGTGCGGTTCTTTTTGAGCGATGATTTTTTTCATTTTGGTAATTTTCTCGTTATCTTTTTTTCTTATTATGTGATCTGTATGACTGTGATGTTATACTATTAATAAAAGTTTTTTTAAAATTTTCATTGCGTTTTTTATTGTCTGTACAGTGTAAAAAAACGAAATTTCTTACTTGTGCGGATCTTTTTGGGAGTCACTGTATATATTTGAAAATATCCGATGCACATCAACTCAAAACGATGAAAATACGAACGATTTTTTGTGTTTTAAAACTGCACGCTTACCTGTTTCGTGCTGCATGTAATTAGAGGATACCTAATATAAATACCGTTAAAAATGTACTTTGGATCGAATTAAAAAAACACGATTTTTTAAATTATGTGCAGGATTCGTCTTTTTCGAATACGAAGAAAACAATTAATGCAACTATAGCGGAGTACATATCTCAATCTAGCAATAAGAAATAACACTGACTCGTTATATTACTATTTCAAAGCACGTGGATTGTGAATAAACCGTGGGACCTGATTAAAAAATAAACTTGAAAAAATTGATTACAATTGTCGTTAAAATATTCGTCAATAATTGTTTCTTTAACCTTTTAAGGGCGGATTGCCTCCTTGGTTGTTAAGTATTGATCCGACAATGGAGCTCAGAACCAGCGATGAAAGTAAGTATCTGTGTGCTTGCTATTTTTTTTTTATATTTTTTGTAATTTTGATGCCACTAAATCGTTTCAATGATTGCAGTTTTTTGAAAGATTTAATTCATTTATTTCGAAATTGTTCGGCAGAATTTTCAAATGTACTTAGAAACGTCATCATTGAACTACTTCATTCAACGGTACATGTAGTATTTTTGTCATTTCCGATCTTAAGTGAGAAGTCCTTGTAAGAAGATTAAAATGTTTGTACTGGGTTAATGTCCGTAGTGGACGTGTACGCTGCAAAAAACAAAGAAAAAAAGATTAAAATGTATAAACGAGTCTACTCTTTTTTACCTTATATAAAAGCTAATTCGTTACTTCAAACGTTTCAGATAAACTATTTGCATTAAAAGTATAAACTGCTCCTAAAATATGGGTTAGTTCCTGTCAGTACGCTGCACTCTTTTTTACTTCAAACGTTCAGCTGGAGCCCGAATATACCTCATTCCTTGTGACATTTCGCCAGAAACATGTGTATAAAAACTCAGGTCGAGACTATCTGAAAAAAAAAAAAAAACTGAGATACTCTGCCAATCGCCTACACATTATTATTAGCCGCGTATTCTGATAAGTATGAAATAAGCATGGAAAAATAATGTATGTAAATTTCCAGACCAAATGGTTTCATTAAAGAACTAAATAATGTTGAGACCTTTAAAACTTGCCAAGTTAGTCTGGAAATTTATTAATTCGCACCTTATTTTCCCACGCTTATTAAAACACACTGCTAATAATCAAGAGTGTCGCCATCCAATGGGCCACGGGGAGAGGGTGAAATGATGGATAGAGGGTATGAATTGTAGGAAAAATAAATACAGTTGCTGAAGCGCTTGGCTTTCATTACGGAAGTCTTTGGTTTGATCTTAGACGACGACAGAAATTATTACGGAAATTAAATTATAAATACTCGCTAATAGTCACGTGGAAGGCAGTGGCAAACTTCCACGTATACCATCATATGCGCGCTAGTTAGTACACAGCAGGCACACACAGAACTAGCTAAAATGTAGCAGATGAGAAGCCATTTTTTATTCGGATAGAATCATTAAATTTGTAGGTTTTTTAAAGATTCGATCAGGCAGTAGCACATTCTGTTCGTTTTGAAATATCTGTAAATTTTTAGGGTTTTATTTATTTTTTAAGATTCGATCAGGCGGTAGCACATTCTGTTCGTTTTGAAATATCTGTAAATTTTTAGGGTTTTATTTTAAATTACTTTTTTTGTAATCAATATTATATGCATTTTTCATATGCCATATATATATATATGTATTTCTTAAAATAGTTTACATAAAAAATAATTCTTTCTTCAAATATTTCTCTTTAATCACAATTACTACACACTAATAATTATTTTAAAATATATTTAACCTTTTTCTTAATTATAATATTATGTTTATGACTTCCGAAAATTCAACATTTCTTTATTTCACTACAAGAACCGCCTCACAAATTTAATAATACTTTTCGAATAAAACGGCTCCTCATCTGCTATATTTCAGACGATTGTAGGACACACACGGAACTGTACTTATAGCGCGATAAATCAAACATTTTCAATCAGTTCCGAATGTAGTCCAGCGTGCGTATACACTCGCGTTGCACATAACAATTGCCTTGTACACTATACCTGCATCTGTACAGTTGAAATGTATAAATAGCTAGTCGCCGATGCCCAGGAATTAAGTATGGCACTCTAAAGAAGAGAAAGGTTTAATAGTTTATTACAAAAAAATAAAAAATAAAAATCTTCTCGGGTTTCGTAGGAATTTA